>CM024698.1:10017258-11272569 GCA_014182845.1 Corymbia calophylla | reverse complement strand
ACGATAATAAAACTTCCAAAGAGAAAAGACCATAGAACAAATTTCAATCAAAAGCAGTATATTTCATCCTATCGATTGAAAGATTACTTTAATCATCAAGGATAATCAGTCCTCCAAACAGCCCAAGCACCTGCTTTTAGGAAACAAATTTCAATCAAAACCAGTAAATTCTCAATAGCAATGATTCGAAGTAAGCATACGCGTAGCATAGAAAGAACCATGACAGTTCTACATCAACCAAACTCTGACTTCCGAAGGAATGAGAATCCATTCAAACCAGTAATTCTCTTGAAAAGCGGTAGCTTTATCTGATTGTCAGAGATCATCAACTCGACATACAAAGATAATGCAACAGATCACTTCTTAAGCCTAGCAAAATCGTAACCGGTAAAAGTATTGAAACAAGACCATGATCATCTCCCAAAGATTTTTAAAAAAAAAACTGCAGAACAGTTTTCAATAAAAAACCGATAATTTCCCATAAGGTTATCAAATTTCAGTCCGTTGCCGGTCTAAGATATGATCAGAGATTACTACTAGTTCATCATCTCAACCAAAAAGACAAACGAAAAAAAAAAACAGAAGGCGAAGCAGGTTCTCTCAGTCCCTCCAAAAAGCCCAAACGTCAGACAAAAAGTCCACCCACCTTAGAAAACATCCTCAGACAAAGAGTTCGCTCCAAGGGGAAAAGAACCCACTGCAAATTCACCAAATAACAACCAATCGTTTGATAAATCAATACACAATCGAAGGAGGAGCTAGACCAAACACTTCCAACAAGGACATCCACAAACGAAGATATATACGAATCAAGACGAAAAAAGGACACTGCCAATCCACGGAATAACAAAAAAGTTTCAGAATAAGTCGTGTAAGACAACAATGCAAGATTGATAGATGATCAAAGGACGTGCTTAAACCAAATAATTCCGATGACCCATCGGCATCGTCCCAAAGAGGCCAAGCGCAAAACCCTCACGGGTCTCTGCAAGCACACGAGAAAAGAAATTTCTGCAACCAAATGCGCTTCGCATCACACCGAATTAGACCGAGAAAGCGATCGGACCAATCAAACAATCCTTCGAAAACAGAGACGAAAGAAGAGACCCATCTTCTCCGGAGAGGATTTTGCAGAGGCCCGTCACGCGAGAGAGAACGAACGAGAGAGAACGAGAGAGAGTGACCAGCTCGGTGACTCAATGTTGTAATTATAATTCCTATGCGAGCAAAGGAAGGAGGACGATTGGGTTATAATAAGAAGGTGACGCTTGTAACGGTCGTCTTTTTGTTTTTCTCGTTGGTCAAAGCAACGGTCGTCTTTTTCATGACTGGTATTTCGAATTTTTGAGTTCAAAATACAAATCATATATACCTTCGAAATAAGGTTTCTGCAGACTATTCACGATGCGTTGTTATATTGTACTCATTTCTCTTACTTTATTATACTGGGGTAATTAATATTAAATTCTGCTTACAAAGAAAGTCTTGCCTTAACCGAAATACAGCAATTGGACAATAAGTGACATTATGACCGAAAAAGGCCAGATTCTGCAATTTATGAACTTATCCCCATACAAAGCCCAGACTCTGCAATTTATGAACTTATCCCCATACAAAAGGCAAATAGTTCATCACTCCTCAAACCCAGCAACTCCAAACAAAAGGAATAAGAACTAGACAACTATATACTACCCAAAAAAATAAATAAACTGAAGAATAACTTTCAATCCAACCATTAAGTGCCTATGGAGCAGGAAGGGCATTGCTAGTCTGCCAACCTTGCCAAAAATAACCGCCAAGAAATTCTCAATCGTCTAGTGAAATTCAAATGTATTATCATGTGGAACCAACCTTATCACATATCACCATTACTGTAGAGAAACAGATTGCTCCAAGAGAAAAAACCAGTGCTGCCAATCCGTTCAACACTAAAATACAGAATCAGCTTGTTCAATAACAATGATTGATCAATCAATCAATAGATAATCAAAGGAGGAGCATAAAATTATAAACCCTAACGAGGTCCATGACCGTAGGAGAGTCCCAAAGGTGTAATGCCAAACAAAACAGTTTTAAGTATCTACAACAAGCTATATGCTTCTAAAATTAGATAAGAAAGCAATCAACTCATCAACAAGGAAATAGAAACAACAAAAGAAGGATTGAAGAAATGCTAATAGTAATTGATATCTCCATATCATCATTCCAAAATGAGATGCTTGCCCAAAATGAATCTTTGGTTCTGGCAACAGTAAGTCTTGTTAGTCCCTATAGCCATAAAAACCCATCATGCACAGATATTAGGCCATTAAGGTGGCACTACAATCCTTTTTATAGTTCATTAAACCTGAAGGGAGAAAGAGATAGACATAACATGGGCACAGGATGACATGAAAGGACGATGAAAGAAACGACAGGAAAAAAAAAAAAACATTGAAGGATTTGATCATACAGAAGGCTCAAAGAACTCAGCCCCACAGAAAAACAACAGGGAAGAAGGAAATAGAAACAACAAGCTATATGCTTCTAAAATTAGATGAGAAAGCAATCAACTCATCAACAAGGAAATAGAAACAACAGAAGAAGGATTGAACAAATACTAATAACCAAAAAAACCCATAATGCACAGATATTAGGCCATTAAGGTGGCACTACAATCCTTTTTATACTTCATCAAACCTGAAGGGAGAAAGAGATAAACATAATAACAAGGGCACAGGATGATATGAAAGGATGATGAAAGAAATGACAGGTAAAAAAAAAGACTGAAGGATTTGATAATACAGAAGGCTCAAACAACTCAGCCCCACAGAAAAACAACAGAAGAAGGAAATAGAAACAACAAGCTATATGCTTCTAAAATTAGATGAGAAAGCAATCAACTCATCAACAAGGAAATAGAAACAACAGAAGAAGGATTGAAGAAATGCTAATAGTGAATGATATCTCCATATCATCATTTCAAAATGAGATGCTTGCCCAAAATGAATCTTTGGTTCTGGCAGCAGTAAGTCCTGTTAGCCCCTATAACCATAAAAACCCATAATGCATATATTAGGCCATTAAGGTGGCACTACAATCCTTTTTACAGTTCATCAAACCTGAAGGGAGAAAGAGATAGACATAACAGGAGCACAGGATGACATGAAAGGATGATGAAAGAAACGACAGGAAAAAAAACAAAAAGATTGAAGGATTTGATCATACAGAAGGCTCAAAGAACTCAGCCCCACAGAAAAACAACAGAAGAAGGAAATATAAACAACAAGCTATATGCTTCTAAAATTAGATGAGAAAGCAATCAACTCATCAATAAGGAAATAGAAACAACAGAAGAAGGATTGAAGAAATGCTAATAGTGACTGATATCTCCATATCATCATTCCAAAATGACATGCTTGCCCAAAATGAATCTTTGGTTCTGGCAGCAGTAAGTCCTGTTAGTCCCTATAACCATAAAAACCCATAATGCAAAGATATTAGGCCATTAAGGTGCCACTACAATCCTTTTTATAGTTCATCAAACCTGAAGGGAGAAAGAGATAGACATAACAGGGGCACAGGATGACATGAAAGGATGATGAAAGAAACGACAGGAAAAAAAATAAAAAGAATGAAAGATTTGATCATACAGAAGGCTCAAACAACTCAGCCCCACAGAAAAACAACAGGGAAGAAGGAAATAGAAACAACAAGCTATATGCTTCTAAAATTAGATGAGAAAGCAATCAACTCATCAACAAGGAAATAGAAACAACAGAAGAAGGATTGAACAAATGCTAATAACCATAAAAACCCAAAATGCACAGATATTAGGCCATTAAGGTGGCACTACAATCCTTTTTATACTTCATCAAACCTGAAGGGAGAAAGAGATAAACATAATAACAAGGGCACAGGATGATATGAAAGGATGATGAAAGAAATGACAGGAAAAAAAAAAAGATTGAAGGATTTGATCATACAGAAGGCTCAAACAACTAAACCCCACAGAAAAACAACAGAAGAAGGAAATAGAAACAACAAGCTATATGCTTCTAAAATTAAATGAGAAAGCAATCAACTCATCAACAAGGAAATAGAAACAACAGAAGAAGGATTGAAGAAATGCTAATAGTGATTGATATCTCCATATCATCATTCCAAAATGAGATGCTTGCCCAAAATGAATCTTTGGTTCGGGCAGCAGTAAGTCTTGTTAGTCCCTATAACCATAAAAACCCATAATGCATAGATATTAGGCCATTAAGGTGGCACTACAATCCCTTTCTATGGTTCATCAAACCTGAAGGGAGAAAGAGATAGACATAACAGGGGCACAGGATGACATGAAAGGAAGATGTAAGAAACTGACAGGAAAAAAAAAAAAGATTCAAGGATTTGATCATACAGAAGGCTCAAACAACTCAGCCCCACAGAAAAACACAATAGGTCACCACCTCATTAATCTGGCAAAATGCCTGTAAGAGATTAGAACCATACAATAATCATGTCCCCACTCCCCCCTCCAAAAACCAGTAAGTGCCCAGAAACCTCATCGCCCTCCTGAAGACAATCAAAGCCTTGTTAAATCAACTCAACCAAAAAAGAACTACAAAACAGGCCATTAGTCCTCCAAGAAATGTCTTATTTCATGTGACCCCAACTGACCAGTTTCATCGTTTTATCGTCCTTAAACAGCATCCTCAGATGAAGAGATCGCTCCAAGAGGAAAGAAGCCACTGCCAATCGAACTCAATAAATCCAAAACTATCTAGAAAAAAATTAAATCCATCAATTGATTAATCAATAAATGAACGAAGGAGCATAAAACCGAATAATCCCCATAACCGAAGCAAGGTCCAAGAGAGGTGATCCAAAACCTTCGAAAAACTTGTTGAGTATTCAAAAAAATCAAGTTTCCACAACTAGAAGATCCTTTCAAAATCAGCCCGTGAAAACAATCCGGCTAATCAACAGTCAATCAAGAAGAATAAACACAGGAAGGACCAAGATCGCCATTTGACATTGATGCCTTATCTGGAGGAATGAGACCCCAGCTGTAGATTTTCAATACAAATAATCCGAAGGTGATTCCGGATTGGATTGTGTGATCTGTTGATGCATGACCCTTGCGTAGAAAAAACCATCCATTACAGCTCATAGACACTTCACTGCATATATTAAACACTGATCTGTAAGGACTGGCCACTGATCGTTTCCCCAAACCGGAAAATAACAAAACTGGAGAACAAATTTCAATCAAAAAGCCACAGCTTATCTGGTTTTCCAACAGTCAAACTCAGCCCCAAAGAAAAATGCATCACCCCCAACGATAAAGACCAAAGCTGATGGTCAAATTTCAATCAAAACCAGAAAGCACCCAGAAGGTTATCAAATTTCAGTCACTTGCGCAGGGCCTAAAGATGATCAAATCATAATAGTTTATCATGTCACCAAGAAAGACTGTAAGACAGATTGTCGGTCCTCCGAAAAGCCCAAAATTGCCTAAATTGACGCAACAAACTGACCAGCGTCATCGTATTTATCATTTATTGTCCTTCGACAACATTAGCAAAAGGATGCGGCAGCTTATCCAATTGCCAGCACTCTTCAACCCTGGCCCAGAATAACACTGTAGATCACGGCTTCTCAAGTCTGGCAAACTCCAATATGTAAAACAATCAAAACTACTCCCAAAGACAGAAAGGACTGGAGAACGAATTTCAATTCAAACCAGCATGTGCCCAGAAGGTTATCACATTTCAGTCATCGCCCGGACCTGAAAATGTTATTAAAGACTAGCAGTTCATCATCTGAACCGAAAAAGACTGCAAAACGGAATGTCAATCCTCGGAACAGACCCAAAAGCCTTCTTTTATGCAACAACCGATCAGTCTTATCACGTCTTTTGTCCTTCAACGATAACAGTGAGCAAAAAGAACGATCCAAGAGGAAGGACGCAACTGCCAGAGTAAGCTGGTCAAGTGAATGCGATTGGTCGATAAATCAATAAACGGTCAAAGGAGGAGAGTAAATTAAGCATGTCTCAAAACCATGACAAAGTCGCAAGAGAACATGCGAAACTTTTGGAATTTCCGCAACAGAAGAAATTATTCTGCAACTAGCAGGATTCTTCAAAAACCATATTGAGAAAACAACAGGCTCATGAACAATCATAATTAAGAAACACAAGTCTGCTCTGAAGATGATTTGCAGAGGCCGTCATACAAGAGGAATGGGACAGAAGAGAATAGCGAGAGAGAAAGGAATTCAACCAATGATGACCAGCTTGCTAATCGCAGGATGGTACTGCAACCAGAGAAGCCTCACTTAGAGCACAAAAATCTTAAACACACAACCAACAGAGAAGAAAACGACAAAGGTAAGACAAGGACAATATTAAATAGGATAACAAGCAACAGAACTCTACCATTAATCCGATGCGTTATGACCCCTCATACAACTTGAAAAAAAATCGCCGAATGCATAAATCCACAGAATGCCTCGGAATCTTCCAGAACAGGCATCCTAGAAAACTGAATAGGCAACCGAAACAAATCCAAAAAATCCACAAAACAGAAACCATAAAAGGCTTTCTAAATGTCCTTTCTCATCAAACCGGAACGGAGAAAGAGAGACATAGCAGGGGCATAGGAAGACATAAAAGGATGACCAAAGAGACAATAGGGAAAAAAAGATTTGAAGATAGAATTAATAGCTATCTCAATGGAATCATACCAGCTACCATCACTAAGTTAAAAAAACTTTGAATAAGGCCTCGTCCGTTGTTCTTGCAGTAGCTCACTCTATGCTGAAACCTCAAATGGAAGTCATCACTACAACAACCTACCATAAATACATAATGACAACAAAATCCTACATAAACTATGTGCATGATTTTAGTGCAATCATGTGGACCCCAAGAGCTTGCCAGACCCATAAACAATACCTACAATGGAAGGGAGCAACAATCATCAATCTTCCGAAAACAACAAAATACCCACATAGAAAGGCCATAGAAAAAAGCACTTCCAATGAAATAACGCTTAGGCAGCTAGAAAGGACCATCACAGGTCAAAGACACTCCACATCAAGCTTGATGAGGTAAACGTACTGCATTAATAACTATTCTCATATCTGGAAAACAAGAGTACAGGAGGAACAAACTTCATTCAAACTAATAACTGTCTAGAATACAAGAAGGGGTAGGCTTAACCAATTTTCGAATGACTCAGCCCCACAGGAAAAACGCAATAGGTCACTCACCTCATTAATCCGGCAAAACTTCAGCCCGTAAAACATTAGAACCACACGATAATCATCTCTCCACACCCCAAAGATGATAAACTGAAGAATAAACTTCAATCAAAAGCAGTAAGCGCCCAGAAGGTTTCAGTCTCATCGCCATCCTGAAGATGATCAAAGCCTAATTCATCAACTCAACCAATCAACTCAACCAATCAACTCAACCAATCAACTCAACCAATCAACTCAACCAAACAAGAACTGCAGAATAGGCCATTAGTCCGCCATGAAATGTCTTATTACAGACTTGTTTTTTCTTATTTATCGTGTCCTTAGACAGCATCCTCGGATGAAGAGATTGCTCCAGGAGGAAAGAAACCACTGACAATAAAACTGAAAAAGGAAATCCAAAATCAGCGAGTAAAACAATTTAAACTATTGATTGACGAATCAATAAAGGACCGTAAACCCTAATAATGCCCATAACCATGGCAAAGTCCAAAAGTGGCAACCCAGCGGAAAACTTTGTTCAGCATTCAGAAAATTAAGCTTCTGCAACCAGACAGATCTTTTCAAAAATCATACCGTGAAAGCAATCATTTAATCAACAAACAATCAAAAAGCAAAAAACAAAAGAAGGATCAAGAACGTAATTTGACATTGATGTCTCCTTTAAAGACGATTTTGTAGAGTAAGTAAAGTTATAGCTATGAGACAGAGGAACAGATGCACAACCAGAGAAGCAGGACGACATTGAAGGAGGAGGACACGAGGGAGGGACAGTTATCTGGAGGAAGGAGACTCCGGCTCCAGAACATCAAGTCTAATAATCCGAAGCAGAGTCGAGATTGGATCGTCTGATGTGTTGACGCGCACCCCTTGCATAGGAAGAACCAAATCACAGATCATAGGTACTTCACATGGTAAAGTCTTTGCATCGACCAAACTTTGACCTGCGAGGGAACAGCATCCTCAAATGAAGAGATCACTCCCTGGGAAAAAACCATTGCCAATGAAACTAAATCAGGAAATCCAAAATCAGCTAGTAAAACAATTAAATCTATCAATTGATGAATTAATAAACGATCAAAGGAGCGTACACCCTAATTATCCCCATAACCATGGCAAGTCCAAGACAGGCGACCCAAAACCTTCGCGAAACTCTGTTCAGCATTCAAAAAATAAGTTTTTGCAACCAGACAGATCCTTTCAAAAATCAGACCATGAAAACAATCAGCTAATCAACGATCAATCAAGAAGAAAAAACAAAGCTGATCGCCTTTTGACATTGATGCCTTAGCAATGAGAGAGAGGAACACATGCACGACCAAAGACACAGGACTACACTGAAGGATGTGGACACAAGGGAGGGACACTTATCCGAAGCAGAGTCAGGACTGGATTGTGTGATCAGTTGATGCATACCCCTTTGCATAGAAAGAACCATCACAGATCATTCAGCCTTCACATGGTGAAGTATTATATAGACCAAACTCTGACCTGCGAGGGAAGGAGAACTAGACAATGATTGTTTCACCTTAACCGGAAAATAACAAAACTGGAGAACAATTATTCAATCAATAAGCGGTAGGTTGTCCAATTTCAAACAATCGTCAACTCAACCCTGGAGAAAAAACCCAATAGACCACCGCTCCATAAGTCCGGCAAAACTCCAATCTGTAAAAGAATTTGAGAACTAGTCTGTATAAGGCCGTCCCTCACAAAGATATAAAAAAGCTGAAGAACAAATTTCAATCAAAACCAGCAAGAACCAAGAAGATGTCATCAAAGAGATCCAATTAGTGAAAGCAGAACACAGATAAAAATGAAAAGAAACAAGCTAGAACTTGTGTGGACCTTTCCACACTAGAAAGAACTCTGAAAGAAGAGCTTGTCCTATGAAATGTTGCTTACACAGCAAGAACGAACCATTGCTTGTCCAATTTCAAACAATGTCAACTCAGCCCTAAGGAAAAAACCCAATAGACCACCGCTCCATAAGTTCAGTAAATCTCCAAAATGCAAAAGAATTTGAGAACTAGTCTGTATAAGGCCGTCCCTCCCAAAGATTAAAAAAAGCTGAAGAACAAATTTCAATCAAAACCAGCAAGAGCTGAGAAGATGTTATCAAAGAGATCCAATTAGTGAAAGCATAACACAGATAAAAATGAAAAGAAGCAAGCTACAACTTCTGTGGACCTTTCCAGACAAGAAAGAACTCCGAAAGAAGAGCTTGTCCTATGAAATGTTGCTTACGCAGCAAGAAAGAACCATTTCTGATCCCAGACGCTCCATATTGAAATTGACAAGGTAAACTATTGCCTCGGCCAAACTCTGACCTACGAAGGAAAGAGAACATCTGATCGTTCCACCTTGAAAAGAAGATAATAGAAGTGGAAGACAAATATGGAATCGATGCTTATGCAGCAAGGAAGAACATCACTGTGATCACAGACACTCCGTATCAAACTCGGCCACATAAAGTACTGCCTGGACCCAAACTCTGATCTGCGAAAGGAAGAGAACTAGATCAAATCTTTGGGATTAACTATAAATAACAGAAGTGAAGGACAAGTTCATTCAAACCAATAGGAACTCCTCCAATTTCAAACAACTATCCCTCAGCCCCACAGAAAACGCAACAGATTACCAGCTGTCAAATCCAGTAAAACTTTCAACCTGTAAAAGATGTCTAGAGGGTTGTCAAAATTTCAGTCCATCGCTTGTCCTAAAGAGTAAAGTCAAAGACTTCTAGATCATCATCTTGACCAAACAAATCAAGATTAGCTCATTGGTCCTCCAAAAAGCCCAAACATCATATTCTATGGAACAAACTGACCGGTTGCATTGTGTCCATTCGCCTCAGACAAACATGATCGCTCCAAGAAGAAAGAAGCCACTGCCAAATTCATGGAATAGAGAGTACCAGAATCAGCTCATAATACAATTAAACAGAAAGATCCATCAACGATAAATCTATCACCGATCAGAGGAGCGCAAACCATAACGAAACCCATAACACAGCAGAGGCCTGGAGAGGCGAGGAATGACCTTCAGAAAATAACATAGCGTAAACAAAATCAGACCCATTTATAGCAATCAATCAAGAAACAAAAAAGAAAAGAAGAAGGATCAAGAGCACGCTTTGGGAATGATGTCTCCACTGAAGAGTACTTTGCAGAGGCTGTCAATTGAGAAAGAAACGCATGCACAATCATAGACGCAAGATGAGACTGAAAGATGAAGACACGAGGGAGGGACTATTTCTAGGAAGAGGAGACGGGCAAGCGGATCCAGATTGGATAGTGATCTGTTGAGGCACGTACACCCTGCAAAGAAAGAAACATCACAGATCATACATGGGCAGAACTCCATCCTCCGAAGGAATGAGAATTGGTGTTCGCATCAATCGAAAAATTATGGGACTGGAGAACAAATTTCATTCAAACCCATAACTTTCCTCAAGAGACGACAGTTTATCCAATTTCAGACAATCATCAGGTTGCGGCAGAGCACCCCTTGTCAAGTCCGGCAAGACTCCATTCTGTGAGAGGATCAGGACTAAACGATAATAAAATTTCCAAAGAGAAAACACCATAGAACAAATTTCAATCAAAAGCAGAAAATTTCATCCTATCGATTCAAAGATTACTTTCATCATCAAGGATCATCAGTCCTCCAAACAGCCCAAGCACCTGCTTTTAGGAAACAAATTTCAACCAAAAGCAGTAAATTTTCAATAGCAATGATTCGAAGTAAGCATGCGCGTTACATAGAAAGAACCATGACAGTTCATACATCAATCAAACTCTGACTTCCGAAGGAATGAGAATCCATTCAAACCAGTAACTGTCTTGAAAAGCGGTAGCTTTATCTGATTGTCAGAGATCATCAACTCGACATACAAAGATACTGCAACAGATCACTTCTTAGCCCAGCAAAATCGTAACCAGTAAAAGTATTGAAACAAGACCATGATCATCTCCCAAAGATTTAAAAAAAAACACTGAAGAACAGTTTTCAATAAAAAACCGATAATTTCCCATAAGGTTATCAAATTTCAGTCTGTTGCCGGTCTAAGATATGATCAGAGACTACCACTAGCTCATCATCTCAACCAAAAAGACAAACAGAAAAAAGAAGGCGAAGCAGGTTCTCTCAGTCCCTCCAAAAAGCCCAAACGTCAGACAAAAAGTCCACCCTCCTTAGAAAACATCCTCAGACAAAGAGTTCGCTCCAAGGGGAAAAGAACCCACTGCAAATTCACCAAATAACAACCAATCGTTTGATAAATCCATACACAATCGAAGGAGGAGCTAGACCAAACACTTCCAACAAGGACATCCTCCAACGAAGATATATACGAATCAAGATGAAAAAAGGATACGGCCAATCCACGGAATAACAAAAAAGTTTCAGAATAAGTCGTGTAAGACAACAATGCAAGATTGATAGATGATCAAAGGACGTGCTTAAACCAAATAATTCCGATGACCCATCGGCATCGTCCCAAAGAGGCCAAGCGCAAACCCTCACGGGTCTCTGCAAGCACACGAGAAAAGAAATTTCTGCAACCACATGCACTTCGCATCACACCGAATTAGACCGAGAAAGCGATCGGACCAATCAAACAATCCTTCGAAAACAGAGACGAAAGAAGAGACCCATCTTCTCCGGAGAGGATTTTGCAGAGGCCCGTCACGCGAGAGAGAACGAACGAGAGAGAACGAGAGAGAGTGACCAGCTCGGTGACTCAATGTTGTAATTATAATTCCTATGCGAGCAAAGGAAGGAGGACGATTGGGTTATAATAGGAAGGTGACGCTTGTAACGGTCGTCCTTTTGTTTTTCTCTTTGGTCAAAGCAACGGTCGTCTTTTTCATGACGGGTATTTCGAATTTTTGAGTTCGAAATACAAATCATATATACCTTTGAAATAATGTTTCTGCAGACTATACACGATGAGTTGTTATATTGTACTCATTTCTCTTACTTTATTATATTGGGGTAATTAATATTAAATTCTGCTTACAAAGAAAATCTTGCCTTAACCGAAATACAGCAATTGGACAATAAGTAACATTATGACCGAAAAAGGCCAGATTCCAACAAGTGGGAGCATATCCAATTCCAACAAAGCCCAGACTTTGCAATTTATGAACTCATCCCCATACAAAAGGCAATAAATACATCATCACTCCTCAAACAAAGCAACTCCAAACAAAAGGAATTACAACTAGACAACTATATACTACCCAAAAAAATAAATAAACTGAAGAATAACTTTCAATCCAACCATTAAGTGCCTATGGAACAGGAAGGGCATTGCTAGTCCACCAACCTTGCCAAAAATAACCGCCAAGAAATTCTCAATCGTCCAGTGAAATTCAAATGTATTATCATGTGGAACCAACCTTATCACATATCACCATTACTGCAGAGAAAGAGATTGCTCCAAGAGAAAAAACCAGTGCTGCCAATCCGTTCAACACTAAAATTCAGAATCAGCTTGTTCAATAACAATGATTGATCAATCAATCAATACATAATCAAAGGAGGAGCATAAAACTATAAACCCTAACGAGGTCCATGACCGCAGGAGAGTCCCAAAGGTGCAATGCCAAACAAAACAGTTTTAAGTATTTGCAACAAGCTATATGCTTCTAAAATTAGATGAGAAAGCAATCAACTCATCAACAAGGAAATAGAAAAAACAGAAGAAGGATTGAAGAAATGCTAATAGTGATTGATATCTCCATATCATCATTCCAAAATGAGATGCTTGCCCAAAATGAGTCTTTGGTTCTTGCAGCAGTAAGTCTTGTTAGTCCCTATAACCATATAAACCCATAATGCACAGATATTAGGCCATTAAGGTGGCACTACAATCCTTTTTATAGTTCATCAAACCTGAAGGGAGAAAGAGATAGACATCAAACCTGAAGGGAGAAAGAGATAGACATAACAGGGGCACAGGATGACATGAAAGGATGATGAAAGAAACGACAGGAAAAAAAAAAAGATTGAAGGATTTGATCATACAGAAGGTTCAAACAACTCAGTCCCACAGAAAAACAACAGAAGAAGGAAATAGGAACAACAAGCTATATGCTTCCAAAATTAGATGAGAAAGCAATCAACTCATCAACAAGGAAATAGAAACAACAAAAGAAGGATTGAAGAAATGCTAACAACCATAAAAACCCATAATGCACAGATATTAGGCCATTAAGGTGGCACTACAATCCTTTTTACAGTTCATCAAACCTGAAGGGAGAAAGAGATAGACATAACAGGGGTACAGGATGACATGAAAGGATGATGAAAGAAACGACGGGAAAAAAAAAAGATTGAAGGATTTGATCATACAGAAGGCTCAAACAACTCAGCCCCACAGAAAAACAACAGAAGGAAATAGAAACAACAAGCTATATGCTTCTAAAATTAAATGAGAAAGCAATCAACTCATCAACAAGGAAATAGAAACAACAGAAGAAGGATTGAAGAAATGCTAATAGTGATTGATATCTCCATATCATCATTCCAAAATGAGATGCTTGCCCAAAATGAATCTTTGGTTCTGGCAGCAGTAAGTCTTGTTAGTCCCTATAACCATAAAAACCCATAATGCACAGATATTAGACCATTAAGGTGGCACTACAATCCTTTTTATAGTTCATCAAACCTGAAGGGAGAAAGAGATAGACATAACAGGGGCACAGGATGACATGAAAGGAAGATGTAAGAAACTGACAGGAAAAAAAGAAAAAGATTCAAGGATTTGATCATACAGAAGGCTCAAACAACTCAGCCCCACAGAAAAACAACAGAAGGAAATAGAAACAACAAGCTATATGCTTCTAAAATTAAATGAGAAAGCAATCAACTCATCAACAAGGAAATAGAAACAACAGAAGAAGGATTGAAGAAATGCTAATAGTGATTGATATCTCCATATCATCATTCCAAAATGAGATGCTTGCCCAAAATGAATCTTTGGTTCTGGCAGCAGTAAGTCTTGTTAGTCCCTATAACCATAAAAACCCATAATGCACAGATATTAGACCATTAAGGTGGCACTACAATCCTTTTTATAGTTCATCAAACCTGAAGGGAGAAAGAGATAGACATAACAGGGGCACAGGATGACATGAAAGGAAGATGTAAGAAACTGACAGGAAAAAAAAAAAAAAGATTCAAGGATTTGATCATACAGAAGGCTCAAACAACTCAGCCCCACAGAAAAACACAATAGGTCACCACCTCACTAATCTGACAAAATGCCTGTAAGAGATTAGAACCATACAATAATCATGTCCCCACTCCCCCCTCCAAAAACCAGTAAGTGCCCAGAAACCTCATCGCCCTCCTGAAGACAATCAAAGCCTAGTTCAATCAACTCAACCAAACAAGAACTACAAAACGGGCCATTAGTCCTCCAAGAAATTTCTTATTTCATGTGACCCCAACTGACCAGTTTCATCTTTTTATCGTCCTTAAACAGCATCCTCAGATGAAGAGATCGCTCCAAGAGGAAAGAAGCCACTGCCAATCGAACTCAATAAATCCAAAACTATCTAGAAAAAAATTAAATCCATCAATTGATTAATCAATAAACGAATGAAGGAGCATAAAACCGAATAATCCCCATAACCGAAGCAAGGCCCAAGAGAGGTGATCCAAAACGTTCGATAAACTTGTTGAGTATTCACAAAAAATCAAGTTTCCACAACTAGAAAGATCCTTTCAAATCAGCCCGTGAAAACAATCTGGCTAATCAACAGTCAATCAAGAAGAATAAACACAGGAAGGACCAAGATCGCCATTTGACATTGATGCCTTATCTGGAGGAATGAGACGCCGGCTGTAGATTTTCAATACAAATAATCCAAAGGAGATTCTGGATTGGATTGTGTGATCTATTGATGCATTACCCTTGCGTAGAAAAAACCATCCATTACAGCTCATAGACACTTCACTGCATATATTAAACTCTGATCTGTAAGAACTGGCCACTGATCGTTTCCCCTGACCAGAAATTAACAAAACTGGAGAACAAATTTCAATCAAAAAGCTGCAGCTTATCTGGTTTTCCAACAATCAAACTCAGCCCCAGAGAAAAATGCATCACCCCCAACGATAAAAAAGCTGAAGGTCAAATTTCAATCACAACCAGAAAGCCCCCAGAAGGTTATCAAATTTCAGTCCATTGCGAAGGGCCTAAACATGATCAAATAATACTAGTTTATCATGTCACCAAGAAAGACTGCAAGACAGATTGTCGGTCCTCCGAAAAGCCCAAAATTGCCTAAATTGACGAAACAAACTGACCAGCATCATCGTATTTATCATTTATTGTTCTTCAACAACATTAGCAAAGGATGCAGCAGCTTATCTAATTGCCAGCACTCTTCAACCCTGGCCCAGAATAACACTGTAGATCACGGCTTCTCAAGTCTGGCAAACTCCAATATGTAAAACAATCAAACCAGCATGTGCCCAAAAGGTTATCACATTTCAGTCATTGCCCAGACCTGAAAATGTTATTAAAGAATAGCAGTTCATCATCTGAACCAAAAAAGACTGCAAAACGGAATGTCAATCCTCGCAACAGACTCAAAAGCCTTCTTTTATGCAACAACTGATCAGTCTTATCACGTCTTTTGTCCTTCAACGAGAACAGTGAGCAAAAAGAACGATCCAAGAGGAAGGACGCAACTGCCAGAGTAAGCTGGTCAAGTGAATGCGATTGGTCGATAAATCAATAAACGGTCAAAGGAGGAGAGTAAATAAAGCAAGTCTCAAAACCATGACAAAGTCGCAAGAGAACATGCGAAACTTTTGGAATTTCCGCAGCAGAAGAAATTATTCTGCAACTAGCAGGATGCTTCAAAAACCATATTGAGAAAACAACAGGCTCATCAATAATAACAATTAAGAAACACAAGTCCCCTCTGAAGATGATTTGCAGAGGCCGTCATACAAGAGGAACGCGAAAGAAGAGAATAGCGAGAGAGAAAGGAATTCAACCAATGATGACCAGCTTGCTAATCGCAGGACGGTACTGCAACCAGAGAAGCCTCACTAAGAGCACAAAAATCTTAAACACACAACCAACAGAGAAGAAAAGGACAAAGGTAAGAAAATGACAATATTAAATAGGATAACAAGCAACAGAACTCTACCATTAATCCGATGTGTTATGACTCCTCATACAACTTGAAAAAAAATCGCCAAATGCATAAATCCACAGAATGCCACAGAATCTTCCGGAACAGGCATCCTAGAAAACTGAATAGGCAACCAAAACAAATCCAAAAAATCCACAAAACAGAAACCATAAAAAGCTTTCTAAATGTCCTTTCTCATCAAACCAGAACGGAGAAAGAGAGACATAGCAGGGGCATAGGAAGACATAAAAGGATGACCAAAGAGACAATAGGGAAAAAAAGATTTGAAGATAGAATTAATAGCTATCTCAATGGAATCATACCAGCTACCATCACTAAGTTAAAAAAACTTTGAATAAGGCCTCGTCCGTTGTTCTTGTAGTAGCTCACTCTATGCTGAAACCTCAAATGGAAGTCATCACTACAACAACCTTCCATAAATACATAATGACAACAAAATCCTACATAAACTATGTGCATGATTTTAGTGCAATCATGTGGACCCCAAGAGCTTGCCACACCCATAAACAATACCTACGATGGAAGGGAGCAACAATCATCAATCTTCCGAAAACAACAAAATACCCACATAGAAAGGCCATAGAAAAAAGCACTTCCAATGAAATAACGTTTACGCAGCTAGAAAGGACCATCACAGGTCAAAGACACTCCACATCAAGCTTGATGAGGTAAACGTACTGCATTAATAACAAACTCTTCTCATATCTGGAAAACAACAGTACAGGAGAACAAACTTCATTCAAACTAATAACTGTCTAGAAACCAAGAAGGGGTAGCTTAACCAATTTTCGAATAACTCAGCCCCACAGGAAAAACGTAATAGGTCACTCACCTCATTAGTCCGGCAAAACTTCAGCCCGTAAAAGATTAGAACCACACAATAATCATCTCTCCACTCCCCAAAGATGATAAACTGAAGAATAAACTTCAATCAAAAGCAGTAATTGCCCAGAAGGTTTCAGTCTCATCGCCATCCTGAAGATGATCAAAGCCTAATTCATCAACTCAACTTATCAACTCAACCAAACAAGAACTGTAGAATAGGCCATTAGTCCTCCAAGAAATGTCTTATTTCATGTAACCAACAGACTTGTTTCTTCTTATTTATCACGTCCTTAGACAGCATCCTCGGATGAAGAGATTGCTCCAGGAAGAAAGAAGCCACTGACAATAAAACTGAAAAAGGAAATCCAAAATCAGCGAGTAAAACAATTTAAACTATTGATTGACGAATCAATAAAGGAGCGTAAACCCTAATAATGCCCATAACCATGGCAAAGTCCAAAAGTGGCAACCCAGCGGAAAACTTTGTTCAGCATTCAGAAAATTAAGCTTCTGCAACCAGACAGATCTTTTCAAAAATCAGACCGTTAAAGCAATCAGCTAATCAACAAACAATCAAAAAGCAAAAAAAAAAAGAAGGATCAAGAACGTAATTTGACATTGATGTCTCCTTTCAAGACGATTTTGTAGAGTAAGTAAAGCAATAGCTATGAGAGAGAGGAACAGATGCACAACCAGAGAAGCAGGACGACATTGAAGGAGGAGGACACGAGGGAGGGACAGTTATCTGGAGGAAGGAGACACCGGCTCCAGAATTTCAATTCTAATAATCCGAAGCAGAGTCCAGATTGGATTGTCTGATGTGTTGACACGCACCCCTTGCGTAGGAAGAACCACATCACAGATCATAGGTACTTCACATGGTAAAGTCTTTGCATCGACCAAACTCTGACCTGCGAGGGAACAGCATCCTCAAATGAAGAGATCACTCCCTGGGGAAAAAACCATTGCCAATGAAACTGAATCAGGAAATCCAAAATCAGCTAGTAAAACAATTAAATCTATCAATTGATGAATCAATAAACGATCAAAGGAGCGTACACCCTAATTATCCCCATAACCATGGCAAGTGCAAGAGAGGCGACCCAAAACCTTCGCGAAACTCTGTTCAGCGTTCAGAAAATAAGTTTTTGCAACCAGACAGATCCTTTCAAAAATCAGACCATGAAAACAATCAGCTAATCAACGATCAATCAAGAAGAAAAAACAAAGCTGATCGCCTTTTGACATTGATGCCTTAGCAATGAGAGAGAGGAACACATGCATGACCAAAGACGCAGGACGACACTGAAGGATGTAGACACAAGGGAGGCACAGTTATCCAAAGCACAGTTAGGACTGGATTGTGTGATCAATTGATGCATACCCCCTTGCATAGAAAGAACCATCACAGATCATTCAGCCTTCACATGGTGAAGTATTATATAGACCAAACTCTGACCTGCGAGGGAAGGAGAACTAGACACACTGATTGTTTCACCTTAACCGGAAAATAACAAAACTGGAGAACAATTATCAATCAATAAGCGGTAGCTTGTCCAATTTCAAACAATCGTCAACTCAACCCTAGAGAAAAAACCCAATAGACCACCACTCCATAAGTCCGGCAAAACTCCAATCTGTAAAAGAATTTGAGAACAAGTCTGTATAAGGCCGTCCCTCGCAAAGATATAAAAAAGCTGAAGAACAAATTTCAATCAAAACCAGCAAGAGCCAAGAAGATGTCATCAAAGAGATCCAATTAGTGAAAGCAGAACACAGATAAAAAGGAAAAGAAACAAGCTAGAACTTGTGTGGACCTTTCCAGACTAGAAAGATCTCTGAAAGAAGAGCTTGTCCTATGAAATGTTGCTTACACAGCAAGAAAGAACCATTGCTTGTCCAATTTCAAACAAATTCAACTCAGCCCCGGAGAAAAAACCCAATAGACCACCGCTCCATAAGTCCAGCAAATCTCCAAAATGTAAAAGAATTTGAGAACTAGTCTGTATAAGGCCGTCCCTCCCAAAGATTAAAAAAAAGCTGAAGAACAAATTTCAATCAAAACCAGCAAGAGCCAAGAAGATGTCATCAAAGAGATCCAATTAGTGAAAGCAGAACACAGATAAAAATGAAAAGAAACAAGCTAGAACTTGTGTGGACCTTTCCAGACTAGAAAGAACTCTGAAAGAAGAGCTTGTCCTATGAAATGTTGCTTACATAGCAAGAAAGAACCATTGCTTGTCCAATTTCAAACAATGTCAACTCCGCCCTGGAGAAAAAACCCAATAGACCACTGTTCCATAAGTTCGGTAAATCTCCAAAATGTAAAAGAATTTGAGAACTAGTCTGTATAAGGCCGTCCCTCCCAAAGATTAAAAAAAGCTGAAGAACAAATTTCAATCAAAACCAGCAAGAGCCGAGAAGATGTTATCAAAGAGATCCAATTAGTGAAAGCAGAACACAGATAAAAATGAAAAGAAACAAGCTAGAACTTCTGTGGACCTTTCCAGACAAGAAAGAACTCCGAAAGAAGAGCTTGTCCTATGAAATATTGCTTACGCAGCAAGAAAGAACCATTGCTGATCCCAGACGCTCCATATTGAAATTGACAAGGTAAACTATTGTCTCGGCCAAACTCTGACCTACGAAATAATGAGAACATCTGATCGTTCCACCTTGAAAAGAAGATAATAGAAGTGGAAGACAAATATGGAATCGATGCTTATGCAGCAAGGAAGAACATCACTGTGATCACAGACACTCCGTATCAAACTCGGCCACATAAAGTACTGCCTGGACCAAACTCTGATCTGCGAAAAGAAGAGAACTAGATCAAATCTTTGGGATTAACTATAAAATAACAGAAGTGAAGGACAAGTTCATTCAAACCAATAGGAACTCCTCCAATTTCAAACAACTATCCCTCGGCCCCACAGAAAACGCAACAGATTACCAGCTGTCAAATCCAGTAAAACTTTCAACCTGTAAAAGATGTCTAGAGGGTTGTCAAAATTTCAGTCCATCGCTTGTCCTAAAGAGTAAAGTCAAAGACTTCTAGATCATCATCTTGACCAAACAAATCAAGATTAGCTCATTGGTCCTCCAAAAAGCCCAAACATCATAATCTATGGAACAAACTGACCAGTTGCATTGTGTCCATTCGCCTCAGACAAACATGATCGCTCCAAGAAGAAAGAAGCCACTGCCAAATTCATGGAATAGAGAGTACCAGAATCAGCTCATAATACAATTAAACAGAAAGATCCATCAACGATAAATCTATCACCGATCAGAGGAGCGCAAACCGTAACGAAACCCATAACACAGCAGAGGCCTGGAGAGGCAAGGAATGACCTTCGGAAAATAACATAGCGTAAACAGAATCAGACCCATTTATAACAATTAATCAAGAAACAAAAAAGAAAAGAAGAAGGATCAAGAGCACGCTTTGGGAATGATGTCTCCAATGAAGAGTACTTTGCAGAGGCTGTCAATTGAGAAAGAAACACATGCACAATCATAGACGCAAGATGAGACTGAAAGATGAGGACACGAGGAAGGGGACTATTTCTAGGAAGAAGAGACGGGCAAGCGGATCCAGATTGGATAGTGATCTGTTGAGGCATGTACACCTTGCAAAGAAAGAAACATCACAGATCATACATGGGCCGAACTCCATCCTCCGAAGGAATGAGAATTGGTGTTCGCATCATTCAAACCCATAACTTGCCTCAAGAGACGACAGAGTTTATCTAATTTAAGACAATCATCAGCTTGCGGCAGAGCACCCCTTGTCAAGTCCGGCAAGACTCCATCCTGTGAGAGGATCAGGACTAAACGATAATAAAATTTCCAAAGAGAAAACACCATAGAACAAATTTCAATCAAAAGCAGTAAATTTCATCCTATCGATTCAAAGATTACTTTCATCATCAAGGATCATCAGTCCTCCAAACAGCCCAAGCACCTGCTTTTAGGAAACAAATTTCAATCAAAAGCAGTAAATTTTCAATAGCAATGATCGAAGTAAGCATACGCGTTGCATAGAAAGAACCATGACAGTTCATACATCAACAAAACTCTGACTTCCGAAGGAATGAGAATCCATTCAAACCAGTAATTGCCTTGAAAAGCGGTAGCTTTATCTGATTGTCAGAGATCATCAACTCAACATACAAAGATAATGCAATAGATCACTTCTTAAGCCCAGCAAAATCGTAACCGGTAAAAGTATTGAAACAAGGCCATGATCATCTCCCAAAGTTTTTAAAAAAAACTGAAGAACAGTTTTCAATAAAAAAACCGATAATTTCCCATAAGGTTATCAAATTTCAGTCCGTTGCCGGTCTAAGATATGATCAGAGACTACTACTAGTTCATCATCTCAACCAAAAAGACAAACGAAAAAAAAAAAAAGGCGAAGCAGGTTCTCTCAGTCCCTCCAAAAAGCCCAAACGTCAGACAAAAAGTCCACCCTCCTTAGAAAACATCCTCAGACAAAGAGTTCGCTCCAAGGGGAAAAGAACCCACTGCAAATTCACCAAATAACAACCAATCGTTTGATAAATCCATACGCAAAGAGGCCAAGCGCAAAACCCTCGCGGGTCTCTGCAAGCACACGAGAAAAGAAATTTCTGCAACCAGATGCGCTTCGAATTTGACCGAGAAAGCGATCGGACCCATCAAACAATCCTTCGAAAACAGAGACGAAAGAAAAGACCCATCTTCTCCGGAGAGGATTTTGCAGAGGCCCGTCATGCGAGAGAGAACGAACGAGAGAGAACGAGAGAGAGTGACCAGCTCGGTGACTCAATGTTGTAATTATAATTCCTATGCGAGCAAAGGACGGAGGACGATTGGGTTATAATAGGAAGGAGACGCTTGTAACGGTCGTCTTTTTGTTTTTCTCTTTGGTCAAAGCAACGGTCGTCTTTTTCATGACGGGTATTTCGAATTTTTGAGTTCGAAATAATGTTTCTGCAGACTATACACGATGTTATATTGTACTCATTTCTCTTACTTTATTATATTGGGGTAATTAATATTAAATTATGCTTACAAAGAAAGTCTTGCCTTAACCGAAATACAGCAATTGGACAATAAGTGACATTATGACCGAAAAAGGCCAGATTCCAACGAGTGGGAGCACATCCAATTCCAACAAAGCCCAGACTCTGCAATTTATGAACTCATCCCCATACAAAAGGCAATAGATCATCACTCCTCAAACCCAGCAACTCCAAAAAAAAAGGAATTAGAACTAGACAACTATATACTACCCAAAAAAATAAATAAACTGAAGAATAACTTTCAATTTGAAGAAGCCCCATTTGAACTTTCAAAAAGGAGGGGTTCGAATCTTCGTGGGCGCCATGCACGGGTGTGTGGTGGTGGGCAAGACGCGTGCTTGCAGGGGTTATGGCCAGGCGGGAGTGCGGGGTTCCCTGGGTCACCAAAAAAAAAAAAAAAAAAAAAAAAAAAAAATCTTTCAATCCAACCATTAAGTGCCTATGGAGCAGGAAGGGCATTGCTAGTCCACCAACCTTGCCAAAAATAACCGCCAAGAAATTCTCAATCGTCTAGTGAAATTCAAATGTATTATCATGTGGAACCAACCTTATCACATATGACCATTACTACAGAGAAAGAGATTGCTCCAAGAGAAAAAACCAGTGCTGCCAATCCGTTCAACACTAAAATCCAGAATCAGCTTGTTCAATAACAGTGATTGATCAATCAATCAATAGATAATCAAAGGAGGAGCATAAAACTATAAACCCTAACGAGGTCCATGACCGCAGGAGAGTCCCAAAGGTGCAATGCGAAACAAAACAGTTTTAAGTATCTGCAACAAGCTATATGCTTTTAAAATTAGATGAGAAAGCAATCAACTCATCAACAAGGAAATAGAAACAATAAAAGAAGGATTGAAGAAATGCTAATAACCATAAAAACCCATAATGCGCAGATATTAGGCCATTAAGGTGGCACTACAATCCTTTTTATAGTTCATCAAACCTGAAGGGAGAAAGAGATAGACTAACAGGGGTACAGGATGACATGAAAGGATGATGAAAGAAACGACTGAAAAAAAAAAAGATTGAAGGATTTGATCATACAGAAGGCTCAAACAACTCAGCCCCACAGAAAAACAACAGAAGAAGGAAATAGAAACAACAAGCTATATGCTTCTAAAATTAGATGAGAAAGCAATCAACTCATCAACAAGGAAATAGAAACGACAGAAGAAGGATTGAAGAAATGCTAATAGTGATTGATATCTCCATATCATCATCCAAAATGACATGCTTGCCCAAAATGAATCTTTAGTTCTGGCAGCAGTAAGTCTTGTTAGTCCCTATAACCATAAAAACCCATAATGCACAGATATTAGGCCATAAAGGTGGCACTACGATCCTTTTTATAGTTCATCAAATCTAAAGGGAGAAAGAGATAGACATAACAGGGGCACAGGATGACATGAAAGGATGATGAAAGAAACGACAGGAAAAAAAAAGATTGAAGGATTTGATCATACAGAAGGCTCAAACAACTCAGCCCCACAGAAAAACAACAGAATAAGGAAATAGAAACAACAAGCTATATGCTTCTAAAATTAGATGAGAAAGCAATCAACTCATCAACAAGGAAATAGAAACAACAGAGAAAGGATTGAAGAAATGCTAATACCCATAAAAACCCATAATGCACAGATATTAGGCCATTAAGGTGGCACTACAATCCTTTTTATAGTTCATCAAACCTGAAGGGAGAAAGAGAAAGACATAACAGGGGCACAGGATGACATGAAAGGATGATGAAAGAAACGACAGGAAAAAAAAAAGATTTAAGGATTTGATCATACAGAAGGCTCAAACAACTCAACCCCACAGAAAAACACAATAGGTCACCACCTCATTAATCTGACAAAATGCCTGTAAGAGATTAGAACCATACAATAATCATGTCCCCACTCCCCCCTCCAAAAACCAGTAAGTGCCCAGAAACCTCATCGCCCTCCTGAAGACAATCAAAGCCTAGTTCAATCAATTCAACCAAACAAGAACTACAAAACGGGCCATTAGTCCTCCGAGAAATGTCTTATTTCTTGTGACCCCAACTGACCAGTTTCATCTTTTTATCGTCCTTAAACAGCATCCTCAGATGAAGAGATCGCTCCAAGAGGAAAGAAGCCACTGCCAATCGAACTCAATAAATCCAAAACTATCTAGAAAAAAATTAAATCCATTAATTGATTAATCAATAAATGAACGAATGAGCATAAAACCAAATAATCCCCATAACCGAAGCAAGGTCCAAGAGAAGTGATCCAAAACCTTCGATAAACTTGTTGAGTATTCACAAAAAATCAAGTTTCCACAACTAGAAAGATCCTATCAAAATCAGCCCGTGAAAACAATCTGGCTAATCAATAGTCAATCAAGAAGAATAAACACAGGAAGGACCAAGATCACCAATTGACATTGATGCCTCATCTGGAGGAATGAGATACCTGCTATAGATTTTCAATATAAATAATCCGAAGGAGATTCCGGATTGGATTGTGTGATCTGTTGATGCATGACCCTTGCGTAGAAAAAACCATCCATTACAGCTCATAGACACTTTACTACATATATTAAACTCTGATCTGTAAGGACTGGCCACTGATTGTTTCCCCTAACCGGAAAATAACAAAACTGGAGAACAAATTTCAATCAAAAAGCCACAGCTTATCTGGTTTTCCAACAATCAAACTCAGCCCAAGAGAAAAATGCATCACCCCCAACGATAAAAACCAAAGCTGAAGGTCAAATTTCAATCGAAACCAGAAAGCCCCCAGAAGGTTATCAAATTTCAGTCCATTGCGCAGGGCCTAAAGATGATCAAATAATACTAGTTTATCATGTCACCAAGAAAGACTGCAAGACAGACTGTCGGTCCTCCGAAAAGCCCTAAATTGCCTAAATTGACGCAACAAACTGACCAGCGTCATTGTATTTATCATTTATTGT
This sequence comes from Corymbia calophylla, assembly GCA_014182845.1. Classification (NCBI taxonomy): domain Eukaryota; kingdom Viridiplantae; phylum Streptophyta; class Magnoliopsida; order Myrtales; family Myrtaceae; genus Corymbia; species Corymbia calophylla. The sequence goes on along the minus strand of CM024698.1, from coordinate 11,247,311 downwards.
CCTTCCACAACATTAGCAAAGGATGCGGCAGCTTATCCAATTGCCAGCACTCTTCAACCCTGGCCCAGAATAACACTGTAGATCACGGCTTCTCAAGTCTGGCAAACTCCAATATGTAAAACAATCAAAACTACTCCCAAAGACAGAAAGGACTGGAGAACGAATTTCAATTCAAACCAGCATGTGCCCAGAAGGTTATCACATTTCAATCATTGCCCAGACCTGAAAATGTTATTAAAGACTAGCAGTTCATCATCTGAACCAAAAAAGACTGCAAAACGGAATGTCAATCCTCGAAAAAGACCCAAAAGCCTTCTTTTATGCAACAACCGATCAGTCTTATCACGTCTTTTGTCCTTCAACGACAACAGCAAGCAAAAAGAACGATCCAAGAGGAAGGACACAATTGCCAGAGTAAGCTGGTCAAGTGAATGCGATTGGTCCATAAATCAATAAACGGTCAAAGGAGGAGAGTAAATTAAGGAAGTCTCAAAACCATGACAAAGTCGCACGAGAACATGCAAAACTTTTGGAATTTCCGCAACAGAAGAACTTATTCTGCAACTAGCAGGATGCTTCAAAAACCATACTGAGAAAACAACAGGCTCATCAACAATCACAATAAGAAACACAAGTCTCCTCTGAAGATGATTTGCAGAGGCCATCATACAAGAGGAACGCGAAAGAAGAGAATAGCGAGAGAGAAAGGAATTCAACCAATGATGACCAGCTTGCTAATCGCAGGACGGTACTGCAACCAGAGAAGCCTCACAAAGAGCACAAAAATCTTAAGCACACAACCAACAGAGAAGAAAAAGACAAAGGTAAGACAATGACAATATTAAATAGGATAATAAGCAACAGAACTCTACCATTAATCCGATGCTTTATGACTCCTCATACAACTTGAAAAAAAATCGCCGAATGCATAAATCCACAGAATGCCACAGAATCTTCCAGAACAAGCATCCTAGAAAACTGAATAAGCAACCAAAAAAAATCCAAAAAATCCACAAAACATAAACCATAAAAGGCTTTCTAAATGTCCTTTCTCATCAAACCTGAACGGAGAAAGAGAGACATAGCAGGGGCATAGGAAGACATAAAAGGATGACCAAAGAGACAATAGGGAAAAAAAATTTGAAGATAGAATTAATAGCTATGTCAATGGAATCATACCAGCTACCATCACTAAGTTAGAAAAACTTTGAATAAGGCCTCGTCTGTTGTTCTTGTAGTAGCTCACTCTATGCTGAAACCTCAAATGGAAGTCATCACTACAACAACCTACCATAAATACATAATGACAACAAAATCCTACATAAACTATGTGCATGATTTTAGTGCAATCATGTGGACCCTAAGAGCTTGCCAGACCCATAAACAATACCTACAATGGAAGGGAGCAACAATCATCAATCTTCCGAAAACAACAAAATACCCACAAAGAAAGGCCATAGAAAAAAGCACTTCCAATGAAATAACGCTTATGCAGCTAGAAAGGACCATCACAGGTCAAAGACACTCCACATCAAGCTTGATGAGGTAAACGTACTGCATTAATAACAAACTCTTCTCATATCTGGAAAACAACAGTACAGGAGAACAAACTTCATTCAAACTAATAACTGTCTAGAATCCAAGAAGGGGTAGCTTAACCAATTTTCGAATAACTCAGCCCCACAGGAAAAACGCAATAGGTCACTCACCTCATTAATCCGCCAAAACTCCAGCCCGTAAAAGATTAGAACCACACCATAATCATCTCTCCACTCCCCAAAGATGATCAACTGAAGAATAAACTTCAATCAAAAGCAGTAAGTGCCCAGAAGGTTTCAGTCTCATTGCCATCCTGAAGATGATCAAAGACTAATTCATCAACTCAACCAATCAACTCAACCAAACAAGAACTGCAGAATAGGCCATTAGTCCTCCAAGAAATGTCTTATTTCATGTAACCAACAGACTTGTTTCTTCTTATTTATCGTGTCCTTAGACAGCATCCTCAGATGAAGAGATTGCTCCAGGAGGAAATAAGCCACTGACAATAAAACTGAAAAAGAAAATCCAAAATCAGCGAGTAAAACAATTTTAACTATTGATTGACGAATCAATAAAGGAGCGTAAACCCTAATAATGCCCATAACCATGGCAAAGTCCAAAAGTGGCAACCCAGTGGAAAACTTTGTTCAGCATTCAGAAAATTAAGCTTCTGCAACCAAACAGATCTTTTCAAAAATCAGACCGTGAAAGCAATCAGCTAATCAACAAACAATCAAGAAGCAAAAAACAAAAGAAGGATCAAGAACGTAATTTGACATTGATGTCTCCTTTAAAGACGATTTTGTAGAGTAAGTAAAGCAAAGGTTATGAGAGAGAGGAACAGATGCACAACCAGAGAAGCAGGACGACATTGAAGGAGGAGGACACGAGGGAGGAACAGTTATCTGGAGGAAGGAGACACCGGCTCCAGAACTTCAATTCTAATAATCCGAAGCAGAGTCCAGATTGGATTGTCTGATGTGTTGACGCGCACCACTTACGTAGGAAGAACCACATCACAGATCATAGGTACTTCACATGGTAAAGTCTTTGCATCGACCAAACTCTGACCTGCGAGGGAACAGCATCCTCAAATGAAGAGATCACTCCCTGGGGAAATAACCATTGCCAATGAAACTGAATCAGGAAATCCAAAATCAGCTAGTAAAACAATCAAATCTATCAATTGATGAATCAATAAACGATCAAAGGAGCGTACACCCTAATTATCCCCATAACCATGGCAAGTCCAAGACAGGCGACCCAAAACCTTCGCGAAACTCTGTTCAGCATTCAGAAAATAAGTTTTTGCAACCAAACAGATCCTTTCAAAAATCAGACCATGAAAACAATCAGCTAATCTACGATCAATCAAGAAGAAAAAACAAAGCTGGTCGCCTTTTGACATTGATGCCTTAGCAATGAGAGAGAGGAACGCATGCATGACCAAAGACGCAGGACGACACTGAAGGATGTGGACACAAGGGAGGGACAGTTATCCGAAGCACAGTCAGGACTGGAATGTGTGATCAGTTGATGCATACCCCTTGCATAGAAAGAACCATCACAGATCATTCAGCCTTCACATGGTGAAGTATTATATAGACCAAACTCTGACCTGCGAAGGAAGGAGAACTAGACACTGATTGTTTCACCTTAACCGAAAAATAACAAAACTGGAGAACAATTATTCAATCAATAAGCAGTAGATTGTCCAATTTCAAACAATCGTCAACTCAACCCTGGAGAAAAAACCCAATAGACCACCACTCCATAAGTCCGGCAAAACTCCAATCTGTAAAAGAATTTGAGAACTAGTCTGTATAAGGCCGTCCCTCGCAAAGATATAAAAAAGCTGAAGAACAAATTTCAATCTAAACCAGGAAGAGCCAAGAAGATGTCATCAAAGAGATCCAATTAGTGAAAGCAGAACACAGATAAAAATGAAAAGAAACAAGCTAGAACTTGTGTGGACCTTTCCAGACTAGAAAGATCTCTGAAAGAAGAGCTTGTCCTATGAAATGTTGCTTACACAGCAAGAAAGAACCATTGCTTGTCCAATTTCAAACAAATTCAACTCAGCCCCGGAGAAAAACCCAATAGACCACCGCTCCATAAGTCCGGCAAATCTCCAAAATGTAAAAGAATTTGAGAACTAGTCTGTATAAGGCCGTCTCTCCCAAAGATTAAAAAAAAGCTGAAGAACAAATTTCAATCAAAACCAGCAAGAGCCAAGAAGATGTCATCAAAGAGATCCAATTAGTGAAAGCAGAACATAGATAAAAATGAAAAGAAACAAGCTAGAACTTGTGTGGACCTTTCCAGACTAGAAAGAACTCTAAAAGAAGAGCTTGTCCTATGAAATGTTGCTTAAGAACCATTGCTTGTCCAATTTCAAACAATGTCAACTCAGCCCTGGAGAAAAAACCCAATAGACCACCGCTCCATAAGTTCAGTAAATCTCCAAAATGTAAAAGAATTTGAGAACTAGTCTGTATAAGGCCGTCCCTCCCAAAGATTAAAAAAAGCTAAAGAACAAATTTCAATCAAAACCAGCAAGAGCCGAGAAGATGCTATCAAAGAGATCCAATTAGTGAAAGCCGAACACAGATAAAAATGAAAAGAAACATGCTAGAACTTGTGTGGACCTTTCTAGACAAGAAAGAACTCCGAAAGAAGAGCTTGTCCTATGAAATGTTGCTTACGCAGCAAGAAAGAACTATTGCTGATCCCAGACGCTCCATATTGAAATTGACAAGGTAAACTATTGCCTCGGCTAAACTCTGACCTACGAAATAATGAGAACATCTGATCATTCCACCTTGAAAAGAAGATAATAGAAGTGGAAGACAAATATGGAATCGATGCTTATGCAGCAAGGAAGAACATCACTGTGATCACAGACACTCCCTATCAAACTCGGCCACATAAAGTACTGCCTGGACCAAACTCTGATCTGCGAAAGGAAGAGAACTAGATCAAATCTTTGGGATTAACTATAAAATAACAGAAGTGAAGGACAAGTTCATTCAAACCAATTGGAACTCCTCCAATTTCAAACAACTATCCCTCAACCCCACAGAAAATGCAACAGATTACCAGCTGTCAAATCCAGTAAAACTTTCAACCTGTAAAAGATGTCTAGAGGGTTGTCAAAATTTCAGTCCATCGCTTGTCCTAAAGAGTAAAGTCAAAGACTTATAGATCATCATCTTGACCAGACAAATCAAGATTAGCTCATTGGTCCTCCAAAAAGCCCAAACATCATATTCTATGGAACAAACTGACCAGTTGTATTTTGTCCATTCACCTCAGACAAACATGATCGCTCCAAGAAGAAAGAAGCCACTGCCAAATTCATGGAATAGAGAATACCAGAATCAGCTCATAATACAATTAAACAGAAAGATCCATCAACGACAAATCTATCACCGATCAGAGGAGCGCAAACCATAACGAAACCCATAACACGGCAGAGGCCCGGAGAGGCGAGGAATGACCTTCAAAAAATAACATAGCGTAAACAAAATCGGACCCATTTATAACAATTAATCAAGAAACAAAAAAGAAAAGAAGAAAGATCAAGAGCACGCTTTGGGAATGATGTCTCCACTGAAGAGTACTTTGCAGAGGCTGTCAATTGAGAAAGAAACGCATGCACAATCATAGACGCAAGATGAGACTGAAAGATGAGGACACGAGGGAGGAACTATTTCTAGGAAGAAGAGACGGGCAAGCGGATCCAGATTGGATAGTGATCTGTTGACGCACGTACACCTTGCAAAGAAAGAAACATCACAGATCATACATGGGCGGAACTCCATCCTCCGAAGGAATGAGAATTGGTGTTCGCATCAATCGAAAAATTATGGGACTGGAGAACAAATTTCATTCAAACCCATAACTTGCCTCAAGAGACGACAGAGTTTATCTAATTTAAGACAATCACAGATTGGATAGTGATCTGTTGACGCACGTACACCTTGCAAAGAAAGAAACATCACAGATCATACATGGGCGGAACTCCATCCTCCGAAGGAATGAGAATTGGTGTTTGCATCATTCAAACCCATAACTTGCCTCAAGAGACGACAGAGTTTATCTAATTTAAGACAATCATCAGCTTGCGGCAGAGCACCCCTTGTCAAGTCCGGCAAGACTCCATCCTGTGAGAGGATCAGGACTAAACGATAATAAAATTTCCAAAGAGAAAACACCATAGAACAAATTTCAATCAAAAGCAGTAAATTTCATCCTATCGATTCAAAGATTACTTTCATCATCAAGGATCATCAGTCCTCCAAACAGCCCAAGCACCTGCTTTTAGGAAACAAATTTCAATCAAAAGCAGTAAATTTTCAATAGCAATTATTCGAAGTAAGCATACGCGTTGCATAGAAAGAACCATGACAGTTCATACATCAACAAAACTCTGACTTCCGAAGGAATGAGAATCCATTCAAACCAGTAACTGTCTTGAAAAGCGGTAGCTTTATCTGATTGTCAGAGATCATCAACTCGACATACAAAGATAATGCAACAGATCACTTCTTAGCCCAGCAAAATCGTAACCGGTAAAATTATTGAAATAAGACCATGATCATCTCCCAAAGATTTAAAAAAAAACTGAAGAACAGTTTTCAATAAACCGATAATTTCCCATAAGGTTATCAAATTTCAGTTCGTTGCCGGTCTAAGATATGATCAGAGACTACCACTAGCTCATCATCTCAACCATAAAGACAAACAGGAAAAAGAAGGCGAAGCAGGTTCTCTCAGTCCCTCCAAAAAGCCCAAACGTCAGACAAAAAGTCCACCCTCCTTAGAAAACATCCTCAGACAAAGAGTTCGCTCCAAGGGGAAAAGAACCCACTGCAAATTCACCAAATAACAACCAATCGTTTGATAAATCAATACACAATCGAAGGAGGAGCTAGACCAAACACTTCCAACAAGGACATCCTCAAACGAAGATATATACGAATCAAGACGAAAAAAGGACACTGCCAATCCACGGAATAACAAAAAATTTTCAGAATAAGTCGTGTAAGACAACAATGCAAGATTGATAGATGATCAAAGGACGTGCTTAAACCAAATAATTCCGATGACCCATCGGCATCGTCCCAAAGAGGCCAAGCGCAAAACCCTCACGGGTCTCTGCAAGCACACGAGAAAAGAAATTTCTGCAACCAGATGCGCTTCGCATCAGACCGAATTAGGCCGAGAAAGCAATCGGACCCATCAAACAATCCATCGGAAACAGAGACGAAAGAAGAGACCCATCTTCTCCGAAGAGGATTTTGCAGAGGCCCGTCACGCGAGAGAGAACGAACGAGAGAGAACGAGAGAGAGTGAGAGAGAGTGACCAGCTCGGTGACTATAATTCCTATGCGAGCAAAGGAAGGAGGACGATAGGGTTATAATAGGAAGGAGACGCTTGTAACGGTCGTCTTTTTGTTTTTCTCTTTGGTCAAAGCAACGGTCGTCTTTTTCATGACGGGTATTTTGAATTTTTGAGTTCGAAATACAAATCATATATACCTTCGAAATAATGTTTCTGCAGACTATACATGATGCGTTGTTATATTGTACTCATTTCTCTTACTTTATTATACTGGGGTAATTAATATTAAATTCTGCTTACAAAGAAAGTCTTGCCTTAACCGAAATACAGCAATTGGATAATAAGTAACATTTATCGTGTCCTTAGACAGCATCCTTGGATGAAGAGATTGCTCCAAGAGGAAAGAAGCCACTGACAATAAAAATGAAAAAGAAAATCCAAAATCAGCAAGTAAAACAATTTTAACTATTGATTGACGAATCAATAAAGGAGCATAAACCCTAATAATGCCCATAACCATGGCAAAGTCCAAAAGTGGCAACCCAGCGGAAAACTTTGTTCAGCATTCAGAAAATTAAGCTTCTGCAACCAGGCAGATCTTTTCAAAAATCAGACCGTGAAAGCAATCAGCTAATCAACAAACAATCAAGAAGCAAAAAACAAAAGAAGGATCAAGAACGTAATTTGACATTGATGTCTCCTTTAAAGACGATTTTGTAGAGTAAGTAAAGCAATAGCTATGAGAGAGAGGAACAGATGCACAACCAGAGAAGCAGGACGACATTGAAGGAGGAGGACACGAGGGAGGGACAGTTATCTGGAGGAAGGAGACACCGGCTCCAGAACTTCAATTCTAATAATCCAAAGCAGAGTCCAGATTGGATTGTCTGATGTGTTGATGCGCACCCCTTGCGTAGGAAGAACCATATCACAGATCATAGGTACTTCACATGGTAAAGTCTTTGCATCGACCAAACTCTGACCTGCGAGGGAACAGCATCCTCAAATGAAGAGATCACTCCCTGGGGAAAAAAACCATTGCCAATGAAACTGAATCAGGAAATCCAAAATAGCTAGTAAAACAATCAAATCTATCAATTGATGAATCAATAAACGATCAAAGGAGCGTACACCCTAATTATCCCCATAACCATGGCAAGTCCAAGACAGGCGACCCAAAACCTTCGCGAAACTCTGTTCAGCATTCAGAAAATAAGTTTTTGCAACAAGACAGATCCTTTCAAAAATCAGACCATGAAAACAATCAGCTAATCAACGATCAATCAAGAAGAAAAAACAAAGCTGATCGCCTTTTGACATTGATGCCTTAGCAATGAGAGAGAGGAACACATGCATGACCAAAGACGCAGGACGACACTGAAGGATGTGGACACAAGGGAGGGACAGTTATTCGAAGCACAGTCAGGACTGGATTGTGTGATCAGTTGATGCATACCCCCTTGCATAGAAAGAACCATCACAGATCATTCAGCCTTCACATGGTGAAGTATTATATAGACCAAACTCTGACCTGTGAGGGAAGGAGAACTAGACACTGATTGTTTCACCTTAACCGGAAAATAACAAAACTGGAGAACAATTATTCAATCAATAAGCGGTAGGTTGTCCAATTTCAAACAATCGTCAACTCAACCCTGGAGAAAAAATCCAATAGACCACCACTCCATAAGTCCAGCAAAACTCCAATCTGTAAAAGAATTTGAGAACTAGTCTGTATAAGGCCGTCCCTCGCAAAGATATAAAAAAGCTGAAGAACAAATTTCAATCAAAACCAGCAAGAGCCAAGAAGATGTCATCAAAGAGATCCAATTAGTGAAAGCAGAACACAGATAAAAATGAAAAGAAACAAGCTAGAACTTGTGTGGACCTTTCCAGACTAGAAAGATCTCTGAAAGAAGAGCTTGTCCTATGAAATGTTGCTTACACAGCAAGAAAGAACCATTGCTTGTCCAATTTCAAACAAATTCAACTCAGCCCTGGAGAAAACCCAATAGACCACCGCTCCATAAGTCCGGCAAATCTCCAAAATGTAAAAGAATTTGAGAACTGGTCTGTATAAGGCCGTCCCTCCCAAAGATTAAAAAAAAGCTGAAGAACAAATTTCAATCAAAACCAGCAAGAGCCAAGAAGATGTCATCAAAGAGATCCAATTAGTGAAAGCAGAACACAGATAAAAATGAAAAGAAACAAGCTAGAACTTGTGTGGACCTTTCCAGACTAGAAAGAACTCCGAAAGAAGAGCTTGTCCTATGAAATGTTGCTTACACAGCAAGAAAGAACCATTGCTTGTCCAATTTCAAACAATGTCAACTCAGCCCTGGAGAAAAAACCCAATAGACCACCGCTCCATAAGTTCGGTAAATCTCCAAAATGTAAAAGAATTTGAGAACTAGTCTGTATAAGGCCGTCCCTCCCAAAGATTAAAAAAAGCTGAAAAACAAATTTCAATCAAAACCAGCAAGAGCCGAGAAGATGTTATCAAAGAGATCCAATTAGTGAAAGCAGAACACAGATGAAAATGAAAAGAAACAAGCTAGAACTTGTGTGGACCTTTCCAGACAAGAAAGAACTCCGAAAGAAGAGCTTGTCCTATGAAATGTTGCTTACGCAGCAAGAAAGAACCATTGCTAATCCCAGACGCTCCATATTGAAATTGACAAGGTAAACTATTACCTCGGCCAAACTCTGACCTACGAAGGAAAGAGAACATCTGATCATTCCACCTTGAAAAGAAGATAATAGAAGTGGAAGACAAATATGGAATCGATGCTTATGCAGCAAGGAAGAACATCACTGTGATCACAGACACTCCATATCAAACTCGGCCACATAAAGTACTGCCTGAACCAAACTCTGATCTGTGAAAAGAAGAGAACTAGATCAAATCTTTGGGATTAACTATAAAATAACAGAAGTGAAGGACAAGTTCATTCAAACCAATAGGAACTCCTCCAATTTCAAACAACTATCCCTCAGCCTCACAGAAAACGCAACAGATTACCAGCTGTCAAATCCAGTAAAACTTTCAACCTGTAAAAGATGTCTAGAGGGTTGTCAAAATTTCAGTCCATCGCTTGTCCTAAAGAGTAAAGTCAAAGACTTCTAGATCATCATCTTGACCAAACAAATCAAGATTAGCTCATTGGTCCTCCAAAAAGCCCAAACATCATATTCTATGGAACAAACTGACCAGTTGCATTGTGTCCATTCGCCTCAGACAAACATGATCGCTCCAAGAAGAAAGAAGCCACTGCCAAATTCATGGAATAGAGAATACCAGAATCAGCTCATAATACAATTAAACAGAAAGATCCATCAACGATAAATCTATCACCGATCAGAGGAGTGCAAACCGTAACGAAACCCATAACACGGCAGAGGCCCGGAGAGGCGAGGAATGACCTTCGGAAAATAACATAGCGTAAACAGAATCAGCCATTTATAACAATTAATCAAGAAACAAAAAAGAAAAGAAGAAGGATCAAGAGCACGCTTTGGGAATGATGTCTCCACTGAAGAGTACTTTGCAGAGGCCGTCAATTGAGAAAGAAACGCATGCACAATCATAGACGCAAGATGAGACTGAAAGATGAGGACACGAGGGAGGGATTATTTCTAGGAAGAAGAGACGGGCAAGCGGATCCAGATTGATAGTGATCTGTTGAGGCACGTAGACCTTGCAAAGAAAGAAACATCACAGATCATACATGGGCTGAACTCCATCGTTTCTTTGAAGCTCATTGGTCATTGTTCAACCATCTAAACAGGTGACTCCTTAGATCTCCTACCCTCCAAACCCTATGAAGTATAGGAATCCTATTACAGAATTTGGCACCTGTTTATTGCGTTTTTGCCAGTAATATTTTAGGCTACGTCTACAGTCTGAGAGATTATGTCAACATGTGGCCGTGAGCGAAGATGTGAAAAGGAGAGTCAAGCTTGAAGAGACGGAACTATATACAGGGATTAAGTTTACTGAACATCAAATTATGTTCAATATGAAAACCAGTCATGACAAAAGTTTCACAAGACATAAACAAGAGTACAGAGCACATGGCATCTCAATGAAGAGACGCTAGTTCGACAAGCTCCTTGTAATTATCCGAAACATAGGACTTCACCTTCATAGTGGGTTTTCCATCAGCCTTTCCAAGAGATACATACTTTATGCCAATTACAGCGGCTAAACCTGCAACAAGATTGGCCAAGGATTAGGTTTTCCATACTGCAGAGTAGGGATCACAGGGAGAAAATCCAAGATTCTGACAGTTCTATAACAATGACCAGCATTTATCATGTCAAATGAATTTCTGATGCTTGTCAAATTTAAACAGAACATCTATTCATGGCAGTCGTAAAATTTAAACAGCTTCCTATAGCTTGTTGTAGGTAGTAATATGGATTCTCGTATAAATTTATGCAATGGTGAACTTTATAAGGATAAATAGAACTGCTCAGGAAAATATTGATCAGCTCTTATAGCACAATCACGACCTAGTGGCTCTTGTCACTTGCCATAAACCTAACAGACAGTTATTTGTATGCGAATTTTCAGTGGCATGTTGCAAAACATCAATATGCAGTAACAAACATTTGACTTCAACCTGATTCTGCAGAAATAGCTTATTAAAACCTTTATCAGACCATTTTAAAAACATTTTAGCTTACCAGTCTTCAGGAGCTGACATTAAAAATTGGGGAAATAGAAAACCCAAGTCCAATACTTTCGATAGTGGACACAATAAATTGGGAACGTAAAGCGAAGAAAAAGAAACACTCAGTTGCTTATAAAAAGAATTCTGACACAGCATATAATAAACAACCTTCCTGACCAGAATATTTTCCTCATATAATTCAAAAAAGCATATGAGGGGTCCTTACTCTCATGCACACGACCATATAATAATCTTTCGCCCTTCCAATGTTCCAAAGGTCTTGACCTGATTCTGGTGCTTCTCCTTACTCCAGAATTCCATGATGTGTCAGCAGCTAGTGGGGAAAAAAATCAAGATATGACATAACAATACAAACAAGCATGTGGGATCTCACTGCATATACAAATGCTAGCAAAACTACCTGCAAGGCTTTGCCTCCTAGAAAGTTCTTTCCTGAGGCGACCCATGGATGGATGTGCCTTCGATTTTTCATGGGCATTTAATGAATTCTAGAGAGCATCAGCAAAGTCAATTAAGAGCTAGTATTTGCCCAAAAAAATAATTAGAAGTTACTCAAGACAAGGGCTAGAAATACGACCCAATTCCGCCAGACCGTCCGAACACACTTCCCTCCTACAGGAGCCCAACACAACATCCCTCAACGCACCACCGACCTCCTCACACAAGTTCACTCCATTCCTCCCATTAGCAGAACAGGACCGCCTCCAGCGCCTCGATATCGGCACCTGGACCGCCACGAAATGCGCGACCGCCCCGCCGTCCTGATCGAACACGGGGCTCATGTGGAACAGCATCCACAGCGGCGTCCCGTCCTTGCGGTAGTTGAGCAGACTGATCTGTATCGGCCGCTCCTCGCGTATGGCCTCCCGAATCTCCATCACCGACCGCTGGTCCGTGCAGGGGCCTTGGAAGATCCTGCCGTTGTGGCCGACGACCTCGTCCCGGGCGTAGCCGGACATCTTGAGGAAGCCGCGGCTGGCGAAGACGATGGGGTGGCCGCCGATGCAAGGGTCGGTGATGGTGAAGTTGTCGGGCAAATCGTCGAGGGCGTCGCGCGCCGAGCGGGAGTAGCGGGCATCGAACGACTGCTCTATAAGAGCCGATTGCGACTCCATCTCAACAGCGCACGCGCTCCTTCAGCTCCGTCAATGCCTTGTCCTGAGTGTTTTGAGCTCAATCCCATGTTCGCGTCCCCTCTGATTGCTCGAAAAAGAGCGAAATCGAGCGAGCGAAAGAGAGAGACAGAGAGAGAGACAGAGAGACAGAGAGATGAAAGGGGGTTAAAAAAGAAAAGGGGTGGGACGAAGCGGATCTGAGCAGCAGCAGCGATGACCGGCGGGGGCTTTGGGGGAGGGGGAGGCGGACGCGGACGCGGAGGCGGTGGGGGCATGCTGGAGAAAAGCGAGAGGAGTGTCTTCGTCGTTCTTCAGAGTCCTCCGAAATTGAAAAGAGGAGAGAGAGTTTTCTTGAGCGGGAGTTTTTGAGCATTTATTGCTCATCTGACTTTTTCTGTAGTAGCCAGAGGAGAGAGAAAAACTGCGGCCAGAGGAGAGAGAAAAACTGCACCGATTTTAATCTTTTTGATTTTTCAGCCCGTCCAACTCACACCCCACGTGTCGACATTTCAGTGGAGCCACATAAGAACATGCGCGCCACGTAGGACGATGACGTGGTGATTGCTAACCACTGAATATTTTCTCTCAACAAGGGGACTAGATAGAAAGAAGTGACTAGGTCAACTATCCCTCTTGGGGTTATTATAGATTCTTCACTAAAGACTGTTTGATTTGAAACCACAACTACTTAAACCAAAGGATTGTCCACACTGAAGGATTAACAAGTCTGTTGCCGTAGTTCCATCAACATGTTAAAAGTTGAAATGTCTCTATGCATAAGGTAGAAACTACCCTTAGCCAGGAGTTAGCTAAGTGATGTCTTATGACTTAACTCGAACACCGTGATATCGCGAAAGATAACCCTATGGCATGCGCATATCAAACACCAAAAACATTTACTACATTCATCATGTCACGTATCCTTATGATACGTCTGCCAATTATCACAATTATACCCAATTGGGGGCCCAACAGCCCACATGCCCTTGAGGTCAAAAAAATTCTCAAATAGCACTTTTGGGTGGGCCTGTCAAGCCCGTGGTTGCTTGATTGGAGAATTGACAAAAATTTCAAATCCATTAACATAGGCGTTGATATGAATAATTTTAATAATATTTTAATTTTTTTTTCAAATTTTTTTTTCTTTTTTTCTTTTTTTCTTTTCCCTTTTTTTTTTTTCCCTTTTCCCTTGCCCAATCTGGCAAGGGTAGCCCTCGCTAGACTAGGACCACGCATCCCTTGCTCGAGGGGGGCCCTCGCCTAATGCCGGCAGAGAGAAAAAAGAGAAAAGGAAAAAGAATAAATAAATAAACTGAAAAATATTAAAAAATTTCCATGTCAACATTAATTATGCCACATAGTATGACTGACATCTACATTAACAATTTCCAACTAAAATTGACTAGATGAACTCAATTAACAAAATATGAAAATATTTAGGATTTAACAGGTACAATTAGATTTAAGACTAAATTGATAAAAATGCAATAGATTTAGAACTTTTTAATCAATTTTCTTATAATTCTACAACCTTTTTTACATCAAGGAAGAATGGTTGTGCAACACAATTAGAGGTGACATGAATCACACTAACATATTATCACCACATGGTCACATTATGTCGATGCACGAAGTTGTAACCGATGTCTTTAACTAGAATATCAATACGCCAAAAAGAAAAAAGGAATAGTAATATAACATCAGCATAGCACATAAATCATAATTTCACATAATATTTAATGGTAAAAGGATTAAAACAAGCATCAAATATCCATATGAAGGGCATAAAGTACCATTAAATAAGTGGTACATGAACACATAAAAAGCAAGGAAAGAGATGTACTTCGATTCGGGAAAGAATAGTGGAATCTTATAAATTTATAGTCTAAGGAAATCTTAACTTCTCATGTTTTAAATTGCAATTCGATCCTCCTAAATATTATTGCACATGAAAGGGAACATGTAACCAATTTTCTACGCGCATTTGGTGAAGAAATGGTAGGGAATCGAATTGGATGGTAATTGGACGATAAATATTTTAGATGTACTAAGACATCTTATTAACATTTCCTTGTGAAAGGCAGTGTACCTTTTCACTGAACGATTTGTCCCATTTGGAATAGCGTGGAAAATGACTGGAGAATTTATGAAAATTTCAAATCCATGAGGCCACCATCTTCTCTCTCCCATGTTGGAAGGAAATCTTGGGATAACTGGAATTAATAAAAAAAAAATGTTAAATGAAATCTTATTTAGATTTCGTTTAACAACGATGTGTCCCTTTTCAGTGGACCATTTTTTTCCATTTGAAAACTTATGGAAAAACAATTAGATTAATAGAATGATTATATTGAATATTTTCTTATAATTTTGAGATTAATTGAACATGTACTAAAAGTCAATAAATTACATTAAATAAATTAAAAGTTCAGATCACATTATATTTTAAATTAAAATTCATGAATTATTTACGTTATTATCCCTAATTTCAAACCTTAGCAGCCTTCATAGTAGGCCGGATTGAACCCACAAAGTGGTGGAGATTTTTCCCACGTATTTTGCACCAACTGTGTCATCTACTCTGCAATTAAGCTTTTATTTTTTTTGGGGGGATGCAATTGCACAATTGATGATGCACAGACCCAACGAGCCAGACCAAAGTTCGGACCTGGATTTTTCATCATGATTGTTGATACGAGTAGTTTCACTTTTAGCAAGTGAGTGATTGCTCAGAATTCAGAAATTATGCAACCCCTGCACGAGGTAATACTCGGTTTGAATTCCTCTGTAAAATCGATATGTCAGATCGCTTGACATATCAATTTTATAGATTGGATTTTACACGAAAGCAAGAACAAAAGCAGGTTGAAGCAAATAGAGGGCACGCCAAGTGGAATTGCTGAAAGAGTCTAGACCTTAAATTCCATCACCTCGACACAAATTATTCGGATTTTGGACTTGCATCGTCACCTTGAATTGAACTTACTATTTTAGGTGTTTCTAGCTTACATCAATCCACTCTATATAAGTCGTTAGATCACCTGAATTCCAAAAGCATACCCAATGACCTATTATTCTGAGGCCAAACCTTTTGACAAAGCAAGGTAAGAGATGTTCCTTGACTAATATGATCCAATTTGGTCAAGCTTAATGTTTGAAAGCAACTCGCATGAAATTCGAAAAAGGGTAGAAGAAAACTACGGAAGAGCTCTAAAACTCGCCCCTTTTTTCTTGGACTTTTAATGAGAAGGAAAGATTTAATGGTCACATAATAATGTACAATATAATTAAAAAATATTAAAAATTTCGGTAATGATGATTCGAAATTTACTTTGACCTCAATTATTTACCTAAATAATCAGAGTGACTCAAATAATGCACACGGCCAAGAGAAGCGGACTCCCGCATGATTCAACTTGACTTTGAAAATCGCGTCTATTTATATTGCCAAGTGATATGTGATGCTGACCTATGTACACACAAGTCAATATAGGTCATCAACTTCGACCAAATATATATATTTATAGATGATCAACAATAAGGAGAGGGAAGTGAAAAATCACCTTTCATGTTTCGCTTCTCAAATGGGACGTCCTATCATATTGCATTCTTTATTTTAATGTACTGATACTCGCATAACTTACATCTCTTGTTAGTAGGTGAATCTTTTTCTTCTCCGTCAGTCAAAGAATATATAAGGTGACATTGCGAGGTCTCTCACTCTAGAGTGAATCTCCCGCATATTTCTTCTCCTTTGAGTTTTTTAAGGACATATTAGCAATGTCACCTCATGTATTCCCTAGTTGATAGGAAAGAAAAAGATTCACCTACCAACGAGAAAATAGGCGAGGTGAGAGATCCCACGATGTCTACTTAGACTTGAGCAGGTTCTTAAAAAGCTCAAAAGAGAATAAATAGGTGAGAGATCTGCCTTAGAGTAAGAGACTCCGCAATGTCACATCTCATATTCCCTTAAAAAGGTTCACTTGCCAACAAGAGATACAAGGCATACAGGTACCTACACATTAAAATAAAAAAGGTAGCCCAACAGAGCGCCTCATTTTGGGATTACTGCAAGCAACCCTCACAGATGAGAAACCACCCGAGTCTAAAGAGAGATTAAGAAATGATACATGAACTAGTCCTTTCTTAATTAATGATCTTCAAGGACGCCCTAAGTTCATGTCAAGTTCATGTACTCGAGGCGTGCTTGAAGATCATTAATTAAGAGATGACAATTTCATGTATCATTTCTTAATTTTTCTTCAAACCCAGGTGGTTAGCTACTTGTGAGGGCCACTTGCCATAATCCCTAAATAAAGCGCTCAAGGGGCTGGGTCGGTCCCTGGTCCGAGATCCCCGGACCAATCACCGTGCGGGCTGGTCCTCGGTCCTAGGAGTTTTGGGTTGGTCCAACCCGCATTTCTTATTTTAATGTGTCAAGTAAACCCCGATTCAAATGCATGTCTCGCACCTTTTGTTTGTAGGTAAATCTTTTTATTCTCCACTAATCAAGAAATATGGGAGGTGACATTATGGAGTCTCTCACCTCATAATGGATCTCTTACTTGTTTCTTTATCTTTGAGCCTTTTAAGGACATGCTCAATCCAGTCTATTTATTTTGCCAAGTGATAAGTGATGTTTACCTACAGCAAACGTCAATATAGGTGATCAACAACGAATGGGAAGTGGAAAAATGACCTTTCATGTTTCGCTTCTTGTCCGTTTTCTTCGGTTAATTTTATCCAATTTTTTTCTCTTTAAAGAAAATCTACTTTAGAATTAGAGCAATAAAGTACATGAGGGCTAAATTTTAAAAAAAAAAAAAAAGAAAAAGACAAAACTCTCGCTTTGATTCACATATTCTTTAATATCCATCAATCAGCACATGACTCCCTATGATCGTTGTATAATAAAAAAAAAAACATTTTTTCCAATATTGGCATGTGCCTGTAGGTCAACATTACATATCACTTGGCAATATAAAATGACGCGATTTTCAAAGTGAAGTTTTTTTTTTTTTTGGTTTATAACATTCCGGTATCCGAGTAACCGCATCTAATCCAGAAGCAAACACTGTCGGACCCACAAGGGGGCGATTCTCCCAACGTCATTTGCTCCATACACAAGGCTTGAACTCGAAACATTGTTTAAGGGAACCCAAGCTCCTTACCACCTTGGCCAACCGACATTGGCAAGTGAAGTTGAATCATGCGGGAGTTAGCTTTTGTTGGTCGGGTGCATTATTTTAGTCGCTTTGATTATTTAGGTAAATAATTGAGGCCAAAGTAAACTTCGAATCGTCATTACCCAAATATTTATATATATATTAAATCTTTCCCTCTCATTAAAAGTTTAAGAAAAAAGGATGAGTTTTAGAGCTCCTCCGTGATTTATTTCACACCCTTTTCCAATTTCACGAGAGATATTTTCAAACATTAAGCTTGACCAAATAGGATCATATTCGACGAGGAACATCTCATGCCTCGCTTTTTCAAAAGGTTTGCCTCAAAATAATAGGTCATTGGGTACTCTTTCAGAATTCAAATGATCTAATAGCTCATATAGAGTACACCCAAAATAGTTCTAGAATATGTGAAAGCAACAAAAGAAGCATACTACGAGATAATTACTAAAAGAGTTATAAACCTATTGTAATTGTGTTAATTTGATCCTAAACATCCTTACATTTTGTCAATTTAGTCATAAACATTTGTACATTTTGCTAATTAAGTCCATCTAGTCAATTTTGATTGAAAATGCTCATGTAGACACTAGCAATCTTATGTGGCACGCCGACACTGACGTAGACATTTTTAATAATTTTATGTTTCCTTTCTTTTTTGTTTCTTTCTTTTGTGTTTCCTTTCTTTTTTGTTTCTTTCTTTTGTCTCCCATTCATTTTGGCGGGCCCAGGCCCTCTTGGCCATAGGCAAGGTGGCCCTTGCTCAAATCTGAGCGAGCCCTTCATGAATTGTGCAAAGATATATAATTAACTTGGTACAATTGAAAAGTTGATAATTGAATTAGTACAATTATTATAGGTTTAAGGCTTTTGGTAATTTCCCCATTATTTACGTGAAGAAATTTGGATGATATGAATAATGAGATTTTAATCCCTTTATATATGCAAAAAAAAAAAAAAAATTAATGCCACAAAAACTCCAAATCGATACACCTCTGAAAAATATACTGCAAACTAATTTTATTGACAATCAAAAACTCTAAATTGGTACATTTGTGACAAATTTACCATCTGTTAGTTTTTCTAAAATTTGATTAATATGACAAAAACCCCAAACTAGAATGGAAGATAAAACTTCAAACTGGTCATGTCATCTAACTCAACAATTTGACTATAAAATTTAATGAAAATTAATGGATGATAAATTTGTCAAAGACATACTAGTTTAGGGTTTTTTGTGGTCAAAAATTTATTAGAATAAATTTGTCACAAATATATTAATTTGAGATTTTTCATAACATTAACCCAAAAAAATCTAAGAAATTTGCATAGATAAGTATGTGGATCGGATGCGGCAAATAATGTTTCCCAATCCCATTGCTCTACAAGTAGAGTTTTATTGGATGCATGTTCTCAAAGTGTTTGGCATGAATCGTAGGGATTAATCGAGTCAAAATATTTAAATTATTGAAGGAAAAAAGAGAGAGAAAAAAAAGCTCTTCAATCCTAATCATTTATACTCAAGTTAACGGCAAAGAATCATGACTCTCGCCTACCCTAAGCCCTCGTCACCTTTTCTTATTGACAAAAAAGATAGAGAGAAGCGACTAGATCAACTTTCCCTCTTAGGGTTATTATAGATGTCTTTGCTAAAGAATATTTTGTTTGAAGCCATAACTACATTAATTAAATCGCTCATACCAAAGGATTGACAAGTCCGTTGTTACGGTACCATCAAAGCGCTAAAAGTCGGAATGTCTCTTTGCATGAGATAGAACATACCCAACTGACTAGCTAACTAATGGATGCTTCACGACTTAACTCGAATTTGTGATATCGTGAAAGATAACTCTATCACGTTTGCATATCAAATATCGAAACCAAATATTGCATTCACCATGTCACATATCCTTATGATACATCTACCAATTATCAAAACTAGATTCGGCCACGGGCCCGATGGCCCACACACCCCTCGAAGGCATAAAAAGCCTCGAAGGGCGCTTTTGGGTTGGCTGGGCAAATAAGTTAGACCAGTTCTGCCAACCGATGGCCTCTAATCCCGATGCTCGACCAACCTGAGCCTCACATCAAAACTGTCCTAAATTAAAACACCAACAGCAAACCTCGGACACAACTAATGGGCCAACAAAGAAAGCCCAAAGAGAATATGAGAGAGAGAGCCCATGAAAAAAGCATGGCTTGTCCAGATGGGCCAGGTTTCCTTATCTCTTATGTAGCCGTTGGCTACCCACCAGACCACCATCTTCCGACCTTTTTGCCCTTTCCTCCCTTTTGAAGAGTGAGAGTTTTTGAGTGTGCTTTTGTTTGTTGTTTGTTGCCGCCTCGCCTTCCTCTTCGGATCCTTTTTGTTAACGGTAAGGAAGAGCAACTTCCACACCAAGCCAACGAACCAAAACGACCCGACTGGAGTGCGACCCTTCGCCTAATAGACGTTCCCTTTTCCCTCTTTTGACCGCCACCTCCCGGTCCCGGTTCCCTTAGAGAGGATCAAAGTTCCTGTTCTGCCCTCCCATCACCGCCTACTGCTTGACCCTTGATTAGTATGTCACGCCCCCCCATGGCAGCCGGAAAGATCAACATGACCTAGAAATGGTAACATCTCCCACTTGGTTCCCCTAAGAATTTATTAGATTGTTAGATTAAAGCATGACGTAATTTTATTTTTTTCAAATGTTCTAATATCGATCGATAAACTGAAATTTGGATATTGATTATGATTTGGGGTAAGGGAAAAAGATAAACACCAACCTCTACTTCTCTTCTTAAATTTCGAAATTGTGATATTCCCAGTGCCACGCTAACTTATTTGAAGATTTGTATTTGATTAGAGGGTGACTCGATATTCAAGTGCTTTGGTGATAAAATGGGATAAGTCAAAATAAATCCAATTTATAGCCTGGCACAATGCTTTTATTTGAAGTCAAGTAAGGAGCACAATTCAAAGCCACAACTTCTTAAACTTGCATAAATAGATTTTTCAAATCCACCGGGCACCAATTTCGGCCAATACGAGAGTAGACGTGGCTGTGAAACCATGACCATGTCGGAGCATGGCGTAGAAACTTTCTGCCATGGTGTCTTGTCCACGAATGCGAAATTTTCCATGTGCTTGTCCGCATAGGCCAATATTTCCGGTCGTTTCCCTACGATGGGTTTTTACGGAGGCACAATCTTTCTCCACGCCTTCCTAACGCATGGTCGAATAGCCATGTTAGCTCAAGTCGATGGGAATCAACATGGAGGATCTCGACTAGGAAATTTATGCAAATTCAAAGACTCAATTAGACAAATCAAAAGTTCCATGGTTAATGAAAAAATGGAAAAAAGTGTCAAAAAAGTCCTAAATCTTTTTATATTTGTGCCAATTTAATCATAAACATTTTATTGGTACTAATTCAGTCTTAAATCTTTTGAATTTATGCTAATTTAGTTTTAAACTTTTTGACTTAGTGCCAATTTAGTCCTAAAACTTTTAATCTAGTGTTAATTCAGTCCTTTCGACTAATTTTAATTGGATTTTGCTGACGTGGCCACCGATCGGTGACGTGGCACGGCCGACAGTTGACGTAAACAACTTTTAATAATATTTTAATATTTTTCAATTTATTTATTTATTTTCTTTCATTTTTTCCTTTTCTTTTTTCTTTTCTTTATTTTCCCCTGTACTCCTCCCTCCAGCCGATCGCCGACTGGGCGGCCAGCCAGAGGCGAGGGCTGGCAAGGTTGAGGTCGACCTCGCCCACCTCGGCACACCTTGTTTGCGACCGCAAGGGCGAGCGAAGGTCGAGCCGTTGCCAAAGGCCGTGAGGTCACGCCTACAATGACTCGAGCCTCGCCTATGGCTAAGCAAGGCTCGACCTCACCGAATCTAGCAAGGTCGAGCCTCGCCCATGGTTGGCAAGGGCGAGCCCTCGCCTCTAGCCGGGTGCCTAGCTGGCGACTGACTGGAGGAATGAGGAGACAGGGGAAAAAAAGAAAAAGAAAATAAATCTATAAATAAATAATTTGAAACATATTAAATTATTATTAAAAGTTGTCAACGTTAGTCGCCGGTCGTGTCACGTCAACGCCGACCATGCCACATCAGCTGGCCAACGTCCACGTCAGCAAAATCCGACCAAAATTAATTGGAATGACTGAACTGGCAATAAGCTAAATGTTTAAGGATTAAATTAGCACTAGGTTGAAAAGTTTATAACTAAATTACCACCAATAAAAGATTTATGATTAAATTGGCACAAATGCAAAAAGTTTAAGACTTTTTTTAATACTTTTCCCTAGAAAAATGCAATTCAAAAGATAGGAAAGCATAAATATTTTGGATGAACAGCATGTTTTATTTAATTAGAGAGAGATATAAAAGGGGATTCTGACTTAAGCCTACGAAAGGAGAACAATCACGCAATGTTAGGTTTCACCTCATAACTTCAATTATCGCCCCAATCATAACGCTAGATTAGTTAGGATGATTGGGTCATTATTGGATTTGCACTTTGCACCTACTTATTTCAAAAATCACTTTTCTCTCAAAGCATGCGTGTTGAAATTTCGTTTTCAATGATGGTGTGCACAAATTGTGCAGCACAATTAATGATATTAATCAATGTATTCCCTGTTCCCAAATAACTGACTGTTTATATACATTCAATATTATTTTCTCAATAATAGATAAATTAATAGCGAGCCGTGTTTTTGAGATTTTTTTATGGAGAAAAAGGTTTTTGATAAATGCTGTCGTGGATGATTGTTACCCAACCAAATAAAGAGAATTATAAAAGCAATAGACTAGTATTTCATGACATGCGTAGTCGATATTCTTGGAAAAGCACGAGAGGGGCCGGATTTTTCCAGAAATATTCGTGTTTTTTGGGAAATGTTTCCAAAATGAAAAGAGCGAAAGAGAACGAGGGTAGAGTCGCAATTTCGTCGAACGAAGGTCGGCAAAATGGGAATTGCGAAAGAATACTCCTCATGCATTTCCGAAGGACTGGGGACCGGAGGTGACCGGCACGCGGGCAACGGCAACCGGCTGCTCCCGGTGCGGCTGCCCCAAACAAGTTTTAAAAATCGCCAGAAGGAGGACACGCTCAGCTCGTTCCTCGGTCGTTTCTGTGCCGTTCCAGCTGCTCCGTCTCCTTCGTCTCTCTCGCTCTGTCTCTCTCAAGCTTTCTTCTCCTGCCTCCTCTGTCTCTCTCTCTCCCTCTCTGTCTTGCCCATTTCGACCTGAACTCTCTTCAAATTCCTCAATTACTGTGCAACGCTAGGCTGACGAGCGACCCGCTTCCCGCAAATTCGAAATTTTTAAGCTCGGCAACCGCCAAGTGCGGTGCTGGAGCCAGAGCTCGAAGGAGGTCGTTTCCTGGGAAGCTGTCCCGGCACCGTCCGTTGCGATGCCTGTTCCCGCTAAGCTCCGGCCCTTGGCTAAGCCTGTGGCCGAGACTCGAGCCGTCCTCGGCCCTGGCGGAAACAGAGTCGCGGCCGTCGCCGAAGATCCGAAGTGCCGGAGCGAGCCGCAGAAGCAGAGGAAGCCGGCGGCTGTGGAGGTGCCGCCTTTGGCTGTGAGGAGCGGCGCCTCCGTGGACAGCACGTCCTCCTCGAACTCGAGCTCGAGCGGAGCTTCCTCTGTGAAGAAGATGGCAAAGTGCAGGAGGACCGTGAAGAGCGTAGTAGGAGCAAGGGCGGCGAGGCCAGTGTCCCCCGGTGCTGAGGATGGCGGCGTTTCTGGTCCGTTGAAACGGTGCGACTGGATCACAGCGAATTCAGGTGAGGAACTTCGTTAACATTTTATCTGTCATATGTTATTTCACCATGAGCTCAATTCTGCTAATGGAAGTGGCTGTCCTCGAGAGTTTTTATTTACTGTGTGCTCAATAAGAGGCAGAATAGCAGAATTCTCTGCTCTAATACGAATGTAATCTTTGTAGCGTGTTCAGAACGCGAATAACTTTGTATTCGCACCTTTGTATTGTTCTGGTGGTGGTGAGGTGGCTATTTCAGTTAATTCGATATTCCGGCTTTCTTGGCAGATCCTCTGTATACTTCCTTCCATGATGCGGAATGGGGCGTTCCTGTTCATGATGATAGGAAGCTCTTTGAGCTGCTGGTCTTTTCACAGGCATTGGCAGAATTGAGTTGGTCCATGATTCTTCAGCTGAAAGAAGTATTCAGGTTGCTTTCTTTGTCAGATTTCTGCTCCTCTTAAGTTAGTTCAGGTCGTTTCTTACGCATCTGAGGATTTTGTCCTTGGAACATTGGCAGGAAGTTGTTTGCCAATTTCGACCCATCATGCGTTGCTCGTTTTGATGAGAAGAAGATGCTCTGTGTGAAATTAAATGGGAAACCATTGCTCTCTGAACCAAAGCTTCGTGCGGTTATAGAGAACGCCAAACAGACCGTCAAGGTAATACCTTCTCTAAGCAAATAATACGAACATTTGGAAATATGCTCGCCCAATATGAGTCGTATGAAATTTCATTTATGATATTTATGATATCTCATGGAGTAATATCTGATACGGGCACAAATTTTTTTGGGTAACAATCGACATTACTGTTATTTTCTGACTCTCGTTTGGATAAACATGCTATTAAACTGAAAGTGAAGAAGCTCTTCGAATGGCCTTACAGCTCCAGAATGGGTAACTGAATAAGCGTCACATTGAGGCAAACCACTGATCCGGTCCGATGGCTGAGATAACAAGTACGATGCTACTGAGAAGATCATTGAATGAATGTTGTCGTTTAATATGCAGATTCAGGAGGAGTTTGGTTCCTTCAGCAACTACATTTGGGGTTTCGTGAATCACAAGCCTATCAGAAACGGATTCCGTTATGCTCGTCAGGTACCTGTGAAGACGCCAAGAGCAGAGGTCATTAGCAAGAACATGATGCAGAGAGGCTTCTGTTCCGTCGGCCCGACTGTCATCTACTCATTCATGCAGGTTGCAGGAATGGTTAATGATCACCTATTGACATGCTTCAGGCACAGAGAATGCAATGCAATTGCAGATACCAAGACGGATTTTAAGCCTAAGACAGAGGAGACAGAAGTGAAACACGAAGGTTCAGGGAGCCCGCGCCCATCTTAAAGCCGAAACTCTCTTAGAGCAAAAACTTACCTCCTAACCGATGACATAATTTCAGAGTGACATTACATTCTAGATATGGGAAATGGATAGGGTGTCAAGCATTTGCAAATTAATGATGTTTTAGTATAGCTTTTCTTCTCTATCCGCTTGTATAATATTGGGTGTATTAAGAAGTTGATGACATTACGTTATGAGGAATGCCTTGTTGATGTAAGGTTTTGAAAAATTTATCCACTTTGCCATCTTTTTTCAGCACTTCCATGCCTCCATACCCTATGAAAGTACTGGGCTCTCCTTAGCCTTTGTGAATATGGTTTGGCGCAAGGCCAATCCATTGATCCCAAGGCCGTTTCTGTTTCGGCAATGCACCCAAAGAGGGAGGAGATGAAGGTAAGGAAGGCGAAGCAGCGCGCGCCAAGAACCGTTAGGACTAGTGTAGAAAGGACTGTTGTGAAAATTCCAGACAAAAGCTCCTTCTCGGCTGATGATTGAATAACAGTTGAATCCGACGACTCGAGGGTTTTTCATGAATTAGTCAATGGAAAGCTTGTCCATGAGAAATGGGAGAATCACGTGGAAAATATCTTTGAGACCGAACCATCAAAACTCCCTCAGCAACCGAGGGGAAAAAGGGCTAATCTCAAGATCCATTTGGATCTGGTTTAGTTGGACCAAAACACAGATCACAGATGATATTTTCACTGTCGAGATCTATTCGTATGTACCGTATGCGTCTGGAAAACTTTAAACAAGACATTAATGAAGAGTATGAAAAGAATGAAAATGAACAAATTTCAGATAAAATGAAAATTTTGGCAACCGGAACCACATATTTGGGCATGTTTACAAAATGACAAGTACCATGACATGGAGCTGAACGAACTACAAGCTAATGTAAGAACCTATTGAGTTTTGCAGCTTTGATCTTAACACTTCCATCAGTAGTCTTCCCACATATATGGTTGGTCGTTGAGCTTCAACTTCTGTTCTTCGCACTCCCAAGAGTGAGCTCAAGATCATCCAATCCAACCTCGTGAATCCTCTCCCCTTCCCACGGCTTCACCTGTCCTCTCATGAATTCAAAATCGGACCCTCTTTCCTGCTCTTTACCGGCATCTTCAAGGGACTTCTGTGGCATAGTGGGTTTCACAAGATTGTAGGTTGGAGAAGTTGGAATTTGAGGCGGCGCAAATCTCTGGAAGTTGATCCATTGGCCAGAATCCACAGTCGAAGTATCAGATTCATCGCACTCCGGTATAGTAGCTGGAGGTAAACGACGGTTGCGGGTTGGGCTTGCTGGGGCAGAGGCGGCAAATATGGGGTAATTGAAAGCGGCCATCGACTGCTTGGCGATGGTCTCCCAGTTATGGACAGGCTTCGGATTTCTAGACGTTGGTGATGAGAGCGGAGGGGTGACAGGGGCGCTGTTGGAGATGCGGAGGGGAGGAAGAGATGAAGGAATGGCATTACAGAGATAGGGAAGGAGGTTGGAGGCAGCATTATTTTCAATCCGAGTAGGGCTGGGAAAGGATGAAGACGAGGGGCTGACTTGATAAGGACGGGATCGGGCTCGGGAAGGACGAAGAAAGCGGGCTAGGGTTTTGCGAAGAGTATGGCGTGGCTCGATACGAGCTTCCCGGTATGTCGATCGGGGGCAGCCTGCATCCCTGGAGAGAACATTGCAAACCAAAGCACGGGATGTAACTTAGTGAGGACAATTACAGCAGAAATAACCGAATCAACATCTCCGAAATGCTGCAGCAATCAACAGTGAAGCAATAAAGAGCAACAGAGATGCAAAATTAAAGGTTCTATACGCCAAATACTGTTTTCTCCACGTAAACATCAAAGCAGATGAACAAGGTCTCCGCATTCTAAGTTCCAATGCTACAGAGTAAAGGTTCATAAGTGAGATCTGTCGGTCTTCTTGCACGAAAACCTCACAGGAGTTCATGTAGGAAGAACAATGACACACCGAAGTAGGACTCACTTGACCAAGTTGAACCTCAAAAATTTGTTCTTCTGGAAATTCCAATTTACTACTACTGGTTTTCTCACCCGTTGTCCCTCGCAGAAAAACTTGCCAGAAAGTCAAATCGAAACCAGCGTGCACATATCGCCAATTCACTCGACGGATCAATCGGGAAGAAATCATGGGTCAAAACCCATCAATCTCTTGGGAAGGAACTGAAGATCGAAATCCGGAAAGCACGCTCCTTCCAACTTCACGACCCAAAAAAACCCAAGAAAGCTCCTCCGCAAAACTAGCAAAACGAAACCCTCAAAGAAAGATCCGGTCAAACTCAAACTAGCGCAGTTCATCAGCTCCCGTCCGGCCAAAAACAGCTCATTTGCACACCGAATCGCGCACAGATCTAAATCACCAGCACCAAACACACGCGCACAAACTTCAAAGAAAGAAAGAAAGAAAGAAAACGGGGATCCTTCTTTTTTTTTTTTTTGGGGTTCCTAATTCCGGTTACCTTGCGATAGGTGGTGCCGTCTTCCTCGACGACCCACCCGGCCTCGGTGCACAGGGCCTTGAGCACTTCGTTGTTGTCGCAGTGCTTGGGAGGTTGAAGTTCCCCTGAGCCCGGAGGCCCGAGTATATCTTGGCGGACGGCCCGCCGCCGCCGCTCCCGCCGCCGGTTATTCTCCCTCTCCCGCCACGACGGCTTCCTCCTGGACGTCACCGACGACGTCGCGCCGTCCGACGTCATCTCCAGCTTGACCCACAACCCACACGCACCGGGAAGAAGAAAAACAGAGGGGTAGTAGCTCGGTCTTTGCGGGAGGTGTTTCCGGTAGTGGGTAGGACTAGGAAACAGGGAGGGTCGCTGTCGTTGGGGAAGCAGTGGATTTATAGGGGGACGGAGGAGGAGGGAGGAGGAGGAAAGTGATCGGTCTGCTCACGAGGTGGGCGCTTCTCCTTCGCTGGAAAATGTGTATGTGTAAGAATCTCTCTCTCTGTCTGTGCGAGTGTGCGTGAGAGAAAGAGAGAGAAAAATGACTATTGAATTGGGGGGCATGATACGGTCCCTCGCGGGTTCACTGAACTCTGCTAAATCCATGAACTTTAGGGGGAAAAAAAAAAAAAAAAGAAAGAGGAATATTGATGAATTTAAAGTTTGTAAACATGGTAATATTCTGTATGTTTGGATTATACTTGTAAAGCGATAGGGTTTTTTTCTGATTTGATTTTTTGATTATCTCTTTTTCTTATCTAGTTAGTTTGAATCTTATCGCTCAAAGCACTTCTAGCCTTTGTAATGTTCAGTTTAAGGCGATAAAATTTTGTTTGTGAACTTCTTTATTCATATATTCTTGGGGTATACAAAACGCATCGCCTAAACCAAATCGGTCGGTTTGATCTGATTTTTCGAGAGTATCAATATGATTCCCAATTTTTAAAAGTAGAACTAGTGTCCGGGTGATCCGTTTCCAATAGGGAACCACACTAGACTGTACCAAACCGACTAAATATGCTTTTTTATTTTATTATTTTTGAAAAAAATTTAGTAAAATATGAACTAAATATTATCTTGATCATGTTCCAAGTAGTGGGGAAAAAAGTAAAGTAACCAGTTTTATTGGACCAAATTGGAACCGAGCCAAACCGGACCATCAGTCCGGTTCCCGATCCTAGGACCAATCAATTTGGTCCCCGGTTCTAAATTTCGTGAACCGAGAATGGATCACCCCTAATACATTTCGACAAAAAACAAAAACCTAAAACCTTCTATTCATACACGCAAAGTTAACCAAATTTTAATTGATATTATAAACATAAATAGAGAGAAACAACATATGCCATTTATTTGCAATCACTAATTGGTGATCTCAAACCCCTATCTATATAACAAGAAGCTCTCTAGTTTTCTACCAATATGGTTATGGATATAATATGTTTCTATTAAGGGTTAATACTGTCAAAAGAATTAGATTATGCCCACTATATATACCCATGAATCTTTTTAGTGTCACTAAGAATCCTAAACTTATCCATTGCGATATAAATACCTCAATTTTTTTATGTCATAAAAAACTTAAAACTTATAATAACATAATAAATATACACTAGCATGTCACACTTGCATAAGCTTGGGTTTTTTTTGTGATAGAGAAAAAGGTTAGGATTCTTGGTGACGTAATAAAAGATTCGGAGCATTTATGCCACAATTAAGATAATTGGAGATTTTTTTTTTTTTTTGGAATTTCCCCTTCTTAATTTGTATGCGTTGTTAAAAAAGTCGCGGGGTTAATGCAAATAACAAGTCAAACAAGCGTATCAATGCTTTTTCCGAAAATCGAAAAAGGTGATTTTCAACGTACAAAAATTGTTCTTTCGGTTTTCGAAAAGCATGCTTATTACATCTAGAACTACAACTAACAAAATCCTTTTTCTTCCACCTTTTCTTTAAAATGTTTGATTTTGGACTTTAATCAAAATGATGATGTTATGTGCTCTTGAGATTATTTATTAAATATGTATTTATGAGTAAATATTCAATATATATTTTATCTCTTGTGAGTATCATAGAAATGATTGATGTACTAAAAATTGTAACATTCTTTATATACTCGATTAACAAGTATTTAGAGTGTAATTTTTAACAAAGTGCTTTCTCAAGTAATTTTCGCTCACTCATTTTTATAAACAATACAATATACCATTTTTAAGAAAATATTTTCCATATTGAGTATTCTTAGACCTGACATTCAACTTCAATTTAGGGTCTATTTATTTTGGAGAAAATTTCGCAATAAAAGAAAATTACATCCCGGACTTTTTTGGGAAATTGTTATTTCGGAAAATGTTTTTTCCTTTTTTTAATGAGAGAATTCATAATACTAACTTTAAGCATGCATATTTTCCTTAACATATATACTATGAAAAAATGATTTTCGTAGTGGCCATCGAATCGTAAGTCGAATTTTACATAATCAGTGCCATTCCATCAAGCATCAAAAACTTAAAATAGGGTTTTGTTGGCCAAACTACAAATGGATTTGTACAAGATAATTTAGAAAAATGTCGGCCAATGGTTTGATTAAGATGTAACTACGAACCTAGCTAGTACCATGTCCTAATGGTTTCCCTCTTCCGTCCGCGACAATGCGACATCTCTCTACATCTCATCTCCATCCGGGATCGTTCCGCCTCAAGATCATTTCGACGGTCAAAGTCGCAACAGTGCGTTCAATGCAATGCGCGAGAAAAGTCAATTCCACCTCTTCCCTTACTTTGCCTTTTTCTCTACCACGTCGGGGGAATCCCATTGGACGCAAACCCAAGACGAGGTTGGGGCACTTTCCGGGAGACAATCTGTCCAAATGCTGATTAGAATAAGGTTGGCGAGTCTCTTACTTTGAGAAGAACAAGCCAGGGAAAAAGGCCTTAGGCAGAACACCGAGGCTAAATCGTTGGAATCCGCATGACGTGACCAACGAAGCGTCCCAACGAGGGCCCGCTTTTTAAAAGCTCGTTCGCAGTCTTTTGCCTCGCGTAATATTTAAAATCGATTTCGCAAACTAATTATAAATAGTTAACTTCAGATGGCCCGTCTTATGACCATGTTAAAGGTGTTTCGTTATAAAATTGCTCCGGGAATGGTTCAACATGGTACAGAATTGAAGGACTTCCGAGGTAAAGATTGGACTTGGAACGGAGAGCGACAATTCAGAGCCGTGCTTTGGACGGTCTGAACAGGCCCGTAAACAAAAGGATGGCGATGTCTGGATGCGATGTGACAGCCAGACAGGAATGGAGATTGGAAATTTAGACCGAGGCAAAGCCATGTTTCGCTTTCACACGGATTACCGTCGGATTCAAGTCATAACCCACAGTCCAAGTCTACGAACAAAGGATACACACGTGAATCGCCGAGGCACGTCGAAGTCAATCCACGAGGAATCGTCGCGGTCGCCCAAGATGTTTGCGAGTCCCATAAACCTCAGATGGATCGACGTTGCATACGGCTAATTTCTGCGGAGAAAGGCAACAACCATGAATCTTGACCTAAGTGTCTCGGTGACCTGAGTTTTCAGGAGAAAAAAATGTGGAGCTACTACGGCGAAACGACCCAGTATCATACCGCGACTTAAAAGCCCGAAATGCGGACATGAAACCACAGATTGCTCATCAGGTTCATGATGCCGGTGATCCATCCGACAACATGACTGACACCGGCCCTAATCTTATAGTACCTTAATCAATTCTTATGATATATAAAGACATCTCAGCATACAAGCACAAGTATCATTCCCATTCACAACAAGAATTTTCCTTGGAGTGGTTTATATAACTGGCTGGATACTTTGCAAGGGCTACCCAAGGTCAAACAATAGTTAAGTCCATCCACCGTTTCAAGTTTTCATATCGAGTGGGGAATTGGGTCAATGTATTTGAAGATCTAAATAAGACTTGGAGTTTGTTTATAAGACATGGATAAACTGCGAAAAATGTAACAAAATAAATAAAATTAGCAAAAGAGGGAAACTTGATGTATATTGGAAACACCTCTATATCCACGTTCATTTATTTTAAAGTTATCAAAATGATATGTAAAAAATTAGCATAATGAAACGAAACCTGTTAAAGAAATGGGGAAAAAAGAAAACGCCGTTGCCGGGGATCGAACCCGGGTCTCCCGCGTGACAGGCGGGGATACTCACCACTATACTACAACGACTTGGATGGGGTCATTTGGCTATCTAATTTATATATTTAATTTAAAATAGATCTATAGATACAAAAGGAAAAGGAAAATCGCCGTTGCCGGGGATCGAACCCGGGTCTCCCGCGTGACAGGCGGGGATACTCACCACTATACTACAACGACTTCGATGCATACGATTTGCTATATAATTTATATTTTTTAAATTTAGATCCAGCCGTTGCCGGGGATCAACCCGGGTCTTTCTATAAATTCTAAATTTTTATATATATCATAATTTTTAAAAATACGATTCACGCCATTTTAAGTAACATCATGTATTCTCACATACTATTTAGAAAACATAAGTCTCCCTGTTTAACAAGAAGCTCAAATGGATCTTTTGCTTGACCGAAGAGTGATATATACCAACGCCCATGAATACTCTACAGTCATCTTCAAACAATGTGCCACAAAGCCGACGCTCTGCTGCTAACCTAAAAGCTAGCCAAGTTGTACCGAATTCAACTTAATGCAACACATTCATCGGAAGGCGCCTATCTGAGATCAGGGAAGGAGTTTGTTAGTGCATTCCATCTCTTTTCAGACCGGTTAACAGGTTTCATCCATGGCCGGCATATGGTTAATGCTAATATGACATAGCCATGGAGCACATGGGCTCTCCAAGGTCACAGATTGTCGATGTGATCATTCTCAATCTGAAATTGCAATCACAGGACAGAGGGCAAAAAATCGAACAGATAGTGAGAAACTCTTGACACAGAATCAACACTATGATGTGAATGTCACAATGTCACAAGGTCCCAAGCCAAACTTGAGAAAAAGCAGATTAAACTCTCCTTTTGAAATAATAGTGCCGGGATGAAGAGATTCCAAAATGACAGCTCACTACCAGCAAAACGAATGAAAAGTTCCTCCCTCTCTCTATAGCATCAGCATCAACTAGTGTACTCTGTTTCTCTTGCAACAGTAATCATAAAATGGCCCTAGCTAACTACTCAATACAGAGGAAATAGAAACAGATTCATAATCTACTCGAGCTACAAAATTTTGTCACTTTTAACAGTCATAATTACAAAATCGGGCCATAACAGAACACTTGCCATTGAGCTGCTTGGTAGCCATTCGTCAAAACGACCTTGGCTCCAGATGATTTTAATAATACGACTGAACCAAAATATCTAGGGAGCACAAACCCCCTGCACATACTCCCATAATTTGTCGATCTGTCAGCCAATGTGTGCTCCGCCAACACAGGGCTGGTTGACAGGTGGCAGCCCCAGTGTTGTTAACTCCTCCAGCTGCTTATCATCTCTCTGGTCCATCCAACTCCTCTAAGTTCTATCTGGCGAATACTAGGAAAATGGTGAATTTCAGGCAGTGATAAAATCCATCTGTAGTTTACCGAAATCCCTTGAAGGAAACTTACAGCAAGCAAGAGAGATGATTTCTTCCCCGTGGTTGCTAAAAATGTTGCAAATAAAGCCCACATCAGATATCATCTGCATCTCTCTTTTGAAAATATCTTAGCTCTTGAAAGTGCAGTGGCTCATTCCCCCAAGAAAACCAACCAGCCCTCATGTCTCTAGCAAATAATTCAACACATCGTGCTGGCTTGGTCCCTGGAATGTACTCGAGAACCAGCTCTGGCACAGAAGATGCAAAAAGTAATGTTATGATTACATCAATTGCATGATAGGAAATGCTTTTGCTCAACTATATTAAAATAAAAATTCATATGTTTTTCTTAAATAAGAAGATTAATTACCACAAGATGTATTTCTAAATGAATCTGAATAGCCAATTAAACACAGATATGCAAGGGGTACCTTCAAGTGGGGGCTTCCTTGAGTAATCACCAGGCACACTTATCAATACTCTTTTATCTTGAATATTACTTAATCTTGACAGATCTCTGGGATCCATATCCTAGAAAGAACCAAGAGAACAAAGTAAACAGATAATTCAAGAAAAATAATCCAATCTATACATGATAAGCTGCAATAGGGTGCCAAGTCTTACCTCCTTGTCACAGAAGCCCAAGAGAATGCATTCATATGGCCTATGATGGAATAGGTCCAAGTCACAAATCATAGATCCGTCTGACTTCACCTGAGGTGGTTAAGCACCAACTCGGCATCAAGAAACGATAGACAGATCTTATGTGAGAGAGAGAGAGATTCGTTCACCTTTAACCAGTAAAAAGTTGCTAAATATTTGACTCCCCATGCGGGAAATAGCTCTTTCTCAATGAAATTACGGAGCTTCTCCCTGTTAGTCACCCACAAGGCAACAAGGGCTCCTTCTCTATGAGCAAGTTGCTGAACAGGGAGGGATAGGAAATATTTGTTAGGCAAAGTTGGATATCTGTATTCAAGAGAGAGAAAATCAGTGAACCAATTAGTCAATATCTACATAGACTAAACTCAGAATTATACTCCGACCAGGAAAAGAAAAAGAAAAAGAAAAACATAGCCCCCTGCACCAAGATAAGTTCATTATGCATTTAAGCAATAACACTGTCGTTGGCTGCTGCAGTTAGAAATACAAATTAATTTCCTTACGATTTATTTTTGAACATCAAATATCAACAACATATTGCAAAGCCTCAACCCAAAAAGCTTCAAGTCACATAAAGTGTGATTAGCACCTCCACTTCTGCTGGGCACTTCCATTTTCCCATGGTGGATCTATCACTATAAAATGGAAACGAGCATCACCCTCAACTGCATCAATTAGCAGACATTCAGCCACTGTTAGATCGAAATGTAAAATAAAATAACAAGCATAGTTCCTAATAGGCTCAACAAGTAAGTTTCATTGTCGCCATTATATTGCATCTTCGTACTTGATAATTTTGACAATTGCATCTCTATGCATATTTTGACATGCTCAATGCACAACAACATATAACAAAAGCAAGCATGCCATTACCTGGAACCATTTTGTGAATCTGCTGCAGGTCGGACTTCAATTATTACATGCCGAAACGGAGAAGGAAGGGTTAGGTTGTCAGAAAAACTAAAATTTACTTTTCAGATATGAAGTGCTCAACGAAACGTTATTGCACTTCCCAAAGTGGAGTAAGAACTTGAGAAGCAACGTACCATGTAGAAGCAACTTTCTCTAGGAATGACATATTGACTGCCAAGGAACTCAGCCTCCAGATCATCCTTGTTCCGTTATGAACTAAGTTATCGAATACAGGAATCACTTTTTGCTCTTTGCTGTGAACAATCAAGGGACCTGAGAAAACACCACACTTCTTATGGTCATCACCATTTGCTAACAGTAGTTCATGTTTAACTATGGAGCAAAGAAACAAACAAAGCAAAACTCCCAAATAAGAGTGGATTGACTAAGGTCTTTTGTCTTCTCCAGATATATGGAAAGCATGATTAGATGAAGAACAAATGGGGAGGTAGAGGTAGTGACTGACATAAAGCATACTCTATGGTTCCCAATTAAGAATCAATCGCATTACCGAAAAGCATCTCAATATTGGAAAGCTGAGACAGAGATATGGATCAGCAGCGGTCTCTTTAAGTCATTAACATGACAATTGATGTTGGAACCCCTTTTAAATGACCACAGAAACATATAACAGTCAACAGAATTCAGATAATAGAAAATTATTCAAGGCACAACTGTCGAAAATGCAGGACCATTTGCTTAATTCAATTCAATCCACATGAATTGGCAACAATTGGTTCATGAATCTCAACCGTGACTCAAGCAAAAAAGCTTCAACTTCACTGATATAACCTATAAGACTAATGTCCTACCCTTCTCTTCCCCAAGCATAGCTAGCATTTCCCACAACATATCATTCTTCCATAATTACCCACACACCAACAATCAGGGATTTAGAAATATGAAGCAGACCTCCATCTCCGGTCGACTTTTCTTGGGAGAAGTTGAGTGTTATCTCATACAAAGGAGCTTGCCAGAGCCTCCCGAGTTCGATGAACGACGGCGGAACACCAGGCGACATCGATTTTCGATCTTCCGCGGCGGCAACTTCACCCTTCATCTTCAACATGAAAGACCTTAGCTCAGTAGCCCAAAGTAAAGATTCATGCGCCTTAACCAAAAATGGCCTCGCCTCCTGCTATGAACACAACAAGAGAGGGAAAAAGAAGAAGAAGAAGAAGATCCAAACAACAGTTTAATCCCCTCATTCGAAAACCTCGCAAAATTCCCAAATTCATCACTCCACAACACTCGCC
This sequence comes from Corymbia calophylla, assembly GCA_014182845.1. Classification (NCBI taxonomy): domain Eukaryota; kingdom Viridiplantae; phylum Streptophyta; class Magnoliopsida; order Myrtales; family Myrtaceae; genus Corymbia; species Corymbia calophylla. Next base: position 11,211,407 of record CM024698.1, on the reverse strand, counting down.
TGGTGACGCTGAGCGGCGACCCGCTCGCGTTCGTTGAGTACGAGAGGCTTCTTCGCCCTGCGCTTCCGCTTCCTCCCGTCCGTCGCCGCCGCGAGCGGCTTCGGAGGGTCCGGGCTCGAAGAAACGGGAGTAGTAGGCGGAAGGGGAGACGCTGAACCGCGCGAGGGAACGGTTCAGGACGCGAACGGGTCGACGAAGACCGCGCCCGAGCCCTCGAATCGGTAAACGCCGGATTCCAGGAACAATGAGAGGTTCCGGCGAGACTCCGCTCCGTCGCCGCCCATCGCCGGAGAACGCGCCGCGCCGGGCCGGTGCTGGGGAAGCAAAAGATTCGAGGACGAGGAGGCCGCGGGCCCCCTGGGGGGGGAGAAAGGGGGCGGTGTCCGTGGCGGGTCGGGTTGCAACCCGTACCCGGTGGAATTCGGGTTTTTAAAGGCCCACGGGTCACCTTCTTTGGTCGGGGTGCGGTGCGGGCATTGCGCAAGCGGATGACGCATCGGGTGGGACGGGGACGGGGACGTCCCTAGCACGCAAGCGATTTGTGTGAAACCGCTACACAGAAATCAGGGGGCCTGTTTGCCCCTGTTGATTTGATAGACTCGTGGTTTGCGGTTGGTTTTTCTTTTTTCTTCTTTTATTAATTTTTATTAATATTTTTGTTAAAAATTAAATTTGAGCCGAAACAATGCCTTTTTGGGGTTGTCTCATTTATTTTAGCCACACCAACACCAACTGTGAGAGAGAGTAATTAAAAAAAATCGCGTCAGCATTTTTCATCAACTAAATTTGACGAAGTTAATAAAAGAACTCGATTATACTAATTTGACAAGTTTTAGGACTTAATATACTTGTTGAAAAATTTTAGGATTCCACTGCACCTTCGTGTCTGGTTTTAGAATTTCTAGTAAACATATCATTCGCATAAAAATCATAATATTCTTGATGAGGTTTTGCATAATAGGAAACATTGGATAATAGTTCTTGCGTGTAGGTTAAACATGGCATTATTTATCATGACTATGTTATAGTCGTTAGGGATTAATTTCCATTAATATTTCATACAAGTTGCATCTAGGGTTCATTCATGTTTAATCTTATCTCATGTAGAATAATATTCATTATGCATGTTGGATAGTGTTTAGTTTATGCACAATAGTTTAGAAAACACATGTTATTTTATTTGAAGAATTTCGCCCATCATACATCGCATCTAGGCTACATTTAGCTAGTCATTGCACTAGTGCATTAGTTCATGTTTCTTTTTATATAGTTTAGTATACACATCATTCAGCATTTAGGAGTTTATATTAGGCTAATCATGTATGTTATAATCGAATTAATCTTATTTCATGAATGTTTATTTAGTCGCATGCATACTCATGGTCTTAATCAATAAAATAAATAAATAATAGTTTGATGTCTCTTTTAGGTGATTGTGGCATTAATTCGTGTTATTTGTAGATTCCTATCATTCATTGGCCCACATTTATGCGTGTCATTTAGTAATATCAAGTCATGCATATCATTAAACAATTTAAGTTATGCTCGTCATTTAATGCACATGTAGATTTCGGCCATATAATTGTTTTAGGAGGTAATTTCGAATTTATCATGTTAATTAAATCTAGAAAAACCAAAAGATTAAATTAAATTGCGTATTAGATATTTTTTGCTTTATGGCGATAAGAATGCGTTGGTCAGATTATTCATGTCTAGTCGTTCATGTCCTAGGCACGTCATCCTGGCCATGCATATATTGTATCATTGCTTCCTTTTATCTTTTGATTCTTATGCTGCGTTGGGGAACAACATTTCCCTCTAAAAGCCCTTCGGCAAATGTTGAGGCATTTGGCAAATTCTTTTTTGAAAGCTTTAGAGAAATGCATTGCATTTTTAAAGTCCCCTAAAATCTTTTAACCCAAGACAAGTCTTGAACTTCGAGTCTTAGCATTTCTAAAATGTCGATACACTTCTTCTTTTTTCAACTTTGCCCTCACTAAACTTTCATTATTTCATAAATGCCCTCGCCTCATATGATATCGAGGACAAAGGGCTCAAGTCGCCGGCAAGCTAAATCTAGCACCAACAACCCTTGCCCGAGGTTGCACGACCTCGGGCGAGGGCCACTCATGCATGATTGATCACCTTCACATATTAGTGGCTTAGGATAAAGAAATTCATAAATAAAGAAAAGATCGCATGCAAATATTTTCATAAGAAAAACAAAAAAGGTATTGAAATGACCTTATAGTTAATCTAATATAATCAAATGCCCGAATTTAAAATCTCTGATTCGTAAAAGTAAGACAAACTCTTGTGTTTTATTTGGATTTTTAATCGATTTATAACAGACTAGTAGTGGCTCCAAAATAATATGAATTGATGGAGGGCAAATGCTAAGCGTATGCATTGCCTTGTCAAAGGAACCATTCTTACTTGATTAGTAATTTATTAACTTTCTATTGGTGGTCCAGGTTGGGTTGCGCAAATTTCGTATACTTTGCAAAATGCATGATGAGTTTGGGTGAGATTGCTAAATGTATTCGACGAAACGAAAATGTTTGGTGAGTTTGAGGGAAAATAAGATTAAAATAGAATAATTCACCACCAAAGTATAAACGTATATTCCACCGGTAAAATAAAAGAACTTTGAGGTTTCCACCTATGAATTGAATTAAAAATCAAAGGAATCATCCACTTGACAGAAATTTTTATATATAATCAACTCAAAACTCTGAATGCTTAAAACCGTGGATGCACTTCTTACTTGTACAGGGACTAGGACACTTAACGAGGAAATAGTAAACTAGGAAACATCAAGTTAGGAAACACCCAACTTGGAAATACCAAACTAAGAAACATCAACTTAGGAAATTTCAAATTAGGGAACATCATATCTGGAAATGTTAAACTAGGAAACATCATATTAGGAAACGTCAAACTAAGAAGTACTAAAGTAGGAAAAATCAAATTAGGAGACCAGCTTGAACTAAGTTAACATACTCATATATGGAAACATAATTAAAAATAGCCCTCTAACTTTTGATTAAGTTGAAATAGCCTTTATTCTTCAATTTTCTATATTGGACACTTTCTCCTTACGAGACCCATTGAATCACGTTGAGGCCAAAATCTCCTTTGTTTGCATAAACATCAAATGGTTTTTTTAGTGGAATTTGATGCTCTTGCATCACTGAGCTTGCGAACTCGTGAAAGAAAAATAGGCTTAATCACCCCTAGGCTACCGTGAGTAACTAAAGCTATCACTTATTAGTGCCCTAATCCATGTATATATTTGGCAAGACAAGCATGAGCGAATATTTCGGAACATATACCGAATCGAATTTGGACCATCTAATTTGGTGAGACTCACACGAGAGTCACCATCTTCAACTACTCAGACTCAGTTCGATGTACATACTATACTCTTATAATAATTTGTCAATGGGCATCGGTAGTCTCTCTTTGAGGGTCAATTGGCGGCCTCTTTTTTGACGAATCTTCTACGCTCACATGGTCACTTCTAGATGAGCATTGACTTTCCCTTTTCGATTGTTACTTTTTCACTAAGTACAATCGACATGACAAAGTTGATTTTGAGTTGAAAGTTTCGAATTTTATCAATGGCCCTACTTATGGTAATTAAGAAAGTGAATGGCAAAGCCGGTTCAAATGTCATCTAGAATAATCATGCACCACGTGCCATGCCTAATGCTAAAGTCGCAGGAAAAAAGATTCTCGTTAGCCGGAGGAGCCACGACTTTTGGTGTCGGCACACGCCACCTGGGAGACAAGATGGAGACAAGGGAAGGAAAGCCACAAACGAGGAAGCAAAGAAGGCATTGCCTACATGCAATACCTACTTTAATATAAAGTGAATTGACCGATGACGAAAGGAACCCTACTTTAATATATTTATCGGCACGGATACTGCGCTCGATATTTCGATGCCGATAGTCTTTGCAAATTTAGGGACTAGGTTAAACGGATCGAAAATCCAAAGACTTAGATTTGGAAAAAAAACAAAGACACAAACTCAAAGAATAAATGTCCAATTTCACATATTTCGGAGATTCGGGCTCGAGCAAGCTTGGTTTTAACCTGTCTAATAAGCTTTTCCATAGGTAGCGTTAGTAGGTAAACACGAGACCGGTAACTTAATGCAGAGTGAAAGTTATTAAGTTTGTTTTGTAAGTGAAAATAACAGTATTACTAAATTAAGAAATTCTCATCGATCAAATTTTCTCAAAAGAGCCATTGAATAATATTCTTTACCAATTTGTCGAGGACAGATCACATGCCAAATCAAGATAGATCCATTCAGGTCGCATTGTCAAAACATGCCGGTCAAGCTAATATAATCAAATATTTTAAATCATCACTTCTCTTTTGCGTTACACTAATCCAAATTTAAATATATATTTTCTTAATGTATCTTTTGACTAAGATGCAACATCGACGTGATGTCTGAAACGCTATCTTATCACCAAGCGAGCGAATTTCCTTCTTTTATATTAGAATTCACACTAGTCAATTCAAACTGCCCAGCTCCCATCCAGAAGTCATCTCCCACCATCTTCGCCTCCCTAAATTTTCAAAGAAACAAAAAAAAATGCGTCTTTGTCCATGGCTATTGGCTAGTCCAACAGGGCCACTGAAACTTCGGAGAAACCACTGAGCAAGCAGCTGGGTGAGTGGGGGCCCACTATGACATCAGCAGTGGGACAACCCTTTCATGTTCTTTCCACATGTCGGGCTCTTACTGGACGGATTACGATGATGTCTCTGACCGGTGGCCTTGGCCATCGCGATCCAACTCCAGTTAGTTTGGTGAGGGGGTGTGGGCCCCGCTGATTGGTCCCCCCACGTTGATTGCGCGATGAGGCGCACGAATGAACGGGCTTGCTAGGGACGCTTGCCGATTGACCAATCATGTGGTTAACAAACTTTTACCTCTTTATTATTTTTTTAAAATTAAATTTTCCAACGGACATACTTTAAATCTTTTTAATCCGAAAACGTTCGAGACTTTCGCAATTCGTAAATGCTCATATGTAAATTTACATGCGATATTTTTATTAATTTGTAATTTTGGATAATAGACTAAGTTTTGGTGAGAAAAGCTTTATTCAATCATAAACAAACAGGCATTTCATCTAGGATTATTTCACATGTCTGATTTGGGTTTTAATTTTTACTTAATTTAAATTTCATGGTTTGCACGTTTGGACTTTTCTTACTTTTCTTAAATTGAAAACTCTTGACTATTCACAATATTCAAGTATTGATGCTATACTCTTTTTTTTTGGGTACTTTTTACATTTTACCGAGAAAGTAAAGAATACTTTTTTATTTTATTTAAATTCAAACAAGCAAGTCTAGCGAGGTGCATAATCGAGTATTTAAAATATACTCACTCGGTCTATTGAACTTTTTATCTATCTTTTGATTCGTCCAAAAACTTGTCATTTTCCAATTACAATGCATCTTTTGCATGGAAATAGGAACTAATGCATCAAATAATCATAATCAAAGCACAAGACTTAAATTGCAAATTTCATTTAAATTCAACGGTTAACAAAAATTTACATTCTTGAAAATTTCATCACATTATAAGATGATTGACTAAATCAATTCGAATATTCATGTGACCAGTATATGAAGAAGGGCCAAATGCCAAAAAGATGTAGGAGCTCATATCTCCAAATAAAACTATTCACGTGTTTTTGGAAGACTCAAGAAATGCGTGATTTTTCACTTGAGGAATACAACTATTCATAATTAAGTTTTCCATCTACGACGGCTTTCTATTTAGGGCCATTCATTTCTTCTTTCGGCGAGAAATCAAAAAAATGATGTTGTGCCGGGTGCGGGTCGACGTGGTTGCTCGCCTATGATGACACGTCGGCTTGATTATTTTCCGCCTTTAGCATAATTAACCATGGTTGAGTTCCGGATTAAAATTAGGGGAAAAGAAAAAAACCATGGTTGAGTTGGTCGTCTTTACTAGTGGGGCAGCATGCCTATAAATACGTTCAGACCGCTCCTTCTTCTCAGTTTGAGTAAAGACTAAGGAATTTCTGAGTCGTGGCTTGTTGTTCTTCTTCCTTCTTCCTTCGTCGTCGTCGTCGTCGTCGTCATCTCCTTCAGGTTAGAGGAATCCAGCCTGATCCAATTCCCCTTTAACGCTATTCCGTAGCTTTCGTTTCGACTTCGACGCATCTGTTCCGCTCGATCGGTTCGCCTTTCTGCTGTGGTCTCTAGTCTATTATTATAAGGTGGATAGTTTCCGAGTTCGGCATCAGCAGAAGCTCCCTTGCTTCATGGCCATGGCAGTTGATTTTGTTCAACTAGTTAGTTCTGTCTTTCTTTCGTCCAAGCTCGAATGGAGCTGATGCCAGCTGTTTTTGTTCAGTAGCTTTGCATCATGTCTCTGGATCACTCTGTCTGGGTCTATGGATGTTGTAGCTCGTCGTTGTCGATATTCGCATTCATTTGCGTGTCGATCCGTGTATCTTGCAAGCTAAAGAATGTATTCGATAATTTGTTGACAGCATTCAATTGCCTTATAAATCATTTTTTAGTCCGATCTCTACCGGGTGCCGGTCGAGACAACTGCATCTGATTCTGCTCTAAAATTCTTGTTCAAGTGGGTCCTAGAATTGAAAACTCAGGTTGTGTCGGGTCCGGGTTGAGAGAATTATCAAAGAAAACGGTTGAATATTTACCGCTTTTTGGGTAATCCGCTGCATTGCTTTTTCTCCTTTATTCTCTGCTATGATTTGGAGGACTCGAAGTAGAATAACGTTTATGCAGGCTAATGGATTAGTCTCGGACTTCTCGTCCGTGGTTTTGATGGCCGTATTTTGTTACCATCTTTGACTTTCCGTTTGTGCTCGGTTCAGGAAGAAGTTTGTTCGCTGAAAGGTTTCATCTTTCTCCGATATCGCTCAAGATGTGTCCTCCAGCAGTCGTCCCTCTGTTCGATATAAATAAATTCCGTTCAACTGAGGAGCTCTTCGCGTTCATGTTTTGCATGGCTCCTGCAGACTTTGTTCCGGCAAATGTGATAACAGATGTGAACCCTTTTGGCTGTCTGCCTGAAACCTTGTCAGGTGATCTGCTCCTCAAACTCCTCTTTACGTGCCAGTGTGCTGCTAAAAGATTGCACATGTCGACTAACATTACTTGCCATAATTGATCTTAGCAGAAAATAAGTGGTACTTCATGAACTCAATGGAGAACAAAGGGGCAGAAGGCGGATTCTGGAAGCCTAGAGGAGAACCCCGCGAGATATTTGATGATGATTGCATCAAAGGTTGGGAAGCAATTCATGAATTCCATGAAGGACAAGGCCCGCATATTGAAAAAACTAATTGGTTGATGCTGGAGTACCATATGACTTCGAAGGTGTCCAGAGAAGCTCCTTTGGCAAAGGTATTACCCGAATTTGACATTGTCTATGCTAATTCACCGATGCATTTTTCCTTCCTTCCCGGGGCATCTACTGCCAGTCAACGGCCAGTTTGGGTTGGATTTTGTGCAGGATGCTAAATCGCTCTGCAAAGTCTTCTGCAGTAGCAGCTCACCACCATCTGATAGTGAAATGCTGCAAAATGTTGCGGGTACTGAGTTCCATGGAGAAAACGACCTTTACTCGCTGCCTCCAGATTATTTCAACATACCTACCGAGCAACGTGGAACAAACCAGATACAGGTGCGACTTACAGACGTCTTTGTGGTTGCTCGGTTCTTCCTACATTCATGAATAAAATTAGATTGATTAGCAACATCTAGCTAAAATTGGAATATATATAAATTTACTACTTTTAATGACTTACGGTTCTGAATTTTTGAGAGTCTGAAGCATCAAAATAAGCGCATTAGGTTCACTAACTGAATATTTGTTCAATTGATCAGAAAGTGTAAACTTACCGCATCAATCTGAGAAGAACAGAGAAGTTCTGAGATAACGATAGTTGTGTTTAAATTGCCAAGTGATCTCATGAAAGTTGTGGTTGAGAATATCAGTAACTACCATTTATGCGCCTTGGATCAGTTGGCTCATATTAAAGGAATGGTCGTCACTATTGACATATGCTTGTAAATGATTGTTTCCATAACTTTCTCGTGATTGGATGTCTGGACTCTGAAATAAGGATTTGTTGCTAATCTGCCTCCTCGTGCTTGGTTACACGGACGCTAGTCACTGCTGTTGCCTCCAGAATGTTGCTATCTACTGGCTCATCAAGATTTTTATCTGTTGTAGGTTGACATCACTTCCTGCAATATTATGCGACGTTTAAGCAGTTTCGTTCTTAGTCATCCTGTTGAAAATCTGCCTGAGTTGGATCATATTGATCCTGGCGACTACTTAGAATTGCTGGACCTTGGCATTCCACAATCGCCTTCTTCCTCTTGGGATAATTCAAGCTGTGTGACCATGTCGTCAGATGAAATATTTGATTATCTGGACGCAATGCTGGACTTAGAAGCTGAAATTGGAGATTATGGAGAGCATAAGGATGTTGGTTGCAACCTTAGTGTCTGTGATTCCTCAAAACCAGATGACATTGTTGTCCAAACAGCAATTTCAGGTATCTTCTTTGGCCTCCTTGCATCTGGTTTTCAATAGAGAGGAGCTACTTCTGGTTCTATCTCATCTGATCATTGATGTTGCTTGTTATTATGGTGACAATCACCTTCAAGACCTGCACATTTTATGTCTGCATCATCTGAGAAAGGAGAACACGTTTTGTAGTTCATGGGAACATATGTGATTGATTGGCTACAGCTAAGAATGTAGCCTGGTTGGTAATTGATATCACTGACCAGCTTAAATGACTTCATTATTGCCTAAGTTCTAGTCACTGCAGTGAAATTTGCCTGTCTGATCTAGAAAGTTCAGTAATTGTGTGGTTTAAGGTCCTATGATGTTAGAATCCCTATGTGTATAATTTTGTAATTTCAATGCATTTAGGCTGCTAATTACAATTAAATTTATTTGATCAAAAGATGTACTTCTTTTCCCCCTTTTAAGCCATTGTTTTGTTCATCCTAAACCTTGCCAAATCTACAAGATTTCATTCAGATCACCATTTAGTGAAGGTCCTGAATAGCTGGTGCTAACTTACAGGATTGCCTATCGAAGAGAGATCTTCAGAGAATGCCAGAGATGGCAAAGCAGTCAATAGGGAGAGCAGTCCACCATTGACTTTAGTTTCTCGGAGCAGCAAACTGTTGGACAGTAGCCAGACACCATCCGCTGATGGAAAAAACAAGACAGATGGAAGGTTGAAAAAGCCCAAGAGGAAGTACCTTCCAACATCCAGTCCTCAGAGTAGCGACGGGTCAAACAGCAGCCGAATGCCTTCGCCTGGTCCTGGCGGAAAAGCGAAGACTGATGGAAAATTGAAGAAGCTGCGGAAGAAGTACCTATGCTTCATGCCATTCTAGTCCATCTCTTCAGTGCTCAGTCACAGATGGGCATGCAGTCAAAAGGCAAAGTTTTGATGAAGTAGGTCGGCAATCCCGCCGCCTGTGCTGATGTTGTTTGGTTACATCCTACTTATTGTAGGGTGGATTCTTGTACATACATTATGCTGTTGGTGGAATAGTCGTGGGTACATTGAGGTGGCAGCTACTACCTGAGACAGTTTAGTAGATTATGGCATTGGGGGAATATATTTTATTCATTCAATGCGGGAGAAAGATCTGTGTTTTTTAAGCCTAGCTTGATTTCAAGTACCTGCAGATGAATAAAAAAAAAAAAAAAAAAAAAACGAGACAAAGGTATGCTATCTGGATCTGTTTGGTTTGCATATGTTAATACTATAACAGTGGTGTTTCCCCTGTTTGTTTGCGAGTTGAGAACTTTTAGTACATAAACATCAGTCGGATGCACTGCCTTACAAGGCGTTGTGGCTTTAAAGCAAGTGCACGGCGCTAGTTAGGCTTCCAACACGATACCATCACATCACAAACACAACCACATCGAGCGAAATCTCGATTTGATACCTCCCCATTGCTCGTGAAATAGTAGGGATGTGCATTCAATGCTACCTAAGGAATTCGAGCAACCGCCACATAAATGAATGCACATGACTTGTTTCCTCTCCATTTTTTTTCTAGATCCTTTCGATTCGTCGGATTAACATTCTCGACAAGGTCAAGCGACACCTAATAAGGGTTATAAGAATCTAATAGGTGACAATTATAGTTGCATAATCCCACCTGCCGATTACCAAGATCGCTTGCCCGCTGCCATGGATCGCCAGGTCCTAACGCAGAAAATTTGGCTCTGGTGATACAATCCAGACATCGGCCTTTGTTGTCGGCAGACCCCCGAAGGCCGATGGCTAGAGGTCGCATGATGGCAACGGTGTCTTACCTCCAGTCCGTTTGTTTTTATTTTCTGGAAATTTCATTTTCCTTAATTTTATGTTATTTATCTTATCTTTTAACATTTTTTACTTTTTAATTGCCATTAATATGTTTGGAGAAAAGTACCAAAAAAGTCAAAAATATGTTGCGTTAGTATCAATTCAGTTCTAAGCTTTTTAATTATACCAATTTAGTCATAAACTTTTTCACATTGGTTTCATTGGGCTAATTTAGGTCAGAAATTGCTGACGTGAACACTGGCTGGCTAACACAGCACTAATGTGGACATTTTTATATTGTTTTAATATTTTTTGAATTTTTTAAATAATTTTTTGATTTTTTTTATCTTCCCCCTTTCTCTTCCTCCTCTTTCCGATGGCCATCGGCCATTGACCATGGCCACAACCATGGCCGACAAGGGCTAGCATCGCTTGTGTGAAGTGAAAGGGGGAAGGGAAAAAAATTCAGTAAATCCAATAAATATTAAAATATTATTAAAAACGTTCACGTCAACACTAGCCGCGCCACGTTAATCAGGCAGAGTCTATGTTAGCAAATTTCCGACCTAAAGTGATTGGATGAACTTAAATTGATATCAATATGAAAATATTTATAACTTAATTGATACCAATTGAAAATATTATGATTGATTAGAACCAATATAATAGGTTTAAGACTTTTTCTTATATTTTTGCGTATAATGTTGATGGAATGACCTACTTTAATAAAAATATATTTTTAGAGATCAATCATACGAAGAAAAGACTGATTAAATAATTTGCGAAGTTAAAGGATTTGTTGTATTTTTCCCTCGTTGATACTTGAATTTCGTGGATACGTTTTTTTTTTTTTTTTGAAGAAATGATTCACTAATAAGGGATTATAATATCGATAGGTTGGGCCTAACCATTTAAGCAACAAAATCGATGATTTCTTAAGTTTTCATTTTTGAGCCTCTATAAATATTTAGGTTCTCTCTCTTTCCTCTAACAAAACCCCAAAATAAATAAATAAATAAAAGTTTCAGGTGGAGAAAGAAACGTTGCCGATCTCCGGCGCTCTTTTGCTCGAGGAAAAAACGCAAACCGGGAGCGCGACTGGAACATCGGGCCTTCCCCCGCTTCAAAGTCGAAGATTTCGAGCGAGTCAAATCGGTCAAATCGGGTTTTAGAACTCAACCGGTGCCGATTTAAGCGGCCGAGCGGTCGCCGGAGATTTCGCGGTAGACTTGATCGCCAATCGTAGCTGTCGTTTCGCTTCCGTCGATCAGGTAACGTTCAGTGCTCTAATCGGTTTTGCATTGAGGAAGTTAGGATCGAGATGTTTTCTTCTCGACTTAGGTTTAATTTTGGTGGTGATTCGAGATTACCCTGTGCATTACGAACAACCTGAATCAACTTAGCATGAGATCGATACCGAATCTGAATCCATTAACGTGTTTCCTCATCTTTCAGCCGAAGGCATATAACCTGTTCGGTAAAATGTTTCTGAGAGATGACATTTGAACCGAAATAGCAATGTTCTCTGTAAGATCAAACCGGCTTCGCGTGAGTTTATATCATTGATTTCATGCACTCTGGAATCAATTTCGTATGCATCTGGTTTCGAGTTCGAGTTCATCACACTCCGCTTCACTTTCCCCGCGTTGAACGCGCATGACCCGTTTCAAGTTCATTACATTCCGGAAGCTTGTGAGATGAATCATTCCGGGCTTTTCTAAGTGTAGTTAGATTTGGGCTGAAATAAGGTCATTGAGATTGGGCTTGGTCAGTGTCTTTAAGAATTGGGCTTAGTTTCCCGATTCGAGCTCATGTGAACAACCTGACGGTGTTCGGCTTCGGGCCAGAATCTTGTACATTTGCCGCAGGCCCAAGAGACCATTGTGTAGGCCATACCTGGCCCGGGCCCACGGGCCCGACCCGAGTCCCCCCACCTTCATTTTTCTGAAATAAAGTATAACAAAGTTCGAAATAATAGAAAATTAGAAAATGGTTAGCAACATAGGCCTTGATTAGTTTGTTAGATTTTTAGTGTAAGCATCAGATTAGAATTAGTTTAGTTTCACTTAGTTAGTGTATATATAGTTTAGGGTTTTAATGGACATTTTAGTTTAGCTTAGTTTTAGAAGGTTAATCCTTTAGGAAAATAATTGAATTCGATTTGATTGTAGTAAGTGGGGGTTGCTATCCTAGGGATTAATAACAAGGCCATGTATATCTTTTGCCCGGCTTGTATTGGGTTTTCATTTTTGCCTTTACCTCCAAGCCATTTCAATTTTTGGGTATTTCTTTATTGCACCACTTTTCAATAGTTTGATCGTTAATTTCTTTTCTAGAATAGAATAGGATTAGTTTAGAAATGTAATGAAGCATACAAGAACGTGTGCAAGCTAGAGATACCGAAAGGGTGCTAATAAAAACATTAGCATAAACAAGTTCTGACCCTATCTTGCTCAGTTTCTAGTCGACCCAAAATGCTATTGGCGAATCTTCATGTTGAATTCTAATAGGTTATGAAATGAAATGAACAAAAGAAATCAAAAAGAAGTTAATTGTATTTAAATGAAAAATCCCAACATCACGTGAGGTTGCGAGATAAGGGTTTGTGAGACCTCATGCTGATTGAGGACCATTGGTCCATGGCATTACCTCTAAACCATTCCCAAAGCCTTGAACCCTTTGGGGAGGTCTTCCTCTTCCATCTGTAAAATTTGTTCTATACCCTTAAAACAACAAAATAGCCCAAAGATGGGAGCCTTGAACCCTTTGGGGAGGTCATGACATCTGTAAAATTTGTTCTATACCCTTAAAACAACAAAATAGCCCAAAGATGGGAGGCAATCCAAGTTGCCAGCTATCGTCTCCATTTGGAGTGTGCACTCAAGATTGCGAATCACAGGCTAACGAGCATGTTAGAGATATTTAGATATCGTCCAGAGACACTTAGGGTATTTCCTTTGAATCTCCGTATCTATTTTTATTATGCATATTTGATCTGATATCTTTAGATCATCATCTTTTCAAGCCTATAAATAGGCTTCATGTACTCTTTTCTATTAACAGTGAACTATATTGAATATCCCTCTTTCACTCTATTATTATTTACACAGTATCAGAGTAGTCACCCATCGTCACCGAAAAGAAGGGCCAGATCACCGGCGTCATCCAACATCACTTAGCCCCATCCAGCTCAAATCTGGCATCATCTGATGTCACGTGATTTCATTTATCCCAGTTCCAGTTTTGACTAGCCAAGGTATAACATTGATCGAGCTTCTCGGTCCTATAGGATGGAAAACTTTGGGACATCAATTGATGTTATCCAGTTCTCTGTTCTTATGTCTGGACAGTCGATTCGATTGGTTGCTAGTGCTATGACAATCTTGTTAGGCTTTTAGTATGAAGTGGTTTATTGATTTGATATTTCTGAACCATTGAGGTTGAGTTATTTGAAGGAAAATATTGTGGTAGTTTTCTTATTATTATTGGAGAATGGATGATCCTGAGAAGAACAGTAGTATGATGACTGAGGTGATTTCCTTTTCTTCTAATCGAATTACTGATAATAAGCTTAAGGGTATTGCCAACTTTCAACAATGGAAGAAAATTGTGAAGCTAGCTTTGACTGGTAGAAATCAACATATACACTTGACTGGGCCTAAGCCCAGTGGTGATGCAACTTGGGATGTTGTTGATGCATGTATTCTTGGTCAAATGCGGAACTCTATGGAGAGTAATATTGTTGATTCAGTAACTCATATTGACACAGTCAAAGAACTGTGGGAGTATTTGGGTGTATTGTATTCTGGCCAGAATAACCTTTCATGGACTTATGAGTTATTGCGGGAGTTTTATCAAGCTGAGAGAAAGGGGCATTCCATTACACAGTACTTTGCTGATTTTAAGAAGATGTATGAGGAGTTGAATGCTCTTCTACCTATTTCAGCCAATGTTCAACAAATGCAACTTCAGAGAGAACAATTGGCTGTAATGGGATTCTTACAAGGTCTCGGTTCAGACTATGAAGCCGTTAGGTCTCGGATTCTTGAAAGAGAGACTATTGCATCATCACTCACCAATACATTTGCTCAAGTCCTTCGGGTATCACATGAGTCTTCTCAGGTCACCACATCTATGGTAGATAATTCAGCTCTTATGTCCCAATCTCAAACTACTGGTGGTGGTAGGACCAATGGAGGAAACTGTGGAGGACATAATGGCCGTGGAGACCATGGTGGTGGCCAAGGCACAGGAACAAGGAGGGGCCAAGGTCAACAGCAGCTTTATGGACAGTCTCACATTTCTATAGATAGCCCAGGGGCTATTCGGACTTGTTTTTACTGTGGCAAACCCGGTCACATCCAGAAATTTTGCTATAAGTTACATGAGAGACCAAGGCAGCAACAACAGTTTGCAAGTGCTACATCTAATACTGAATCTTCTTCTCTGCCACAGTCTTCTAAATTTCAAAAAGTGGTTATGTCTGATGAAGAATTTGCTCGGTACAAACAGTTTCAGATTTCACAGTATGCTTCTTCTAATGTTACTCCAGTACAAACAGGTAATGCCACTAAATGCCTTTTTAGCTGCTTCTCGTCCTTGGATCATTAATTCAGGGGCATATGTCAGGTCTTTTAGGTATATTTCCTCTCTTCATCATCATCCACTATTATCCAGCTAATGGTTCATTTACTCATGTTAATGGAGTTGTTACAGTTCATCTCATTCCTTCATTGCCATTGTCCTCGGTGCTTTATCTCCTACAATTTCCATTTAACCTCTGTCTGTTAGTAAATTAACCAAAAACTTTCAGTTATATTCTACCATGATTCTTGTATATTTCAGGATTTGGTTACGAAGAGGACGATTGGTAGAGGACGTGAGGCAGGGGGCTGTATGAGATTGAAGATGTTTCATCCATTGCATGCTCTAGTGTTGGTTCCTTACATCAGATCTATTGTCGTCTTGGTCATCCTCCATTGCACGGTCTTCAGAAGTTAGATTCTAGTTTTCAGTCTCTTTCTAGGTTAGAGTGATGTCAACTTGGCAAAGTTGCTTGCCTCAAGTCATTAAACGAGCAATGTCTTCTCTTTTGTTAGTTCATTCAAATATTTGGGGTCCTTGTCATGTAGTTTCCAATTTGGGTTTTACATACTTTGTTACTTTTGTTGATGACTATTCAGAGTCACTTGGCTTTATCTAATGAAAAATCATTCAGAATTGTTTTCTGTTTGTGCCTTTATTTATGAAAGTCATAGTTAGTTTGGTGTAAATGTTAAAGTTTTACGTTTAATAACACTAAGAAGTAGTTTTCTGCACATTTTTCTGATCTTATGACTCAACATGTTATATCCATGAATCTTCATATTGTGATACACCCTAAAAAAATTGTCTAGCTGAAAGAAAGAATAGGCACTTATTGGAAGTCACCAGGTCCATGTTGTGAGATAAAGGTCCCCAAAACCTTTTGGTCTGAAGCTTTTGTTTATTGTATCTCTGGAATGAACATGCTTGAAGTTGAATCAGCACTCATCAGATTTGCTGCCTTGATAATTGCATGGATTTGTTGGCACAGAGTTGAAAGGCAATGGTGATTGATTATTCGGAGAAGATTGAAGCAATTGCTGCTAAGTTATCGGCTCCTTTGTTGTGGGCACATGACAGTTTAAATTTTTGTGCTGGTTTTTTATATGACAGATGAGATTACTGCTGGTTTCCTGCATGTCTCTTGGACATGTTTGGTTCAGTCCATAGAGTTATATCACCTTTCTTCTTCCTGCAATTGCTGAAAATTGTTAAAAGTTGCTATCCGCACTTTTGTCACCTTGATTGCTTTAAGTGCAAGTCTATAAGCTGAAAATAAATGGATGGATTAAATCTTCTTGTCCCCTTCCAGATACGAACCTGGGTTTTGCAGTTCTCTTCATTTCATGGTTCTAGCAGCATCTGTTTTTGTGCTGTTGTGGATGGAACATATTCTTCGAAGGCATAGGAACCCCTCAGAATGAGTTATACCTTTCAAGTATTTGGCATACAGAACCAGAACAGTTCTGTGTGTTAGTCAGAGCTTTGACAGTCCTCTATTTTCTTATGGATAAAGTCAATGCCCCTTAGTACCTTGTGAGCTAGTTTTGTTTGATCATGTAGGAATATAAAATCATCATGATTGTGTTATCATCAGACAACTTTAGTCTGGGGTTTTTCCCATGCCCAAAGTTACTGATGAGTTCATGCATTGCTTCATGTCCATTTTGAAAATGTTTTCATTCCCAAACACCTGATTATAGGGGCAGTGCAAGATCTTAGAGAGTGGAACCCTATTAGTGGGGAAAGAACTTGGTCGTTATTTGTCACCGTCATGAAATAAAGGCTGGAATGTGAAGGATCTGACAATCTGATGGTGTATGAAGATATGTTGAAATGATACACACTGAACAAAAACACGACAGTAAAAAGTAGAGTAAAATTTCAAGACCCTGGTGTCATGTAAAGTTGAAGATATGCTTTTATCCTGTAAGACAAGTGTATGGCTCTTATATGGTACAAATAAGGTCAAATCACTTTTACCTTTCTTGGGCTTAAAAGTTGAGTGTGATTTAGTTCGTGGGTTAAGATGCCCTGCTTAAGTGTGTCTAAGCTTCTTTTTTCTCCAAGCTTGTTTCCATCTTCCACACTGAAACTTCAGCTTACTTTGTAGATACTGCTTGAAAAATTTGACCAATACTTCAGTGTTAAGATTGTCCTTCTTTAAATATATTTAAGCAGGTACTGTGATTGGACCTTTTCCTTTTCAACAGAAAGCTTCAAGAGGATCTGACGGATGAAATGGTTGGTTTGACAAGGCAACTGAAAAAGAGTAGCCTCTTGATGAGTCAGTCCCTGCAAAATACAGAAAAAGTAAATCTTGATACCATGTTAGGAGTCTTTTATCTTAATTCTTTTCGTAATGGCAACCCCAGGATGTAACTTGAGGAATCTACTTCCATCTTGCAAGCCTGTTGCAAAACAGCTGCTTTAATCATGTCATTTCCTGGGCAGTGGCTATTCCATCCAACTCAACAATGTATTTAGTCTGACAAGTTGCATTGCAGACACTTGGTTCAACGGAGAAAGGTGTTGAGCTCAGCTTGGCAAGCTCAAATTGGGTTAATGTTTGAGCAATGGAGATGTATTCAGAAAGCTTCAAGACTATTTGGCTTTACTTGGCTTCTGATCTTCACAATGACATGTATCTTTAATATGGTTGTGCTTTTCATTTGTGTCACTTAAGTCAGTCCTACTTCAAGTTTTGTCAGTTGAGCTATAGTGCTCCTGTCCTGTGATGTTCTCAAAGATGTAACAGTGTAAATATGTGTAGCTTAAACGTTCTTTGCTAATTGACTAGTGATTGAGCTCTTTTAAAGTTCTTCAGACTGAGATAAACAATGCTTATGATGCTCACATTTCTGATTCACTCAAGAGGTAATGATGGACAGACCACTGTCGATATATTCGAAAGAGTATCCTCATTGGCACAGTTTTAGTGTGGCGATTTTTTCTTCAGTTTTTGTAGAGGGGAAGTACGTCCATACTGAAAAACCCTATACTAAACCTGACAAGTTGCAAGAAGCACTAAGAGAGCTGTGCAGGGTGGGAATGTCCTAGCAGAAGTAAATGCTGCTTGGGCACAAGGAACCTGTGCTCATGCAAAGAACACGGACAGAGTTATTAGTTATCGTTTGAGTTCTAGATGAATCAATTCACTTCTGAAAACTAGCGTGCTCCTGAATTGGAACTATTCGTGGTGAATGTGAAAAACAGTGCTCTGTGTATTACCATGATCTCGCAAAAACCAAAGAGAGAGAATTACAAGATCATTAGTATAGGCACCATGATCATGGTTCAGCCAGGAGCTTTGAAACTACGGCGAATGCTCATTCATTTCTACGTACAACAATAAAGTAGAAAGACCAAAGATCCGACAAGAGTATAAACGACTCTCCACGTGTTCCATAACTGTAGCATCACGTCACAGCCACAACGACAACTGAGGATGCTTTGTGAATTTGCATTCTTCTCTCAAGCATTGTCATTTATCCTATTTCAGCAGACGATAGCGTCATGCCAAAAGGAATTATTACAATAACATACGAGAAGGATTCAGAAGAAAGTAGCCAAGAAGAAACAAAAGTGCTAGTCGCCAGGGTGAAAAGGCAAAGACGTCTAAAGAGACCAGCTTTCAATCGGGTGAGAGGTGACATCCTCCTAACTCTAGGCCTCTAGTTTCGAACAAGGAAAGACGGACTGCATAAATTTTTCTTCAACCACCATGCATCTTTTTAAGAGCTTGAAAAGGTATAATAGCTGCTCAGAGCTCGTCGAAGTTTTATATACGCAGAGGCCATGGGCTCCTCCTCTGGAGCCAGAACATGAAAAAGTTCTTGCGAGTATCTGGACCAAAAGAGTCGTTCCTTTATCTCCAACCACAAAGTCGGTTTTATGTTGTGCTCATGCCTGACAAATGCACTGCTTTCGCTTCTTTACATGATGTAGTGCAGTTCTCCTGTCGTCTTGAGCTTCTTCACAATCTGGCTGCAATGCGAAGGCTAATTCATTAGTATCTTTGCACACTAAAGCCAGAAGAATAACAATGATCAGCAGCATACCTTATGGGATAATGCTCTAGCGAAACTAGCAATGGCACTATCAGGCTCTGAAGTTTTAACTGTGCTCTACCCCAGGATGATCCATGCCTGCATAAATTCAACTCTCCACAAGGCAAAAAACAATTGAATTGTTGGTACGACAAACTTCTAGCAAGAGTTAAAAATAATGAACATAGAACAGAATCGAGTGAACACAATAACTAAAACATGATGAATGATAATGACTTTGTTCTGTTCAACAGGTAACGTATTAGAGAAAATAAAATCACCTACAAACATAGCGAATTCGCATGCCTCCATGAGTTGAGGTAGTCATCCCCTGAGGTCATGTAAAGGACATGAGAAGACAATTCTGACCGCGGAAAAAGAGACCTGTTCCAGCTAATGTCCCAACAAGTTCTTTCGTTACATTTGCTAGTACTCATGCATCTTCCTCTCCTTGGAGAATCATGTTTTTGCACACACCTGGGCTATATTCTTCTAAATTAGATCCTCCAATTGGATCCCTTCTACATCCACAATTTAGTATATTCAATTTTCATCCACTTGTTGTTCATATTAAAAAACAGATAACTCAGTAAAATTAAAAAGGCTGAACAGCTACTCTTGGTGACTGGACTTCTCTCACAAGTTATGTGCAAGCAAGTTATGTGTAAATTTATGAATTGAGACTGTAATTTGTATAGGGCTAGATATAAAGCACAATATATTCACAACATGTCCACAACATATCCCAAGATTTTTCGTTTCTCATCCTCACTACTCGATTTTTTGCTTTCTTTTCATGAAATTTGTGCACTGAATTCCCTTTTCTTTTTTTTTTTCTGGCCTTCTTCTTTCAATCTTTACGTATTATTTTATGGGGTCTTTTTTCTTTTCCTTTTCAAAATTTATAATTCATGCCATTTTTAAATGTTAGTTGTTTGTGCTTCATGTGCTGGGAGCACGTTGTTTCCTGTCCTAAAATGGTTAGGGCAAATCTTAGATTTCTTAGATAGAATATCGTATGGTTAGTTAGCACACAATTAAATAGGTATTGAAAGGATGTCGATTTTAGGATTGACGTAGTTAAGTCCATCTTGTAGATATGTCGTGACGCCCGAACATCACAGTAGTTTATCCCATTGTATCAGGGCCTGGGGCATAAGAGCCACCACAGCAGGGTGATAGCCATAGTCATTGGCTTGGTGGCCATTCTCACTGTCCTCGCCCTCCTCTGCCGTTGGTGGAGGGGCATGGTCAGTGGTGGAGTCTTGACAGCACCACCACCACAACCACCATCGGCAGCGGCGGCGCCACCACCAGCGACAGCGCCACCTGAGGAGCTCGTGATGGCGATGGGCGAGGAGCCGTATGAGCGGGACGTGCCGATGTGCCCATCTGGTGGCACCAGCGGAGGGGCCAGCTGAGGAGGAGGACATTGGGAGCAGAATCTACTCAGTGGAGAATTTAGGCTCTCTAATATACTTACTTTTTATTCATTTTTCTTTCTTGGGCTGTGTGCGTGCGTGGGGATTTAGGCTCTGTAGTATACTTACTGTCACAAAATGGGTCTATGAATTGATATGAGACAGCTTTTCGCGAGTTTGAAGGCAAAGTATGATCAACAAAATATCCTGAGCTGTTGAGTATTGCATCTCGTGATCTCAGATTTCTATTTGCAATAGACACGTGGCAAAGAATCCGTGTGGCGATCCAAAGCCAGACTCCCCATGGAAGCGGGTCCAATCGAGCACTATATTTACCTCCGAATTTGCATGAAATAAGTGCAAGTCACGTGCAAATGACGTGCAAATTACGAGCAATTTATGTATAAATTTATGAATTGAGACTGTAATTTGTATAGGGCTAGATGTAAAGCACAATTTATCGTCGACGTGACTGATCGTGAATTAAAATCACTTAATTAAGTCAAAAAATTTGTTGTTGTTGGATGTGGATGTCATTGCTTCGTACTTTGATTTATCGATAGGGTCTCACGCATGAGAGAGGGGTTGAGAGGGTATGAATAGTTTCAGCGATCACCTCGGACGGAGAGCGACGCTTTTACTTATAACAAAATCTACGGTTGAGATTTGGTGGTCAAAATCAACGGTTGAGGTTTGGCCATCGCTCAATAACTTAGGGAGGGCCAAATCTACGGTTGAGATTTCATGGTCTCTGAAGACTTCAAATCAACGGCTGAGGACATGCATGTCTGCCCGCATATCGTCAACCGTTGATTTTTTTTCTGATTCATGCAATGGGGCAGCCGCTCCCTATTTTTTAAATCTTGACTAATTTCTACGCCCTTTTGTGTTCAGTCGCGCTAGTACTTGCTTCTCGGCTTTTTCAGTGCTCGATTAAGTTGACTTTCAAAGCCAATTTTTTCATTATATGTTATACGGCTTACATACAACAAGTATTTAGAAAAATCTAAGGCAGCTCTAATGAAAGAAGAATCGGTTGATGACGGCTTATCTAACCTTTTGTAATGCTTTTAAAATATATGTGAATTTTGTTGAACTACTGTCAATTATTTTAAAATTTAAACTGTTAAATAAAGGTATGATTCAATATTTAATTATTTTATGACTTTCTTTCACGTTTGGTCTGATTTTATTTTTTGCTTAATACTAAGTGTGAACATATTTGATTGGAGAGGCGAATGGAGATTTGAACTCACAACCTCCGATTCTGATTTAGAATAATCGGCATTAATGGTCCTACAAAATTTTACATGTAATTTTTTTTTCCTTTTTACACCTAAAATATAGTTTATTTAATAGTCTCATGAAAAATGTCAAAAATATAAATAAGTAAGATTAAAGATCGATTTGCGATTTTGAAGGGGGACACTAGTCGATAAAAAACCACTTTTAAACCGGCTCTTTCTTTAGGGGATTGAGGAATCGAGTTGAACCGGTTTGTTCAGTTGACGAGGGTCTCCACGTTACTGCCCCAGCCCACGCGCCTTTGTTCAGTTCACCCAGCCGACAGGTGGTCGCTGCCCTCCTTCATTCACCAATCTCCGCTCGTTAGGTCGCTCGGCCGCCAGCCATTGTGCTCCGCCGCTTCAGTCAAGCTCGTCGCTTCTGCAGCAAAACTCCATCTCTCGAGTCCGTTGCCGCCGATCAACCTCCTTCGCTTCGCGTCCCTACTCAATGCCTAGGGAAGAATTTCATAATGATTTGCCCCCTCGCAAGCCTGTAATCTCTCGCTCCTCTGGCTGTTCAAGTATTTCATGAGCATTCATATCGAGGGGAACGACCAAAATGCTACTGGAAAGATCCAAGTGCTTCCGGAATATTCTCAAGGATGGGCGATATCGTAATTGTGTCGTGATATAGAAATTTCTCGGCATAAATGCCGATAGATGGTAGTTGGAGCAGTATGATTTCGTCCGTCGAATCAAAACTCAATTAATTGTTGTAATCCGAGACCTCAAGTATAAAAAAGGTGCCCTCCCTTCATTTGTAACCATCCAACCATTTGGCAATCTAAATATCATTATCTCTTTCAGAGCTTTTCTCTTGGATTTTCTTTCTTTATGATCCGGTGAGTTGAGTGATCGATTGATCCAAAAGCTTGGCTTAGGCCCCAACGATCCAAACGATCCAAAATAGCCTAATCTAATTCTCAACCAAATCGTATATCTTAAACCTATCCAAAACTATCTTAAATTAGGAAATAATTGTAAAACGTGATTATATGCATCTATTTCAAATTGCATATCCTAAAACTATCAAAATCTGAATTAAATTAGGAAATATTTGCAAACAACCTGTGCATGTATCTAATTCAAATCACAGCTTCTAAAGCTATCAAAGTTCGAGTTGAATTAGAAAATACTTGCAAAACCTCCTCTATATATACGTATCTAATACTCACCCAAATCACATATTCTAAAACTTCGTGGCATGGCCTCAGTAAAAAAAAAACTCCCATCGTGTTCTTTCTAAGAACACTCTCCGGCGTAACCACCATGGTTCCTCGACCTCGTCACGAGACACCTTTTCTCTTCAACCCAATTGACCCAATAACCTTGCACTGTCTTCATTGTGAGCAATCCTATACACCCTTTTGACAATCAAATCATAATCGACACGTTCACCATCGGGTTGGGCAAAAATTGGACCCGGCATGTTTTCGCCATGTCAATCCAGATTTCGACTCAACCTGGCAAGTAGTCTATGCAAAAGGCATCTGCAGATTAGGCATGTTGAATGTCAAAGACGGCACATGGAATGTCATCCCTTGCAAGGACAAGTATGCAAAGATAAAGGGACGCCATGAAATAGTGGAGGGAATTCTTCAAGTTGAAGGTTAGAGACGAACTCTCTAAGTGGGGAGAAAAGGATGGGGAGAAAAGGAGGATGTCGCCGTCAACGTTACTTACTGCTTGGGCGATTCTAGGTTGATGACGATGCCGAAACCGAATCAGATGGAGGGTAAGAAGCTGCAGCTGATGGTCAGCAGTCACCGGCCGAAGTTGGACGGATCATGCTGCTCGAAATCGATTTGCAAGGATGATTTTTTTAGTTGTGCTTATAGAAGAGTTTTCATCTGAGAAATGTTTTTAGATGCTTGTCCCAATAGTTCCAGTAGTCAGAATAGTTCTACCATATTTACTTTATTTGTTTTACAACGTATTGATTAATACTATCGATTATGTTTAAAAGTCAGTATTTTTTTTAGTTTTAAATTTACTTTTCACCTTGAATGGTAATTGAATTGTCAATAAATATTCCAGAATTGCACGAAAAGCTCTACTTGTTAATCAGTGAGAAAATTATTTCCTATTGAAATTAATAAATATTTTCGATTTGCTTTTCTAAATTATGGGTTGGTGATGACGTTTAGAAGTCACTAAATACTGATAATAGTTTAAAACTTACTTTAGGGCTCAGTAAAACTGAATGCTGATATGTTGATATAATTTTAAATTTACTTTAGGACTTAGAAAAATTATCAAACACGTGGATGATCATAAGTATATCTGTAATTGTGAATAAGTAATTGGCATAATAAAAAATAATATTCTCAATAACTTATATTTACATATTAAATTGATTTTGATTTGTTGATAATATCACAGCTTACGTAATACTTAATTACTTCATTGAACATGACATTCACATTGGAATTTATCAAAGTTTTTCAATTCAAGATCAAACCAAATCAAAACAGAATGCTTGATAGCATACGACGATATAGGTTGCCAAGTTTTGCTCGATATGTTGTTTCAATTTTTAAATATCTTTAAAACCCTTCACTGGTTTTGATTTGAAAACTGTGCAATCAAAACTAAAAAAGGAAACTAATTAAAACCCATGTAGAAGTAGGAAATATTAGCGAGGGTGAGAGCATGCTCGGGATGGAGGGGGTGTTGAATCTGTGCTGGCGGTCTCGCGCATGATTCGTGCAGAAAGAAAGAGCAATCGACACACCCGAAGAAGCCACCCGATATGGCCTTATGACAGATCCTTGCAGAAAAACTTCTATCCTCATTATGGCACGGAAGGATGAGAGCTGATGCGGATGCGCGAAATGATCCAAAGTTGCCGGGCGACTCATGATCCCCTCCTCCCTCTCATCATCTTCACAGGGCATCGTCCAGATCGCACAACCCAAATCGAGGTGGAACTCACATTCCTCACAGCGGTAGCCTACGTAGAACCAGCGTTGGCATACCTCGCAAGTCATCTTATTCGATGAATCGCAAACGAGACGGAGAGGGTGGCGGTTGGCGTGGAGGGGGTGGTGCTGTATCTTAAGGGGTGGGTCGGCACATGCCTTGTGCAGAAAGGTACCGCACTCCTGGCACCCGCATCCCTCCTCCGAGCTTCTGGCAACCTTTGCAGAAGAGGATGTCATCACTTTCGGTTTTCGCAAGAAAGGTGGTGAGCGGATGTTCGTGGGAGAACTGTCCGAGCACCGGACAAGTTACATATTCTAGAGGTAGCTGAAAAGTTGTCCGGAACTACTCTCCTAAAAGATAATGAAGCTAATTGGCTAGGATCATTGATATTGATAAATATTTATCAATCCCTCTCATATGTGAACATCGAAGCAAATGATCTGTAATAAGATCTGCAGCTTAATGAAAAAGCTATAAAGAAAAGGGAGACCACATGATAAATGGGCATCCTCAACATAGAAAACAGAAAACAACATAAAGGGGCAGATCCATATGGGAAGTACAAGCATCGCCAAAGGTGAAAATGTCAATGAAGGGAACTATTGCAAACAATACATATGCTTATAATGGCAAAGTAGAGTGATAACGTCATGCACTTGGCAACACATTAATAGATACTAGAAAACTTTCACCAAGATTGTTTTTGGGAAAATAATCTTCTAGTATCTTATACAACATATTAGCATTACTGTGTAAGCATATTTAATAGATAATTGAGATGAGGATGCAGTGGATGGTTAGATAATTCATAATATGAATTCATTTCCAAAAATTGTAGGGACAAAAAACTCGGAGAAAGTACTACTCTTGCATATCTCTATTGATATCATTAGTAATACCTTTGAATTAACGGATAGATTTTATATTGTTTAAATCCTCTACTTGGGTACAATGCAGATTAGGGAAGGTTGTGTGATTTTACCTGAGAGACATAAGTTAGAACCCAAGTAAATGAACATTTCGTTAATTATCATATTATAGTAATGATGATATCTTTATGGGCAGCAGCAAGCCAAATTTTTATCTTTTTAACAATGAACTTCGAGGCTAAAGATACTTAAATTTGCTTTTCAAATTCACAAACCAAGAAAAGAGTGAGACTTGGTTTTTAATATTGTCTAAGTATCTAAACTTGATATCAAAGTGGCGTTTTTGAGTACCCAACGACTCTAACCAATTTTTTTAAAAAAAACATAGAAAATCAATTGAATTTTCCAAGTATATCACATTATCATTTCACTATTCATCACTCAATCACTTTAATGTATATAGAACTTATAAGATTATTTTTGAGTTTCATTATTAGTGGAGACTGTTTCTTAAACTTAACTCAAGACGCTTGTTTGCGAAAAAAAAGCGTAATGTCTTTTCCCAATCTAATTTGGACATTTAGGTTTAAATCTAATTTTAGATTTTAAAAATCAAAGTTTAGAAGACTAAAACTGGAACCACCAGCAACGAAGGCTAGGTCAAGACGCTTGTTTGCTAAAATAAAGGGTAATGTCTTCTCCCAACCTGATTTGGACATTTAGGTTTAAATTCAATTTCAGCTTTTAAAAATCAAAGTTTAGAAGACTAAAACTGGAACCACTGGCAACGAAGGCGAGGTCAAGTAAACCTCTGCCCACACAAAGATTAATGAAAAAATAGGTTGATAGCATGAATTAATAAAACGAGAGCATTTGATTGCACTAATTAAAATTAGAGGATGAAATCCCAAAAAAAATCAAAATTTCCAGTGCCCAAGAGCAAAAAGAAATTAATCTTGAATTTATGGCATCTCGTAAGTCACTTCCATTTTTCAATCACTACACCTTTACCATCAGGCTGTGCTCCTTTTGGTATGGGTCATCTCTTCTTCCTTATTCAAAGAAGAGAAAATTCATTTTTTTATTTTTTTATTGCACATCAGCGGATACATAGCAATTACTTATTGAACATCAGTATAAAACATATGCTGCATCAATGATTGACATAGTGCTTTACAACAATCGAATATTTTCTCATTGTCTTGCCGAGTCATCTAACTCATTCGAACTTGTTCACATAGCTAGTTATAGCCAAGCCCCTCCTAATGAGTCCTTGAGATAAGGATATGGATGGGCATCTATTACTGACCAAAAGCAAGACCTTAGCTAGGCACCTCCTAATCATGACCGCTTTCTTAAATTCCAAATAAGTGAGAACAGATTTTGCTACATTGGATTCAGATACATGAACGTCACATCTTATTTCTCGAGGTCCAATTATACTTCTTCTTCGATTTAGGAGGGGCACTGACAAATCTGGTCACTTCTCAAGGATCGATAGTTTAGTTGCTTCAAGACGATAAGGAGGGCACTGCTGCATGCCACGATCGTCCCGAGGCTTGATAATGAGGCTTTGCTTAAGGTTGATTGGTGCATTTCAGGTTCTTTAATTTTCCCCGCAATTTATATAATGTTTTGATTTTTGGGTGTTACTTTTATTACTTACATAGCGTGCATGATTACCTTCACATGTCATGTTAGTGGCTTAGGTTAAGAAATTGATAAAGATACTCCATGCATTTATGTTTATAAAGAAAAAAAAGTACGAAAGGGCATTAAAGTAAATTTAACGTAATTAAGTTGCTGTATTTAGAATCTCTAGTTCACAAAAATAAGATAGACTCCACTATCTTACTTGAGTTTCTAATAGACCCATAATATATTAGTGCCCACTCCAAAATACACTAAATTACATAATTGAATAAGAGCCTAAGTTTTTGTCGATAGGACTTTGGAGGGCCCATACTAAGTGTATGTGTCACCTCGTAAAAGGAGCTGTCCGTGCTTGTTTAGTAATATGTTAGCTTTTTCTCTGTGGTTTACCTTAGGAGGTCACAATATGTTTGACCTTAAGTTTCTTGTACTTGGAATAATGCGTAGAGAGTTTGGGTGAGATTGTCGAACAAGTTTGACGAAATCAAAATGTTTGATGAGTTTGGGTCAAAATAAGGTTGGGATAGAAGAGTTCATCACTAAGGAATAAAAGCATAGTACATCAGTCAAGAATAAAGAATTTTAAGGTTTATTATTAACAAATTGAATAAAGAATCAAAATAATTGCTTACTTGAGTGGAGGTTTTATATATTGTTGACTAAGAATTTGAGTACTTAAAATTGAGAACACACCTCTAATTTATAGAGGGATAAGAGGTATGAGGACACTAAACTAGAAAACTTTAAACGAGGAAACATTAAGTTGGGAAACATCAAACTAGGAAATGCTAAATTAGGAAACATTAAGTTGGGAAACATGAAACTAGGAAATACTAAACTGGGAACATTAAATTAGGAAATATTAAATTGGTAAACATCAAACTAGGAAATACTAAACTAGGAAACATCAAACTAAGAAACATTTAATTAGGAAGCCAACTTGAACTAGATAACCTACTCATATAAAGGAGGGATAACGATACAAATAGTCCATGAACTTTAACCCAATATACAATTTGCTCCCTGAACTTTTAATTTTTTCAATGTAATCCATAAACTTTAATTTAATGTGCAATGTGGTTCCTGAATTTTTAATTCGTTCGATGTAGTTTCCAAACTATTGGCACATGTTCAATCCAATATCCGAATTATATGAAATATTCAATGTAGTCCCTGATCTTAAACAATTTCATATAGTTTAAATCCAATAAGCATGTCTATAGGTAACGTTAGGTAAACACGAGACCGGTAATCTACGTGGAAATAATATTACTAAATCAAGAAATCTAACAATTAAGGATTGTCCCAATAACCACCCTTTTTAAATAGTAAGAGGGAGGTGGGGAGTTTCATTTCTCCACCTTCTCAAAGGGATTAGGATTATGACGTTTAATTTCAGGTGTGGACTTCGACTTCCTTAATCTACAAAGAAGTAAAACAAAAATTTTAAAGTGAATTGAAAGTTAGAGTATGATAAACCAAAAAAAAAAAAAAAATCTTTATCGATCAAACTTTCTCAAAAGAGCCACAGAGCGATGTTGGCTACCAACTCGACAAGAACAAGTCGTGTGCAAAATCTAGATAGATCCACCTATTTGCATTGCCAAAATTTGTTAGTCAAATTGATTTAATCAAATGTCTCAAATTATAACATTTAAATTCTGCTATATTAATCCAAAACAGCAACAAATCCCAAATCAGCCTTTTGACCAAGATATAATATCGACATAACATCATAAACAACACATTATCACCAACATAACGAATTTCGTCTTTCATCTAATTCACACTAGTCAATTCAAGTTGTGGTCTTCAGCCATTTTCGTCCTCCTGAATTGCCCAAAGAAATAATACGAATTCATCCACAGCAAGTCCAATTAGCCAGTGAAACTTCGAAGAAACGACAGGCGCGAGAAGCTGGGTTCCACATGACACTAGCACAAGGACAACCTCTTACACTTCTCCACATGTCGAGCTCTTACCGGATGGGTTACGATGATTTCTCTGACTAATCAGTCACTGCTTCAGTTGCTTAGACAATGAACCAACGACATTTTAGGGATGCTTGCCGACACCCGACCAATCGGGGTTGATATATTTTTGGCTTTGATTTATACTTAAAGCTAGATTCCACGATAGACATTTTTTAAATCTTTTCAATTCAATATGCACTCGAAACTATTGACATGTAAATTCACATATAATATTTTTCTTATTTATTTAAGTTTTGAGTATCCTTCTAAATTTTGACAGATAAAGCAAAAGGCTAATTCAATCCTAAATAAAGGGTTCATCGGTAATGTGACTATTTACCTTTTTTTGGGTTAGATGCTATTTACTTCATCACTTTTTGATTAATCTAAATTTTGCAGCTTATGCATTGTCACTTTTTTAAAAAATTTTGGAAACTCTTGAACTTTCACAATAATCAAATATTAATACTTCAGTTTCATATATGATCTTTTTGTAGTTTTGTAATATCTGAATAATATTTTAAATTTTGTCAGGAAAGTAAAAAATACTTTTTGATTTTATTTAAATCCAAACAAGCAAATCTTTGAGTATTTAAAATATAATCCTCACTCAATCTAGTAAACTTTCTATTTATATTTTTATTTAGCAGTTAAATTGCAATTTTCATTGAAATTTAACAAACAGAAACTAAGTAGAAACATTTTAAAAATGTACATCGCATTATAAAATGATTGAATGATTGCATTTGCTTTCTATATAACGCTGTTCATTTCCTTTTTTAGTGAAGAATACGAGTTCTTGATTCCTAAAACTAATTAACAAGTCTTGTGTGGAGTTTGCATAATTGATGGCTTAGGTCAATAACAAACAGAAACTAAGTAGAAACATTCTTAACATGTACATCGCATTATAAAATAATTGAATGATTGCATTTGGATAGTCACGTGACCAATATATGAAGAGGATCCAAATGCCAAAAGGAGTGCATGAGCTTGTACCGCAAAACAAACGTATCTTCTAATAAGGATATCTACGTTTTTTAGAAGATTCAAAAAATGCGTGTTGTTTTATAAAAGTATCCATAATTAAATTTTCCATTATAAAGCCTTCTATATAAGGCTGTTCATTTCTTTTCACTGAAAAATACGAGTTCTTGATTCCTAAAATCTACTTAACATTATCATTTTGTGTGCAAGTCCACATTGTTTCTCGTCTACCATGACACGTCAACTGGATTAGTTTCCGCTTTTAGCATAATTAACCATGGTTGAGTTCTGGATTCCAAAAAAGGAATATGAAAAACCGCGGTTGAGTTTGGTTCACTGTTTTCACTCGAGAAGCAGCCTATAAATACGCATCCAACCTGCTCATTCTCCTCTGTGGAGTAAAGGCCAAGGAATTTTGAGTCGTAGCTGGTTCGTTCTTCTTCTTCGTCCATCTTTTCCGGGTTTAGGAATTCCTCGACGCTATTTTGTAGCTTTCATTTCGAATTTGACGCGGCTGTTTAGCTCAATTGGTTCACCTTTCTGCTGTTGTCTCTAGTCTATTATTATATGGCGGATAGTTTCCGAGTTCAGCATCAGTAAAGGTTCCCATGCTTAATGGCCATGGCAGTTGATTTTATTCAACTAGTTAGTTCGTCTTTCTTTCGTTCGGACTCAAATGGAGCTGATCCCCTGCTGTTTTTATTAAATAGCTTTACATCAAATCTCTGGATCATTCGGTCTGAGTCTAAGATGTTATAGCTCGTCATCGATATTCACGTTCATTTGCACATTAATTGTCCGGTCTCTGTCGGGTGCCGGTTGAGACAAATACATCTGATCCTGCTCTAAAATTATTGTTTGAGAGGGTGTTAGAAATGAAAACTCAGGTTGCGTCAGGTCTTGTTTGAGAGAAATATCAAAGAAAACGGTTGTATGTTCACCGCTTTTTCGCTATCTGCTACATTGTTTTATCTCCTTAGTCCTTTGCAATGATTTGGAGGAATCGAAGTAGAATAACGTCTCTGCAGGCTAATAGATTAGTCTCTGGCCTCTCGTCCGTGGTTTTGATGACCGTAACTTGTTACCGTCATTGACTTTCCATTTGTGCTCAGTTCAGGAAGAAGTTTGTTCGCTGAGCAGTTTCTCCTTTCTCCGATATTGCTCGAGATGTGTCCTCCAGCTGTCGCCCCTCTGTTCGATATAAACAATGTCCATTCAACTGAGGAGCTCTTTGCGTTCATGTTTTGCATGGCTCGTGCAGACTCTGTTCCGGCAAATGTGATAACAGATGTTAACCCTTTCACCTGTCTGCCTGAAACTTTGCCCGGTGATCTGCTCCTCAAACTCCTCTTTACGCGCCAGTGTGCTGTTAAAAGATTGCACATGTTGACTAACATTACTTGCCATAAGCAGAAAATGTGTGGTACTTCATGAACCCAATGGAGAACAAGAGGGCAGACGGTGGATTCTGGAAGCCTAGAGGAGAACCCCATGAGATATTTGGTGATGATTCCATCAATGGTTGGGAAGCAACTCATGAATTCTACAAAGGACAAGGCCCGCATGTCGAAAAAACTAATTGGCTGATGCTGGAGTACTATATAACTTCGAAGGTGTCAGGAGAAGCTCTTTCGGCAAAGGTATTTCCCAAATTCCACGTTTTCTACATTAATTCACTGATGCGGTTTTCCTGTCCTCCCCAATCATACTGCCAGTCAACGACCGCTTTGGTTTGGATTTTGTGCAGGATGCTATATCGCTCTGCAAAGTCTTCCGCAGCGGCAGCTTGCCACTATCTGCCAGTGAAATGCTGCAAAATGTTGCAGGTACTGAGTTCCGTAGGGAAAACTACGTTTACTCGCTGCCTCCAGATAATTTCAACATACCCACCGAGCAATATGTAACAAACCAGATGCAGGTGCGCCTTAGGGACTTCTTTGTGG
This sequence comes from Corymbia calophylla, assembly GCA_014182845.1. Classification (NCBI taxonomy): domain Eukaryota; kingdom Viridiplantae; phylum Streptophyta; class Magnoliopsida; order Myrtales; family Myrtaceae; genus Corymbia; species Corymbia calophylla. The sequence continues at coordinate 11,179,335 of CM024698.1, read as the reverse complement.
TTGCTCGGTTCTTCCTACATTCATAAATAAAATTAGATTGATTAGCAGCGTCTAGTTGACATTTGAAAATATTTAAATTTACTACTTTGAATGACTTACGGTTGTGAATTTTCAAGATGCTGAAGCATCAAATTAAGCTTATTATGTTCACTAACTGAATATTTGTTCAATTGATCAGAAAATGTAAACTTACTGCATCAATCTGAGAAGAACAGAGAAGTTCTGAGACAATGATAGTTGTGTTTCAATTGCCAAGTGATCTCGTGAAAGTTGTGGTTGAGATTATCAGTAACAACCATTATGTGCCTTGGATCAGATGGCTCATATTATAGTAAAAGAATGGTCTTCTCTGTTGAAATTTGCTTGTAAATGATCTTTTCCATAACTTTCTCATGATTGGATGTCTGGACTATGAAAATGGATTTCTTGCTTATTGTAATAATCTGCATCCTCGTGCTTGGTTACATGGACGCTAGTCACTGCTGTTGCCTCCAGAATGTTGCTATCTCCTGACTCATCAAGACTTTTATCTGTTGTAGGTTGACACCACTTCCTGCAATCTTCTGCCACGTGTGAGCAGTTTCCTTCTTCGTCAGCCTGTCGAAAATCTGCCTGAGTTGAATGGTTTTGGTCCTGATGACTACTTTTCATTGCTGGACCTTGACTTTACACAATCGCCATCTTCCCCTTCAGAAAATTCAAGCTGTGTGACCATGTTGTCGGAGGAATGCTTTAATGCAATGCTGGACTTAGAAGCTGAAAGTGGAGATCATGCAGAGCATAAGGATGCTGATTGCTACCTTAGTATCTCTGATTTTTCAAAACCAGATGACATTGTTGTCCAAGCAGCGATTTCAGGTATCTTCTTTGGCCTCCTTGCCTCTGGTTTTCAATAAAGAGGAGCTACTGCTGGTTCTATATCATCTGATCATTGATGTTGCTCGTTTCTATGGTGACAATCACCTTCAATGCCTGCACATTTTGTGTGCATCGTATGAGAAGGGAAAATCTTTTAGTTCATGGGAACGTATGTGATTGATTAGCTATAGCTAAGACTGTAGCCAGCCTAATTGGTAGTTAATATCATCGACCAGCTTAACTGACAACAGTATGGCTAAGTTCTATTCATTGCAGTGAAATTTGCCTGTCTGATCAAGAAACTTCAGTGATTGTGCGGTTTAAGGTCCTACGCTATTAGAATGCTTATATTTATGATTTTGTAATTTTGATGCATTTAGACTGCTAATCACAAGTAAATTAATTTGATCAAAAGATCTACTTCTTCCCCCTTTTAAGCCATTGTTTTGTTCATACTAAACTTTGCCAAACAAGTACAAGATTTCATTCAGATCACCATTTAGTGAAGGGTTATGAATAGCTGGTGCTAACTTACAGGATTGCCCATCGAAGAGAGATCTTCAGAGAATGCCCGAGATGGCAAAGCAGTGGATAGCAGCCCGCCATGTACTTTAGATTCTCAGAGCAGCAGCGGGTCAAACAGCAGCCAAGCACTTTCGCCTGGTCCTGATGGAAGAACGGAGGCTGATGGAACATCGGAGAAACTCCAGAAGAAGTGCATGTGCTTCATGCCATTCTAGTCCATCTCTTCAGTACTCACAGTCACCGATGGGCATGCAGTCAAGAGGCAAACTTTTGATGAAGTAGGTCGGCAATCCTGCCGCCTGTGCTGATGTTGTTCGGATACATCCTACTTCTTGTAGTGTGGATTCTAGTACAAACATTATGCTATTTGACGGAATAATCGCGGGTACATTAAGGTGGCATCTACCACCCGAGACTATTTATTAGATTATGGCCTATGGGGAAAGGATTTTATTTAATTATTGCAGGAGACGGGAACTGTTTTCTTAAGCCTAGCTTTATCTCAAGTACTTGCAGGTGAAATAAATGAACATACAAGACAAAGGAATGCCATCTGGATCTGTTTGTTTTTGCATATTCTAATAGAATAACAGTAGTGTTTCCCCTGTTTGTTTGCCACTTGAGATCTTTTAGTACATAAAATATCAGCTGGATGCTGTATCGTTAGGCAGAACCTCTAGTGTTCAGCTCATCAACAAAGATTCTGCGGTAAGCTCTGGGCTTATGATGGCCCGACTGAACTCTCTCTGGACCTAGAGTGGCGCATCTGGTTGAGCTGAGCCGGCCCAACCGGAGATGATCCCGAACAACGTTTTGCACAGGTTTTCAGCATATACATCAGTTGAAGAACAAACGGTACAGGGAATTTGGCACAAGTTATGTTCGCAACATGATGCAATAACATCACAACCACAATCACAATTATAACCACATGGAGCAAATTCTCGATTCAATACCTTAGATAGCTCATGAGATAATAAGACGTACATTCGACATCACCACTTTAAAAATTTGAATGTCGGATCATATAAATGAAATGCATAAGATTTGTTTCCACTTCTTTGTTCACTCTAGACCCCATTTGATTCGAGGGATCGATCATCATCATTCCAACGAGACTTGGCAATCGAAACGCAATAATTGAAGTGGCGATAGTGCGAACACAGTGTTCCCGGCGATAGCGGCTGGAAAAAAGTCCCCTAAAGTCAAACTCCTGCTCACTCTACTGGTCCTCTCCTGCACACAATAAATATTATATCCTATAAACGTTTTTTAATTATTGCAATAAATATTATATACTATATACGTTTTTAATTATTGCGATTTGCGTGCATTATTTTTAGCGTGTCTTCGCGGCTCATAAATATATCGGATAAGTCAGGGAGACGCGGGCCCCGCTCCGCTCCGCTTCTCCGTCGAGCTAACACCGTACGGACCCCACGAGCCCGATCAAGCGGCGGGCAGTCGTCGATCGGGCCAGCTCGTCCGCGCGATGGACGGTCCCGTGGAGCGGAGGATGGCGGGTGCAGGAACGCCCTCCTGCACCCGCTTACCGTCTCCCTCAGAACTTTACGAGGAAAGAGAGAGAGAGGGAGGAATGATTCCACTACGTTTTTGTCGTGTCGCCTGTCTTTGCTTTTCGCGTGTCGAGGCGTTCGAAAAGATGAGCCTACCCCTTCCGAAGACGAAGTTTATTTTTCCACCCTGCGGATCATTACACATGCTCCGTGAACATGCCTTCGGAGGATTTTTCTACTTCTTCTTTTTTTTTTTATATATTCTTTTTATCTCTCTCTCTCTCTCTCTCTTTCTTTTTTATCTTTTGATTTTTTTTTCGACTCTTTTAAGGATTTTGCTTTTCCACCCCCCGCCCAAACCCAACCTCCGTGTGGTCCACGACATGATCCGACGGGAACTGGGGAGGTTCGCCAATGGCTCGCGTTCGCCCGAGCGCACATGGCGGGAAAATCGCCCGCTGAAATCTTTCCCGCCCCTTTGAGTGGTGGTGATGCTGGTGGGTGATTTACACAGCAGCTGATGTGCCCTCGAGAAAGGGACCGCAAGACCGGATGCAGAGACGTCGTTTTGCACACCGTGGTGTACAAGACAAATTGATTGATTTTTCCCAGCATTCGGATGACAGAAAACTAATCGATTCATAGGATACGCTTTTTCAATGAACTAAAGACAACCAGCTTATATTGGAGGAAAACGACTTCAAATACACCTTCCTTTGTTGTGAAGTTTTGCAAGGCGTGTTTGTTTGAGTGGAAGAATTTCCTTGCGAATTAATTTTTTGGATTTTCACGCGTTCAGTTTGCCTGAAAATGATCACTCGACTAGAAAACCATTTATGATCAAAGGAAATGTGCATACTAAAAGTGTCAAAATGGGTCATAAACCCATATTATAACTCACTTTTAGTTAAATGAGTCAAATATAGATCAAGTGAAAGTTAAATATGGATCAAGTAAAAGTTAAATATTGGTTAAATATGGGTCAAATATGGGTTGAGTGGATCATTTAACATAAAGCTTATAATGAATTTGGGTTTCTCTACAATAATAATGACTTTTAGCAATACGGATCGGGTCGAGTATGGATCAAGTGTGGGTCGGGTCGAGTATGGGTCACTAAATTTACATTATATGAATTTGGGTCAAAACAGATTAAATGGGTTAATATGGGTCGGACCATTTTTCGACCCGACCCGACCCACCCATTTGACGGGTCTAGTGCACACTTAAAGCTACGAAAATGAATGGTGCGTTTGGTTCGGTTTTGAGGAAATGAACTTAGGAAAATGCAAATACCTTTGGGCTAAAGGGATTTTCCAAAATGTAAATACTGTTTGGTAAATTTTGCATTGTGAAATAATTTTGGCCTAAATGCCGTTTGGTGATACTACATTTTACTAAGAAACTTTTGCGAAATTTTTTATTAAAAAAAATTATAAATATATATTTTTTTAAATCTATTTTCCAGGCGGACACCCTCCGGCAGCCAGATCTGGCCGCCGAAAGGCCCACCTGAGGTCGCCCGACCTCAGGCCGCCCCGCTTAAGGTCATGCAACCCAGGCGACGGCCGTTGCCTAGGTTCGCGTCGCATGGGTTCGCAACCCAGGCACGCGACCTAGGGCGACTGCCGCCTAAGGTCGCTCGACCTCAAGCATGCCCTCCGGCGGCCAGATCTGGCTACCGGAGGGTGGCCGGCAGTTGTCGGCTCCGACGGCCATGCGGGGAAAATGCATTCCGAAAATGCAAGTTGCAAATGCACCTTTGGAGGTGCATTGAGGTAAAGGACTTTAAGGATACTTGAAAATGCAATTGCATCTCCACAAAGTCCCCCTCAAAACTGAGCCAAATGGGTTTGCATTTTCCCAAGGGGTTTTCGGGGCTGAAAGCCCATTGGGAATGCTGAACCAAACGCCCGAATTCTCTAATTTGAAAAATGGGATAATATTTTCCAAAACAAACACATCCTAAATGAGTTCTATCTCATTCGAAAATCAGGTGCATTAAGAAAATGAACTTGGTTCGATGCTAATTTGTTTCTATGGGTTCCTTCAAGATAGGTTGCGTTCACATCTTGTCCGCTCTTCTATTATTTTATATGAAACGGAGCACACTAATGTCCTGCGCGTTATGTTCGAAATTGATTTTGAAAAATACAGTTAATTGAATTTCAATTGTTATCCTCCAATGCACTAAACTTTGAAGTCGCTTAATTTAGTTTTCGATTAATTTAGTTTTCTCCCGTTTTCTACATTCTTTCGAGGCAACTAAGGGTAAACATGAGATGAAAATTTACTTTTACTCCCGATATTTCTTTGTTACTGGAAAGAAGTGAAAGTTGACAAGGCTATTTGATAATTTTGAGGATAAATATGCACCGCCCTCAAAAGTTTAGGGTGGTTTTATGTAATTTGACCTTTCTTTAATTTTCTCGCCCGCTTTAGTTGTGAAATTACGGAAACAGCCACCCGCGCTGCCACGTTGGAGGTTGCCAGTCCTGGTTAACACTAGTTCGGTTGAGCACCTGTCGATATAAGCCTTAACCAGGCGATTGGATGTCTATAATCTGTCCGACAAAGTTGTAGGACCGTATTAATTTCCAACCTTACTTTCACTTTTTTGACTTTGCTGTTGCTCGAAAAATAGACGGAAAATATTATATATTAATGCTCCTTTCATTTCTTTTTTCTGTTTTCACGGTAAATATACTTATTTGGTCAGATAACTCAATCGTCGCATTCGCATTATTACCATTTAATAGCATTGAAAATTAAACTGATGCTGTATATATGGTCCGAAATAAAAACATATATTTACAAGCAAGACTTTATGCTCTTCTTGAGTTGATTTATCCTTACAATTTGACAACTAGCCAAATCACTTGCATGTCATTAACTTAAGACATCACAAGATTATTTGGTTTGAACGCATCATATTTGATAGAGCAAGCTTTTGGACCATACTACTAAACGATGCGTTTAGTTCGCTTTCAAATGATGTGCCAAGTTTTTTACTCGATTAATGGTCATGAATACACATAAACAATCTTACCTTGCTCTCGCGCTAAAATCACTAACGCCTGAGCCTGGGTCTACTCAGGCCAGCCTATTTCCTTGGCAATGGGACCTAGGTCAGCAAAGCTGAGCCTAAGACCTTGGCACTTGCTCATGAGTGCCTAATTTTTGGGCTCAAATCATAGACACCTTACCCAAATCCATTGAGATCAAGCTTAGATCCACAAAGGCATGGCTCGAGTCTCTCAAGACTAAGATTGGACCTTGTGCTCATGCCTAGGACACAGTGACCATGTCAAATAACCTAACTACCTTGCTCAAGTCATTGACGCTCAAGTTAGGTCCACTAAAGCCTGGCTCAATTCCTCAATAGCCAAGCCTAAGTCCATAAGGGCTACACCCAAGACCCTTGAGGCTAGATCCAAGACTCCAACGCCCATGCTTGGGTTCCCAATGGCCATGCTCGAACAACTAGATCCAATGCCCAAGCTACCAACGTATGGGGTCAAGTCCATAGAGATCGGTATGGGTCTCCATCAAACATGCCCGGGTACCTTGCTTTCTCATCTAGGTTATTGGCACTTGACCTTGGGTCTACTAAGATTGGACCCAATTCCTCGATGGTTAACCAGGGTCCATAAAAGCTAAGTCGAGGTCCATTAAGATTGGGCCTTAGACCATTGTGCTCGTGCTTAGGTCCCAAGCAATTGTACTTAGGTAGCCCATAGGCATGCCCAAGTATTTGGCTCCCAATCCTAGGTCGCTCGTGTCTAGGCCCGAGTCCCCACCCAACCATACTTATGTACCCTGCTCTTGCGTCCAAGCCACTTGCACTTCGGCCTAGGTCCATAAAGGTCAAGCTTGGTTCCTAATTATTCGAGCCTAAGTCGAAGAAGGTTGGGCCTAGCTCGATCGAGGCACCGAGGCCAAGACCACGTGCTTATTCCAGCGTACTTGGCTCTTGCACCAAAGTTGCCAGTGCTTGAGTTTAGGTCCACTAAGGTTGAGCCTAAGACACCAATCTCTATGCCGGGATTCCTGGGAGCCGTGCCTAGGGACTCAACTCCCACACACAAATCACTAGCACTTGAGGCCAAGTCTTCGGGTGCTTGTGCTCGAGTTCTAATGGTTGGGCCCAAGAAACCCCAGCTTCTAGGACATGGACCTCGCACAACCGAGCCCCATTTCCTTGTGGCTGGGTTCAAGACTCGACAATCAAACCTGAGTATCCTAAGGCTAGACCCAAGGCCTAAGCATCGAGTATAGGTTTTATAAGATTTAAAAAAATAGTTTACAATCTATGAATGTATTTATGTCATGGAAATTTAATTTAGTAGAATCTCATAATGCATAATAGAAGGAATCTCATGGAAAAAACAAAATTTCTAAAAAATATGACAAATCAAGTTATTTGAGCATGTCTCCTGTTATTTGTCCGGTTGCAACAAGTTTGAGAAGGTAAAGCATTACCGGTGCATAACTCATTGCTCCGACAATTTTTTGGGGTGATTTTCTTTTTTAACCATGCATACATCCTTAGCTCTCGTATTATATGAATAGTGTACGTCTTTTCAGGAAAAGTAAAATTAACTTTTTTCTCAACAACGGAAATTAATTTACAGTTTATGTTCATATTTTAATCGAATATCAAAGAATTGTTATTTTTCTGAGAAATGCCTATTTATATATATATATTTTGAAATAAACAGAGTCTAGCTATAAAAACGCATCCCCTTAAATAAGAATGCCCATGTCCATCTCATCGCGGCACATTTATTATCATTTCTCTCCTCTTTTATCAGTAAGACGGGCATAAGTGGAAAAAAAAGAACATTAAGGCTTCCAGCTAAGAGGAATCCACATTCGACAAGGGCAGTCTCGTCATTTCGGTTACCCCACAGCACCAGTCAACCAGTCAAACCTACAAAAAGCTCTCTCTCTCTCTCTCTCTCTCGCCCTGTGTATGAAAACCGCTAGTGGTAATTAGGCAAATGCTGCGACAACAGTTGTTTGTTGAGGAAGGGGTTGCATTATTGGAAGACAACCTCCGCTCTGACGTGGCCTCCTTCCATTCGTCCGTTTCTGGTCTTCGGGATTGACAGCAACACCACTCTCTCTCTCCTCTCTCCTCTGTCCGTCTGTCTGTCTCTCTCTCTCTGTGCTTTTCTCTCGAAAAAGAAACACACTCTTTCCACTGAATTCCTTCTCTCTCTCTCTCTCTCTTCTTGCATTCCGAGTTCGAGCTCAGCAATGCTCGATCTTATTGGCTAAGCCTGCTCGTTTCTCCGCTTCGGATTCTTTTTATTTTATTTTATTTGATCATTCTGGTCTGGCGTTGCTCGGAGGATCGGCCGAGAGAGAGAGAGAGAGCGCTTCGAGTATAGCAGCGAAGATGATGGAAGCAATGGAGAGCTCGATCAATGGCGGGTTCTCGCACCTGCAGAGCTACGGCGACAGCAGTGAGGAGGAGCTCTCCGTTCTGCCGCGCCACACCAAGGTCGTCGTTACCGGGAACAACCGCACCAAGTCTGTCCTCGTCGGCCTCCAGGGCGTGGTGAAGAAGGCCGTCGGCCTCGGCGGGTGGCATTGGCTGGTAATTCTCTCTGCTTCGCTCTGGCTCTTTTTTCTCTGGGTAAAATGCGGATTGATCGGGATCGAGGTCGATCGGTACAATGTGGCGCGGCTCCCGCATTTGAGCGGTTCTTGGAATTTAGGTTTTCTTCCTTTGCACCGTGTCGGAGAATTGTGGCGGATTAGCGCGTTGCGTCGATGTGTCGGGGTTCGAGAATGCGCGTTGACTTGATTTGAAGGTGGAACAGATTTGGGGACATGATCGTGAATGGCGCATGCCGGTCGGCGTCAATGCCTGCACATTTTAGTGATTTGATGAACTTGAATATTACTTTTCAGCGTCCAAATGTCGGATGGAAGTTCTGGATATTGAGTGTTCATTGCTACTCTGGCCAAAAGAAAAAGAAAAAGGAGTGAGAATTTTGAGCATGTGAATATCTGGGTATAATCTTATTTGAAATCGGATCGTGAATGGGCCCTTTCCGATTCATTTACTTAGGTGGAATTCCAGAATGTTTTAAATCTGAAGGTTTAATCTTCTTCTTCTTTTTAATGTGGTATTGGTATAGATTGCTTGATGCTAAGTTTCTTTCGGTTTAGTTTTTCGATGCGTTGGTAATGGAGTAAGATGTTTGTTCTTTTTCTAATTGTACACTCTGAAATCGATCCGGAGAAAATGATTAAGCCTCTTATCTTGGTCCTCCTTTGTTTTTTGTTTTCTTAAGGGAGAAGATCTGCAGGATCTTTGCTTTTTAATTCTAGGGGCAGAAGGAATAAATAATGAGTATGAATTTAGGAAAGCTTAAAAAGTGTGGGCCTTCCTAGATTTTCAAATAACTAAAATTAATTCTTCCGAGAGATAATGGAGCTTCCTCTAATGTTATTCTACAACGTGTCTTCTGATCTTTTAGGTTTCTCGGCCAATAGAGCAGCGTAGAGTTTCTCTTACGCTCTTGATTAATTTCCAGGTTCTAACGAATGGCATAGAAGTCAAGCTACAGAGGAATGCCCTCAGCGTGATTGAAGCTCCTACTGGTAATGAGGAAGATGATGACCTGGATTATGAGAATGGGCATTGGAATGCATCGGATATGAGTGAGTTCCTAAAGTCGTCTATTTCGGGACCTGTGCTTCCTTTTGTCACTTGTTTACTTTTTGTTGTGCACTGGAGATTCCTAAAATGAAGTAATGAGTTACAGGAGTTTCTTGAGTTTTGCTTGTAGCTGGAACATGTCAAATCCAAGAAAAGAATCAGTGATTAGCCTTTTTTGTTGCTATATAACCTGCTGCTTCAAGGAAGATCCCTCCAAAGCAGCTTAAGTTAGAACCAAACATGTCTGATACTCCAATTTGCTGCAACATTAGCTGTTTAGCTAAGCAATTGTTTAATTTAATTAGCAGCACCAGATGTCCATTCGATTGATCTTGGTTATCCTAATTTGGTCCTGTTCAATTAGACCCATGATGAAATGTTCTTTGGTATGGAGGCTTGAAAGACCGGTTTTTCATATGGAAAGTGGTAGAGAACATAGGATCCACTTTGCCTTTCACCTTTCGTCTTTTGCTTTTACTATTGCTGAAAGCTCCCTTATTTCACTTTATTTTTTTGATATGCCCCACAACCCTTTATGATTGTGCTTGTGCTGCTCTTGTTCTAGCATCCGATGACACTCAAAAGTCCCACAGATCAAGGCATCGAGTGCACAAATCATCTGGATCATACCACAAGACGATGAGCAGGACTCATTCTTGTGATTCACAATCTAAGGGATCAATTTCTACCCGTGGGTCCATGGTACGATCTCCAATGCCTTGCATTTGCATTGTCTCTTGTTTGTATCCTCCAGCCTTTCAAAGCAATAACTTTATATTGCATTTGGTATTCTCCACTAGTCGTTGTTTAATGATTATCTCTTTTCCCTATTCTTCTCACCCACTGTCCAGAAAGTTGACCTCAGCAAATTGGAGATGGCCGCTTTATGGAGATATTGGCGCCACTTCAATCTCGTGAGACTTTTTCTATTCTTTTCCTTTTACTTTGTCTCTGGGAATTTTCTTTTTTATTGCGGAAAAGTCTGTAAGCGTTTGACTTTCACTGTCTCGCTAACTAACATACCATCCTCCTTTTCCAGGTGGATGCTGTACCCAACCCATCAAAAGAGCAACTCATTGATGTTGTTCAAAGACATTTCATGTCTCAGGTATACTTATTCTTTCATGCATCGGACTGTTTTTGTAATTGCAGTATGACCCTAAGCTCTACGTACTGAAGGCTATTTGGATATAAATGCCTGCTGCCGTCGCCAAAGGGACTAAATAAGAATAAATTTGATCACTAGAAATCTTTAGAGCCTTTGTTTGCTATTTCCGTGGTCATGGAAAAACTTCAGATTGATGATGCCATTTTTCTCTCCAAATTACCAATTCTTTCTTGCGTCTTTTCCATGGCGTGCAGGAAATGGATGAGTTGCAGGTTATTGTGGGGTTCGTTCAGGCCGCAAAGAAACTGAAGACTGTCTGCAAGTGACTGGGAGAGGATTGCAAGATCCTAGTCTAACGTATTCATGCTAACCGAGTGCTATTTACGGGACGCCTCTTCCCTTTGTGCAGCGAATTTCTGTAATATATATGTATCAGTCTGTGGACCGTCTTTCCCTGCCTTGCTTAGTTATGGACTATATCTAAGTTATAGAGGGTACTTTTTGGTAGTATAGAGACCGTGATGTAGATATATGGTGAACAATAACTAGACGACTTACAATTTTACGTCTATGTGCACGACTGGAAGAACTATTGCTGACTAGGGAAGTGGTGGTATCTTTGGCAATGTATATATGCGGTCTGTATTTTATCTAATTCTTTTGATTTCGACTGGCTAGCCAGGCTGTCTGCCAAAATACCTCTTCGAAGTCCAAATCTCTTAAATCGCCACTGCCGCGGCGAGTACATCAATTGACATCGTCTGGCTGTTGAACTGCAAGCTCTGCTCTTAAGTATGCAATGAGCCTGTGACGATGAGCGACTTATGAAGCAGGTGGATCTACTTGTAGCTTGTTGAATTCAGCGATTCATTGCAGGACGCATGATTTATTTTTACGGGACGATTGTTTATGCTCAATGCCACTGGTTTGATTTCGGAGGGAGGAAGAACATCTTTCTTGATGGCAACGGTAATAGGAAATTGAGGTAACGGTTGAGAAGCATTTCTTTCTAGATGCAAGACGGGCTGTATGTCTCATGTTAAGACAAACAGGATAATTTGTATTGGAAAGTGATCGGCAGCATGCGTTTGTCCTTACACAGTTTCATTTTTTGGAGATTGCAATAGCTAAACGAATGGCTGGTCAAATTGGATTAAAGCTTACTCCAAGGTGATTTGAAAGCCATCAAGCCATGAGTTTGAATCCAAAGCTTACTCTGAGGTGATTTGAAACCCGTTAAGTCATGAGTTTGAATCCCTTGATCATTCATCGATCTCAAGAAAACCCGATCCCCTGATCATTCATCGATCTCAAGAAAACCCGATTTGTATGAGGTAGAAGTACATTTTGTACACTAAACTTAGATCAACTTTGACTTTATCTTAATTTATATTTATTGGTGTGACGATGATGAATTCGCTCAAAATAAAAAGTAATTATGACTCAAATCGAATATTTGGCATGAAAAGTTTATGATCAGGGATTACCGGCTTTGATCCTGCCCTCTCGCCCTATTTATTTTATTTATAAGCAAATAAAAAATAAGAAATAAAAAGGAAAAGGAGGATAGACCAAAATGGCCAAGACAAGGATACCTACTCAATAGAAAGTCAAAAGTAGTCAGCCACATTAATCATAGCAAAATTGAGTTGCAAGTCAAGCTCTCAGGATTAAAAAAAGAAAAAAAGGAAATGTCAGCCGGTTAGGTGGGCCGTGCGTTAATGCATGCGCTGCGCACCTATAGCCTTCATATGAACTCTAAAAAAAAGAAATCACTTAATCGAATTCATTCATTAATTCATAAGTTACATTTTTTTAATTCGTTCAACTGATCTCCTTATTCAAATTCTCATTGACAATTTACCCGCATCACTTACTTTTAATAATTGAATGTAGCCATCACTTACCTAATCTCCAATATCCTATATAAATGGGTCGTTCAGTGCGAATGCTCCCTGGGCAAATGTGAGTAAGCCAAAATAGGTGAATCATCGGTCTGTTGGGTTGGTGACTCGTATGTCATGAGGACCCCTTTAGCCTCAGTTTATCTCCTGCTCTTCATTAGCTCTCTCATTCTCCTTAACTCGCAACCCCTTTGCCCGGCCCAATCTCCGTGCCGCCCCCTCCTCTACTGCCACCATCGTCGCCACCCCATTCCCTCAACCCCTTCATTGCCGTCGAAGCCTAAGCCGCCTCCACATTTTCATGCACATGTCCCGCCGCCTCCCCTGGCATGGTTCTACTTCTACTCTCCGCCGCCTCCTAGCCCACCTTGCTCGTAGCTCACGACACCCGAGCCATCTGCAGCACGCAAGCAGTCTGGCTCTGCGATTTGTTTCAAGGGTTTGAGCGTTTTTTTTTTTTTTTTTTCCCTTGGCGTGTGTAATATCGAAATGAAACGCTGAGGCTTGGCTTGTGATGGCATGATACAAAGAAGTTGAATTTGCTCTAGCTTCTATGATGAAGATCGTTTTGATGGTGCTCTCAGCCAATGTAAAATGGCAATGCTTCTATATTATGGACGGCAATCTATCTCTCTCTAGATTCAAGCGAGAAAGTTCAACAAAGATTGGGCGCTCTCTCCTTGTCGTTGCCTTGGCTCCTTATTGGGCTTTCTATGGATAAAAGGCCCACATGTGTTATCGGGCCTCAATCGAGTATACAGCATAGTCGGGCCCAGCTTATGTAAAGGGTAGGGCCTGTACTTTATGTACGGCTCATTTTAGTGAGGGGAAGCATGAGATGAGATGTTACTACAATTTCACCTATGCCTTCGCAGAAATTTGTCTTTTACATGTCGGCGTTTTACTGTCCCGGTTGGATTCAATTCAACGAAGTTTTTTTCCACTGCTCCTTCAAATCCAAAGCTTCTTTTTTTTTGTTTTATTGTTCGTTTTTTCCCCTTTCATCCTCTCATAAAGTTTAAAACCCGACCTCTCCATTTATAGATCCAATCTCTAAACCAACCATGGTCACACTAGATCGACCACCTGAGGGAATACTCTTTCATATAACATATTATGATCGAAATTTTTCAGAACCATCAAATTTACTCTTGCATTAGAGTCTCCAAGAGGGCAAATGTAGAATGAACAATTCACTATTCTTTCACTAATCAAAGACATATATTCATTATTTAGAAAAAGAAAGCGAGAAAAGGATAGAGTTAGTTATTGCATGGACTGGAGGTTTTAGAGGGAGGTAGATAGTTAACTTTTTTTTTTTTTTAAATAACCTCTATACCTTTTTTCTCTAGCCAATTTTACATTTTTATCTTTGAAATTAAATCGCATTACAGTACTATGGCAATATGTGGATGAGGGATAAATGGAAAACAAAAAGTGAGCTATGAGATAAGCCTCTCTTTCAACTTAAATACAAAGATCATCGCATTTGTTTCGTCGAATCAAACGAAGTAACCCTAATTTATGGTCAGACCAGCTGATTGAGAATTACGTAACGCAAAATCATTAATCCCTTCTAGTAGCACTACTTTAAAGCAATTTGATAAAGGTTGAATAAAGTTCCCGGCAATCTCAATGACCTAAATCTTCTACTTACTGTCAACCACTCCTTTTGGCCCTTGTCGCGTGCTGTTTATTTTGACCTCTTATTATTGCTAAATTCCAAGACGCACTTCCCTTTTATCACTGCAAAATTGCCGCTATGCTACGAAAAAACTTTAAAAATACACGACAAAAGAATCAACCTTTCCTTGGTCAAAGATTCACAGAAGATGCCCCCAATTTGGGTGTTTTTATTATTGTTATTATTATAATATTATTATTATTGCAGTACTTTTTCAATTACCTGATTTTTAATCCGTTCAACCCACAACGAGAGAAATTATTGTCTAAGTAATAGGGTGAAGTCATTAAGGGTTCATTTGTTTTGTAGAAAATAAATGATTTGAAAGATATTTTTCAAGAAATAATTATTTATATTACTTGCAAAAATGAATGAATGCAAAATGTTTTTATTATTCATGAAAATGTTTAAACATAAATTGTTTTCCTTAATCAAAATATTTTTATCAAAAATTATATCAAGCGATACAAAATATCATTTTTAAGATAATATTTTTCAAATTACTTATTTTTGACAAAACAAATGGAACATAAGTCCAATGTTTGAGTCTTAAAGCCATTGCTAGAGAACTCCCTTTTTCGGGTAATTTTCATTGTTTGCTGGCTTTATAGTCAATAAAATTGGCTAATAGGACTGAAAAAAGATGACCTTTTTAGCTCAGGTAAATAATGATCTTTAAAGTGAACTGACAATGAGGGAAGGAGCGGGTCAATTTTGAAGAATTATCAGCATTATGTGACACTTTTTTCGCCCGGAAAAATAAATTAGGAACTTCTTCACAATCACATCACATCTTGCCGGTGCTCGTATCAGTGTGCAATCTTCATGTCTCAAAATCCATTTTTTAGCTATGCTTTAATACTATTTTGGGCCAAAATTCTCTTGTTAATTAGGTCATCATTTAAAAAAAAAAAAAATTAGGTCATCACTGTGGTCATGGCTAGGCGATGAAAATGTACTATGGTCAAAGAAATATACTTTTTCTCTTGTGGCCATATATCGACTATTATAATGTAATACTTAATAATTCTAACTTTAGCCTCCTTTTTGGCCGCACTTTTCCTTCAACTTTGGCAAATGGGTCGCTAACCTCCAAAAATTATTTCCATTTTAAATAGGACGGCGCTATTTCCATACTCTATTTAATTAAATTTACTCAATTTTCACCAAAAAACCAAAATTGCCCTTAATCATTAAATTGCAATATAATGTGATAGCCTCAAGATTATTTACTTTCTTTTTGTTACAATTCTTTTTATTTATATATAGTATCTAGTTACTATAATTAAGAATTTCAAATGTTTAGTTTCTATTTATTATAAGTATCTCGTGTATATTAAAGGCATTATGATTTTTTCATTGTTAATATTTACTTCCATACAAATTAGTTTTGTCGAAAAGAAAAATTTTCACGAAATTCAGTTCTTTTCTACATTGTCGAGTAAATTTATGGATAACTAGTCAAGTTGAAGAAAAATTTAACATAGACAATTTTTCAACAAATTACATATTTATGGATCTCACTCTTGTTGTGCATAACGCCATCAAACCCCTTTTTATTGGTTTTCTTTTGCATACATATACATAAAATGAGATGATTGGATGAAGAAAAAAAAAAAACCTTCTTTGAAGATTTTACAAAATAAACTCACAATTAAATCCTCCAATATGAGCCTTTAAAAGACGAAGATTTAAAACATTGCATCAAATAAGAATTTTTTAAAGAGGAAATCATTTTCCTGAAGTTAAGTATAGGTTTTTTGCGAATTAGGAAAATATTTTCCGTCAACTAATTTCCCTAAGTTATCCAAAAGCCGGAAAATGACGAAAATATTTTTCCCAAAAATGTTTTTATGAAACAAATGGAGAGAATAAAGAATAAAAATTATTTATTTATATATTATATTTATATAATCTACCAAAACATTTCTTGGATAATATCTTTGATTATTTATCATGCGTATTAATTCCACACTACCGGGGAATTTCCGTCTAGCAAAATATAATATTAATAGATGTCATGTAGTTTAGATTTTGCTATAAACTGATTCTTTAATCGCATAGGGAATGCTTAGTAATAAAGAGTAAATTCTGCGTGGAAATCAAGCACAAGTTCAGTTTCCGAGGTTGCAAAGTGCAAACGGTTTTATATTTGAGTTATATGCTAAAGGCTCCAATCAATTTCACTCGAAGTATGAAATTAGCATGGTGCGTCATGATTCGAGAATTTATCCATCTAAGGTCAAGTTCGACCATATTCCCTGTGAATCAAATTCAAAGTGAATACCATAGGGTCCACATCGTGGGATATGAATCTACTGCTCCATTTTGGCCAAGCATATCTAAGTGAATGCAAGAGAAGTTTCAAAATGAATAATTGATGGGGGCCATCTCTTCTCGTGACACCAAAAGAGATGGGAATAGAAGTTTGGATCCTCATAGATTGAATCTTTACGTGACATTGTCACTGAAAATGGGATCGGAAAAGAAGCAAAGATACCTTTAAATCTAATGTGGTCATGCATTGCATCACTTGTAAGCTAAATATAGTTGAGGGTATCGTTCTTGATGCTCTCCCTACTTCCTCTTTTCATATTGGTTGCTTTCTTCCCCACCTTCTAGAGCAAATGTCAAAGCACGATCTCGATCTCGATCTCGATCTGGATCGACCCGATTTCCCTTGGCTTCCACTTGGGTACGTAATATGTTCCGAGTTCGATTCATCGGGAGGATTCTATGGCGTGGCGAATCCTGGGCCGTCTTCTCTCGATATTGCGGGTCCCCACCATCATCGCCGTCGTTATGGAATCAGTGGATGTCGAGTGGGAAGAATCTCGGAGAGCCACTGGAGTCATACGAAGGCATCGAAACCTCAGACTTTGGCTCTCCCGTAGGGTCGCAGCCTTGCTGTTGAATCCAAACCGAAAGCTGATTCTCGGTTCCCAATGTCGTCTTTACTTCTGTTTCTTGCTTTTGCCTTCTCAAAATGGTGGCTATGCTACAGAACTAGAATGTGTTCAGATTGACTTCAGTTCTATTTTTGCTTCCGCATGTGTAATTTTTCAGAACATTACTCTAAAATATATGCATATATACTAATCTCCATGCATATATGTATCTTACTAATCTCCATGCGCGACATTTCAAATGTTTAAATCGTTAGAAAATGAGAAGATGTTAACTTTATATATCATATAATAAGCCTTAATTCTTGAAGGTTCTTGATTTCTGACTAGATTATAGTACCAAACTGGCATGTTTAATGTGTTAAATATCTCATATCACTTGCATACAAGCTTTAGGGTGCTGTTGTTTCGAGAAAAACTTACACAATGAAGGAAAATGTTTTACATGAAAATCATTTTAAGAAAAATATTTTCCCATTTTCAGGTTAGGGAATTCATTTTCCCTAATTTAAGTATGCATATTTTCTAACTCTAAATGGTTTTTCGATAACTAATTTTTTCAACAAACCGAATAAGTGAAAGTGCGGAAAACTCATTCGTGAATTTTTTTTCCTCTTAAATAAACACACCTTATATGCTCTTTACACATATTGTCTCCCTATTCTTATAAGTTTAAGCTTTTAAGTTAAACCTTTTAACATGGTATCAAAGTTGGGTTCCACCCCGAATTTATTTCTCATGTGAGGCTCCCATTTCTTTTAGGCTGGACTTCTTTAACACCACTCGAATCCAAACGGTTCGCATTGTCTTCACGAGTCCTGTCAATTTCTCAAGGCATGGTGGACATTCCGTTTCAGTGTATCAGATTTGGATTCCACTAAACACATGATGATATGCAGCCCCCCACACACGACAGGGCTTCAAAAGCTTCCGAGGATTGTGCTTTTCTTGGTCGAGGGCTAGTGGTGTCATATGTGGACGAAACGGTGGTGGGCGATTCTTCACTCCTCAAAATAATGAAAACTCAAGTGTAGGGAATCGTCATTATATAGTTCGTGTATGAATCATGAGGCAATAAGGAAGCTTATATTCATGGCGGGCCCAACATTGTTCTGTCTCTTCGGTGTGTGCATGAGCAGGATAATTTGCATGTGGTTGTAAGCATTAGTCGAGTTTAAAGATTCGAATATCCTGTTTTGAATATCTTGTTTTATCGATGTGAAAATGAAAGATTTCCAGTTTGATTGAAGGAAAGCCATGAAGAATGAAACCGGGAGACTTCTAAAGAATTATTCACTAATTGCTTGGTCTCATGAATTTTCAAGCGCTTAGGCGGTTAATATTTGTGTCTTGACCCCCCCCTCCAAAAAAAAAAATTCGAATATGAGGTTCCTTAATTTTTATAGGTATGCATGCTTGTTTAGGATTTTTATAGGCAAAAAATGCTTAATTTTCTTTTCTACCGAAATTTGATAAATACAAAATATTATATGTGCATCTAATGTCTATGTCGGTACACGTGGAGATTTTTACCGGTGAAATGTCAAACTTATGAGCCCGACATTTAGAAAAAAAAATACAAAATAAAAGTATAAGTCATTTCAAGCATAAGTAGAAAAGCGTGATGGGTTCATATCGAAGATAAAACTAGAAAGATGAGATCCGTAGAGATTAATGGACAAATTGCGGGTTAATGACTAAGATTATCCTTGAAGGCTTACTAAATTGCATTATTTTCTGCCATCCATTTGAGCAAGTTTTTTTTTTTATTTTTTATATTAAGCAGGCAATTCAATTTATTCATTGAAAAATGAACGAATTCCCACATCAACTTGGGATATCTGTCAACTATAATTAAATTTAAAAAATAAATCCCGACAGATAATTTATAAAGAATATGGTTACACATGTCACGATTGATGTCAATATAACTTATTCTCTCTGGCCAATTGCCTGCCATTTTCGCTTTAATGTCAGCCAACACAGCATGCATGAGATGCTCTATGTACATTAAGTGAGCACTAGTGGATTTTTTTAGCTCACTTGTAACTTAATGGCGAAGTTTTTCTACGGTAAGCCCGGAAATAACCTGGTCGTACATTCTAATCATCAGGTTGATAAAGAAGTTTTGGAAGATTCATGTTAATTAATCCTTTAATAATGAAGATTACTTGGCTTTATTCTCGATGGATGATTATGTCAACCCACATTTGTTCGCCAATACCCGTAAAGTTGCTTAATTTGCAATGCTCAGCACTCCCTTTTTACCCCTAAAGTAAAACCATTGCCATCACCTCTTTCACTGTGCATTATTCTACTCCCAAGCGGTGGTGCAAACAATGGCGCAATATAAAATTCCTTTGCCATTACAAGTTAGGGAATTCATTTTTCTAACCTAAAGAATGTATAATCTCAATGGATGATTATGTGAATTCACATTTGTTCGCCAATACCCAGCAAGTTGCTTAATTTACAATTTTAGAAGTCCCTTTCTAACTTTAAAGTAAAATCATCATCATCACGTCTTTCACCGTGCATTATTCTACTCTCAAGTGATGGTACAAATAATGGTGCTATTCAAAAATGCTTGTGCCATTTTAGGTTAGAGAATTCATTTTCCTAACTTTAAGAATCTATAATTACTTTGATTTGGAAATAGTTTTCCCATTGACGCCATTGATCAGTCATTTTCAGAAAAAAAAATGCATGAGGGTTTAGAAAATTAATTCACAAAAAATTCTTATGCTCAAACAAACACGTCCATATCCCGACCAAAAAAAAAAACAAACACGTCCATAGGCATGTTTCGGGTTTTCAGTTCATATTAGAAAAAAGTTTCATGCAAACCCTCCTGATTACCACGCTTTATCTATGCTAAACGTGAAAAAGGCTAGTTTTTCATTGTGCGATCCTTATAAGACCGATCGACGGATAAATTTGGCGAGTCGTGACTTTAATTATTATTTATTATTGTGCCGAAGTGCTACCTTTTTCCAAAGACTAAGTGGCTGAGATGGCTAATATATATATATACAGTGGGCTTACGTAGATTCATATTCGAGTAAGCAAGACCTTTATTACACTGTTCCATCAAGAACTTTCGTTTTTATTAAGATAATTCTATTAAGAACATTCCTGATGCGGTCAACTTCATTTAATCATTAAAGGTTTTAACATTTGTAATGGCTGGATGCGTATGTCTTGCAAAAATAATTTATCTAAAATAATTTTCCAAAAAATAATTGCCTCTATCACTTACAAAAATGAATGAACAAAATTTTTTTTATCGAAATATATAGATATAAATTATTGTTGATAATGAAAATATTTGTTATTGACTAGTTATTTCAGTATTGTAAAATGACAAGTGAAAAAAGGATTATTTAGGCATTCCCTAAGTGTCATAATTAAGTAATGTCTTAAAATCTTTTCATAACAACACAAATGTGCATATGATCCGGTCCTTTTTTCCTGAATATATATATATATATATATATATATATATATATATCTAATATACATATTCAAATTACCTTTTGTCCTCAAATATGTTGAAACCCTCTTGGCAAATTATTTAGTTTAGCATTTGACGTGATTAGTTCTCAACCTAGAATTGGGAACCCACCTATGACTCTGGAGAACCGAACTAATCAATTTTGAAACTGCCATTTTTGGTTTGGGAACCAGCCCACTATTTATTTTGTGTAAAAAATCAAACCATTATAATAAAATATTTTAAAATTGCACTATTTCAATATTTAAACATATCTTTGTCAAGTTGTTATATTGTTACTTGTTCATGTTGAAAACCGTGGTTTGATTGTCCAATAGTGCAAAAGTATTTTTTTTTCCCTAAAAAGGCTTCAAATCGGTTCAAATCAGTTCAACCTGAAAATCAGACTGGTTGAATTGATTTGGAATCAGTTTCGGAGTAGAATTGGCGGTTTTGGCCTAGAGAAAATTGAATCAATCTTAGGCCGTTTTAGGTTTATGGAATTGGGCATCGAACCATTTGTCCCTAGTAATGGCCTTGAATTGGTCATTCCAGGCCTATTCATCATAACCAGTGTACACACCTATTTGGTATTGCATGATCTATAACTCGTTGCTTCCCCACTGATTTTTTAGAAGAAAAAACTCATCAATTGGTCCGTTTCTGCAGAACTTCAGTACGTCGATAGTTTTTGTTTTGGCCAACCATATACTTGTATAATGGATAAGGAGGATTTTGAGGGGTAAAAAGTACAGAATTCGAGATGTTTTCCAATGAATTATTATTAGATGGTAAACGTTTTTGGAGAAAAAGAAAAACAGTTTTTCATTTAATTTCGTTGTCATTACATCCGTTCGATAGCGAAACGATGGAATGGTGCATGCCATGGCGAATTTCCACTGACAGAGACCCCCAACTATGGGAAGTTAACGTGAGCCATTATTGGACTTTCATTTGTGCTTTTGTCTCTTCCGGCAGATATCACGACGGATGATGCAATAAAGAAAGTGTGTGGATAAACCGTGTCCACAGCACGTGACATGTTAATGTAATGTCTTCAAAATATAAAATGAAACGTACCGTTATCTACATTTATATTTTTGAGAACAAATAAGCATCGGCCGACGTCCTATTTGTGTTTGAAAGGGCGTTAAATGCAAATCATATTCCATATTGTCCCAAACAGCCAATTTTTTTAATAATCTTCATAACCTAAGATATTTGATTTAATAGGTTGTGTGATTAACTCGATTAGTAAAGTACCATAAGACTATAAATAATGCTTGACTTGCTAGTGTCCGCCTATTAGATTTGATTACTAAGTGATGTGGCTGTTCTTTTATTGGTTGCTGAAAGGTGATCACTAATTTAATTGACCACTTATGGAGTACTGTATCACTTAGTAAACCAATTTAGTAGACTAGCAAATCTAGCATTGTTTTAATACTGCTTTTGTTGTTTAGACAATTATTTTTTGGAACAAATAAAAGTGTGTGTGGGGGGAACACAAGCATGGTTGTCTTTCGGTTTCTTAGACATCACCATAATGGTCCCATACACTTATCTGCTTTATCTATAATTATTTAACACCACTCGTGACTCGAAGATTTGAAATTGACGACAAAGTTTACGCTTTCATACCATGATTCCATTGGACTCCTAGGGCTCCATGATCTATTCACTAAAACTAGATATGCACTTGTATCGACTTAGACTTATAGTCTCGCCTCGCCCATGAAGAAAGAAAATGAAAGATAGATTTTTATGAGCAATGCATATCTACCTCGAGCCCAATTGGGTGAGGCCCTATGATAGGCTCTTGTCCAAGGATATCCAAAGATGCCTTTGGACACTTGACTCACGTCGAGCTTGGACTAACCCATGAGCCATCATACCTATGGTGAGGTCTAATACATACTATCTAATTTCACTAGTGATATCAATTTCGTGATTGAATTGTTATCGTTGGTGGGGTCTAAATAACTAATCGTCATATCAGAATACATGAGAATCTCTTATCCAAAGCTCTATGAAAAATTACCACACGGATCACACTAGCAAAATTTCGACAAGACAACTTTTATTAGACTACCTCTGACATCATACTACGGTTTCTGTCGGTGTCTCAGGCCGGGACTTGCACGCCACTAGACCCAACAATCCATCCATGGAATCCTGTCTGGTCCAAAATCTGCATGGCACGAACGCAACCGCTCGATCCGATGAACAAGTGCGCGAGGTGCTATGGTGATTCCAATGTGGACCTCCACCAAATATATATTATTGATTTTGGATTTTTCCTTTTCTTTCTTTTAATTATTTTGCAACTTTTATGAGTGGCGAGGTTCTTGCACACGTATGCTCGCACGTGAGACAATGGGGGTAGTAGACTTCCCACCACCCCCACTCACTAATAGAGTCTCGCGAATCTCTCTCTGAGTTACAATCCCAAATGGAATCCACCACCAATCCAAATTGATTCCCCCACATTTCCCCAAATTTTTGGGGGGATTCTTGCTTTAAAGGTTCTACATTGTGTCTGCAAGCAAGAATCTCTAGCTAAAATTCTCATTCTTGGATTGATTCTTAGCAATCAAAGCTTCATGATCCTTTTGGTAGGATTATGTCAAAAGTTAGAGTAGCAACAACTCATATGTTTCATGTGATTAATTAATCTAGATTTGTTGGAAACTCGTGTCCTTATAGTAGAGTTGGGTGGTTTCCGCCCTCTCTTACCTACAAACTAGCTCAAAAATGTGAGGTTTCCTCTACACTCATAAACTCGACTACTGGCCCCTTTTACAATTGATATGGGATACCTCAATAGAATTTGGGTTTTAACAAAACAAGAGTTGAAAAATCGGGCGGTGGCTCGGATATGGAATCGTTCAAGCCAATTATGAAAAGTTCGTACGTGCTGGTGCTACATTATTGCTGAGGCGTTGGGATTGAAAGTGTTTATTCTTTTGTTCTAGCTATGCGACAGTCCAATTTCATATAATAATGAAAGAAAATGGTAGGGCTTTGCTTACGACGAGGTCACTAGCTTTCGCGTAGAGGCAAGGTATCTAGGAATCAGAACCCACTTTGATTTAAGAATCCCAAATCCAACACTAAGATTATCCAATTTTTCACTTTATGGCTGGAAGGAGATATCTAAGTTAGGTTTTGAAAATCAAGCAGGGTGTCCGTGAACGATTGGCCCACGGTTCCAACATCAGAGAAAATAATTGTTCTAATGTCCAATGCGGTTCAACTTTCATCTTTGTAGGTCAATCTTAATTTCAAATGGTCATATTAAATTTTCTCGTTCACTTTTTAGCTTTTCTTTCACTTGTTTAGGAACGACGTTGCATGTTAGGTGATAATCGACTGAATTCAATTTCATTGGTGATGTGAACCTAGGTTTTGAGCAAAGCATGATGATTTAAAAATTGTGTTTAAAAAACCACACGAGCCCAGGCCATTATAGAATAAGAAAAAAATTATCTTTACTCCATTCTTAAGAAAGAGAGAGATGTGTGTGGAATCTCGTAATATTCATCGTAACAAGAAATTATCTACTTAACATGATAAAATATATATCGATACACAAGCCCGTAGCTCAATTAGGTGGAGCACCACGTTTGCACATGCACCAATAATAAGAAAATTGACATAACAAATTTTATGAGGGGCTCCATCGTAGGATTCAAACCTTACATTAGCTTAATTGAAATTCAAAATGAAAGAAAAATCCATATATATGGGTTTGTCGGATTTGTGGTGATATAAGAAGTCTTTTTTGGTTAAAACACCTACTAGAAATCTCGCTTTTTGGATTTTATTGTGGAAGATCTTGCGCATTTTCTATGCCACTACATGTATGTTCTTGATAAAACTTCAAAATAAACGACATGATGATGCTTGATTGCCTTGTGAGTTATGGTGATATCGCCGCACGATATTCATTTGCGCTGTGGTATACTTGTGGGATGACAATTTTATAAAGCTTATTGTTTTCTGGTGAAAGAGGGAGTATTGATCACAACATATTAAAATGCAAACCTTAATTAGGTGACTAATCCATGTTAAATAAGCGTAGTTCATCAACATGCAATCGGGTCCTTTAACTTGATTTATGTAATCAAGAGCTTTAATCATTAACCTTATTGATATATGCTTTGGGCGACATATAGTTGCTGTCCTTTTATTATTTGAAAATGAGGAATATGATGAAAAGAATTTATAATCGTATTTAAATATCTTTTGGAAATGCATTAGAAGTGAAAAAATAAGAGAGAAAGAGAATTAAAATAAAAAACTAGATTGGTCAAAATGGGTCATAATCCTATTTCTTAATACCTACTTGAAGATCCAAGTTGTTATATGGTAACAAATGGTTTTAGAATAGTAAAATCCAAAAAATATGCGAGTCAAATGAATCACTCTATTTCCACGACTCTTTTTTCATACTCTCTCGCCCTCACTCAATCTCACGATCACTCACTCAACGTTTTGACCTTATTTTGGGCATGAGTTCCTTTAGATTGTGTTAAATATAAAAGCATTTTGGTCCTATTAATTAATAACTTTGTATTGCATGAAATTCGATCAAAACAGTATGAATGGATTGGACCATTTTTAACCGGATCTCATCCACCCGTTTGATAGGTTTAAAAATAGAGGTCATCTTTCCTCCCTCCTCTCATTGGTGCAATCGGACATGTTAACTTGGAAAGCAACGAATCAGGAGTTCCCGTCCCGAGCAAAACGAGGTGGTGTCCGCACCGGTTTGGCTTTCATGTCGTGGTCGGAGATTCACCTGATCCCCTCCCTCTCCTCTCCCTCTGTTAATTTCCGTGACGCATCGATTATGCTTTTCTTTTCTTTTAATTTTTTTTTTTGGGTGCGATCAGCTTTGTAATTGCTTTTAGCTCCGTCGGCATCATCTGGGTGACATCGGCTTAAAGGTGATGGTGGTGGAGGCTGATTCGCACGCATATGATCCATTAAATTTTAGTTTAGTCGATGGAAAGAATCACTGCATCAATCGACGGCCTACGATCTATGCCTGAGTGCTTTTTTGAGCACTGCTAAAGCAAAAATGGTCCCGTTAAAAGGCTCTCTCGATCATCAATTACACGTGATCTAAGATCTCAACATCACGAAATGCGGATATTCTTCTGTCGATTCGTCCATGGTAGAGCAATTTAGAGTCGGCCCGAGAAATCGAGCCTAACCTTGATTAACATAATGATAATTTTAGGGGGGGAAAAACATGGCTAAGGCATTTATGGATTTGATAACCTCATCGAATAGAATCAATTCTCAAGTACAGCCATCATTTCAACTATAAAATTAAGAACTGAGCCAATACAAGGCCAATTCCTAGTCTTTTATCCAGGAACCTACCCGGTTTTCATGTGAACGTGTTTGGGACCGGGTCTTGTAAGACCAGTTCAGTTCGATTCGATTCAATTCTCAAGTTGGACCGACCGGATTGGCCATCCCCATTCGTGGCTGATTATGTCAAAAAGGAGACGGTGAGCGGAGGCACTTTGCTGGGCCACGGCTTAGGCATGGCCTGTGCTTGCGTACAGTGTGGGAGCAGAAGACATGGGCAGTGGACGAGGTCTTTTGGGGCTTGCTTGTACCTTGGGATAAGTAACTGTGTATCCTCGGAAAACGGAAAAAAACAAAAAAAAAATTGTCATTCTGCCAACTTTGGGCACGCCTACTACAAATTTCTGTATGAGTCAGATGAGGGTCGTAATCTCTGGTTTAGGGTGTATCTATTTCCCGAAAAAATAAAAGATCTAAAAAATAATTTTCTAAAAATAATAATTTATATTAATTATAAAAATGAACGAACAAAAAATTTTTATTTGTCGTGAAAAAGATTTAGACATAAATTATCGTCAATAATGAAACGATTTTCATTTATTAATTATTTTAAACGGTCAAGTGATAATTTTTAGAAAAATATATTTTAAGTCATTTATTTTATGTGAAACAAATAGAGTAGTAGTGTAATTTCTAATACCTAAAATCCATCGTTTCTAGGTTGAATTATTCTTATTTTCCTTTTCATTTTCGGCATTTAAGGTCGTCGATATCTAAAATTCATTATTTAAATTTGCAACGCTTATTTTTCCAACTTCATCAAAGAAACAAAAGCCGACTACTTAAGGTGTGTTTGTTTCAGTGAGAGAATTCTTCTTGAATTAATTTTCTTGACTTTCACACTTTTGGTTTATTGAAAATAATCAATCAACAAAAATCATTTACGGTCAATAAAAATATTTATGCTTCAATTATGAAGATAAATTCCCTAGTCTTGAAAAGGGAAAAATATTTTCCTAAAATAATGATTTCCCATAAAGTATTTTCTTTATCACAAATTTTTCTTGAAACAAATATACCCTAAATGCTATAATGAAAATAAACATTTTTTGAAAAATAGATGAAAATCGAGTAAAATTTCACTTACCTTCAGTAGGTTTTGAACAACACGATGATAAGATTCTATACATTACACATTTTCTTATCGACCAAATTAGAACCTCTTCCTTTGATATATAAATTGGTTTTTTAAAAGTCGAATCAATGTGTGGAATGCACGTACACTCGTTTGATAAAAATGGAAAACTAAGTACTTCAAACTGTGAAACGAGTGCTCCTAATCTTTTAGTGCCAAAAATGGAAAAAAATGACTTAGCTAAATTTTTTTAGGGACGAAGTATAATATACTTTTATTACTCATAATATGATTATGAATGATATTGATAGGTTTTCTGTTAGTAATTTAAGTAACCCAACCTCCGTAGTTGGTGCACTTTGATTGAAAGTATTAAGAGATTTTCAGCTCTGAAATTGAAGGTTACTAGATTGAACCTCATAAATTGTGTGCAACTTACTCTGAGTTGGAACCACCGACATTGCCCAAGGCATGGATTTAACCATTTCATTATACTTGCAAGCTGCACCACGAACTTCCACATAGTCGGGTATCCATGCCCCTTCTAGATTATTGGGAAAATATGAATTCCTTCTTTAGAAAACCATTTAAGTGTATTTTTTTTACTAAATGAATATTTTTAAGCCAAAACAAATTGCACCACCAAGCGAGGTTAATCGTATTTAGTGTCCAATTCTATAATTTCATCACATTTTTTTTTTTTTTTTTTTGGTTTGATTTTCAGCCCAAGTGATTTAATCTTCCATAAAGTTAATTTATCACTTGAGAAAAGCAAATGGAGAGCATGCCCCTAACTTTGGTGAATAGAGAACATTAAATTGGCCTGATGATAACGCCCATAAAACGCAAAAATGCAACGAATTCCCTTTTCCCAATACATTGGACTGTCGCATCAGCCAATTGTCTACATTTAAATCACCAAACGAATGATTTTTTTTGTCGGTTGATGGTTTTATGTCTTGAAAGAAGCCTCATTTCACACATTTAAGTTCCGTTTATTTTATGAGAAATAAATAATTCTAAAAGTATTTTATTAAAAATATTGTTTATATCATTTATAATAATTAATCAATATTATGTGTAAGTATTTTTCGTATATGATGAAATTTTTTTTTGTCAATTTATTTTTATAAGATGTTGTAAGTGATTTATCGTGATCTGGCTTGTTCTCAAATTTAGTGAGGTAAAGAGAGATGGGCAATGCAAGAAAT
This sequence comes from Corymbia calophylla, assembly GCA_014182845.1. NCBI lineage: Eukaryota > Viridiplantae > Streptophyta > Magnoliopsida > Myrtales > Myrtaceae > Corymbia > Corymbia calophylla. The sequence goes on along the minus strand of CM024698.1, from coordinate 11,150,993 downwards.
CAGGACTCAAGAGGAAGAAAAGACCTTGCCTCACGCGCTTGCCATTCTGAAACTATGCAAGAAACATCATCACATACGTTCGCCCTTTTACATGTAGAAATGCTCTTTCAAAGGAAATGGTTGTCGTGCACCTTTTCAATAATGAAACCAAACGATTCAAAATATCCTCCTTCAATAGTTGGCTACCGAGACCTCGAAAAATATCTTAATTAGATACCTTTCTCTTATGATACAAACATTGTTGAATCTGGTTACAAGTTATCATGACTACTTTGGCGTTAGACTCTAATTCAAGCATGTCAAATATGTCTACTTGGAATGGTTTTGGATGTATTGTGACAGTGTCGTACCGTGACTCTATACTATTAAGTTATAAGTTGTAGAAACTAGAAGAAAGCACGGACTAGGCGGGCCAAGTCTCGAAGCATTTTTTGGCTTGGATCGAACTAACTAGTCCTAGCCTAGCCCAAATTCTTTACTAAAGTGTTTCGAGCATAAGTAATGTGTTTTCTATGATTGATATTTTTATACTTCAGTTAAGGTTTTTAAAAATCAAACCTTCTCTGAGCTGGGTCGGACTCTCGGATTGTCAATTTTTATTCTCGCCTTGGGAGAACCTCCCCAAAACCGGACAAGACAGTGTCCTAAAAAACCGCTATAAGCTGCTTTAATTGTGAGAATTAATAAATACATTGCAAAAATCATCTTTCTTTTATAGTTGTAATACTTACAGAGGAGCAATGCAAAACACGTACATTGTACAAACTTGGCCATTTAGAAGAAATCTCACAAACCCCATGACACAGTCTCAATCGACCCTAGTAGCATGCCTCGTATTTCGACTAGAACCCCATGATCCTCGGACCAGCATTCCGACCGCTCGACGAGCCCCTTGCTCTTGCTATATAAGTAAACCTAACCGGTGTTGCTCTAGCTATCAATGTGAAGCCACCCTTCTCAATATGAACTACATGAGCTCAGATTTTGTTACCTCTTCGATCTCGACATGTCACAAGGTACATTCGAAATGAATAGTGACCAAATATAAAGTGAGATGCTAGCTGCAATGGAAGGAAATCGAAGGAAGGAGGGTTATATTTTGCTTTAGCTCTTGTTTCCTCCTATTCCTAAGATTTCGCCTCGTTAATTGCCGCAAATCATCCCAGAGAATCTCCAAGCTTTCAGAACTGAGATTCCCTTCCGTAATTTGCACACTCGAAATTCCAATTCCTTTTTCCTTTTCTTTTATTATTTTTTAATTTTATTAGCGTAATTAAGAAATTCTCCTCTACTTTCGGACCACTATAAATACCAAGCCCCACTTCCCCTAACCCACGAGCAAGACATTCCTCTGTACCCCAGACCGATCTCCCTGTCCATCTATCTCGCTAGCTCCGATGGCGTTTCGAAAAGCTCTAGCGAAGCGACTCTTGGATTCTCCCAGACCAACGTCGCCGGCTGCGGCTGCGGCGGCGGCTCTACCCTCACTCCAAGCCATACCTCCCCCTCCGATGGCCGCCACCGCCTCCTTCCACCGCGAGTACCTCACGTCGCCGGGGGCCCCCGAGAAGGGCCTCTTCCGGCGGTTCCTCCAGCGGCGCGCGATCAACCACGCCGCCGGGGCGAGGCTGCCGGAGTTCCTCTCCCTCCCGGTCGGGGACAAGCTCCGCGAGAAGCTCCGGAGCCTCGACGGCATCGGCGGAGGGGAGCGCCTCCGGCTCGGCGGGCTCTCGCCGCCGCCGGCCGCGCTAGATCCGCTCGCCGGGGTGTCGGTGGGGGACGTGAGGAAGCTGCTGAGGCTGTCGCGGGCGGAGATGATCAAGGCGAAGCTGAGGGAGATCGACGCGATCTCGATTTCGTACGAGGAGTTCGTGGGGATCTGTGACCAGGCGTGCGGACCCGGGCGCGAGGACGAAGGTGCCGATTTCGCCAAGGCGTTGGACGAGTCCGGAAACGTCATCATCTTCGGCAATGTCGTGTGCCTCAGACCTGAGCAGGTATATACATCATTCCCCTTTTTTCCATTTCCCCTGTGAATCCATATCCACCATAGATGAACTCCAAACTCCACGAAACAAACGAAGAAAACAGAGGAGACCGATGATGCTGTTGCAGCACAGCAAAGGATCCTGTCCCAAAATCTTAAAATTCTAGATAAGTTATGCTTTGATGATGACAATTACCATCAATGGCATTGCCATCTCGGGCTTATGCAATTTGGGCAGCAAAGATATGACCTTTCTTTGAGTTTCCTTCCTTAAATTTGCATCCTCGCCCACGCATTTAAGGAGGTAGTAATTAGTGCCTATTTGGGCAGCAAAGATATGACCTTTCTCTGAGTTTCCTTCCTTAAATTTGCATCCTCGCCCACGCATTTGAGGAGGTAGTAAGACACGGGCAGGACGCCGCGGCAGCCCCGCCTCTGGCCTGTCATATCCTATCGCCTTAGCTGGCTTAGCTCCACCCTTAATTGGTATAACCCATTAGTAAAACGAGAGCTGAGATTGAGATTTTATCTTCCATTCTTGCATCTAGCAACTGATCTAATAAGTTGCAATGGATTGTTCACTAATTGCAGCTGGTTAAGTCGATGGAGCCGGTGCTCTACCAATCCGTGGCCAGGCCCAACGACCCAAGGAGGAGGGAGCTGGAGCAGATGGAGAATCACAAGGCCCAGATCGACGACAAGGCCCGGGCCCAGGTGAAGGGCGAGCTGTACGGCGGGCTGGGCTTCCTGGTGGCCCAAACGCTCGTCCTCATGAGGCTCACGTTCTGGGAGCTGACCTGGGACGTCATGGAGCCCATCTGCTTCTTCCTCACCAACCTCCACGTCGCCCTCGCCTACGGCTTCTTCCTCCGGACCTCCACCGAGCCGTCCTTCGAAGGGTACTTCCAGCGTCGGTTCAAGACCAAGCAGCAGAAGCTCATGAAGATCCACAATTTCGATGCGGACCGGTACCACGAGCTCCGCCGAGCATTTTACCCGGATGAGTCCCGATCCTGGCGAGAAAGAGCGTGAGAGCTTTTAGAAAAAAATTTCTCAGGCTCCCGAAACGGCAAACGGAACTAACCATTTGTGGCTAAAATTATAAGGTAGCCATGATTGTTAAAAAGAAGAGAGAGTTGAGACATGAGTAGCTAGTTTTTTCCGGCCGGGATCGGTCCATTTTTCTTGGAGTTTTATCCAATTGAAGGTTTGAGGAGGGGATACTACTGACGACGAGCATCGGTTGACATGACTTTTCCAGTGCAGCCTGAGTAATTCTCGTGGGGGAATTCGACTCCAGTTCGTTCGAGAACAAATGATCAGGGTCACAACTCAGAGGACCATGACTCTCTTTACTTTGTACAAAAGAGACTGTTGGAATAGATATTGCATGAGATGTTTTCGGGCTACTTTCCTTCTTTCTAATGACTGATCCAATGAAGTTTCTTATACTCGCAATCCTGTTGTTACCAGTCAGTTTCAATAACATGGATAGCCGAGTGCTCAGATCACTGGAATAGAGTTCATCTAAAGAGAGCTTTTATGTAAGAAACGTGAAAAAGCACAAGAAGATGAGTAACTTTTTAACTAAAAAGTTGCGTTGCCCATTTATAATGAGGATGACTCTCGTATTCTTAACTTTTGTGGGGTCACGAAAGATGACCATTAAATTTGTATTAAAGAGATGATAAATACACCAAGTGAGCTTATGAACACAACAAATCCCAAAAGGTTTGAGGTAGGTTAAAAAGCCAATTAAGTGGAAGAGTGTTATGGACTTGGGCTTTTCCGTGACTTTGTTCTTTTACTTTGATAAGCAAATTGTTGCATTCTTTGATTAGCGCGTGGACTTCCCAACAGACGTGACTTGGGCCTTGAAGCATTCTAGCTAAAAAGAGATTGTCCAACTCCAACTCCATCTCTTCACACTCTCTCTCTTCTAAGCCACGTGAGTTCAACCACTTCAAAGCCTCCTAAGAGAGCTAGGGTTGCGGCATGGAGGGGAGATCCAATGCTTCAAAATATTTCATTTCTTTCTATGGATGTTGAGGCAATGCTCCATTGTCATCCTACATTCACCAAATCGATGGTTTAGGAACTCTTTGGTGCCGAGGTGATGCGGCAATGCCTAGGTCCGATTCCCTCAATTTTTGTCAACGCAAATTCTTGCTCACTCGTCATCAACTCACCTAAGCCGTCCAGCATCAAGAAAATCTAAGAGTTGACCTAAGCTATCCGGTATCAAGAAAAAAGGGTGTTTTTTAACATTTTTGTTCTCGAAACAAACTTTTTTTATTTCTATTCTTGAAAAATAAGTAAAAAAAATAATAATGCGTTTGATCTATTATACAAATAGAAAAAGAAAAAGAATATGTTTGATATGACTTATACTTTTTTTTTCTGATGTAAATTTCTTTTGATTTTTTGAAAATTTTCTTTTATTTTTTTCCTTTCTTCTTCTTCTATCGGCAATGGTGGTAGGCGACCTATAGGCAGCGACGATCGCTTAGAAGAGGAAGAAAAAGAAAAGAAAAAAAAGAAGATCTGTTAGAAATTGTTCCTAAGAATGAGAAGCAGCTTTTTTCTATTTTTCGTTTTTGTTTCAAATTTATTCCTTAGAACAATTTTCTATTCCGAGGAATAGAAATATTAATTGATGTTATCAAATGGATTTATATTTTTTTTCTATTTTGGATAACAAAAGAACAAAAAATAAAAATGTTACCAAATGCAGCCTAATAGACTAAGAAAAGGAAACGTTCTTGGTTTCACTCCAAAGAGAGTTGGTGGAACAACATATCAACATTCTCCTCTGTGAATTGCAGTTTAGAGTAGATGGGTTTATAGATATATCCAAATTCGACCATGCCAAAGTCCATGAAAATTAAGCGCTAGATCAAAAAAGGAGTTAGAAAATGGGAAAATTATCTAAAAAGTCTTAAACTTATTACAAATGTACCAATTTAATTATAATTTTTTTTTATTTTATCGATTAAATCATAAACATTTTATATTTATGTCAACTTAGTCCATTTAGCCAATTTTGGCCGGAAATAGCTAACATCGACATTGACTCTCCTTAGTAACACGATCAACGTTGATCTTGACAAAATCTAATAATATTTTAATTTTTTTTTTGAAATTTTTTTTTAGTTTTATTTTTTTTCCCCCTTTACTCCCTCTCCCTCCTTTTCTAGATGGTCACTAGACCTGGCAACTGGCTAGAGGTGAGGGCTAGCGAGGCTTGCCCTCCCTAGCCATCAAGGGTTGAAATGACCTTCGGATCATCTTCTATCTTTTGCAAGAGATGTTGCCAGAATTTGAGGCACTCATCATACTTGTGAGATCATAATTGAAAGAGTGCTTTCTTGGCCAGTGGGGCAATGATCGATAGAGCGCTCTTGTCCTCCACCGATGGAGTTGTAGCAGCTATGGCGGTGGCGAGCGAGGATGGTGCCATGGACAAATCTCGCGATTCCATTTCCAAATTGACCAATGGGAAAATGTAATTCTAGCAATGCACCTACTTGGATCAATAGGGATATGAAAAAACCCCTAACTTTCGCAGAGGAACCGAGAATTTGATGTGGAAGAAATCAGGGCACAATTCAAGGTCGTAATGGGCATTGAGGCTCTCGAAAACCCTAGAGGGTTTTTAAAATCAATCGCTAGGGGCTGGCAACGTTGACCTCGCCTCTAGCCAATTGCCTTGGTTTGGCAATTGGCTAGAATTTGAAGGGAAGGGGGAAAAAAAAAAAGAGAAAGAAAAAAAGGGAAAATAATAAATAAATAAATAAATTCAAAATTTGTCCTCTTTAGCTTTGGCTATGCAACGTAATACAAGCATCGTCTATGTTAGCAATTTCTGACTAAAATGAGTCGGATGAAAATTTGCATAAATGCAAAAGATTTAAGACTTAATTGACAAAACAAAAAAGATTTATGATTGAATTATAATAAATTTAGAACTTTTTTGATAATTTTCCCTTAAAATATGTGATTGGTTTGAGCAGTGACCATTCTTCATTGATTTTTATGGTTTCTCAAAGCTCATTTGGTTATTACAGGTATTTGCACACAAAAATGACCAATTTTGGATATTATGAACAAGTAATAAATTAGTTGGTGAGAACAAAATTTGGCATTTGAACATAATTATTAATAACTTGAAGGAATTGACAAAAAGTGGAGATGACAATGTCTGATGCAATCGTCAAAGAAGTACTGTCAACGTAGTGGAATAAAGCAACTGCCAAGATAATGAAGTTTAAGAAATCCTCAAGGCAGTAGAGTCAATGTAATTGTTCGATAACCATTTGAACGTCCCTTTGAAACCTTTGTTTGTGGACTTTATTGATAATTGTCGATTGTATACTTTAAATAGCTACATTGTCATAAAAGGGCCACCCCATGCTTGAACAAACAAACAAGTTATCTTTAAATTTCTTTATAATAGTTGTAGTTTCTAGATTCATGATATCGATTAAATTCTAGTGTATATCTTTGTTGTATATCTCATGTGCCTTATCATCAATTAAATTTTGGCATTGCATTTTACGTTCTCATGCTTTGTTGTGAATTAAATTCTAATGTGGTTTATGTACATTTGATTCCATTTGAAGTGATTACATTATCAGATTTAGTCATCGATTAAATTCTGATACATTCTGTATGAGTTCAATTCCGTTTGAGGTGAAGTTATCAATTCATTTGTCTACATGTGATATTTCATGTTTGGAGTCATCACAAAAACATGTCTCCTTTAATAAAATCGAAGAATGACTATCAATGAAAGATATTTTTTTCCGAGAAAAGGACCGATCTATTTAAGTTTATACAATGGGGAGCTCAACATGGCCGATGCATCACGGGCCTCTAATACAGTTCATCTCAGTCCAACACGAATCCACGTTATTGAGTGGGGCCGAGGTAGGCTACTGTTCAATGAACAAGTGCTTTTTTTCTTGGGCCGCAGGCCTGCATCCCAGGGCCTATTTCTTCCCGTTGATCGAGTTGAAGATTCTTGACAGATAGAACCGCGCGTTGCGGCGCATTCTTTGGGAAATTCTGTACATTTCGGAACCACCCCATTGAATCTCCTTCGTGCAGCCGTGCTCTCTCTGTTTTTTTCCCCACCCTTTTAAGCGTTGATCTAGCGGAAATTGAGAGTAGTTCTGCAAATGCCAGTAAGGAAAGCAAAAAGGGGATATCAGTACAAAATACCTTCCTCAGCTTTCACTGGAAAATCACGTCGCATTTTTCAGACCTGGCAAAGAGGCGAAAAACAACCAGAGTCAGAAGCACGCATTCAGTGAAGAAACGTCTTTTAACAGTGGTATACATCTCCACACGCCATGAATAAGGTTTGGTCTTCGATGGCAATCCGAATCTTCAATCGATCTTAGCCAACGGAAAGCCCCAATCTTCAGCAGATCGAAGTGGGATAAATGCAACTTGTCAAACACCATAAATTTTGCCTAAGCCGAAAGCCCATTAAGAAAGGTGAACCAAATGCAGCCGATGTCCACTCTTAGGTTCAATGTGTTCAGTCAGTCTAGGCTCAACCAATTACACGCAGCCAGCCCTTTGTTGCCGCCGGTCCAGGGCTCAAGAGACGATGCTAGACTGAAGAAGAAGGACGTCGCTCTGCATATTCCGACTGATTTTTCCACTGTTGCTCTACTCCTCCTTTTTCTTTGCGCTGGTGATTTCTTTCCACAATTCACCCGATTCAGATCAGGATTTTTTCAAGGACACGTGTCGATCTACGCTTTTAGGGGGTGCGCCCCATAAATTAAAATTCATGCTTCCTAATTAATGAAATTACTGCACGACATTACTAGCCTCTTATTTCCTAATTAATGAATACCTCCTAAGAAATGGCAAGCTAGAAATATGAACGTCAGTTACCAAAAGAGAGATTTCAAACAGAGAGAGGGAGGCGTTGGGGGGACTGTCCGACGCTTTCACGTCATTCCGTTGCTGGCCATACCCATACGTATCGTCAAATCTCCCCTCTTGACACGCAAGCTCGCTGGCCGAATCAAACCCACTAAAATAGACTCGGGATTTCTCGTTACAACTTGTTAGGATACATTAGAAAAAGAATGGCAATGGGGACAAAACAAAGAAGCAACGCTACCCAAAATAAATAAAAAAAAAAAAAATTTACATCTTCGCTCTGAGCAAAATAAGATATGGTGAAAAAAGAAGGAAAGGAGGGAAAAATGGGGACCGGTCTCGTTTGTTCTGCACAAAATTACAATGGAGAACCAAACAAAATTCCGATGAAACTAATTGAAGAAAACCAAGAATTAGTCCTCCGGAAAGGCCGAGGCAGTTACCAGATGCGCCCCAAAAAAGATGAGATCACGATCCCGACGAGCGAGAGAGGCCGACCACGAGCCGATCAATGATCTTTCTCTCTCGCGGCCTTCGTCTCCGGGCCAGAAGGACCCACTTGCGCCGCCTCCGCCGCCGCCGCCCCCGTCGACCCGTCCTCTTGCTCCGCCACGGCGCCGACCTTCCGGTACTTCAGCTGCACCTTGACGTAGAACTTCAACACCAAGAAGAGGATGGCACCGTTGAGGACCGAATTGAAGACCCAGGCTCCGATCCCGTTGCACCCGCCTTTCAAGAAATGCAAGAAGAGGACCCCGAAATGGCAAATCAGGTTGTAGCCCAGCAGCACCACCTGGCAGTTGGCGACGAAGGGGAACCGAGCGCCGGGGAGGCCGATCGCGGTCCAGAAACGGTAGCCGTAGACGACGGCGTAGAGGAGGGTGGTGGAGAGGATGGCGAGGACCTGGAAGGACTGGGAGAACTCGAGCCAGAGGAAGGACATGCAGAGGAGGATGGACTGGTTGAAGAGCTGGAAGAAGGTGAGGCGGCGGCGGCGGAGGACGGTGAGGAAGGTGCGGAGGAGGTGGAGGAAGCGGGAGAGGTAGAAGGCGTACGACCAGAAGAAGACGCGGCCGGAGGGGCGGGTGCCGAGGGGGAAGCAGAGGAGCCACTGGATGGGGGTGGTGCGGGAGCGCCGCCACAGCCAGCGGGTGTCACGGATCTCGGCGTGGGCGGAGAGGAGCATGCCGGCGAAGACGACGGCGGAGGCGGAGGCGACGGCGAGGCTGTGGAGGGCGGGGAGGGGGCCGAGGGGGACGGGGCGACGGCGGGGGAGGAGGAGGAGGAGGAGGAGGTGGAGGGCGGAGGCGGCGGCGACGTAGGCGGCGACGGCGGCGAGGAGGAAGGACCAGGTGGAGCCCCAGAGGTGGTGGCTCCACCGGAAGTTGACGATGGAAGGGTGCTCGGACAGGTAGTACTTCAGGGCCCCCGACATTGGTAGCAGCCGCATCCCCATTTTCTCATCTGCGGAAAAATCTGAGATCCCCCCGCCCCACTACACGCGATTGAATCGGATTGACGGTGAGACAGAGAGAGAGGTGCGGATTTACAGTTGGAAGAATCGCTGGAACTTGAGGTGGTGGGATCGATCGAAACAGAGGAAGGTCAGCGAGCTTATAAAGGAGAGAGAGAGAGAGAAAGAAAGGAGAGATTTTTAATTTTATATGAGAGTCAAAGACTGGAGATTCAGCTCCAGTATGGTCTTCCTTTTCCTCGTTCCACATCTCATTTTACCAACTTCTTATTTTTCGGTTTCTTTTGCTTTTCCTTTTCTTTTTTGATGCCGTAGATTTTTTTAAATTTCTTTGAAAAATTCTCATTGGCCACTTGAATAAGTGATGGGCAAGCAGGCACATCTATATTCTTAGTTTTAAAAATTATGGGGGGAATAAAGACCGACAAAAACTTGGGGAACAGGGCGCTTTCTAGGGGTTCTCATGTGTACTATATTGCCGTAATTTAGTATATATAAACGTATGTTGTAATGCGTGATGGATCCATTCTATGTCACCCGTCGAATGATTTGCTATACGAATACGAAAGATAAATTTGACTGAGAGGAGGCCGTCGTAATTATTATTTAAACGTATGTCGTAATACATGATAAATTAATTCTAGGTGATTCGTTGAACGATATACTATACGGATATGGAAAAATAAATTTGCCTAAGAGGAGGCCGTCTTATGGCTTCATTGAGATTTTTGGAAAATTAGGACATTCCGCGTTCAACAAGAAAAGAAGGGATGCATTTCATCTTACCAAAAATTTGACTCGTAAAGGATTTGAGAATGGAAAATTCATCAAGTAATTGGATGGAAAGATATCTAATATAGTCATGATGTAACCAATTATGTTGCTTTAACCTACCAGCTATATTCGTGATTGTATTTGATAAGAATGTCACAATACACCATATTGCATTTTTCGCCATTTACCAAAATTTTTTTTCCTTTCCATCTTTAAAGTAGTCGTTGGTTAGGGTTTTAGAACTCATAAATGAGCCTTGACAAAATACAATGAACAAACATAAATACTCTAGAAATTCCGCCTGATATTACATAATCTAAAACTAGAAAACCAATTACTAAAATGATTGGGATAATATTATCCTTCTTTAACATAATTCACTTATTTATTTATCTAATTTATGATTTACATCTCTTTTATAAACTATCATTGCAACTTGCATAGTATCTTATAACCAGAGGACTTGATCGATAAGTCGGTACAAGATATTGTGCAAAGCATGGGTTAACTTAATAGGAACTCTTGCAAGTTCCACCTTGTCAGTTTAAGCGTAGGCGACCACCATATTGGACTATTCGACGGTAATTACATCCGAAGATGTGATATGGAGTCTATCATCCCCACCTAATATCTTTGTCTTCTCTACTTAAGTGAGATATTTTTTTATGTTCCAAAATTCAGACAAAACGGTTTAATGATTTACTAGCTTTAAGTAACTATATCCTTAACATCACTTTTCCCCTACAGTAAACATTGCTTTATCATTTATGATTTACGTCTCTTTTACTGGACCCATAAAGGTAAGGCAGAGAAAATACACTGATTTCTTTTCTTTCTTTTTTTGCCAATAGAAAATACACTGATATACGAGGGTCAGAAGAAGATAAAAATAAGAAATGACAACGACAACTTCTGGAACCATACAGATTTACAAGGAACTACATTAAAGTATAATTCTAACCCCTTACTGGCAAAAAATAAAATAAAATTCAGCAACCATTGAGAAATTCTTTATTGGAAATGGGTCGGGGGCGAGAATCTGACGAGCGTCTGGAAAGGGACGCGAACTGAACATGACAGAAATGTCCAAAAGAACATAGGCTCGCGAAGCATAAAAGTAAACGGCAGGCGAACATATGATGTGATCACATGAGGTGATGGACCAGGTAAAAGAACTAGGTGGCGGCTCGTCCAAAGTTGACACCATCATCTGTCCGTGTCGCTTCAATTGAAGAAAAGACGGAATCACGTCAAGGATTAGGGAAGGACACGTGAATGAGACGATTCGTGTAAATCGCTTGGCTAGGGTTGGCTGTAGACTTAGCAGTTCGGTTTGTTTGCCGTCTATGCACTAGAAAAGGATGGCCGTAACACGGACATTGCATACCAATCGATGATCCGCACGATATGTTCGAAACAAAGCTGTCTATGTATTTAGGATCGTAGGCAATCTAGGATTCAGTTACGGCACAAGATCGAATGAGGTATCCATGCTCTACCGTAAGCTCCTTGTACACCTTAAATTCGTCGTCATCGCCTATGGCTTTCGTGTCCGAGTTTGATGGTATCTTTTTTGATGGGTTTTGGCGTAGAAGGAGGCTGCTAAGGACACTTTTTAGGTAATTGACATAAGCGAAAACGAGAATTGCCGATGCAATTACCTCTCTCGCCGTATGCATGCGTGATTAAAGTTTTGAAAAATGCGATTTTTTTTTACAAGTACTTATGAATCTCTCATTTTCATAATTGTACCATTGTGTACTTGTTTGGTTATGAAAATAATCTTAAGATACGTTTGTTTTAGGAAAAACTTCTCAATGAAAAAAACTTTTCGGGACATCGGTTCAAGTTAGGAAATTCATTTTCCAAGTTTGATGGATGCATTTTTCCTTTGACTGTAAATGATTTTCTACCACATGTGAAAAAAGTTCATAAAACTAATTTGCCAAAAATTCTTTCATTGAAATAAACATACCCCAAGGAAAAGTAATTTCTAGGAGATCATTTTTTAGGAAATTGTTTTCTCTTTTCAAGTTGGGAAATTCATCTTCCTGACTATATGCATGCATATTTCCTATGACTATTTATGTTTTTCTGTTGACCAAATTCATTTTCAGCAAATCAAACACGTGAAAGTTTTAAAAACTAATTCGCAGAATTTTTTTTACTCAAATAGACACACCTTCAATTTGGTTACAAATAAAGGAGAGTAGGGACAATTTATCGATTTCATGATAGGAGAACCTCTTCTCTAATATTGTTTCTTATTTTTATAATCTAGACTACGCGTGACATTGACAGGGAGTCTAGAACCCTTATGCTTTCCCACTTCCTCGTCAAGCAATTCTTCTCGACTCGCGGCGCCTTTAAAATAAAGTTTGAAGTCCAACCAAATGAAGAGACGACCGCGTGTTCTCTAGAAGGATTCCCCACCGAAACCTAAACCGCAAACCACACGCGGCCTAAAGAATCTCTGAAGAGTTCCTGGGCAAACGAAACGACTTCGAGGACTCCCAGAAACACTTCCCTTTCTCCAGCCAATACGACGATTCGGTCCGCGATGTGACTCGAAGCTTTGTCCTCTGGGGGTCAAGAATGCAGATAGGTATGCAATCGAGGAAAAATGTGCTGGACCCCAAGTGACATTCTCGGCTTTGATGGTCATCCATGATCTCGATCTGCCTTCTAGAAAATTGACTCTTAGGAGAAGCTCACCTACGTGATGGAACCTTTGGAAGTGCGAAATGTGTTGGATCCACGAACTCAATCTCGATGTGTTGAAACTAGCCACAAGACGCCAAGTGATATTGTCGGCTTTGATGTGCATCTCCGTCACGATCTCGATCTGCCTTCTAGAGAATTGACTCTAACAAGAAGCTCGCCTACGTAATTGAACCTTAGGAATTGTGGATGAAAGATCGCTCCCCTCTAAGGTAGCTCTATGATAAAAACGCAACGTGTATCAAACTAGTTTAATTGTCTGCTCATGGTTCTATTACATTGTTTAATAAAGCTCTATGATAAACCAATATTGATATCAAGCATAGTTCGATTCTTTAAGTTCTATGTATTGCTTATTTGTAGCTTTAATCCCTAAACACTATTTGTTTTGATTCCATGATGATGAATCGCAGAGGGTCAAATTCATTCGTTTTCGGAATCTTGGATAATTTTGCAGCCCACGTGGTTCTTGAAACCCTAACGAGGGGTGCTCATTCGCCTTTTCCTAGATTTTTTTTTGGTGGTTCTAGAAATCCCTCAGACCTCACCTTTGCTTATTCTTTAGGTTTGTCTTGTTGTGCAAGGCTCTCTTAGGTTTGACTAATGCGATGTTCCAGAGAGTGTTCCTCAAATTCAAGAACGCACGCTACCAGGTTTCAAAAGCAATTTGTAGCTCTAACACACTCATCAAACTTAAATTCAAGAGAGAATTACTGAACGGTCAAATCCAACAAATAATGCGATATATTTTGTACATTAATCTCTAGGATCCTAGGCTTCAACGGATTTACTCATGTAGGTTACACGATTTAATATTTGACATTTGGTGGCTGCATAAAATTAGGGATAGACATAGACAAGTTACACAACTATAATTTGTCTCGTGAGCTTGGATATTACTTCATTTATAAAAAATATTGACATAGGGGTGTTTAAACTTTTCTCAAAACCTTAGGTTTAGATGTTTACGTTGTTCAAGAGGGTACTTTCATGAAAAGAAAATTAAAAAAATAAATACCGACATGGCCGTTGAATACCACGCCGGCTCTTACGTGGCAATTAAAACCTCAAAAGTTTAAGAAACGGAAAGCATCATAGAATAAAAAGTTCTAAAAATAAAATAATAATAATAACTTCAGCTGGACCGCCGAAAAAGGTGTACAGATGGCAATGGTGCTGCGGCGGAGCCGCCAGCGCATAGAGGTGGCAGACAGGCCGGGCCGGCCATGCAACGTAACAAGCCCTTCTGTTTTTGAAATTCTTTTGGCCCAAAGGGCCAAGCCCTTTTTCAATATTTTGGGCCTAAATGGCCATTGGGCCCGAAAACTCAGTTAGCGTGGCCGGTCTTGAAATGCTAGACAAATTGGGTCGACACAGTAATCATCATGAGAATGGTTTTATAATTTTCCTTTCCCGTCTTGAAATCGTTACAAGCCTCGACAAGGCCGGGGCCATACTTGCCACATTGATAACGTAATTACAATTACTCGTCAACTTCCTTACATTTGAGGTGTCGACGTAGGCCAAAAGAAAAGAACATGGCTATGAGGTTTCGCTTTCGCACGGATTGGTTCGTGTCTTCCTGGTCCTGAGAGCATGTGGTCATGATGGTTTGCTCCAATGGGGCGATCAATCTGATAGTTTTGTCATTCTCTGTTAGATTGGCACTCTTCTGCCGTGCTTGAGCGGCGGGGCACGGCATTGTCATCCTCCGTCCCAGATCCTAGTGTCCGGTCCATGGAAAACGTGGGCTTAGGGTTGTGGGGAAATTCTCTTCGTGGTTTCCTGGTTTTTCCTCATGGTTTCCTGGCATTTCCTCGGCTGGAAACCGTCTTTCTGGAGATGGTTAGAGGCCCGAGTGGTCCCTGGATTCCAAAACACTACACCAGCACATGGAATTGCTTCTAACCGTAACGTACGAGCACAAGATCTTTCTCATCGCGCAGTCGCTACTTTGCCCCTTTCTCGAGCCACGTCCCTTTCCTCTCCAGGAATTCGTAGCTTGGGTCTGTTTCAGGAAGATGACCGACCGTCGATTCGAAAACCTTCGTTTTTACCAGGAAGTTGCGTCTCGTATGATGTGATGCTGCCGTGGTCTTTGGGTTGCTATTTTTTCTGTCGATTTAATATGGATTTCCATATGCCTACAATAATGTAGATTTGGTCCGCCTTTACTTATTGAAAGATCTGATGGGCCCCGAAATATTCTTTTAAAGGGCGCTTTGAATTTTCCTAGGACCTTATATAAATCCTCAGCCAACTAGATACTTTGTGCCTCGGAAGTTCACTCAAGAAACTAATTATCTTTATCCTTTACTGTCATTCTTATTTCCTATAAAAAAACGAAAAGAGCACCTCTTTGTATTCCGCATATCTATTGATTTGAAAGCCTGAAATCATTCCAAAATAAGAATATGTACAGCATCCGATGATAGAAAATTTCTACCATTGGATTTATAATTTAATGATTCTTTCTTGTGGTTGATTGAGATATTCTAAATAGACTTACCAAAATGGGTCTTAAATCCATTTATTAACTCGAATTTATTGGAATAGATCTTACATGAGCCACCTCAAATTTAAACGGACTAAGTCATAATGAGTTCTAAAATGAATAGCCCAAAATAAATTTGTTCAAGCCCATTTTAATAGAATACATGGCTCAAATTGTCTTCTCCCTCCCTCTTCGATCTCCTCCAACCTTAGCCCCGAACGCTTTCAGCTTGCTCCTCAGTCTTCTCTTGTTTGCCGCTTCGAGCTTTTCGATTCGCTTCATCGACGACTTGGCAATCTTGGCGTTGTTGAAGCATGTCATGGCCTTGTGCTCGAGGCAGCTTGGTCTTGAGGCGTAATTCGCGCTTCCACTAATTAACGTAGGTCTCTCTCGTGGATGGATGAGGACAATATATATTGGGTAGTCTTGAAACTTTTTCACTCCAAAAGTTAATTTAAAAGATGTGATTTTTCTTCATACTTATAAATTGACTACCACTCTATTACAAGACCGATGTGAGACAACCTCAATAATCTTTCCCTCACACGTCAGGGCTGACTCGGAGACATAACAACCCATAACTCTCCCATGTGATTTTTTTTTTCCCAAACTTGTTGGTAAATCTAAGTTTTGATACCGGTATTGGGTAATGTTGAAACCTCTCTTGTCCCAAAAGCTAGTTTTAAGGGTGGAGCGTTGGTCAGGGGCTGCAGAGGATGGCGCTGAGAAGTGGGATTTCATTGGGAGGGACTTTCACGTACCCAATATTCCAGGCAAGGTCGAGGGTTTGTCTTGGAAGGGAAAATGACATCCTTACAAATGAAGGGGCTGGTGGCTGGGGTGCTACCGCTGTTCACGGTGGTGCTAGCGGTGGAGGAAGGGGCAGAGCCGATATTCATTTTGTGTCTAGGGCGAGGGAAACCTATTTGGTGAGATTTTTTTTTTTTTTTAATATATTTTGAATTTGCTGAATGCTTAATTGGTATAGTTAAAAAATGCGAGTCATGTGGGTAAGTTTTGATTAGATTTGATCGGGTCTGGTATGACCCATCTAAATTGTTCCTAAAATAAACGAGCTAATAAAGGTTAAATAAGTGAATTTAGGTCAAATCCATTTATGACCCACCCAAAGTGAACCTCTCCTGACCCGACTCGACCCACTCATTTGTCACCTCTAACTCTAATACGCAAAACATGAGTGAATTACACCTTGGGTTGATGATGACAATTTCTAATTGTTGATTTTCGATTGTCTATCTCATTTCAAAATAGTCTTTCCTAATAAGCAGCACTTCATGCATCCCTGTGAAGTTGGTTAAGATTAATATTGAATCTTGCTTCTTCACAAAGATTAATCAAGGCCAATATAAAATCCCTTTGAAAAAAATATTTATTAAGATAAATTTAGAGGACTTCAACACGAGAATCTTTCTATTATGATATGATGCAGGTGATATATTAGCTTGATCCTCTAAGGGCCTATTTGTTAACACTCCCATAAATAATTGATTCTATTATTTTATTCCTGAGAACAGATTTGGAACAAAAATCCGTTTGGTAAATTTTTTGTTTTCGGGAATAGATTTGGAAACAGAATCAAGAATAAAAATAAAGTTAATTCTTGCTCCCGGGAACAATTTCAAGAATTAATTTTCATTCTCTTCTCTTTTCCTCTCCTCTTCTTTCCTTTTCTTTTTCTTCTTCTTCCTCCTCCCAGCCCATTGTCACCCCATCGCCGCCCCATTGCTGCCCTCCGGCCACCATTGACTAGTGGTTGACGGCTCACCTGGCCATTGGCAAAGCTCGACCTTACATATCTTGGGCGAGGCCGAGCCGATGGCTAAGTGAGCCTTGCCTAATTCAGGCCTAGCAAGGTTGAGCCTTGCCGGTGGCTGGGCGAGGAGCCTTGCCTAGATCTGGGGAGGCAAGCCTCGCCTAGCCATCAACGAGGCTCAGCCTCGCTAGTTGGCGCTAAGCTAACCTCACACCGCATGGATGAGGTTGAGCCTTGTTTGTAGCTTAGATCTACGAGGTTGAGCCTCGCTAAGGCTAGGCAAGCTCACCGGATCTCACTCTAGCTTGGCGAGGCTTCGGCAAGGTCGCCTGGCTGTTAGTCATCCACGACACCGGCAACGATTAGCCATAAAAGGAGGAAGAACAAGATAGAAGGGAAAAAAAGAAAAAGAAAAAAATAGAAATATAAAAAAAGTATTAAAAAAAATTTAAGAGTCCTATCAAATGCTTTGAAATACTCATAAATTATTTCTAGGAATAGAATAAAAAAAATCATTTTTTATTAGAAATTATTTTCGAGAACCGAATGATTACTAAATAGGCCCTAAAATGTTATAACAGCTAAGTTTTAAAAAAGAAGCACTTTATGTGCAAGAGTAAGCGAATGCAAATGTATAAATTTTTTTAAAAAAAAAAACACTAAAAGTGGAATTTAAGTATGGAATGCAATTTAGAAGTTTCTTGGCAACTACGTGGGAGACGCTCCTCAAAAGTCAAAGTCATATTTCTACCCAATTAGGCTAATTAAAAGAGAAACTAATTCCGAGATCAACTTCACTAAATTATAAACAGCCAACTGGAAGTCACCCTCGAGATCCGAATCAATACTTTTAAATAATTTTTTCCAATCTATTTCATGGCGTTGAAACGTTGACCCTCCCTCCAAAAATTTCCGTATGGTACCAACTTCGGTGGGCACGTACTTTCGTTTCAGCCTTTTCTACCGCAAATGGGAAAGGGGACCATGGCGTTGTCGTCTTGCTGGCCAGGACATAAAGAAGGACAACGTGCACTTCATTTAAGCTTGACTTTAATGGTGCCTTCATGTCCCACGCGCATTAAGGTTCGTGGGTCGGATGTCGGTGGCCCTTGGAACCTGTCAATCTCCTCATCGATCTTGACATTAGCTCATCCTGTAGATCGATTTAGCTAGATCCGTAGATACGCTTAAAGAAAAGGGATGTAGGAGTCAAATGGGCTGCTGGGATTGTGGAGAAATTATCTTCCAGGCAATTGAGGGTTGTTGATAGACCATAGGCATGTAAATTGTGACCGTCCGTCGATAATGTTTTACATTTTTTGTTTTGTTTTGTAGAAATTCGAAAAATATACATTTGACACGATTCCTCAAAATAAAAAAAAATTAGAATGGTCTTTCAAGATATGCAAGGCTTGGCGTTAGTAGGCCTTCGATTAGAAGAGCTGTCAAAATCTCAAAAGAACATTGGAATGTGCTGGCATATTTTTACTTTCATCACATACGTTCAATTCGGCATCTCACGTATCGATTAGATTAATTAGGAAAGTGACCGGTCGATTGAGGATTCAAAACTTTTGTAATTTCCAAAGTAAATTGATTGAATCTCACTCTCTCTCACCTTGAGTTGGCCGCTAGAATTGAGTTTGTCAACCTTTTCTTTGTCAAGTAGCTTAATACAAAAGTAAAAGCAAATACTTACATGAACTTGTTGGCTACATAGAATCCTTGTTTCACAAACAATAACCTTGCCCAAGATTCAGAGAACTTTAAGTAGATACTCCCAAGAACCGTTTCATCTTCTATCCTATCAAACTAATTGCTGGATTATAAATCGCTAATTGGACGACATTGTTTATATGAACAATAAATAAACGCATAACATTTTAAACTCCGTCATTGACTAGATGGATGTACGGGGCGATCTTCTTTGAAATATATTTTCTTTCTTACATTGTAAACGAACTTTCACATGCATGATCAACAGCAATATGATACTCAGGGGACTCCAGTTTTTCACGTTTATAATAATTTTTCGAGACAATTTCTGCCTCTTTTGCCCTCTTCTGAAGTTGAAGATTTCACATCAACATCGACCATGCATTTGTCCGTTTG
Source organism: Corymbia calophylla (assembly GCA_014182845.1). NCBI lineage: Eukaryota > Viridiplantae > Streptophyta > Magnoliopsida > Myrtales > Myrtaceae > Corymbia > Corymbia calophylla. The sequence goes on along the minus strand of CM024698.1, from coordinate 11,131,756 downwards.
AGAGAAGGTTCCGCCGAGCCTCGTTTCATCAGTCCTTCCTTTACAAGTCTCTGCACCACGAGACAAGCGTCGCATTATTTTGACTCGAAAAGCAGCACGAGTATCATTCCGTGCATGCACACCCCGAATTTCTCAGAAAACAACTGGGGTTGGTGCAATAATTCTTTTCTTGAATCCCAAGGGAACAGCCCTCATGCGGAGCGTCGGTCTTTACATCGAGGCTGCTTTCGAAAGAGAGGCCCGACCGCGAAAGCAGGTATGCGGGTTGACAGCAGGGGAGCACCTGTTGCGAGATCGAAAGGAACCTTCTCGAGTTAGGTTGAATCTGATGGGCTTTATTTCATCAGTAAGGCTTGAACTACAGCAGAAGCTTCGGTGAAATGACCTTTGCCGAGGGAAAAGTCAGGAGCTGCCGAGAGTCAATGGTAGCGTGCCGTGTCTGGATCGTTCGGTGAATGATTGAACGGAGAGGTTGGGTGAGACGCTGTATCTTTGTAAGCAATGCCATGTGAGAGGAAGCAATGGCGCTGAGGGGGAGTACCGACAAAAACATTTGGTTGATGTCTTGACCTAATTGTCTCTTTTCCTTTTTTTTTTGAGATTCACTCGTGTAAAATTGGGGTTCTCCTTCTATTTTTTTTTTTTTTTTTTTTTTTTCGCCCAGGCGCCTCGCCCGATCCGGCGGCTCGAGCGGCCCTCGCCCTTCGGATTTTCGGCTTGGGCGGCCCTTCGGGTCGCCCTTTATCCTCGCCTTTTTTTCTCTTTTGAATAAAAAAAAAAAAAATAGAAAACGTGATTTTTGTAGGTGTGACGCATGCAACTCACCGTGTAAAATTGGGGTTATTTTTTTTTCTTTTTTTCTCTTTTGACAGAAAACGTGTTGTAGGTGTGACGCATGCAACTCCCATATGTCACATCATTCATACTTATTACCAAAGACACGGTATGACGAGACGTGTTTGGCACCATTTATTATGTAGAAAATGAATTTATTTTCAAAATATTTTTTCTATAAATAATAGTTTGAAATAATTAATTAATTAAATTTTTTTTATTGACAACAATAATTTGCGTGTGAACATATTTGTGTATGGCAATAGTATTTTCCATTCATTTATTTTTGAAAAAAATATTTTCTTAATAATTTATTTTTCATAAAATAAATGAAGTCAAGTGTTGTCTTAAATATGTCACCTAGAATTATTTATTACTAGTGGTCACACAAAATTTGGACAAAATCGCATAATGTTTTGTCCAATGTGTAATCAAATCTTAAACATTAAAATAAGTTCAATTAAGTCCTAAACATCCTTAATCCGATGCAATCAAATTCTCCAGTTGACCACTCACAAAATTCACGGACGTGTCATTCTTAAATATCTTGGAGATGATTGTTCAAAAAGTCATATACGGTGATTAAATTGGTTTCAAACTTTTCAATTATACTAATTTAATTCTAAATATTTTGAAGATCTGCCTATTCAATTATGAACATTTTACTATGCCAATTTAATTACTAATTTCGACTAATGCCTTCCAACTGTTCTTCAAGAGCATTGATTCTGTGCGACACGCCACCCTCTATCTAATCACGCAATACCTATAAAATTCTGTAGCACTAACCACATACTTGCTCAAGGCAGGATTACTCCCCCAACTCATCCTTGTGAGTAAATCCGGGATCGTGAAACGATATGCATATTCATTCTTAGAAAGAAGGAATTTGAAGATAAAAGCAATCGGATCCACCGTGCTATCAAGAACATTCGATGCTCAAAGGGGTCATTTTCCATGGAAGGTGGCACGCTAGCTTTCGCAAGGGTGGGTTGAGCTCTCTGGGTTTTTATAAAACGAGGGAAGTCAGCTCGGGTTCGAGAGATGCCTTCGATCGAGAAACTCCACCTATCCCACCGGAAGGCGACGGTTCAACTCATGAGGAGGAGGAGGAGGAGGAGGCGGAGGCGATATGCGTAGAGAGAAAGAGGGGAGAGAGAGAGAGAGATAGGACATCAACGTCCCTTGAATTCTCATTAAGGTTTATTCCACTAAGCAATTTGCTTAGAAGGGTCATTAACGCTTTTTGCTTGCAAAAAGGAAATGCTTTTCGAAAAGTTTCCCCGAATGATTGAAAGCTAAGTCTGCCCCCTGCCCCATCTCCCCCCAAATTTGCCCTCTCCCTAATTTACCCATCAATCCGACAAATAAAAAAAACAAAAATTTACCCATCATAGCTTTTTTTTAAAGGAAATTCAGGCCTTATGCTATTTTTTTTCACTTTAAATTAAAATTTTGAATTAGGAAAACAGCAGATCCTAAAGCTCAACAAACGTCCCTTTTTGGAAAAGTTCTTGACCGACCTCCCTCTCCCCCTCTCTTTGCTGCCTCTCTGGGCCAGCCCATCCAGCTAAGCTAAAGCTGACCCCCTATTCCCATTTCCTTCTCTACTTCTTTTATTAAAATTCTCCCCCCTTCTACTTTTTCCTTTTTCCTTTCGAAATAATAAAAGGGAAATCGAATTAAATAAGTAAAAAGATAACGCCGAAACCGTGTTTCAATCTTCAGACATCGTTTAAAAACTCCCCTCTCTCTCTGTGTCCATCTGTCTGTCTCTCTTTATTCGATACAAAAACAGAGTTCCAATAAACCAGAAGAGGCCACCACCTCCCTTGAACCTCAGCTTTCCCAAATCCTACCGATCTACTCTTATGCCTCTGCCTAGTAATAAAGCTCTTCTCTTCTTCTCGCCCTCCCTTTCCCTCCTCCTCCTCCTCTTCTCCATATCCACCGCCGTCGCCAATGGCGGCGGCCGCGCCACTGCTCCCGCCATTGACCCCGGACAATTCAAAGAAGCCCCCGAATTCTACAACTCCCCTGCCTGCCCTTCCCTCCTCAACGCCTCCAGCGACGGCAACGGCGATGACGAGGGCGACGGTAGTGGCGACGGCGAAGACGACGTGATCTGCTCGGAGACGGCGGTCCACGTGGCGATGACCCTGGACGCCGCCTACATCCGGGGCTCCATGGCGGCCATCCTCTCCGTTCTCCAGCACTCCTCCTGCCCTCAGAACGTGATCTTCCACTTCGTCTACTCGGCCGCCACCTCCGACGCGTCCCTCCTCCGCGCCACCGTGTCCTCCTCCTTCCCCTACCTCCGTTTCCAGCTCCACCCCTTCGACGCCTCCTCCGTCTCCGGGCTCATCTCCACCTCCATCCGCTCCGCCCTCGACTGCCCCCTCAACTACGCCCGCTCCTACCTCGCCAACCTCCTCCCCCTCTGCGTCCGCCGCGTCGTCTACCTCGACTCCGACCTCGTCCTCGTCGACGACATCGCCTCCCTCGCCGCCACCCCCCTCGACCCCGGCTCCGCCGTCCTCGCCGCCCCGGAGTACTGCAACGCCAACTTCACCTCCTACTTCACCCCCACTTTCTGGTCCAGCCCCTCCCTCCCCCTCGCCTTCGCGGGCCGCCGCCGCCAGCCTTGCTACTTCAACACCGGCGTCATGGTCATCGACCTCGACCGGTGGCGCGCCGGCGGGTACACGGCCAAGATCGAGGAGTGGATGGAGCTCCAGAAGCGGACGCGGATCTACGAGCTCGGGTCGCTCCCGCCGTTCCTGCTGGTGTTCGCCGGGGAGATCGCGCCGGTGGACCACCGCTGGAACCAGCACGGCCTCGGGGGCGACAACTTCCGGGGGCTGTGCCGGGACTTGCACCCCGGCCCGGTCAGCCTCCTGCATTGGAGCGGCAAAGGGAAGCCCTGGGCGCGGCTCGACGCCAACCGGCCGTGCCCGCTGGACGCCCTGTGGGCTCCTTACGACCTCCAGCGCACTCCCTTCTCACTGGACTCCTGATCCAGAACAGGAAAGCCCGACATTCCCGCCGGCGCCGAAGCGCGAACTCGAGCCCGGTCGACGACGGCGGCATCGCCGGAGTTTGTGTAGATAACACGTGCGCACTCTCGCCGGAGATGCAGGTGGGTGTGTAATTCTATTATTTTTGAGACACTACTACAAGCTGATGGATTGATGGATGGATCGACGTCGGCGTCACTTGATGGGCATCCTTGTAGTTTGATTAGCGATTAAATATGTCGGAAAAAAATATGAAATTTCACTTGTAACAATAATAAGAGGGAGATCCAGAAAAATTTCTGGGATCTTTTCGATATTATTCATTTTATTTGGAAAATTTTGTTTTCCACGCTCCGGCAGAGATTTGTCATCATCATGTACATGAACCTAAGCCTGTATAGCAAGAATTGTAGAGCTATTTTGAGGTGGATCCATGAACACAAGTTGATTTTCTTTTTATCGGTTAATAAATAAAGATCTATCTGTAGTTTTCCTTTTCTTGAAATGACATCTTATGTCCAAGATATCTACCTTTCAAAACCATATCTTTGCTATCCAACTATTTTCTAACTTTTTAAAAATTCATTTTTATTCCCCATGACCTCGTCGCTGTTGCAGGCTACTTAGATCGGAGGAAGATAAAGAGTCCGCGTCAATCAGAGCGAATTATTTAAGGGGGAAACTTTAATATAATGACCGGTATCCAATATTCTTTTCTTGTGGCTGTTAATGTGATCATAATATGCATATATCGTATGCATTTATTTATAGTGCGCTATCGAGATTGCATTCCTAAAGAGAAATTTCCCACTGACCATATTTCTCGGAAAAGCCACCCTTCAATTAATCATAGCTATGTTCGCCAACTTATTTTTCCAAGTTGGCAAGCCATGATGTTTCCTTTTCATTATTCACAATGTCCTCGAATCAATAATAGCCATGGGTTCCCCTCATTATTTATGGTCCTTGTGCGTGTCCATTAGTCCAATCCCGTTTCTTTTCTTTTTTTTTTTGTCGAACTGATCCCATTTCAATAGAGTGCTTTTACATGATTTTGCCCTCGAAACTTCTCGCGAAACTCGAAGGTAAGCGCATCCCAAGATCCGATGCTTCTCCGAAATTGATTACCACTAATTTTAATCATTGTAATTTCTGTGTCTATATGCTCTTATGAAGACATGGGTGTGTGTAAATTGAGGAGCTGTGGTAGTGGTTTCGACTAATTAATGAAAAATCGGGGAAATAAAAAAAGAAAAAGAAAAGAAAATCCATGAATGGGTCAAGAAAGAAAGGTCAAACATGCCAGCCAGTCCCCGGGGGGGCTTTCTAAATTCGAGTGTCGGTGGAGTGAGGAGAGAGCAAGGAAGGGAAGAAGGGGCGGGGCAGCCATGTTACTCCCACATTGGTTGCTCTCTTATTGGGGACACGTGGCGACCGCTCATAGGCCGAGCCTCTCCTTGGTAGCGGCGGGGGCACATGGCGGTCGGATTTAAAATGGACATGGCCCTGCTACGTGGACCCCACTCTTTTTTTCTTCTGACTTCCTAAATACTGTTTGTCTGGAATATGTGACTTTTCTAAATTGCGCTGAGCCAGCCAAGATCTGAACAAGAGGAGCCGCTGCTTCAATTTCGAATGCGAAAATTTTATAGCAGCACGATCGAGCTAAAAAGAAATTAATTGAATTTTCTCTTCTTTTTTTTTTTAATTTATAAGTGCATTCAATTATATGTGTATTTAGTGAGGTCATCTAGAATGCAAAAGAAGATTATCCATCAGAAGGAAATGTCTAGTTCAAATAAACTTTAAAAATAAATAACTAAACTTTAAAAAAGGAAAATGCGGTGACAGTTACGCGTCGACTGAAAGATGGAATAAGGGCATGAGGGGGGCGATTTTTACTTTTGTTTTTCTTCTTCTTCTTTTATGTTTTTAAAATTTGTAAAATGGCATTTCCACTTTTGTGGAATATGAAAGACAAGAAACTTTTCGAGATCTGATGGGCGACCGAGACTAGATATTGTGGTTACTTTAGGGCGGGATTGTTCTTTCTCTTTTTAAAAGTATAACGCGTTTTTTCACTTTCCTATAATAAATAAATTTTAAAAGTATAACGCGTTTTTTCACTTTCGGAGTGCGGGGTTCCCTGGATCACCAAAAAAAATAAAAAATTAATTAATATCCAAATTTCAAAAGATCATAGAAAATTATATGCGAATCTATGTGTCATTAAATAAAAACTCGTGACCCTGTAACCGATGCTCATGTTCGGGTCTCTGGTGCCCGGATCTCCCATGCCCGAGCCCATATCCACTAAGGCCTCGGGCCCCGAGTCCATCAAGGCCGAACCTAATACCTTAGCACTAGTGTTCAAATCCCTCGCACTTGAGCCCATGTCCATTGAGGCCTTGATCGGGACCTCAGTGCCTGTGTTTGGGTTCATTGAGGCCCAAGCCTAAGCATCGAGAATCCAAACACAGGCATAGAGGGGTTTGGAGCTTTGGCATGATGATCTGAGCACGAGCATCAAAGTCTTGGGCTTGAACTTGATGGACCTAACTAAGCCTAGCTTTTGTGGATACTAAGAACCCATGCCCGGCCGTTGAGGCCTCGGACATTGGCACTAGCACTAGCGTCTTGGGCTTAGCCTTAATGGACTAGGGCTAAATTGTAGGGGGACCCAAGCCCAAGCACTAGGTCCCTAGCCCAACCTCTATGGACCTGTGCTCAACTTTTGCGGACCATGGCATGTGTGCTAGGGATTCGAGCACACCAAGGCCTCGAGGCCTAGCCTCTGTGGACTTGGGATTGCTACCTATGCTCTTGTTTGGAATCCAAGTGCTTGTGCCTAGGTTTATGGCGCTCGATTCAAGGTTCATTGAGGATGAACCTAGGATCCTAACGCCTGTGCTTGGTTCTCTGGCTACTTGTGCACAAGTTATTAACAATTGAATAATATAATGTATTCAGGAAAATCAAATCAGATTTTCTTTTCCCAACAACGGAAAGTATTTTTCAGTTTATTTTTAAAGTTTTTGTCAAACACTAGAAAATATTGTTATTTTTTTTTTTCTGGAAAATGACTTCTTGAAAAATATTTTTTAGAAATGTAACATTTTTCGTAAAATAAACGAAGCCAATGTAGGTCACAACCTGATCTGAGCTCGTGCCCAAAACCTAATTGGCATAGGATGGATTCTATGGGCTTTTTGGTTTGGGTCTCTAGCAACCACTTGGAGACCCATGATACATGGGCTTAAACCGATGATCCTCCATTTCTTAGGTTGATTTGAAGTTAGGAACTAAGATGAGTATTTACATAGGAACTGTCGAAATGCTCCGTTGTATTATTGATAGGATGAGCATATGCTCATATCTTTTCACCTATGTGCCCCTAACTTCTTTGTCATTCGTACTTCTTTCAAAGGGTCTAATGGAAATTTGACGTTCTTTTCCATTCCGGCGTCAATCTGATATGCCTAATCCCATCCTACCACTTTATTTTGTTCCATTTTGTTTCTTCATACAGATTGTGCCATTTTGAATTTACTTGATTTATAATCTAAGTGAGTGATGCTATAGATGTAAAGAGGGGCTTAAAAATAGATTAATGGAGTGTACAACAAGCGTTTTGGGTCCAACCAGCTAGAATGTAACTTGTCTTTGGGTTGCTGCCATTATTCGATTTTGATTTGCCTTTAACCTACTTGAAGCCAGGATGAAGATGTTGAAATTAGGATAGAAGAAACCACACCATGATGGTCAATGCACTTGACGATATCGCGAACTAGACTTGTCCATTGCCTCTCTGCGGTTGATTGCTCGATTTTGCAGCATAATCATGTTAAAATCATGGAGAAGCTTTGCTTGCTTTTAGATCAAGGCATTCTCGCCGGCCCTAAATCGATCACTTCGTGTTAGCGTCGCGAATTCCTTCCGGTGATGATGTTTAAGAGCGCAAAAAGGACGTCATTCCTTGAAGAAGGAGCTTTTAAAATAAGGCTTAAGCAATGCTGACAACAAGGTTAACCCCCTTCCACTGATTCGATGTCCAAAAGTTGATGAAGAGACATAATACTTCTTTTCCTTTGAATAAGGTATCCTTCTCTTCGAAGCAAACTGCCTTTTTTTTAAATTATCAAGTTGAACATCGACACTAGATTTATAGAGACTAGATACTATAGTTATCTTTCTCTTTGTAAAAGCATAACGCGTTTTTTTTTTGACTTTTCTATAAAATAAGAAGTAATATCCAAAATTTCAAAAGATCATAAACAAAAAATTTATGTGCGAATGTACGCGTTATCAAAATAAAGTATGTGACTTGTGATTGCTTGATCCAGTGGACTTAAGTCATGCTACCAAAGGTCATACATCCTTCCAAAGGTGGGATTCTTGTCCCACGCGGTAGATCTCCCTCCTCTTACAATCTATTTGTTCTGTGAAAAACATTTTTTAGAAAAATATTTAACAAAAAACATTTTTCTAGTCAACGGAAACCTATACTTATATTTGGGAAAATGATTTTATTTTCAAAAAATCGGAAATCATTTTCCAAATTATGACTATACATTTTTGTTTGGATTAGAAACTCTACGCTCGAGCATGGAAATCTTAACACTAATTCCCACGTCCCCAACACCAATACTTAGATCCGTTGAGGCCGAGCCTAAGGCTGCGATGCCCATGCCCATGCCCATGCCCATGCTCGATCCCTAGCCCCTCGTGATTGGGTTCACAAAAGTCATGCCTAGGTCGCTAGCGCTCAAGCTAGGGTCCTAGGTGCCCGAATCCCCTACGCCCAAGTCCAAGACCATTGTGTTTGAGCCTGGGTCCTCGGCACCCATGCTGGAGTCCATCAAAGCCAAGCCTAGATCTACTGAGGCCAGACTTATTCATTGCCATGATGGTAGGCATATGATGATATTGCAAACTAGACTTGTCCATAGCTCATTTGCGATTGATCATACTTGATTTGCAGCATAATCATGTTGAAATTATGGAGAAACTTTAGTTGCTTTTAGATCACGGCATTCTCACGAGTGTAAATTGATCGCCTCGCGTTGGTATCACTGAATTCCTTCCGAGGATAGCATTTCTCATTTCAATGATCGATTCGATGGGTAGAATCCTTTTACTTCAAGAGCGCAAAAAGGCATAATGCCGGGAGGCAAGAGGCGTTCAAATGAAAGTTCAGCAATGCTAACAATAAGGTTAACCCCCTTGTAATGATTCAATGTGCAGAAGTTGAAGAAGAGATCTAATCTTCTTTTTCTTTTTCTTTTTCTTTTATGGGTTCTCATTTGAGATTTTTGGGTAGATCGCTTTCTCCATTAAATCTGCTTACCTTCTCATTAAGTCTGCTTACCTTCTCCTGGAAGCAAACTGCGTTCAATCAAGTTCAACATCAACATCGTCGGTTTGCTTTACACTACTTTTCAATTTGCAGTGCTCAGACACTTTATAGCTCATTTTCGGCAATGTCTAAAGGAGGTAGAATGAAAGAAGATGGCGGCTGCCACCGGCCTGCTCTCACATTTACCCGGAACTAGCTTTTGCACGGGCTCATTTCTTCGATATTTTAGGTCATATGATGATCTAAATTTGCATCGTCTATTAGATTACGATAGGACAAAATAATTTATGATCCAATGGATATATACTACTCTATTAATTTATAGATATGTTAGAATGGATAACTCATACTTGGAAGAGAAGGATGTGAAATCATGCCAGGAATCACGTTAAAATATCCAACTTATTTGAAAGATGAAGTTAATTATCAGATAAAATGATTATGTGCGTACATATAAAATTCATTACGACATATTATTTGAGCAAAGTGGGACATGCCCTAGCAAATAACAATGCTTGGGAAAGAATGTGTGGCTTCTGGACTTTCAAATGGATTTATTACAAATCACTTTACATTTCAAAATGCGATTAATTCAAAACCGAATATTCACCCATCTTACATTTATACACGAAGGCAAAGTAAATAATAATCGAACCCCAATTTTACTAGCTTTTATAACGTACATAATGAGTGTGCGAATCCGGTATATTATAACTATTGTTAGATTAAGGAGATCTCACGTGTGATGGGACCCATCAAAATGGAGAGTTCCGGCACATGTGGAGACAAGTCATATAATTTCTTTTTTATTTGGTTTTTCCTGCAAAGTCAAAAAAAAAAAAAAAACAATTTAAGAGGAGGAATTTTCCGGTCACTTTCATGGTAAATACCGAGCACAATCGCTTAGTGGCTTTCCATTAAAAACTCAAAAGTCGCCGTGGGATATCTGACTCCAGAGAAGAGAGTAGAAATATCATAAAAGGGTTTCAACAAGAATGCAATTTTCTTTGCTCTAACCCAATCTTCAGACGATGGACATGTGATAAAATTACTATCAATTAACTTCAAATGTGAAAATGCACCCTCAAAGAAAAGTGCACCTTCAAGCATTAAGTACGTAGAATTCCATCTAGTAGCCACATCTTGACGTACCTTTTTATTGGTCTTTAAGCATGACTGCAATATACACTCGGCAAATTTTACTCTCCTCCCTTGTGTAGCTCTCACATACTTGACAGCTTCTCTAATGTTATGTAATGATCCATCAATAACCTTTAGACCTTCTTGTACGATGAGATTTAAAACATGTGCACCACAACGCACATGAAAAAACTGTCCATCACATAACAAAGATGATCTCACAGAAGGTGTATTTTTCCAAATATCAACCATACTGTCATTGTATGATGCATTGTCTAATGTTATGCTGAAAATTTTCCTCTCGATACCCCACTCTCTCAACAAAGTCAGCAATTTTTCTAAAAGTATGGCACCACTATATGGAGGTGGCACATAGGAGAAACACAACACTTTTGAATGCAATTGCCAATCTTCATCGATGTAATGGGCAGTGACAGTCATATAATGATCTGTAGTGACAGAAGTCCATAGGTCAGAAGTCAAACATATTCGACTTGAAAGAGATGCTAAATTGGATTTCAAAATTCCTTTCTCTTTCTCATAAACTTTTATCACATCACTTCTTGCTGTATTCCTTGATATATGCTTCACATTAGGGTTGAGGTAACTAAACAACTCTCTAATAGCCTCGTGCTCTGCAAAAGAGTATGAATAATTGTGTTTGATTATAGCTCTTGCTAGCATGTCTCTAAAAACAGCCTGGTCAAATTGTACTACGGAACCATCAACATTGACCTCTCGGTTGGGACAAGTATCTAAATGACGCAACAAATTTTTTGTCCCATGACTAGCCATATAAGTTACTTCACACCACTTACATTTAGCCTTTTTCATGCCATCACCATCTGTGAATTTTTCAAATTCAGACCATACAATCGAAGTGCATTTTCTTGAACGCTTAGAGCAAGTAGAGTTATCTTCCTCATTCTCATGAATTAAGGATGTAACTCTATGTCTCTCGAATCGATCAGTAGTTGAACATTCTTCTCGGTCCTCATTAGCTCTTGACATTTCAACTAATTAGTCAAAGAAAGCATAAATTAGAACAAGTTCAGGATTGCATGTTATGAGTTCAACATAAATGGTAAAGAATGAGTTCATGCATGGAATGTGGATGTTAGTATTCCTTTCTACTTGCTTGTATCATACAAAACAGTAAGCAACCAGATTCTGTTCTGCTCATCAGAAGATATAATGATATAAGACATAATACTCAACTTTCATGACGAAATGACAAAAAGCAAGAGACTTTATATCCAATGATATAAGACATACATTAAGAGTAGTGTAAGATGTTCAGCTCATGTCAAAAGGAAAAATTGCCTTAAAACTAATTATTTTTCTCAAAGTCACCTTTAAAATCATACATAGCATGCATGTAAAAAGTATTTTTCTGATAAGTAAAGATAGGTCAATGAAGAGATGAAATACAAATAGCAAGCAAACAAAAACATAGAACATTATAATAACCAAACACAAACTCGACACAAGTTCTTAAAATGTCACACTAATCAACTTGAATATCATAGTTAACTAGCTAGAAAGTCCGCTGCCTTAGTAGGTGCTAAAAACTATCAAAACCATTTCAGGAAGGGCTTAATTACACCACAGTTAACATGATATAGGTAATAAATACCCAAATATGTTGCACATGTGAACAACAAATTACCCATATGACTAATGAAAACCAAGAATATAAAGTTACATGAACACATGAAATCCTGTTTCTGTTCAACTAAACACTGCTTACCTAGATCTTTCATGGCTTGCTCTGTTTTTCCTTGTTCTTGTAGCCTCATGTATCATTCATGAGCTCTCTGCTTTTCTATCTCCTCCCTGCTCACGTAAAGACAATTAACAAATGAACACATCTTCAATGAATTAAAAAAAATATATTAAAAACTTCGAATTCAAGCTAAAAAAACCAAGAATGACTAGGACACTAAGACTTCTTATTCACCTAAGGGATCTGCAGACAAGCCAAGATCTTCTGGAATTAATCAATCCTACAGAGGCATTGACCTCTCAAACTTCTGTCACATTTAGTTATATACTATAATCTCCTTGACGACAAATTACTGTCATATCAGCAGGAAGTAGGACTCCAGTTATTGAAGAAACTCATAGCTAAGACATCCTCTTGAACATACCACAGAATTCAACCAAGTGGCATTTAGTTAGAGGAAAGCTCAATCAATGTGGCTGCCAATATTAAAACTTCTAACAGATCTAAAGGGGGATAGAATGAGACTGCACACAGAAAAATAACGATGAAGCTGTGAAGAAAAATTTCCAAACAAAAAATTTGGTGTCTGGAAAATCTACCTCAGTATTGTTCAGAGTGGCAATGAGACCTCTACCAGGAAAATACTCAAAACTCTCAACAGAAATGGAAGGAAGATCCTTCCCCACACAATGATCTACGACAGCCCTGCAACAAACAAAAAAGGCAAGTTCTTTCATAAGTAGAGCAAAAAGTGTAAATCAATATTCAAGAGACAACAAGCACACCACTTCAATCATATTACAAGCAATTTCACATTTCAGACCAATAAACCCACTATGTATAGCTGTGCAGAACACTAAAATAGAGTACTTTTTCCTCTTGAAATGGATGAATAGTCATCTTCCACAGCCTAATTGGAGGATTTAAAGAACGAAAGCTGTTTTCTTATTGGATGTCAAAGAACTTATAACAAAATATTGTTTAAATAGAGTGTGGTAGTGGTCTATTCACTCTCATACGCAATTAAGTAAATTTTCTCGGACACCCATGTTCAGGAAAACTATTCCCAAAGAAAAGGAACTCCAACATCATAGAGTTTACAGCAGAATAGAGAAAAAGACAACCAGGGTTCTACTCAGTACCAAGAGTGGACCATGGCCGTATTAATCATGTCACTGGTGTTCTAGTTTATCCCTATGCAATGCCTTTTTCTGCAACCTCTCACAATAACGCAGCAATCTTATTATAGGGGACTGATATACATGTCTGATGCACCAAATGGAGCTTTTCACTCCAGCACATTTTACAATGTTAGAAAATTACGATAGAGCACATAAACGTATCGGTAGATTTACAGATGTTCTCTTGTTACAGCCAACTAGAAATAAAGTAGGTGATGCTCATATGTGTCATATGTGGATGGACTTTTAATTAGACCTTGACTGTCAAACTAGACAATGAAAGAATATATTTTCTATCCACTCCTGGTACTGAGCAGAACCAAGCCATCGTTGAAGAAGGAGACCGAGATAAGGCCAATGACTCGAAGGGCGCACACACCAAGCCATCGTTGAAGAAACAAACACACTGAATTAAGAAAAAAAGGAGAACTTTCTCGAATCAAAGCAGTACCCAGGATAGATTGTCCACAGCCTCTGCAATTAAAGCGATGAAGCACCCCCACCTTCGAGTCCTCCGTGACCGTCGCCAACGAATCCTTCTCCAAGGGTTTGCTTTTTCACGTCGCGATTACTTGCAAAACCTAATCCAGCAAAATGCGAAATGCCCCCAAATTTCTTCAGCCGTCTCTCTCAGCAACCACAAAGCACAAGTTGAACTGAACAACAACGGAGACAAGACTCACCTGGCGGTCAATCAAGCCAGCAAGGCGCGGTGGCTGGGGTTATGCGGGCGCGAGCAGAGGTTAGAGATCGAGAGAGGTTCGACGACGGTGGTGGCCGTGTGCGACGACGCCACTGTGCGAGCGAGAGGAGCTGTGAGCGGTGGGAGCGAGAGGAGCTGTGAGCGGTGGGAGGGAGGAGACGTGCGATTTGGAGAGGAGAGGAGAGGGAGAAGGACTGAGGAGCAGCTGGGTGGACTAGGAGTTGGGTTCTAATGGGTTTAAATTTTAACCCATTAACAACCCATCTATTTTAATCCTTTTAGCTTTAAACCCATTATGGGTGATTGAAAAAAAACACTCAACCCATTTATGACCCATTTAATATATAAATGGGTCATAAATGGGTGCATGACCCATTTTGACAGGTCTAGTAAATACCGAGCACAATCGCTTAGTGGCTTTCCATTAAAAACTCAAAAGTCTTCCTGAAAGTCTAGCCTAGGAAGTTGCACGGCAATTTCACACGAAATGGCTTTTCATCTTCGCCATTTCTGAGCAATGAGTGGTCTCTCCGTCTCCGATCGTCATCTACTCGAGTCATCCATGGCGACCGCATCATTCTTCGCTCTGCATGTATAAAAAAGCGCTCGATCCATGCCGCTCTAACTTGCCAGAACTCGAACCTCCGTACGTAATCCCATGGCCGTCGCTTTAGTCCTCAAGCCCTCGAAGTGGCTCGTCAGCAGGAGTCTCAAGCTCCTGAAGCTCCCCGGTCATTTTCACTCGAAACCCAAATCTCCATTATCGCCACCCACGAGCGCATCTCGGGATATCATCATCGGCGAGCACAAGTATTTGCAAGCGTTCAAGCGCTTCGACCGCGATGGAGACGGGAAGATGTCGGGTGAGGAGCTCAGCTCTTACTTCGCGTCCATCGGTGAGTCCTTAACCCCCCATGACGCTAGGAAGGCGATGGCCGACTTTGACTCGGACGGCGACGGTCTGCTCGAGTTCGAGGACTTCGTCCGCATGATGGAACATGACGGCGGCGGGGAGACGGACGACGACCTCAAGAGGGTGTTCGAGATTTTTGAGGCTGACGGAGGTCGCGGGGGCATCACGGCACAAGGGCTTCAGCGGGTGCTTTCGAGGCTTGGGGAGAGAGAACCTTCATACGAAGAGTGCGTGAGCATGATACAGGCTTTCGATCTCGATGGGAATGGAGTGGTTGATTTCCATGAATTCCAACGCATGATGACTTCGAACTGATGTCAAGACGACGAAAGGGAGGGGTCAGCATAGTTCCTTGGTTAAAGTTGGAATCTGAGAACCGGATCGATGGAAACTTCATTAGGTTCCAAATTTCAAAGTATGCAGGTAGGTTCCAAGTTCAAAATATTGAGGAGACTATTTTGAGGAACCCGGAAACTAAGACCTCCAATAAGTTTGTGTTTTTCCTGGTACATGTCTTTGTGCAATCTTGTGATATTCCATGGCATTCCGATCACTAGTGTATAATCTGAAATCACTAGTCTGTGTTTCCATTTTATGATTGAGACTTTTACTTTGTTAATGTTTCGTATTTTCATGAGTATAAATATAAGTTGTGATCAATGAATTGTAATAGTAAGTAATGGAATGTGTTCCAACATATAGGTTTTAGGTGAAATTTGTATGGAATTTGAAACTGTTTGTCCCTAATGAGAGGGCTGTGGAGTTTCTTGTGAAAATAGTTTCATGGGCAAGTGAATGGATCGAGTGCATGCTTTTTTCTATATTATTCGGACAAAACGGACTTGTGAAATCTTTTCAACTCGATTAAAATTTTGGTGGATGCATGTAAGTTGATCCGCTCATGCTAGACCTGATCAATGAGCTGGTTGATCTCTATATCGGGCTTAAAAGTCATTGCTCGGGATTGCTCATGATTTCAAACATATTAAGCTTTCTTCATAAAACGATCAGGCTTGGGTCGACCTATGTGGACAGGTTTCAAATCAAGAAGGAGATTGTTTTACCGGGCATGCTGAAGTTATGTTTCTAACCTTATAAGCTTAGGCATACCTATGGCAGGTCGCCTGACTCATAATTAGGTCTAGTTTACGTTCATTAGTAATAATACACTCACAAGTGGTAATTGTAATCTCTTGAAAGCGCTTTAAGTGAGACACGAGACACTTTAATTTGAATACGAAATCCGTCGCATCCAAAGCAGATAGTCAATTGCTCGGTCAACCCTTCAAATTATTTTTCGTGCTCGATATGATATTTCGTTGTGTGATGCTAAAGACGGTCGCCAAATTCATTCCCTTCAGCTTCTTTGAAGTTTCTCTGAGTCTTCGTTACCTTTGAGTGAACATTCCTATCTTTGGGCTTCACTCTCGGACCTCAATAAGAATACCCCATAAAGGGCCGGAGAAAGATCGAATCAGAATTTGGTTAGCTCTTAATTTTATACGATTGATTATTCTCCCCCTTTATTCTAGCACATGTTGGGTTTCGGCCCGTATTTAGGATATGAATAAGAACTTAACCTATACAATATAAGCCAAAGGAGTGAAGTCCAAATCTGTCGATATATCCTGTTGAATCAACTTTCACTCAAAAGCTACTACACCATTGGGTTTCGGCCCGTATGTTCTTGCCTCATTGGTCTCAAAGGATAACAGATTTTGTTCTCCTCTGTCCTGCGAAGCCAAGATACTGATTCCAGGATATGCGGGGTGCTCAATACCAGACGAGACAAAAAATCAATCTTACATGATGATTCAATATGGCCACTTGATGTTCCTGTACCACACCCATCTTTGACCGCCATTCTTCAAATTATAGCCTGCAAATTCTCCGGGCTTCACGCGGCTTCAAAATTTCTCACTTTTATTTTTATAATTTAGGATCATGATTGTAACATACTGAATAGATTAACTGATAGATAACTACGGCTCCCCATGTGAATTTGAGTTTCCCGAGGGGATGAACCGAATCCACAACCATCGGATCCAACCGTGTCTATTATTTTTATTACTATGATTATTATTAATGTGGAGTAATTTGAGGCTTAATTTTAGGTCATCCAAAATTGGGTAGGTAGGGGCGGTGGCATAGTATGGAACAAGTTCCATTCCCGGACCAGCATTATTAATACGAAATTATGGGTCCACATTGTATTAAGATTTTTAAATTTACGTGGGGTGTCAAGAATCTTTTTAATTATTAAAAAATAAATCCGTTTTAATGCATGAACTCAGTCAATAAATACTCCACAAACTGTTCTGTAGTCTACCCATTCAAACGGAGATTTTATTGCATAATTATATTAAATGAAATTATGGGGCCGCACTGATTTTCATTCGTTTGTGGATCAAATCAAACCGATAGCAATGTTACAGTTAAAAAATATTTTTTTTTATATACTAAAGTTTTTATTTATATAGCTTCACGCGGCATGCGCAATGCAGGCATTGTCACGAACCTTGAAGCTTTCGACCAAAAAAAAAAAAAAAAAAAAAAAAAAAAAACTGAAGCTCTTGTCAGTGACCATGCATCACCAGATTGTCTTCAGTTGCTTCATGCTCAGTCTCTTGGCTTCTGTCAATGGCCAGCAGAAGTACTCGGGGAATTCGGTCCTCGACTGCAACGGTGACAACCGGGGCGGGCCGTCCCCGGCCTTCCTCTACTCCTGCAACGGCATCCGGCGGGCTTGCCAGGCTTTCCTCATCTTCAAGTCCCGGCCTCCCTACGATTCCGTCCCCACCATTTCGACCCTCCTGTCCTCGAACCTGGAGGAGGTGGCGAGGATCAACAACGTCACGAGGCTCGCAATGTTCCCCGCCGACAAGGAGGTGATCGTCCCCGTGAACTGCTCCTGCTCGGGGCAGTACTACCGGGCGATCTCTGCATTTCCCATCGCCGGCGGTAACCACACCTATTTCACCGTGGCGAACGATACCTACCAGGGGCTCTCCACGTGCGATGCTCTCAAGCGAGCGAATCCACAGGTTGAGTTCGAGCTGGAGGCGGCGAGCGAGTTGCGAGTGCCTCTTCGGTGTGCTTGTCCTACCAGGAATCAAACTGTAAACGGCGTCAGGTACTTGCTGACCTACTCGATCAACTGGAAGGATACCATCACGGGTATCGGCGAGAGGTTCAACGCTAGCGCTGAGGCCATACTCACGGAAAACGGATTTTCAGGAGCGAACCCCACTATTTTCCCCTTCACGACGATTCTAGTTCCTCTGGTAGCCGTGCCTTCAAGCTCGCAAACCAAAGTAACGCACCACGAGCAGCCGTCTTCCCTCCGCCTGCTCATGTCTCTTCAAGAAGGGAACCCAACAAAGGACTGTATTTGGGGATCGGAGTCGCGGCAGCTGGTCTCCTGGTGATCGTTTTTGCCGCATTTGCCTGTTTTCTGTGGCCTAAGAAGATCAAGGAGGCGGTTCCCCAGTACCGAGGGCAGGCGAGTAGGAAATCGGCCTCACCGGTCGATCTCCGCTTCGAAATCGCCAGCTTGGAGGAAATCCTGAAAGTCTTTGTGTTCGAGGAAATAAAGAAGGCCACGCAGAACTTCAGCTCTCGGAACAGAATCCAAGGTTCTGTTTTCCGCGGCGCCTTCGGCCAGGAGACCCTGGTGGTCAAGAGGGTGAGCCGAGACGTGTCCAATGAGGTGAACATACTGAAGAAGATCAATCATTTCAATCTGATCAGGCTCCGGGGGTTCTGTGAATTCGATGGCTGCTTCTACCTGGTTTTCGAGTACATGAGTTACGGGTCCCTAAGAGGGTGGCTTTCCTCCAGTAAAAGCTCCAGGAAAACTCGGAGCTGGAGCCACAGGATCAACATCGCCATGGATGTTGCCAACGGACTTCACTATCTCCATAGCTTCACCAAGCCCGCCTACGTGCACAAGGACATCAACAGCAGCAACATACTGCTGAACGGCGATCTCAGGGCCAAGATTGCTAATTTCGGTCTCGCCCGCATCGCGAGAGGGGAAATGTCGAGCGCTTCCCTGACCACACACCATGGCGGGGCCCGAGGTTACATACCACCAGAGTATGTCGAGGTGGGTCTACTCACTTCAAAGACCGATGTCTATGGTTTCGGAGTGATGCTCTTGGAACTGATCACGGGGAAGGATGCAGTCATTTTGCAAGACGGAAGGGAAGTCCTGCTCTCGGCCACAGTTGCTTCCGCGATGGAAAGAGACGATGCGGAAATGGAGATCCTTCGAAGCTTCGTCGATCCTAGACTCGAACGTAGCGGAAGAGTTTTAGCTATGCGGATGGTTAGATTAAGTCTGACCTGCTTGGCACATGAGCCTACGAGGAGGCCTGGCATGGAGGAAATAGTGGTGACACTGTTGAAAATCCAGGCGGATCTAAAGGCCCTGGAAATTCAACCGACATACTCGAAGCTTGGAAGAAGGTTGTAATTCACAGTATAGAGATGGAGTAGAACTTCTCGTCGATTTCTATAGATGATGTTGTATACAGTTTATGCCACAATTCTTTACCATAAGAGGAACTACGAGATATCTAAGAGAAAAATGATTGACCCTCTTGATGGTATACTGGACCGAATCGCATTACTCGAACTATCATGAAAGATCATCAGAGCAGAGGATCAAAGCAAATGGCTCAACATCGTCCTAGGAAAGAGGGAAAGAGAGACAAAAGGAACAGCTCATTTCAGATCGAGACAGCGACTGCTGAATTGTACCCGTGTTTATTCATATCGCTTACAATTCGAGATGTCATTAAGCCATGCAACAACAATGATCAAATGGAAATTTACAGATCTCATAGGAAGCTGATGCTACATGAATTCGAAATTATTTTCAGCATGAAAGGCCAGGCCTTTTCATTTAAGAAGGAAAACAGGAAAAGAATGTGAGAATGTTTTTGGTTGATCAGTATGGGAAGTTGCCTTTCATTCGGATGTGGTCGAGTGTCCTTGGCAGACCGTACTTATGCACAGCCTGTAGACCAGCCCTAAGTCCATCACCGTACACAGGGGAAGCGTCCGACTCTATCTGGTGTTTAAAGAACTCCCCCAGCTTTCTCTCAAACTGAGATCTTGCACCTTTCTTAGCTACTGCTCTGGAAGCAGATGAAATTGAGGAGGTTGACGCGAACTCATGGCTCGATATAGACATCAGTTGTGTATGCAACCACATGTGAGCTAGCACTTGACAAATCCCTTCTTCAACATCTTGACGAAGAGTGGGGTAACCTTCAAAACCATCCAGGTATATCAGCAGCTTGAAGAGGAGCACCCAACCACAGATAGAACATTAATGAATTGATAGAACTCGAGGAGAATTGAGAAACCGCTCCTAATACATGAAGCCACTACTTGACATCACAAGTTTTAGGGAAAAAAATCCAAAGGATCAGCATAACCTTAGTAATTGAGGAATATAGAAAGCACATTGACGAAACTTCCATCTACTTTTCTGAAGATTCAACTAAAAAAATATACTGGAAAGAACCTTTTAGTCGCAACCAAGCGTGCATCATTTCATGAGCCAGTATGGATCCAGTCAGCAACCTGCATAATGTTCCAATCAACATTTCAATAGCAAGTAAGCTAACCACTATCAAAGTCTGCGAAAGTAGTACAAGCCGGAAGAGAAGTCAAAAATCTCGGTCCAACTCAAAAGATCATTTTTTGGATAAAAAAACTCTTTTCATAATTTGCATAAGAAGTATCTAAGATGTCATTTGTTTTATTAAGTGCTACATGTTCGGTCTTCTTCTTTTGGAGCTTTTCGCGAGATTTCAATTCATCATAGAATCAGATCAATGGATAGCATACCTTGGAAGGCCATACAAGACTAGAACTGCAGTCACTTCACATCGACGGGTCAGTGGCTCTGCTATTGTGCCTGCTCTTCGACGTCCCCTGGCTCCTGGCTGTCTTGAATTCTGGTTCATGAAGGGCTAATGTAGACTTCAACTTGCAATTAATCTCAAACCATGATGGGCATGCGCACTGTGCATGATCACCACCCCACACACATGTATGACGCCTGAACCTACCCACCCACAAACACATACAAACAGAGAGAGGGGGTCTAAAATCTTTACCGTGCCGATTGTTTGTTCTTCAGAGAGGCACAGTCCTCTTGTCTCGGGCATATGATGATGGCCCTGAACCAAGAAAAAAAAAGATTCAGTGCAAAAAGCAATAACATGATCGATACAACTCAGTTTATGACAATCTAAGGTCATCTGTGTTGGCAGTAACATGAATTATGATTCAACTTACTAATCGAAAGCTCTACTGACAATATTGTTCAGAGTAGACAACAGGGGATGGATCACAGATGGAGTCGGCCAGAACAACCAGTAAATTATTAAACTTCAGAAGGCACAACTTTAACAAATAATGATAGGCAAACAAGCAATGTAAAATTAATTCTTGTAACAAATTGTCGTGCACAGATTATTCTAGGACAAATTCTCAGAACCACTTTACATTCATGATCCCGCAAAAACTCAGAAGTCAAACTAGTTTACTTCAATCGTTGACATCAACACCATATTGAATCAAATTAATTATTGAGAGTTGCATGAAAATTCCAACAAATAAGTGAATGCGATAAACAAAGATCATCAGCAGTGCAGCTCATAGTTATCTACAATTTCCCACCACCAGAGGAGCTCTAATGATTATTTAGAGCTGTTTGACTTACATGTTTCTCTCCCTCCCTCGCTTCATTTAGTGCTTGTCTCTCAACCAAAAGTAATGGAACTTCCTGCTCCACTTTCATGTTTAGAGCTTCATAAAATTCTTGGATACCAACATACAGTGGTTGACATTCATTTGTGTCCATCACTGCTGAGTCGAAACACTCGAGACAGAGCTTTCGACCATCTTTAAGAGCAACATATCTGGTCTCTCGTGGCTGCACATGAATGACAAGAAAATGCTTAATCCTCATGACATTAGTTTACAGCAAATTCATTGCTGGTTTTAAGAACACAAAAGTAGTTTAATCATACTGACCTCCATTCGCTCACAACTGCAGCATCGTGGAGTCCCATCATGTTCATGAGAAGGGCAGTATTTCTGACTCCAAAAGGGATGTGCCCGGTACTCAATAAGACCGGCAATGTTTGTAGGGATCTGTCAAGAGATTTCCAAAACAAGCACAGTGAAAAAGTGGAGTTTCTAAAAGAACCAAAGAAAAATGTGGAGAGCTTTCTGCTTCTCCAAACCAAACACTGGGCACTTTATCCCCCAAAGATCAATCAATGGCACTTACAGATGTTAAAATACAAAATTCTTCTAAGCATCATTCTGATGAGTGTTTCTTTTCTTTTCTTTTTCTTCAATGAATAGGAAGTTAAATATCAAAGCACCATGAAGAGTCATAACTAGTGCTTGAGGCTTGGAGGACCATGATGACTCCACTCAATCATAGCCCATTGCTAAGTATTTCAATTAACATATGAAAGGATTAAGGGAGAAATTATTGACAAATAAATAATATGGCGGCAAAAGAATTTAGTAACCAACATTTCTTGTAAATGCAACATGACTGGCTGGTATGAAAATTCTTAAAGCAGATATTTCCATTCTCTATGTATTAAAGTGCAAAAACTGCATAAATGCCAAATGCAAAACAGGTACTGATCGTCTTACATTTAAATTTTAAATCACAAGACTCCATGAGAACATCTGATTACTTACTATACTACATGCTCTGACAATCCAAACCTTATCAACATGGACTAGATTGTCAATAATTTGTCATACATTTCGCACTCAGAAAAGGTTGGGCATGAACATCCTCGGTTAACAGTTCAAACTGAATTTCTGAAACAGTTTCCTCAGAAACTGAAAAAACTAAAATAGCCCTGTGGAGTAACTGCCGTAGAACACACTTGAGCTTGCATTGCCCAAGAAAATGGAGTAAACAATCAAGAGCTTTAGTTCTACTAACTCCCATGACTTACAAAATGGCTGCAGACATCACACTTTGGGTGGTAGTGCTCCTTGTAGCAAGATTTATGGTATGGATAATTGCCCGACAAAGAGAACTGCATAAAAATGCTAAATCAGCCTGTCTACAACTCAAGTAACA
This sequence comes from Corymbia calophylla, assembly GCA_014182845.1. Taxonomy (NCBI): domain Eukaryota; kingdom Viridiplantae; phylum Streptophyta; class Magnoliopsida; order Myrtales; family Myrtaceae; genus Corymbia; species Corymbia calophylla. Next base: position 11,108,749 of record CM024698.1, on the reverse strand, counting down.
CTGCCAATAAGAAGAATGGATTCCTAGAATAGAAATTATCGAACAATTCACTGCAGTAATTTAAATGCGTAGTACCTCATGTTCAGAAATTGGTAGGGTGCAAGCATGGCAGCGGAAACATTCAGGATGCCAAACAGCACCCATACAGTTCAAAAACCGTCCTAGACCAATCTCTGTATTGCATCCAGCACAGATCCTGTAGAAGAGAAAGTGCATATCACTCACACTTTTGATGAATGCATGGTGCTTGAAGCGAGACAACTGTCAGAAAGAGAAAGCTAAAAACCCCATAAAGAGATTAACCAGCAGATCTGACACCAATAGTTTCACTAGGATGCAAGGCATTTACAAGATTTTATTGAGTTAGAAGATGACAACTGCTCTAGAGCTTTGAAGGATATGTTCTGAAATCACAACAAAATCCAAGTTTCTTCTGATTTTAGAGTATAACTTAGAGACGAGAGAAGATATTACGTCCTCAGTTCTCTCTTTACGCCATCGCTAATCAATAAAGCTATAGCATGTACCCGACTCTGAGTACATCTGAGCAATGTCACAAGGCATAGGGATTACATAACAATTATCCAAAAGAATGCACACGAGATCTTATTTTGGAAGAGGTTTCTTGGTTGCTAAAGTAATATAAACTTCTAGGTGAAAATAACTGAGCAAATCAGTTTGCTAGAGGTGGATACAGATAAACTGGATCAGACTATTTGGACCATATTGGCTTATTATGGAAACAAACTCTGTAACCTGGAGCAATCGAGACCATTGCTTTCTGCTGAAAAAATGCTGGAAGTTTCATGTCAAATTAAGTTCACTGGTCAATCAAATAAGCAGGATAAAACTCCATGAATTTTTCTTCTGAAACCAAAGTTTACCAACATAGATGTCTATTTTCTGGTGAAATTTCACTTAGTTGTTCAAATTTCTAGTGGTTACGATAAAACAATTTGAATAGAAATTTCTTTGATAAAATCAGTTTGTGGACTTATCCTGTCTCCCTTTGTTAATTAAGAAATAAGCATGTCTAAGCTTGAGTCATTTTTGAATTGGTATCTAACAAATCACTAAACAAGTTAAATATAAAATATTTTCAAAATGATTTTCTAACAGGATCTAGTTTGCTTTAAGATACTCTACAGCTTCACACGCAACAAATGCAGTCAAATGCCAAATATGACAATATGCAGCTATGGTAAGCCTACGAGAAAGGCTCTGAAGAAGTGAATCTGTTACTTACACTGACCTCAGAAATTATAAACAATTGGACCATGTTTTATTGTCTCCCACATACCTGTAACCCGTCTGATAGTACATTGGCAAAGGGTGATATGTATGTCCGTTGCCATATCGCGGAGGAGAATATCCATTTCCGTATGAGGGAGGACAATATCCATTTTCATGTGGGAAAGGAGCACTTTCATCTTCATGCTGAGGTGAACTTTCAAAGTTCAAGCTTTCTTCAATAGCTCTGGCAAGTTGTTCATCTTCTTTCAACAGAGATTCATTATCTATCCAACAATTTGAGAAACTATGTCGAATTCTAGCATGGTCCATTTGAGAATGCACACATCAAATAAGACACTTCCAGGTATTTAGCTGAGAAACTTAAAATTTCATGGAAGAGCATGCCGTATCATCAAATTCACATATGGCATAAGGAACTTTATGTGTGTTAATAGAGTATAAGATGTACATATGTTGCCATATTTTGCAGTGGCTACAAAATATAAATTTGCTATTCTAGAGCCCAATTGGACAACATGTAGATGCTTAATCCTCCATAAAAATTGAGCTTGAATTTATCACCCAGAAACACTCAGACAACAATTCTCAAAATGATGTCTCCATGGTGGTCTCTCAGTCCTAAGGTGAACAAACTTCAGTGCACTACCCTGCATATGAGCCTCCAGCCCCCAATTACCATGGGATGTCATATGATATAACCGTGCATGTAAGTTAGGCTCATATGCACGCTGAGCAACCAATACCTGCTCCAAAGCTAAGCCAGGTTTTACTGTTTCAATGCAACATTTTCATAATCAAAGCATTAGATAAAACATATCATGTTGACCTGTCCATTTTTTCTTAAGTAAACTTCCACAATAAATTAAACATAGTTTTGCCATCTGTACCAGCTAGCCATGGGGAATTATACAATCTCACCATTCATATCATCGACATTAATTCATCATACTCATCCTGTACTTTACCACCATAAATCAAAGCATAGATTTTTAGCACATTCTGTGACCCAAAGCATCTATTACAAGCATTATTGTGATTGAAGTAGTTAGCTGTATCACTCACCAATAAAATTTGCTCTGTTTTGATTTTGTTCTGATAGGGATAACGCAATGGCATGATTGACATCTTCATCGTCATAGTCCGACAAGATATCCTACATTTGATTCAACAAGAAATTCTATCAGAAGGATAAGTGAGTGAACTCGGTCAAATAACTCAGAAAGCTTTGATTGAGGCAGATTTATCAGGCACCATAGGCAAGGAACTATGTACTTTGACTAAGATCTAGTGGCAGAAGAAACAAAAAAGCATGCATTTCAGAGCAGAGATATCATCTATATTACTTGTTGCACTTCCCACCATTACTTGTTGCACTTCCCACCATTAACGTAAGTTTAGCAGATTCAATCTTCAGGGACAAAGCAAAAGGTGGAGATGAGATTACCCCTGAAGTGGAAGAAGCATCATAAGAAGGATCCTCCCCGTAATTATCATCGTAATGCCCTTCCGAAATATCGTGACTCGAGCCTTTAAAGATCTTGCTGAACCAACCCATAAGGCTAAATGTTATCTGCACATAGTTGGGAAAGCTTTTACCTGCAAAGACATCATGGACTTTCTGTTAGGTGAGGTCTACAACAGAACTATGCTCCAGATGCTCTCAACATCTGTCTTATCTAATTCCATCGCATTCAATGTGCTCATAGAACCTCATGTTTAACAGCCATAGTCATGCAATCAAAGTTGATATAGTTTTCCTCCATCGTTCCATGAATGCAATCCATACCTTAGCAAACAGCCATCATATGTTTCGCAACTAACTCTGAGCTCAACAACCTAATGGAGGTACAACAATTGGAAAGCAAACCATCTACTCCTGATCTTCAATATGATCAGAAGCCTATTTAAGAAGCAGTATGTTTTAACACACAACCTTTCGACCATGTTTGCCAATTTCTCATAAGCATGCTCGAATTGAACAAGAAAAGGATTTAGCTATTAGGCAAAGAGCACGTAGAAAAACAAAAGATAAAGCAAGTGATCAGCCCACCAGTCATACTTGAGAGCTTATGAGCTGCGAATCAGAGTGACAGAGGAAGCGCTCGAACAATGTAAGTTGACACATCAAAGTCAAATATATGTAAACATGGATGAGGAACCAAGATTCTTCCAGCTCAACATGTCAATGAAAATCATGACAGTACAACGTTCAACTTCTGATAAAAGTAACAACATTTCTTTAAAAAAAAAACACGTAGTGGAGGAGTGACTCACCTCAAACAAATCGCAGAGCCTGCAACAAAAAATGGCCAAAGCGGTTGAGACCCAGATCAGATAACATCACAATTCTACGAAAAAGCAACGGCGATCCTCGCATAGACGACACCCTTTCCACCTCTCTTTTCTTCCCTTTCCGTCTCTTCGCCCAAACGACAACCTTTACAAGAAAGAAATGGAGAAGACACGCAATGCACTTGCTTGCAATCTTTCAACAACTACAAATTAGAGCAGAAAAAACCCGTTCCGAATAACAGGCGGAGCGACAGCATTTTCCCAATCGAGTGCGCAACCGCAAGAAACAGCAACGAAATCGAAGTATAACCCAAAATGCCAAAAAGTCAAATTCGGAGAAACCGCAAGCTCTCCTGCAGGTTTTGTCCCGACCCAAAAAGATCTGACAACGTATGATGCGTCAAAAAAATAAAAATAAACAAAAACAAAACACCCCGGTCGAGCATTTCAAATTATTTCCATCAAAGGTTTGCAAGGTGTCGAACATATAGTTAATGCGGTTTGAAAAACAAAACAAACGGGAAAAAGAAAAGGGAGAACGACTCTGACAGGATGGTCTCCGTGGGGTCCCGAAAGAAAGGAAAAAAGGAAGGCGGCCAAAGCAAAGGCCTCGAGGCCCCTCACGACAGAGGGAGGACGCAGCATCCGCAAGTCTTCTTCTTTTCTTCGAATTTTTTAAGGCTTGCCGTGGCAGGTGGGGCGGGGGTGGCAGGCTGTTGTGCCATGCCATGTCCAACTTTGTTCCGGAAAACGGGTTAACCATCTTCGAGTAGGTGAAGCTGTGTGGCCGGTGGGAGAAGTGGAGAAGCCGTGGGGTTACGGTGAAAAGTGCTGGAAAAAACAATAGTTTCATTTCGTAATCAAGCACTTCCCACTAAAGCATGAAGATCTTTCACGCAATCGAACTTTTTTACAATTTTGGTAGCTCGCGTTGTCGATCGCATCGCTTTTCCTTGTTTATTATCGTGTTGGATTTTCTTGTCCTTTGGAGTTCTCTTGAAATTGTCATTATAATAATCTGTGGTCCATCTAGTGAATTTTACAATTGTATCGCCGAGCTTTGATTTCAATCACGCTCGATGAATTGTTTACTTTTCTTTTTTGCAAGTAATACATTTCGGCTAGAATCAAGAACGAATTTTCTCATAAAATGCTAATCAGACGGTAACGTGACATCTAAATCATTATCATATGTTTGTCATATGAGTAGTTTTGCTAGAAAATTGCAGAATTTCTGCCGACACGTAAATTGCAAAGAAATATAATTTAGTACCCTAGGCAATTAAAGCAAAATGCAGTGACTTTGATTGTTAATACTCGCTCATTAATTTAATTTAAACGAGTTATACATGTCGATTTCATGTCTTGCAAGTTTGACCCGAGTACGATATGATTAAGTGAACACGAACTTGAGCCGAACAAGATTAAGCTCTGCATAAATCCACTAATTATGAATAGTAATCGAGTCTTTTTTTATGACGTCAAATCAACATTTCTATCTTAATATGACGGTGGCAGTGATAGTTGTGGCGGCAGTCTAAATGATGTCGATCGCTTTTGTCAAGTACTCAATCGGACAAGATTATTCCAACTAGTGACATACGATCCATTCCAATTTCAGGCAATTTTAGCCCTATTGATAATAAATTTGGCTTTCCAATTTGTCTCATGTTGGGCAATCCACTTCTGAAAAATTTGTCCTCTTGCTCTTGTTTGTCAAAAGGAGCCGATCCGGTGATCTGGTAATCCGACAAATCGTTCAAAATCATGATGGCTTGTATCCAACATTGCTCCACTTCTAAAAACAGAAAGTACCAACACAACTCTTCAACTACTCGCAAATAATTCATAGGACATGAAAATTAATTTAGAAAAAATATGACATATGTATGTCAATTTAAATTTTTGTGATAGGAAAATTAATTTAGGTTAAATGTTGTACCACTATGCTAATTTGGGATTTTTGTTGTTGCATGAACCCTTTATTTTTTTTTTTGACAAAATTCCTTTGTAAGGCTTTGTTTGGGAAGGAGGAGGGGAAAATGGGAAGTAGGTTCAAAAATTGGAAAAAAAATTTGCAAATTTTCATTAGAGGGAAGAGAGGAAAAATTATAAAAAGTTTTGTTCCGTTATATCTTCTGGGTAGTGATGGCAAAGGTAAAGCGGAGGTCGCAACAGTGGTTGTGGTGGAGTCATGGGCTATAGCAGCAAATGTGGAGCAGAAAATAGTTAGGACGTGATTATGGGGAGTGAAATGTCATACTTCCTTGTTATAATTTCAATCAGGTCATTCGTTTTGTGAAAAATAAATTATTTAAAAAATATTTCTCAAAAAAGGATCTTACTTTTATTGAAAAATATTTGTAAATATAGTCCAAAAAATAACAAGAGGAGGAGAAAAGTAAGTGAAAAGTTACAAAATGATTGAATGTCCTGCTTTTTATGAATTCGATTGATTGAACTAGACAAGATCTGAGTCTCCAGTAGATCATGTATTGAACCATTGAAGACTGAAAAATGGGTTTTAAAGAACAAGAAGGCAAATTCGCCATATGAGGAATGGGATTTAAACATATAAATTTTAGTTACAAAAAGTAGACTGAACATTCAATAAGAATTTCATCTAGCTCATTAATAGAAGTGCACGGTGATGGCTTTCTTGTCATTAATTATTGGGATAATTGTATTGAAATTGTTACAATTGATTATGAAAGTGCAATAGAGTTGTTACCCTTTTAAAAAATACAATCAAATTCGAAAATTTATTATAAAAGTGCAATTAAGTTCTAGAATTTTCACAAATTACAATCAAATTTTAAAACTTGTCAAATGAGTATAATTAAGTTTTTCATTAACTCCATCCAATTTGATAAATTGAAAATACTAATAACCGAAAAAACTTGATTGCACCAATTTACAAATTTTAGAATTTGACATTATAAATTTTGAAAATTTAAAGATTTAATTACACTTCTTAAAAATTTTACAATTCAATTATATCTTTGTCATAAGTTTTAGATTTTTCGGCTCTTAATTAATTGTCTCTTGCGAGAAACATTTCATTTATTTGCTTTCGCAAAAACCCGTACGAGGATTTTGTCTTTGAATTCCGCGACGTACGCTAACTGACGGAAGACAGCTAATTAGTCTTTTCGTGAAGATGAGGGAAAAAGCACGTGGGACATGAGGAGCGAGAGAGAGAGAGAGAGAGAGAGAGAGCCTGGTACGGTGGTACCAAATAATGCGCAAGAATTTAAGGCTCCGTTCGCGATCTTTTACATTGTTTATAAATATGACACAATAAAAATATTTTCACCATCTATAAAAAATATTTAAATATAAATTATTATCAATAATGAAAAAAATTTAGTGACTAATTATTGCAAATTATACAAACGATCATTTAAAAAAAATATTTTATAAATTATTTATTTTTTGCGAATCAAACGAAACCTAATAATAAACAAATCAAGCTAAATAATCTTGAAATAACTTATGTTAAGATTGAAAGGTAGTTGTGAGTACCACTTTTTGCTTATACAAGCTGCTAATTGCATGACATGAGCATGATACTTGGGACATAAATAATCCAATTTCTACAAGCATAGTAGAACTAACAAAATTTTCTAGAACAATTATTAATTTAAATTGATTTCTTTTCAAGTTTGAGACGACTTTTGAGTAAAACATAAAGCCTTATAAACTAATCAAGCATGATTATCTCCCTTCTTTTTGAGATATATTTCATGAGTAGCACTTCAAATCAATTAATGTTTTTTTTTTTTTTTCATATCTCTACTCATCATTATTCGAGATCATTAGATTGAACTTCCCATATTTAAATTTGCATGGTAATCTTACATGACATTAGCATTGCGTAACCTTGTCTAATACTGTGTACGAATTGCACTACCCTTACCTGGACTAGGAGGGTTGTTCTTGGTGACAATCCTACCATTCAATTTCTGTTGTAACCTCTCTCTCTCTAAAATTTCTTCCACACCAGTATTTGCCTAGAAATTCGGGCAAATTTCCATCGAAGTGCCACAATTTCAAAAGTTCTAAAGTTCAACACAATTAGCAATTAATTTAATAAAAAATAAGTGCTTGAAAGACCTCCCTTCCCAACTAAACTTAGCGGTTAAGCAATATCTACATTCAAAATACATCTTCTTTCCTTTCTAACTGTACTGCTTGTGAATGAGGAATTCTTTAAAGCAAGACAATGGATGGCATCAGTCTAGGAGCTCAGCAAAAGGTAGCTACAATTTGTTATATTAAGAAAAAGAGTGAAAGCCAGGCGAAGCTACAAGAGATAGGCAGGCAATCCATCCCCGAATGGAAAAGAGCCCTGGGCATATGAGAAGAATTGCCTCTGGCATTTGGAGTAATGTACGTATCCATGGTGGGGACTTTGTTGATTGCTTTCTTTATGTGTTTGAGAAATTGGAGATGGAAGAGCTGGAGCTATGGAGCGCGTAATAGTTTTTTATTTAGTTATTGGCTCATGGGAACGCTGTAGTTCATAAGGAGAAAGGGTGGAAGTGTTAGAACGAGGAAGTCAAGCATCAAATTCAATGTATTAAGTTAAGCGTATGGTGGAAGTAGAATGATTGGAGCTTCCTAGTGCTTAGGCTACTACCTGTAGGCTTCATCCTCCTCTTACCTATTGGAAGATGATCTGGACCAGAAAGCTTTAAGTTTAATGGCGGGGGTAGAAAGGAAGTCGGTACGAATAGGAGAAGGCCTAGAATAGCCAAGCAAAATGGGTGCTTTTAAGTGGTCCAATCAATCTAATGCGTAATGTCCGGCGAAACATGGGGACATGAATGCAAAGGTGCACTAATGATACGGAGTTGGGAAAATAACAAAATGATTTTAGATTTTAGCTTGTCTTCTTTAAATTTCTACTTTATTCAATGTGACATTTAAACTTTAATCGATACACAATATTATTTTTGAATTTTTAATTTATTTGATGTGATTTATGATTATTTTTTATATATTTAATTTAATATTTAAATTATATGAAAATATTTAATATTATTATTTCATTAATTCAAATTTTTAGAATTTGTTGACTTGGCTAACAATCGAGTACGCTTGAATGGTGGACAAAAATTAACATTACACATGGATTATCCACATAAGATATTTCACTCAAATTAAAATATAATAGTCTTTTTGATTTTTTAAATTTAGAAAAAATAATTGTCCATGTTGACGTGGATTATTATATTTTGTTTTGAGTTGAATATCTTATGTGGATATTCTAAATGTGACATCATTTTTTTTGTCATTGTTCATATTTACCAGATTAAAGTCAAATTAACAAATTTCCTTAACTTGAATATGACAATATTGTATATTTTTCTTATGGTTAGATATTAAATTAAATATGTATAAAAAATTTATAGATGATGTCAAATAAATTAATAGTTTAAAATTAAAGTTGCAAAACTTGTCCTCTCATTGCGTGTACTGTTTGGTGTCACGTGGCTAGTATGAGTCCAATCCCAATCCCAAAGCCAACTTCAAATTTGCTCTTTTTCTGCAGAAGACTTATCGTGTTTTGCCCCTCTCATCTTGATTTAAAGACATCCACAATCAGTCATTACCACGTGTCGAACCCAAAATGGTAATCGGTGCGATTCACTCTCTTCATTTTGATTAGTCGGTAAGTCCCGACGGCACGTCATTACAAAGCCAACTCTCCGAGCATAGGCAGCAGAAAGGGCGCTGCCATGACTCAGTACTCACTCGGCATGTTGACTCGGAAGAGCTCCGTCATCTCCCCGGCGAGATCGAGCCGATCGCGGCATGTTGAACCCAACTGTGATCATGATGTTGACTCGGAACCTCACCTTATCGCCGCCCGCCTCTGTCCAGATTCAGGAACTGGCCCTGCATTTGGCGCCACGGAACATTACGCTAGTTCCTCTGCAAATTAACTTCACATACGGGTTTTTCTATCTATGGCAACTTTTTCTCAGATTTAAGAACTCATAGGCTCCATGCACGTATTTGAATATTTCACCGGGACGATGCGGACACCGGACCCTACTCAAACGCATCCCTACCCACTTCCCATCACACCATCACACTCCAATTCCAAACCTACCCGACTTGGAACAAGAAAACTCATTTGTCTTCGCATCAATTTTCCAAGATATGGATAGGGTGTCAGCAAGTTCTTTGTTGATCTCACCGTGGAGGGTCCCGATCCAAATGGTAAATCATTCTTCCGAAAGTTTTCCTTTTCGTATCCCGCGGTTCTTCCTCGCTCCGTTGGCTGAATATAAAGTCTGAGAGTGGAGACGACGCCCATGGACACTGTCTCTCAAGAAAGAGCCGAACCCGCAGGTGGTGAGAGGCAATGGCCACGGACGTGCCCTTCTCGGAGTGGACAGCAACAGGAATGACAATGGCGTTCCAAGGGGAGAAGAGAGCAAGCGTCTTCAGGCAGTTGGGAATGAGTCCGGGAAGCTATGGAAGATCGCCGGCCCAGCCATCTTCACCTCTATAATGCAGTACTCGCTCGGCGCACTGACTCAGACCTTCATCGGCCAGGTCAGCGAGATGGACCTCGCTGCCGTCTCTGTTGGGAACTCCGTTGTTGGTGGCTTTGCATTCGGCGTCATGGTTGATATCCCCGTGTTCAATTTATGTACATGTTTTAATTGCTTAGCATCATTGTGTGAGAGTAATGACTTGTTCGTTTCTTCTTTTCTTAATGTTTTGAATGTGGTCGGATGTAGCTGGGGATGGGGAGTGCACTGGAGACGCTGTGCGGGCAAGCGTTTGGAGCGGGACGGATCAGGATGTTGGGGGTGTACATGCAGAGATCATGGGTCATTTTGCTGATCACGGCTTGCATTTTGGTCCCCGTCTACGTCTTCGCTCCTCCCATTCTCGAGCTCATCGGTGAAACTGCCGAGATCTCTGAAGCTGCCGGTTAGTCTCTCTGTCAACGTTCATCTTTTTCCCTCGAATGAATTTCCATCGCATCCTGAATCCGACAACAAAGAGATAATTCATAAAAACTCTTTTCAACGATAGGAACTTGAGAAGAGTCGTCACGAGTCCTTGGCGATTTTGCAATTGGCAGAGTTGCATTATAGATAGTATACATATAATCTTCCCTAAAAAGGGTGACAGGCTTCTAGGACCTTAGTTAAACTGTGGTTGTACTCGGAGCTCTGTTGTCTGTGCATCAAGAAGTCGCAGTTGGAGTTCAGCATTACATTACTTAAATTTATTTATTCTTTTAAATTCGTCCTACTTTGTTGACCGAACGTCCCTGCCTCGGTGCAGGTCAGTTCGCGTTGTGGATGCTCCCGCAGCTGTTCGCTTATGCTCTCAATTTCCCTATACAAAAGTTTCTGCAAGCACAAAGAAAAGTTTTGGTGATGGCTTGGATCTCGACGATTGTCCTGGTGCTACACGCGATATTTAGCTGGCTCGTGATTCTGAAACTTGGTGGCGGCGTAGTTGGAGCAGCGATCACTCTCAACACATCGTGGTGGCTCATCATCATTGCCCAGCTGCTGTACATTTTCATCACCAAGTCGGACGGCGCTTGGAGTGGGTTCTCCTGGCTCGCGTTTGCAGACTTGTGGGGATTCGTGAAGCTTTCCTTGGCTTCTGCTGTGATGTTATGGTATGCTAATTACTGAGTATGCTCGTCGATGGGTGTTCGATTGTGTCAAAAGTGTGGAATTGATGGTGCTCGAAATTGGATTGCAGCTTGGAGCTGTGGTACTTCATGGTGTTGTTGGTGATCGCTGGACGTCTGCCGAACCCTCTGATACCTGTCGATGCCATCTCTATATGGTAGGTCATCATTTTCCCCTTTCTGGTAATACTTTCAGCAGCACATTCTATCTGGACGAATTGGTTAATATGTAGAATTCGATGCGAACAGCATGAACATAAACGGATGGGACATCATGATCGCAGTTGGGTTCAATGCTGCGATAAGGTGAGGTTCTTACTTCCTTTCCCTCTGTTCCCTGAACCAGATTTCGGCTAATTTGTTGTATTGATCATTAAGTACTGAGTACTTGCTCGCGAAATGTAGTAGTACATCACTACCCGAAAACGTGTTTCATTAGATATATGAGTATCATCCATGATTTTCTTCACCAGTGTGAGAGTATCGAATGAGCTAGGAGCCGGCAATGCTCAAGCTGCAAAATTTGCAGTGATGGTTGTTTCGGTCACATCCGTGACAATTGGAGTTATTGCCATGGCCGTGGTGTTTGTCACCAGGGATTACTTTCCTTATCTCTTCACAAGCAGTGAGGCTGTCGCTGCCGAAACGACAAAACTCGCCTTCTTACTGGGATTCACAGTACTCCTGAACAGTCTCCAACCAGTCTTATCAGGTAAGCACTTGCACACGAAAACATCATACATCGATTTTCAACCTTTTTTTACAATGACAGTGCAAAGCACGGGTAAATATACAATCATTATCCACATGCTTCATATTTATCTTGAATAACGTACTTCAATTTCTCGTACTTCTTCTTTTGGGTCATTAAGGTGTTGCTGTTGGCGCTGGATGGCAATCCATTGTTGCATACATCAATATCGGATGCTACTATATCATTGGATTGCCAGCCGGCATCCTCCTCGGCTTCAAATTCGGTTTTGGGGCGATGGTGAGTCTATTTGATCAATTAAATTGGACTATTGGGATGTGCATGGAACAAAATCAGCTCTCGTGTCATCTGAGATATTACAAAGCAGGACATCTAAGTACAACATTTTTGGTGACGAGAGACGATTACCGCATTTTCACAGGGCAGCCAGTGTCCGATGTCTGTGTTACAAATTATCTGTTTTAAGATTTTAATTCAAGAAAATGAGAACGTTCGGGCTTTGGTCTGTGGCTACTAACATGACAGCTCCTCAAGGATAGCAAGAAGAGAGTCGAATGAAATCTTACTCTCATTTCACTCACATTCCATCTTGATTCTTTCCGCAAAACCCGCCTTCACCTTTGCAATTTGCAGGGGATTTGGTCGGGAATGATTGGAGGCACATGTCTGCAAACCATCATCCTAGTAATTATCACTTCCATAACCAACTGGAACCGAGAAGTAAGATCCCTTTCCTTTTCGACATAAGCACTCCACATCGTTAACTCGTTGTCCGTCCATTGCCTTCGGTCCTCTTCTGTTTTGTACTCTGAGCATCTTCTACAAGCTCTGTAACTCACACGTTTATTGCATCGGAAATCAACGCCTCATTGAATTTCAGGCTGAGGAAGCAGAGAGTCGTGTGAGGAAATGGGGAGGATCAGCGGTGGAGCATTGAGAGATCGGAGCCATCAGGTGAAATCAGAAGCTCGTGATGCCAATGCCATGGACACCGCCTTGCAATGGCCGAAGTACCATGATAATCAATTATCGCTGATGCAATTTAGAGTCGTTTCTCTCAGAAACCATGCTTTAGCACCAAGAAGCACAAAATAAAAACTTTAGGGATCGATCACAGATTCTTTGACATAGCAACTTTCTGCGTTAATGCGACCATTTCTCTTATGTTACACAAGATGCAGCCTGACGATATTGCTTTGCTTTTCTCATGTTTCAAGTGCTCTTTCATTGCCTAACATCTAATCTGATGCTCATTGGCCACCGGCAGTAGCTGGACCAAGCAGTCGATATGGTTTCCTAGTACCTACTACCTAGTCATGCTTTGGTCTCTCTCCTCTGCAATTTTTACCCAACTGGTCTTGCCTCAAATGAAACCGGCACATGTATACCCGCAACCCATGTATGTAAAAACTTCCCCAGAATCATTTTATCACGAATTATTTGAATCAATGATTAATAGATAGAAATTATAAGTTTACACTATACAAAAAAATAAAAATCGCATGACAATATATAGAAAGATAAAAATGATTTGAGTTTTGTAATTTTGTAGGAAGGTTAGCATTTCATGATGGGAAAACCTCAAATTCTAAGTTTGAAACTTGTGAGGAATACTACATTATCAACTTACTTAATTGCCCATGGGTTTGGTGTTTGTAAAATGAGTAGTTAAGGATATTTTGTAGACAAACGATTTGAGAAACATTTAAAAATAGTGGCCCAAAATGAGAACACTTACAAGAGGAGATCTTCCTTACTTCTTATAATAGCACAGTTGACGAGGCCGATTAATCATCATAGGAATAAGCTTTCCACATTTTCTCTTATTAATGTCAAGCGTTCAAAGATTAGACGTGAGCTTGGCACGAGGCTGACCCAGAGCTGGACATGAATGAGTAAAGAGCGAGTAAAGTCTAAGTACATTCTCTTGAAATTGTGGCTGGTTGATGCATTAGGGTTAACCAAAGTATGTTTGGAGGAGGAGAATGAACCTTACTAAATATAATACCTTGTATTAGGAAGCATCTAGGAAGTATTTCAAATTATCCTCTGAATTCTTGAATTAGGGAAGATTTCATATAAGGGCCTAAAAGGGGATCATTTTCTCAAAATAGGGCCCACAGTAGATATTTTGTCTCAATTAATGTCCTAAAGTCATCAATTTAGTCTCAATTAAGAATCTAACTTTACCAACTAACCAAATCTTGTTAACGTTTAGAGGCATTCTCGTCCAAATACATTTTTTCTTTATCTTTCTCTCTTTGTTTCATCCTCTCCAACGCATTGTTGCAAGCTCGTGGAGTTATACTTTCCTTTGCAAAACCAACTTTTAAGAGTCTTCTCCTCTCATTGACGGCCTTCCGGTTGATCCTCTCAATGGCCTCTTCTTCAGTCAAAAGCATCTGCACCGTCACGGCAGTTAGCTTCCCTTCCTTGGATTCCCTCTGCAAATCAAAGATAAACCCAGAAAAAAGCCTTTGACCTGCTTCTCCGAAAGTCTAGGACTGACAAAATAGACGGCCGGGAGAACAATAGGCCCCAAACCAAATGAAACGAATGCGTTAGCCATGTAGTCATCATTCCTTGGCATTGCCTTGGTTCTTCTCCATTTCGCCTCGCTCAATGTCGACTCGAGCAAATTTGATTAGCGCAATGAAGATTAAGCTGGGGACTTGAGATTATATCCAGAAAAGAGAAGCGAGTGACATTTCTCCCGGATAAGTGCAGATTTGTTTAGATCGTGCATATAAGACATCTTAGGACGACTAGGATGAGGCAGAGATGATCGAGAGAAGTGATCTCACTATTTTAATCACATGACCAGTCACGTCTCTTTCTTGCCATGTGACCGCTTCATGGCCAATTTAGAAGTAGGGGAGGAAAAGCTAGCCTGGTCATTTGACGAGAGAGGGGGGGGGGTGCTGACGATGGTGTCAAAGATGAAGGCAAGGCAGAGCAAAGAGACATGAGGAAGATGAAGAAAGAAAAAGAAAGAAAAGAAAATGAAAACATGAAAAAAATGAAACAAAGGGAGAAAGAAAAATAAAAATAAAGAAAAAATATATTTGGATGAGAATGCCCCTGGACATGGACAATATTTGGTTAGTTGGTGAATCAAAGCCCTTAATTGAGACTAAATTAACGACTTCAAACCTTTATTTGAAATGATATTCATTTTTAGGCTCTCTTTTGAGAAAATGGTTTCACTTCTGAACCTTTATTTAAAATTTTCTCATTGAATTATTTGATTAGCGCAGTGTTCCTTTATCCCAAACCTATGTGCAGGAGTGATCTTGGAGCTCTAATCTCACGGGCGATCGCGTGAGCTCCTTGAGTTCTTAGTTGAGCAAAGCGGACGAACTTGATCGTCTTGTCTAAGATTAAGACACGAGGAAGGGGAAGGGGAAGGGGAAGTACAAGCAAAGAAGCGGGCGACACGACTAAAAAACGTAATCGCGTGAGGGATGGGGCTGCACCTAGGACTGTTAATTTACCTTGGGGCTAATAATTTTACTGTGAAGTTCGTAATATGAGAATGCTACGACTTGGCAATTGACTAATATTAAGTTTAAATTGCCTCAAGCTCTAATCACTGATGATAGCAACAGTTAGCAATTGTCCTCAACCTCAACTAGGGTAATATAACCGTTACACTCTGTAAAAAAAACAATTAGTGATCTTTCTTTAGAGGGAGCAATTTACCTTATATCATCATAATTATCTGTCTAGAATTTTGGTCATATTTCCATCGAAGTGCCATGGTTTCAAATGGAGGTTTATTTTATTTTTTAAATATAAAAATTGTCCATTAAATTTGTATTGCATGAAAGCATTTTAGCAATACCATTTTTTTAAATTATATAAAATAAGCTTTCTTAGGTTTACTTAAGTGGGTTGGGTATGAGTTGGGGATAGGTCGATTGGGTATGGGTCAAGAATTTTGCATTATGACAAATGAATTATAAATAGATTAAATGAGTTAATTTGAGTCGAATCATACCTAACCTAAATCCGATTCAACTCATCCGTCTAACATGTTCTAATGAACTCGAGTGATATTACATGCAGATGCATGGTGAGTCCCTTACTAGAGAGTTTTTTCATTCGGATCCCAGATTGTTGATCCATTATTTACTTATTTAGCACAAGGAAAATTAGCCTCTTAAGTAAAAAAAGTTAATCTTCATTTTCTTTTTAGTTTCCTATCATAAAAAATTGATTATGTAGATCTGATTAAATTTGCAACTATCATGTGAAGAACTTTTAGTATCCATGCAATCAATCTCATCTTTGTTATGTCATTGCTTTGATTTAATTATTCTCTAATTTCAAATAACTTCTACAAAAACTATAGTGGCTTCATGGGCCACGCAATTAAGTTTTAATTTGTATGATTAATAATTTAAAAGTTTCGTATGAAAACATTAATTGTTCCATTGAATTCTATAATTATCTTTAGCAATAATTCTTTACACTAAACTAAAATTTCTTATTTTTACCACAGCACCAAGATCAACCATTATAAATATTATTTCTGTAATAAATCTATTATTTTGTCTATTTTGGTATTGATAATTAGTTGATCCTTTTAGATAATTTTGAATTCGAGTTTAATATGGAACGCAAATGGCTATGAAAAAGCATATACGGAAGAGGGTATACAGGAGAGCTAAAGAAAAGATAGAACTTCAGCCGCTACTTTATGTATTTGGCCTGAAAAAGACGTTGCACCATCATTTCAAAAATTGAGGTTTTTGATTGAACAAAAAGAATTAGTTACAATTACAAAATAAATAAAAGCTTAAGAACTCATGAGACCATTGCCCCTAACATTTTTAGATGTCGTAATTATATATACTTTATTGTATGAATAATAGATAAATATTATCAAATTTCTAATCACATGCAGGTGTCGAGTCCTTATTGAAGAGTTTTCTTAAAATTTCGCAAATAAGGTCAAACGACTTTAACCACATACTGAAAATGATTATAGCACAAAAAGCATTTGAGGATTGTTACTTCTCTAAATTTGAAGCATATTATAATATCGAGAATCAATAAATTTTTGTTATAATAACATAAAAATCGATATTATTATAACTGATTTAATTTCATATTATGTAAGAATATATAAAATTCTGAAAAAATCTCTTTAGGAAGAGACAACTAATTTCACTTGAAAAAGTAAAGTCAATTAGAACTATAATCTAATATTAATTACCCCAGTATAATAAAGTAAGAGAAACGAGTAAAATATAACAACGCATTGTGTATAGTCTGCAGAAACATTATTTCGAAGGTATACGCGATTTGTAGTTCGAACTCAAAAATTCGAAATACCCCTCAAGAAAAAGACGACCGTTGCTTTGACCAAAGAGAAAAACAAAAAGACGACCGTTACAAGCGTCTCCTTCCTATTATAACCCAATCGTCCTCCTTCCTTTGCCGAGCTAGTCACTCTCTCTCGTTCTCTCTCGTTCGTTCTCTCTCGCGTGACGGCCCTCTGCAAAATCCTCTCCGGAGAAGATGGGTCTCTTCTTTCGTCTTTGTTTCCGAATGGATTGTTTGATGGGTCCGATCGCTTTCTCGGTCTAATTCGGTCTGATGCGAAGCGCATCTGGTTGCAGAAATTTCTTTTCTCGTGTGCTTGCAGAGACCCGTGAGGGTTTTGCGCTTGGCCTCTTTGGGACGATGCCGATGGGTCATCGGAATTATTTAGTTTAAGCACGACCTTTGATCATCTATCAATCTTGCATTGTTGTCTTACACGGCTTATTCTGAAACTTTTTTGTTATTCCGTGGATTGGCAGTGTCCTTTTTTCATCTTGATTCGTATATATCTTCGTTTGAGGATGTCCTTGTTGGAAGTGTTTGGTCTAGCTTCTCCTTCGATTGTGTATGGATTTATCAAACGATTGGTTGTTATTTGGTGAATTTGCAGTGGGTTCTTTTCCCCTTGGTGACCGAACTCTTTGTCTGAGGACGTTTTCTAAGGAGGGTGGACTTTTTGTCTGACGTTTGGGCTTTTTGGAGGGACCGAGAGAACCTGCTTCGCCTTCTTTTTTTTGTTTGTCTTTTTGGTTGAGATGATGAACTAGTAGTAGTCTCTGATCATATCTTAGACCGGCAATAGACTGAAATTTGATAACCTTCTGGGAAATCATCGATTTTTTTATTGAAAACTGTTCTTCAGTTTTTTTTTTAAAAAATATTTGGGAGATGATCATGGTCTTGTTCCAGTATTTTTACTGGTTGCAATTTTGCTGGGCTTAAGAAGTGATCTGTTGCATTATCTTTGTGATGTGGAGTTGATGATCTCTGACGATCAGATAAAGCTACCGCTTTTCAAGACAGTTACTGGTTTGAATGGATTCTCATTCCTTCGGAAGTCACAGTTTGGTTGATGTATGAACTATCATGGTTCTTTCTATGCAACGCGAATGCTCACTTTGTATCATTGCTGTTGAAAATCTAAAGCCGGTGGTCCTTCCTAGAAAAAGTCCCTCCCTCATGTTGTCATCCTGATTGTGCGCGCATCCTTCTTCTTTTCTTTCTGTTTGTCATATTTTGTATGTTTTATAGTGGAGCCAAATTGACTTAGCTGACCATATTCCTGCAGGGGACAAAACTTGGTTTGAGATTTTGACACATTTGGTGAGCATAGATGGAGTTCAGTTTTCTTCTTTTTGTAAGTTTCTATTTGCTGCAACTGGGAAAAAAACCTTCCCATTTACCCTTTCGATTCTTATCATATTTTGATCAGATGACCAACATCTACGTTATTTCTGTTTTATTTTATGGACGACGAACATCACATTTGCTCAAGTGGAAAATTCGAGCAGGAAGTTTCTACTTTTCCTTCTGATTTCTTATGATATTTCAGTATTTGGATAGTGATATTAATTCGTATATATAACCTATTTTACACATCAAGCATAGCTGTTGAATCTATTTATAAATAAGATCACCATTTGCAACATCATATTCTTGTTGTAGATGATTTGTCTGCCATATCACTTAACTTATGGTTCTGAATGCATCCTTTTCTCATCCACTATACAAGGGTGGTTTGCGTTCATTATTCTTCTAATTTGAATTGTCAAACAGTTTCGTTTGATTTGTTATATTGGCTTTGAAGGCATGGATTTTGTTGTCTCCAGACAGTCTATCACGAGAACAGATCACACAATCCAATCCTGACTTTGCCTCCGATTATAAATACTGGAAATCTAGTGCTGTAACTTATGGTTCTGAATGCATCTTTTTCTCATCCACTATACAAGGGTGGTTTGCGTTCATTATTCTTCTAATTTGAATTGTCAAACAGTTTCGTTTGATTTGTTATGTTGGCTTTGAAGGCACGGATTTTGTTGTCTCCAGGCAGTCTATCGCGAGAACAGATCACACAATCCAATCCTGACTTTGCCTCCGATTATAAATACTGGAAATCTAGTGCTGCTTTCTCCTTATGTCCTCATCTTTCAGTCTTTGCAGCGAATCTCTGGTTGTGGATGTGTTCCCTTCTCTCATAGCTCCTAGATTGCGTTCTTGATCATTCTGTTGTTTATTTTTCTTAATTAATAATTTTTTATGGTCTGATTTTTAAAAGTATCTATCTGTTTGCAGAAATCCAATTTCTTCTGTCTGCTGGCAGAGTTTTCGATGGTTCTGGATTGCCTCTCTTGGAGTCTACATGTTTATGAGCATTCTTAGGGCTTCCTGTCGTTTGGTCGTTTATTGATGATGAATAGAAAGTGGTGAGTTTGTTACATAAAATAAGGTGTTTCATGAAGGACTAATAGCCTATTTTGCTTCTTTTTGGGTTGATTAACTAGTCTCTGATTATATTCAGGAGGGGCAATTAAATTGACATTTTGAATCCTTCTGGGCACTTGCTTGTATTTCTATCTTTGGTTAGCAGGGGGACATCGTGTAGTTCTAATTCTCTTATGTGTCCATTTTGCCAGATTTCAGAAGTGGTGGCCTATTTGCGTTTTTTCTGTGGGGCTATTTTGTTCGAAATTGGATAAGCTACCGCCTCTTGGGTTGTAGGCAGTTATTAGTTTGAGTTAAATTTGTTCTCCAGTCCTGTTGTTTCCCAGTTAATGTGTGTTGATCAGTGCCTCATTCTGCTTCCTTCGCATTAGAGTTTCTTTGATATGCTGGTAAATTATGGAGTTAAGTGTGTGCATTATAGAGATAAGTGTATGCAGGATTTATTGGTTTTGCTCACGATTACCAGTTTGCTTAGATTTCAGTTTCACACGATTAAAGTGTTTTCTTTTGTTCCAGTACTGTTGATGGGAACATTTTCATAAATGAGGCGATGTTGTATGCTTTAGGCATGATGGGTTTTTTAAGTTGGATTGTAGGCGCCACCTTAATGGCCTAATATATGTACATTATGGTTTTTACTTGGTTATAGGGATTGTCAAGACTTACTGCTGCCAGAACCTAGCTTTATTTTCGGGCAAGCTGATGGCATCTTCTTTTGGAATGATGATATGGAGATATTAATCACTATTAGCATTCCTTCAATCCTTCTTCTGTTGTTTCTCTGTCCTTATTGTTGATAAGTTTATTGCTTTCTCATCTAATTTTAGTAGCACATGACTTGTTGCAGATACTTAAAACTCTTTTGTTTTGCATTGCATCTTTGGGACTCTCCTACGGTCATGGACCTCGTTAGGGTTTACAATTTTATGCTCCCCATTTGATTATCTATTGATTGATCAATCATTGTTATAGTACTATAATTATCTATTGATGGATCAATCAATCATTGTTATTGATTGATTATCCATTGATTGATCAATCGTTGGGACTCTCCCGCATTCATGGACCTCGTTAGGGTTTAAATTTTTATGTCCTTTTGATTATCTATTGATTGATCAATTTATCATTGTTATAGTACAAGCTGAATCTGGATTTTAGTGTTCAGCGGATTGGCAGCACCTACTTTTCTCTCGGAGCAATCTTTTGGTCTAGAGCAATGGTGATATATGATAAGGTTGGTCAATTGTTCCACATGAGAATACATTTGAGTTTCACTTGAGGATTGTCAATTTCTTGGCTGTCATTTTTGTGGACTAGCATTCCTGCTCCAGCTTAATTTTTTGAATGGCTGAACAGAGTTTTCCGCCGAGTCGCCGCTTTTGGACTTTGCCATGGTTATGGGAATTATTAGGGTTTACGCTCCTTTGAACATTTATTGATTCATCAATTAATAGTTTGAATTGTTTTACTAGCTGATTTTGGATTTCCCTATTCAGTTTTATTGTTAGTGGCTTCATTCTTCTTGAAGCAATCTCTTCATCTGAGGATGCTGCCTAAGGACATAATAAATAAGATGAAACAAGTCCGTTGGTTGCATGAAATGAGACATTTCTTGGTGGACTTATTATGGCCTAATCTGCAGTTCTTGTTTGGTTGAGTTGAATGGTTGAGTTGATGAACTAGGCTTTGATCATCTTCAGGAGGGCGATGAGACGGAAACCTTCTGGGCACTTACTGCCTTTGATTGAACTTTGTTCTTCAGTTTATCATCTTTGGGGAGTGGGGAGATGACTATTGTGTAGTTCTAATCTTTTACAGGCTGAAGTTTTGCCGGATTAATGAGGTGGGTGGCCTATTGCGTTTTTCCTGTGGAGCTGAGTTATTTGAAATTTGGTTAAGCTACCTTTCCTTGGATTCTAGACAGTTGTTAGTTTGAATGAAGTTTGTTGTCCTGTAATGTTGTTTTCCAGACATGAGAAGAGTTAGTTATTAATGCAGTAGGTTTACCTCATCTAGTTTGATGTGGAGTGTCTTCGACCTGTGATGGTTCTTTCTTGCTGCATAAGCATTATTTCATTGTAACAGCCTTTTTCTTTGGCACTTCTATATGGGTATTATTTGGTTTGAGGTTTCAACGTATTTGGTGCGAGCATTCAATTATTTTCTTTTTATGAAGCTTTTATTTTCTTCCAACTGGAAAAGGCTTTCCTGTTTCGCCTTTTGTTTCTTGTAAGTTCTTTTTTTTTTCCAGTCAAATTTCTTATAAGTTCTTTGATCGGGTGTTTTGTTTCTTTTAAGTTTCTTTGGTCGGGTGTCGAACTTTTAAGTCATTTGTATTCTATTTTGTTGATGAAGAACATGACACTTGGTGCAAGTGCAAGTGGAAAAAGTCTAGTAGTAAGTTTCCACTTTTCCTTCAGATTTTTATCGTACTGTTATATTTGGATTTGTGATTCTACTTTATATATAATGTACTACATTCATCAAGTGTATCTATTGAAGCTATTTGTAAATGAGATTTTAGTTCTTTTGGTATCTTGCCATTCATTTTTTCATATAGTTTTCTGGAGTGATACTAAGCCATTATTCATTGAACGAAGTCTATATGCTTTGAAAACGTTTCTTCTGGGTGGTTTTCTTACCTTTTCCCCTTTTTGGATCTGGTCAGGGAGCTGCGATCGCAGCTGATCATCACAACTGGTAACTAATGATTTTCACTGTCTTGATTCCTTTTTCTTGTTTTGGTGTGTGGACAGTGATTGCCCTTTTCCAATTTTTTCTACTGATTTTATCAATGAGGTGAATGCTGTAGCATTCTCTCTAGTCAACCTAGTGGCAGCTTCCCCATCGATTGCAGTAGCATATAATTCTGTTTCTCTTTCCCTTTAAAATTTTTGCGGTTGTTATTATCATCTTCATCCTGTTTATTGGCTTGTAGTCTTTCCAACTATTTTTTAACAATTTTCGCATCTCTTTCTATCGAATCAACATATTGTTAAAATGGCTTTAGCATGTAGACCATCATATTAATATTGTGAGCCTTCGACTTACGTTCTAATCCTTTTTACGTCTTACTGTTAAAACTTTCCATATTGTTTCTTCATACGTTTTTTATTATCAAGCAGTCATTAAAGCCTTGTTCCTTAAGTTGCTGTCCATATGGATTCCCTTGGAAGGCATGCCTTTCAATTGGGAAGCAGTATTAAAAGAAGTGCATCACTACTGTGTGATATCTTTTATCATTTCTCATGACTAAGTTGATTACGGACGTCAATTGCATAATCTTCTCCCACATAGGATGATAGTGTCTTGGATAATTTTTTACAATCAGGATGATTGTGTGCCCTCAACGCGAATGACTAATATGATTGAGCCCACTTGATCTCAAATTAAATGCTATCTATGCATTTTGGCTCCATTTGTGGCTAGATGAAATTTTTAATTTTTTAAGGAGATTTGTCCTTTTTCTTATACAACTGCTGCCTCCATGGCGTGATCTTCTTTTATAGAATGTCTAACTCAGTAAAATGTGCTACATCAGTAGCATACCTGAAGCAACAGATTGTGTCTTATTTTATTTCGAAAGTCAACGTGGATGTTGCCTTACGGTGTGACGCATCAACGTGTGACAATCCATGCCATCCGATTTTTAATTTCCAGATTTTTTTGACTCTGGTTCTAATGACCGTTGTGATTCCCTAGTCGGTGTCTCCTTCATAAATAGCCTCTTCTGTTCCCTTTGTCTGACTCTCGTCTCATGTCTCTGGTCTTCTCTTCCTCTATCTCACATCCTCTCGTTCGCTTTGTCTTGGAATTTGGTCTTTTAGTTTGATATGAGTAAGAGTTATGGTGGGTCTTTTGAATAGGATGAATTAGAGGCATTTTGGTTTTTGAGTTTTTCACACATTTGGTATGGAGTTCAGTTATCTTCTATTTTAAGCTTTCTATTTTCTTCGGTGGAATCAACATGCCCATTTTGCCTTTTGTATTGTATAATATCTTGATCGATGTTCGAACTTCTATGTCAATTGTATTCTAATTTGTTGATGAAGAACATGACGCTACAAATGGAAAAGTCTAGCAGTAAGTTTCACCTTTTCTTATCATATTGTAATATTTAGATGGTTATTCTAATTTTATATATAATTTAGTTTATACATCAAGCATAGCTATTGAAGCTATAAATGAGATTCTAATTTTTTGGTATCATCTGTTATTAATTTTTCAAATGAAATTTAACTTTTGATTTGTGTAAATTTGATGAAGGGAGAGGTGGGAGGTTCAAATCCCCACCTATGAGTATTAATGAAAAAGTGGAAAATATCATTATGATATGTTCTAAGGTGGAAAATATCATAATTTTTTTTAATTTAATTAAAATGAAAAAGTGGGGTAAACCAATTCTACAGAATTGAAATCAGGAACTGAATTTATTATAGGACTTATTCCATATGTTTTAGAAGATGCGGTAGAGCTAGTACAGTTGTTGTATGAGATCTACCCAATGCTAAATGCAGAGGCGCATAATAGATCGATATAAACATCATGAGTTGTCTTGCAATAAAATCTGTGTATGGATGATTTAGTTTTATGAATGGGTTTTGACTTCTACGTCGGACAAGGAGGAGTAAAATAAAACCGACCAAAAAAAAAAGTGAACACTTTGATATTTGGGAGTCATTTGCTTCACGCTCCTCCTTTGATTGTTCACTTCATTCATCCACCATTCAAATTTATGCGTGTTTGAATTTACATTTCTACTTGTTCTACCAACTTACTTTGATTGTTCATTTGATTCATCCACCATTCAAATTTATGCATATTCGAACTTTTGCGCTTACTTTTTATACTAGCTTACTTTGGATTTTGTTATTCGGTGAATTTGGTAGTGGCTTCTTTTGATCGATTTGTTTCATTGTATTGCACTTGTGAAATGGATACAAATGGGGGAGGAGATCCTTTTATTTATACAAGTACAATGATAATCGTAACTGTAAATTTCTCATCGATTTTACGGTAGATATTATATCTCTCCAACCAACCACGTCTATTATAAAAGTATATAATTACCGTATCGCCTTGATGAATATTCTGAAATACTCGAGAAAACTTTGGGACTCTAGAAACAGCCGAGGGTCACTCATTTATGGATCAATTACGGTCCTTCGTACAATGAATTGTGTCACTTTTTTGGACACACTAACAACATTTCATTTATTGGCTCTCGTGAAAACCCATAGAAGGATTTAAAATATTTCAATCTCCAATGAAGATATTTAGATATAAATTTTTATCGATGATAAAAATATTTTTTATTAACTAATTGTTTAAAATAATATAGGCAATTATTTAAGAAAATATTTTCTAATTCATTCATTTCCCACAAGTCAAAAGGAGCTAATAATGAACAAATCTAGCTAAATAATTTTCAATTACATATAATAAAATTGGGTTTGTTTCGTAAAAAATGAATGATTTAATAAATATTTTTCTAAGAATAATTGTTTATATTATTTGAAATAATTAATCTATAGAAAATATGTTCAAAGATGAAAACTTTTTCGTTTGTTTATTTTTGTAAGCGATATAATCAACCATTTTTAGAAAATATTTTTTAATTATTTTTCGTGAAACAAATGCACCTTAAGATCAAGAGACAGTTGTGAGTACAAATTTTGCTTAAGCAAGCTGTTAATTGCATGACACAAGAGCATAAATCGCAGGACGCAAGTAATCCCAATTTTTACAAGCATAGTAGGCCTAATAAAATCTCCAATCTCTTTAATAGCTGTTATGTTTAAACTAATTTTCTTGAAGTTTGAGATGACTTTCAAATCAATCCGAAAGCCTTATTACATAAGATATTTGGAACAGGGACTAGCCAACTAGTAGGATTATCTTCCTACTTTTTGAGATATATTTTATGAGTAGCACTTCGAATCAACTAATTTTTTTTTTTAATCTCTCTGCTTGTCATTGTCCAAGATCACAAAATTGAACTTCCCATATTTAAAGCTGCGTGATGGTCTTATACGATGTAAGCATTATGTAGCACCATCTAACTTTTAGAATACATGTGTGAGTGAGTTATGTCCCAGGAAAATTGATGTGGTGTGTAGTAGTTAATATATGCAAATTGGCCCATAGCTCATTAACTTAAGTTTCTAAGTAAATGTTGGTCCAATTAGATATATTGAAGGCTTGGACTTAGGTTCCCTTTTAGCGATCTCCCTAGCCAAATGATCTCATGCTCCCAAGCCGATATAAATGGTGCGATGTTGAAAGTACCAACAATTGGTATAAGATCCCAACAACTAATATAGGAGCCAATGGTGGCGATGTTGAAAGTACCAACAACTGGTATAAGAGCTGACGGTTGCAATGTTGAAAGTAAATTTTGCCTTTTCCCATAGTCAAGGTTACTAGAAGTTGAGGGGAGTGGGTTGAGTCTTCTCTGCGTGTAGTTGTGTTGGGCTTTAGCAAGTTGTTCATATTGAGCATTAGTATTAGATCGTGCCCCACCATCTATTCCTATGCAAAATACTTTCCTCCACGTTGCTCTAATTACAATGGTTTTTTGCTCCAGAGATCGTCTCTTTTTACCATTAGAGGCAATATCTTCTGTAAGACTCTTGGTGTGGACTTTCAGCTGCATATTTTATGACTTGATGCTTATGGTTCTCTTTTTCTAGAGTTCTTTTTTCTCATGAAGAAAATTTTTAGTGTGGGTGAATAAGAATGAAATTTTGGAGTTCCCTTGCCATTGATCAACAGATCTCTACCACCTTTCACCAGTTTCCAAGTTAATAGTGAATTCAATTTGGTTGAGATGGTTGTTGAGACTGAGGTTTTATCCGGTTGTGATCACGACTACCTTTAGTAAGTTGGACAATGTGGAAACAAATTGCTTTTATATGGATATGGTATCTTTTTGGTTTTTTATAGCTACGGAATATTGATTAAGACAGAGAAGATGTACCAATTGCAGGAGTCTTTCAATTATTTCATAGTTATTGCAAGGATAATACACGTGTTAGTTTGGCTGGATAATTACCTTTTGGTCCACTCCCTAGCTGGTGATTTCACTTCAAATGACTGGTTGGCCATGGATGGATGAGGTTCTTGCCTTCTTGGGAAATTGCCTCGGTTGAATATGAGATTGGTCTAATCTTTCTTTGTTATTTAGTTGTAATCACCTTGATTTCCTTGTAATGGATATAAGATTTTCACTTGATGGAGATGTTTCATAGAGCCAATCTTTATTGATTTCTCATTTTCTGATGTCGTTGAGGTGGATGGTCCTTTTAATAGCATACTCTAAATATTAGGAAGGTGATCTTCAGGAGTGTCGCAACCACATCCAGCTTGCCAACCACTATCTCGTTGGCTCTCTAGGAACTTCTCATCTGCAAATGCTATTAGATGTGGAAGTATTTACTAGTGTCCAAGTTCTGGTACCATTAACAAACCTCTGGGCACTTCCATTCATTCGTTATAGTAACCTGGTTTTTGTCATATAATGAGTTTTCCGTATTAAGTTTGGTACCTACCTTGATCATGTAGCCATATGATAGCTATCTCTAATTCTGATCAAGAGGCAATTTCCAAGTATTTGTTAGCATTACTCATTTTCCTTCTCATTGATGCTTTCCTTGCAAGGCCCTATCGTTTGCACTGTCATCAATCAAGAGAGGCAATTAAATTGAGAAGATGCCAGTCACACCTATAGTTCTTTATACTGATGAAGAGGTCTTGCCGTATCTCCTTCACCTCCTAGGGACCTGAATCCATTCTTTATATACCTATGGTTTTTCTTGACAGGTTAGTTAAGCACGATATGATCTGTGAACATGTATTTTTGGCACCATATGTTACTCTAGTGTCTTGAGATTTACTTGAATGTTCAGCTTTGGAAACATCTTTAGGACACATGATCATGATGATGGATTTGTATTTTACTCCTTTCAGAATCGCTCTCGTCAAAGTTTGAGCATAGTTACGACTGTTTCTATCTTGACAGTTATCTCTTTCTTTGGATGACAAGTGGCAGAAGAAGGTTGTCTTGTAGATTCTAAATCTGTTTATTTGAAGAAGCTAGGATCTTCTCTTGGCATGTCCTTCAGCCCCTAGTTGTCATGCTGATTTCAAATATGTTTGGAGCCAGGTCCATTGATTCCTCAGCTCCTTCATTACTCCATCATCTCTTATGATTTTTGAGCATCGTTGATTATGAAATACCAGGGCTTATGTTCTTACTTGTGGTATATATATGGTGGCGGGGTCAAGCTTAATTGCTAGAAGGTATTGTCAACCCGATGTTACTGAATAGATTCGGACAGGTCAATGAGGTAATGATTCAATGTCAAGTTCACTCTCGACTTTGTGGAGGTGGGTTTTAAAGTGACGTGTGTTATATGTACCTTCTTATGTGCTATGATACTTGTTTTGGATTATTCTTCAAATGTCACATGTGTTTTTATATTTGAAAGAGCTTCTGTGGCGCAAGAAAAGTTGTAACGCATGCGTTTGGTAAATTGAGTTGGGTCTTTCCTTCAAGAAAAGTCGTAACGCATGCCGTGAGGAAGACCATTCTCAGTAATGGGGCGGCCATTGAATTTGCTAGGGTGCAACTATGGCGGATAAGTTGGCTTAGAGATATTGCGGTTCTGTCTTTGATGGAAAGAGGAATTAGCTTATCCCATCTGTAATTGAAAATTTTCTGCTCTCCTAAACATTTGAGTCACAAGAAATATCTAGAAGAGGGAATCGTCGTGCCTTCATTGTGGTGTGGCCAAAGGAGGGCGGGACA
Organism: Corymbia calophylla; assembly: GCA_014182845.1. Lineage (NCBI taxonomy): Eukaryota > Viridiplantae > Streptophyta > Magnoliopsida > Myrtales > Myrtaceae > Corymbia > Corymbia calophylla. The sequence goes on along the minus strand of CM024698.1, from coordinate 11,080,231 downwards.
AGATCTACTTGTTGCCGAGCTTAAGTAGGGATGGATGTCTTTAGATTGTAGTAATATATTTTGCCAAGGGTGCAAGTGAATCTAGACGGCTGCTGTATTGTAATTCTCAATTCATAATGATAATATTGCGCTCCTTTTCATCCGTGGATGTAGGTCAAATTGGCCAAAAAACAAAAAATTCGCACGCATATTTTGGTAATTTTTTTTTGTGCCGATGGTTTAGGTTAAAATGAAATGACAAAACTGAGAGAAATAAGAATTTTGTTACGAAGTTATCTTAACTCAAATTAAAGATTTGTATAAGTTGCAACCAGTAAACATGGTTTCTCTATTTAATGTCAAATGCTCAAAAATCTTCGCATGAATAGACGGTCCATGATCATCCTAAATGATTGTATGGAATTTGGTGGTGTCGTGACCTGAAAATAAATTTTCAGAAATAATAAATAGTAAGGTTTAGGGGTATTGTTAATTTCGGGCCGACGGCCCTTAATTAACTCGGGCTCTCCCAAGCCCATACCCCGCGCGACGTTGGGTATGCATAAAAAACTTTCAAACAAGGAGTCGCCACTAGTCTATTGAGGTCGACTAGGAACCGAGTGAGACATGGGAGCGTGTCTCACCTTTACGCAACCAGAGGGTCTAGGCTCGGGGACTTGATTACGTTAGTCATGCGACTAACGCCCTTTCGGTACCTAACTTAATTGTGTGTTAACTAAAGACATGGCAACACATTCAGAAAGCCTATTATAAAGCCCTAAAGGCTTATTCAATTTTGGTCTTTTTTTCTTTTTAAGGGTTTTCTGAATTTTTGAAATTTTTTCTGATTTTTCTGAATTTTTCTGAGTTTTTTATATTAATTTTTTTGAAATTTTTAATTTTTTAAATATTTTTTTTATTTTCGAATTTTCCGAAATTAGAGAAAAACAAATTTTCAAGATTTTTTAATATTTTAAAGCTTTTCTGAATTTCCCTTTTTTAAAAAAACATTTATTAATGTTTTTTGGAATTTTCTAATTTTTATTTTTATTTTTTGGAATTTTGAATATTCGAAAAAAAAAAAAAGGAAAATAAAAATGAAATTAACTAAAACCTTTCTGGAATTAAAAAAAAGCAGTTTTTAATTTTTGATAATTTTTTGAAAATTTTTAAGATTTTTTTTTTTTTAATTTTCTGAAATTTTGGATTTTTTTTTTTTTTTAGATTTTTAATTTTTAAATTTATATTAAAAAAGGTGATTCGGACCGGGTCGGGTGACCCGACCCTGCTAAACCGACCCGGCCCCTATCGGGCCGGGCCAGAGCAGCGATGACCGGGCTGGCCGAACGGCCCGGTGGAAAATATTTTTAGAATGGCCCATCAATAAAACTAAAAGAAAAAGCCCATTTCTAATTCCTAATAAACTTCCAGCCCAAACCTATTCTAAGCCCATCCGAAAACAATAAACTCGGCCCAGCCCCAGCTCAAAATTCGAATTCTCAGCCCGGCCCCCCCTATTTTCTTTTTATTTTTTATTTTTTATTCTTTTTATTCTTTTTTTTTTTTTTCACCTGTTTTGTCTTTTTCTGCATGTATGCTCTCTCTCCTGCGTCGTCTTCAACCTCCGTGACCTGCATGCCCGACGCCCGTAAAGCCACTCACCGGACCGATGTTGAGCGCCGCTACGAGACCTCACTGGCCCTAAAATGGGTCGCCCTAGCATCTTCCGGCGTCGACCGTTCCATCCGACCGACGCCGGACGTCGTCGGCGATGACCTCCGGCGATCCCGGAATCCCACCGTCGCCGGAAAAATAAAAACATCTCTTTTCGACTCCAAAACGTGCAGGAATCAGATGAAACTAACTAAAATGCTAAGAAAAACACGATATCAAGCCATATACAGTCAAATATCTACAAAAACAGGTCGTCGAGGACGGATTGAACCAGGAAATTTTCTGGGTTTCATGTAGGCATTTTGTCAAACACCTAATGGGCGCTATTGGTTTCGGGAGTTTCCGGCTCAACCGGGCTTTGCACTCGCTATGGGTCATCGAAGATCATATCAAAAGGTATCAGGAGCAAGATAGAAGGGCGGCAAGGGCCGGGGTTCGCGCGAACTGGTCGGCACGAGCTCCGGCCCGCCGCCTCACCCAGCGAAAAAGAAGCGAGTGGGAGTGAAACCTACCTGGTTCGGGGGGGAAACGAGCCGCGGCGGACGATGGCGGACAGACGGCCTCCGGCGGCGGCCAAGCGTCCTTTGAGTCTCCTTCTTCCTTCTGGTTTTCTCTCTCTCGGGTCTCACTGTCCTTCGGCGTTCTTCTCCTTTCTTTCTCTCTGTTTTCTGATTTTCTTCCTTCTCTGCTCAGTCCGCCCGACTCTCTCTCTTTCTGTTACTTCCGGTGCCGGAGTTGAGGTGCGACGAGGAAACGTCGGCCCCGGATCAGGCGTCGCCCTCCATCATTTTCTGCCTCTCTTCCCTCTCTTCTCCTCCCTCCTCTCGTCTCTTTTTTTCTTGGTTTTTGTTTCTCTTTTCTTCTTTTTTCTTGGTTTTCTTTTTTTCTTTCTGTTCTGACCAGAATCCCTAGGGGAATGGGGCTGGGCCGGAGAGAAATCCCAGGCAAAATTCGGGTGTCAAAGGAGATGAATGAAGTGATATAAAGTGAAGAGTTGAATTACTTTAGTTGTTTTACAAAGGGAGGATATTTTTATTTCAAGGCAGTATTTCTATTGCAATATCAAGGATAACGAACTTCAATTAAAACCGTTACCATGTTTAGAACCCAATAATGAAATATAAGTGAAATTATCTTAGATCTAAAAAAACATAATAAACTCTCCATTTATTAAAGATAAGCTCATGGTTAAATACTTATTTAGTACTTGTTTATAAATCATTAGGTTAAATACTTATTTAGTACTTCTTTATAAATCATTAATCTAATAGTTATGGATTTATAAACTGAATGATGTGATAATATCCAAAAACGAGAGAAACGGTCACGGGGAAATTCATCGGTTTCGATTTTGAGGGCGAGGACCCTGTGGGGGAGAGAAAAAATCAGGCTAACCTTTTCTTTCTTTGCCATCAATTCATTCACATGGTTGAATTATCCCTTTTCATTCCTATCACAAGCCAAATGAGAGCATAAATCCAAATCTTCCAAAGAGCTCTCAATTTTATCCAAACCTAGGATCAAAAGATACAACCGTCCAAACATTGCTAGATTCCTTATCAAATTTCGATTTCACCCTTAAAGAAAGAAAGCTCATCTAGTTTTATTATCAAAGGGAGGATATCTAAGGGTAAATAATCTAAGCATATAACTAGTTGAAAGGACAATAATTATCAATAGTTATTAAAATGAATTTTTATTTTTTAGTGAATCTCCTTTGGGATAGATTTGATATAATTAGGAAAGGTGGGGATTTATTTTGATAACCTCGAAAGGTAGGGATAAAATTGAAAGAGGAGAAAAGATATGCACGAATTTGTATTGATCATTTGTTTTAATAATGAAAACGAGGGCTATATCATTGAAATCCGATGCACACTTCACAATCCCCTTTATGGAAAGAAGGCAAATTCCCTAAAGAGGGTTAGGTGCAAATCAAAAGAAAGAGGAGTAGGTTAATCCAACCTTCTTGATGAAGGTGTACAAAATTGCACTCGAAGTGATCCATATAAAGATTTGCACCTTGACCATTTTGCAATTTTGAGATCAATATGGAGTGAAGGGCCAACTCATCTTTGTGACATTCTCGTTCTTTATATAGTGTTATAAACCCAATTCAAAAATTCTTGCCTTTTAGCATAGGGTACAGGCATCTCCAATTTGAAAATATGGACCATAATCCCATTACTAAGTTCCTATGTTCCACATAAGAAAGACTGGCTGCACCCGCATTACAATTTCTAAACAACAATTTTTTCGGATTTTAAATAGTCATCGGACAAAGAAAATTGTCCTTGGGACATTAACAAAAGGACAAATTCCAATGAAAGGCACAGCCTTATGTGCTTAGAATAAGTTCAATACCACCTTACGAACAATTAATAAAAAGTACAAGGTTTTACACCTAGGAAAATTAAACACTATTTGAAAAAACGTAATCTTCAACATTCAAGTTACTTCTTCCAAACTTTTTAAAGAAGGAACAACGTACTACCATGGAAACAAGTCGTAATGAATCATTGTTAAAAATCCCAAGTGGCAGTTAAGAGGCAATTTGCAACATGCAAGGTTGCCCGGTCATTGCATGTGAATTCATTAAATTATTGAAGCCTCAGATCAAAAGTAAATTTAATGACAATTGCCCAATCTAGACCTTAGCTTAAGTGAAAGAAGTACCTTTTATATTCACACTGCCCATTGTTGGTACCAAAAATTATCAATGCTATCTTTCAGAATCTTAATAGAGGGGAATGGCGGTGAGTTTCTTCTTTTCACTTAGGCCAAATGGCTTTTATTTTTTTACTTTTGATTTGGTTTAATTTTGCAAAGCAAATATTTTCACTTTTGTTTAACACGAAATACTTGAAACCTTCGTGTAGAATCTCATGTGATATTTTTCATAATCCCTTGAGGAAATGCAATTGATAGTTCCTGTACAATTGATATTTTTGTAATTTGTAAAATGTCAACGTTAGTCTTGATTAGACCTTTTTTTTTTTTCTCTTATCTCCTTTTTTCAAACATGGACTGTCGGACTGCTATCATGGATGATAAAGTGCATGTATCATATTATGACCAGTTCGATATTTTCATGTGGTGACATGTACCAAATCGGCAACATGAAAAAAATTCATGCACATATAAACCCTCTCCGGTGTTCATCGCCCATCCCACCACTAGCCTTTGCCTTTGTCTCCTTAGACCATCCTATCGACATCAACAACATCCCTCGCCGTTGCGCCATTCTAATTTGGTGACCATGGCCGCTACAAGCTCAAGTAGCGAGCCACCTGGAATGCTACTTACTCGAGCTTGAGTAGTGAGTAGAGAGACATGTAGACAGCATACATCATTCTTTTCCCATAAGAAAAGCTCATTTTGGTAATGTTGGCGGCCTCAAATCAAAGAAATCATAATGGAATGGTTCATGGACAATGAGTGTCACTTCTAAGAAGTTAGACCCGTTAAATGAGTGGATCGAATTAAAAATAGTTCGATCCATATTAATGCATTTAACCCATTTTGACTCACATATATGTGTAAATCTAGTGACCTATATCCAGCATGATCCATACTCGATCCGCCCCATATTGCTAAAACCCAATAATATTTTAAGAAAACTAACACCCATTTTAAGTTCTATGTTAATTGGATAAAAATTTCAAATTAAGTTAAAAAGAAAATAAGATAATTAAAATAGTAAATAAAATAAAAATGTAAAAATCCTATAAAGTCAAACACTTTTTAGTAAAAAGTAGATGACGGTTTTTTAAGCTAAACTAAAGTAGCTGGACTGATATGATTTTCAAATAAAAATAGATCGGCTAGTGTTACTAAATTAAAAAAGCAAATTAAATAATTAAAAATACTAAATAAAATAAAAATCCTATAAAATTCAAATACTTTATTAGTAAAAAGTAGATGACGGTTTCTAGCTAAATTAAAGTAGCTGGACCGATATAAATTTCAAATAAAAATAGATCGGCTAGTGTTACTAAATTAAAAAAGCAAATTAGATAATTAAAAATAGTAAATAAAATAAAAATGTAAAAATCCTATAAATTCAAACACTTTTTAGTAAAAAGTAGATGACGGTTTCCAGCTAAATTAAAGTAGCTGGACCGATATGATTTTCATATAAAAATAGATTGGCTAGTGTTGCTAAATTAAAAAAGCAAATTAAATAATTAAAAATAGTAAATAAAATAAAAATGTAAAAATGCTATAATTCAAATAATTTTTTAGTTCTGACCAAAAAAAAATAAAATACTTTTTTAGTAAAAAGTAGATGACGGTTTCCAGCTACTGGACAGATATGATTTTCAAATAAAAATAGATCGGCTAATGTTACCCCTAAATTTTTTTAAAACAAAATAATATTTCTTTTTATCTGCAAATTTTCGAAAAGAAAGCCGCAAGAGGAAGTCAGCACACGTGGTCAAAGATGATTCGCAGGGAGCGTCCATCCCGATTCTTCACGCGGAAGTAGACCGAGGATGCCGCGTGCGTCTCACGCAACGGTCGGAATTGGCCAGCTGACCGACTTTCCTAAGTTGAACCGCCAGCAGATCACGGCCGTCCAATCACACGACCCTTCTTCGGATTTTTTATATTATCAACGGTCGACCCGAAGTCGGTGATACTTCCCTATAAATAGCCGTCCTCTCTTCTCTCGTCTTCCTCACGCGTTTGTGGTTCTGGTGGCCCGCTCCTCTCTCTCCTCTCTTCCCATGGCCTCTGATGGCCGACATAATCGAGAGCAGTGGCGATCTCGATTTAGCGTTCTCCGTCGGCCCTTCTTCTTTTGTTTTGGTTTCTTTGATTGATTGATTATTGATGGGGGCCGATTGCTTTTCTCGGTCTGATTTTGTGAAGCTGGTTGCAGAGACCCAAAGCCCCTGTTGTGCGGAGATTCTCGAGGGTTTCGCTTCGCCTGGATGCCTATGGTTTATCGGTATTATTCCGTTTACGCCTCGTCCTTTTGATCGTTTATGGATTCATCGATCGAACGATTGATTGTGTGGATTCTCGTCATTCGGTGAATTGGTAGTGTGGCTTCTTGCCTTTCCTTTTGGATCATAATCTATTGAGGCCTGAGGATGTCGCTTTGGATGTCGTTTTGGGAAGTGTTTGGTTTAGCTCCTCATCCTCTGATCCTTTATTGATACATTGACCGATCGGTCTTTCCGTGCAATTATTTTACGAGGTGCTTCTGGGATTTTGTTATTTGGTGAATTCGCAGTGGCTTCTTTTCCCTTCAGAGCAAAACCGTTTGTCTGAAGATGCCAAGGACGATGAATACGGTGTCAGCTTGTTTCATAAAACATGGGTGTTTGGGCTTTTGGAGGGCTGCTGATCCTTTTGCCATCTTTTCTTTGGTTGAGATGATGATCACATTTTAGACCGGTGATAGACTGAAATTTTACTGGTTTTGACGCGAATTTGTTCTTCAGTATTTTGATCTTGGGGAGTTGATTATCGTCTAGTCTTGATTCTCTCACAGGTTGGGTCTTGCCGGACTTGACAAGTGTTGATCTGTCGCGATCTGATGATTGTCGGAAATTGGATAAGTTCTATGGTTTCAGTTTGAATGAAATTTGTTCCCCAGTCCCATAATTTTCCAATTAATGAGAAAACCGATTGACATTCCTTTGGAATGGTCGATGTATGATCTGTGATGGTTTCTATCTTTGCAAGGTGTGCATGCCCCAACTGATCGCTATTCAATCAAGAACCGCTTCATCTTATTGAATTTGAAAGCCGGTGTCTCCTTCCTAGAAACAGTGTCCCTCCCTCGTGTCCTCATCCTTCAGTCTCATCGGGCATCTATGATTGTGCATGTGTTCCTCACTCAGCTGACCCCCTTTGCAAAGTACTCTTCAGAGGAGACATCGTTCCCGAAACGCTCACTTGATCCTTCTTCTTTTCTTTGTCTCTTAATTGATTGTTTAATTGGCCTGATTTTGTTTATGCTATGTCTTTTTCCGAAGGTGACGCCTCGCCTCCTTGGGACTCTGCCATGTTGTGGGCATCGTTAGGGTTTGCACTCCTCTGATCATTGATTGATTCGTCATTGACTGATCTTTCCAAGTTCAATTGTATATGAGATATTTTGGTATTCACTATTCGTGAATTGGCAGTGGCTTCTTTCTTCTTGGAGCGATCGTTTTCTCTGAAGATTATGTCTGGGAGGACAATGAATACAATGCAACTGGTCAGTTGGTTACATAGAATAAGAAATTTGGGCTTTTTGGAGGACTAATGATCCAATTTTGCACTGTTTGGTTGAGCTGATGATCTGGAAGTCTTGGCTTTAGGACAAGCGATGGACTGAAATTGGTGAAGCAGACTTTACCTCTTTCTTAATATGGGGCGTTCTTCAATCTATGGTGGTTCTTTATAGTTGGATGTTAGAGGAATGGTTTGATTGGACAAGATCCTTAATTCCTTGGCACTTTTACCTGAGTATTAAGTTGTTGTGGAAGATCAATAATTGTCGACTTTCTTCTGTTGTAGGAGTTGTTTACAGGTCAGTAAAGGTTGAGTCTGCATTAGTTTTGGCTTGCTTCTCTTGATTCTTATCTCATATGTGAATTGTAATTGCTAATTGAATCGCTTTTGGAAATCATGCAAATAGTTTATGTAGGATGTATTTGTCATGGTGCTTTTACGGTAGACTCTTGGCATATCTAACTTTGGTTGGCACTGGACTTTTGATTCTTTTTTCCTTTTTTCAATTGATTTTGGATGGCCTTATGAATATTGTAGGATGATAGCTGATATAAGTTGTCCTTTGGTAGATCAGAGCCTTTCTCCACGTGATTGGATGGAAAACTTTTGATTTGTATGTCTTAACTTTTTCTTTGAATGGAACTATCCTTCATGTTATTTATCACTGACTTTTTCCTTTCAACGTCTACTTGAATTTTGTGTCAATTTGTTAAATTTGGTTTATTTGAAGATATTTTGTCAGGTTTCTTTTGTGCTTATATTAGATGAGATTAATGACTTGTTAGATGGCTCTATGTTATTTGGAACTTGCAGTATAGGTTCTTTTCCAAAATAATATTTGTTTTTCGCACTTTTATTTTTTTCAGTAACATTGACCTTTTGCCAAAACTTTACCAAATGTTATTTATTTCACTTACAAACAATGTTTTTGGATGGTTTGTCAATGGATTGATCTTTCCATTAAATTGTTTAACAAGATGATTCTGGATTTCAGTGGATTGGCAGTTACATCTACTCTTGGAGCAATCTCTTAATGTGAGCATGTCGGCTAAGGAGGATAATAATACATAGAAGCTGGTTAGTTTACATTAAATAAGGTGTTTGGGTTTCTTGGAGGAGTGGTGATCTATTATGCAGTCTTGTTTACTTAAGTTCTGAAGTAATATTTGATCACATCTTTAGGACGGGGGATAGACTGAAATTTTGGAGATCTCTACACTTTTTGTAGTTTTGATTGAAGTTTGTCTTCAGTTAATTATCTTTGGGGAGCAGTGAGATAATTATCGTCAAGTTCTAATTCTTCCACAGGTTGAAATTTTTCCAGTTTTGAGAAGTGGTGATATATTGGGTTCTTCTGTGGGGCTGAGTTGATGATTGCTTGAACTTGGACAAGCAACCGATTCATGGATTCTAGGCAGTTATTGGTTTGAATGAAGTTTGGTCTCCACTTCTTTCCTCTTAGATCGTATCTCCTGACATCCGAGGATGCTGTCACAGGAAGTGTTTAGTTTAGCTCCTGCTTTGATCCTTTATTGATAGATTGCCCGATTGATCTTCCTGCACAATTGTTTTACGAGCTGCTTCTGGATTTTGTTATTTGGTGAATTCACAGTGGCTTCTTTCCCCTCAGAGCAAAACTGCTTGTCTGAGGATTTCAAGGACAATGAATATTATGATGACATTGGTCAGTTTACTTCATAAAAACTCAGATGTAGGGGCTTTTTGGAGGACTGATGATCCTTTTGGTGTTTTCTCTTTGGTTGAGATGAGTATGACATTTTAGACCGGTGGTTTTGATGGGAATTTGTTCTTCAGTTTTTTGATCTTGGGGAGTTGATTACTGTCTAGTCCTCTGATTCTCTCACAGGTTGGAGTCTTGCCAGACTTGACAAGTGGTAATCTGCCGCGAGCTGATGATTGTCTGAAATTGGATAAGTTCTATGGTTTCAGTTTGAATGAAATTTGTTCCCCAGTCCCATAATTTTCCAATTAATGCGAAAACCGATTCTCATTCCTTTCGAGTGGTCATGTATGATCCGTAATGGTTCTTTCTTTGCAAGGTGTGCGTGCCCCAACTGATCACTATTCAATCCAGATCCGCCTCGTCTTAATTTTATTGAATTTCGAAAGCCGGTGTCTCCTTCCAAGAAATGGTCCCTCCCTCGTGTCCTCATCCTTCAGTCTCATCGCGCATCTATGATTGTGCATGCATTCCTCACTCAGCTGACCCCCTTTGGGAAGTACTCTTCATGGTGACATCGTTCCTGAAACGCGCCCTTGATCCTTTTTCTTTTCTTTTTGCTTCTTGATTGATTGTTAAATCGGTCTGATTCTGTTCATGCAATGTTATTTCTGAAGGTTACTTCTTGCCTCTCTGGGACTCTGCCATGTTGGGGGCATCATTAGGGTTTGCGCTCCTCTCATTGTTGATTGATTGATTTATCATTGATTGATCTTTCCAAGTTTAATTATATTATAAGCTGATTCTGGTATTCACTATTCCGTGAATATGCAGTGGCTCATTTCTTCTTGGAGCGATCATTTTGTGAGGATGTTGTAGGTAATGAAAATATGACAGTTGGGCTTTTTGGAGGACTAATGATCTATCTATCTTGCATCGTTTGTGGTTGAGCTGATCTAGAAGTCTTTGTCTTCAGGATAAATGATTGATTTGAATTTTGGCAACCTTATTGGCTTCTTTTACGGTTTGAAAGTTTTAGTGGACTTTGACAATTGCATTTTCGTGGGCTGAGTTGATAATTTTTTGAAATTGGATGAGCTGTTACTTCTTGGACTTTAGGCAGTTATTGGTTTAAATAAACATGTCCTTATGTCTGTTTTTTTTTCTAGTTAATCAAAAAGATCAGATCTAGTTCTGTTCCCTTTGCAGATCAGAGTTTTATTCTAGGCAATAATATCATACCTGGCCAAGCTCGATATGGAGTGGCTGAGATCAGTGATGTTCTTTCTTGTTGCGTGCTCATCAATTCCTAATTTGTCTTCCACCTCTGTAATCTTTCAGTTAAGGGGAACAATCAGATGTTCTCTTTCCTTTGCAGATCAGAGTTTGGTCAAGGCATGGTTTACCTCGTCAATTTCGATATGGAGTGTCTGTGATCGGTAATGGTTCATTCTTGCTGCATAAGCATGAATTCATAGGACAAGCTTTTCTTTCAGAGTTCTTTCTTGTCTGGGTCCACACAAGTTCTAGCTTGTTTCTCTCCCAATTCTTCTGTAAGACTCCTGATGTGGACTTTTGGCTGGCATATCTTACGACTTGATGTTTCTCGTTCTCAGTTTCCAGAGTTCTTTTCTCTTATGATCAAAAATTTTAGTGTGGGTGAATAAAAATGAAATTTTGAAGTTCCCTTGCCTTTGATCAATAGATCTCTGCTACCTTTCACAGTTTTAAGATAATGGTAAATTCAATTTGGTGAAGATGGTTGTTGAGACTGAGGTTTTCTCCTGGTCTGATCATGATCCACATCAGTAAGTTGGACAATGTGGAAACAAATTGTTTTTTATATGGATACAATATCTTTTTTGGTTTTTAATAGCTATGGAATTCATTAAGACGGAGATGATGTGATGATTGCAGGAGTCTTTCAATTATGTCATCGTAATTTTAAGGATCATACTCACCTTGTGGCTGGATAGTTAGCATTTGGTGCACTCCCTTGCTGGTATTTTCACTCAAAATGATTGGCTGGTCACAGATGGATGAGGTTCTTGCCTTCTTGGGAAATTGCTTCAGTCGGATATGAGATTGGTTTAAATTCTTCTCTGTTATTCAGTTGTTATCGCCTTGATTCCTCTGTAATGTATATAAGATATTCACCTGATGGAGATTTTTCATAAAGCCTGTCTTTACGCGCCACAACAGATCACTGTCCGGTATCCAATCCAGATTCGCATCTTATTTTTATCGAAGTTCGAAGGCCAATGTCTCCCTCCTAGTAATAGTCCCTCCCTTGTGTCCTCATCCTGCAGTCTCATCTTGCGTTGCGTACCCGTCTCAGCTAACAGTCTCTGTGAAGTTGAGATGAGACATCGTTCCTGAAATGTGTTCTTGATCCTCTTCTTGGCTGATGGTTAAATCGGTCTGGTTCTGTTTATTTTGTGAAGGTTACGCCTGGCCTCTCTAGGACGCTGCCATCATGCCATGTTGTGGGCATCCTTAGGGTTTGCGCTTCTCTAATTGTTGATTGATTCGTCATTGATTGGTCTCTCCAAGTTTAATTGTATTATGAGCTAATTCCAGTATTCACTATTTCGAGAATTGGCAGTGGCTCCTGCTTGGAGCAATCATTTTTTTCTAAGGATTTGTCTGAGGAGGATGAATACAATGCAACTGGGCAGCTGGTTGCCTATAATATGACATTTGGGCTTTTTGGAGGACTAATGATCTATCTTGCAGTGTTTGGTTGATCATCACATAGAAGCCTCTTTCTTCAGGACAAACGATGGACTGTAATCTTGACAACCTTCTAGGCTTCTTTTACAGTTTGAAAGTTTTACTGGATTCGACAGCAGGTGATTTGTTGCGTTTCCATGGGGCTGAGTTGATAATCGTTTGAAATTGGATGAGCTCCTGGTTCTTGGATTTTGGGCAGCTATTGGTTTGAATGGAACCATTCCTTTACTTCTATTATGTCTTAGTTAATCTGAAAGATCAGATCTAGTTCTCTTCCCTTTGCAGATCAGAGTATGGTCGAGGCAATATTTTACGTGGCCAAGTTCAATATGGAGTGTCTATGATCAGTGACGTTCGTTTTTGCTGCATAAGCATCAATTTCTAATTTGTCTTCCACTTCTGTTATCTTCTAGTCAAGGTGATTATCATCTAGTTGAGGTGGGGAATGATCAGATGTTCTCTTTCCTTCGCAGGTTATAGTTTGGTCAAGGCAATACCTTAGCTCTCCAATGTGAGATGGAGTGTCTGTGATCAGTAATGGCTCTTTCTCGCTGCATAAGAATTAATTCATTGGACAAGCTCTTCTGTCAGAGTTCTTTCTTGTCTGGAAAGGTCTACACAATCTGTGTGCTACAATCACTAATTGGATCTGTGATAAATCTTGGAGATATCATACGTAAGATGTATGCATCATGCTCTTCTTCCCTGTGGCGGAAATTGCTCCTGGCATTACCTAGTTTGCTTCACTTTCCTTTTTACACGTCTTGTATTTTCTTTTGCTAAACAAGAGGTCATTTTGTGTTCTTTCTGTGCAAGAGGTTGTTTGAGTGGGTTGGATTCAGTCAATGGCCATATAAATGTCCAAAAAATTGTAGGTTTTCTTTGGTTATTGGGACCGTGAAGGCATGCCTACAGAATTGGTTTTACTTGAGGGTATACTGGTAGTATCTTATTTTGAAATGACCTACTTCTGATATCTATCACAATTTGCATTATTAATCTTTCTTATTTTGTTTCTATTAGTTAATGGATGATGATAGCTGATACCAGTTATTCTTTGGCAGATTAGAGCCTACTTTCTCTTAGGGATTGGATTGGAAACTTTTGATTTGTATGTCTTAGCTTTTTCCCTACTTTCTCTTAGGGATTGGATTGGATTGGAAACTTTTGATTTGTATGTCTTGCCTTTTTCTTTGATGGAACTCTATCCTGCATGTTCTTGTCTCGGACTTTTTTCCTGTCAATGTACTTTATTGCACATTCATTTAGAAATGTCCCTTGCATATGCATTTTTTTTGACTTGGTGTATCTGCTTGATTTTTGTGTCAATAATCTGGATGGTAATTTCCTATGCTGAGATGTTATTTTGGTGTTACCTATTGCCCCTTTTTTCTCTACGTTATTTGGAACATGCAGACAAAAAATATTTGTTTTTCCCACTGTTTTTTGCGGTAAATTTTTTTTTTGTCAGGTTTCTTTTGTGTTTATATTTGATGAGATTGATGTTGTCTGGATGGTAATTTCGTATACTGAGATGTTATTTTGGTGTGATCTATTGCCCCTTTTTTCTCTACGTTATTTGGAACTTGCAGACAAAAAATATTTGTTTTCTTCCCACTGTTTTTTGCGGTAACATTCACCTATGCCAAAACTTTGCCAAAAGTATAATATGTAATGTTTTTACTTATAAAGTGATGTTGTTGGATGGTTCATCAATAGATTGATCTTTCCATTTAATTGTTTATCAAGATGATTATGGATTACGGTGGATTGGCAGTTGCATCTTTCCTCTTGGAGTCATCTCTTCATGTAAGCATGTCGTCTAAGGATGATAAATACATAGAAGCTGGTCAGTTTACATAGAATAAGGTACTTGGGCTTCTTGGACGGGTGGTGATCTATTATGTAGTCTTTGTTTGCTTGAGTTCTGGAGCAGTCTCTGATCACATGTTCTGGACAGGCGATGGATTTGAAGATTTCTAGGCATTTTGTATCTTTGATTTTAGTTTGTCTTCAGTTGATTATCTTCGGGGAGCAGTGAGATATGTAGGTTCCTTTCATAACTAGGTCTCTCTCTTCTCATGTTTCATGATTGGCATATGTGATCAGGCCTCACATGGGGATGTTGACAGGACAGCCATCTAGACATAACTCCCTTGGCATTGCCTGCACTCTGACTGGTTCTCTCCTTTGCGCTGATTCTCTTGTTTCTTATCCATCACAAAGCTGTGTTGTGTCTTGTATGCTGTCAGCAGACGAGGCTGCTCTGGCTGGGAGGAGCAGACACTCAGTGCTTGGTTGGCATGCTTGTCAAATTTTGTAGTTATTTTTAGATGGATGAGAACTTAAGGGGCGGATGACGATCCTGCATAATCTTTGGCTTGAGGTTTTAACATATCTGGTGAGCATGGACCCCCTTCTGATCTCTTATAGTACCTTAATGTATGACTGTGTGAACTTCTACTTCATGCAAATGATCTAATTAACAATCAAGCATAGCTGTTGAAGCTCTTTAGGGCTTTGAATTTATAGATGTCCAATTGCAGTGTGATCCTTTGCCAATGATGATCTGTCGACCAGATATTCTAAGTCATGGTTCTACTGTATCTCTTTCTTATTGGCTCTACAATGGTTGTTTGAAGTCATCTTTCTTGTAATTGGAGATAGTAAACGTTCGTCTTATGATTGGTTTCATTTGCTATGGTATTTTCTGAGGGCATTTTGAAGCATCTGGCTGGGTCTATTTCCTGAACAATGGTGGCGCAAGCTCTGATTATACAGGAAGGTTTATCAAAGTTATTAAGGTTCAAGCCTCCCTCTGATCATATCAACCAATTTTGTGGCTTCTAATGCTATAGGGGATTGTTCAGTCGTTGATGGGTGCTTGTTCCAGTTTAGAGCGATCCCACTAAGGACTCTGTGACGATGCTTATTGATCAGAACTGTTAGAGAATCCTGGGTCTTGGGTTGGGGAAGGTTATTATTTAATGGAATTATGTTTAGTTGAGATATTGCTTTTGTGTTGAAATCGAAAGTTATACTTGGCCACAAGCTCGCATGATCCCTCTAGATGGATTCATCCCTCATTCTCTTCGGAACTCTTACTCTCTATTGTCTTTGTTTTCTGAGGCAGCTGGCTCTAGTTTGTACTATATTTGAAAGGATGCTCTGGAATATGCTCGTGGGTAAGCATGGGTGGATGTGTTGGATGTTTTTGCCAACTTTTATAAGCTCGCTTTGAATGAGATGGTGCACTGGACATGTTGCTTTCGGTGGGATTCACGTGTTGTATGAGCTATACCTGATGTTGAACTTGAGAGGAAAGACTTACCGTTGCTTTCGGTGGGATTCACGTGTTATATGAGCTATACCTGATGTTGAACTTGAGAGGAAAGACTTACCGTTTTGAAGACATCTAAAGAAATTGAAATTGAGTCTTCCTGCAGCACGTGTGGATTCTGCTTGTATTTTTGGTCTTTTCAACATATTTCTGTTAATGACCCAAGAAAAAAAAAACGTATTTCTGTCTATCATCGGTTGCTCACCATGTGGAGCAAATTGTGCAACTTTTATCGTGACACAAGTAAGACAGTTGTGACTGGCAAAAAATAAAGTATGATTTGTGCAGATAGCACTTGGTCATTTAGGTTGGTGTTTTGAGTACTTCTAATGAATCCCGTATGCATGGATCTGCTTGTATTTTTGGACTATTCAACACTTTTTCTTTCCTTGCCAATTGCCATCAATTCATTCACATGGTTGAATTATCCCTTTTCATTCCTATTACAAGCCGAATGAGAGCATAAATCCAAATCTTCGAAAGAGCTCTCAATTATATCCAAACCTTTTGATCCTATTAGAAAAAGATCCAACCGTCCATATATTCCGCTAGATTCCTTATCAAATTTCGATTTCACCCTTAAAGAAAGAATGCTCATCTAGTTTTATTATCAAAGGGAGGATATCTAAGGGTAAATAATCTAAGCATATATTTAGTTGAAACGACAATAATTATCAATAGTTATTAAAATGAATTTTTTTTTTGTGAATCTCGTTTGGGATAGATTTGATATAATTAGGAAAGGTGGGGAATTATTTTGATAACCTCAAAAGGTAGGGATAAAATTGCAAGAGGAGAAAAGATATGCACGAATTTTTATTGATCATTTGTTTTAATAACGAAAACGAGGGCTATATCATTGAAATCTGATGCGCACTTCACGATCCCCTTTATGGAAAGGAGGCATATTCCTTAAAGAGGGTTAGGTGCAAATCAAAAGAAAGCGGAGAAGGTTAACCCAACCTTCTTGATGAAGGTGTACAAAATTGCATTCAAAGTGATCCATATAAAGATTCGCACCTTGCCCATTTCACCCTCGCAATTTTGAGATCAATACAAAGTGAAGAGCCAACTCATCTTTGCGACATTCCTTGACATTCAATCTTTATATAGTGTTATAAACCCAATTTGAGAATTCTTGCCTTTTAGCATAGGGTACATACATCTCCAATTTGAAAATATGGACCATCATCTAATTACTAAGTTCCTATGTTCCACGTAAGAAAGACTGGTTGCACCCGCATTACAATTTCTACAACAGCAATTTTTTCGGATTTTAAATAGTTATTGGATAAAGAAAATTGTCCTTAGGACATTAAGAAAAGGACAAATTCCAATAAAAGGCACAGCCTTAGAATAAATTCAATGCCACCTTACAAACAATCAATAAAAAGTACAAGGTTTTACACCTAGGAAAATTAAACACTATCTGAAAAAACATAACCTCCAACATTCAAGTTACTTCTTCCTAACTTTTTAAAGAAGAAATAACGTACTACCGTGAAAACAAGTCGTAATAAATCATTGTTAAAAATCCCAAATGGCAGCTAAGAGGCAATTTGTGACATGCAAGGTTGCCAGGTCATTGCATGCGAGTACATAAAATTATTGAAGCCTCGGATCAAAAATATATTTAATGACAATTGCCCAATCAAGACTTTAACTTAAGTGAAAGAAGTACCTTTTATATTCACGTTGCCCATTGTTGGTACCAAAAATTGTCAATGCGATCATTCAAAATCTTAATAGAGGAGAGTGGCGGTGAGTTTCTTCTTTTCACTTAGGGCTAAATGGCTTTTATTTTTTTACTTTTGATTTGGATTAATTTTGCAAAACAAATATTTTCACTTTTTTTTAACACAAAATACTTGAAACTTTCGAGTAGAATCTTACGTGATATTTTTCATAATCCCTTGAGTAAATGCAATTGACGGTTCTTGTAAATTGTACGAGAATTTAAATCATCTCATTATTTTTTTTATGAAGTCATTTTGTAATATGTAAAATGTTAACGTTAATCATGATTAGACTTTTTTTTTCCTCTTATCTCTTTTTTTTTCAAACATGAGACCATCGGACTACTAACATGGATAATAAAGTGCATGTATCATATAATGACCAGCTTGATATTTTCATGTTGTGATATAATACTAAATCACTTCTAAAAAGTTAAACTCGTCAAGTGGGCGAATCGAATCGAAAATAGTCATTGATCCATTTAACTCGTTTTGACTCATATTCATGTAGTACAAATTTAGTGACTAATATTCGACCCGATCTATATCCGATTTGACATGTATTGCTAAAACTTATTAATATTCTAGGAAAACTCGCGTCCACTTTAAGTTTTGCTAATTAGATAATAAACAAATTAATAATTAAAAATAGTAAATAAATGAAAAAATGTTAAAATCCTATAAATTGAAATACTTTTTTAGTAAAAAGTAGAATGGCTTCCAGCTAAATTAAAGTAGCTAGACCGATCTAATTTTCAAATAAAAGTACATGGGCTAATGGTAATGTTACGTTATTCCTAAATTTTTTAAAACAAAATAATATTTCTTTTTATCTGCAAATTTTCGAAAAGAAAGCCGCAAGAAGAAGTCAGCACACGTGGTCAAAGATGATACGCAGCGAGCGTTCATCCCGATCCTTCACGCGGAAGTAGACAGAGGGTGCCGCGTGCGTCTCACGCAACGGTCGGAATTGGCCAGCTGACCGACTTTCCTAAGTTGAACAGCCAGCAGATCACGGCCGTCCAATCACACGACCCTTCTTCGGTATTATCAACGGTCGACCCGAAGTCGGTGATACTTCCCTATAAATAGCCGTCCTCTCTTTCCTTACCAAAAAAAAAAATAGCCGTCCTCTCTTCTCTCGTCTTCCTCACGCGTTTGTGGTTCTGGTGGCCCGCTCCTCTCTCTCCTCTCTTCCCATGGCCTCCGATGGCCGATATAATCGAGAGCAGTGGCGATCTCGATTTAGCGTTCTCCGTCGGCCCTTCTTCTTTTGTTTCGGTTTCTTTGATTGATTGATTATTGATGGGGGCCGATTGCTTTTCTCGGTCTGATTTTGTGAAGCTGGTTGCAGAGACCCAACGCCCCTGTTGCGCGGAGATTCTTGAGGGTTTCGCTTCGCCTGGATGCCTATGGTTTATCGGTATTATTCCGTTTACGCCACGTCCTTTTGATCGTTTAGGGATTCATCGATCGAACCATTGATTGCGTGGATTCTCGTCATTCGGTGAATTGGCAGTGTGGCTTCTTGCCTTTCCTTTTGGATCATAATCTATTGAGGCCTGAGGATGTCGCTTTGGATGTCGTTTTGGGAAGTGTTTGGTTTAGCTCCTCATCCTCTGATCCTTTATTGATACATTGACCGATCGGTCTTTCCGTGCAATTATTTTACGAGGTGCTTCTGGGATTTTGTTATTTGGTGAATTCGCAGTGGCTTCTTTTCCCTTCAGAGCAAAACCGTTTGTCTGAAGATGCCAAGGACGATGAATACGGTGTCAGCTTGTTTCATAAAACATGGGTGTTTGGGCTTTTGGAGGACTGCTGATCCTTTTGCCATCTTTTCTTTGGTTGAGATGATGATCACATTTTAGACCGGTGATAGACTGAAATTTTACTGGTTTTGACGCGAATTTGTTCTTCAGTATTTTGATCTTGAGGAGTTGATTATCGTCTAGTCTTGATTCTCTCACAGGTTGGGTGTTGCCGGACTTGACAAGTGTTGATCTGTCGCGATCTGATGATTGTCGGAAATTGGATAAGTTCTATGGTTTCAGTTTGAATGAAATTTGTTCCCCAGTCCCATAATTTTCCAATTAATGAGAAAACCGATTGACATTCCTTTGGAATGGTCGATGTATGATCTGTGATGGTTTCTATCTTTGCAAGGTGTGCATGCCCCAACTGATCGCTATTCAATCAAGAACCGCTTCATCTTATTGAATTTGAAAGCCGGTGTCTCCTTCCTAGAAACAGTCCCTCCCTCGTGTCCTCATCCTTCAGTCTCATCGGGCATCTATGATTGTGCATGTGTTCCTCACTCAGCTGACCCCCTTTGCAAAGTACTCTTCAGAGGAGACATCGTTCCCGAAACACTCACTTGATCCTTCTTCTTTTCTTTGTCTCTTAATTGATTGTTTAATTGGCCTGATTTTGTTTATGCTATGTCTTTTTCCGAAGGTGACGCCTCGCCTCCTTGGGACTCTGCCATGTTGTGGGCATCGTTAGGGTTTGCACTCCTCTGATCATTGATTGATTCGTCATTGACTGATCTTTCCAAGTTCAATTGTATATGAGATATTTTGGTATTCACTATTCGTGAATTGGCAGTGGCTTCTTTCTTCTTGGAGTGATCGTTTTCTCTGAAGATCATGTCTGGGAGGACAATGAATACAATGCAACTGGTCAGTTGGTTACATAGAATAAGAAATTTGGGCTTTTTGGAGGACTAATCATCCAATTTTGCACTGTTTGGTTGAGCTGATGATCTGGAAGTCTTGGCTTTAGGACAAGCGATGGACTGAAATTTTGAAAACCTTCTAGGCTTCTTTTACGGGTTCAAAGTTTTACTGGACTTTACAGTTGGTGATCTGTCACGTTTTCTGTGGGGCTAAGTTGAGAATTGTTTTTATGAGCAGATTCTGAATCAGTATCTAGTGGATTGGGAGTAACTTCTTCTCTGATGGACTAATCTCTTCTTCTGAGGATGTTGTGTAAAGAACAGTAAATATGATGAGTTTGGTCAATTGTTGCATAAAATAAAGCATTCTAGCTTTTCTGGGACTGACATGACTCTTTTGCAGTCTAATGTTGGGTTGGTGGACTAGGAGTACTGGGTCATGAACTAAACTTTTAATATTTCCTGCATGGACACTTATACATCTTTTCATATTTATACTTTCTTTAATCATTTTTGGGTAGTGGCAAGAACTGAGATGATAATCGTCTAGCTCTAATTGCATTAGGTCGAAGGTTTGCTGAATTTGAGAAGTGCTGATCCATTGCCTTTTCTGCAAGGCTGAGAGGATGAATTGTGGAGACCAGGTTTTGATTGAAATCGGATAAGTTCTCATTTGGATACTGGACAGTAATTGGTTCCGATATTATTGACTCCAGTTTCTTTATTTTTTAATAGCAAGAGGATTCCCATTTAGTTCTCTTTCTTTTGTAGGTCAGTAATTGGTGAAGCAACGACCTTACCTCTTACTTGAATATGGTGTGTTCTTTCATCTATGATGGTGCTTTATAATTGGATATTAGAGGAATGGTTTGTTTGCACAAGATCCTTAATTCTTTGGCACTTTTACCTGAGTATTAAGTTGTTTTGGAAGATCAATAATTGTCGACTTTCTTCTGTTGTAGGAGTTGTTTACAGGTCAGTAAAGCTTGAGTCCGCATTAGTTTTGGCTTGCTTCTCTTGATTCTTATCTCATATGTGAATTGTAATTGCTAATTGAATCGCTTTTGGAAATCATGCAAATAGTTTATGGAGGATGTATTTGTCATGGTGCTTTTACGGTAGACTCTTGGCATATCTAACTTTGGTTGGCACTGGACTTTTGATTCTTTTTTCCTTTTTTCAATTTATTTTGGATGGCCTTATGAATATTGTAGGATGATAGCTGATATAAGTTGTCCTTTGGTAGATCAGAGCCTTTCTCCACGTGATTGGATGGAAAATTTTTGATTTGTATGTCTTAACTTTTTCTTTGAATGGAACTATCCTTCATGTTATTTATCACTGACTTTTTCCTTTCAACGTCTACTTGAATTTTGTGTCAATTTGTTAAATTTGGTTTATTTGAAGATATTTTGTCAGGTTTCTTTTGTGCTTATATTAGATGAGATTAATGACTTGTTAGATGGCTCTATGTTATTTGGAACTTGCAGTATAGGTTCTTTTCCAAAATAATATTTGTTTTTCGCACTTTTTTATTTTTTTCAGTAACATTGACCTTTTGCCAAAACTTTACCAAATGTTATTTATTTCACTTACAAACAATGTTTTTGGATGGTTTGTCAATGGATTGATCTTTCCATTAAATTGTTTAACAAGATGATTCTAGATTTCAGTGGATTGGCAGTGACATCTACTCTTGGAGCAATGTCTTAATGTGAGCATGTCGGCTAAGGAGGATAATAATACATAGAAGCTGGTTAGTTTACATTAAATAAGGTGTTTGGGTTTCTTGGAGGAGTGGTGATCTATTATGCAGTCTTGTTTACTTAAGTTCTGAAGTAATATTTGATCACATCTTTAGGACGGGGGATGGACTGAAATTTTGGAGATCTCTACACTTTTTGTAGTTTTGATTGAAGTTTGTCTTCAGTTAATTATCTTTGGGGAGCAATGAGATAATTATCGTCAAGTTCTAATTCTTCCATAGGTTGAAATTTTTCCAGTTTTGAGAAGTGGTGATATATTGGGTTCTTCTGTGGGGCTGAGTTGGTGATTGCTTGAAATTGGACAAGGAACCGGTTCGTGGATTCTAGGCAGTTATTGGTTTGAATGAAGTTTGGTCTCCACTTCTTTCCTCTTAGATCGTATCTCCTGACATTCGAGGATGCCGTCACAGGAAGTGTTTAGTTTAGCTCCTGCTTTGATCCTTTATTGATAGATTGTCGGATTGATCTTCCTGCACAATTGCTTTACGAGCTGCTTCTGGATTTTGTTATTTGGTGAATTCGCAGTGGCTTCTTTCCCCTCAGAGGAAAACTGCTTGTCTGAGGATTTCAAGGATGTCTGAGGATTGTTGGGGCTTTTTGGAGGACTGATGATCCTTTTGGTGTCTTCTCTTTGGTTAAGATGAGTATGACATTTTAGACCGGTGGCTTTGATGGGAATTTGTTCTTCAGTTTTTTGATCCTGGGGAGTTGATTACTGTCTAGTCCTCTGATTCTCTCACAGGTTGGAGTCTTGCCAGACTTGACAAGTGGTAATCTGCCGCGAGCTGATGATTATCTGAAATTGGATAAGTTCTATGGTTTCAGTTTGAATGAAATTTGTTCCCCAGTCCCATAATTTTCCAATTAATGCGAAAACCGATTCTCATTCCTTTCGAGTGGTCGATGTATGATCTATGATGGTTCTTTCTTTGCAAGGTGTGCGTGCCCCAACTGATCACTATTGAATCCAGATCCGCCTCATCTTAATTTTATTGAATTTCGAAAGCCGGTGTCTCCTTCCAAGAAATGGTCCGTCCCTCATGTCCTCATCCTTCAGTCTCATCGGGCATCTATGATTGTGCATGCATTCCTCACTCAGCTGACCCCCTTTGTGAAGTACTCTTCATGGTGACATCGTTCCTGAAACGCGCCCTTGATCCTTTTTCTTTTCTTTTTGCTTCTTGATTGATTGTTAAATCGGTCTGATTCTGTTCATGCAATGTTATTTCTGAAGGTTGCTTCTTGCCTCTCTGGGACTCTGCCATGTTGGGGGCATCATTAGGGTTTGCGCTCTCATTGTTGATTGATTGATTGATTGATCTTTCCAAGTTTAATTATATTATAAGCTGATTCTGGTATTCACTATTCCGTGAATATGCAGTGGCTCATTTCTTCTTGGAGCGATCATTTTGTGAGGATGTTGTAGGTAATGAAAATATGACAGTTGGGCTTTTTGGAGGACTAATGATCTATCTATCTTGCATCGTTTGTGGTTGAGCTGATCTAGAAGTCTTTGTCTTCAGGATAAATGATTGATTTAAATTTTGGCAACCTTATTGGCTTCTTTTACGGTTTGAAAGTTTTAGTGGACTTTGACAATGGCATTTTCTGTGGGCTGAGTTGATAATTTTTTGAAATTGGATGAGCTGTTACTTCTTGGACTTTTAGGCAGTTATTGGTTTAAATAAACATGTCCTTATGTCTGTTAATCAAAAAGATCAGATCTAGTTTTTTTTCTAGTTAATCAAAAAGATCAGATCTAGTTCTGTTCCCTTTGCAGATCAGATGTTCTTTTTTTCAGATCAGAGGCAATAATATCATACCTGGCCAAGCTCAATATGGAGTGGCTGAGATCAGTGATGTTCTTTCTTGTTGCGTGCACATCAATTCCTAATTTGTCTTCCACCTCTGTAATCTTTCAGTTAGGGGGAACAATCAGATGTTCTCTTTCCTTTGCAGATCAGAGTTTGGTCAAGGCATGGTTTACCTCGTCAATTTTGATATGGAGTGTCTGTGATCAGTAATGGTTCATTCTTGCTGCATAAGCATGAATTCATAGGACAAGCTTTTCTTTCAGAGTTCTTTCTTGTCTGGGTCCACACAAGTTCTAGCTTGTTTCTCTCCCCATTCTTCTGTAAGACTCCTGATGTGGACTTTTGGCTGGCATATCTTACGACTTGATGTTTCTCGTTCTCAGTTTCCAGAGTTCTTTTCTCTTATGATCAAAAATTTTAGTGTGGGTGAATAAAAATGAAATTTTGAAGTTCCCTTGCCTTTGATCAATAGATCTCTGCTACCTTTCACAGCTTTAAGATAATGGTAAATTCAATTTGGTGAAGATGGTTGTTGAGACTGAGGTTTTCTCCTGTTCTGATCATGATCCACATCAGTAAGTTGGACAATGTGGAAACAAATTGTTTTTTATATGGATACAGTATCTTTTTTGGTTTTTAATAGCTATGGAATTGATTAAGACGGAGATGATGTGCTGATTGCAGGAGTCTTTCAATTATGTCATAGTAATTTTAAGGATCATACTCACCTTGTGGCTGGATAGTTAGCATTTGGTGCACTCCCTTGCTGGTAATTTCACTCAAAATGACTGGCTGGTCACAGATGGATGAGGTTCTTGCCTTCTTGGGAAATTGCTTCAGTCGGATATGGGATTGGTTTAAATTCTTCTCTGTTATTCAGTTGTTATCGCCTTGATTCCTCTGTAATGTATATAAGATATTCACCTGATGGAGATTTTTCATAAAGCCTGTCTTTACGCGCCACAACAGATCACTGTCCGGTATCCAATCCAGATTCGCATCTTATTTTTATCGAAGTTCGAAGGCCAATGTCTCCCTCCTAGTAATAGTCCCTCCCTTGTGTCCTCATCCTGCAGTCTCATCTTGCGTTGCGTACCCCTCTCAGCTGACAGCCTCTGTGAAGTTCAGATGAGACATCATTCCTGAAATGCGTTCTTGATCCTCCTCTTGGCTGATGGTTAAATTGGTCTGGTTCTGTTTATTTTGTGAAGGTTACGCCTGGCCTCTCTAGGATGCTGCCATCATGCCATGTTGTGGGCATCCTTAGGGTTTGCGCTTCTCTAATTGTTGATTGATTCGTCATTGATTGGTCTCTCCAAGTTTAAATGTATTACGAGCTAATTCCAGTATTCACTATTCCGAGAATTGGCAGTGGCTCCTGCTTGGAGCAATCATTTTTTTCTAAGGATTTGTCTGAGGAGGATGAATACAATGCAACTGGGCAGTTGGTTACCTATAATATGACAGTTGGGCTTTTTGGAGGACTAATGATCTATCTTGCACTGTTTGGTTGATCATCAATAGAAGCCTCTTTCTTCAGGACAAACGATGGACTGTAATCTTGACAACCTTCTAGGCTTCTTTTACAGTTTGAAAGTTTTACTGGATTTGACAGCAGGTGATCTGTTGCGTTTCCATGGGGCTGAGTTGATAATCATTTGAAATTGGATGAGCTCCTGGTTCTTGGATTTTGGGCAGCTATTGGTTTGAATGGAACTTGTCCTTTACTTCTATTATGTCTTAGTTAATCCGAAAGATCAGATCTAGTTCTCTTCCCTTTGCAGATCAGAGTATGGTCGAGGCAATATTTTACTTGGCCAAGTTCAATATGGAGTGTCTATGATCAGTGACGTTCGTTTTTGCTGCATAAGCATCAATTTCTAATTTGTCTTCCACTTCTGTTATCTTCTAGTCAAGGTGATTATCATCTAGTTGAGGTGGGGAACGATCAGATGTTCTCTTTCCTTTGCAGGTTATAGTTTGGTCAAGGCAATACCTTAGCTCTCCAATGTGAGATGGAGTGTCTGTGATCAGTAATGGCTCTTTCTCGCTGCATAAGAATTAATTCATTGGACAAGCTCTTCTGTCAGAGTTCTTTCTTGTCTGGAAAGGTCTACACAATCTGTGTGCTACAATCACTAATTGGATCTCTGATAAATCTTGGAGATATCATATGTAAGATGTATGCATCATGCTCTTCTTCCCTGTGGCGGAAATTGCTCCTGGCATTACCTAGTTTGCTTCACTTTCCTTTTTACACGTCTTGTATTTTCTTTTGCTAAACAAGAGGTCATTTTGTGTTCTTTCTGTGCAAGAGGTTGTTTGAGTGGGTTGGATTCAGTCAATGGCCATATAAATGTCCAAAAATTGTAATTTTTCTTTGGTTATTGGGACCGTGAAGGCTTATTGCCGACAGAATCGGTTTTACTTGAGGGTATACTGGTAGTATCTTATTGTTGCCTTTTTCTTTGATGGAACTCTATCCTGCATGTTACTTATCTTGGACTTTTGATTTGTATGTCTTTTTTTCCTTTCAATGTACTTTTGATTTTTATTGCACATTCATTTAGAAATGTCCCTTGCATATGCATTTTTTTTGACTTGGTGTATCTGCTTGATTTTTGTGTCAATAATCTGGATGGTAATTTCTTATCCTGAGATGTTATTTTGGTGTTACCTATTGCCCCTTTTTTCTCTACGTTATTTGGAACATGCAGACAAAAAATATTTGTTTTTCCCACTGTTTTTTGCGGTAATTTTTTTTTTTGTCAGGTTTCTTTTGTGTTTATATTTGATGAGATCAATGTTGTCTGGATGGTAATTTCGTATGCTGAGATGTTATTTTGGTGTGACCTATTGCCCCTTTTTTCTCTACGTTATTTGGAACTTGCAGACAAAAAATATTTGTTTTCTTCCCACTGTTTTTTGCGGTAACATTTACCTTTTGCCAAAACTTTGCCAAAAGTATAATATGTAATGTTTTTACTTATAAAGTGATGTTGTTGGATGGTTCATCAATAGATTGATCTTTCCATTTAATTGTTTATCAAGATGATTATGGATTACGGTGGATTGGCAGTTGCATCTGATTTTGATGGATTGGCAGTTGCATCTTTCCTCTTGGAGTCATCTCTTCATCTAAGCATGTCGTCTAAGGATGATAAATACATAGAAGCTGGTCAGTTTACATAGAATAAGGTACTTGGGCTTCTTGGACGGGTGGTGATCTATTATGTAGTCTTTGTTTGCTTGAGTTCTGGAGCAGTCTCTGATCACATGTTCTGGACAGGCGATGGATTTGAAGATTTCTAGGCATTTTGTATCTTTGATTTTAGTTTGTCTTCAGTTGATTATCTTCGGGGAGCAGTGAGATAAAAATTCTTGACTTCTAATAACATACACAATGTAGGTTCTTTTCATAACTAGGTCTCTCTCTTCTCATGTTTCATGATTGGCATATGTGATCAGGCCTCACATGGGGATTTTGACAGGACAGCCATCTAGACATAACTCCCTTGGCATTGCCTGCACTCTGACTGGTTCTCTCCTTTGCGCTGATTCTCTTGTTTCTTATCCATCACAAAGCTGTGTTGTGTCTTGTATGCTGTCAGCAGACAAGGCTGCTTTGGCTGGGTGGAGCAGACACTCAGTGCTTGGTTGGCATGTTTGTCAAATTTTGTAGTTATTTTTAGATGGATGAGAACTTAAGGGGCGGATGACGATCCTGCATAATCTTTGGTTTGAGGTTTTAACATATCTGGTGAGCATGGACCCCCTTCTGATCTCTTATGGTACCTTAATGTATGACTGGGTGAACTTCTACTTCGTGCAAATGATCTAATTAACAATCAAGCATAGCTGTTGAAGCTCTTTAGAGCTTTGAATTTATAGATGTCCAATTGCAGTGTGATCCTTTGCCAATGATGATCTGTCGACCAGATATTCTAAGTCATGGTTCTACTGTATCTCGTTCTTATTGGCTCTACAATGGTTGTTTGAAGTCATCTTTCTTGTAATTGGAGATACTAAACGTTCATCTTATGATTGGTTTCATTTGCTATGGTATTTTCTGAGGGCATGAATTTTGAAGCATCTGGCTGGGTCTATTTCCTGAACAATGGTGGCGAAAGCTCTGATTATACAGAAAGGTTTATCAAAGTTATTAAGGTTCAAGCCTCCCTCTGATCATATCAACCAATTTTGTGGCTTCTAATGCTATAGGGGACTGTTCAGTCGTTGATGGGTGCTTGTTCCAGTTTAGAGCGATCCCACTAAGGACCGTGTGACGATGCTTATTGATCAGAACTGTTAGAGAATCCTGGGTCTTGAGTTGGGGGAGGGAGGAGGTTATTATTTAATGCAATTATGTTTAGTTGAGATATTGCTTTTGTGTTGAAATCAGAAGTTACTTGGCCACAAGCTCGCATGATCCCTCTAGATGGATTCATCCCTCATTCTCTTCGGAACTCTTACTCTCTGTTCTCTGTTGTCTTTGTTTTCTGAGGCAGCTGGCTATATTTGCAAGGATGCTCTGGAATATGCTTGTGGGTAAGCATGGGTGGATGTCTTGGATGTTTTTGCCAACTTTTATAAGCTCGCTTTGAATGAGATGGTGCACTGGACATGTTGCTTTCGGTGGGATTCACGTGTTGTATGAGCTATACCTGATGTTGAACTTGAGAGGAAAGACTTACCGTTTTGAAGACATCTAAAGAAATTGAAATCGAGTCTTCCTGCAGCACGTGTGGATTCTGCTTGTATTTTTGGTCTTTTCAACATATTTCTATTAATGACCCAAGAAAAAAAAAACGTATTTCTGTCTATCACCGTTGCTCACCATGTGGGGTAAATTGTGCAACTTTTATCGTGACACAAGTAAGACAGCTGTGACTGGCAAAAAATAAAGTATGATTTGTGCAGATAGCACTTGGTTATCATTTTAGGTCGGTGTTTTGAGTACTTCTAAGGAATCCTGCAGCATGTATGGATCTGATTGTATTTTTGGACTGTTCAACATATTTCTGTCTATTGTCAGTTGCTCACTTTGTTGAGCAAATCGTGCAACTTTCATCAAGTAAGACAGTTTGTTAACAAAAATTCAAGCATGAATTGTGCAGATAGCATTTAATATCATTTTGGTCAGAATGCGATGTGCTGACTCTTGGAAGTGATGTCCTTGGCTCATGATTTGTACTTCATGGAGACTTCAAAATGTTGACGTTTCGAAATGAGCGGCGGGGGTTTAGTTGTGACTAGGGAATTCATTTGTGGCATCTGATTGTGGGTGTTCCTGATCAAGTTTCCTAATTGGATGAGTGGTTTGCTAATTAGTAATATTGAATTAGGTAAGGTGGAAAGTCGAAGTTAGGTGGTCTTTTTAATATTTTAATCGCAATTTATTTACAGAATAAAAAATTATTCAAAAGCCAACCCATGACAATTTCTAAAACCAGAGCACCATGGCAACTCAGGACATGTGGTTAAAGATGACTCGTCAGGACCGTCCCTCCTAATTTTCTTACGGCGGGCATCTCAAATGAAGTTCGGAATCGGCAGCCCACCGCCTTTCCTTATTTTAACCCGTCAACAGATCTCAACCAATCCAATCGCGTCACTGCGTCGGATTTATTATTTTTGACGATGGACCCAAAGTCGGTGGATCCTTCCCTGTAAAAATCACCGACCTTCCCTAACGGTTTCTGGTTCCTGCTCGCTTTCCCCTCTTCTCTCTCCCATGGCCTCTGCGAATATTATCTACAGAGGGGAGTGCAATACCGATTGAGTGCTCTTCGTCGACCATCCCTCCTTCCCTCTTGTTTCCGTTTCTTGATTGATTGTTGATGGGGTCGATTGCTTTCTGGGTCTGATTTTGTGAAGCATCTGGTTGCAGAAATCCCTTGTTGCGGATATTCTTGAGGGTTTGGCTTGGCCTACAATTATCAGAATTATCTTGTGGTCTTTGTGTTATTTTTCGACCAACTTAATTTGGATTCTTGTTATACGGTGAATTGGCAGCCGGGCTTCTTTCCTCTCTTGGATCATATCTCCTTCGCGTCTAAGGATGCCATCGCAGGAAGTGTTTGGTTTAGCTCGTCCTTTGACCCTTTATTACGAACCGCTTCTGGATTTTGTTATTTCGTGCATTCGCAGTGGCTTCTTTCCCCTCGGAGCAAAACTGTTTTTGAGGATGTCAAGGATGATGAATATGATGACACCACTCTGCTTGTTTAAATATGGGGCGTTCTTTAATCTATGGTGGTTCTTTATAGTTGGATATTAGAGGAATGGTTTGACTGGACAACATTATTAATTCTTTGGCACTTTTATCTGAGTATTAAGTTGTTGTTGGAAGGTCAATAATTGTCCGACTTTCTTATGTTGTAGGAGCTGTTTACAAGTCTGGAAAGCTTGAGGTCCACGTTAGTTTTGGCTTGCTTCTCTTCATCCTTATCTCAAATGTGAACTGCAACCACAAATTGAATTGCTTTTGGAAATCATGCAAATAATTTATGCAGGATTTATTTCTCATGGTACTCTTAATGTAGTATGACTTTGTAATTTTTTCTTTTGTCAACTGATTTTGGATAGCAGTCGTTTTTCTGCAGATTAGAGCCTTTCTCCACATGATTGGATGGAAAACTTTTGATTTGTACGTCTTACCTATTTTTCGTCGATGGATAGATCCTGCATGTTATTTATCACTGACCTTTTCCTTTCAACATACTTTGTTGTGACCTATTGCCCCTTTTTTCTCTAGTTATTTGGAACTTGCAGTATAGGTTCTTTTTGAAATTTTTTTTTGTTTCACACTGTTTTTTCCAATTACATTAACCTTTTGCCAAAACTTTACCAAATGTATGGTATTTAGTGTTTTCACATATAAAGCAATGCTGTTGAATAGTTCATCAATAGATTGATCTTTTTATTAAATTGTCTATCAAGATGATTCCGGATTTCGGTGGGTTGGCAGTTGCATCTTTCCTCTTGGAGCGATCTTTTTCCATCTGAGCATGTCGTCTAAGGATGATAAATACATAGAAGCTTTATTGAATAAGTTGTTTGGGCTTCTTGGGGAGGAGTGGTGATCTATTATGCAGTCTTGTTTGCTTCAGTTCAGAAGTAGTATTTGATCACATCTTCAGGACAGGCGATGGGCTGAAATTTTGAAGATTTCTAGGCATTTTCTAGTCTGATTTAAGTTTGTCTTCAGTTGATTATCTTTGGGGAGCAATGAGATAAGTATCATCAAGTTCTATTCTTCTACAGGTTGAAGTTTTGCTGGGTTTGAGAGGCAGTGATATATGGTGTTCTTCTGTGGGGCTGAGTTCATGATTGTTTGAAATTGGACAACCAACTGCTTGGTGGATTCTAGGCAGTTATTGGTTTGAATGAAGTTTGTTCTCCGCTTCTTCTTTTTTTCTGGTTATGGGGAGATGATTAGAGCCTAGTTCTCTTTCCTTCAATGCAAACCTCTTCTGGTTCAATGTGGACTGTCTTTAATCTGTGATATTTCTTTCTAGATTTCATTTAATAAGCTCTTCTTTCTTTAAGATTATATTGGCTTTTGTTGTTTTTGAAAGATGAATAATGATTGACTATCTTCCATTGTAGCGATTGTTAATGAGTTTTGAAAGCTTGAGGTCCACTAAATTCTGGCTTGTTTCTCTTCATTCTTGTGAGGCATGCTACAATCACTAAATCGATTGATGGTAAATCATGCTGATATTGCATGTGCAATTTATTCTTGCCTTTTCTTTTCCCCCTAATACTAGCTTCACACAATACCTAGTTAGGCTTAGGCGTTTTTTCCTATATAATTGATGTGCTTTCTTTTGGTACAGATCCTTTGGTGGAACTTTTTCGTTTGGCCAGTGATTTATATACTTTTAGGTGGTTGTTGAGGAGTGATCATGGACATTGTTAGTGTTTATGCTTCTACTTTGATCCTTTATTGAAATCCATCATTCTGTTGCTTCAGAGCTGTTTCTGAATTTATAATCCCGTGGATTGGTAGTAGCTTCTTTTCTCACGGCGCAATCTCTTTGATCGAAGATGTTGTCTAAGGAATGGTACATATGATGAGGTTGGTCAATTATTACTCAGAATAACTGCGCTTTTCTTGAGTTCGATGATCTATTCACATCTATCTTGGTTTGCATTGGTGGAAGGGTTTTTGTTGAATTTCATTCATCAGTTCATTCTCTTGGAGTGGAAAGATGATAATTGTCTCTGTTCTAATTCCTTCATAGGTTGGAGTTTTGCCAGATTTTAGAAGTGATGATCTATCGCCTTTTCTGTGCGGCTGAGTTGATGAATTGCGTAGTCCGGGCTTTGTTTGAAATTGAATAAGCTCCCACTCCTTTGATTTTGGTTCTTTGATGTCCTCACTCTCTTTGTATATGGATCAATCCCTAATCAATTGATATACTGGCCGTGCTTTTATGATAGAAGGTGCAAGAACTAGCTTGACTATGCTTTGAGGGTTTGGAGTTCAACGAAAGATCTCTGGTTGTTATTGGATGGCCTCTCTGTTGGACATACTTGCAAGAAGAGAGTACTAAGTCTCCTTAGCTGCAATAAGATATCTGTATGGGTTTGCTTAGCCTGTATTTTCCGCTGCTGTGATTCTTTCTTTGGGTACAGTAAGTTTGTTGGGGGGACATTATACAAATGAGGTGATTTTGCTGGTGAGATGTGTTGTTTTTAATTTGTGCTGCCTCCTTGAGGGGGCCTAATTTCTGTATATTATAGGTTCTCGTTGATCCATGGCCCTGTGAAGACTTTCCTGTCAGGACCTATGATATACTTCGATGCAAACTGTTAGCATCTCATTTTGTAAAGATGAACTGGTACTGTGCTTTTGCCTTTAGCTTCCTAATTACACACACCACATAGATTCCTATCATGACTAGAAGGTCGCTTTCTTCTTGTGTTTCATTATTGGCATATGATGGGGATGTTGACAGGACAGCCGTCTAGACATAACTTCCTGTGGCATTGCTCGCACTCTCATCAGTTCTCTCCTTTTTGCTGATTCTCTTGCTTCTTATCCACTAAAAAGCCGTATTTTTATGTGTATGCTGTCTGCAGACATGGCTGGTCAGGCTGGGAGGATTAGATACTAGTCGCATGCTTGGCATGTTTGTCAAATTCTGTAGTTGTTTTTAGATGGGTGAAACTGAAGGGGCAGATGATAATCTTGCAGTGAATAAGCTTTGGTTTGAGGTTTTTACATATCTGGTGAGCATGGACTTCAGTCTACTTCCCCTTCTGATCTGTCATGATACCCTAATGTACGATGGGCAAACTTTTGATTGCCAATAGCAGTGTGATCTCTTCCCTATGGTTATCTGTTCTCCAGATATTCTAATTCATGGTTTTATTATATCTCTTTCTCTTCGGCTCCACAAAGATTGTTCGGAGTCATCTTCCTTCTAATTGGAAATATTAAACAGTCGCCTTATGATCAGTTTCATTTGCTTTGAAGGCATGAATTTTTTGAAGGATCTGGAGGGGTCTATTTCCAAAACATTGTTGGCGAAGGCTCTGATTTTATAAAGAAAGGTCAATGAACCTTATTAAGGTTCAAGTCTCCTTCTGATTATATCAACTAATTTAGTGGCTTTGATGCGATGCGGATTTGTCCATTCATCGACGGGTGCTTGTTCCAGTTTAGAGCGATCTTGCTAGGGACCGTGTGAGGATGCTAATTGATCAAATCTATTAGAGAATCCAAGTTCTTGAGTTGGGGAATGTTTAGTTGAGCTACTGAGTTGTTGTTTTTCTTAGTGGATCAGGGTGATGAACGATGTCTGGATCTTTCTATAGGGATTGTCTGTAGATGCATTAATTGCGCAAAGATCTGGTTTATGATATTTTCATTTTTTAGGATGCAATGAATGTCTAGTTCACTTCCTGTTGTATGTTGGAGTCATTTTGTTGCAAATTATGCTGAATTTGACCTAGTTCATGTTGTATTGGATTGACCCATTTAACGAACCTTTAGGGGAATGATTTGACTTGGCAAGCTTTTTCGTTTTGCTTCTCATCGGGATATTGTTGGTATAAATGGTTTATTTTGGGTTCCAGTTCAAGTCTCTCTCTTCGATGATTCTGTGCTCTCATCTTCAGTTGCGAACTTCACTGGATAAAACTAAATTACTACGATCGTGTTTTGTGTCCAAGGCTGGCTGGTTGTTGTTTACGTCAGTCATTTGGGGCATTCATGTTTTGCTTCTTCTGGCTGTATTTTTGGTATAAATGGTTTGTTTTGGGCGCCAGTTCAATTCTCTCTCTTCAATGATGTTATGGTTTTATCAACCACAACTGAGTCCTATTTCAACGCTAAGCCTAGTGCCTTTGCTTGGTCATTTTGTGGCACACATCGATGGGAGCTCGAATTATCAAATGCTTCTATCATATACTTGTGAGATGGGAAACTGATTGCAGATATTTACTCACATCATTGCAGATTATCTGTTTCTAGTTTCGATTAGTTTGGTGCAGTCTGTAGAAGCTCTCTCTCGGATTCTCTTTATATTCAATCTCCAGTTGATATAAAATTTGCCTGACAAATTAGTCTTATATTGCTTGTGTTTAACAATCAGGAATTACTTGCCACGAGCTCACTCCATCCCTCTACATGGATTCACCCCTCATTCTCTCTGAAACTCATGTTTTATTATTATCATTTTCTGAGGAATCTGGCTCTAGTTTGTAAAACCTGAGCTATGCCGCGACCATAGCAGCTTCAGGACATGTGGTCAAAGATTACTCATCACAAGCATCCCTCCTAATTCTTTTACGGTGTGCGTCTCAAGCAACAGTTGGAATTGGCAGCCCACCGACTTCCCTGATTTAACCTGTCAGCAGATCACAATTGTCCAATCACAACTCTCTTTAGGATTTATTATTATCAATGGTCAATCTGCAGTCGGTGTATTCTTCCCTGTGAGTAACTGTCCTTTTCCCCTCTCGTCCTCATTATATAGTTCGCTCTTGTCATGTGTTTCCACATGGCCTCTGCAAACATTGTCTATAGAGAGAAGTAGCAATCCCAATCAAGCGCTCTTCATTAACCATCCCTTCTCCTTTTGTTTCTATTTCTTGATTTATTGTTATGGGGCTGATCGCTTTCTCAGTCTGATCTTGTGAAGTGTCTGGCTGCAGAGACCCCCTGTTGTTGAGATTTTCGAGGGTTTCGCTTGGCCTACAATGCCTATGGTCATCTGAATTATTTGGTTTACGCCTCTTCCTCCATTGATCTTTCCTTTACTGTTTTGGTAGCTTATTCTGGATTTCTGTTATTCAGTGAATTGGCGATGTGGCTTCTTTCCTCTTGAATTATCTCTTTCATATGAGGATGTCGTTGTGGGAAGTGTTCAGCTGCTCCTCTAATCTTTTATTGATCTATTGACCGATCAATTGATTGATCCGTTTAATTGTTTTACGAGCTGCTTCTGGATATTGTTATTTGGTGAAATTTGCAGTGGCTTCTCTCCCCTTGGAGCCAAACAGTTTGTCTGAAGATGTCAGGGACGATGAATACGACAACACCGGTCAGCTTGTTTAGGTGTGGGCTTTTTGGAGAACTGATGATCCTTTTGCTGTCCTTTTTTTGTTTGAGACAATGGACTAGTAGTCTTTGATCAAATCTTAGACCTGCCGATAGACTGAAATTTACTGGTTTTGATGGGAATTTGTTCTTCAGTTTGGTGTTTCTTTCTTTCTTTTTTTTCCTTTTCCTTTTTTTTTTTTTTTAATTCTTGGGGAGTTGATTAACGTCTATTCCTAGTTCTCTCACAGGTTGGAGTTTTGCTAGACTTGACAAGTTGTCTTCTGCCGCAAGCTAATGATGGTCTGAAATTGGATAAGCTCTATTGTCTCTCATGGCAGTTATCAGCTTGAATGAAATTTGTTTACCAGTCCTAAAATTTTCCGTTGATGCGAAAACTGATTCTCATTCCTTCAGAGGTCAGTGTTTGGTCAATGTTTGATCTATGATGGTTCTTTCTTTGCAAGTTGTACGCGCCACAATGGATCACTATCCAATCCAAATCATTTCTCTTATTTATATTGAAGTTTGAAAGCGGGTGTCTCCTTCCTAGAAATAGTCCCTCCCTCGTGTCCTCATCCTTCACTCTCATTGGACGTCTATGATTGTGCATGCGTTCCTCACTCAGTTGACCCCTTTGTAATGCACTCTTCAGAGGAGACATCGATCCCGAAATGCGCACTTGGACCTTCTTCTTTTCTTTGTCTCACAGTTGATTGTTAAATCGGCCTGATTTTGTTTATGTTAGGTCTTTTTCCGAAGGTCACGCCTTGCCTCCGCAGGACTCTGCCATGTTGTGGGCATTGTTAGGGTTTGCGCTCCTCTGATCATTGATTGATTCATCATTGACTGATCTTTCCTAGTTCAATTGTATTGTGAGCTGATTCTGGTATTCACTATTCCGTGAATTGGCAGTGGCTTCTTTCTTCTTGGAGCGATCGTTTTCTCTGAAGATGATGTTTGAGAGGACAATGAATACAATGCAACTGGTCAGTTGGTTACGTAAAATAAGACATTTGGGCTTTTTGGAGGACTAATGATCTAATTTTTGCACTGTTTGGTTGAGCTGATGATCTAGGAGTCTTCTTTAGGACAAGCAATGGACTGAAATTTTGACAACCTTCTAGGCTTCTTTTACAGGTTCAAAGTTTTACTGGAGTTGACAGTTGGTGATCTGTTGTGTTTTCTGTGGGGCTAAGTTGATAATTTTTGAAATTGAATGAGCTTGTGCTTCTCGGATTTTAGGCAGTCATTGGTTTGAATGGAACTTGTCCTTTACTTGTGTTATTTTCTAGTTAATTCAAAAGATCAGATCTAGTTTCCTTCCCTTCGCAGATCAGAGTTTGGTCGAGGCAATACTTTACCTGGCCAAGTTCAATATGGAGTGTCTGGGATCAGTGATGTTCTTTCTTGCTGCATATGCATCAATTCCTAATCTGTCTTCTACTTCCCTTATCTTCTGGTTAAGGGGAAAGATCAGATGTTCTCTTTCCTTGGCAGGGCAGAGTTCGGTTGAGGCAATAGTTTACCTTGTCAATTTTTTGGATATGTAGTAATGTTCATTCTTGCTGCATGCATCAATTCATGGGACATAAGCTCTTGAATTCTAACTTGTTTTCCACACAAGTTTGGCTTGTTTCTCTTCATTCTTATCTGTGTGCCAGGATCACTAATTGGATCTCTCTGGTAAATCACGGAGATAGCATATGTAAGAGTTATTCGTCATGTTCTTTTTCTATCCTGGAACTGGCTCCAGGCATTACCTAGTTTGCTTCACCTTTTTTCTTACACTGCTTCTGTGTTTTCTTTTGGTATAGAACAAGCAGTGATTTCTTGTGTTCTTTTGGGGTGAGAGGTCGTTTGAGTTGGTTGGACTCTGTTATTGGCCAAATAAATGTCTGCCTTGTAGGGTTTTTCTTTGGTTATTGGGACTGTGAAGGCTTATTACTGACAGAATTGGTGTTACTTCAGCGCAACCGGTAGCATCTAATTCTGAAATGATGTACTTCAGATATCTGTGACGATTTGCATTCTTAATATTTCTTATTTTATTTCTATTTCTTATAGATGATGAGCCGATTACTTTCTCGGTCTAATTTCAGAAATGTCTGACTTGTTGCAGAAGCTTAATTGGTTCTGTTTCCTGTTGCCTCTTCGGGACTTTGCCATGGTCATGGACGTCATTAGTGTTTATTCCCCTCATCTGATCATTTAATAATTGATTGGTCAGTCATTCTGTTTAAATTTTTTATGAGCAGATTCTAGATCTGGTATTTAGTGGATTGGAAGTACCTTCTTCTCTGATGGACCGATCTCTACTTCTGAGGATGTCATGTAAGGAGCAGGAAATGTGATGAGTTTGATCAATTGTTGCATAGAATAAAGCGTTCGAGCTTTTTTCGGGACTGATCATTGCTTTGCAGTATAATGTTGGGTTGGTGGACTAGAAGTACCGGGTGATGAACTGAAAGTTTTAATAATTTCTGGATAAACACCTATGTTTCCTTTTTAAATTCATTCTTTCATTGATTATCTTTGAGTAGTGGCAAGAAAAGAGATGATAATCATCTAGTTCTAATTGGTTTAGGTTGAAGGCCTGTTGAATTTGAGAAGCGCTGATTCATTGCCTTTTTTGCAAGGCTGGGACCAAGTTTTGTTAGAAATTGGATAAGCTCTCATTTATTGGATTCTGGACAGTAACTTTTATTAAAGCAA
This sequence comes from Corymbia calophylla, assembly GCA_014182845.1. Lineage (NCBI taxonomy): Eukaryota > Viridiplantae > Streptophyta > Magnoliopsida > Myrtales > Myrtaceae > Corymbia > Corymbia calophylla. Next base: position 11,042,331 of record CM024698.1, on the reverse strand, counting down.
GGGTATCCTATTCAGTTCATTTTATTTTGTTGGTCAGAAATTGGTGAAGCAAAGACTTCTTTCCTAAGTATGAGGCGTTGTTTAATCTATGATGGTTCTTTATAGTTGGATATTAGAGGAATCGTTTGATCAGACAAGATCCTTAATTCTTTGGCACTTTTATCTGAGTATTAAGTTGTTTTTGGAAGGTCAATAATTGTCAACTGTCTTCTGCTGTAGGAGTTGTTTACAGGTCTGGAAAGCTTGAGGTCCATGTTAGTTTTGGGTTGCTTCTCTTCTTTCTTATCTTATATGTGAATTGCAATTACTAATTGAATCGCTTTTGGAAATCATGCAAATATTTTAAGCAGGATGTATTTGTCATGCTGTTTTTGTAGTAGACTCTAGGCAAATCTAACTTTGGTTGGCACTTACGACTTTTTATTTTTTTTCTTTTGTCAATTAATTTTGGATGGCCTTCTGAATATTGTAGGACGATAGCTGATACCAGTTGTTCTTTGGCAGATAAGAGCCTTTCTCCTCGTGATTGGATGGAAAACTTTTGATTTGTACATCTTAGCTTTTTCTTTGAATAGACTATCCTGCATGTTATTTATCACTGACTTTTTCCTTTCAACATCTACTTGAATTTTGTGTCAATTTGTTAAATTTTGTTTATTTGAGATTTTTTGCTAGGTTTCTTTTGTGCTTATATTGGATGAGATTAATGACTTGTTTAGATGGCAATTTCTTATGCTGAGATGTCTCTATTTATTTGGAACTTGCAGATAGGTTCTTTTCCAAAATAATGTTTCTTTTCTGCACTGTTTTTTTGCAGTAACATTGACCTTTTCCCAAAACTTTACCAAATGTTATGTATTTCACTTACAAGCAATGTTTTTGGATAGTTTATCAATGGATTGATCTTTCCATTGAATTGTTTAACAAGATGATTCTGGATGTCGGTTGATTGGCAGTTACATCTGTCCTCTGGGAGCGATCTCTTCATCTGAGCATGTTGGCTAAGGATTATAAATAAGACATACAAGCTGGTCGGTTCACATAGAATAAGGTGTTTGGGTTTCTTGGAGGAGTGGTGAACTGTTATGCAGTCTTGTTTGCTTGAGTTCTGAAGTAATCTTTGATCACATCTTTAGGACAGGGGATGGACTGAAACTTTGGAGATCTCTACATATTTTGTAGTTTTGATTTAAGTTTGTCTTCGGTTGATTATTTTTGGGGATCAGTGAGACAATTATCAAATTCTAATTCCTCTACAAGTTGAAATTTTTCCGGTTTTGAGAAGCAGTGATATATTGAGTTCTTCTGTGGGGCTGAGTTGGTGATTGCTTGAAATTGAACAAGCAACCGATTCATGGATTCTAGGCAGTTAGCAGTTTGAATGAAGTTTGGTCTCTTTTCCTCTTGGATCATATCTCTTGACATCTGAGGATGCCGCCATGGGAAGTGTTTATTTTAGCTCCTCCTTTGACCCTTTATTGATACATTGACTGATCGATCTTTCCGTACAATTGTTTTACGAGCTGCTTCTGGATTTTGTTATTTGGTGAATTCGCAGTGGCTTCTTTCCCCTCAGAGAGAAACTGCTTGTCTAAGGATGTGTAGGATGATGAATACTATGATGACGTTGGTTGGTCAGTTTTTTTCATAAAAATTTGGATATTGGGTCTTTTTGGAGGACTGATGATTCTTTTGCTGCCTTTGATCACATCTTAGACTGAAATTTACTGGTTTTGATGGGAATTTTTCTTCGGTTATTTGATCTTGGGTACTTGATTATCGTCTAGTCCTGATTCTCTCACAGGTTGGAGTCTTGCCAGACTTGACAAGTGGTGATCTGCTGCGGATGATTGTCTGAAATGGGATATGCTTTGTTTCTTGAGGCAGTTATCGGTTTGAATGAAATTTATTCTCCAGTCCCATAATTTCCTGATTAAAGCGAAAACCAATTTTCGTTCATTGAGAGGTCAGTGTTCGGTCCATGTATGATATGTGATGGTTCTTTTTTTGTGAGGTGTATGCGCATCACTATCCCCAATCCAGATCCACTTCATCTAATTTTTATTGAAGCTCGAAGGCCAGTGTCTCCTTCCTGGTGTCCTCATCCTTCAGTCTCATCTTGTGTCTATGATTGTTCCTGCATTCCTCTCTCAGTTGATAGCCTCAGCAAAGTACTCTTCAGAGGAGACATCGTTCCCGAAATGCGCTCTTGATACTACTACTTTTCTTTTTCTCTCTTTTGATTGTCAAACCGTTTTGATTCTTTTTATGCTATGTTTTTCTCCCAAGGTCACGCTTCACCTCCCCGGGACTGCAATGTTGTGGGCATTGTTAGGGTTTGCCCTCCTCTGATCGTTGATTGTAGCATCAATTAATTGATAGTTCCAGGTTGAACCGTATTATGAGCTGATTCTGGTATTCACTATTCCGTGAATTGGCAGTGGCTTCTTTCTTCTTGGAGCAATCGATTTCTCTGAGGACGATGTCTGAGAGGACAATGAAGACAATGCAACTGGTCAGTTAATTACATGGAATATGACATTTGGTGTTTTTGGACGACCGATGATCTAATCTTGCACTGTTTGGTTGAGCTGATGATCTAGAAGTCTTTGTCTTTAGGACAAGCGATGGACTTAAATTTTTTTACAACCTTCTAGGCTTCTCTTACAGGTTGAAAGTTTTATTGGACCGTGGGGCTGAGTTGATAATTGTTCGAAAGTGGATGAGCTCCTGCTTCTTGGAATTTAGGCAGTCATTGGTTTGAATGGAACTTGTCCTTTACTTATTTTAATTTTCTAGTTAATCTGAAAGATCAGATCTAGTTCTCTTCCCTCTGCAGATCAGAGTTTGGTTGGGGCAATACTTTACTTGGCCAAGTTTGATATGGAGTGTCATCAGTGATGTTCTTTCTTGCTGCATAAGCATCAATTTCTAATTTGTTTCCACTTCTTTTATCGTCTAGTTAAGGTGGAATGGTCAGATGTTCTCTTTCCGTCGCAGGTCATTGTTTGGTTGAGGCTATACTTTACCTTGTCAATTTCGAGAGGGAGTGTGTGATCAGTGATGGTTCTTTCTTGCTGCATAAGCATCAATTCATAGGACAAGCTCTTCTTTCAGAGTCCTTTCTTGTCTGGATAGGTCCACACACTGGCTCCTTTCTCTTCATTCTCATCTGTGTGCTACACTCACTAATTGGATCTCTGTTAAATCATGGAGATATCATATGTAAGATGCATGCGTTAAGCTCTTCTTCCCTGACCTGGAACTGGGTTGAGGCAATGACTAGCTTGTTTTGCCTTTGCCTTTTTTTAACACAGCTTCTGTGTTTTCTTTTGGTGCAGAACACGAGGTCATTTCGTGTTATTTCCGTGCAAGAGGTTGTTTGAGTTGGTTGGACTAAGTCAATGGCCATGTAAATGTGTAAATTGTAGGTTTTCTTTGGTTATTGGGACTCTGAAGGCTTATTGCTGATAGAATCGTTTTTACTTAATGGCCTATTGGTAGCATCTAATTTTGAAATGATGTACTTTAGATATCTATCGCAATTTGCATTATTGATTTTTCTTATCTTGTTTCTATTTCTTAACGGATGATGAGCTGATTACTTTCTCGGTCTAATTTCAGAAATGTCTGGCTTGTTGCAGAAGCTTAATTCGTTCTGTTTCCTGTTGCCTCTTTGGGACTTTGCCACGGTCATGGACATCATTAGGGTTTACTCTTCTCTTTGACCATTTAATAATTGATTGGTCGTTTGTTCTATTAAGATTTTTTATGAGCGGATGCTGGATCTGTTATTTAGGGGATTGGGAGTAACTTCTTCTCTGATGGACCAATCTCTTCTTCCGAGGATGTTGTGTAAAGAATAGTAACTATGATAAGTTTGGTCAGTTGTTGCATACAATAAAGCGTTCTAGCTTATTCTGGGACTGACACGACTCTTTTGCAGTCTAATGTTGGGTTGGTGGACTTGGAATACTGGGTGATGAACAGAAACTTTTAATAATTTCCTGCATGGACACTTATCTTTCTTTTCTAAAATTTATTCTTTCTTTAATCATCTTTGGGTAGTGGCAAGAACCGAGAAGATAATCATCTAGTTCTATTTGCCTTTGGTTGAAGGTTTGCTGAATTGGGAATCGCTGATCCATTGCCTTTTCTGCAAGACTGAGAGGATGAGTTGTGGAGACAGGGTTTTGTTTAAAACTGGATAAGCTCTCATTTATTGGATTCTGGACAGTAAATGGTTCCGTTATTATTCTTTAGTTCCTTTTTTTTTAGCAAGAGGATCTCCATCCAGTTCTTTCTTTTGTAGGAAATTGGTTAAAGCAAAGATTTTACCTAACTTCAACATGGTGTGTTCTTTTGATCTATGATGGTGCTTTATAGCTGGATATTAGAGGAATGGTTTCATTGGACAAGATCTTTAGTTATTTGGTACTTTTATCTGTAAAGCTTGAGGTCCACATTAGTAAGTTCAATTTTATTAGTTTTGTTGGTATCAACTAAGATGATACCAATCAATGGGGAACTTCATGGATTCTTTAAGAGCGGCAGGGGACTTAGGCAAGGTGACCCGATCTCTCCCTATCTATTTACCCTTGCTATGGAAGTACTATCGGGCATATTAGAAACACAATCTCAGCGGCCCCAATACCGCTTCTACTGGAGATGCAAAAATACCTGCCTATCACACATATTTTTTGCAGATGATGTCTTCATTTTTAGTGAAGGCAGAGAGGAGTCGGTGATGTGTATGAAGGAAGGCCTCCAGCTATTTTCCCGATGGAGCGGACTGACACCAAACAAAAACAAAAGTGAACTATTCATTTCTGGTGGTTCGGTAGCACTCAAGGAGAGACTGGTACGTCTCTTAGATTTTCGAGTGGGAACCCTTCCGGTCAAATACTTAGGAGTCCCAATCATCACGGCAAGACTAAGGAAGACAGACTGCGATGCCCTGGTACGCCGACTCATGGCTAGAGTTCAATCATGGACCCATAGGTTTCTCTCATTTGCGGGTAGGCTCCAACTGATCAAGTCAGTCCTGCATGCTATTCAAGTCTATTGGGCTTCCATATTTTGGCTTCCATCATCAGTTGTTGCCAAGATAGAGCTTATATGTCGACAATTCTTATGGAAAGGCCCGGGACTTGGTGTGGGTGGCGCCAAGGTTTCATGGGATGATGTCTGTCTCCCAAAACAGGAGGGGGGATTAGGCATTAGAAGAATTAGAGACTACAACAAAGCGGCCATGCTAAAATACATATGGCTCCTTTTAATTGATAAGGAGTCTTTATGGTGTAAATGGGTCCATACAAATCATCTCAAGAAGACTTATTTCTGGACTGCAACACCCCCAATTTATTGCTCTTGGGCCTGGCGGAAACTATTAGCGCTAAGGGAAGAAGTCATTGGATACTTTAGATGGAAAATTGGGGATGGCCGAACTACCTCTCTATGGTTCGACCCCTGGTTGGATGTTGGACTTCTCACCTCTATATTCCCGCATGGCCAAATATACAGGTCGCCTCTTCAGAAGGAGTCGGTGGTGGCGGAGCTATTCTCTCCCGCAGGAGAGGTGTTTCTCCAGGAACTTAGGCGTCAACAGGTCACTCTCCCTATCCTCTCTAATTCTCCGGACTTTTTTGTCTGGAATATGCATAGTTCTGGCAGGTTCTCCATTGCATCAGCATGGGCGGCTATACGGAGGTGCTCCACGCCGGTGCCATGGGCTTCTTTTGCCTGGGACAAGGCTATTGCACCCCGTCACCAATTTTTGCTATGGCTAATCTCACGTAACAGACTCCCAACCCAGGTACTCCTAATATCTTACGGTAGGATATCTGGGGCTGTTTGTGCACTGTGCAATGCAAGACCGGACTCTATAGACCACTTATTTTTTGATTGTCCTATTCTCAACTCATTGGGAAATTTTTGGGCTGCAAAATGCAATCTTTCATGGATCAATCGACCGTGGTTACAGAACATTGAAAGGATAAGCAGTGCTCTATCGGACCATGACTTCTATTCTGATATTGTCAAATTCTCATTTGGAGCATTGTGCTATGTTATATGGAAAACCAGGAATAATATTTTGTTTCGATCTTCCACTCTTTTTGTCGGCGCTACAACAACACTTGGTCAAAGCTGTAAAAGACAAAGCTCTGTCTTACAAAAAGGTCGCAAGCTCTCCTAGGAATGAAAGACTGCAGCGGAGTTGGGGATTTGATCCTAGCATTTTTGAGTAGGATTGTATGAGGGTTGGTTAGGCTAATCCTTGTTTTTATTGTATTTTCTCCTTTGGAGCTGGACCCACCCCCCACCCTATGATCATAGAGTGGGTTATGGGGTCGGTCTCCACCCCTTGTAAATTGTATGGTTGAAAATCGTATAAAATTCTTACCTTTACCAAAAAAAAAAAGCCTAAGATGATATAGCCGATACCAGCTGTTCTTTGCAGATTAGAGCCAACTTTCTCTTTGGGATTGGATGGAAAACTTTTGATTTATGTCACAACTTTTTCTTTGATGAACTGTCTGGAACTGTCGTGCATGTTATTTATTATGGACTTTTTCCTTTCAACGTACTTTGTCGCACATTCATTTGGAAATACATTTTTTGCATATGCATTTGTTTTTGATTTGGCGTGTATGTCTGCTTGAATTTTGTGTCGATAGATGTTTTTTTTTTTTTGGTAAAGGTAAGAATTTTATACGATTTTCAACTAAACAATATACAAAGGGAGGACGCCGGCACCATAACCCACTATATGATGGGGGGGTAGTACCAGCTCCAAAGGAAAACAAATAAGAGAGCAAGGATTGGCCTAACCAACCCTCAAAAGGATCTACTCAAAAATGCAAGGATCAAATCCCCAACTCCGCTGCAATCTTCTATTCCTAGGAGAGTCTGCGACCTTCTTGTAAGACAAAGCCTTGTCTTTTACCGCCTTGACCAAGTGTTGTTGAAGTGCCGGCACAAAAAGAGTGGAGGAACGGAACAAAATATTATTCCTGGATTTCCATATAACGTAGCACAAAGCTCCAAAGGAGAATTTGACAATATCAGAGTAAAAGTCGTGGCCCGATAGGGCCTTGTTTATCCACTGGATGTTCTGGAGCCACGGCCTATTGGTCCACGGAAGATTGCATTTTGAAGCCCAAAAATTCGCCAAGGAGTTGGGAATTTGACAATCAAAAAATAAGTGATTTATAGAGTCCGGTGTAGCATTGCATAGGCCACAAACAGCCCCAGATATTCTACCATACGACATAAGGAGTACCTGGGTAGGGAGTCTGTTACGGGAGATCAGCCACAGTAAGAATTGGTAACGGGGGTAATAGCCTTATCCCAGACAAAAGAAGCCCATGGCACCGGTGAGGAGCATCTCCGTATAGCGGACCATGCAGATGCAACCGAGAACCTGCCCGAACTATGCATATTCCAAACAAACAAATCCGGAGAGTTGGAAAGAATAGGGAGTGTGACCTGTCGGCGCCTTAGCTCTTGGATGAACTCCTCGCCCGCGGGAGAAAATAAATCCGCCACCATGGACTCCTTGTGAAGAGATGACCTATATATTTGGCCATGCGGGAATATAGAATTGAGAAGCCCAATTTCCAGCCAAGGGTCAAACCATAGAGAAGTGGTTCGGCCATCCCCAATTTTCCATCTAAAGTATCCCATGACTTCTTCCCTTAGCCCTAATAGTTTACGCCAAGCCCATGAGCAGAAGGTTGGGGGAGTTGCAGTCCAGAAATATGAGTTCTTGAGATGATTTGAATGGATCCATTTGCACCACAAGGACTCCTTATCAGTGAACAGGAGCCATATATGTTTTATCATGGCCGCTTTGTTGTAATCTCTGATTCTTCTAATGCCCAGTCCTCCCCTCCTGTTTCGGGAGACAAACATCGTTCCATGATACCTTGGCGCCACCCACACCAAGTCCCGGGCCTTTCCATAGGAATTGTCGGCATATAAGCTCTATTTTGGCAACAATTGATGAAGGTAGCCAAAATATGGACGCCCAATAAACTTGAATAGCATGCAAGACTGATCTAATCAGTTGGAGTCTACCCGCAAATGAGAGAAATCTATGGGTCCATGATTGAACTCTAGCCATGAGAAGACGTACCAGGGCATCGCAGTCTGTCTTGCTTAGTCTTGCTGTAATGATCGGGACACCGAGGTACTTGACCGGAAGGGAACCCCTTCGAAAATCTAAGATATGAAGCAGTCTCTCATGGAGAGCTGACGAACCACCTGAAATGAATAATTCGCTTTTGTTTTTGTTTGGAGTGAGGCCACTCCATCGGGAAAATAATTGGAGACCTTCCTTCATACACATCACCGACTCCTCTCTGCCTTCAGTGAAGATAAAGACATCATCTGCAAAGAATATGTGTGACAGGCATGTGTTTTTGCATCTCCAATAGAACCGGTAGGGAGGCCGCATGGAATGAGTTTCTAAAATGCCAGATAATACTTCCATAGCAAGGGTAAATAAATAAGGGGATATCGGGTCACCTTGTCTAAGTCCCCTGCCACTCTTAAAGAATCCATGAAGTTCCCCGTTGATTGATATAGAAAACATGGGAGATCTCACGCATATCATAATGAGGCGAACAAAATGTTCAGGAAATCGAAATGCTAGAAGAGTAGCCTCAAGGAAATTCCAATCCAACGTGTCATAAGCTTTTTGAAAATCAACCTTGATTGCACACTTCGGAGAATAGGTTGTCGTGTGAAACCCACTAAATAATTCTTGGGCAAGGAGTATGTTATCCGTAATACGCCTACCTCTGATGAAAGCCGACTGGGCACGATTAATAATGTCGGGGATAATGTCAGCAATCCGATTAGCCATGATCTTAGTAATGCATTTATATAAGGTATTGCAGCATGCTATAGGCCTATAATCACTAAGTCCTGAAGCATTAGGGATCTTAGGGACGAGGGCAATAGTTGTACAGTTCAACTCCTTGAGTAAGCGGCCACTCCGGAAGAAGTCTAGGACTGCATCCTCAACAGATGAGCCAACAATATCCCAATTTTTCTTAAAAAACTCAGCATTAAAACCATCGGGGCCCGGGGCTTTCCCACCCGCTAAAGAGAACATAGTTCTTCTAATGTCCTGAGGTAAAACAGGTTTGGACAGAATACTAACCTGTTCATCATTTAGGGGCCGCTTGATATAAGGCTTGATTTCCTCCAAAGCTGGAACTTCCGCGACATTTGAGGGCGCCAATAGATCCTTGAAGTGCGAAACAAACGCCTGGTGGATGTCCTCCGGCCTTGTGATCATGGTGCCATTGCCATCTTGGATGGATAATATCCGATTATGCAAGTGGTGTCGGTTGACAGAATGGTGGAAAAATCGCGTATTCTGATCTCCTTCCTTGAGCCACCTTATTCGCGACTTTTGTCTGAAAAAGGATTCCTCAGATGCCCGAAGATCATAGTACTCTCTGGCCCGGTTCCTTTCTAAGTCAGCTAAGACGCTATTGAAGGGATCCACTTGTAAGGCTTCCTGAATAGAATGAAGGGCAGACCTAGCGACTGCAGTTCTCTCAGAGATGTCAGAGAATGAGTCTCTGTTCAGTCGCCGTAGCTCAGCTTTGAGGAGTTTCAATCTAGAGCATATTTTGAACATAGGAGTGCTTGTAATGTTGTTCTCCCAAACCCGAGTCACAATAGAGGTGAATTCCGGATGTGACATCCAAAAATTGAAGAATTTGAAGGGCTTATTACCATGCCGAGGGGCCAGGACCCGCACGAGAATGGGAGTATGATCCGAAATGCCTGGAGGTAAGAAGACTGCCTCCGAAAATGAATACTCCAGGATCCACCTTCTATTAACTAAAGCACGATCGATTTTCCTCTGTTTCCTATTTTCCCCGGAGGAGAAGGTCCATGTGAATCTCAGACCAACATAACGGAGATCATCAAGCTCGGCTTGGAAGAGACATTCCTTAAATTCATCAAAAGATGGGTGCCAGATATCGGGGCTACCTTGGCGATCCGTCGGGTCCTTAATAGCATTGAAATCACCCCCCACTATCCACGGATCATTTATAAGCATAGTACTCAACCGAATAAGGTCCGTCCAAAGTGGACGACGGGCGGTAAATGTGTGTTCTCCATAAACAGCCGAAAAGAAAAGTATGGAGTTTGTACGGAGCACCTTGACCATACCATGGATCACTTGGCTCGATGTATACACGATAGTGAAATCCACAATGGATGGGTTCCAACCTATCCAAATGCGACCCCTAGGGGAGAATTCATAGTTTGCAAGCCAATTCCACCCCGCAATAAGGTTGGAAGATATTTGGTCAAAAACGTGATGTGGGACTTTGGTTTCAAGGAGACCAAGACAACAAATGTTGTTGGTTCGCACAAAATGTCTCACCTCACTTTGCCTAATCGGGTCCATAGCTCCCCTAATATTCCAAAAGCCGAAATTCATATAAAAGAGAAGTATGTACAAAAAGGAGAAGGCGTGAAGACGCCTACCTGCGTTTCGAGGTCCGCCGCCTTGTAGCTGGCGGAGATGGAGTCCTTTCCGGCACATTGGTAGCAAATTCAGCTCCAGGATTAGGAGCAGGAGGGATAGATGGCTGGGAGTCCGGAACCAGCGACGGTAAATCAGATTCCTCTCTAGTCGGGGCCGTGTTCCGCTGCTGGGGTACCTCAGAACCGTCCCTACCTCCCTCAATTGGATCACTACCCCCATCCGATCCATCTAGATCGTCCACAGAGGAGAACGATGTTTGAGATGACTCCAAGTCAGACTGGCTAGCATCTGAGTGTTGCCTGGATACACGATCAGGCGAGGGGGAAATATTACGTCTGCTTTTGCGCTCTGCAGTGAAGCGCCGGGAGGGGGGATCAGCAGCCTTAAGTGCAGTAGTGTTGATCTTTTGCTGCTCTTCCATCCTAGCACGACGACGGAAAGTTTGTTTCGACGCTGATTGAACTTGCCATTGATCCTTGGAGTGGGGCGAGGGATCAGCCTGCCTCCCATCCGCACTTGGCGTAGTGCCGTGGTCGTCCCTGATCATAGGACCTTTAGACTTTTCAGTAGCTAGAATCTGGTCCGTCGTGATTCCTCTCCGGTTCCCCTGACCTTCGTGAGGAGCAACAGATGTGTGTGGGACAGTAGCAGTTTGTGTTTCTTTCCTTTGGGGATCAGGCCCCGAATTACATTTGTGCCCAAATGTGGCGCATTTGGGGCATGATATAGGACGCCATTCATACTCAACCATGACTTCCCGGACAGCATCCTTGAACTCAACCGTGACTGAGTCTTGCAGTACATCAGAAGCTTGAATTTCGATACAGACCCGAGCATAAGACAGGAGTTTCATTTGCTCGGTGTTTTGGTCAACATATAATGGTCGCCCAATGACACTAGCTATCCCTCCAATGCCACGGGCCGACCATAGAATCAGAGGAATATTCCTAAGTCTCACCCATATCGGGATTTTGGAGTGATCCTCCTTCTTTAGTTCGAGAAATGGATTCCATTGCTTTAAAATTAGGGGCACTTTAGCAACTGTCATCGGCCCCTTTTCCAGTAGGGAACGCCTGAAGTCCTCATCCGGAATCCTAAGAAAGAAGAACCCACGATCATCCGCTCTCACGTCAATAGATGTTAAATCTGGCTTATATGAATAATTTTTTGTCAGGTTTCTTTTGTGTTTATATTTGATGAGACTGATGTTGTCTGGATGGTAATTTCCTATGCCAAGATGTTATTTTGGTGTGACTTATTGCCCCTTTTTCTCTATATTATTTGAACTTGCGGGGTAGAATCATTTCCAAAATAATATTCGTTTTTCACACTGTTTTCTGCGGCAACATTTACCTTTTGCCAAAACTTTACCAAAAGTATAGTATGTGATGTTTTCACTTATAAAGCGATGTTGTTAGTTGGTTCATCAGTGGATTGATTGTTTCCATTAAATTGTTTATCAAGATGATTATGGATTTCAGTGGAGTGGCGGTTGCTCCTCTTGGAGCAATCTCTTCATCTGATCATGTCGTCTCAGGATGGTAAATACATACTTATAAATCTTTTCCAAAACAGTATTCGTTTTTCACACTGATTTTTGCGGTAACATTTACCTTTGGCCAAAACTTTACCAAAAGTATAGTATGTAATGTTTTCACTTATAAGGCAATGTTGTTAGTTGGTTCATCAATAGATTGATCTTTTCAATTAAATTGTTTATCAAGATGATTATGGATTTCAGTGGAGTGGCAGTTGTTCCTCTTGGAGCAATCTGTTTATCTGATCATGTTGTCTCAGGATGGTAAATATATAGAAGCTGGTCGGTTTACATAGAATAAGGTGCTTGGGCTTCTTGGAGGAGTTGTAATCTATTATGCAGTCTTTGTTTGCTTGAGTTCTGAAGTAGTCTCTGATTACATCTTCAGGATGGGCACTGGAATGAAATTTTGAAGATTTCTAGGCATTTTGTAGTTTTGATTTAAGTTTTTCTTTGTTGATTATCTTTGGGGAGCGGTGAAATAGTAATCGTTGAGTTCTAATTCCTCTACAGATTGAAGTTTTGCCGGGTTTAAGAAGTGGTGATCTATTGCGTTCTTCTGTGGGGCTGAGTTGATGATTTGTTTAAATTGGACAACCATCTGCTTCGTGGATTCTAGGCAGTTACTGGTTTGACTGAAGTTTGTTTCCGGCTTCTGCTTTTTTCAAGTAATGGTGAGATGATTAGGGCCCGGTTCTCTTTCCTTCGATGCAAGCCTCTTCTGGTTCGATGGCAGCTGTTTTCAATCTGTGATTGTTCTTTCTGGTTTTCATTTGACAACCTCTTCTTTCTTTGAGTTTCTGTTGGTTTTGTTGTTTTTGGAAGATGAATAGTCATTGACTATCTTCCATTGTAGGTTATGTTTATGAGTCTGGAAAGCTTGAGATCCACTAAGTTCTGGCTTGTTTCTATTTGTTCGTGCAACACATGCTGCGATACTAAATGGATTGCTGGTAAATCATGGAGATATTGCAAGTGCAATTTATTCATCTGGGTTTTTTTTTTCCTGAATATCAGGGTCCCACAATTTAGTTAACATGGCTTTCATTGTATACAATTGATCTGTTTTATTTTGGTACAGAACCTTTGCTGGAACTTTTTCATTTACCAGGTGATTTCTATGCTTTAGGTGGTTGTGGAAGAGTGGTCTTGGACTTCTTTTTCAATTTCCAGGTGATTTCTATGCTTTAGGTGGTTGTGGAAGAGTGGTCTTGGACATTTTTAGTGTTTACACTCCTCCTTTGATCATTTATTGATGGATCGATCCATCCTTTTGTTGTTTAGAGCTGTTTGTGGATTTATAATCCAGCAGATTGGTTGTAGCTTCTTTTCTCGCATAGCCCAGTCCCATTAGCTATAAAGTTTCTGATCGTAAAGTCAAGTTGGTGCTGAGCATAGATAGGCATGTGAGCCAAAGAGAAAGAGGAACTACCTTGGTCTTGAGGGGACTTTGATCCAGGATGTTGTCTAAGGAATGGTACATATGATGTGGTTGGTCAATTATCACTTACAATGACTGAGCTTTTCTGGAGTTTGACGATTTGTTCACATCTATCTTTGGTTGGGTTGGTGTATGGGCAGTGTCCTTGATCATCTTCAGCACTGGGTGAAGAACTGACATTTTGATAAACTCCTGCTGCCTAGGCACTTGGGTTTTCGTTGAATATCATTCCTCAATTGATTCCCTTGGAGTGGAAAGATGATAATGCAGCCTTTTCTGGCTGGCTGAGTTGATGAATTGTGGAGTCCGGGCTTTGTTTGAAGTTGGATAAGCTCCCACTTCTTAGATTTTGGTTCTTTTGATGTCCTCACTCTATTTGTGTATAGGGATCAATTCCAATTGATATTATGGCCCTGCTATGATAGGGTGTGCGAGAATGAGCCTGAGTTATGCTTTGAGGGTTTGAAGTTCAACATAAGATCTCTGATTGTCATTGGCTGGCCTCTCTATTGGACATACTTGCAAAAGGAGAGTACTAAGTCTCCTTAGTTGCAATAAGATATCTGTATGGGTTTGCTTAGCCGACATTTTCCACTGCTGTAGTAATTTCTTCTGGTACAGCCATTGTTGGAACATTTTACAAATGAGGTGTGTCGTTGGCAAGATGGGTTGTTTTTAGTTTGTAGTGCTGCCTTGAGGGCCTAAAGTCTGAATATTTAATGTCCTCATTGATCCATGGGACTATGAAGACTTTTCTGCCAGGACCTAAGTTATACTTGGTTGCAAAGTGTTAGCATCTCATTCTGAAAGATGAACTGGTATTGTGCTTTTGCCTCTTGCTTTTAATAACGTACACCACATAGGTTCCTTTTAAAACTAGAAAGTTTCTTTTTTCTCGAGCATGCATAATCATGCCTTCACATGGGGATGTTGACAGGACAGCCATCTAGACATAACTTCGTTGGTGTTGCTTGCATTCTGACTGGTTCTCTCCTTTCTGCTGATTCTCTTGTTTCTTATCCATCACAAAGCTGTGTTGTTTCGTGTGTGCTGTCATGGCTGGTCAGGCTGGCAGGAGCAGACACCTGGTGCTTGGTTGGCATGTTTGTCAAATTTTGTAGTTATTTTTAAATGGGTGAAACTGAAGGGGCAGATGACAATCCTGCAATGAAGAAGCTTTGGTTTGAGGTTTTAACATATCTAGTGAGCATGGACCCCTTCTGATCTCTTATGATACCCTAATATACGAGGGGTGAACTTCTGCTTCGTATATATGATCTATATTTAGTAAAGTGTAGCTGTTGAAGCTCTTTAGGGCTATGAATTTATAGATAATCGATTGCATCGTGATCCTTTGCCAATAGATGATCTGTCGACCAGATATTCTAATTCATGGTTCTACTGTATCTCTTTCTCATCGGCTCTGCAAGGGTTGTTCAAATTCATCTTCCTTGTAATTGGAGATACTAAACAGGTGCCTTATAATCAGTTTCATTTGCTTTGGTATTTGCTTTGAAGGCATGAATTTTGAAGCGTCTGGCTGGGTCTATTTCCAGAACAATGTTGGCAAAGGCTCTGATTTTATACAGAAAGATTTTTCAAATTTATTAAGGTTCAAGTGTCCCTCTGATCATATAAACAAATTTTGTGGCTTCCATGCTATAAGGACTTTTCCAGTCATCGATGGGTGCTCCTTCCAATTTCTCAGTCGTTGATGGATGCATGTTCCAGTTTAGAGTGATCCCACTAAGAACTGTGTGAGGATGCTAATTGATCAAAACATGTTAGGGAATCCAAGTTCTTGAGTTGGGGAAGGCTGTAGGTTATTATTTAATGCAATTATGTTTAGTTGAGCTACTGAATTGTTGTTTTTCTTTGTGGATTGGAGGGATGAGTGGTGTCTGGATCTTTCTACTGGGATTTTCTGATTGTTTTATTTTCAAGGATTAGAGGAGATTCGATGAACATCTAGTTTTCTTCCTGTTGTAGGTTTCAGTCCTTTTGCTGCAAATCATGCTGAATTCAACCTGATTTGTGTTGTAGTGTATTTTCAGGGAATAATCTGACTCAGGAAGCTTTTGCTTTTTGCTTCTCCTGGGGTATTTTTGGTATAAATGGTTTATTTTGGGTGCCAATTCAAGTCTCTCTCTTCAATAATGTCGTGCTCTCTATCTTCGTCTGCAAACTTCACTGGATAAAACTACAATTACTCCAATTGAGTCTTGTGTTTAATGCTAAGTCTAATTGTTGCTTAGCTCAATCATTTGGGGCTTTTACTTTTTGCTTCTTCTGGGGGTATTTTTGGTATAATTGGTTAATTTTGGGCGCCAGTTGAAGTCTCTCTTTGATGATGTCATCCTCTTGTCTTTTTCTGTGAACTTTACTGGATAAAACTACAACTGAGTCCTGTTTCAAGGCTAAGTCTAGTTGTTGCTTTGCTTGGTGATTTGGGGGCACACATCGATGGCAGTTTGACTTATCAAATGCTTCTACCTTGTGAGATTGGAAACTGATTGCAGATGTTCACTAACATCATGGCAGATTATTCGTTTCTACTTTCAATTGGTTTGGTGCAGTCCGTAGAAGCTCTCTCTTTGGGATTCTCTTTATATTGAAGTTCCAGTTGCTATAGTTTGCCTGACAAATTGGTTTTATGTTGCTTGTGTGTTGAAATTAAAAGTTACTTGGCCACGAGCTCACACGATTCCTCTACATGGATTCACCCCTCATTCTCTCTGAAGCTCTTATTCTATTATCTTCGTTTTCTGGGGATGCTGGCTCTAGTTTGTAACTTCAAAACTATGTCTGCAAGGATGCTCAGAATATGCTCATGGATAAGCGTGGAGTGGATGGTTTGGATGTTTTTGCCAACTTTTATAAGCTCTCTTTGAATAAGATGGTGTACTGGACATGTTGCTTTAGGTAGGGTTCATGTGTTGTATGAGCTATACCTGATGTTGAACTTGAGAAGAAAAACTAACTGTTTTGAAGACCTCGCAAAGAAATTGAACTTTCCTGCAGCATGTATGGAGCTTGTATAGCTCTGCTTGTATTTTTGTACTTCTCAATGTAATTCTGTCTATCATCAGTTGCTCACTTTGTTGAGCAAATTGTGCAACTTTTTATCATAGCACAAGTAAGACAGTTGTGGTTGTGCAGATAGCACTTGTTATCATTTTGGTCAGCGTGTGATGTGCTAACTCTTGGAAGTGATGTCCTAGGCCCATGATCTGTATTTTATGGAGACTTCAAATACTTTAGATTGTCCAAATGAGAGGTGGGGATTTTCTTGTAACTAGTCTTGGATTTTCATTTGTGGCAGCTAATTGTGGGTCTTGTCAGTCAAGTTTCCTAATTGGAGAAATTGAGTGTTTTCCTAACTGGTAATCATGGAATTATGGAATTGGCATCTCTTCCTATCTCTTTTGGAAATTTGCTTTAACAAATTATACATGTGAAATGGGCACTTTTGCAAGTAAATTCTCCACTTTCTCCCATGTTCGTGAAGGCAATTGGAGCCTTATAAAACTGACGATTCCTGTGGCAGCAGGATGTTTCCTGGTAGATTTGAGGTCTCATTCCTTTTACCCTGGATAGCATCTTCATCGCTTCTGCAAGTGCAGTATTATGTTCTTAATCCAATCAAAGCGTTGGGGATAGTCTTATTTTCAGAAGAAACAAACTGATTTCATTCTCTGTCGATGCCAATGCTCTTGTTGCTTGAACATCTGTATATCTATGGTTGACACATTCTCAGTTTCAGCTGGTTGATCTTTGATTCAGTCAAGCACAGACATTGACTATGCTGACTTTGATACCACGGTAAAGCTCAGCTCCACTACACTACCTTTTACATCAACTTCACTCTAGCAAATCTATGATCTCTAATGTAAAGTTGGGAAAGTCTATAAAATTGAGCTTTATGATAAGCCGCAGCAAAGATCCATTCTACTGCCTTATACAGAACATCAATTAATCTGTTGAGAAGAAATCCAATTGTTAGCTTATACTAATGTATAGAGTTGCTGCATATATATAATTCGATATGATTCTTGGTCAGGAAGCTCTCCAGTTGAAAATTTAATTATCGTGTACATAATTATTCTCAGTTTATGATTCGCCTCTCATACTGTATTTAGAAAGGGAATTTTGTTTTATGTGTAATGTAAAAGATTAGATGATTCTGCATGTTAGTGAAATTAGGTTGTCCTATTGATATGCTGTCCAACTCTAGCTCTTTCTTTCCCATAGAAATCAGGAAGAAGGACCCTTGTCCTCTTACTAGGAGAAGGAAATCCTCATGTGGGTCTATTTTTTTGCCAGATTAAATGTAATTACTTCTTTCATTTAGGAATTTCTTCAAAGTTAATGAAGAGGAATGCCTCTGCAAGCATTTTGTGTATAGATCAATTTTCCTTTCACTTTTGCCTTGTATTGGTAGTTTCTTATTGTGGATTTGTCAGGGGTGGCTGGCTTATTGTTATAAGCATGATTACCTCCGCAAATTTGGCCAAATTGGCATTGGTTATTTTTTCCATTACCAAGTCCTTTTATCTGATTTCGATGCTTTGTTTTGCCAGTTTAATCTTTTGGTATGTTTTTCAGTTAACTGATTATACCAAATTTCAACAATAGGAGCACTCTTTTATCTTAGAGAACCTTGCTTTCATTTCTTATTTTCATTAATCCTTCCTATTGCTTTTTGTTAAAAATTTTCATGTTGGTTCTTCAGGCATTTTCATTATTGTGAACTCTTTGCTCCGATAAAGATTGGATACGTTGCCATTTCTTTCTTGCAGAAGCCATCTTTGATTTCTCCTGACAATAATAGGTTATCCATATCTATCGAAAATAGTTTCCTTCTTGTGATACGTATAATGCAATTGTCACACTGCAGTGCCTTTAGTTAAAGTGATGCTAATGTCTTAGGTTGACATGGTATCCTAGCTTGTTCCAGGACCTAGGGACTTTGACTAGGTCAAATGTCTTCAGTCTGTGTTTTAAATCAAGATTCTTTTACCACTACCAGATGTCACCTTTAGTATGTCATCACACTTCATTGGTGTTTCTCAGAATGTGGACCCAGTAATGTTCTCTATCAGTATCACACCTGAAACTCTGATCTGGACGGTTGTTCACTCTGAAAGTTGGGTGGCTACCTTGTTGGATGAATTTGAAGAGAAGTGGCCATGTCTTATATAATATTGTCCATTTTGGCTCATTGATATGCACTTTTTGTGCTCTTTTCTGCTGGTATAGATTCTTCACTGTGATAAACTAACAACTGGACATATTATACCGGAATGGACTTTTTGAACCAGTCAGGCCTTGAGGATGCAAACTAGGGACTGCCATTCTCTGTGCATCGATTTCTTCAGAAATTGGATTGACCTGTACAGATCATTTTCAGCAGTAGAACCAACTTTGGCGTCAAGAGGTGGAATCCCATTTATATTGGATAGACCGATAGTATCATCTTCTCATGTTTTGCTGTTAATGAAATAGAGGTCGAGACTTGTTTGATTGGGTTGTTATGATGTTTGGCAGAGTCTCTTTGTCTCAGTGATGATCTTTGATCAGGATGATTACAGTTTGCAGCCATTGAAATGGTGGGGTTGTGCTTGCTTTATTCACGCACGAATTGAATACTGTGTCTGTACTTTTTCTTCACTTCTCCACCAACATCTACTGGATAATGGACCCCATGTCATGAATTATTGATCCATTGGAAGCAACGTTGACAAGATGTCTGTTGAGTTATGGAAGTGAAAAAAATGCTTTGTGGAATTTGTTGGGTGAAGTTCGAATGTCATTTAAAAGGGAATTCTATGGTGGCTACTTTCTTCGCTTTGGCTCTTAGGTCTTTATGGAACTAAGACTTTACATGAGATGCGCGCATGGCATGTGTAGTCATCTATTTGTCAGTTTCCTAGTTTGATTGCTGTGTGCAGGGTGACTTCAGGTCTGATGAACATGAGAAGAGACATCAGAAAGTCCTTATTTCTCCCCATCTGGCTTCTGGTTTGGGTTGATTATAATGTTGGTCATATTTATTCCCGCATTTGGTCTTCTAGACTGCCTTTTTTGGAAGATTCCTTGATGTGCCTAAGAATTTATTTTTTTCTGGAGATGATTTTCAAGTCCAATGTGGAGGCTTTTGTAATAGCCCATGGGACATATGGAACATGAGATGAATTGCTTGTTCACATATCCAGTGTTATCCTTGTCTTATATTTGTCAATTTGCCTTTGTCTGTGGTACAAGCATACTAAGTACGTGCTTGATCCCAATAAAGAACTTTTCACAAGGGACGTGGATGTGTGTGAAACCAGAATGGGTCCTCTTCTACCTTGTATTGAAAATGTGGGCATCCCACCAATAACTGGAAAGGCTATGTTGCGCAGTTGAGGCTTCTCTGCTTGCAGTTGTGTTGGGGTTTAGCAAGCTGCTCATCATGGGCATTAGTACTAGATAGTGCACCAGTATCAATTCCTTTGCATAATGCTTTTCTCTACAATGCTCTGATTGCAATGGTTTTTTGTTCTGAAGATTTTTACTTTCGACCATCGGAGGGGATATCTCTGGTAAGACTCCTGCTGAGGACTTTCAGCTGCATATCTTAGGACTTGATGCTTCTGGTTCTCATTTTTCAGAGTTTTTTTTCTCTTCTGAACAAAAGATTCTGGTGCCGGTGAATAAGAACGACATTTTGAAGTTCCCTTGCCATTGATCCACACATCACTACATCCTTTCACCGGTTTCCAAGATAATTGTGATTTCAATTTGGTTGATGTATGATCTATGATGGTTCTTTCTTTGCAAGGTGTATGCGCCACAACAGATAAATATCCAATCCACATCCACTTCGTCTTATTTTTATTGAAGTTCGAAAGCCAGTGTCTCCTTTCAGAAATAGTCCCTCCCTCATGTCCTCATCCTTCAGTCTCATTAGGCGTCTATGATTGTGCTTGTGTTCCTCACTCAGCTGACACCCTCTGCAAACTACTCTTCAGAGGAGACGTCGTTCCCAAAATGCACTCTTGATCCTTCTTCTTTTCTTTTTGTCTCTTCATTGAAAGTCAAATCATCTGATTCTGTTTGTGCTATGTTTTTCTCAGAAGGTCATGGCTCGCCTCCCTGGGACTTTGCCATGTTGTGGGCATTGTTAGGGTTTGCAATCCTCTGATCGTTGATTGATTCATTATTGATTGATCTTTCCAAGTTCAATTATATTATGAGCTGATTCTGGTATTCACTATTCCGTGAGTTGGCAGTGGCTTCTTTCTTCTTGGAGCGATTGTTTTCTCTGAAGATGATGTCTGAGAGGATGATGAATACAAAGCAACTGGTCAGTTGGTTACATAGAATATGACATTTGGGCTTTTTGGAGGACTAATGATCTAATCTTGCGCTGTTTGGTTGAGCTAATGATCTAGAAGTCTTCATCTTTAGGATAAGCGATGGACTGAAATTATGACAACCTTCTAAAGTTATTTTACAGATTTTAAGTTTTACTGGATTTGACAGCTGATGATCTGTCACGTTTTCCGTGGGGCTGAGTTGATAAGTGTTTGAAAGTGGATGAGCTCCTGCTTCTTGGATTTTAGGCAGTCATTGGTTTGAATAGAACTTGTCCTTTACTTCTTTTGTCTTCTAGTTTATCCGAAAGATGAAATCTAGTTCTCTTCCCTTCGCAGATCAGATTTTGGTCAGGCAACTCTTGACGTGGCCAAGTTTGTTATGGAGAGTCTGAGATTAGTGATGTTATTTCTTGCTGCATATGCATTAATTCCTAATTTGTCTTCCACTTCTGTTATCTTCTAGTTAAGGGGAACGATCAGATGTTCTCTTTCCTTCGCAGGTCGGAGTTCAGTCGAATCAATACTTTACCGTGTCTATTTCGGTATAGCGTTTGTGTACAGTAATGGTTTGTTCTTGCTGTATGAGCATTGATTCATAGGACAAGCTCCTCTTTCAGAATTCTTTCTTGCCTGGAAAGGTCCACACAAGTTCTAGCTTGTTTCTCTTCATTCTTATCTGTGTGCTATGATCACTTATTGGAAGTTATTCTCTCTTGTAAGATAGCATATGTAAAAGTTCTATGCCGTGCTCTATTTCTATCCTGGAACTGGCTCCAGGCATTACATAATTTGTTTCACCTCTCTTTTTACACGACTTTTGCGTTTTCTTTTGGTACAGAACAAGAGGTGATTTCTCATGCTCTTTAGGTGCAAGAGGTTGTTTGAGTTGGTTGGACTTTGTAAATGGCAATATAAATGTCTGCTTCGTATGTTCTCTTTGGTTATTGGGACTGTGAAGGCTTATTGCTGACAGAATTGGTTTTAACTCGGTGCATACTGGTAGCATCTTATTTGGAATGTGATGTACTTTAGATATCTATTGTGATTCGCATTATTAATCATTCTTATTTTGTTTCTATTTCTTAATGGTTGATGAGCTGATTTTTCTTGATCTAATTTCTGAAGCATCTGGCTTGTTGCAGAAGCTTAATCTCCTGTTCCCGTTTTTGACAAAAAAATATTTGTTTTTCACACTTTTTTTTGGGGTCACATTGACCTTTTGCCAAAATTTTACCATGTATAGTATTTAGTGTTTTCATTTATAAAGCGATGTCGTTGGATGGTTCATCAATAGATTGATCTTTTCATTAAATTGTTTAACAAGATGATTCTGGATTTCGGTGGATTTGGCAGTTTACATTGAATTAGGTGTTTGGGCTTCTTGGAGAGGAGTGGTGATCTATAATGCAGTCTTGTTTACTTAAGTTCGGAAGTAGTCTTTGTTCACATCTTTAGGACGAGCAACGGGCTGAAATTTTGAAGATTTCTAGGCATTTTGTAGTTTGATTTAAGTTTGTCCTCAGTTGATTATTATCAAGTTCAAATTCTTCTACAGATTGAAGTTTTGCCGGGTTTGAGAAGTGGTGATCTATTGCGTTCTTCTGTGGGGCTGAGTTGATGATTGTTTGAAATTGGACAAGCAACCGCTTGGTGGATTCTAGACAGTTATTGGTTTGAATGGAGTTTGTTCTCCACTTCTGCTTTTTTATGGTTATGGGGAGATGATTAGGGCCTAGTTCTCTTTCCTTTGATGCAAATCTCTTCTGGTTTGATGCGGACTGTCTTCAATCTGTGTTAGTTCTTTCTAGATTTCTTTTAACAAGCTCTTCTTTGAGATTAGATTGGCTTTTGTTGTATTTGGAAGATGAATAGCCATTGACTATCTTCCATTGTAGGGATTGTTAATGAGTCTTGAAAGCTTGAGGTCCTCTAAATTCTAGCTTGTTTCTCTTCATTCTTGTAATGGATGCTACAATCAATAAATTGACTGATGGTAAATCATGCAGATATTGCATGTGCGATTGATTCTTGCCTTCATTCTCCTGAATTCCAGCTTCACACAATACCTAGTTAGGCTTAGGCTTTCATCTATACACAAATAACGTGTTTTCTTTTGGTACAGAACCTTTGGTGGAAGTTTTTCTTTTGTCATGTGATTTCTAGCTTTTAGGTGGTTCCCGAGGAGTGGTCATGGACATTGTTAGTGTTTATGCTCCCACTTTGATCATTTATTTATGGATGGTCCCCTCCTCCTGTTGTTTTAGAGCTGTTTCTGGATTTATAGTCTAGTGGATTGGTAGTAGCTTATTTTCTCACGGAGCGATCTCTTTGATTGAAGATGTTGTCTAACGAATGGTACATATGATGAGGTTGTTTCTTCAGATACAGTAACTTTGATGGGGGGACATTTTACAGATGAGGTGATTCTGTTAGTGAGATGGGTCTTTTTTTAGTTTGCACTGCCTCCTTGAGAGCCTAATTTCTGCACATTTTAGGTTCTTATTGATCCATGGGACTTGATACTTTTCTGTCAGGATCTATGACATACTTCGTTGTAGACTGTTAGCATCTCATTCTGAAAAGATGAACTGGTGCCGTGCTTTTGCCTTTTTTGCTTCCAAATAACAGACACCTCATCAAGTTTGATGTGGAGTGTCTTCGACCTGTGATGGTTCTTTCTTGCTGCATAAGCATTATTTCATTGTAATGGCTTTTTCTTTGGCACTTTTATATGGGTATTATTTGGTTTGAGGTTTCAACGTATTTGGTGTGAGCATTCAATTATTTCCTTTTTTTGAAGCTTTTATTTTCCTGCAACTGGAAAAGGCTTTCATGTTTCGCCTTTTGTTTCTTGTAAGTTCTTTTTTTTTTTCCAAGTCAAATTTCTTATAAGTTCTTTGATCGGGTGTTTTGTTTCTTATAAGTTTCCTTGATTGGGTGTCAAACTTTTAAGTCATTTGTATTCTATTTTGTTGATGAAGAACATGACACTTGGTGCAAGTGGAAAAGTTTAGTAGTAAGTTTCCACTTTTCCTTCTGATTTTTGTCGTACTTTTATATTTGGATTTGTGATTCTAATTTATATATAATGTATCACATTCATCAAGCGTATCTATTAAAGGAGATTCTAGTTCTTTTGGTATCTTGCCATTCATTTTTTCATATAGTTTTCTAGAGTGATACTAAGCCATTCATTGAACGAAGTCTATGCTTTGCAAACTTTTCTTCTGGGTGGTTTTGTTACCTTTTCCCCATTTTGGATCTGGTCAGGGAGCTACGATCGCAGCTGAATGAGATGATCATCACTAGGGGTGAGCATCAATCCAACCCTGCCAGTCTTGGTCCGGTTCCTAAGGGGAACTGGGTCGGTCCTTGGGCCAATATTGTGCGGGTTGATTTTCGGTCCTAGGAGTTTCGGGTTGGTCCAACCCGGACCAACTCTAACCTTATATATTATATATCTAATATATTATTTATAATATTTTCTATTTTAAATTGTAAACCCTAACTCAAATGGCGTCCTCCTCAATATTATTGTTCTCTTCTATCTTCTTTATCTTCCTAGTATTTAATTTGCCAAGTAAAATCAAAAGAAACAACTTCACTCGTGAGCAATCTTACCCCGCTCGCCACTTGACACTCACCTCGCTCACCTTTGGCCACTCACCACTCGACGCTTGCCTTGCTTATCGTGCTCACCCCGCTGCCACTTGCGTCGCTCACCTCTTTTCACTAACTTCACTCATCGTTGAGTAAATCAAAAGAAAATAAAGCCCTAATTAGAAATCATTTTCGTTCGTGAACAATGCTTGCCTTGCGGCTCTATAAGCAATCTTAATCGTTTTTATGGTTTCTTGCTTTTAGCAAATGTGAAATTTTTATTGTTGCCTTATTTTAAATTTGTTAAATATGTATTGGTATTTATAGTTTAGTTAAAACTATCGATGAATATGTAATTTGAAATGGTAGGTTTGACTTTTCAAAAATACAAAAAAATGAAAAAAAATTATCGGTTGGTCCGGGGTTAACCTTGAAACCAAACCGAATCCATTGGGTTGATCCAGTCCTTGGTCCTAAAAATTGAGGATCAATTGAGGTCCTTGGTCCTAAAAAATTGAGGGATCAATGCGGATCTTGTGCGGGTTGGTCTAGAGAGTCAAGGGATGGTGGATGGCCCAACCAGGTGTATTCCGTTGAGTAGTTGTTAGGGAGGACCATGCTCACCCCTACATCACAACTGGTATTTAATGATTTTCACTGTCTTGATTCCTTTTTCTTGTTTTGGTGTGTGGACAGTGATTGCCCTTTTCCAATTTTTCTACTGATTTTATCAATGAGGTGAATGCTGTAGCATTCTCTCTAGTCAACCTAGTGGCAGCTTCCCCATCGATTGCAGTAGCATATAATTCTGTTTCTCTTTTATCTTTAAAAGTTTTGCGGTTGTTATTATCATCTTCATCCTGTTTATTGGCTTGTAGTCTTTCCAACTATTTTTTAACAATTTTCATCTCTTTCTATCGAATCCACATCTTTCCCCTTATTTTTTTGCGAGTTAAATTTTTTGCAATGGCTTTAGCATGTAGACCATCATATTAATATTGCGAGCCCTTTTTTTCATAGGCAACTTCACTTGCATGGCTTACATTCTAATCCTTTTTACATCTTACTGTTAAAACTTTCCATATTGTTTCTTCATACATTTTTTATCGTCAAGAGTCATTAAGCCTTGTTCCTTAAGTTGCTGTCCATATGGATTCCCTTGGAGGGCATGCCTTTCAACTGGGAAGCAGTATTAATGGAAGTGCATCACTACTGTGTGGTATCTTTTATCATTTCTCATGACTAAGTTGATTACGGATGTCAACTGCATAATCTTTCTCCCACATAGGATGATAGTGTCTTGGAAGTGTGCCCTCAACGAGAATGACTGATATGATTGAGCCCACTTGATCTCTAAATGCTATCTATGCGTTTTGGCTCCATTTGTGGCTAGATTAAGTTTTTAATTTTTTAAGGACATCTTGTAATTTGTCCTTTTTCTTATACTGTTGCTGCCTCCATGGCGTGATCTCCTTTTATGGAATGTCTCATTCAGTAAAATGTGCTACATCAGTAGCATACCTGAAGCATCAGATTGTGTCTTATTTGGACGGCCGTTTCTTTCGAAAGTCAACGTGGATGTCAATACCGCCTTACGGTGTGACGCATCAACGTGTGACAATCCATGCCGTCTGATTTCTAATTTCCTATTCTGTTTGACTCTGGTTCGGATGACCGTTGTCATTCCCAAAGTCAGTGTCTCTTTATAAGTAGCTGTCCACGCCGTCTGATATCTAATTTCAATACCGCCTTACGATGTGACACATCAACGTGTGACGATCCACGCCGTCTGATTTCTAATTTCCTATTTGTTTGACTCTAGTTCGGATGATCGTTGTCTTTCCCCAAAGTTGGTGTCTCTTTATAAGTAGCCGTCCACGCTGTCTGATATCTAATTTCCAATTCCGTTTGACTCTATTTCAAATGTCCTGTTGTGATTCCCCAACTCGGTGTCTCCTTCATAAATAGCCTCTTTTGTTCCCTTTCTCTGACTCCTGACTCCTGTCTCACAACTTTAGGTCTTCTCTTCCTCTATCTCACATCCTCTCGTTCGCTTTGTCTGGAATTTGGTCTTTTAGTTTGATGTAAGATTTATGATGGGTCTTTTGAACGGGATGGACTAGAGGTATTATACCTGCAGGGGATAGAATTTGGTTTTGAGTTTTTCGCACATTTGGTGAGTTATCTTCTGTTTTAAGCTTTCTTTTTTTCGGGTGGAATCAACATGCCCATTTTGCCTTTTGTATTGTATAATATCTATCGGTGTTCGAACTTCTATGTCAATTGTACTCTAATTTGTTGATGAAGAACATGACGCTGCAAGTGGAAAAGTCTAGCAGCAAGTTTCACCTTTTCCTTCTGATTTTTTATCATACTGTAATCTTTAGATGGTTACCCTAGTTTGTATATATAATTTAGTTTATACATCAAGCATAACTATTGAAGCTACTTATGAATGAGAGTTTTTTGGTATCATCTATTATTAATTTTTCAAATCCCCACCTTTTATGGGGCTAGGGTGTGGATGATTTAGTTTCAGGAATAGGTTTCGATTCGCACGCCCTACAAGGAGGCAGGTCTAGAGTAGGAGTAAACTAGAACCGACAAAAAAAAAAAGTGAACACTTTGATATTTGGGAGTCATTTGCTTCATGCTCCTCCTTTGATTGTTCACTTGATTCATCCACCATTCAAATTTATGCGTGTTTGAATTTAAGCTTCTACTTGTTCTACGAGCTTAATGTCAAATGCTCAAAAATCTTCGCATGAATAGATAGTCCATGATCATCCCAAATGATCGTATGGACTTTGGTGGTGAATGAGATGAATGAATTGATATATAATGAAGAGTGGAATTACTTTAGTTGTTTTACAAAGGGATCATATTTTTATTTCAAGGCAGTATTTCTATTGCAATATCAAGGATAACAAACTTCAATTGAAACTATTACCATGTTTAGAACCCAAAATGAAATATAAGTGAAATTATCTCGGATCTAAAAAAACACAATAAACTATTGATTTATCAAAGATAAGCTCATGGTTTAATACTTATTTAGTACTTGTTTATAAATCATTAATTTAATAGTTATGGATTTATAAACTGAATAATGTGATAATATCCAAAGACAGGAGAAATGGTCATAGGGAAATTCATTGGTTTCAATTTTGAGGGCAAGGACCCTGTGGGGGAGAAAAAAAAATCAGGCTAATAGCATCACCTTTTCTTTCCTTGCCAATTGCCATCAATTCATTCACATGGTTGAATTATCCCTTTTCATTCCTATTACAAGCCGAATGAGAGCATAAATCCAAATCTTCCAAAGAGCTCTCAATTATATCCAAAACGTTTGATCCTATTAGAAAAAGATCCAACCGTTCATATATTCCGCTAGCTTCCTTATCAAATTTCGATTTCACCCTTAAAGAAAGAATGCTCATCTAGTTTTATTATCAAAGAGAGGATATCTAAGGGTAAATAATCTAAGCTTATATTTAGTTGAAAGGACAATAATTATCAATAGTTATTAAAATGATTTTTTTTTTTTTTGTGAATCTCATTTGGCATAGATTTGATATAATTAGGAAAGGTGGGGAATTATTTTGATAACCTCGAAAGGTAGGGATAAAATTGAAAGATGAGAAAAGATATGCATGAATTTTTATTGATCATTTGTTTTAATAACGAAAATGAGGGCTATATTATTGAAATCCGATGCGCACTTCACGATCCCCTTTATGGAAAGGAGGCAGATCCCTTAAAGAGGGTTAGGTGCAAATCAAAAGAAAGTGGAGTAGGTTAACCCAACCTTCTTGATGAAGGTGTACAAAATTGCACTCAAAGTGATCCATATAAAGATTCGCACCTTGCCCATTTCACCCTCGCAATTTTGAGATCAATACAAAGTGAAGGGCCAATTCATCTTTGCGACATTCCTTGACATTCAATCTTTATATAGTGTTATAAACCCAATTTGAGAATTCTTGCCTTTTAGCGTAGGGTACATGCATCTCCAATTTGAAAATATGGACCATCATCCAATTACTAAGTTCCTATGTTCCACATAAGAAAGACTGGTTGCACCCGCATTACAATTTCTACAATAGCAATTTTTTCGGATTTTAAATAGTCACCGGATAAAGAAAATTGTCCTTAAGATATTAAGAAAAGGACAAATTCCAATAAAAGGCACAGCCTTAGAATAAATTCAATGCCACCTTACAAACATCAATAAAAAGTACAAGGTTTTACACCTAGGAAAATTAAACACTATCTGAAAAAACATAACCTCCAACATTCAAGTTACTTCTTTCTAACTTTTTAAAGAAGGAATAATGTACTACCGTGAAAACAAGTCGTAATGAATCGTTGTTAAAAATCCCAAATGGCAGCAAAGACATGCAAGGTTGCCAGGTCATTGCATGCGAGTACATAAAATTATTGAAGCCTTGGATCAAAAATATATTTAATGACAATTGCCCAATCAAGACTTTAACTTAAGTGAAAGAAGTACCTTTTATATTCACGTTGCCCATTGTTGGTACCAAAATTGTCAATGCGATCATTCAAAATCTTAATAGAGGAGAGTGCGGTGAGTTTCTTCTTTTCACTTAGGGCCAAATGGCTTTTATTTTTTTACTTTTGATTTGGATTAATTTTGCAAAGCAAATATTTTCACTTTTGTTTAACACGAAATACTTGAAACCTTCGTGTAGAATCTTATGTGATATTTTTCATAATCCCTTGAGGAAATGCAATTGATAGTTCCTGTACAATTGATATTTTTGTAATTTGTAAAATGGCAACGTTAGTCTTGATTAGAACTTTTTTTTTTCTCTTATCTCCTTTTTTCAAACATGGACTATCGGACTTCTATCATGGATGATAAAGTGCATGTATCATATTATGACCAATTCGATATTTTCATGTGGTGAAATGTACCAAATCGGCAACATAAAAAAAATTCATGCACATATAAATCCTCTCCGGTGTTCATCGCCCATCCCACCACCAGCCTTTGCCTTTGTCTCCTTAGACCATCCTATCAACATCAACAACATCCCTCGCCGTTGCGCCATTCTAATTTAGTGACCATGGCCGCTACAAGCTCAAGTAGCGAGCCACCGAGAATGCTACTTACTGGAGCTTGAGTAGTGAGTAGAGAGACATGTAGACAGCATACATCATTTTTTTCCCATAAGAAAAGCTCATTTTGGTAATGTTGGCAGCCTCAAATCAAAGAAATCATAATGGAATGGTTCATGGACAATGAGTGTCACTTCTAAGAAGTTAGACCCATCAAATGAGTGAATCGGATTGAAAATAGTTCAATCAATATTAATCCATTTAACACATTTTGACTCATATTTATGTGTAAATCTAGTGACCTATATCTAGTACGATCCATACTCAATCCGCCCCATATTGCTAAAACCCAATAATATTTTAAGAAAACCAACACCCATTTTAAGTTCTATGTTAATTGGATAAAAATTTCAAATTAAATTAAAATGAAAATTAGATAATTAAAATAGTAAATAAAATAAAAATGTAAAAATCCTATAAATTCAAACACTTTTTTAGTAAAAAGTAGATGACGGTTTTTAGCTAAACTAAAGTAGCTGGACCGATATGATTTTCAAATAAAAATAGATCGGCTAGTGTTACTAAATTAAAAAAGCAAATTAAATAATTAAAAATAGTAAATAAAATAAAAATCCTATAAAATTCAAATACTTTATTAGTAAAAAGTAGATGACGGTTTCCAGCTAAATTAAAGTAGCTGGACCGATATAAATTTCAAATAAAAATAGATCGGCTAGTGTTACTAAATTAAAAAAGCAAATTAGATAATTAAAAATAGTAAATAAAATAAAAATGTAAAAATCCTATAAATTCAAACACTTTTTTAGTAAAAAGTAGATGACGGTTTCCAGCTAAATTAAAGTAGCTGGACCGATATGATTTTCATATAAAAATAGATGCTAGTGTTGCTAAATTAAAAAAGCAAATTAAATAATTAAAAATAGTAAATAAAATAAAAATGTAAAAATGCTATAATTCAAATACTTTTTAGTTCTGACCAAAAAAAATAAAATACTTTTTTAGTAAAAAGTAGATGACAGTTTCCAGCTACTGGACCGATATGATTTTCAAATAAAAATAGATCGGCTAATGTTACCCCTAAATTTTTTTAAAACAAAACAGTATTTCTTTTCATCTGCAAATTTTCGAAAAGAAAGCCGCAAGAAGAAGTCAGCACACGTGGTCAAAGATGATTCGCAGGGAGCGTCCATCCCGATCCTTCACGCGGAAGTAGACCGAGGATGCCGCGTGCGTCTCACGCAACGGTCGGAATTGGCCAGCTGACCGACTTTCCTAAGTTGAACCGCCAGCAGATCACGGCCGTCCAATCACACGACCCTTCTTCGGATTTTTTATATTATCAACGGTCGACCCGAAGTCGGTGATACTTCCCTATAAATAATCGTCCTCTCTTCTCTCGTCCTCCTCACGCTCACGCGTTTGTGGTTCTGGTGGCCCGCTCCTCTCTCTCCTCTCTTCCCATGGCCTCTGATGGCCGATATAATCGAGAGCAGTGGCGATCTCGATTTAGCGTTCTCCGTCGGCCCTTCTTCTTTTGTTTTGGTTTCTTTGATTGATTGATTATTGATGGGGGCCGATTGCTTTTCTCGGTTTGATTTTGTGAAGCTGGTTGCAGAGACCCAAAGCCCCTGTTGTGCGGAGATTCTCGAGGGTTTCGCTTCGCCTGGATGCCTATGGTTTATCGGTATTATTCCGTTTACGCCTCGTCCTTTTGATCGTTTAGGGATTCATCGATCGAACTATTGATTGTGTGGATTCTCGTCATTCGGTGAATTGGCAGTGTGGCTTCTTGCCTTTCCTTTTGGATCATAATCTATTGAGGCCTGAGGATGTCGCTTTGGATGTCGTTTTGGGAAGTGTTTGGTTTAGCTCCTCATCCTCTGATCCTTTATTGATACATTGACCGATCGGTCTTTCCGTGCAATTATTTTACGAGGTGCTTCTGGGATTTTGTTATTTGGTGAATTCGCAGTGGCTTCTTTCCCCTTCAGAGCAAAACCGTTTGTCTGAAGATGCCAAGGACGATGAATACGGTGTCAGCTTGTTTCATAAAACATGGGTGTTTGGGCTTTTGGAGGGCTGCTGATCCTTTTGCCATCTTTTCTTTGGTTGAGATGATGATCACATTTTAGACCGGTGATAGACTGAAATTTTACTGGTTTTGACGCGAATTTGTTCTTCAGTATTTTGATCTTGGGGAGTTGATTATCGTCTAGTCTTGATTCTCTCACAGGTTGGGTCTTGCCGGACTTGACAAGTGTTGATCTGTCGTGATCTGTCGTGATCTGATGATTGTCGGAAGTTGGATAAGTTCTATGGTTTCAGTTTGAATGAAATTTGTTCCCCAGTCCCATAATTTTCCAATTAATGAGAAAACCGATTGACATTCCTTTGGAATGGTCGATGTATGATCTGTGATGGTTTCTATCTTTGCAAGGTGTGCGTGCCCCAACTGATCGCTATTCAATCAAGAACCGCTTCATCTTATTGAATTTGAAAGCCGTGTCTCCTTCCTAGAAACAGTCCCTCCCTTGTGTCCTCATCCTTCAGTCTCATCGGGCATCTATGATTGTGCATGTGTTCCTCACTCAGCTGACCCCCTTTGCAAAGTACTCTTCAGAGGAGACATCGTTCCCGAAACACACACTTGATCCTTCATCTTTTCTTTGTCTCTTAATTGATTGTTTAATTGGCCTGATTTTGTTTATGCTATGTCTTTTTCCGAAGGTGTCGCCTCGCTTCCTTGGGGCTCTGCCATGTTGTGGGTATCGTTAGGGTTTGCACTCCTCTGATCATTGATTGATTTGTCATTGACTAATCTTTCCAAGTTCAATTGTATATGAGCTGATTTTGGTATTCACTATTCGTGAATTGGCAGTGGATTCTTTTTTCTTGGAGCGATCGTTTTCTCTGAAGATGATGTCTGGGAGGACAATGAATACAATGCAACTGGTCAGTTGGTTACATAGAATAAGAAATTTGGGCTTTTTGGAGGACTAATGATCCAATTTTGCACTGTTTGGTTGAGCTGATGATCTGGAAGTCTTGGCTTTAGGACAAGTGATGGACTGAAATTTTGACAATCTTCTAGGCTTCTTTTACAGGTTCAAAGTTTTACTGGACTTGACAGTTGGTGATCTGTCACGTTTTCTGTGGGGCTAAGTTGAGAATTGTTTTTATGAGCAGATTCTGAATCAGTATCTAGTGGATTGGGAGTAACTTCTTCTCTGATGGACTAATCTCTTCTTCTGAGGATGTTGTGTAAAGAACAGTAAATATGATGAGTTTGGTCAATTGTTGCATAAAATAAAGCATTCTAGCTTTTCTGGGACTGACATGACTCTTTTGCAGTCTAATGTTGGGTTGGTGGACTAGGAGTACTGGGTCATGAACTAAACTTTTACTATTTCCTGCATGGACACTTATACATCTTTTCAAAAATTTATACTTTCTTTAATCATTTTTGGGTAGTGGCAAGAACTGAGATGATAATCGTCTAGCTCTAATTGCATTAAGTCGAAGGTTTGCCGAATTTGAGAAGTGCTGATCCATTGCCTTTTCTGCAAGGCTGAGTGGATGAATTGTGGAGACCAGGTTTTGATTGAAATCGGATAAGTTCTCATTTGGATACTGGATAGTAATTGGTTCTGATAAGATTGACTCCAGTTTCTTTATTTTTTAATAGCAAGAGGATTCCCATTTAGTTCTCTTTCTTTTGTAGGTCAGTAATTGGTGAAGCAACGACCTTACCTGTTACTTGAATATGGTGTGTTCTTTCATCTATGATGGTGCTTTATAATTGGATATTAGAGGAATGGTTTGTTTGCACAAGATCCTTAATTCTTTGGCACTTTTGTCTGGAAAGCTTGAGGCCCACATTAGTTTTGGCTTGCTTCCTCTTCATTCTTATCTCATATGGGAACTGTAATCACTAATGGAATTGCTTTGGGAAATCATGCAAATGCATCATGGCTCTCTTATAGTAGACTCTTGGAAAATCTAAATTTGGTTGGCACTTATGACTTTCAATTTTATTTTCTTTGTTAACTGATTTTGTAAGATGATAGCTGATACCAGTTGTTCTTTGGCAGATTAGAGCCTTACTTTCTCTTCGGGATTGGATGGAAAACTTTGATTTGTATGTCTTATCTTTTTCTTTGTTGAAACTATCCTGCGTGTTATTTATCGTGGACATTTTCTGTTCAACTTACTTTGTCACATATTCATTAGGAAATACGTTTCTTGCATATGCATTTGTTTTGACTTGGTGTGTATGTCTGCTTGAATTTTGTGTCAATAGATGTTATCTCTGGTTTATTTGAAAAAAAGTTTGTGAGGTTTCTTTTGTGTTTATATTTGATGAGACTAATATTGTCTTGATGGTAATTTCCTATGCTGAAAAGTGATTTTGGTGTGACCTATTGCCCCTTTTTTGTCTATGTTATTTGAACTTGCAGGATAGCTTCTTTTCCAAAAAAATAGTTTTTTTTTCACTGTTTTTTGCAGTAACATTTACCTTTTGCCAAAACTTTACCAAAAGTTCAGTATGTAATGTTTTCACTTATAAAGCGATATTGTTGGATCATTCATCATTACATTGTTTATCAAGATGATTATGGATTTCGGTGGATGGGCAGTCACATCTTTCCTCTTGAAGCAATCTCTTCATCTGAGCATGTCGTCGAAGGGTGATAAATATATAGAAGCTGGTCAGTTTACATAGAATATGGATGGTGCTTGGGCTTCTTGGAGGAGAGGTGATCTACTATGCAGTCTTTGTTTGCTTGAGTTCTGAAGTAGTCTCTGATCACATCTGCAGGACGGGCGATGGACTAAAAATTTTGAAGATTTCTAGGCATTTTGAAGTTTTGATTTGAGTTTGTCTTCAGTTGATGGGACAGCTGTCTAGACATAACTTTCCTTGGCTGCTTGCACTCTGACCAGTTCTCTCCTTTCTGCTGATTCTCTTGTTTCATATCCACTACAAAGCTGTGTTGTTACGTGTATGCTGTGTCCACAGAGATGGTTGGTCAGGCTGGGAGGATCAGACACTAGGTGCTTGGTTGGCATGTTTGTCATATTTTGTAGTTATTTTTAGATTGGTGAAACTGAAGGGGCAGATGATAATCCTGCAGTGAATAAGCTTTGGTTTTGATGTTTGTGCACATCTGGTGAGCATGGACTTCAGTTTATATGATACCCTAAAGTACAATGGGTGAACTTCTACTTCATATATATATAATCTAATTTAATCAAGCATAGCTGTTGAAGCTCCTTAGGGCTATGAATTTGTAGATCTTCAATTGCAATGCGATCCTTTGCCAATGATGATCTGTCATCCAGATATTCTAATCCATGGTTCTACTACTTTCTCATCGGCTCTACAAGGGTTGTTTGGAGTCATCTTCCTTCTAATTGGAGATATTAAATGGTTTCCTTTTGATTGGTCTCGTTTGCTTTGTTATCTGCTTTAAAGGCATGAATTTTGAAGGATCCGGCTGGGTCTATTTCCAGAACAATGTTGGTGAAGGCTCTGATTTTATACAGAAAGGTTAATTAGCCCTTATTAAGGTTCAACTCTCCTTCTGATTATATCAACTAATTTAGTGGCTTCCATGTGATGCGGATTTATTCATTCTTGATGGGTGCTTGTTCCAGTTTAGAGTGATCTCACTGAGGACCTTGTAAGGATGCTAATTGATCAAAGCTGTTATAGAGAGAATCCAAGTTCTTGAGTTGGGGAAGGCAGGAGGTTATTATCTAATGTAATGTTTAGTTAAGCTACTGAGTCTGGATCTTAGTGGAATGATGAACAATGTCTGGATCTTTCTACAGGGATTGTCTGTAACTGCATGAACTCTGCAAAGATCTGGTTTATGATATTTTCATTCTCAAGGATGTGATGAACGTCTAGTTCTCTTCCTGTTGTATTGGAGTCTTTTTGTTGCAAATTATGCTGAATTTGACCTGGTTCATGTTGTAGTGTATTTTGAGCCATCTTAATTAACTTTTAGGGGAATGATTTGACTCGGCAAGCTTTTACCTTTTGCTTCTCATGGGGTTATTTTTGGTATAAATGGTTTATTTTGGGCGCCAGTTCAAGTCTCTCTCTTCAATGATGTCGTGCTCTCATCTTCCATTGTGAACTTCACTGGATAAAACTAAATTACTATGATTGAGTCGTGTCCAAGGCTAAGTTTTGTTGTTTCTTAGCTTGGTCATTTGGAGCCTTTTCTTTTTGTTTCTTCTGGGTGTATTTTGGCTATAAATGGTTTATTTTGGTCACCGGTTCAATTCTCTCTCTCTCTGCTGACTCTCATCTTTTTCTGTGACCTTCACTGGATAAAACTACAACTGTCCTATTTCAATGCTAAGCCTAGTTCCTTTGCTTGGTCATTTGGTGGCACACATTGATGGCAGTTTGACTTATCGGATGCTTCTATCTTACGCTGGTGAGATGGGAGATTGATTGCAGATATTCACTAACATCATGGCAGATTATCCATTTCTACTTTCAATTGGTTTGGTGCAGTCTGTAGGAGCTCTCTCCCAATTCTCTTTATATTGAATCTCCACTTGATATAAATTTGCCTGACAAATTGGTTTTATATTTGCTTGTGTGTTGAAATCGGGAGTTACTTGGCCATGAGCTCGCTTGATCCCTCTATATTCACCCGTCATTCTATCTGAAACTCATTATCATTTTCTGGGGAAGCTGGCTTTAATTTGTAAAACAAGAGATGTGCTGCGAGCATTAACTCAGGACAAATGGTTAAAGAAGACTCGTTATAAGCATCTGTCACAATTCTTTTTGTGGCGTGCATCTCAAGCAACAGTCTGGCCTTCTGAATATTGTAGGATGATTGCTGATGCCAATTGTTCTTTGGCAGATTAGAGCCTTTCTCTATGGGATGGGATGGGAAACTTTTGATTTGTATGTCTTACATTTTTCTCTGACGGAACTATCTTGCATGTTATTTATCACTGACTTTTTTCTTTCAACATCTGCTTGAATTTTGCGTCAATTTGTTAAATATGGTGTATTTGAGGAATTTTTTGTCTAGATTTTTTTTGTGCTTATATTAGATGAGATTGATGTTGTTTCGATGGCAATTTCTCACGCTGAGATATCTCTATGTTATTTGGAACTTGCAGGATAGGCTTCTTTTCCAAAATAATATTTGTTTTTCACACTGTTTTTTGCAGCAACATTTACCTTTAGCCAAAGCTTTACCAAAATGTTATAATATGTATTTCACTTACAGAGGATGTTGTTGGGTGGTTTATCAATGGAGAGGTCTTTCCATTAAATTGTTTAACAAGATGATTCTGGATTGGCAATTGCATCTTTCCTCTTGGAGCGATCTCTTCATCTGAGCATGTTATCAGGATGATAAATAATACATAGAAGTTGGTCAGTTTACATGTCAGTTCACATAGAATAAGGTGTTTAGGCCTCGTGGAGG
This sequence comes from Corymbia calophylla, assembly GCA_014182845.1. NCBI lineage: Eukaryota > Viridiplantae > Streptophyta > Magnoliopsida > Myrtales > Myrtaceae > Corymbia > Corymbia calophylla. Next base: position 11,005,301 of record CM024698.1, on the reverse strand, counting down.
AGTGGTGATCTATTATGCTGTCTTGTTTGCTTGAGTTCTGAAGTAATCTTTGATCACATCTTTAGGACAGGTGATGGACTGAAAATTTGGAGAGTTCTACAAATTTTGTAGTTTTGATTTAAGTTTGTCTTCAGTTGATTATCTTGGGGAGCAGAGAGATAATTATCATCAAGTTCTAATTCTTCTACAGGTTGAAATATTGCCAGGTTTGAGAAGTGGTGATATATTAAGTTCTTCTGTGGGGCTGAGTTGATGATTGTTTGAAATTGCGCAAGCATCCGATTTGTGGAATCTAGGCAGTTATTGGTTTGAATGAAGTTTGTTCTCTGCTTTTGCTTTTTTCTGGTTGTAGCAAGATGATTAGGCCTAGTTCTGGAATTGGTAGCCCACCACCTTTCCTAGTAGGTTTGAGGTCTCATCTTTTTTACCTTGGATGGCATCTTTGTAGCTCCTCTCAGTGCAGTATTGTGTTCTTAATCCTGTCAAAGTGTTAGGAATAGTCTTTATCAGAAGAAACAAACTGATTTCATTCTTTGTTGATACCAATGCTCCTGTTGCACATATTCTCAATTTCAGCTGGTTGATCTTTGATCCAGTCAGGCACAGACATTGACCATTCCCAGCACTGGTCAGTTTATTTTTCTTTGACTTTGAAATTAAAGCAACCTACACTGCTTTTTACATTGACTTCACTCTAGAACTAATCTATGATCTTTAATGTAAAGTTGGGAAAGTCTATATAATGAGCTTTATGATAAGCCGAAGCAAAGCTCCATTCCAGTGCTTTCCACAGAATATCAATTAATCTGTTGAGAAGAAATTCAATTGTAAGTTTATATTAATGTATAAAGTTGCTGCATATATATATATATATATATGGATATATATAATTCTTAGTTACTAAGTTCTCCTGTTGAAAATTTAATTGTTGTACACATAATTATTCTCAGTTTATGATTAGCCTCTCATATTGTATTCAGAAAGGGACGAAGGAATTCAATCATTTCTTTATATAAATGTAAAATATCAGATGATTCTGCTTGTTAGTAAAACTACTTCAGCCGGTTGATATGCTGTGCAACTCTAGCTCTTTCTTTGCCTTTTCTTTGCCATAAAGAAAGAGTATCCTTGTGCTCCCACTAAAAGGAAATCCTCATCAAGATGTAGTTTTTTTCTGCCAGATTAAATGTAATCACCTTTTTGACCTTGAAATTTTTTCCAAGTTGATGAAGAGGGATGCTGCTGCAAGCATTTTGTATATACATCAATTTCCCTTTCACTTTTCCCTTGCGTTGGTAGTTTCTGATCGTGGATTTGTCAGGTGTGGCTGGCTTATTGTTATAAGCATGAGTGCTTCAGCAAATTTGGCCACATGGACATTGGATATATATTTTATAACAAGGTCTTTTTATCTGATTTTCATGATTTGTTTTGCCAGTCAAATCTTTTGGTATGTTTTTCAGTTAGGATAACAGATCATACTGATTTTCAACTGTAGGAACCCTTTTTTATCTTGAGAACTTTTCTTTCATTTCTTATATTTACTAATCCTTCTTGTTTCTTTTTGTTAAAATATTGCATATTGTTTCTTCCAGCAACATTATTGAGCAGTCTTTATTTTTTGCACCTTAGGTTCCTGCAGATGTGGCATTGGGAAAAGCAGTACGTATTGAAGTATGGTATGGTCATTACTGTGCAGTGTTTTTAACCATTTACTTTGGCTATGTTGATGATGGTATTGCTGGATATTCTCTCTCAGAATTGGATATCTTCTCTTCTACTGGTGTCTGCCAAAAGATGTTTTCTATGAGAATGGATGTCTCTTGGTGGATGCCTGCTGTCTGTGTAAGGTTTATTGAGACTCTGCTTTTGGTGCCTGCTGTCCAAGAACTTTCTGCTCCAATAAAGATCAGATTCGATGCCTTTCTTTTCATGCAGAAGCCATCTTTGATATCTCCTAACAAGAGAATAGGTCATCCCAATCTATTGAAACTCTAATTTTGACGATTGTTCACTTGGAAAATTGGGTTGCTACCTTTTTGGATGAATTTGAAGAGAAGTGGGCCATGTCTTATATCTCATTAGTACTTAATAGTGTTAAGTTTGGCCCATGGATATGCACTTTTTGTGTTCTTTTCTATTGGTACGGATTCTTCACTAGGAACACCCTTCTCTGTGCTCCATTTTTCTTTTCAGTGCATTTTTTTTTCGATTTCTACTTCAATATTGGATTGACCTATACAGAACATTTTCAGGGGTAGAACCTGCTTTGGCATCAGGTGGTGGGTTCACATTTATATTGGATGGACCGGTCGTATCATCTTCTGACATTTTGCTTTTGATGGATAAGAAGTTGTTTGATTGGGTTGTTAGATGTTTGGCAGAGTGTCTGTCTCATTTTTTTCTTTGATTAGGACTCTCAAGTTGATTAGGTTTGCAGCCATTGAAATGGTGGGTTGCCCTTGCTTTATGCGCACACAAATTGAACACCCTGTCTGTCCTTTTCTTCACTTCTCCTCCAACATTTAACTAGATGGATAATTGAACCCATATCATATGAATTATTGATCCATTGGAAGCAAACATTGAAGAGATGTCTGTTGAGTTGCAGAAGACAAAAAATGCTTCACGGAATTAATTGGATGAAGTTTGAATATCATTTGAAAGGTGATTCTATGGTGGCTCCTTTCTTTGCTCTCTCTCTCTCTTAGGTCTTTGAGGAACTAAGACTTTACATGAAATGCACGCGTGGCATGTGTAATTATTTATTGTCGGTTTCCTAGTTTGGATGCTGTTTGCAGGGTGACTTCAGGTCTGATGAACATGAGAGAGACATAAGAAAGTCCTTATTTGTCCCCTTCTGGCCTCTGGTTTGGGGTTCATTATTATGTCGGTCATATTTATTCCCGCATTCGGTTTTCTAGAGTGCCTCTTTTGTAAAATGTTCACGTTAGCACTTATTAGATTTTCTCTTATCAGCCTATTTTTTCTTAACATGGATCAGTGGATCGCTGATATGGACGATCAAGTGCATGTGTCGTGTTGTGACCAGCTAAGATATATTGACGTGATGGCGATAAAGTGGAGGACCGGATTGGATTAATCTATGGACCGGTAGTAAAGTCTTCTTTTTATTTCTAAATTTCGGAGGGGAAAGCCGCAAGAGGAGTCAGGACACGACCATAAGGACACGTGGTCAAAAATGATTCGTAATGAGCGGCCCATCCTAATTCTTTACGCAATGCGGCGCGTTCATATCAAGCAACGGTCGGAATTGGCAACCAACCGACTTTCCTGAATTAAACAGCTAGCAGATTACAGCCGTCCAATCACGACTCCCTACTTGGGATTTATTTATTCATCAACTGTCGATCCGAAGGCGGTGGATCCTTCCCCTATAAATTAACCGTCCTTTTTCTCCCTCACGTCCTCATTAGGCGTTTCTGCTTCTGCTCGCTTTCCCCTCTTCTTCTCATCTCACCATGGGCGTCTGGCGATCCCCGATTAAGCGTTCTTCATGGACCGTTCCTTCTTCTCTTGTTTCGGTTTCTTTGATTGATTGGGTTGTTGTTGATGATGGGGTTCCGATTGCTTTCTTGGTGTAATTTCGTGAAGCATCGTCTGCTTGCAGAGAACCCAACCCGCCTGTTGCGCGGAGATTCTTGAGGGTTTCGCTTGGCCTGTTTGGGATGATGCCTGTGGTTATCCGGAATTCATTAGTTTATGCCTCGTCCCCGATCGATCTTTCCGTTATACGGTTTGACCAGCTAATTCTGGATTCTTGTCATACGTGAATTGGCAAGGTGGCTTCTTTCCCCCCCTTGGATCGTATCTCTCTTTCGTCTGAGGATGTCGTCGTCGTGGGAAGTGTTTGGTTTGGTGCTCCTCGTTTGACCCTTTATTGATACGATGACCGATCAGTCTTTCCGTACAGTTGTTTTAAGAGCTGTTTCTGGATTTGTTATTTGGTGAATTCGCAGATGGCTACTTTCCCCTCAGAGCGAAACTGTCTGTGTGAGGACGTCAAGGACGATGAATACGATGCCAGCTTGTTTCGGACTTTTTGGAGGACTGGTGATCAAAAGATGATCCTTTTGCTCTCTTTTTTTTGGTTGAGATGAAGAAAGTAGTCTTTCAGGCTATAGACTGAAATTTGCTGGGCTTGATTGGAATTTTTCTTTAGGTTTTATTATCTTTGAGGGTTGATTATCGTCTAGTCCTGATCCTCACACAGGTTGGAGTTTTGCTAGACTCGACAAGTGGTGATCTGCCGTGAGCGGATGATTGTAGTCTGAGATTGGATAAGCTCTATCGACTCTCGAGACATTTATCGGTTTGAATGAAATTTCTTCTACAGTCCCGTAATTTTCTGATTAATGCGAAACCCGATTCTCATTCATCCGGAGGTCAGTGTTTGGTCGATGTATGATCTGTGATGGTTCTTTCTTTGCAAGGTGCACAAGACCCAACAGATCACTATCCAATCCAGATCCGCTTGCTGGTGTCTCCTTCCTAGAAATAGTCCCTCCTTCATGTCCTCATCCTTAAGGCCATCTTGCTTCAATGACTGTGCATGCGTTCGGTTTGAAATTGGATAAGCTCTATCGACTCTCGAGACATTAATCGGTTTGAATGAAATTTGTTCCCGTAATTTTCTGATTAATGAAAAACCCGATTCTCATTCCTCCGGAGGTCAGTGTTTGGTCGATCTATGATTGTGATGGTTCTTTCTTTGCAAGGTGTACAAGACTCAACAGATCACTATCCATTCTGGATCTGCTTGCTGGTGTCTCCTTCCTAGAAATAGTCCCTCCTTTGTGTCCTCATCCTTCAGGCCATCTTGTTTCAATGACTGTGCATGCGTTCCTCACTCGGCTGACACCCTCTGCGAAACACCTTCCCAAAAACGTGTTCTTGATCCTTCTTTTCTTTTTGTTTTCTTGATTGATTTTAAAATCAGTCTGATCCTGTTTATGCTATGTTATTTTCCGAAGGTTACGCCTGGCCTTTCTGGGACTCTGCCATGTTGTGGGCATCATTAGGGTTTGTGCTCCTCTGATCGTTGATTGATTCATCATTCATTGATCTTTTCATGTCCAATTGTATTATGAGCTGATTCCAGTGTTCACTATTCTGTGAATTGGCAGTGGTTTCTTTCTTCTTGGAGCGATCCTGTTGTCTGAAGATATTTTCTGAGGACAATGAATACAATGCAACTGGTCAGCTGATTACATAGAATAAGACATGTGGGCTTTTTGGAGGACTAATGATCTAAACTTGCACTGTTTGGTTGAGCTGATGATCTAGAAGTCTTTGTCTTTAGGACAAGCGATGGACTGAAATTTTGACAACCTTTTAGGCTTCTTTTACAGGTTGAAAGTTTTACTGGATTTGGCAGTTGGTGATCTGTCACGTTTTCTGTGGGGCTAAGTTGATAATTGTTTGAAAGTGGATGAGCTCCTGCTTCCCGGATTTTAGGCAGCATTGGTTTGAATGGAACTTGTCCTTTCCTTGTGTTATTTTATAGTTAATCCGAAAGATCAGATCTAGTTCTCTTCCCATTGCAGATCAGAGTTTGGTCGAGGCAATACTTTACCTGGCCAAGTTCGATATGGAGTGTCTGGGATCAGTGATGTTCTTTCTTGCTGCATACATCAATTCCTAATCTGTCTTCCTCTTCCCTTATCTTCTAGTTAAGGGGAACAATCAGATGTCTCTTTAGTTCGCAGGTCAGAGTTTGGTCAGGGCAATACTTTACTTCAATTCATAGGAGAAGCTCTTCTTTCAGAGTTCTTTCTTGTCTGGAAAGGTCCACATGAGTTCTATCTTGTATTCTTACCTGTGTGCTATGATCGCTAATTGGATCTCTTGCAAATCATGTAGGCTTTTATGTAAGATTTATACTGTCATGCTCTTTTTCCCTATCTTCACCTTGCTTTTACACGACTTCTGTGTTTTCTTTTGGTACAGAACAAGAGGTCATTTCGTGTTCTTTCCATACAAGAGGTTGTTTGAGTTGGTTGGACTCAGTCAATGGCCATATAGATCTCTTAATTGTAGGTTCTCTTCGGTTATTGGGACTGTGAAGGCTTATTGCTTACAGAATCAGTTTTACTTCAGGGCATACTGGTAGCATCTTATTTTGAAACGATGTGCTTCAGATATCTATAACAATTTGCATTCTTAATTTTTCGTATTTTGTTTCTATTCCTTATCGGATGATGAACCGATTACTTTCTTGGTCTAATTTCAGAAGCAGCTGGCTTGTTGCAGAAGCTTAATTCGTTCTGTTTCCTGTTGCCTCTTTGGGACTTTACCAGAGTGACATCATTAGGGTTTACTCTCCTCTTTTGACCATTTAATAATTGATTGGCCATTCATTCTATTAAGATTTTTTATGAGCAGATTCTGGATCAGTATGTAGTGGATTGGGAGTAACTTCTTCTCTGATGGACTAATCTCTTCTTCCGAGGATGTTGTGTAAAGAACAGTAAATATGATGAGTTTGGTCAATTGTTGCACAAAATAAAGCATTCTAGCTTTTCTGGGACTGACATGACTCTTTTGCAGTCTAATGTTGGGTTGGTGGACTAGGAGTACTGGGTCATGAACTAAACTTTTAATATTTCCTGCATGGACACTTATACATCTTTTCAAAAATTTATACTTTCTTTAATCATTTTTGGGTAGTGGCAAGAACTGAGATGATAATTGTCTAGCTCTAATTGCATTAGGTCGAAGGTTTGCTGAATTTGAGAAGTGCTGATCCATTGTCTTTTCTGCAAGGCTGAGAGGATGAATTGTGGAGACCAGGTTTTGATTGAAATTGGATAAGCTCTCATTTGGATACTGGACAGTAATTGGTTCCGATATTATTGACTCCAGTTTCTTTATTTTTTAATAGCAAGAGGATTCCCATTCCGTTCTCTTTCTTTTGTAGGTCAGTAATTGGTGAAGCAACGACCTTACCTGTTACTTGAATATGGTGTGTTCTTTCATCTATGTTGGTGCTTTATAATTGGATATTAGAGGAATGGTTTGTTTGCACAAGATCCTTAATTCTTTGGCACTTTTGTCTGGAAAGCTTGAGGTCCACATTAGTTTTGGCTTGCTTCCTCTTCATTCTTATCTCATTACTAATGGAATTGCTTTGGGAAATCATGCAAATGCATCATGGCTCTCTTATAGTAGACTCTTGGAAAATCTAAATTTTTGATTGACTTTCAATTTTATTTTCTTTGTTAACTGATTTTGTAAGATGATAGCTGATACCAGTTGTTCTTTGGCAGATTAGAGCCTACTTTCTCTTTGGGATTGGATGGAAAACTTTGATTTGTATGTCTTATCTTTTTCTTTGTTGAAACTATCCTGCGTGTTATTTATCATGGACATTTTCTGTTCAACTTACTTTGTCACATATTCATTAGGAAATACGTTTCTTGCATATGCATTTGTTTTGACTTGGTGTGTATGTCTGCTTGAATTTTGTGTCAATAGATGTTATCTCTGGTTTATTTGCAAAAAAATTTTGTGAGGTTTCTTTTGTGTTTATATTTGATGAGACTCATATTGTCTTGATGGTAATTTCCTATGCTGAAAAGTGATTTTGGTGTGACCTATTGCCCCTTTTTTGTCTATGTTATTTGAACTTGCAGGATAGGTTCTTTTCCAAATTTTTTTTTTTTCACTATTTTTTGCGGTAACATTTACCTTTTGCCAAAACTTTACCAAAAGTTCAGTATGTAATGTTTTCACTTATAAAGCGATATTGTTGGATGGTTCATCATTAGATTGTTTATCAAGATGATTATGGATTTCGGTGGGTGGGCAGTCACATCTTTCCTCTTGAAGCAATCTCTTCATCTGAGCATGTCGTCAAAGGGTGATAAATATATAGAAGCTGGTCAGTTTACATAGAATAAGGTGCTTGGGCTTCTTGGAGGAGTGGTGATCTACTATGCAGTCTTTGTTTGCTTGAGTTCTGAAGTAGTCTCTGATCACATCTGCAGGACGGGCGATGGACTAAAAATTTTGAAGATTTCTAGGCATTTTGAAGTTTTGATTTGAGTTTGTCTTCAGTTGATGGGACAGCTGTCTAGACATAACTTTCCTTGGCTGCTTGCACTCTGACCAGTTCTCTCCTTTCTGCTGATTCTCTTGTTTCGTATCCACTACAAAGCCGTGTTGTTACGTGTATGCTGTCCACAGAGATGGCTGGTCAGGCTGGGAGGATCAGACACTAGGTGCTTGGTTGGCATGTTTGTCATATTTTGTAGTTATTTTTAGATGGGTGAAACTGAAGGGGCAGATGATAATCCTGCAGTGAATAAGCTTTGGTTTTGATGTTTGTGCACATCTGGTGAGCATGGACTTCAGTTTATATGATACCCTAAAGTACAATGGGTGAACTTCTACTTCATATATATAATCTAATTTAATCAAGCATAGCTGTTGAAGCTCCTTAGGGCTATGAATTTATAGATCTTCAATTGCAATGCGATCCTTTGCCAATGATGATCTGTCATCCAGATATTCTAATCCATGGTTCTACTACTTTCTCATCGGCTCTACAAGGGTTGTTTGGAGTCATCTTCCTTCTAATTGGAGATATTAAACGGTTGCCTTTTGATTGGTCTCGTTTGCTTTGGTATCTGCTTTGAAGGCATGAATTTTGAAGGATCCGGCTGGGTCTATTTCCAGAACAATGTTGGTGAAGGCTCTGATTTTATACAGAAAGGTTAATTAGCCCTTATTAAGGTTCAACTCTCCTTCTGATTATATCAACTAATTTAGTGGCTTCCATGTGATATGGATTTATTCATTCTCGATGGGTGCTTGTTCCAGTTCCAGTTTACAGTGATCTCACTAAGGACCGTGTAACAATGCTAATTGATCAAAACTGTTATAGAGAGAATCCAAGTTCTTGAGTTGGGAAAGGCAGGAGGTTATTATCTAATGTAATGTTTAGTTAAGCTACTGAGTCTGGATCTCAGTGGAATGATGAACGATGTCTGGATCTTTCTATAGGGATTGTCTGTAACTGCATGAACTCTGCAAAGATCTGGTTTATGATATTTTCATTCTCAAGGATGCGATGAACGTCTAGTTCTCTTCCTGTTGTATTGGAGTCTTTTTGTTGCAAATTATGCTGAATTTGACCTGGTTCATGTTGTAGTGTATTTTGAGCCATCTTAATTAACTTTTAGGGGAATGATTTGACTGGCAAGCTTTTACCTTTTGCTTCTCATGGGGTTATTTTTGGTATAAATGGTTTATTTTGGGCTCCTGTTCAAGTCTCTCTCTTCAATGATGTCGTGCTCTCATCTTCCATTGTGAACTTCACTGGATAAAACTAAATTACTATGATTGAGTCGTGTCCAAGGCTAAGTTTTGCTGTTGCTTAGCTTGGTCATTTGGAGCTTTTTCTTTTTGCTTCTTCTGGGTGTATTTTGGCTATAAATGGTTTATTTTGGTCACCGGTTCAATTCTCTCTCTCTCTCTCTCTCTCTCTGTGCTGACTCATCTTTTTCTGTGACCTTCACTGGATAAAACTACAACTGTCCTATTTCAATACTAAGCCTAGTTCCTTTGCTTGGTCATTTGGTGGCACACATTGATGGCAGTTTGACTTATCGGATGCTTCTATCTTATGCTGGTGAGATGGGAGATTGATTGCAGATATTCACTAACATCATGGCAGATTATCCATTTCTACTTTCAATTGGTTTGGTGCAGTCCGTAGGAGCTCTCTCCCAATTCTCTTTATATTGAATCTCCACTTGATATAAATTTGCCTGACAAATTGGTTTTATATTTGCTTGTGTGTTGAAATCGGGAGTTACTTGGCCATGAGCACGCTTGATCCCTCTATATTCACCCGTCATTCTCTCTGAAACTCATTATCATTTTCTGGGGAAGCTGGCTTTAATTTGTAAAACAAGAGACGTGCTGCGACCATTAACTCAGGACAAATGGTTAAAGAAGACTCGTTATAAGCGTCTGTCACAATTCTTTTTGTGGCGTGCATCTCAAGCAACAGTCAGAATTGGTAGCCCACCACCTTTCCTTAATCAACTCGTCAGCTGATCACAACCCTCCAATCACAACTCTGCTTCGGATTTATTATTGTCAACATTCAACCCAAAGTCAGTGGATCCTTCCCTATAAATAAACGTCCTTTCAACATTCAACCCAAAGTCAGTGGATCCTTCCCTCTCCTTCTCATTATATCTTTGCTCTTGTCACGCCTTTCTGGTTCTGCTTGCGTTCCCCTCTTCTCTCTCCCCATGGTCTCTGCAAAAGTCGTCTACAGAGAGGAGTAGCAATCCCAATTAAGCGCTCTTCATGGATCATCCCTTCTTCTTTTTGTTTCCGTTTCTTGATTGATCATTGATGGGGTTGATTGCTTTCTTGGTCTGATTTTGTGAAGCATCTGGTTGCAGAGACCCACCCCAGTTGCAGAGATCCTTGAGGGGGTTCGCTTGGCCTAAGATGCCTGTGGTTATCAGAATTCTTAAGTTTATGCCTCATCCTCGAATGATCTTTCCGTTATTATTTTACCAGCATATTCTGGACTTCTGTTATTCGGTGAATTGGCATCGTGGCTTCTTTCCTCTTGGATCATATCTCTTTCGTCTGAGGATGTCATTGTGGGAAGTGTTCAGCTCCTCCTCTGATCTTTTATTGATCCATTGATCGATCATCTTACCATACAATTGTTTTACGAGCTGCTTCTGGATTTTGTTATTTGGTGAATTTGCAGTGGCTTCTTTCCCCTCAGAGCAAAACTGTTTGTCTGAGGATCAGTTTGTTTCATAAAACTCAGGCTTTTTGGAGGACTGAGATCCTTCTGCTGTCCTTTTTCTGGTTGAGACAGTGAACTAGTAGTCTTTGATCACATCTTAGACCGGGCGATAGACTGAAATTTACTGGTTTTGATGGAATTTGTTCTTCAGCTTTTTTATCTTGGGGAGGTGATAGACAGTCCTGATTCTCTCACAGGTTGGAGTTTTGCTAGATGTGACAAGTGGCCTTGTACTGTGAGTTGATGATTGTCTGAAATTGGATAAGCTCTATAGTCTCTTGAAGCAGTTATCGGTTTGAATGAAATTTGCTCTCCAGTCCCATAATGTTCCAGTGAATGCGAAAACTGGTTCTCATTCCTTCGGAGGTCAGTGTTTAGTCAAAGTATATGATCTGTGATGGTTCTTTCTTTGCAAGGTTCATTCAATCCAGATCTGCCTTGTCTTTTATTGAAGTTTGAAAGCCGGTTTCTCCTTCCTAGAAATATTCCTTCCCTGGTGTCCTCACCCTTCAGTCTCATCAGGCATTTATGATTGTGCATGCATTCTCCTCTCTGTTGACAACCTCTGCGAATTCCTCTTCAGAGGAAACATGGTTCTCGCAACATGCTCTTGATCCTCCTCCTTTTTTTTTTTTTTTGCTTCTTGATTAATTGTTGAGTCGTCTGATTCTGTTTATGCTATGTTATTTTCTGAAGGTTACTCATCACCTCTTGGGGACTCTGTCATGTTGTGGGCATTGTTAGGGTTTGCACTCCTCTGATGTTGATTGATTAATTCATCATTGATTGATCTTTCTAAGTTTAATTGTATTTTGAGCTGATTCTGTTGTTCACTATTCTGTGGATTGGCAGTGGCTTCTTTCTTCTTGGAGCGATCATTTTGTCTGAGGATGTTGTAGGGCAATGAAAACATGCAACTGGTCAGTTGGTTACATAGAATATGACATTTGGGGTTTTTGGAGGGCTAATGATCTATCTTGGAGCGATCACCTTGTCTGAGGATGTTGTAGGGCAATGTAAACTGGTCAGTTGGTTACATAGATTACTATTGGGGTTTTTGGAGGGCTAATGATCTATCTTGCTCTGTTTGTGGTTGAGCTGATGATCTAGAAGTCTTTGTCTTCAGAACAAACGATGGATTGAAGTTTTGACAACCAAGAAGGCTTTTTTAACTGGTCGAAAGTTTTACTGGATTTTGGCAGCTGGTGATCTATTGCGTTTTCTGTGGGGCTGAGTTGATACTTGTTTGAAATTTGATGAGCTGTTGCTTCTCGGATTTTGGGAAATTATTGGTCTGAATGAAACATGTCCTTTACTTCTGTTATTTTTTAGTTAATCTGAAAGATCAGATCTAGTTCTCTTCCCTTTGCAGATCAGAGTTTGGTCGGGGTGATACTTTACCTGGCCATGTTTGATATGGAGTGTCTTGGATCAGTGATGTTCTTTTTTTGCTGTGCATACACAACAATTCCTAATTTGTCTTCCACTTCCGCTGTCTTCTAGTTAAGGGGAACGATCAGATGTTTTCTTTCCTTTGGAGGTCAGAGTTTGGTCAAGGCAATATAGGTGATGGTTCTTTATAGTTGGATATTAGAGGAATGGTTTGTTTGGACAAGATCCTTAAATCTTCGGCACTTTTATCTGAGTATTAAGTTGTTTTTGGAAGGTCAATCATTGTGTGATTTTCTTCTGTTGTAGGAGTTTTTTACAAGTCTGGAAAGCTTGAGGTCGGTGTTAGTTTTGGCTTGCTTCTCTTCATTCTTATCTCATATGTGAACTGCAATCACCAATTGAATCACTTTTGGAAATCATGCAAATAATTAATGCAGGATGTAATTGTCATGGTACTCTTAAAGTAGACTCTTGGCAAATCTAACTTTAATTGGCACTTATGACTTTTTTCTTTTGTTAACTGATTTTGGATGGCCTTCTGAATATTGTAGGATGATAGTCGATACCGATTGTTCTTTGGCAGATTAGAGCCTTTATCCATGAGATTGGATGGAAAACTTTAAATTTGTATGTCTTACCTTTTCTTTTTTTTATGGAATTATCCTGCATGTTATATATCACTGACTTTGGCAAATCTAACTTTGGTTGGCACTTATGACTTTTTCCATTTGTCAACTGATTTTGGATGGCCTTCTGAATATTGTAGGATGATAGCTGATACCAATTGTTCTTTGGCAGATTAGAGCCTTTCTCTATGGGATGGGATGGGAAACTTTTGATTCGTATGTCTTACCTTTTTCTTTGACAGAACTATCTTGCATGTTATTTATCACTGACTTTTTCCTTTCAATATCTGCTTGAATTTTGTGTCAATTTGTTAAATTTGGTGTATTTGAGGAATTTTTTGTCTAGTTTTTTTTTGTGCTTATATTAGATGAGATTGATGTTGTTTAGATGGCAATTTCTCACGCTGAGATATCTCTATGTTATTTGGAACTTGCAGGATAGGCTTCTTTTCAAAATAATATTTGTTTTTCACACTGTGTTTTGCAGCAACATTTACCTTTTGCCAAAACTTTACCAAAATGTTATTATGTATTTCACTTACGGAGGATGTTGTTGGGTGGTTTATCAATGGAGAGGCCTTTCAATTAAATTGTTTAACAAGATGATTCTGGATTGGCAATTGCATCTTTCCTCTTGGAGTGATCTCTTCATCTGAGCATGTTGTCAGGATGCAAAACATAGAAGTCGGTCAGTTTACATGTCAGTTCACATAGAATAAGGTGTTTAGGCCTCGTGGAGGAGTGGTGATCTATTATGCAGTCTTGTTTGCTTGAGTTCTGAAGTAATCTTTGATCACATCTTTAGGACAGGTGATGGACTGAAAATTTGGAGATTTCTACAAAAGTTTTGATTTAAGATTTTTGATTAATCAAGTTTCAGTTGATTATCTTGGGGAGCATGTTAGATTTGTTGTAAAGTTTTGTATGAGCTTGGCCCTCTCCCCCACTCCAGTGACGTGATGTACAGATAATTATCATCAAGTTCTAATTTTCTACAGGTTGAAATATTGCCAGGTTTGAGAAGTGGTGATATATTGAGTTCTTCTGTGGGGTTGAGTTGATGATTGTTTGAAATTGCACAAGCCTCCGGTTTGTGGATTCTTTTGTTTTTTTCTGGTTGTAGCAAGATGATTAGGGCCTAGTTCTCTTTCCTTTGATGCAAACCTCTTCTGGTTCACTGTGGACTGCGTTCAATCTGTGATGGTTCTTTCTATTTCCATAATCTTTATTTCATTTAACAAGATTTTCTTCCTTTGAGATTTTATAGGCTTTTGTTGTATTTGGAAGATGAATGATCATTCACTATCTTCCATTGTAGGGATTGTTTGAGTCTGGAAAGCTCGAGGTCCGCTAGGTCTGGCTTGTTTCTCTTCATTCTTGTAATGCCTGCTGCAATCTTAATTCGATTGCTGGTAAATCATGCAGATATTGCATGTATCCGATTCATTTGTCTTGCTTTTTTGTTTTCCCCGAACACTAGCTTCACACAGTACCTAGTTAGCTTATGCTTTCATTCTGTACGATTGATGTGTTTTCTTTTGGTACAGAACCTTTGGTCGAGCTTCTTCATTTATCTGGTGATTTCTATGCCTCAGGTGGTTGTGTGGAGTGGTCATGGACATTATTAGTGTTTATGCTCGTTTGAAAATTGATTAATGGATTGATCCATCCTTTTGTTGTTTTACGAGCTGTTTCTGGATTTATAATCTAGTGGATTGGTGGTAGCTTCTTTTCTCACGGAGCGATCTCTTTGATCGACAATGTTGTCTAAGGAATGGTACATATGATGAGGTTGGTCAATTATTAGTTAGAGTAACGGAGCTTTTCTTGAGTTGGACGATCTATTCACATCTATCTTTGGTTGGTTGGTGGATTGATAGTGTCCTTGATCATCTTCAGGACCAGATGAAGAACTGAAATTTTGATAAACTCGTGCTGCGTTGGCACTTGGGTTTTTGTTGAATCCCATTGCTCAATTGATTCCCTTGGAGTGGGTTCTAATTCCATTATAAGTTGGGAGTTTTGCCGGATTTTAGAAGTGATGATCTATCAAATTTTGTATGCGGTTAGGAGGGGCCAAAGTATCATGGGAAGATGTGTGCCTTCCCAAGAAAGAGGGGGGCCTGGGTATTCGCAGAATCCGGGAGAATAACATGGCTGCAATGCTCAAACACCTTTGGAACCTCTTTACGGACAAGGAATCACTTTGGTGCATATGGGTCCATTCTAATCACCTCAGAAATGCTTATTTCTGGACAGCATCTGCCCCTACGTTCTGTTCTTGGGCGTGGAGGAAGCTGCTGCAATTGCGGGATGTGGCCATGAACTTCTTTTCCTGGAAGATAGGAGATGGGAGATCCGTCTCGTTATGGTTTGATCCGTGGTTGGAAACTGGTCTCCTCAGTCGGCGATACTCTAATGTTGATATTTACCGCTCTCCATTGGGGCGTGAAGCAACAGTTGAAGACCTATTCACTAATGGTGGCATCACCATAAGGCAGGAAGTGCTGAATCTCCAGGTTACACTCCCGGATCTCTCGGATTCTCCAGACTCCTTTCTTTGGAAGCCTCACCAGTCTGGTCGGTTTTCGATAGCGTCCGCGTGGAACGAGATCAGAAGGAAGGCTCAGCCGGTCCCTTGGGCGTCTCTAGTCTGGGACAAAGCCATTGTACCTAGGCATCAGGTCTTACTTTGGACCATCTCTCGCCATCGCTTGCCGACTCAAGCTTTCTTGATGTCCTCGGGACGGCTGACTAGTGGCTCATGCGTCTTTTGCAAGGTTAGACCGGACTCAATTGACCATCTGTTTTTTGAATGTCCAATCCCCAACTCCTTGGCAAATTTTTGGGCTGGAAGCTGCAATATTCCTTGGTCTAATCGTCCATGGCTCCACAACATCTTATGGCTTAGCAAGCGCTTAGCCGGTCGTGACTTCTTTTTGGACATCGCTAAGTTTTCCTTCGGCGCTTTATGTTACGTGATATGGAAAACCAGGAACAATCTCTTATTTAGATCGGCTGATCTCTTTGTGCCTTCGATGCGACAACACATCATTAGAGCGGTTCAAGATAAAGCTCGGACCTTCCACGGTGTGGCCGATTCTGCCAGGAACAGGAGATTGCAGCGTTGTTGGGGTCTTGATTCTTCTATTTTTAGCTAGGTTTCGCTAGAGGGTTGGATGTACAGGCCCTTCCCTTGTTGTTAGAGTTCGGCTCCTTCCCTTGTTGGATGTACAGCCCCTTCCCTTGTTGTACTATAGGCTGTTAGAGTTCGGCTCCCTATCCCTCAGTCATTTGGGTGTCGTGGATGCCGGATCTCCTCCTTTGTAAATTGTTGGTTGATAATCTTATAAATTCTTACCTCTTACCAAAAAAAAAAAAAAATTTTGTATGCGGCTGGGTTGATGAACTGTGGAGTCCGGGCTTTGTTTGAAATTGGATAAGCTCCCACTTCTTTGATTTTGGTTCTTTTGATGCCCTCACTCTCGATGTGTATATGGTAATCAATTGATGTTTTGGCCATGCTTTTATGATAGGGTGTGCGAGAACTAGCTTGACTATGCTTCAAGGGTTTGGAGTTGGACGTATGATCTCTGGCTGTCATTGGATGGCCTTTCTGTCAGACATACTTGCAAGAAGACAGTACTCAAGTCTCCTTAGTTGCGATAAGATATCTGTGTGGGTTTACTTGGCCTACATTTTCCACTGCTGTAATACTCTCTTATGGTACAGTAACTTTGTTAGGGGCATTTCACAGATGAGGTGATTTTGTAGCTGAGATGGGTTGTTTTTAAGTTTGTAGTATTGCCTTGGGCCTAATTTCTGTATATTCTAGGTTCTTGTCGATCCATAGGACTATGAGGACTTTTCTGCCAGGACCTAAGATATTCTTCATTGCAAACTGTTAGCATGTCATTCTGAGAAGATGAACTGGTACCTTTTTGCCTTTTAGCTTCCTAATAACATACACCACATTGGATCCTTTCATCACTAGAAAGTCTCTTTCTTCTTGTGTCTCATCTTTGGCATATGTGATCAGGCCTCACGTGGGGATGATGATAGGACAGCCATCTAGTCACGACTTCCCTTGGCATTACTGGCACTCTGACCGGTTCTCTCCCTCTGCTGATTCTCTTGTTTCTTATCCATCACACAGCTGTGTTGTTACGTGTATGCTGTCAACAGACATGGCTGGTCAGGCTGGGAGGATCAGACAATAGGCACTTGGTTGGCATGTTTGTCAAATTTTGTAGTTATTATTAGATGGGTGAAAGGGGCATACGACAATCCTGCAGAGAATGAGGCTTTGTTATGAGGTTCTAACATATCTGGTGAGCATGGAGTTCAGTCTACTTCCAATGGTGATCTGTCGTCCAGATTAATTCATGGTTCCAGTATCTCTTTCTCATCGGCTTTACAAGGGTTGTTCGGAGTCATCTTCCTTCTAGTTGGAAATATTAAACAGTTGCTTTTGATTGGTTTCATTTGCTTTGGTATTTGCTTTTTGAAGCATCTGGCTGGGTCTATTTCCAGAACAGTGTTGGCAAAGGCTCTGATTTTATACAGAAAGGTTTATCAATGTTATTAAGGTTCAAGTCTCCCTCTGATCATATCAACTAATTTAGTGGCTTCCAGGCTATACGGATTTATTCAGTTGCCGACGGGTGCTTGTTCCAGTCTAGAGAGATCTCACTATGGACTATGTGAGGATGCTAATTGATCAAGCTGTTAAGAGAGTCCAAGTTCTTGAGCTGGGGAAGGCAGGAGGTTATTATCTAATGCGATTATGTTTAGTTGAGCCACTGAATTGTTGTTTTTCTTTGTGGATCGGGGTGATGAGTGATGTCTGGATCTTTCTATATGGATATTTATTTGTAGCTGCATGAACTCAAAGGTCTGGTTTATGATATTTTCATTTCACAGATTAGAGGAGATGTGATGGACATCTAGTTCTCTTCCTGTTGTAGGTTGGAGTCTTTTTTGCGTAATTATGCTGAATTCAACAGGTTTGTGTTGAAATGTATTGACCCATTTTAAGTAACTTTTAGGGAAATTACTCGACTTAGCAAGCTTCTACTTTTTGCTCCTCCTGGGAATATTTTCTGTATAAATGGTTTATTTTGGGTGCTAGTTCAAGTTTCTGTCTTTGATGATGTCATGCTCTCATCTTCGTCTTTGAGTGTGACTGGATAAAACTACAATTATTATGATTGAGTCTTGTGTCAAAGCCTAGGTCTACTTGTTGCTTAGCTTGGTCATTTGGGGCCTTTTACTTTTTGCTTCTTCTGGGGGCATTTTTGGTATAACTGATTTATTTTGGGTGCCAGTTTATGTATTTCTCTTAGATGACGTCATGCTCTCATATTTTTCTGTCAACTTTACTGGTAAAAGAAGGCTAAGTCTAGTTGTTGCTTTGCTTGGTCTTTTGGTGGTACACATTGATGTCAGCTTGACTTATGGAGTAGTGGTTGAGTCCTGACCATTGTTCCATATCTGATCGGATGCTTCTGACTTGTACTTGTGAGATGGGAAACTGATTGCAGATATTCACCAACATCATGGCAGATTATCCCTTTCTACTTTCAATTGGTTTGGTTCAGTCCATAGAAGCTCTCCTCAGGATGCTCTTTATATTGAATCTCCAGTTGATATAAATCAACCTGACAAATTAGTTTAATATCGCTTATATGTTGAAATCGAGAGTTACTTGGCCACGAGTTTGCTTGATCTCTCAACATGGATTCATGCTCATTCTCCCTGAAACTCGTTTTCTTTATCATCGTTTTCTGTAGACCTGGCTTTAGTTTGTACATTCTAAACTGTATCTGCAAGGATGCTTGGGAATTTGCTCATGGGGATGCATGGAGTGGATGGTTTGGATTTTTTTTTCCATTTTCAGTGCTCGCTCTTTGAATGGGATGGTGCACCGGACATGTTGCTTTAGATATGGTTCATATGTTGTATGAGCTATACCTTGACAAGATTTTGAAGACCTGGCAAAAGAATTGCGCCTTCCTGCAGGACGTACGGAGCTTGTAAAACTCTGCTCGTATTTTTTGACTCTTCAACATATTTCTGTCTATTGTCAGTTGCACACTTTGTTGAGCAAACTGTGCATCTTTGTATCTTAGCACAAGTAAGACATTTGCGGTTGGCAAAAAGTCAAGCATAGTTGTGCAGATGGCACTTGTTATCATTTTGGTCAGTGTGTGATGTGCTAACTCTTGGAACTGATGTCCTTGGCCCTAGATCTGTATTTTATGGAGGCTTCAAATTCTTGAGATTTGCTAAATGAGAGGTGGCAATTTTCTTGTAACTAGTCTTGGATTTTCATTTGTGACATCTAATTGTGGGTGTTTCACGGTCAAGCTTCCTAACTCGAGATATTTTTTTGAGGGTTTGTTAACTAGTGATCATGGGCATTATGATTGATTTCTCCTCCTCTCTCTTTTACAAACTACTCAGGTAATAGGGGCACTTTTGCAATTAAATGTCTTTTCACTTTTTCCGATATGAATGTTTCATAATGGCAATTGGAGCCTTACAAAAATGAGGATTCCTGTGGCTGCAGGGATGTTTCCTAGTAGATTTGAGGTCTCATCTTTTTTACCTGGGATGGCATCTTTGTAGCTCCTCTCAGTGCAGTATTGTGTTCTTAATCCTGTCAAAGTGTTAGGAATAGTTTTTATCAGAAGAAACAAACTGATTTCATTCTTTGTTGATGTCAATGCTCCTGTTGCACAGATTCTCAATTTCAGCTGGTTGATCTTTGATCCAGTCAGGCACAGACATTGACCATTCCCAGCACTGGTCAGTTTATTCTTCTTTCCTTTAAACAAACAGACTTTGAAATTAAAGCAACCTACACTGCTTTTTACATCAACTTTACTCTAGCACTAATCTATGATCTTTAATGTAAAGCTGGGAAAGTCTATATAATTGAGCTTTATGATAAGCCGAAGCAAAGCTTCATTCCAGTGCTTTCCGCAGAATATCAATTAATGTGTTGAGAAGAAATTCAATTGTAAGTTTATATTAATGTATAAAGTTGCTGCATATATATATATATATATATATATATATATATATATATATATATATATATATATATATATATAATTCAATATAATTCTTAGTTACTAAGTTCTCATGTTGAAAATTTAATTGTTGTACACATAATTATTCTCGGTTTATGATTAGCCTCTCATATTGTATTCAGAAAGGGACGAAGGAATTCAATCATTTCTTTATATAAATGTCAAAGATCAGATGATTCTGCTTGTTAGTGAAACTACTTCAGCCGGTTGATAAGCTGTGCAACTCTAGCTGTTTCTTTGCCCTTTCTTTGCCATAGAGAAAGAGTATCCTTGTGCTCCCACTAAAGGAAATCCTCATAAAGATGTATTTTTTTTCTGCCAGATTAAATGTAATTACCTTTTTGACCTTGAAATTTTTTCCAAGTTGATGAAGAGGGATGCTGCTGCAAGCATTTTGTATATACATCAATTTCCCTTTCACTTTTCCCTTGCGTTGGTAGTTTCTGATCGTGGATTTGTCAGGTGTGGCTGGCTTATTGTTGTAAGCATGAGTGCTTCCGCAAATCTGGCCACATGGACATTGGGTATATATTTTATAACCAAGTCTTTTTATCTGATTTTCATGATTTGTTTTGCCAGTTAAATCTTTTGGTATGTTTTTCAGTTAGGATAGCAGATCATACTGATTTTCAACAGTAGGAACCCTTTCTAATCTTGAGAACTTTTCTTTCATTTCTTATATTCACTAATCCTTCTTATTTTTTGTTAAAATATTGCATATTGTTTCTTCCAGCATTCTCATTATCGAGCAGTCTTTATTTTTTGCACCTTAGGTTCCTGTTGATGGGGCATTGGGAAAAGCAGTATGTATTGAAGTATGGTATGCTCATTACTGTGCAGTGTTTTTATCCATTTACTGTGGCTATGTTGATGATGGTATTGCTGGATATTCTCTCTCAGAATTGGATATCTTTCTCTTCTACTGGTGTCTGCCAAAAAATGTTTTCTATGAGAATGGATGTCTCTTGGTGGATGCCTGCTATCTGTGTAAGGTTTATTGAGACTCTGCTTTTGGTGCCTGCTGTCCAAGAACTTTCTGCTCCAATGAAGATCAGATCCGATGCCTTTCTTTTCATGCAGAAGCCATCTTTGATATCACCTAACAAGAGAATAGGTCATCCAGATCTATTGAAACTCTAATTTCAACGATTGTTCACTTGGAAAATTGGGTTGCTACCTTTCTGGATGAATTTGAAGAGAAGTGGGCCATGTCTTATATCTCATTAGTATTTAATAGTGTTCAGTTTGGGCCATGGATATGCACTTTTTGTGTTCTTTTCTATTGGTACGGATTCTTCACTAGGAACACCCTTCTCTGTGCTCCATTTTTCTTTTCAGTGCTTTTTTTTTAATTTCTACTTCAATATTGGATTGACCTATAAAGAACATTTTCAGGGGTAGAACCTGCTTTGGCATCTGGTGGTGGGTTCACATTTATATTGGATGGACCGGTCGTATCATCTTCTGACATTTTGCTTTTGATGGATAAGAAGTTGTTTGATTGAGTTGTTAGATGTTTGGCAGAGTGTCTTTGTCTCATTTTTTATCTTTGACTAGGGGACTCAAGTTGATTAGGTTTGCAGCCATTGAAATGGTGGGTTGCCTTTGCTTTATGCGCACACAAATTGAACACCCTGTCTGTCCTTTTCTTCACTTCTCCTCCAACATTTAACTAGATGGATAATTGAACCCATATCATATGAATTATTGATCCATTGGAAGCAAACATTGAAGAGATGTCTGTTGAGTTGCAGAAGACAAAAAATGCTTCACAGAATTAATTGGATGAAGTTTGAATATCATTTGAAAGGTGATTCTATGGTGGCTCCTTTCTTCGCTCTCTCTCTCTCTTAGGTCTTTGAGGAACTAAGACTTTACATGAAATGCACGCATGGCATGTGTAATTATTTATTGTCGGTTTCCTATTTGGATGCTGTTTGCAGGGTGACTTCAGGTCTGATGAACGTGAGAGAGACATAAGAAAGTCCTTATTTGTCCCCTTCTGGCCTCTGGTTTGGGGTTCATTGTTATGTCGGTCATATTTATTCCTGCATTTGGTTTTCTAGAGTGCCTCTTTTGGAAGATTCCATTGCCTAAGAATTTTGACTTTTTTGGACAATTTAAAGTCCAATGTGGAGGC
This sequence comes from Corymbia calophylla, assembly GCA_014182845.1. Lineage (NCBI taxonomy): Eukaryota > Viridiplantae > Streptophyta > Magnoliopsida > Myrtales > Myrtaceae > Corymbia > Corymbia calophylla. The sequence goes on along the minus strand of CM024698.1, from coordinate 10,983,242 downwards.
TTTTTTATAGACCATGGGACAAATGGAGCACAAGATGAATTGCTTGTTCACATAACCAATGTTGTCCTTGTCTTACCTTTGTCTATTTGCCTTTTTTATCTGTTGATGAGGCTTTTAACATATCAGACCAAGGGAACAGAGATGAATTGCTTGATCCCATATTCAAGGTTGTCTGTGGTACAAGCGTGCTAGGTATGTGCTTGATCCCAACAAAAAAAATTTTCACTGGGGACTTGGATGGGTTTGAATGGGTCCTCTGCTGCTGTGTGCTGAAAATGCCCACATCCTACCAATAACTGGAACGGCTAGGTTGGCTCAGTTGAGGGAAGTGGGTTGAGGCTTCTCTGCTTGCAGTTGTGCTTGCAGTTGTGTTGGGATTAGCAAGCTGTTCATCATGGGCATTAGTACTAGATCATGCACCAGTATGCATTCCTATGTATAATGCTTTGCTCTATGATGCTCTGATTACAATGGTTTTTTGTTCCAAAAATCATTCCATTGGAGGGGATATCTCTGGTAAGACCCCTGCTGTAGGCTTTCAGCTGAATATCTAAGGACTTGATGCTTCTGGTTCTCTTTTTCCAAAGTTCTTTTCATTTATGTACAAAAGATCCTGGTGTCCGTGAATAAGAATGAAATGTTGAAGTTCGCAAGGAGATTGATCAACAGATTCTTCACTGTGAACATTAAACTAACAACTGGACATATTATACTGGGATGGACTTTCTGAACCAGTCAGGCCTTAAGGATGCAAACTAGGGACTGCCATTCTCTGTGCATTATTTTTTTTGTGGTATTCCTTTTGATTTCTTCAAAAATTGGATTGACCTGTACAGATCATTTTCAGCAATAGAACCAACTTTGGCGTCAAGGGGTGGAATCCCATTTATATTGGATGGACCAATAGTATCATCTTCTCATGTTTTGCTGTTAATGAAATAGAGGTCGAGACTTGTTTGATTGGGTTGTTATGGTGTTTGGCAGAGTCTCTTTGTCTCGGTGATGATCTTTGATCAGGATGATTACAATTTGCAGCCATTGAAATGGTGGGGTTGCGCTTGCTTTATTCATGCACGAATTGAATGCCGTGTCTGTACTTTTTCTTCACTTCTCCACCAACATCTACTGGATAATGGACCCCATGTCATGAATTATTGATCCATTGGAAGCAACGTTGACAAGATGTCTGTTGAGTTATGGAAGTGAAAAAAATGCTTTGTGGAATTTGTTGGGTGAAGTGTGCATGTCATTTAAAAGGGAATTCTTTGGTGGCTCCTTTCTTCGCTTTGGCTCTTAGGTCTTTATGGAACTAAGACTTTACATGAGATGCGTGCATGGCATGTGTAGTCATCTATTGTCAGTTTCCTAGTTTGATTGCTGTGTGTAGGGTGACTTCAGGTCTGATGAACATGAGAAGAGACATCAGAAAGTCCTTATTTGTCCCCATCTGGCTTCTGGTTTGGGTTGATTATAATGTTGGTCATATTTATTCCCGCATTTGGTCTACTAGACTGCCTTTTTTGGAAGATTCCTTGATGTGCCTAAGAATTTATTTTTTTCTGGAGATGATTTTCAAGTCCAATGTGGAGGCTTTTGTAATAGCCCATGGGACACATGGAACATGAGATGAATTGCTTGTTCACATATCCAGTGTTATCCTTGTCTTATATTTGTCAATTTGCCTTAGTCTGTGGTACAAGCATACTAGGTACATGCCTGATCTCAATAAAGAACTTTTCACAAGGGACGTGGATGTGTTTGAAACCAGAATGGGTCCTCTTCTACCATGTATTGAAAATGAGTTGCGCAGTTGAGGCTTCTCTGCTTGCAGTTGTGTTGGGGTTTAGCAAGCTGCTCATCATGGGCATTAGTACTAGGTAGAGCACCAGTATCAATTCCTTTGCATAATGCTTTTCTCTACAATGCTCTGATTGCAATGGTTTTTTGTTCTGAAGATTTACTTTCAACCATCGGAGGGGATATCTCTGGTAAGACTCCTGCTGCGGACTTTCAGCTGCATATCTTAGGACTTGATGCTTCTGGTTCTCATTTTTCAGAGTTTTTTTCTCTTCTGAACGGAAGATTCTGGTGCCGGTGAATAAGAACGAAATTTTGAAGTTCCCTTGCCATTGATCCACACATCACTACATCTTTTCACCGGTTTCCAAGATAATTGTGATTTCAATTTGGTTGATGTATGATCTATGATGGTTCTTTCTTTGCAAGGTGTATGCACCACAGCAGATCAATATCCAATCCATATCTGCTTCGTCTTATTTTTATTGAAGTTCGAAAGCCGGTGTCTCCTTTCAGAAATAGTCCCTCCCTCATGTCCTCATCCTTCAGTCTCATTGAGCTTCTATGATTGTGCTTGCTTTCCTCACTCAGCTGACACCCTCTGCAAACTATTCTTCAGAGGAGACATCATTCTTAAAATGCGCTCTTGATCCTTCTTCTTTTCTTTTTGTCTCTTCATTGATAGTCAAATCGTCTGATTCTGTTTGTGCTATGTTTTTCTCAGAAGGTCATGGCTCGCCTCCCTGGGACTCTGCCATGTTGCGGCCATTGTTAGGGTTTGCAATCCTCTGATCGTTGATTGTTTCATTATTGATTGATTTTTCCAAGTTCGATTATATTATGAGCTGATTCTGGTATTCAGTATCCCATGAGTTGGCAGAGGCTTCTTTCTTCTTGGAGCAATTGTTTTCTCTGAAGATGATGTCTGAGAGGACGATGAATACAAAGCAACTGGTCAGTTGGTTACATAGAATATGACATTTGGGCTTTTTGGAGGACTAATGATCTAATTTTGCTCTGTTTGGTTGAGTTGATGATCTAGAAGTCTTCGTCTTTAGGACAAGTGATGGACTGAAATTTTGACAACCTTCTAAAGTTCTTTTACAGATTTTAAGTTTTACTGGATTTGACAGCTGATGATCCGTCACGTTTTCTGTGGGGCTGAGTTGATAAGTGTTTGAAAGTGGATGAGCTCCTGCTTCTTGGATTTTAGGCGGTCATTGGTTTGAATGGAACTTGTCCTTTACTTCTTTTGTCTTCTAGTTTATCCAAAAGATCAAATCTAGTTCTCTTCCCTTCGCAGATCAGATTTTGGTCAGGCAATTCTTGACGTGGCCAAGTTTGATACGGAGTGTCTGAAATTAGTGATGTTCTTTCTTGCTGCATATGCATTAATTCCTAATTTGTCTTCCGCTGCTGTTATCTTCTGGTTAAGGGGAATGATCAGATGTTCTCTTTCCTTCGCAGGTCGGAGTTCAGTCGAATCAATACTTTACCTTGTCTATTTTGATATAGCGTTTGTGTACAGTAATGGTTTGTTCTTGCTGCATGAACATTGATTCATAGGACAAGCACCTCTTTCATGTCTAGAAAGGTCCACACAAGTTCTAGCTTGTTTCTCTTCATTCTTATCTGTGTGCTATTATCACTAATTGGAAGTGATTCTCTCTGGTAAATCATGAAGATAGCATATGTAAAAGTTCTATGTCGTGCTCTATTTCTATACTGGAACTGGCTCCAGGCATTACATAGTTTGTTTCACCTCTCTTTTTACACGACTATTGTGTTTTCTTTTGGTACAGAACAAGAGGTGATTTCTCATTCTCTTTAGGTGCAAGGGGTTGTTTGAGTTGGTTGGACTTTGTAAATGGCCATATAAATGTCTGCTTCGTAGGTTCTCTTTGGTTATTGGGACTGTGAAGGCTCATTGCTGACAGAATTGATTTTAACTCATTGCATACTGGCAGCATCTTATTTGGAATGTGATGTACTTTAGATATCTATTGTGATTCGCATTATTAATCATTCTTATTTTGTTTCTATTTCTTAATGGTTGATGAGCTGATTTTTCTTGATCTAATTTCTGAAGCATCTGGCTTGTTGCAGAAGCTTAATCTCCTGTTCCTGTTTTTGAAAAAAAATATTTGTTTTTCACACTGTTTTTTTGGGGTCACATTGACCTTTTGCCAAAATTTTACCATGTATAGTATTTAGTGTTTTCATTTATAAAGCGATGTCATTGGATGGTTCATCAATAGATTGATCTTTTCATTAAATTGTTTAACAAGATGATTCTGGATTTTGGTGGATAAGGTGTTTGGGCTTCTTGGAGAGGAGTGGTGATCTATAATGCAGTCCTGTTTGCTTAAGTTCAGAAGTAGTCTTTGTCCACATCTTTAGGACAAGCGACAGCTGAAATTTTGAAGATTTCTAGGCATTTTGTAGTTTGATTTAAGTTTGTCCTCAGCTGATTATTATCAAGTTCAAATTCTTCTACAGATTGAAGTTTAGCTGGGTTTGAGAAGTGGTGATCTATTGTGTTCTTCTGTGGGGCTGAGTTGATGATTGTTTGAGATTGGACAAGCAACCACTTGGTGGATTCTAGACAGTTATTGGTTTGAATGGAGTTTGTTCTCCACTTCTGCTTTTTTATGGTTATGGGGAGATGATTAGGGCCTAGTTCTCTTTCCTTTGATGCAAATCTCTTCTGGTTTGATGCGGACTGTCTTCAATCTGTGTTAGGTCTTTCTAGATTTCATTTAACAAGCTCTTCTTTGAGATTATATTGGCTTTTGTTGTATTTGGAAGATGAATAGCCATTGACTATCTTCCATTGTAGGGATTGTTAATGAGTCTTGAAAGCTTGAGATCCTCTAAATTCTAGCTTGTTTCTCTTCATTCTTGTAATGGATGCTACAATCAATAAATTGACTGATGGTAAATCATGCAGATATTGCATGTGCGATTGATTCTTGCCTTCATTCTCCTGAATTCCAGCTTCTCACAATACCTAGTTAGGCTTTGGATTTCATTCTATGCAAATAACGTGTTTTCTTTTGGTACAGAACCTTTGGTGGAACTTTTTCTTTTGTCATGTGATTTCTAGCTTTTAGGTGGTTCCCGAGGAGTGGTCATAGACATTGTTAGTGTTTATGCTCCCACTTTGATCATTTATTTATGGATGGTCCCCTCCTCCTGTTGTTTTAGAGCTGTTTCTGGATTTATAGTCTAGTGGATTGGTAGTAGCTTATTTTCTCACGGAGCGATCTCTTTGATTGAAGATGTTGTCTAACGAATGGTGTACATATGATGAGGTTGTTTCTTCAGATATGATAGGGGGACATTCTACAGATGAGGTGATTCTGTTAGTGAGATGGGTCTTTTTTAGTTTGCACTGGCCTCCTTGAGAGCCTAATTTCTGCACATTTTAGGTTCTTATTGATCCATGGGACTTGATGACTTTTCTGTTAGGATCTATGACATACTTTGTTGTAGACTGTTAGCATCTCATTCTGAAATGATGAACTGGTGCCGTGCTTTTGCCTTTTTTGTTTCCAAATAACAGACACCACGTGGGTTCCTATCATATCTGGAAGTTCTCTTTCTTCTCGGGTTTCATTATTGGCATACGTGATCAGCCCTCACATGGGGATGTTGACAGGACGGCCATCTAGACATAACTTCCCTTGGCATTGCTTGCACTCGGACTGGTTCTCTCCTTTCTGCTGATTGTCTTGTTTCGTATCCATTACAAAGCCGTGTTGTTATGTGTTTGCTGTCCACAGACATGGCTGGTCAGGCTGAGATGATCAGACACGAGGTGCTTGGTTGGCATGTTTTTCAAATTTTAAAGTTATTTTTAGATGGGTGAAACTGGAGGGGCAGACTACGGTTTTTACATATCTGGTGAGCATGGACTACGGTCTACTTCCCTCTTATGCGAACTTCTACTTCGTATATATAATCTAATTTAATCAAGCATAGCTGTTGAAGCCCTCTTAGGGCTATTAATTAATAGATCTCCAATTGCCGTGTGATCCTTTGTCAATGATGATCTACCGTCCAGATATTCTAATTCATGGGTTCAATGTATCTCTTTCTCATCAGCTCTCCAAGGGCTGTTCGTCATCTTCCTTCTAATTAGAGATATTTAATGTTGCCTTATGATCCGTTTCATCTGCTTTGGCATTTGCTTTGAAGGCATGAATTTTGAAGGGTCTGGCTGGGTCCATTTCCAGAACACTGTTGGCAAAGGCTGATTTTATACAGAAAGGTTAACAACCTTACGAAGGTTCGAGTCTCCTATTATGTCAACTGCTTTTGTGGCTTCCATGCGATACGGATTTATTCAGTGAATCTCCACTGGATATTTCATTAGATTGAGTATCCAGTAGTAATTTAGTTTTATCTCAGTCCTCAAAAAAGCCGTAATAGAATAAATCTCAATCTTTTAAAGAGTTCTCAACTTTATCCTAACATTTTAATCCTATCAAAAAAAAAATTCCAACTGCTCAAACTTGTTTCAAATGTATTCCAAACCTCCTGTCAGAGCTAATATTCCATTAGATTTCTTCTCAAATTTTGATTTGAAAGCTTATCCAATTTTATTGTATATAAGTGGAAAGATAATTTTTATAAGGCTTCATATTGGCCGTATTATCAATTAAAAAAAGTTTCAAAATTTTTTATATGAAAGAAAAATGAAAAATCCAGGCCCTCTAGAAATACAGTATCAATTGCAATGCGGTAGATCTTACGAGCACATCACAATTTTGAGATCAATTCAGGGTGGAGGGCCAACTAATTTTTGCAACGCTTTCTTTCAACATTTAGACCGTTGTTTAGTTTAGAATATTGAAAATTTTTAAGTAGAATCTTACTTGTTTTTTTTTTCATGATTCCTAGAGTAAATGCAATCGATAGGTGAGAAATTAAATTATCCCACAACTATTTTATTTAAAAGTAATTTCGTAATTTGTAAAATGTTCACGTTAGTACTTATTAGATTTTCTTTTATCAGCTTATTTTTCCTTAATATGGATCAGTGGATCGTTGATATGGAGTGCATTTGTCATGTTGTAACCAGCTAAGATTTCATTTAAAATATTAGGAAATCCCAAAATCCTGTCCAAGCTCTCAAGTTTGGGTACAAAAGAATATTTTGATGTGATGGCGATAAAGTAGAGGGCCGGATTCGATAAATCTATGGATCGGTAGTAAAGTATCTTTTTATTTCAAAATTTCGGAGGGGAAAGCCGCAAGAAGAAGTCAGGACACGTGGTCAAAAATGATTCGGAACGAGCGGCCCGTCCTAATTCTTTACGCAACGCGGCGCGTTCATATCAAGCAACGGTCGGAATTGGCAGCCAACCGACTTTCCTGAATTAAACCGCTAGCAGATCACAGCCGTCCAACCACGACTCCCTACTTGGAATTTATTAATTCATCAACGGTCGATCCGAAGGCGGTGGATCCCTCCCTTATAAATTAACCGTCCTTTTTCCCCCTCACGTCCTCATTACGCGTTTCTGCTTCTGCTCGCCTTCCCCTCTTCTTCTCTCTCACCATGGGCGTCTGGCGATCCGCGATTAAGCGTTCTTCATGGACCGTTCCTTCTTCTCTTGTTTCGGTTTCTTTGATTGATTGGGTTGTTGTTGATGATGGGGTGGCGATTGCTTTCTTGGTGTAATTTCGTGAAGCATCGTCTGCTTGCAGAGAACCCAACCCACCTGTTGCGCGGACATTCTTGAGGGTTTCGCTTGGCCTGTTTGGGACGATGCCTGTGGTTATCGGAATTCTTTAGTTTATGCCTCGTCCTCGATCGACCTTTCCATTATACGGTTTGACCAGCTAATACTGGATTCTTGTCATACGGTGAATTGGCAAGGTGGCTTCTTTCCCCCCCTTGATCGTATCTCTCTTTCGTCTGAGGATGTCGTCGTCGTGGGAAGTGTTTGGTTTGGCGCTCCTCGTTTGACCCTTTATTGATACGATGACCGATCAGTCTTTACGTACAGTTGTTTTAAGAGCTGTTTCTGGATTTGTTATTTGGTGAATTCGCAGATGGCTACTTTCCCCTCAAAGCGAAACTGTCTGTGTGAGGACGTCAAGGACGATGAATACAATGCCAGCTTGTTTCGGACTTTTTGGAGGACTGGTGATCAAAAGATGATCCTTTTGCTCTCTTTTTCTTGGTTGAGATGAAGAAAGTAGTCTTTCAGGCTATAGACTGAATTTTGCTGGTCTTGATTGGAATTTTTCTTTAGGTTTTTTTATCTTTGGGGGTTGATTATCGTCTAGTCCTGATCCTCTCACAGGTTGGAGTTTTGCTAGACTCGACAAGTGGTGATCTGCCGCGAGCGGATGATTGAAGTCTGAAATTGGATAAGCTCTATTGACTCTCGAGACATTTATCGGTTTGAATGAAATTTGTTCTCCAGTCCCATAATTTTCTGATTAATGCGAAGCCAGATTCTCATTCCTCCAGAGGTCAGTGTTTGGTCGATGTATGATCTGTGATGGTTCTTTCTTTGCAAGGTGTACAAGACCCAACAGATCACTATCCAATCCGGATCTACTTGCTGGTGTCTCCTTCCTAGAAATAGTCCCTCCTTCGTGTCCTCATCCTTCAGGCCATCTTGCTTCAATGACTGTGCATGCGTTCCTCACTCGGCTGACACCCTCTGCGAAACACCTTCCCAAAAACGTGTTCTTGATCCTTCTTCTTTTCTTTTTGTTTTCTTGATTGATTTTAAAATCAGTCTGATCCTGTTTATGCTATGTTATTTTCCAAAGGTTACGCCTAGCCTTTCTGGGACTCTGCCATATTGTGGGCATCATTAGGGTTTTGCACTCCTCTGATGGTTGATTGATTCATCATTCATTGATCTTTTCATGTTCAATTGTATTATGAGCTGATTCCGGTGTTCACTATTCCGTGAATTGGCAGTGGTTTCTTTCTTCTTGGAGCGATCCTGTTGTCTGAAGATGTTTTCTGAGGACAATGAATACAATGCAACTGGTCAGCTGATTACATAGAATAAGACATGTGGGCTTTTTGGAGGACTAATGATCTAAATTTGCACTGTTTGGTTGAGCTGATGATCTAGAAGTCTTTGTCTTTAGGACAAGTGATGGACTGAAATTTTGACAACCTTCTAGGCTTCTTTTACAAGTTGAAAGTTTTACTGGATTTGGCAGCTGGTGATCTGTCTCGTTTTCTGTGGGGCTAAGTTGATAATTGTTTGAAAGTGGATGAGCTCCTGCTTCCCGGATTTTAGGCAGCATTGGTTTGAATGGAACTTGTCCTTTCCTTGTGTTATTTTACAGTTAATCCGAAAGATCTAGTTCTCTTCCCTTTGCAGATCAGAGTTTGGTCAAGGCAATACTTTACCTGGCCAAGTTTGATATGGAGTGTCTGGGATCAGTGATGTTCTTTCTTGCTGCATACTTATCAATTCCTAATCTGTCTTCCTCTTCCCTTATCTTCTAGTTAAGGGGAACAATCAGATGTCTCTTTAGTTCGCAGGTCAGAGTTTGGTCGGGGCAATACTTTACCAAAATTCATAGGACAAGCTCTTCTTTCAGAGTTATTTCTTGTCTGGAAAGGTCCACATGAGTTCTATCTTGTTTCTGTTTATTCTTACCTGTGTGCTATGATCGCTAATTGGATCTCTTGCAAATCATGTAGGCTTTTATGTAAGATTACTGTCACGCTCTTTTTCCCTATCTTGGAACTAGCTCCAGGCATTAGCTAGTTTTCTTCACCTTGCTTTTACACGACTTCTGTGTTTTCTTTTGGTACAGAACAAGAGGTTATTTCGTGCTCTTCCATGCAAGAGGTTGTTTGAGTTGGTTGAACTCAGTCAATGGCCATATAGATCTCTTAATTGTAGGTTTTCTTCAGTTATTGGGACTGTGAAGGCTTATTGCTTACAGAATCGGTTTTACTTCAGGGCATACTGGTAGCATCTTATTTTGAAACGATGTGCTTCAGATATCTTTAACATTTTGCATTCTTAATTTTTCGTATTTTGTTTCTATTCCTTAGCGGGTGATGAACCGATTACTTTCTTGGTCTAATTTCAGAAGCATCTGGCTTGTTGCAGAAGCTTAATTCGTTCTGTTTCCTGTTGCCTCTTTGGGACTTTACCACGGTGATATCATTAGGGTTTACTCTCCTCGTTTGACCATTTAATAATTGATTGGTCATTCATTCTATTAAGATTTTTTACGAGCAGATTCTGGATCAGTATTTAGTGGATTGGGAGTGACTTCTTCTCTGATGGACTAATCTCTTCTTCCGAGGATGTTGTGTAAAGAACAGTAAATATGATGAGTTTGGTCAATTGTTGCATAAAATAAAGCATTCTAGCTTTTTCTGGGGCTGACATGACTCTTTTGCAGTCTAATGTTGGGTTGGTGGACTAGGAGTACTGGGTCATGAACTAAACTTTTAATATTTCTGCATGGACACTTATACATCTTTTCTAAAATTTATACTTTCTTTAATCATTTTTGGATAGTGGCAAGAACTGAGATGATAATCGTCTAGCTCTAATTGCATTAGGTCGAAGGTTTGCTGAATTTGAGAAGTGCTGATCCATTGCCTTTTCTGCAAGGCTGAGAGGATGAATTGTGGAGACCAGGTTTTGATTGAGAAATCCGATAAGCTCTCATTTGGATACTGGACAGTAATTGGTTCCGATATTATTGACTCCAGTTTCTTTTTTTTTTAATAGCAAGAGGATTCCCATTCAGTTCTCTTTCTTTTGTAGGTCAGTAATTGGTGAAGCAACGACCTTACCTCTTACTTGAATATGGTGTGTTCTTTCATCTATGATGGTGCTTTATAATTTGATATTAGAGGAATGGTTTGTTTGCACAAGATCCTTAATTCTTTGGCACTTTTGTCTGGAAAGCTTGAGGTCCACATTAGTTTTGGCTTGGTTCCTCTTCATTCTTATCTCATATGGGAACTGTAATCACTAATTGAATTGCTTTGGGAAATCATGCAAATGCATCATGGCTCTCTTATAGTAGACTCTTGGAAAATCTAAATTTGGTTGGCACTTATGACTTTCAATTTTATTTCTTTTGTTAACTGATTTTGTAAGATGATAGCTGATACCAGTTGTTCTTTGGCAGATTAGAGCCTACTTTCTCTTCGGAATTGGATGGAAAACTTTGATTTGTATGCCTTATCTTTTTCTTTGTTGAAACTATCCTGCGTGTTATTTATCATGGACATTTTCTGTTCAACTTACTTTGTCACATATTCATTAGGAAATACGTTTCTTGCATATGCATTTGTTTTGACTTGGTGTGTATGTCTGCTTGAATTTTGTGTCAATAGATGTTATCTCTGGTTTATTTGAAAAAAAAATTGTGAGGTTTCTTTGTGTTTATATTTGATGAGACTGATATTGTCTTGATGGTAATTTCCTGCGCTGAAAAGTGATTTTGGTGTGACCTATTGCCCCTTTTTTGTCTATGTTATTTGAACTTGCAGGATAGGTTCTTTTCCAAAAAAATAGTTTTTTTTTAACTGTTTTTTGTGGTAACATTTACCTTTTGCCAAAACTTTACCAAAAGTTCAGTATGTAATGTTTTCACTTATAAAGCGATAGTGTTGGATGGTTCATCATTAGATTGATCTTTCCAATAGATTGTTTATCAAGATGATTATGGATTTCGGTGGATGGGCAGTCACATCTTTCCTCTTGAAGCGATCTCTTCAACTGAGCATGTCGTTGAAGGATGATAAATAATATATAGAAGCTGGTCAGTTTACATAGAATAAGGTGCTTGGGCTTCTTGGAGGAGTGGTGATCTACTATGCAGTCTTTGTTTGCTTGAGTTCTGAAGTAGTCTCCGATCACATCCGCAGGACGGGCGATGGACTAAAAATTTTGAAGATTTCTAGGCATTTTGAAGTTTTGATTTGAGTTTGTCTTCAGTTGATGGGACAGCTGTCTAGACATAACTTTCCTTGGCTGCTTGCACTCTGACCAGTTCTCTCCTTTCTGCTGATTCTCTTGTTTCGTATCCACTACAAAGCCATGTTGTTACGTGTATGCTGTCCACAGAGATGGCTGGTCAGGCTGGGAGGATCAGACACTAGGTGCTTGGTTGGCATTGTTTGTCATATTTTGAAGTTATTTTTAGATGGGTGAAACTGAAGGGGCAGATGATAATTCTGCAGTGAATAAGCTTTGGTTTTGATGTTTGTGCGCATCTGGTGGGTCATGGACTTCAGTTTATATGATACCCTAAAGTACAATGGGTGAACTTCTACTTCATATATATAATCTAATTTAATCCATCATAACTGTTGAAGCTCCTTAGGGCTATGAATTTATAGATCTTCAATTGCAATGGGATCCTTTGCCAATGATGATCTGTCATCCAGATATTCTACTCCATGGTTCTACTACTTTCTCATTGGCTATACAAGGGTTGTTTGGAGTCATCTTCCTTCTAATTGGAGATATTAAATGGTTGCCTTTTGATTGGTCTCGTTTGCTTTGGTATCTGCTTTGAAGGCATGAATTTTGAAGGATCCGGCTGGGTCTATTTCCAGAACAATGTTGGTGAAGGCTCTGATTTTATACAGAAAGGTTAATTAGCCCTTATTAAGGTTCAAGTCTCCTTCTGATTTATCAACTAATTCAGTGGCTTCCATGTGATATGGATTTATTCATTCTCGATGGGTGCTTGTTCCAGTTTAGAGTGATCTCACTGAGGACCGTGTATGGATGCTAATTGATCAAAGCTGTTATCGAGAGAATCCAAGTTCTTGAGTTGGGGAAGACAGGAGGTTATTATCTAATGTAATGTTTAGTTAAGCTACTGAGTCTGGATCTCAGTGGAATGATGAACGATGTCTGGATCTTTCTATAGGTATTGTCTGTAACTGCATGAACTCTGCAAAGATCTGGTTTATGATATTTTCATTCTCAAGGATGCGATGAACGTCTAGTTCTCTTCCGTTGCATTGGAGTCTTTTTGTTGCAAATTATGCTGAATTTGACCTGGTTCATGTTGTAGTGTATTTTGACCCATCTTAATTAACTTTTAGGGGAATGATTTGACTTGGCAAGCTTTTCCCTTTGGCTTCTCATGGGGGTATTTTTGGTATAAATGGTTTATTTTGGGCTCCTGTTCAAGTCTCTCTCTTCAATGATGTCGTGCTCTCATCTTCCATTGCGAACTTCACTGGATAAAACTAAATTACTATGATTGAATCGTGTCCAAGGCTAAGTTTTATTGTTGCTTAGCTTGGTCATTTGGAGCTTTTTCTTTTTGCTTCTTCTGGGTGTATTTTGGCTATAAATGGATTATTTTGGTCACCGGTTCAATTCTCTGTCTCTCTCTGTCTCTGTCTCTCTCTCTCTCTCTCTCTCTCTCTGTGCTGACTCTCATCTTTTTCTGTGACCTTCACTGGATAAAACTACAACTGTCCTATTTCAATGCTAAGCCTAGTTCCTTTGCTTGGTCATTTGGTGGCACACATTGATGGCAGTTTGACTTATCGGATGCTTCTATCTTATGCTTTGTGAGATGGGGGATTGATTGCAGATATTCACTAACATCATGGCAGATTATCCATTTCTACTTTCAATTGGTTTGGTGCAGTCTGTAGGAGCTCTCTCCCGATTCTCTTTATATTGAATCTCCACTTGATATAAATTTGCCTGACAAATTGGTTTTATATCTGCTTCTGTGTTGAAATCGGGAGTTACTTGGCCATGAGCTCACTTGATCCCTCTACATATTCACCTGTCATTCTCTCTGAAACTCATTATCATTTTCTGGGGAAGCTGGCTTTAATTTGTAAAACAAGAGACATGCTGCGAGCATTAACTCAGGACAAATGGTTAAAGAAGACTCGTTATAAGCATCTGTCACAATTCTTTGTGGCGTGCATCTCAAGCAACAGTCGGAATTGGTAGCCCACCACCTTTCCTTAATTAACCTTTCAGCTGATCAGAACCCTCCAATCACAACTCTGCTTCGGATTTATTATTATCAACAGTCAACCCAAAGTTGGTGGATCCTTCCCTACAAATAAACGTCCTTTCCCCTCTCCTTCTCATTATATCTTCGCTCTTGTCACGCCTTTCTGGTTCTGCTTGCGTTCCCCTCTTCTCTCTCCCCATGGTCTCTGCAAATGTCATCTATAGAGAGGAGTAGCAATCCCAATTAAGTGCTCTTCATGGATCATTCCTACTTTTTTTGTTTCCATTTCTTGAGTGATCATTGATGGGGTTGATTGCTTTCTTGGTCTGATTTTGTGAAGCATCTGGTTGCAGAGACCCACCCCAGTTGCAGAGATCCTTGAGGGTTCGCTTGGCCTAAGATGCCTGTGGTTATCAGAATTCTCAAGTTTACGCCTCATCCTCAAATGATCTTTCCATTATTGTTTTACCAGCATATTCTGGACTTCTGTTATTCGGTGAATTGGCATCATGGCTTCTTTCCTCTTGGATCATATCTCTTTCATCTGAGGATGTCATTGTGGGAAGTGTTCAGCTCGTCCTCTAATCTTTTATTGATCCATTGATCAATCGTCTTACCATACAATTGTTTTACGAGCTGCTTCTGGATTCTGTTATTTGGTGAATTTGCAGTGGCTTCTTCCCCCTCAGAGCAAAACTGTTTGTCTGAGGATTAGTTTGTTTCATAAAACTCAGGCCTTTTGGAGAACAGAGATCCTTTTGCTGTCCTTTTTTCTGGTTTAGACAATGAACTAGTAGTCTTTGATCACATCTTAGACCGGGCGATAGACTGAAATTTACTGGTTTTGATGGAATTTGTTCTTCAGCTTATTTATCTTGGGGAGGTGATAGACAGTCCTGATTCTCTCACAGGTTGGAGTTTTGCTAGATGTGACAAGTGGTCTTGTACTGTGAGTTGGTGATAGACAGTCCTGATTCTCTCACACGATCAAAAATGATTCGTAATGAGCGGCCCATCCTAATTCTTTACGCAATGTGGCGCGTTCATATTAAGCAACGGTCGGAATTGGCAGCCTACCGACTTTCCTGAATTAAACAGCTAGCAGATTACAGCAGTCCAATCACGACTCCCTCACATCCTCATTATGCGTTTCTGGTTCTGCTCGCTTTCCACGCTTCTTCTCCTCTCACCATGGGCGTCTGGCGATCCCCGATTAAGCGTTCTTCATGGACCGTTCCTTCTTCTCGTTTCGGTTTCTTTGATTGATTGGGTTGTTGTTGATGATGGGGTTCCGATTGCTTTCTTGGTGTAATTTCGTGAAGCATCGTCTGCTTGCAGAGAACCCAACCCGCCTGCTGCGCGGAGATTCTTGAGGGTTTCGCTTGGCCTGTTTGGGATGATGCCTGTGGTTATCCGTAATTCTTTAGTTTATGCCTCGTCCTCGATTGATCTTTCCATTACATGGTTTGACCAGCTAATTCTGGATTCTTGTCATACGGTGAATTGGCAAGGTGGCTTCTTTCCCCTCCTTGGATCGTATCTCTCTTTCGTCTGAGGATGTCGTCGTCATGGGAAGTGTTTGGTTTGGCGCTCCTCGTTTGACCCTTTATTGATACAATGACCGATCAGTCTTTCCGTACAGTTGTTTTAAGAGTTGTTTCTGGATTTGTTATTTGGTGAATTCGCAGATGGCTACTTTCCCCTCAGAGCGAAACTGTCTGTGTGAGGACGTCAAGGACGATGAATACGATGCCAGCTTGTTTCGGACTTTTTGGAGGACTGGTGATCAAAAGATGATCCTTTTGCTCTCTTTTTCTTGGTTGAGATGAAGAAAGTAGTCTTTCAGGCTATAGACTGAATTTTGCTGGTCTTGATTGGAATTTTTCCTTAGGTTTTTTAATCTTTGGGGGTTGATTATTGTCTAGTCCTGATCCTCTCACAGGTTGGAGTTTTGCTAAACTCGACAAGTGGTGATCTGCCGCGAGCGGATGATTGAAGTCTGAAATTGGATAAGCTCTATCGACTCTCGAGACATTTATCGGTTTATGAAATTTGTTCTCCAGTCCCGTAATTTTCTGATTAATGCGAAGCCGGATTCTCATTCCTCCGGAGGTCAGTGTTTGGTCAATGTATGATCTGTGATGGTTCTTTCTTTGCAAGGTGTACAAGACCCAACAGATCACTATCCAATCCGGATCCGCTTGCTGGTGTCTCCTTCCTAGAAATAGTCCCTCCTTCATGTCCTCATCCTTCAGGCCATCTTGCTTCAATGACTCTGCATGTGTTCCTCACTCGGCTGACACCCTCTGCAAAACAACTTCCCAAAAACGTGTTCTTGATCCTTCTTCTTTTCTTTTTGTTTTCTTGATTGATTTTAAAATCAGTCTGATCCTGTTTATGCCATGTTATTTTC
This sequence comes from Corymbia calophylla, assembly GCA_014182845.1. Taxonomy (NCBI): domain Eukaryota; kingdom Viridiplantae; phylum Streptophyta; class Magnoliopsida; order Myrtales; family Myrtaceae; genus Corymbia; species Corymbia calophylla. The sequence goes on along the minus strand of CM024698.1, from coordinate 10,967,071 downwards.
CAAAGGTTACGCCTAGCCTTTCTGAGACTCTGCCATATTGTGGGCATCATTAGGGTTTGCACTCCTCTGATCGTTGATTGATTCATCATTCATTGATCTTTTCATGTTCAATTGTATTATGAGCTGATTCTGGTGTTTCACTATTCCGTGAATTGGCAGTGGTTTCTTTCTTCTTGGAGCGATCCTGTTGTCTGAAGATGTTTTCTGAGGACAATGAATACAATGCAACTGGTCAGCTGATTACATAGAATAAGACATGTGGGCTTTTTGGAGGACTAATGATCTAAACTTGCATTGTTTGGTTGAGCTGATGATCTAGAAGTCTTTGACTTTAGGACAAGCAATGGACTGAAATTTTGACAACCTTCTAGGCTTCTTTTACAGGTTGAAAGTTTTACTGGATTTGGCAGTTGGTGATCTGTCTCGTCTTCTGTGGGGCTAAGTTGATAATTGTTTGAAAGTGCATGAGCTCCTGCTTCCTGGATTTTAGGCAGCATTGGTTTGAATGGAACTTGTCCTTTCCTTGTGTTATTTTATAGTTAATTCGAAAGATCAGATCTAGTTCTCTTCCCTTTGCAGATCAGAGTTTGGTTACTTTACCTGGCCAAGTTCGATATGGAGTGTCTGGGATCAGTGATGTTCTTTCTTGCTGCATACTTATCAATTCCTAATCTGTCTTCCTCTTCCCTTATCTTCTAGTTAAGGGGAACAATCAGATGTCTCTTTAGTTCGCAGGTCAGAGTTTGGTCACGGCAATACTTTAACTCAATTCATAGGACAAGCTCTTCTTTCAGAGTTATTTCTTGTCTGGAAAGGTCCACATGAGTTCTATCTTGTTTCTCTTCATTCTTACCTGTGTGCTATGATCGCTAATTGGATCTCTTGCAAATCATGTAGGCTTTTATGTAAGCTTTATACTGTCATGCTCTTTTTCCCTATCTTGGAACTAGCTCCAGGCATTACCTAGTTTTCTTCACCTTGCTTTTACATGACTTCTGTGTTTTCTTTTGGTACAGAACAAGAGGTTCCATGCAAGAGGTTGTTTGAGTTGGTTGGACTCAGTCAATGGCCATACAGATCTCTTAATTGTAGGTTTTCTTCAGTTATTGGGACTGTGAAGGCTTATTGCTTACAGAATCGGTTTTACTTCAGGGCATACTGGTTGCATCTTATTTTGAAACGATGTGCTTAAGATATCTATAACAATTTGCATCTTAATTTTTTGTATTTTGTTTCTATTCCTTAGTGGATGATGAGCCAATTACTTTCTTGGTCTAATTTCAGAAGCATCTGGCTTGTTGCAGAAGCTTAATTCGTTCTGTTTCCTGTTGCCTCTTTGGGACTTTACCACGGTGACATTATTAGGGTTTAATCTCCTCGTTTGACCATTTAATAATTGATTGGTCATTCATTCTATTAAGATTTTTTACAAGCAGATTCTGGATCAGTAGTTAGTGGATTGGGAGTGACTTCTTCTCTGATGGACTAATCTCTTCTTCCGAGGATGTTGTGTAAAGAACAGTAAATATGATGAGTTTGGTCAATTTTTGCATAAAATAAAGCATTCTAGCTTTTTCTGGGACTGACATGACTCTTTTGCAGTCTAATGTTGGGTTGGTGGACTAGGAGTACTGGGTCATGAACTAAACTTTTAATATTTCCTGCATGGACACTTATACATCTTTTCTAAAATTTATACTTTCTTTAATCATTTTTGGGTAGTGGCAATAACCGAGATGATAATCGTCTAGCTCTAATTGCATTAGGTCGAAGGTTTGCTGAATTTGAGAAGTGCTGATCCATTACCTTTTCTGCAAGGCTGAGAGGATGAATTGTGGAGACCAGGTTTTGATTGAAATCGGATAAGCTCTCATTTGGATACTGGACAGTAATTGGTTCCGATATTATTGACTCCAGTTTCTTTTTTTTTTAATAGCAAGAGGATTCCCGTTCAGTTCTCTTTCTTTTGTAGGTCAGTAATTGGTGAAGCAACGACCTTACCTCTTACTTGAATATGGTTTGTTCTTTAATCTATGATGGTGCTTTATAATTGGATATTAGAGGAATGGTTTGTATGCACAAGATCCTTAATTCTTTGGCACTTTTGTCTGGAAAGCTTAGGTCCACATTAGTTTTGGCTTGCTTCCTCTTCATTCTTATCTCATATGGGAACCGCAATCACTAATTGAATTGCTTTGGGAAATCATGCAAATGCATCATGGCTCTCTTATAGTAGACTCTTGGAAAATCTAAATTTGGTTGGCACTTATGACTTTCAATTTTACTTCTTTTGTTAACTGATTTTGTAAGATGATAGCTGATACCAGTTGTTCTTTGGCAGATTAGAGCCTACTTTCTCTTTGGGATTGGATGGAAAACTTTGATTTGTATGTCTTATCTTTTTCTTTGTTGAAACTATCCTGCGTGTTATTTATCATGGACATTTTCTGTTCAACTTACTTTGTCACATATTCATTAGGAAATACGCTTCTTGCATATGCATTTGTTTTGACTTGGTGTGTATGTCTGCTTGAATTTTGTGTCAATAGATGTTATCTCTGGTTTATTTGAAAAAAAAAATTGTGAGGTTTCTTTTGTGTTTATATTTGATGAGACTGATATTGTCTTGATGGTAATTTCCTACGCTGAAAAGTGATTTTGGTGTGACCTATTGCCCCTTTTTTGTCTATGTTATTTGAACTTGCAGGATAGGTTCTTTTCCAAAAAAAATAGTTTTTTTTTTCACTGTTTTTTGTAGTAACATTTACCTTTTGCCAAAACTTTACCAAAACTTCAGTATGTAATGTTTTCACTTATAAAGTGATATTGTCGGATGGTTCATCAATAGATTGATCTTTCCATTAGATTGTTTATCAAGATGATTATGGATTTCGGTGGATGGGCAGTCACATCTTTCCTATTGGAGCGATCTCTTCATCTGAGCATGTCGTCGAAGGATGATAATATATAGAAGCTGGTCAGTTTACATAGAATAAGGTTCTTGGGCTTCTTGGAGGAGTGGTGATCTACTATGCAGTCTTTTTTTGCTTGAGTTCTGAAGTAGTCTCTAATCACATCTGCAGGACGGGCGATGAACTAAAATTTTCAAGATTTCTTGGCATTTTGAAGTTTTGATTCTAGACATAACTTTCCTTGGCTGCTTGCACTCTGACCAGTTCTCTCCTTTCTGCTGATTCTCTTGTTTCATATCCACTACAAAGCCGTGTTGTTACATGTATGCTGTCCACAGAGACGGCTGGTCAGGCTGGGAGGATCAGATGCTAGGTGCTTGGTTGGCATGTTTGTCATATTTTGTAGTTATTTTTAGATGGGCGAAACTGAAGGGGCAGATGATAATCCTGCAGTGAATAAGCTTGGTTTTGATGTTTGTGCACATCTGGCGAGCATGGACTTCATTTTATATGATAACCTAAAGTACAATGGGTGAACTTCTACTTCATATATATAATCTAATTTAATCAAGCATAGCTGTTGAAGCTCCTTAGGGCTATGAATTTATAGATCTTCAATTGCAATGCGATCCTTTGCCAATGATGATCTGTCATCCAGATATTCTAATCCATGGTTCTACTACTTTCTCATCGGCTCTACAAGGATGGTTTGGAGTCATCTTCCTTCTAATTGGAGATATTAAATGGTTGCCTTTTGATTGGTCTCATTTGCTTTGGTATCTGCTTTGAAGACATGAATTTTGAAGGATCCGGCTGGGTCTATTTCCAGAACAATGTTGGTGAAGGCTCTGATTTTATACAGAAAGGTTAATTAGCCCTTATTAAGGTTCAAGTCTCCTTCTGATTATATCAACTAATTTAGTGGCTTCCATGTGATACGGATTTATTCATTCTCGATGGGTGCTTGTTCCAGTTCCAGTTTAGAGTGATCTCACTAAGGACCGTGTAAGGATGCTAATTGATCAAAGCTGTTATGGAGAGAATCCAAGTTCTTGAGTTGGGGAAGGCAGGAGGTTGTTATCTAATGTAATGTTTAGTTAAGCTACTGAGTCTGGATCTCAGTGGAATGATGAACGATGTCTGGATCTTTCTATAGGTATTGTCTGTAACTGCATGAACTCTGCAAAGATCTGGTTTATGATATTTTCATTCTCAAGGATGCGATGAACGTCTAGTTCTCTTCCTGTTGCATTGGAGTCGTTTTGTTGCAAATTATGCTGAATTTGACCTAGTTCATGTTGTAGTGTATTTTGACCCATCTTAATTAACTTTTAGGGGAATGATTTGACTCGGCAAGCTTTTACTTTTGCTTCTCATGGGAGTATTTTTGGTATAAATGGTTTATTTTGGGCGCCAGTTCAAGTCTCTCTCTTCAATGATGTCGTGCTCTCATCTTCCATTGCGAACTTCACTGGATAAAACTAAATTACTATGATTGAGTCATGTCCAAGGCTAAGTTTTGTTGTTGCTTAGCTTGGTCATTTGGAGCTTTTTCTTTTTGCTTCTTCTGGGTGTATTTTGGCTATAAATGGTTTATTTTGGGCGCCGGTTCAAGTCTCTCTCTTCAATGATGTCGTGCTCTCATCTGCCATTGCGAACTTCACTGTTTAAAACTAAATTACTATGATTGAGTCATGTCCAAGGCTAAGTTTTGTTGTTGCTTAGCTTGGTCATTTGGAGCTTTTTCTTTTTGCTTCTTCTGGGTGTATTTTGGCTATAAATGGTTTATTTTGGTCACCGGTTCAATTCTCTCTCTCTCTCTCTCTCTGCCGACTCATCTTTTTCTGTGACCTTCACTGGATAAAACTACAACTGTCCTATTGCAATGCTAAGCCTAGTTCCTTTGCTTGGTCATTTGGTGGCACACATTGATGGCAGTTTGACTTATCTGATGCGTCTATCTTATGCTTGTGAGATGGGAGATTGATTGCAGATATTCACTAACATCATGGCAGATTATCCATTTCTACTTTCAATTGGTTTGGTGCAGTCTGTAGGAGCTCTCTCCCGATTCTCTTTATATTGAATCTCCACTTGATATAAATTTGCTTGACAAATTGGTTTTATATTTGCCTGTGTGTTGAAATCGGGTGTTACTTGGCCACAAGCTCGCTTGATCCTTCTACATATTCACCCGTCATTCTCTCTGAAACTCATTATCATTTTCTGGGGAAGCTGGCTTTAATTTGTAAAACAAGAGACGTGCTGCGAGCATTAACTCAGGACAAATGGTTAAAGAAGACTCGTTATAAGTGTCTGTCACAATTCTTTTTGTGGCGTGCATCTCAAGCAATAGTCGGAATTGGTAGCCCACCACCTTTCCTTAATTAACCAGTCAGCTGATCACAACCCTCCAATCACGACTCTGCTTTGGATTTATTATTATCAACAGTCAACCTGAAGTCAGTGGATCCTTCCCTATAAATAAACGTCCTTTCCCCTCTCCTTCTCATTATATCTTTGCTCTTGTCACACCTTTCTGGTTCTGCTTGCGTTCCCCTCTTCTCTCTCCCCATGGTCTCTGCAAATGTCGTCTACAGAGAGGAGTAGCAATCCCAATTAAGCGCTCTTCATGGATCATCCCTTCTTCTTCTTTTTTGTTTCTGTTTCTTGATTGATCATTGATGGGGTCAATTGCTTTCTTGGTCTGATTTTGTGAAGCATCTGATTGCAGAGACCCACCCCAGTTGCAGAGATCCTTGAGGGTTCGCTTGGCCTAAGATGCCTGTGGTTATCAGAATTTTTAAGTTTACGCCTCATCCTCGAATGATCTTTCCATTATTGTTTTACCAGCATATTCTGGACTTCTGTTATTTGGTGAATTGGCATCGTGGCTTCTTTCCTCTTGGATCATATCTCTTTCGTCTGAGGATGTCATTGTGGGAAGTGTTCAGCTCCTCCTCTGATCTTTTATTGATCCATTGATTGATCATCTTACCATACAATTGTTTTACGAGCTGCTTGGATTTCTTATTTGGTGAATTTGCAGTGGCTTCTTTCCCCTCAGAGCAAAACTGTATGTCTGAGGATCAGTTTGTTTCATAAAACTCAGGCTTTTTGGAGGACTGAGATCCTTTTGCTGTCCTTTTTTCTGGTTGAGACAATGAACTATTAGTCTTTGATCACATCTTAGACTGGGCGATAGACTGAAATTTACTGGTTTTGATGGAATTTGTTCTTCAGCTTTTTATCTTGGGGAGGTGATAGACAGTCCTGATTCTCTCACAGGTCAGAGTTTTGCTAGATGTGACAAGTGGCCTTCTACTGTGAGTTGATGATTGTCTGAAATTGGATAAGCTCTATAGTCTCTTGAAGCAGTTATCGGTTTGGATGAAATTTGTTCTCCAGTCCCATAATGTTCCGGTGAATGTGAAAACTGGTTCTCATTCCTTCGGAGTTCAGTGTTTAGTCAAAGTATATGATCTGTGATGGTTCTTTCTTTGCAAGGTTCATTCAATCCAGATCTGCCTTGTCTTTTATTGAAGTTCGAAAGCCAGTTTCTCCTTCCTAGAAATATTCCTTCCCTGGTGTCACCCTTCAGTCTCATCAGGCATTTATGATTGTGCATGCATTCTCCTCAACCTCTGCGAATTCCTCTTCAGAGGAGACATGGTTCTCGAAACATGCTCTTGATCCTCCTTCCTTTTTTTTTTTGCTTCTTGATTAATTGTTGAGTCGTCTGATTCTGTTTATGCTATGTTATTTTCTGAAGGTTCCTCATCACCTCTTGGGGACTCTGTCATGTTGTGGGCATTGTTAGGGTTTGTACTCCTCTGATTGTTGATTCATTAATTCATCATTGATTGATCTTTCTAAGTTTAATTGTATTTTGAGCTGATTCTGTTGTTCACTATTCTGTGGATTGGCAGTGGCTTCTTTCTTCTTGGAGCGATCATTTTGTCTGAGGATGTTGTAGGGCAATGAAAACATGCAACTGGTCAGTTGGTTACATAGAATATGACATTTGGGGTTTTTGGAGGGCTAATGATCTATCTTGTAGCGATCACTTTGTCTGAGGATGTTGTAGGGCAATGTAAACTGGTCAGTTGGTTACATAGAATACTACATTTGGGGTTTTTGGAGGGCTAATGATCTATCTTGCTCTGTTTGTGGTTGAGCTGATGATCTAGAAGTCTTTGTCTTCAGAACAAACGATGGATTGAAGTTTTGACAACCAAGAAGGCTTTTTTTAACTGGTTGAAAGTTCTACTGGATTTTGGCAGCTGGTGATCTAATGCGTTTTCTGTGGGGTTGAGTTGGATACTTGTTTGAAATTTGATGAGCTGTTGCTTCTCGGATTTTGGGAAATTATTGGTCTGAATGAAACATGTCCTTTACTTCTGTTATTTTCTAGTTAATCTGAAAGATCAGATCTAGTTCTCTTCCCTTTGCAGGTCAGAGTTTGGTTGGGGTGATACTTTACGTGGCCATGTTTGATATGGAGTGTCTTGGATCAGTGATGTTCTTTTTTGCTGTGAATACACAACAATTCCTATTTGTCTTCCACTTCTGTTATCTTCTAGTTAGGGGGAACAATCAGATGTTCTCTTTCATTTGGAGGTCAGAGTTTGGTCAAGGCAATATAGTTGACGGTTCTTTATAGTTGGATATTAGAGGAATGGTTTGTTTGGACAAGATCCTTAAATCTTTGGCACTTTTATCTGAGTATTAAGTTGTTTTTGGAAGGTTAATCATTGTGTGATTTTCTTCTGTTGTAGGAGTTTTTTACAAGTCTGGAAAGCTTGAGGTCGGTGTTAGTTTTGGCTTGCTTCTCTTCATTCTTATCTCATACGTGAACAGCAATCATCAATTGAATCACTTTTGGAAATCATGCAAATAATTAATGCAGGATGTAATTGTCATGGTACTCTTAAAGTAGACTCTTGGCAAATCTAACTTTAATTGGCACTTATGACTTAGAAGTTGGTCAGTTCACATAGAATAAGGTGTTTAGGCCTCGTGGAGGAGTGGTGATCTATTACGCAGTCTTGTTTGCTTGATTTCTGAAGTAATCTTTGATCACATCTTTAGGACAGGTGATGGACTGAAAATTTGGAGATTTCTACAAATTTTGTAGTTTTGATTTAAGTTTGTCTTCAGTTGATTATCTTGGGGAGCAGGGAGAAAATTATCATCAAGTTCTAATTCTTCTACAGGTTGAAATATTGCCAGGTTTGAGAAATGGTGATATATTGAGTTATTCTGTGGGGCTGAGTTGATGATTGTTTGAAATTGCGCAAGCATCCAGTTTGTGGATTCTAGGCAGTTATTGGTTTGAATGAAGTTTATTCTCTGTTTTTGCTTTTTTCTGGTTGTAGCAAGATGATTAGGGCCTAGTTCTCTTTCCTTTGATGCAAACCTCTTCTGGTTCAATGTGGACTGCGTTCAATCTGTGATGGTTCTTTCTATTTCCATAATCTTTATTTCATTTAACAAGATTTTCTTCCTTTGAGATTTTATAGGCTTTTGTTGCATTTGGAAGATGAATGATCATTGACTATCTTCCATTGTAGGGATTGTTTGAGTCTGGAAAGCTGGAGATCTGCTAAGTCTGGCTTGTTTCTCTTAATTCTTGTAATGCATGCTGCAATCTTAAATCGATTGCTGGTAAATCATGCAGATATTGCATGTATCCGATTCATTTGTCTTGCTTTTTTGTTTTCCCCAAACACTAGCTTCACACAGTACCTAGTTAGCTTATGCTTTCATTCTGTATGATTGATGTGTTTTCTTTTAGTACAGAACCTTTGGTCGAGCTTTTCATTTATCTGGTGATTTCTATGCCTCAGGTGGTTGTGTGGAGTGGTCATGGACAGTATTAGTGTTTATGCTCCTTTGAAAATTGATTAATGGATTGATCCATCCTTCTGTTGTTTTACGAGCTGTTTCTGGATTTATAATCTAGTGGATTGGTGGTAGCTTCTTTTCTCATGGAGCAATCTCTTTGATCGACAATGTTGTCTAAGGAATGGTACATATGATGAGGGTGGTCAATTATTAGTTAGAGTGACAGAGCTTTTCTTGAGTTGGACGATCTATTCACATCTGTCTTTGGTTGGTTGGTGGATTTACAGTGTCCTTGATCATCTTCAGGACCAGATGAAGAACTGAAATTTTGATAAACTCGTGCTGCGTTGGCACTTGGGTTTTTGTTGAATCCCATTGCTCAATTGATTCCCTTGGAGTGGGTTCTAATTCCATTATAAGTTGGGAGTTTTGCCGGATTTTAGAAGTGATGATCTATCAAATTTTGTATGCGGCTGGGTTGATGAACTGTGAAGTCCGGGCTTTGTTTGAAATTGGATAAGCTCCCACTTCTTTGATTTTGGTTCTTTTGATGCCCTCACTCTCGATGTGTATATGGATCAATTCCTAATCAATTGATATTTCGGTCGTGCTTTTATGATAGGGTGTGCGAGAACTAGCTTGACTATGCTTCGAGGGTTTGGAGTTCGACGTATGATCTCTGGCTGTCATTGGATGGCCTTTCTGTCAGACATACTTGCAAGAAGAGAGTACTCTTGTCTCCTTAGTTGCAATAAGATATCTGTGTGGGTTTGCTTGGCCTACTTTTTCCACTGCTGTAATACTCTCTTATGGCACATTAACTTTGTTAGGGGAATTTCACAGATGAGGTGATTTTGTAGGTGAGATGGGCCGTTTTTAAGTTTGTAGTATTGCCTTGGGCCTAATTTCTGTATATTCTAGGTTCTTGTCGATCCATAGGACTATGAGCACTTTTCTGCCAGGACCTAAGATATTCTTCATTGCAAACTGTTAGCATGTCATTCTGAGACGATGAACTAGTACCTTTTTTCCTTTTAGCTTCCTAATAACATACACCACATTGGATCCTTTCATCACTAGAAAGTCTCTTTCATCTTGTGTCTCATCTTTGGCATATGTGATCAGGCCTCACGTGGGGATGATGATAGGACAGCCATCTAGTCATGACTTCCCTTGGCATTGCTGGGACTCTGACCGGTTCTCTCCCTCTGATTCTCTTGTTTCTTATCCATAACACAGCTGTGTTGTTATGTGTATGCTGTCAGCAGACATGGCTGGTCAGGCTGGGAGGATCAGACACTAGGTACTTGGTTGGCATGTTTGTCAAATTTTGTAGTTATTATTAGATGGGTGTAAGGGGCATACGACAATCCTGCAGAGAATGAGGCTTTGTTATGAGGTTCTAACATATCTGGTGAGCATGGAGTTCAGTCTACTTCCCCTTCTGGTTTCTTATGATACCCTAATGTACGATGGGTGAACTTCTACTTCGTATATGTAATCTAAATTAAGCATCAAGCATTTATAGATCTCCAATTGCATCGTGATCCTTTGCCAATGGTGATCTGTTGTCCAGATTAATTCATGGTTCCAGTATCTCTTTCTCATCAGCTCTACAAGGGTTGTTCGGAGTCATCTTCCTTCTAGTTGGAAATATTAAACAGTTGCTTTTGATTGGTTTCATTTGCTTTGGTATTTGCTTTTTGAAGCATCTGCCTGGGTCTATTTCCAGAACAGTGTTGGCGAAAGCTCTGATTTTATACAGAAAGGTTTATCGACATTATTAAGGTTCAAGTCTCCCTCTGATCATATCAACTAATTTAGTGGCTTCCAGGCTATATGGATTTATTCAGTTGCCGACGGGTGCTTGTTCCAGTCTAGAGAGATCTCACTATGGACTATGTGAGGATGCTAATTGATCAAGCTGTTAAGAGAGTCCAAGTTCTTGAGCTGGGGAAGGCAGGAGGTTATTATCTAATGCGATTATGTTTAGTTGAGCTACTGAATTGTTGTTTTACTTTGTGGATCAGGGTGATGAGCAATGTCTGTATCTTTCTATATAGATACTTATTTGTAGCTGCACGAGCTCAAAGGTCTGGTTTATGATATTTTCATTTCACAGATAAGAGGATATGTGACGGACATCTAGTTCTCCTCCTGTTGTAGGTTGGAATCTTTTTTGCGTAATTATGCTGAATTCAACCAGGTTTGTGTTGAAGTGTATTGACCCATTTTAACTAACTTTTAGGGAAATTACTCGACTTAGCAAGCTTGTACTTTTTGCTTCTCCTGGGAATATTTTCGGTATAAATGGTTTATTTTGGGTGCTAGTTCAAGTTTCTTTCTTTGATGATGTCATGCTCTCATCTTCGTTTTCGAGTGTGACTGGATAAAACTACAATTATTATGATTGAGTCTTGTGTCCAAGCCTAGGTCTACTTGTTGCTTAGCTTGGTCATTTGGGGCCTTTTACTTTTTGCTTCTTCTGGGGGCATTTTTGGTTTTTCACAAGTTCTCATTTATTTTGGGTGCCAGTTTATGTATTTCTCTTAGATGACGTCATGCTCTCATATTTTTCTGTCAACTTTGCTGGTAAAAGAAGGCTAAGTCTAGTTGTTGCTTTGCTTGGTCATTTGGTGGTAGACACGAATGGCAGCTTGACTTATGGAGTAGTGGTTGAGTCCTGACCATTGTTCCATATCCGATCGGATGCTTCTGACTTGTACTTGTGAGATGGGAAACTGATTGCAGATATTCACCAACATCATGGCAGATTATCCCTTTCTACTTTCAAATGGTTTGGTTCAGTCCATAGAAGCTCTCCTCAGGATGCTCTTTATATTGAATCTCCAGTTGATATAAATCAGCCTGACAAATTAGTTTATATCACTTGTATGTTGAAATCGAGAGTTACGTGGCCACGAGTTTGCTTGATCTCTTAACATGGATTCATGCTCATTCTCCCTGAAACTCGTATTCTATATCATCGTTTTCTGCAGACCTGGCTTTAGTTTGTACATTCAAAACTGTATCTGCAAGGATGCTTGGGAATTTGCTCATGGGGATGCATGGAGTGGATGGTTTGGATTTTTTTTTCCATTTTTAGTGCTCGCTCTTTGAATGGGATGGTGCACTGGACATGTTGCTTTAGATATGGTTCATATGTTGTATGAGCTATACCTTGACAAGATTTTGAAGACCTGGCAAAAGATTTGCGCCTTCCTGCAGGACGTACGGAGCTTGTAAAACTCTGCTCGTATTTTTTTACTCTTCAACATATTTCTGTCTATTGTCAGTTGCACACTTTGTTGAGCAAACTGAGCATCTTTGTATCTTAGCACAAGTTAGACATTTGCGGTTGGCAAAATGTCAAGCATAGTTGTGCAGATAGCACTTATTATCATTTTGGTCAGTGCGTGATGTGCTAACTCTCGGAAGTGATGTCCTTGGCCCTTGATCTTAGACGTTTGTGGTTGGCAAAAAATCAAGCATAGTTGTGCAGATAGCACTTCTTATCATTTTGGTCAATGTGTGATGTGCTAACTCTTGGAAGTGATGTCCTTGGCCCTAGATCTGTATTTTATGGAGGCTTCAAATTCTTGAGATTTGCTAAATGAGAGTTGGCAATTTTCTTGTAACTAGTCTTGGATTTTCATTTGTGACATCTAATTGTGGGTGTTTCACGGTCAAGCTTCCTAACTCGAGATATTTTTGAGGGTTTGTTAACTAGTGATCATGGGCATTATGATTGATTTCTCTTCCTCTCTCTTTGACAAACTACTCTGGTAACAGGGGCACTTTTGCAATTAAATGTCTTTTCACTTTTTCCAATATGAATGTTTCATAATGGCAATTGGAGCCTTACAAAAATGAGGATTCCTGTGGCTGCAGGGATGTTTCCTAGTAGATTTGAGGTCTCATCTATTTTACCTTGGATGGCATCTTTGTAGCTCCTCTCAGTGCAGTATTGTGTTCTTAATCCTGTCAAAGTGTTAGGAATAGTCTTTATCAGAAGAAACAAACTGATTTCATTCTTTGTTGATGCCAATGCTCCTGTCGCACGTATTCTCAATTTCAGCTGGTTGATCTTTGATCCAGTCAGGCACATACATTGACCATTCCCAGCACTGGTCAGTTGATTCTTCTTTCCTTTAAACAAACAGACTTTGAAATTAAAGCAACCTACACTGCTTTTTACATCGACTTCACTCTAGCACTAATCTATGATCTTTAATGTAAAGTTGGGAAAGTCTATATAATTGAGCTTTATGATAAGCCGAAGCAAAGCTCCATTCCAGTGCTTTCCGCAGAATATCAATTAATCTGTTGAGAAGAAATTCAATTGTAAGTTTATATTAATGTATAAAGTTATATATATATATATGAATATATATAATTCAATATAATTCTTAGTTACTAAGTTCTCCTGTTGAAAATTTAATTGTTGTACACATAATTAATCTCAGTTTATGATTAGCCTCTCATATTGTATTCAGAAAGGGATGAAGGAATTCAATCATTTCTTTATATAAATGTAAAAGATCAGATGATTCTGCTTGTTAGTAAAACTACTTCATCCTGTTGATATGCTGTCCAACTCTAGCTCTTTCTTTGCCCTTTCTTTGCCATAGAGAAATAGTATCCTTGTGCTCCCACTAAAAGGAAATCCTCATAAATATGTATGTTTTTTCTGCCAGATTAAATGTAATTACTTTTTTGACCTTGAAATTTTTTCCAAGTTGATGAAGAGGGATGCTGCTGCAAGCATTTTGTATATAGATCAATTTCCCTTTCACTTTTCCCTTGCGTTGGTAGTTTTTGATCGTGGATTTGTCAGGTGTGGCTGGCTTATTGTTATAAGCATGAGTGCTTCAGCAAATTTGGCCACATGGACATTGGGTCTATATTTTATAACCAGGTCTTTTTACCTGATTTTCATGATGTTTTTGCCAGTTAAATTTTTTGGTATGTTTTTCAGTTAGGATAACAGATCATACTGATTTTCAACAGTAGGAACCCTTTTTTATCTTGAGAACTTTTCTTTCATTTCTTATATTCACTAATCCTTCTTATTTCTTTTTGTTAAAATATTGCATATTGTTTCTTCCAGCATTCTCATTATCGAGCAGTCTTTATTTTTTGCACCTTAGGTTCCTGTAGATGTGGCATTGGGAAAAGCAGTATGTATTGAAGTATGATATGGTCATTACTGTGCAGTGTTTTTAACCATTTACTTTGGCTATGTTGATGATGGTATTGCTGGATATTCTCTCTCAGAATTGGATATCTTCTCTTCTACTGGTGTCTGCCAAAAAATGTTTTCTATGAGAATGGATGTCTCTTGGTGGATGCCTGCTGTCTGTGTAAGGTTTATTGAGACTCTGCTTTTGGTGCCTGCTGTCCAAGAACTTTCTGCTCCAATGAAGATCAGATTCGATGCCTTTCTTTTCATGCAGAAGCCATCTTTGATATCTCCTAACAAGAGAATAGGTCATTCAGATCTATTGGAACTCTAATTTCGATGATTGTTCACTTGGAAAATTGGGTTGCTACCTTTTTGGATTAATTTGAAGAGAAGTGGGCCATGTCTTATATCTCATTAGTATTTGATAGTGTTCAGTTTGGCCAATGGATATGCACTTTTTGTGTTCTTTTCTATTGGTACAGATTCTTCACTAGGAACACCCTTCTCTGTTCTCCATTTTTCTTTTCAGTGCTTTTTTTTTCAATTTCTACTTCAATATTGGATTGACCTATACAGAACATTTTCAAGGGTAGAATCTGCTTTGGCATCAGGTGGTGGGTTCACATTTATATTGGATGGACCGGTCATATCATCTTCTGACATTTTGCTTTTGATGGATAAGAAGTTGTTTGATTGGGTTGTTAGATGTTTGGCAGAGTGTCTTTGTCTTATTTTTTATCTTTGATTAGGACTCTCAAGTTGATTAGGTTTGCAGCCATTGAAATGGTGGGTTGCCCTTGCTTTATGCGCACACAAATTGAACACCCTGTCTGTCCTTTTCTTCACTTCTCCTCCAACATTTAACTAGATGGATAATTGAACCCATATCATATGAATTATTGATCCATTGGAAGCAAACATTGAAGAGATGTCTGTTGAGTTGCAGAAGACAAAAAATGCTTCACGGAATTAATTGGATGAAGTTTGAATATCATTTGAAAGGTGATTCTATGGTGGCTCCTTTCTTTGCTCTCTCTCTCTCTTAGGTCTTTGAGGAACTAAGACTTTACATGAAATGCACGCGTGGCATGTGTAATTATTTATTGTCGGTTTCCTAGTTCGGATGCTGTTTGCAGGGTGACTTCGGGTCTGATGAATGTGAGAGAGACATAAGAAAGTCCTTATTTGTCCCCTTCTGGCCTCTGGTTTGGGGTTCATTATTATGTCGGTCATATTTATTCCCGCATTGGTTTTCTAGAGTGCCTCTTTTGGAAGATTCCGTTATGTGCCTAAGAATTTAACTTTTTTGGACAATTTAAAGTCCAATGTGGAGGCTTTTTTGTAGACCATGGGACACGTGGAGCACAAGATGAATTGCCTGTTCACATAGCCAATGTTGTCCTTGTCTTACCTTTGTCAATTTGCCTTTGTTATGTGTTGATGAGGCTTTTAACATATCAGACCAAGGGAACAGAGATGAATTGCTTGATCCCATATTCAAGGTTGTGTGTGGTACAAGCGTACTAGGTATGTGCTTGATCCCAACAAAAAACTTTTCACTGGGGACTTGGATGGGTTTGAATGGGTCCTCTGCTGCTGTGTGCTGAAAATGCCCACATCCTACCAATAACTGGAATGGCTAGGTTGCTCAATTGAGGGAAGTGGGTTGAGGCTTCTCTGCTTGCAGTTGTGTTGGGATTTAGCAAGCTGTTCATCATGGGTATTAGTACTAGATCATGCACCAGTATGCATTCCTATGCGAAATGCTTTGCTCTATGATGCTCTGATTACAATTTAAAGTCCAATGTGGAGGCTTTTTTATAGACCATGGGACACATGGAGCACAAGATGAATTGCTTGTTCACATAGCCAATGTTGTCCTTGTCTTACCTTTGTCAATTTGCCTTTGTTATGTGTTGATGAGGCTTTTAACATATCAGACCAAGGGAATAGAGATGAATTGCTTGATCCCATATTCAAGGTTGTCTGTGGTACAAGCGTACTAGGTATGTGGTGCTTGATCCCAACAAAAAACTTTTCACTGGGGACTTGGATGGGTTTGAATGGGCCCTCTGCTGCTGTGTGCTGAAAATGCCCACATCCTACCAATAACTGGAATGGCTAGGTTGCTCAATTGAGGGAAGTGGGTGGAGGCTTCTCTGCTTGCAGTTGTGTTGGGATTTAGCAAGCTGTTCATCATGGGCATTAGTACTAGATCATGCACCAATATGCATTCCTATGCGAAATGCTTTGCTCTATGATGCTCTGATTACAATGGTTTTTTGTTCCAAAAATCAATTCCATTGGAGGGGATGTCTCTGGTAAGACCCCTGTGGTAGGCTTTCAGCTGAATATCTAAGGACTTGATGCTTCTGGTTCTCTTTTTCCAAAGTTCTTTTCATTTATGAACAAAAGATTCCAGTGTCTGTGAATAAGAATGAAATGTTGAAGTTCGCAAGGAGATTGATCAACAGATCTCTTCAACCTTTAACTGGTTTCAAAAATAATGTGATTTCAATTTGGTCGAGATGGTTGTTGGGACTGGGGTTTTTTTATTTGGTTTTGATCACGGTGCATCGTTGATAAGTCGGACAATGTGGAAACAAATTGCTTTTTATATGGATATGCTTTCTTTCTGGTCTTCAATAGCTATGGAATTTGATTAAGACACAGAAGATTTACTGATTGTAGGAGTCTCTCAACTATTTCAGTCACTGTAAGGATAACACTCACCTTAGTTTCGCTGGATAGTCAGCATTTGGTGCACTTCCTTAATGGTAATTCACTTGAAATGACTGGCTGGTTGCAGATGGATGAGGTTATTACATTGTGGGAGATTGCTTCAGTCGGATATGAGATTGGTCTATTCTCTTAGTTGTCATTGCCTCGATTCCCTCGTGATGTTTATAAGATTTTCACCTGATGGAGACGTTTCACAAAACCCGTCTTACTCATTTCTGATGTCGTTGAGGTGGATGGTCCTTTTAATAGTGTACACCAGAGATTAGGAAGGTGATCTTCAAGAGGGTAGATACCTCATCTATCTATAGCAAGTGACGGTCCTTCTTTGGTTATACAGATTTTTGCCAGCCACTATGCTGTCCTGCTGATCTCAAATCTTTTTGCAGTGGGGTCCACTGATCTATGTTCCTCAGCTCCTTTGTTCCTTCATCATCTCTTGCAATTCTTTAGCATTGCTGATAAGGAAATGCCAGGGATTTTGCTCTTACTTGTGTTATATATATAATGGTGGTGGAGCCAGGCTTACTTAATTGCAAGAAGGTACTGTCAAGCCAACATTATTGAACTGTCCACAAACTTTCTGCAAATCCATGTTGATAAGAGGGGTGAGTTTTAGCGCAATGCATGTCCTTCATATTAGCTTATGTGCTATGACACTTGTTCTGGATCATTCTTAAATGTCACATTTGTATTCATATTTAAAAGGAGCTTCTGTGGCGCAAGAACAGTTGTCATGCATGTGTTTTGTAAACAGAGATTGGTCTTCTATCAAAATTTGGATATTAGTGCATTTGAAAGGAGCTTCTGTGGCGTAAGAACAGTTGTAACGCATTCGTTTGGTTAACAGAGTATGGTTTTTCCATCAAAAATTTGGATATTAGTGCACAGGTTATGCAACTATAATGCCAACCTCAGAATTGGTGAAATATTGCAGTGAGGAAGGCAACTCTCAGCAATGCGGCAGCCAATGAATTTTGCTAGAGTTCAGTTATGGGAGATAGGTTGTGGCTACAGAGAGTGCTACTTTTGTCTTGATTTAAGGAACTATACCTTATCCCATCTGGAGGAGAAAGCTGCTGCTCTGCGGAATGCTTGTGTTTTCTTTTGTCATAGTTAAGTCAACAGAAACATCTAGAATATTAGAGTTGTCGTACCTTCGTTGAGCGGGGGACCAGAGCCACTTGTTGCTGCTCAGATAGGGATGGATGTGTTGGGATGTTGCAATTGAATCTAGATGGGCTGACATGTAATTCTTGATTCATAGTGATAATGTGCTCCTTTTCATCCGTGGATGTAGGTCAAACTGGCTGAACCACGTAAATTTTTGTGTGCATCTTTTGGTGGTCTATTTATTTATTATCTGTGTCTATGGTATGGGTTATAAATGAAATGACAAGACTAGAAAAAAATGAGACCTTTGTTACATAGCTCTCCAGTCTTAAATTAAAGATTCGTACAAGTCATACCAATAAACGTGGTTTCTCTATCTATTTATACAGTTGGAAAATCTTCTCACAAATAAGTAATTTATGATCACTGTTAACTAAAAGTTCAAATGCTCATGTGGATATTTCAAGTAAATAATCCTTTGGTGGTGAAGGAGATGAATGAATTGGGAAGGGTTGAATTACTTTAATTGCTTTGCAAATGGGTGAGATATCTCTATTTTGAGTCAGTGCTTCAATTATAATATGGAGGATATAATTCCCTTGTGATATCTCATCTACTATCATGTGCAGAACCCTAGCATGTATTGGAAGTGAGATTATCTTAAATTGACAATAACATAATAAACTCTTGATTTATTAAATTGTGGACAGATAATATGCTCACGGTTTGGTATTTGTTTATAAACTCACTAGTCATGGCTTGATAAAGTTTGTATAAATTGAATGGTGTGATAATACGAAAAACGGGCACTGGGACTTTTCATCGACTTCTTTTTTTCAGGACGAGGACCTGTCGAGGAGAAAAGAGATACATCTTGGTGGAGAGCACCTTATCCTAGACAAAATCGGGGCAGGAGAAGCCTATTCAAGTTTAATACCCTTTTCTTACCTTGCGATCAATTCATCCACGTGATTGAACTATCCGACAGAATAAACTTCATTCTTCTAAAGATTTCTCGATTTTATCCTAACATTTTAATCCTATTAGAAAAAAAAAATCAGCTGTTCAAATTTGTTTCAAGTTCATTCCAGATTCTTTAACACCTGTGAGAGCAAATATTCTGCTATTCTCAAATTTGGATTTCACCCTTAGAGGAAGAAAGCTTGTCTAGTTTTATTATATATATATAATTGAAAGGAGAATATTTATCAGGTTCCATATCGGCCATTTTTATCTATTAAAAATATTTTCAAAATTTCTGGTATGAGAGAACAATGAAATATCTGTGCCTTCTAGAAAATATAGTCTTAATTGCAATGCTATAGATACTTGAGCCTGAAAAGGACATGAGGTAATCAAAATAACAATTTTCTTTTTTTTTTTTTTTGGATAAGTGCACTAAAAATTCTAAAACTTTCAAAAATACAATTAAATCATAAAATTTATCACGAAAGTACAATCGAATTCTAAAATTTTCAAAAAGTCTGTCAAGTCCTAAAACTTATAAAAAATGCTATCGATAAAAGGACTTCATTTGATCAATTTAACAAATTTTAGGACTTAATTATATTTTTTAAAAGTTTCAAAACTCAATTATACTTTCGTAACAAATTGTAGTACTTAATTGCACTTTTTGAAAATTTTAGAACTAAATTGTACTTTGTTGATAAGTTTTGAGATTTTTAATACATTTATACTCTTTTTTATTTAGGGAATCTAGTTTTGGGATAGATTTGATGCAATTTTTTAAAAGGCAGGGATCTATTTTTGATAACCTAGAAAGGTGGGGATGAAATTGAAAAAGGATAAAAAGATTTCAATTCTCCATTAGTTTTAATAACGAAAACGTGGGCTGTGTTGTTGAAATCCGAGGCGCACATCGCAATCCCTTTCTGGAAAAGAACGCAGATTTCTAAAAAGAGGGTTAGGTGCAAATCAAAAGAAAGAGGAGCAGGTTAACCCAACCTTCTGAATGAAGGTGTACAAAAACTGCACAAAAACCCGATCCATATTACCACCGAAACTTCAAACGATCACATTCATCAGGAGCCATTTTCCTTGCATCATGTTCCCCAGGATCATCTTCTGCGGCTCTGTGATTTTAGCCACGCTCGCGGTGATTCTCCTGGCATTGTTCTCGCCCGTGGCTCGCCGCCAGTCAAAGACCCAAACGCCGCCGTGGCTTGCCCTGTCTCTGTACATCCAGCAACCGAGCACTCCGAGCTCGTATAATCAGCAGGTGGCGGGATCGGTAGGGGGAGCGTTCATATTCCACCGGACACTCACCGAGGGCCCCAAGAACACTTCCAGAGTCATTGGCCGAGCTCAAGGCTTCATCATCCCCATCGAGCACTTTGCACATTCGGCATTTAATGTCATTTATCTGACTTTCGACACGGCAACATATTCCGGTAGTCTCAGTGTAGAGGCAAGGCACATCGCTCATGAGGATAGACAAGAGCTTACTGTCGTCGGTGGAACAGGCGATTTTGCCTTTGCCCGCGGACTGGCTGTTTTTGCTCAAGCAGAAAAGCATCCATCTGACGTCGATTCAACTATTTACCGCATCAAGTTGCAACTGAAGTTCCCTAACAGGTCTCAGACCATCCCAGGATGATGCACAGTTCAATCCGAAAGACTCTGCTACACATTTTTTGTAAATTTTTTTGCACCTCTTCCAATTGTCTTCCTTATGAAGATGAGAATCGCCCTGTATTAGTTTCTAACAGATGAAAATGAGAAAGCAAGCAGCAACGATTTGGAGTCTATACATATTACTGCTATTTTATTCACTTCGTATGGAAGTTTTAATTTGCCAATACCCTCGGCCTAAACTATTGATTAGCTGGGAACAACCGATTCAACTAGGCGAACAAGATCATCCATGTCCAATCCACCCCAATAAATAAAGTTTGTCATCATCATTGATTGTCTCAAGGGGTCTGTAACAATCACTGAATACTTGTAATCAACCAATTACACATGATGACCACCACGGCCAGCTTAAACCATTGAGAATCGAGCCAAGCTGGAATAACCTCTACTTTAAGAATGTTGGTTAAAATATCAGAGCCACAAGAAATGAGAATAGAGAGCCATTTCACTTCTTGGTTGATTCATCACTACAAAGTTAGGCAAGAAACAGAAAAACTACCACTATACCATGGGAAGGACCTATATTGCGACAACAAAGAAGCCCTAAGTGCAACATGTAGTACTAGATGACCTTCTACAGTTTCATGATCCTGTTACAATGTTGTACCTCCACCATCAGACA
Organism: Corymbia calophylla; assembly: GCA_014182845.1. Lineage (NCBI taxonomy): Eukaryota > Viridiplantae > Streptophyta > Magnoliopsida > Myrtales > Myrtaceae > Corymbia > Corymbia calophylla. Next base: position 10,945,998 of record CM024698.1, on the reverse strand, counting down.
TGAGAGATGCAGCAGCAGCAGCCGCTGTCGGAACAACCCCAGTTGAGATGCCCGGCTTTGACAGATGCAAGAGCCTGAAAACAAATAATGACAAATATGGTCAAAAGTTTAAAAGGAGAATCATATATTTAGACAAGCAAGATGAGTAATCCAAACATTTATTCTGATGCTTCCAAGCACAATCTGCTAAAGAGTCTCTTCTTCTGAAACCCAATTCTAAAACATGCATTATTATGGCAATTAAACATTAGATGAGCCCAATCATAACAGCTTGCAGGAGAGAGGACTACACAGGCACATATGACACTAACAAAAGGAAGGGACATTTTTAAGAAACTCACGGAGCAAGATGTTCACAAAATGAAGTCACAGCTGCAACAACTTCATTATAGTTCTCCGATGTTGCAGGAGCAGTCACTTCAACCAGCTGCATACCAGGTGTCAGTGGCAAAGCCTCATCAGTCGCGTGTAGTTTTAACATCTTATTTACTGAAGACACAGTAACAGTAATCTGAACACCCCTCTGGAAGTGAAAGGCAAATCCCACTCTCAGCAGCTCGTGGTCCAATTTGTAGCCAAGAGCATAAAAGAACCGAAGTACATTCTTGCTCGCTTTACTTTCTACCATAGGTCTCACAAGAACTGAAATTTGTTCAGCACCAGCACCTCTCATTGAGCCCCCAACATGCCGAACAGTCCTATAGAATAATATAGTTTAGTAAGATTACATCTTCTCTATACCATGCAAAACAAACAAGGAGCAATATTTGGAAAAAATCACGCTTTACCAAGTAGGTTCTGGTTGCTCAAGATCACACAATATTCGAAGTTCTGAGGGTACTGCACCTGCAATGTAGAGATCAATATATTAATTTGGACTGACAGATATCCAAGCCTCTTGGGTGCAAATGTGTAAAAAGTCACCTAGATTTGGGCTGCTTTTCAGGCATAGCTCATGGATCCTCAAGCGTTCTTTTTTAACACCACAAAGACCTTGCAGAAGGATCTCAAGGGCCTCAACATGCTTCATAATATGAGGAAAGCAAAAACTGTTAAAAGTGTAGAAAAGAAACGAAAGACATAACAGTAGATAGCAGAGTCATAAATTCAAAGGTAAAGAACCATATATTGGAAAATGATACACAGATAAAGGCAAAAAAAGATTTCATTATTCTTTCGGATTTGCTTCTTAATTTATTTCTGAAGAGATCATTTACTGCTTTGTTAGCGAAGACGTCCATCAACTAGATAATCAGAGAATGTCTAGCGAAATCAAAGACAGCAATTTCCCAATTTGAAGCTGCATTGTAACAATTAATGCAATCCAAGGAAACAACCTAGAGTGAAAACTTGATGACGAATCGATAACAAATCAATGACCTCCAACTAGATAACTAAAAAATTGCATGGTGTTCTGATTAAAAAAGTGGAACGATGAAACTTCATTTTACCTCAGATACATGATTAAGCTTCAGATAATTCAATGGCAAAGTTAAGAGATGACACACTAGCAGAATAAATCTATAAACTTAGCACCCATATACAATCTGAAGACAAGATCGTCTCAACAAACAGAAGCATAAGTCCGTAGCAAAAATTAAACTCTGCCTCCATTGATTTGCTGCAACGAAACTTATACAAGTATCTCTACAGTGAGGTGCATAAACCATTCTGAAACTTACCTGTGTCTCTATAATTCCTTGGACCACACACTCCATCAAAAAGCTTTACTTATCCGCCAGTCACTGAAACTTCAAAAAGATAAACCAACATAAGAAAAGGGAAACCCATTAAGCAATCGCCATGCAGACATTGGACAAACTATTTCCAAGGGGAAGCAGCACACGCCCATCTTCTAATATTTGCAGGAAAAAAAAAATCATTTTTTTTCTCCATTTGAGCATTCCACCTTGGCCGGATACTAAAGATACGAGTATCCCAATCCATTTTTATCACACGGTTGCTCCGCAAGTAATTCCACCCACAACTCAAGCACAAAGTTCAAAAAAAAAAAAAACAATTTCAGGTTTAAAGTTGCCCAGCTCTGAAAGGACCTACGAAGCAAGTTTAACTGAAAATTAAACTTATAAAGTGAGAACAGAAGAGAAAACACAAATCCTCTGTTTGGAATTTCCAGTTTAGCGGATCCAAATTGGCAGAGCAATTAGGTATTAGCGAAGGGATCTCATCGTAGGGATGATCGATTACCCAGCCTAGAACCGGGAACCGAATCGGTGGGTTCCGGCTAGCCCGTTACGAATCATCAATTGCAAATGACTTTACTATCTGCAAATTCGGTTCTTTTCCAAGACACCCCCCTCCACCCCCGGGCGGTAAAAGAAAGAAGAATCTCTGTCAATTCCATCGAGTGCATTACCAGGCTCAAGAAGAAGAAGCAAGAAAAAGACGCGAAATTTAGCCCGCAATAGAAGACGAAGACGACGACCGGGATTCGCTCGGACGAAACGCTCTCCAACGGCTCTCCGGCCCTCGTGATCTCGCTCGGAACCAGCCCCAATCTCGCCTTTCCGCTACGAGCAACGACGACTGGAGCAGCGCCTCCGCTCGTTTCCGATTCCCCGATCGAACCAGGTTTTCCGGTTGCGGCTTTCGTTTATTCACGAGTGAATTAATACCTACAGGGAAGATGACTTACAGATGTTTGGCAACCTTAGTCCGATTCCTCGTATTCTAATTTATTCAATGCTACATGTTTAATTTAGTTTCTTAAACTTTATAAAAACATTTAATTTTTTCTTTAAATTTAAATTAATGAAATGATAATATTGACTATCATATAATTAGGAATTAAATGGAACATTTATCAAAAATTTAATAGATATATTGAATAAATTAAAAATTGATGGGTCACATTACACATTTTATCAAAATTTAAGAAATATTCATGTACTACCTATTATTTAGATTTTAGGTAGAAAACCAATTCATCCGAGAGCCGAATTGGGTGAATCAGTTCTCAAGTAAAATTGGCAATTCCCACTTGAACTAGGAGAACTAAGTCGGTTCTAGACAATTGTAGGTTCTTGGAATCGGTTTAGAATTGGCCTTGAACCAATTGATTTGATCCGATTCTCAAATTGGACCGGTTGGATCAATGCATGCCCCAACTCACTACAATTACTTGGAACTGTTGGACTATGTCTTTTTTTGGCCCATTTTCTAGGTTCAATCAAGGAATTTCTATAATGATTTTTTTCAATTGATTACAGCGTGCCATGAGCCTATCATGGCCTTTTATTCTTAATTATGACAATAATTATCGTATCAAACTATAGAAATGCCATACAAAAGAAATTCAATTCTTTGAATTCTACATATCTTCCATGATTGTACATATATCTATATAACACCCTTTAATCGTGCACCCTCTTAATTGATCATGATTGATTATCTTGCTCCTTTAAATGATTATCTAGTAAAAAAATTAGGATCGAGTACTCTTCCACATATTTCTCATCTAAAACTTTTAATAAAGATCTCAAGAGCCAAAACTAACAAATTATGGTAGGGATTTTTGCCAATTACAACAACAAACCGAATTATAAGTCTCGAAATTCATTAATGTATTTTAACTCTTTTTTATAAAATTTTTAATTTATGGATTAATGTCAATTCAACGACTTGTTTTTTCATAAGTCGTTGGACCATTTTAAGAAAACAATATTTGAGAGTGAGAAATTGATTTTTTTGCGCTTTCTTGAATAGTTCAAATCAGATTATTGGATTAACGTCAATTTAGCGACTTGTTTTTTTTATAATTCATTCGATCATTTCAAGAGAAAAATATTTGAGAGTGAGAAATTGATGATTTTTTTTGCGCTTTCTTGAATAGTTCAAATCAAACCAAAAATAACCGAAAAGAAAGAGAAAAGATATGATCACAGTAATTCATAATCTCTACTGCAAAATTTTCATCCGATCATTATCCATATTCTATAGTCAAAATGAATCTAAATTAGCATAGAAAAGAATATGTATACAATTTCATCAGAAAAAAGGGAAAGAAAAAATAAGAAACACATGAAATGAAAGAAGTAAATGTTGGACGTGCTTCCTCAAGGGCTTGGTCTTTGCATTGACCATCGAGATATTGCTCGAGTCCTTTACAGTGGATTCTTCTCCGTTGCACCATCCGCGGAAGAAGTACCCAGGGAGAGTCTCGAGAGGACGAAGATGCAAGCCGAGGAGAGAAGCACAGCTCCGGCGAAACAGGCGAGATCCAAGCAGTTCAGGACGGGGACGCTCTTGAACTTGTCCAGCACCCCGACCTGAAGTATCATCATCATCGCGTGCCCGATCCTCGACTTGGCCTGCGAAACCGATTGCGCCTCCGCCCATGCTGGAAGCGTCTGATCAAGAAACAGGAAGAAGAAAAAACTTAAATTGTGCCATTCTGTCATCGACAGCGAATACCATCATCATCATACGTAAGATCTGATTGTAATATGCTCGCACTAGTAGCAACACAGAAGAAGATGGAAAGCTCACCGTCAGATAGTAGAGGCCGAAGAGGTTCGACCCGGAAAGCCACGGCCCTCTCTCTCGTTTGGCCTGCGATCCCACGAACATCACGTACAAGCTAACCCCAAATATCAGCATTGCCGTTCCGACTAGGAACATATCTGCGTCGAGCCCCAAATGGATCAGCAACTAGAGGTCGAGAATATAGCAGAAACGAGTGCAAACATCGATCGAGTGGCATGATGCCAGATCCCTAGCTAAAGTCCGTTCACAAAAACATATGTATATATAGATGTGTAACAACTGGCAAATCCATTTGCTCGAAAAATTTCTCACTGTTGTGAAGTTTCAGACCCAACTATTAAGAATGAAGTCCTAAGATATGTTTCTTCGCCCGCATGCAGTTCAATAACCATCAATGGCATGTGTTACTCGACTATCATCGAATGACAGAAGAGAGCATACCTATGCCTTCGACAAGCAGCTGCACCACGTGCCCTTGATCGGACATATGCGACATCGACTGGAAGTACTCCATGTACGACTCGATCACGAAGAAGCAACCCTGCAATCCGATCGGCAATCCCTCGTCATTCTTAAGATCGATTCAGGATAGAGGAAGCGTGCGGAAAGGAATCGGTCAAGTCTTGCATGATGGGAACCAGGAGGCATAAGGGCAATATTACCTCCAGAAAACACAGCACGGAGCCCAGTAAAGATCCCGCAACAGCAAATAATGTGAAAAACCGGCAGTCGACTATCGTCTGCAAGAAGTCACACCCAAAATTCATTAAGGGGGTGAATAAAGGATTCCAGATCTATCTCGGCATCATTTGTTACTTCTAACGTACATAGCAAGCTATTGTATCAGCTCCCATGTTGTACGAACTAAAGGATTCAGATGATAAGCGGGGTTAATTTACCTTCTCGATGAGCCCCTGGACGTTTATCTTCTTCGGCCTCCTTTTCACAGCTGCTCTCAGAAAGACCAGCGCGGCTCTCACAGCATTACCCGTCAACGAAGCCAAACCCACGGCCACGCCATTTATCCAAGGCTCGGCCGCGATCGCTCTCTCGGATGCAGCAGCAACCGACGCGGCCTTCACGACCACCTCCGGTCTTCTCTTGCGATTACTGTCCTCTTCAAAGCCGCTCCTTGCTCCGCCGGACGGTGGCGCCACCAAGCTGAAGCACCTGACGGCGGTCCTCCTCTCCGCCGCGGCAGCAAAAGACGGCGACCTAGAAGAACAGAAATTCCCAGCCGGCGTCCGTAACAATCTAGCCGTCGCCATTGTCTGAGAGCCTTTCTTGAAAGTCTGTCTTGTTGGTTTGGTGTGGTGAAGGTTGATTGCACTATACGTGTATATATATACGCCGCGGAGGAGGGGAGGAGGAGGAGGAGAAGATTCGCGGCATATTAGGGCAGTCCTTGTCGCTACATGCAGGAGGAGGAGGAGGAGAATAAGAATATCTGAGCCTCGCGTTTGCGTCGCTGTTTCGCTTTTTACTTGGAGAAGGGTCGGTCTTCATCTTTGAAGTTTGAACCGTCGAAACGAAACGGAGGCACGTGACCCATGACTCGCACGTGCCTCCTCGACACTGTGGGGCCCCGTCCGTTTTGAGCCGGACACGTGGCGGCGGGTGTCTTTCGGGGACTTCTTCGCGAGAGAGGACAGGCGGGGTTCGGTGGGTTCCTCGAACGGCGAACGCGGACCGCAATGTCGACTCGAACGAGGAGAAATGTCCCACGCCTCCCGTCTAACGTTTTTCCCATTTCCAGTTGTCACTATTTATATTTAATTACTAGAAATAACTATTAAATTTTTAAAAAAAGTTTGAAAAAAAAAAAAAAACCAAAGACAGACCCAAAATTTTGGCGAAAAAATATGAACATGTCGCCCTCATGTGCATACTGATAATTTATTGAGAATATTTCAAAATAAAAGAATTTCCACTGTTAGAATTTTAGAGGGAAAATCCCGAATACAAACAACGAACTGCAATTAAACGAGGCCCTAAAATATTTTTTGTTTAGAACGAAAAATTCTAGAAGTAAAAGTCGTAAAGGAGATCTTTCCATCCGAGAAGCGGCCAAAATTGCCACTGAATGTGGGCGTAGAAATCGCTCGATTCCTCCACCGTTCAGTAAAGCCTCGCGTGCTCATTTTCCATGGAAATTGCTGACTCGAGCAATGATGTGTTTAGACTGAAATCACTACATGGTCACGGCCCAAATTAGTCATACCACAAGAACCTCACTACCTAGCGCCAAAGCCCGCCGTTAAAGTGGTCACATTACCTCCCATGAGGCTGTAATTTTCATTCATGTCATAAGCGATTAATAAATGCATTTTCCCCAAATGAAAATTGGCTAAGATAATGAACTTATGATTTATAATCTCTAATGATCAAGTTAATTTCATGATTTTAAGTTCAATTCATAATGGATGGACCTGAAATAGGGTTACATACATTCTCATTATTACCAATTTATGCTTTGGGCATTTGCTACCTCATTTGGAAGGACTTTCGAGTTTCTAGAGCATCAATGAAACCGCTATGATGGGCTCATAAATCTATGAATGGCCTAAATAATTACAACTCAAATTGACAAAAAATCAACCCTTTGAAATGTCCTTCAAATTGATTATTTTGTTCAAAATATTCAATCGACGAAAAAAACTTTCAATATCAATGCAAATGAGAACGGTCTTCCCTCTATTTCATTTTTGTAAGCGATCATTCTCGAGACATTATTTCCAAATCATGGATATTCCGAGAAAGAAAAGCACCCTAAAGGGTATCATTCACTTTCGAGCCTTCAACAGATTGGACGATGAGATTACACTTCATTCCCCAAGCACACGGGATACGCCACCAAGTAGCCCCCCAACCAAACAAAGGGTTCATTATCATCAAGGACCGTTGCTAGACGGTTGAATAGAGTGCCAACAAGGCAGTGAACATGGACAACAGGATGAATCCAAATGGTGAAACACCAATTTCCTAACATCGCGAACATCGCAGTCATGTGGAAACTAACAGCAATGGCCAACGGGCGAAATTTCACAGTACTCTGCTATCTTCGAAGTCATTAGCAACACGCTCTCTACGGCACGCAATCACATACATCACCAAGTGAATAACTAAATCTCAAGCATTTCCTCAAGAAGGAGATCCAACCTCACACCCCAATCCAACATCAACAGCTTCATGCAGTACACACCTCACACAATGGGTGCAAACGCAACAAACTAAGAATAGGTAGGGGTCCATAGTAAGACCAGTGGAATATTTCGATAGGACTACCACCAAAATACATCAAACTAGCTCATCTTCGATGATTAGCTAAGGACGCCTTCAACTCATAATCACCAACATTCAATGACTCATCCTATAGTTGCTTGCAGCAAACAGGGACGCACAATAGAATATTTTGGCTAGTCAGTGAAAAAATTGTGCCATCATTTTGGTTCAGCAAGATTTGAAAAGTTCTTGACGTCAAATCACACAACAATATTTTACTGAAGAAAGCAATTAATATCATTGCCAGCAAATCATACAGAACGATTATGGTCACCCCAGTTTAACTTCATGGCAATTGTAAGCACCCAATAGATTTTCCAATAGTTAATTACAAAAGGTTAAATGTCCCAACACCTAGGTTAACTCAAAACCTGAGGAAATCTAATGAGCCATATAAACCAACAGTATGTAAGTTATTTTCCCCATCTAACATCAAGAATGACGAGATTATTTGGGAGATTCCACGCCACCAAGTTGTATATGACCTATCTAAGTTTATTAAAGTAGGCCAACAATGTCAAAGTTGAGAAGCATATAAAACTTCAGATATTTTTAAAACAATAAATACAATGCAAAAGGAAATCTTAACATCATGACCAAGAAGTAACAAGGGTGTAGGGAAAAAAAAAGATATCAGAAACACCATCCACTTTTGGAAGCAAGAACTAAACAGGTTAATGTGCCAAAAGCACTGTGAAGATAAATAAGCCTAGAAGCCAGCACGACAACCACACAACATTAAACAATGTCTCACAGATTTCATTGCTGAAAACATTTAGGTGTCACTGTGATAGGGGCAGGTCACATCATGGCAATCTCACATTGATAAAGATCTCACTCAAATTGGAAGCGAATGTCAAATGCAGTATCAGCAGCACCTTCGAAATCACTTCATGGAATAAAAGAGGAAAAGTTCTAAGTGGGAGAGTTTAAGAAGATGGCATTGAAACCAAGAGTAAAGCCACTGCTTTAAAAACTGTACCCGGAAAACCAGATTATTCACTGATAGGTGACTCAATTGGTTAAACTGGCATGTCTTATGGACTTCGTTTTTATGGTATAGACAGTATAAATAAAATAAGTTGCACTATCATTCACCTAGCTGAGATGGTGGGGATGATGCAAATTTCATTTGACGGTTAGGAGTTCAAGTCTGAACATATTGTGTTACCTTTTTTCCTCATGAAGGATAAAGAAACTTTAGATTAATTGTTCACCAGATTAACAACAGATGGAGCTTCAGCTCAGGGGGTTTCAGCATGTAAGCAATAAAAAGGGCAGAAATTCAGTTCCCTCCCTACCATTAAATATTCTTGCAAATATCCAAGATCCAGTATAAATAGGTTCCAGTTAACCTGTTTGACCCATTGACAGGGTCAACACCAATTCTTTGACCAGTGCATGAGGCAGAAAATATTCAGAACCAGACTAGTGTTTGGTCCAGTGCTCCATTGAATGACTAGTCCAGTCTAATTATCAAAACACAGTTAAGGAAGAAAGCAAGATGGAGCAACGCCAAATATCATTGTCAAATTGCGTGATGCTAGCTTCAAAATTGGTGTACTTAAGCAAAAAATTGGGCACACGGAGTCAAACCTATGGTCATGTTAGATTAACTTGGCCGATGGTCCATAATCACGGTAATTATAGAGAGCAAAAAAATGAAAGCAACATGCAAGTGGTGCAATGGTATGGGGTTCAATGGGCTTTGAGATTCAAAAACCAAAATCAGTAAAACTTTGTCCAGAAATATAGATTGTTATATTGTTATATTGTTATAACACAGATATTGTGCACATAAGCAATAACTTTGATGCACAAGTCCAACAGCTACAGTATTTATCCTTCTAAAGTGGATAATTTTTATTAAGCCGGAGCGACTCATTGAGCAAGGATTGCATAACAAAGATTGACAAGAACTAACAAGATTAACAAAAAAATTGTGTAAACTCTGAGACTACCCTACTTATGTATTCCATCAAGTACATAAGAGTGATAAAACATGCTAAATCAAAAGTTATATATGTTGCCAATGGTTCAAGAACATGACAAAATATATACAGCATCCCAAGAAAAACTAATAGTTCTCTGATACAGGTCTTGAAGGAAAGAGCCTCAGAAGAAATGTAATCAGGGACCAAAGGCACAACAAGCCAAGGATTTGGAAACTCACAATTGTGGCAACCAGGGCACCACTTCTGTCAAGCACTTCTGGAGATGCAGGAAGATCTTTCATTGCAAACATTAGCCGCTCAATGTAATGAGCAGCTTTTGTCAGCTGATAAAGTCTATACACCTAACAAATTAACACAAAATCAGAATGCATACAACCTCTGTCTTTGTGGGTGCTACATGTGTTGTGTATGCATCTGTGCATGTGTACACAAACTTTGGTGAGAGAGGGAAGGGGGGAGAGAGGGAGAGAGAGCCCTAAATACCTCAAAAAGTATAGGGACCAGGGGCCAACATGCTGACCCACTCTTGTCAAGACTCTTCTCGAAAACAAGTTGAGCAAGGCATCCAATGAGAAAAGGAGCTACTGCAATAAGGGATGGCAGACCAACAACAGGCCAAGTTATGTACACAGTGAATAGCGGGATGACCACCTTGAAACCCATTGTGAAGAAAGCAGAACTTAAGTATCCTCTAAGTCCTGTAATGAGACTCCATCTCTTTTGACTAAATTGGAGATATGGTCTTTGAACGCGATCAGTTACGAGCAGAAAGGTCATGAGACCGACATAAAACACAGCATCGAAAGACAAAGATGTCACGATTTCTGCAAAAGCAAAACAATATTAAGATAGTTCATATGTGATTCACAAAAAATTTCCTATTTGGTGATAAAGAGAACTCCCGTTTATTTATTCCTTCCCATTTCCACCAATTTCCAATTTGAGAAACTACACTAATCACGAGACTATTTTTCAAATTTTCCAGCATCAAATAAGCCTCGTCAAAGCATAATATTCACTCTTGTAATCACTGTACGTTGAAATTTGAACAGCAAATAGCATTAATAAGCCTGTCCAAAAATAAGAATCCGACACAAAAAACCAAAGGGTAATGAAGACTATTAATAAAGAATAGTACAACAAGGCCCGCTTCTGTCTAGGACTTATTTTCTGCATGACTGTGAATCCATTTGATTTTCACCTCAGACTTGGACAAGCAAGCTTTCTTCTTCCTCTTTTTAAAAAAAATCCAATTACAAGCCAAGCAGCCATGATAAAGGGTGAATTTGGATTAAACGATACCTACGAGAGTCTCATTCTTCAAGTATGCCTCAACTGCATTTCCAAGAAAGAACTGCGGAAGAATCAACGACGAAATCAAAGCAGCAGGGGCCAACAACCATAGAAACGACCCCTTGTCTTTCTCAAAAGGTGCAGACTCCAATTTCGCTTCTTCAACTAGCTGATGTGTCAACCCATGGAACGACACAGAACCCGACTTTCCCCTGAAGGGTTCCACCCCACCGGCACGACAAACGACCACATCTGCACCACGCCCTCTATTCGCACGTGGGGTAGCCCCCCTGCTCAAGCCATCCTTCAAAACCACCTTCAATCGCGGCACCAAGGCTAATCACATATAACTCTAATTAGAGCTTCCAATGATCACCAACTCCCCATTTGAAATTAAAGTTAAAATATCAAACTTGTAAGAAACTTGGTTCTGTGAGCCCGTAATGCCGTGACCTTAGCTCAACTAAAACTCGACAAAACGACCATACTTAAGGGAAAAAACAAAAGGGTGTGCCAGAAAAGAGTAAACGTACAGGTCGGTGTCTTCTCGACACAAGCTCTTCGGTCCTTCGACCTTATGCTGCCCCCATAAATCTGGTGGAAAACATTCCAGAGAACGGCGTCAATGAGCAGTTCAAATTACTCGACAAGAGAAAATTCATTCGCACGCATATGTACTCACAGAATGGCGACATAGAAGACGGTGGTCGAACAGCCTGGGCTTCGGGGCAGAGATCCCCAGACAGACCGACTGCATTTCCATCCTCGAACAGCTAGAAGAGGAGCTCGAGCCAGGGAACCGTCCGTCCCTTCAAAACTTTGCTTAAACCCTAGGAGCCCGAAGGGTCCAACCAAGTTTCGACACGTGGCGTGCCGAGTCTAGTGGTCGTTCGGTGATTTCGGCCTGCAAAGGTCCGATGGTCAAACGGGCCAAGATGGGCCCTGGGTATCCCTTTGGACTTTGCATCTTTTCGGCCCAAGAAGTTTGTATTTTGTAAATTGAACTCCCAAGGATAGGCTCATTTCTCTTTGTGCATCGGAGTGGAGATCCTAATGAAATCCAAGAACTTTACCTACCCCGTGAATACCGGTTCCGAACCACCCTGAAGTTCAGCACTGTCGGTTCCGCGGGTTTTAATGTACCCTATAATTTTATATTAAACCACGCATTCATTTAATAAATCAAACTTTTAGAACAGTTAACAATGTACCCACACAATCTCACAAGGTATTAGAGCTAGAGGTTCTAAATTCAAATCTTTCTAAATCCCATTTAACTCCCCTAATTAAATTTTCACATTTAGTACTAAGCAAAAAGACCAGGTTAAGTATGAAGGGGAGCGTTAGAATATTTAATTTTTAAACCATATTGTTAGAATATTTAAATATTAAATCACATCTACATCCAACAATTTAAACTTTTAAAACAGTTAGTAATAGTTTTACAAAATCTTCTCTCAATTACTCAACTTTCCCATGAAATTTTTGAGCCGTTGATTTTAATAATTCATCTTTTTCTTTGTAGGACAAACAAACCGAAAAAGTTCTCCTTCAAGCTAATTCTTCTCATGATCTTTATTCGATTCCCAATTCAATGGTGTTATCTCACTCACTTGCTGGCATATTTGTCTTGAGCATCCAAATAAACAAGTTGTGAGTCATATTTGCAATTGTAATTCTAAGCCAATATCATTCAAGTGAGTCATGTCTTGTAGGTAAATCTTATCTAATGCATTTTGAGTCTGTTAGTCATCATGCATCTTTTCCTTTAGTTGCAATTCATTCTAATGTATGGACAAGCCCAATTTTATCTAATTCTAATTTTAAATATTTTGTGTTATTCATTGATGACTATTCTTGCTTCACATGGGTCTTTCCTATGAAAAATAAATCTAAAGTGCCTACACACTTTCATTGTTATCGTTGTTTTATTGAAAATCTGTATAATGCCAAATTTAAATTTTTATAAATTGACGGTGGAAGTGAGTGAATATTAGGGGTGACCATTGATCTAGGATTGACCTGGACTGACCTTGGACCGGCCTAACCCTACCAGTCCTAGTTTGGTTCCTAGAAGGATCAAGTCGGTTGTTGGTTCTAGGATCTCTAGACCAGCACTATGTGAGTTGGTCATCGGTCTTAGAAATTTAGGGTTGGTCCGAGTTATATTATATTATATATAACATATTATAGATAATATTCTTTTATCTATTCTAAAAAGTAAATCATAATTTAAACGGTGTTAAACGACATCCTCCTCTTCCACATCCATTATTTTTGTTCTCTTCTTTCTTTTTTATCCTCTTCAATTGGCCAAGTAATATTGAAAGAAACAACTTTGCTCACGAACAACCTCATCCCGTTTGTCACTCGTTGCTCGACGCTCGCCCTGCTTGCAGCTCAACACTCGCACCGCTCGCCTCTCTTCACTAGCCTCACTTGTCGCCGAGTAAAGTCCCGTGTTGTCCCTAGAACTAGACCGAACTAGACCGAACCCATAAGGTTAGTTTGGTCCTTTGTTCCGGGCTCAATCAAGTCGGTCCTTGATCCCAAAAATCAGGGACCAATATTTTGCAAGTTGGTCTCTCGGTTAGACACTGAACCAGCGCAATCCAAACCATACTCACCCCCAAAGAATATGCTAGTAATGCAATCTAAGGATATTTATGTAAAAATGGTATTATTTAACGTTTTTCATATTCAAACACCCCATCTCAAATTGGTTTATTAGAACGCAAAATCAAACATTTAGTCGAAATTTCTACAACCTTATTAATCCATGCTCACATGCCTTCTTCATATTGAGTTGATGTTCTTCTTATTGCTATTTTCACTATTAATCGACTTCTCACTCCTATCATATCTAATATTTTTCCTTTCCACGATTTATTTGGGATCGAATTTGATTATCCGTTCTTTCGAGTTTCTAGGTGTGTTTGTTATCTTTTCCTTCCTTCTCATATCTCTCATAAGCTAGCACCCCATTCGATGCATTATGTATATTTCGAGCATGCGTGAAATCATAAAAGCTACCACTGCCTTGATTGATTGAGTGGTAGTGTTTTTATTGGCCGTCGTGTTCAATTTGACAAGGAGAGTTTTCCATTTTCATCAAAACCTTCAAATCTTACTTCCACAACTCACTATTCCGTATCACCTCCTTCAGTTTTTGTTTACTCCGATCAATCTATTCTTCCTTCTACGTCGTTTGGCCCTCAAGCTCATCATCCACTTCTTTCTTCTTTTGCAGCCCAACCTCATAATTTGCCTCACTACTCCTCTCCACCTACCCAACTTACTTCCAATTACTTTTACCTCCACCTTCTCTCTCTTCAAACTCATTTATTATGTCCCAACCTCACTCCTCTCCCAACCAAATTCCTCCCATAGCAAACCCGCAAATCCCCTCTACATCTTTATCCAGCTTCTCCACTTCCGTTTCTTCTCTTTTGACTCATCCTATGCAGACTCGTGCCAAATCTGAAATTTTTAAATTTGGGAAAATTTTTAGTCTCTCTCATTCTTTTCATGAAGAGACACCGATTTGCTACTCTAAGGCCATTATTGACCCATGTTGAAAAGCGGACATGACAAATGAATTTAATGCCTTGATTTTCAATCACGGGTGAAATCTCGTACCACCAAATCCTTTGAAAAATGTGGTCAATTATAAATAAGTGTTTAAGATTAAGGAAAAATCCAATGGAACTGCGGAAAGCTTCAAAGCTCGTCTCGTTGCAATACACGAGCACCAAAATAGAGAACAGAGGATGGAGATAAGGGTGTGAAGAAGAAGGAAGCGAGTGAGAATTTGGATGGTTTCCCTTCTCTATTGCAAATAATAGCTTCCGCATTCTCTGTGTATCTAGACTCGACGAGGGATGCGACGAAATGTCATTCAACGACAAATATGATACCGAGGAATGACACCTATGGCAGAGAGCGTGTCAGACGCAAAAGAATCCCTACCTTAAAAGTCGATTAGTTTTTAAAAGATCGGATGTCGCGGCCCCAAGCAGCACCACCAACGGTCGAGTCAGGGAACCCCTTCTCCCAATTCCTCACCTCAACCCAATCAGCAATAACACGATCAGAAGACGAGTAACGGAAAGGAATCGAACCAGTGGTGATGAAAGTTCAAAGATGAGCGTCGTGTCGATGGGAGATCTTATCCTTAGGGTCGGTTAGTTTTTAAAAGAGATTCAATCCTTTTGCTCCTATCCACGTTAGTTTTATATATATATATCATTCCAGTGGATAAATAAGGAAGTTACATCATAAATGAAGAGGTTTTGTAAACGACGGGGTGGTTCGTTCCATTACAAGAGAGTTTAAAAGTCCATTTTCCTATAAAAGAGGTAGATATTTTTGCACAGGAATTAGCAGGACGTGGACACCAACTGAAGGTTAATACTGCAAATCACAATCCAACTCTAAGCAAACTTGAGCAAGATCTAAGATCTACCATTGTGGTCACTAACCTCCTAGTAACGAGTGGAAAAGCAATTGCAAATCTGTCTAAGAAATTAGGGGTTAGTAACAGATTTGTATAAATTACATTTTACAGGCTAACCTATAATTTTTCTACAAGGTTTCATGTACAGGATATAATGTGTAGCGTTGATAAGACCCCAAAATCATGGAACCCACCCCATACTCACGATTAGTAATATAGAACCTGCTTTGACATCAAATATCTATCATGCAGTCCATTTGACAATGCTGCTTTTATGATCCAATATCCATCAAAGATTCCTTGTTGATGGAACCAAACGAGGCTCGAGGAGATATGTTAAATTGGGTCATGGAGTAACTTCTTAATTCATATTTAATGGGTTGAGTTTCATATGGGTTAATTATATTAAGAAATATAAGTTTAAAATGAATAATTTACTTAAACCCAATTTACATCTATGACTTTTTCTTACCTTTGCTCAATGTCATGCTCACTAATTATGCGCTCTCCTTCAATTTTTTTATGAATTTTCTTAGATTTGATTAAATATGAAAATATTTTAGTAATATGGTTAAAATTGAATATGAACCAGGTCTAATATAGGTAATTAAATTTGTATTACATGAAAATAATTTTAAACGAGTTAAAGGAGTTAATTTAGATTGGATTATTTTCAATTTGATTCAAACATGATGTAACTCATTCATTGGATAGGTTTAGGCTCAAAACACATGTAAAATGCTCCTGCCTTTTACTTAAAGGTATCTTACTTTCTCAAAGAGTAAAGATGCACATGGAAAATGGAGTCAATGGACCAAGTATCACGAGCCTCATCATTATCTTTCTTTTAAACGAATCTATAAAACCCCACTCAATAGCTTCCTTTTGAATATTTCTCTCTCTCTCTCTCTCCTATTATGAACTCTCATCGGTTTTACTGGTTGCCAGCATAGTGCAGGTAAGATGCCACACACGACCGACAACAATGGAGCGCGTCGAAAGAATCTTAACATCCATCGATAATATTTTTGAAATCATACTCTTTTATAGTGTCCACGTTGATGATTGTACTTCTGACCACGTGACAGTGCCACTTGCTCGTGAATTATCTGATTAAAAATAAAAAAAAATGCCGTTTCTTTCCTCGACTTGTATTTCTATTATTATAAAATTCATGAACGAATCTCGCGCTTCTTGTCTTGAAGTAGGTACACCATCACCAGTGACGTCGGCACACTAGTCCATACCATTAATATAAATATGACGCATTAGAAGTATCAAAAATCACATGTACGTGTCAACAAGCATGCCATTAATTATCAATGACTTTCTGGGTATTCATATATCTTCCTCATTCGCAAATTACTAGCAATTTCATTCGCAAAATCAAACAAAATGAGACATCTATTCTCTTGCCATGGTACTAAAACTTATTAGCATCACTGCAACCAAAGCATGCCCTAAGTTTTGTTATCAACCAAAGCCTGAGTAGATTTTATTTCCCTACTTTTCTCACCTTGAAAAAGTGTCAAGACAAGAAATCTTTCATCAATCAACCTACCTTAAAAAAGGCCAGACATTTTTTACCCAATGCGTGGGGAAAATCTTATATGTGCAATAGAACGAGTTTACTACTTACCAAGATTCCATGCCATTGACACATAATTAGAAATATAAAAAATCACGTGCACGTGTCTACAAGCATGGCCACTAATTATCGATGACTTTGTGGGTATTCATATATCTTCCTCATTCGTGAATTACTAGCAGCTTTGTTCACAAAATCAAACAAAATGATACGTCTATTCTCTTACCACAGTGCTAAACCTCATTAGCATCACGGCAACCAAAGCATGCCTTAAGTTTTCTTATCGACGTGCTTTGAATTTAGACTAAACCCAGAGAAATTTTCTTTCCCTCCTTTTGTCACTTTGGAAAAGTGTCAAGATAAGAAATCTTCATCAATCAACCTACCTTAAAAAAAGCCAAACATTTTCTACCTGACGTGGGGGCAAAATCTTTCAGAAAACACCAAAACAACAGTACATCACGTTTCTTACAACGAGCCAGACAATCCG
Source organism: Corymbia calophylla (assembly GCA_014182845.1). Taxonomy (NCBI): domain Eukaryota; kingdom Viridiplantae; phylum Streptophyta; class Magnoliopsida; order Myrtales; family Myrtaceae; genus Corymbia; species Corymbia calophylla. The sequence goes on along the minus strand of CM024698.1, from coordinate 10,928,428 downwards.
AAGATCCTCCGTCCAGTTCATTAGCTGCGGTTCCGTTTCCGGACCGAAATGCTGGCAGCTATTCCTTCCTAACCTAACCGTCCAAAGCCCGTCCGAATTTCGGCTCCGGCCCGTCCCTGTCGAGTCAAAAACGCATGCGCGAACCGGGAAAAAAGGGCGGGAGCACGTGGCAGCAATTCTCTCCAGCCACTGGCCGGCGGCTGGAGAGAAGACGAGGTCGGGGCCGGGAGGAGGGCACGAAAGGGCGCGGAAAGTTGGGCGGTTGGGTTTGACTTTTGACCCGCCTCCCCGTTTCTCCCAGGGAGGCGGGTTGGTGGTTGACCTTGGACCGAAGCTACGCGTGGAGAAATCGCAACCTTGACCAAGCTTCGTGTGGGACCGGATCGAGAACGGCCACCGGTCTTTGCGACATATCATGGGAGCTTCCTGCCTATGAAGCTGGCGAGATCGAAGGTTGAGATCGCATTTGGTCGGTAGATGCCAGGTCCAAATAAGGGTTTGCCTCATAAATCTAGCTTGTAAAGTGGTACGGGACCGACCATTCGACATGATATAGCTTTTCCTAATAATCGTACTTTTTCAAAAATTCAGTGTCGATGGATCGAACAAGAAAGAAATTTCATTCATCGATCAACAATTTGTAAGATTCCGTGCATCACGATATTAAATACGATAAAGTGCACGTCGAAATTTTCAGTGATTCAACGGATCGGAAAAACAACCTTGATTTATACTTTTATACAATATTGCAAGTTGTATATTATTGTAATGTTGGCAATATTAGGAAATTAAATATTTGTTAGAGATATTTAGGATTTTTTTCTGATTTTCTATATATATTTTAATTATGTACATTTGATTTGATTTCTATTGATTTTCTCTATATAAGCTTGTAAATAGATTCTTTTTGTACTCATTTAATATATCGAATCATATAGAAAATTATAACCCTCTTTTCTATTTTCAATATTTAACTGTTATCATGGAGACTACCTTTTTTTTTTAATTGTAATTACTAAATTTTGGACGTAATTTGGGTAATAAAAACTGTTACAGTCTCCGCAGGTAACATCAATCATTAAATGAATTCGGTCCCTCGGACAAGATAGGTTGACCTTAGGATTGGACTTGGGACACATAATTATCACTTTGTACCCCAAGAGAAGGACCACAATGGAGCGGACCTTTTGCTCCCTCCCCCTCCCCGGGTACAATTGCCTTGTGGCTTTTGTTATAAAGAGTTTAATTTGAGAACCGACAATTTTCATGAAAAAATTAGAAAATTATCACAAGAGAAAGTGTAAATATGTATGTATATATATTAAATTGAATATGACCATTTAGGCACAATAGATCCAATACAAGTTTCGCAAGAGTCTCATAGATCAAATTATCTAGTTTCATCTTGGTATGTACACTAGATTTGGAATTAATTTCTCATATCGACTTAACATCAGCACATATCGAGGACGTCATTCTACACGCAGCCTAGTGGAAACGGGAATTTCCGAGTGCGGATATCTTCTTTGTTTTTGTGAAGAAAAATTGTTCTCCCACTTTCCTAAAGATCGTGACTTGAAAATATTCCAGACTCTAAACTTGCATGCTTGGTTCCTACAAGAACATCTTGGTAATTTTTTGTAATCAGTCGAGACTTCTCCTTCGAACATGCATTTGGTCTTTTGTATATAATTTATAATGGGACTAGTGGGGAACAATCATTGAGACAAGACTATGCATTTGGGTCCCAATCAAAAGTTGAAATCCTGTGATTATTGTCCTATCAAGATCCACCTTTATTGGTATCGATAGTACCTCGAAGTTGTGACTAAACTTTTCTTTTTTAGTTTCGTATGTGCCTCCCGTGCCGTATTACCTACGCTATTGGCAATCAAAGCAGAAATTGTTAATGAAAACTCTCTTATATATTAGCTATGCCCACTTCAACCTCGAAATTTTAGAAAAATCACTTTTAAGGAAAACACAAAAATATATTTTTTTAATATGTCCTGTCACTATTAGATGAGATCATAATTCATGACAATCGAGATAACTAGTGAATGATAAACGGATCTCTTTTTTTCCGAAATCGAATGCAAAATAATTGTTTAGTACTCTAAAGTTTCTCATCTCACCGTTTACATGAAATTGAAATTAGATTTAAAAAATAGATTAAATTCCTCACATACTATCTCGTATTTTATTAATATAATCTTTTTCCACCGTTTCCCCCACCGTAGTTACTTAAATTTTAGGATTTCGAAATTTGTGGACTTTTTCAACAATAGAGGCGCACAATTTCCAGGTGGATTTCTGACGTGGGGAAGTCAACAAGAAAAGTCGATTTGCCATTGGAGGACAAAGCTCAATTGTAGACAGTTTGCGGGTTACAAGACAAAACGAATTTCCCGGCGAATTTGGATGTTTTTTGGAAAAAAAGTCCAAAGTTAGAGCATCCCACAAGAAAAGTCTTCTCACTGGACGAAATTCTAAAAAGTCTTTGACTTCCAACCCACGTAGAATAGCTTCCAAGGACAATTGTGCTAAGCTACTTTAGTCATGGCTTAATTATCCAATAATGTCATTTATCTAGCCTCCTCGTTCAATTCCGAGTCGCTTATAGGCACGTACATGTAATCAATTGTCAAACAATTGAAAAGGCCCAAGTTCATTAGCTAAAATTGGGTAGAATTAATAGAATGACTTGATCGTATCGATTTAACAAATTTTTTTGTAAGCAAGCGCCGCAACTTGATCTTGTTTTTGCGATAGATTTTATGATTTCCAAGGTACTTATTCCTTCAAAAATATTAACAAAAGTATCATTACAATATCCTAAGTCTTACAACGATAGAATGGTTCGCATTTTGCTTCACTTGCCGGTGGCAGTGGCATATTATGCCAAATGGGGTCAATTGACTCCACTCAACTTCAAAACAACCTTTAATTACAATGATCACCTTTTTGAATACATCTTTGGTTTTTGACACCACTAAATTTTTATTTTATTTTTCTTTCTCGCAATCCCAATTTCTTAATATATTTTTAATGAATTTTAGATTATTATCTTGGCTATATAATTAAAGCGGAATGTAGCTTAGTTACGCATAAGAAGTGCAATATAAAGGTAGATGTAATTATAGTTTTCTATCGCCTATTTGCATGTAACTTAAGTTAAAATCTTTCGTGCCAAAAAGAAAAAGTTAAAAATCTTGGCAAGTGTCCTAGTACTCCAGGGACATTTTTAGGCTGTTTTGGTAATGGTTTGTACAGGCTAGGAAATCATGTCCGGACTAGGTTGATCTAGAGCAAGAAATGTGACCCATAATTCACGGACTAAAATTAACAAATGCAATTTATGAACTCAATTTAAAATTTTTAAGGATCAACCAGTAAATTGCATAAAGTGCACATGTCTTTGGAATTTGAGCTTAATTATTTCCTACGGTAAAACGGTACTTCATTTCGTTGACCCCACGAATTAAAGTTCCAACTTTGCCACCTTTCGTCGGTGCAACTAGTACTAAATGGTCAAGCACTCCTTATGATAGTTTTGCTTACATGGTTTAGGCATGTCAGCGGCTTCAATGTCTGATCAAATTTCATTGAGAACGTAGAACCTACTCGTGGATCGATTCTCAAATTTTTGGAAATTACAACTTATTTTTTTACTCTGGAACATGGAACCCAACCTTTTGTAAGTTTTAGGTTTACTCAAATCTCACTTGATTCTTATTTGAACGATGACAATGAATCATTATCTCTAATGGTCACTATTTATTATTATAATCTATTGGTCACGATTTATATTTAGACACATAAATAATATGAAATAATGAAGTAAAAGTTTCAAGCAAGCTTAGTTTAGTGTTTTCATATTATATACTCATCATTAGACATTATTGAATATTGTAAGATTGCGTGAAAATATAAAACAAAACAAAAAATACAAAAACCTATTACACCTCAAACATGTCCATTGGACTTGAGACTTATTATACATACCTTGGAATTTGGAATCAGAGCGGCTCCTACCGATCCAGTTTTTAGGGTTCTAATTCAACCTTTAGACTATTCTTCCCCTACACGGGGTGAGTTAATTACCAAGAATATCGAGAGAGTGTCGCCCCCGCAACCTATATGCTGCCGCCAGACTTTACTGGCGTGTGATCTTGGATTTCGACCCTCTATAATCTTACTTGACCTCATGAGAACATCGGTATTACGAAGTTGGGATATTCTCAATCATGATCTAGGTCTTCGAGGTCGAATTCATATTGAGAGCGACTGAGATTGAAACTCTGTTTCTTTTTTTTGCCCTATCAAAAGTCGTGCCCTACATTAAAGAATATAACATGATATTGAGGGGGGGGTAAGACATAACCCATCATTCTCCATCACCCGAACACGAAAAAGGGAACTAAAGATGAAAAAAGCAAGTTCCCACTCAAAATTCCGGACGAGACTCCCTTTTCCTGACGAGCCCGCCCGCCCGCCCGCTCAAGCCAAGCCCCACGCCAATGGCGAGTCCGTAGGAACGGGCTCGGGCGAGGAGTCTCGTCCTCCGTCAAACCCTTATAATATTCAGAGAAGACCAGCACATGGTCATCATCGGTAACCGAGGGAGGAGGAGAAAAGAAAAAAAAGAAGTACCAGGAAGCAGCTAAGAAAGAAGGCCTGAAATCGCTTTGAAAAAATCATATATTTTTTTCTCCGTATTATTAAAAAAAATGAAAATAAAAGCCTTTCACCGGTTCTGCACGCCTTTCACGGTTCATGGGTCAAGCTGACATATTAAGAAATGGCCGGGCTACTGACAAAGGCGAAGAGCGTGGGCCCCCCCCACCGGGCCACCGTCAGTGGCGTTGCCCCCACGCCGCTATAAATACGCGCTCCCCCGCCTGTCACCTTCCCCCTCATTATTTCGCTCCCAACTCACCATCATCATCACCATTATTTCTCTCTGCCTCCATCGTCGACGCCTTCTGGTTCTGCCACCTTATCAAGAAGCAGGGCGTTCATGGCGTCAACCTCCCTAACTTTCTCTCCTTTGCATCTCCGACCCACGGAGCACGGCCACGGCGCGTCCCGGCGCCGGGCTGCCGCCCTCCGGGTCCCCATCCCCGCCGCGTCGCCGCCTCCGTGTCGGAGAGGCCGGCCGTGCCCCCGTCGGTGGTGGCCTCCCCGCCCGGGCCCGGGCCCGACCCCAAGCCCAAGCTCCCGCTCCGGAAGATCCCCGGCGACTACGGGCTGCCGCTGGTGGGGCCCTTCAAGGACCGCCAGGACTACTTCTACAACCAGGGGCGGGATGAGTTCTTCAAGTCCCGCGTCCAGAGGTACGGGTCCACGGTGTACCGGGCCAACCTCCCGCCCGGCCCGTTCATCTCCCAGAACCCGCGCGTCGTCGTCCTCCTCGACGGCAAGAGCTTCCCCGTCCTCTTCGACGTCACCAAGGTCGAGAAGCGCGACCTCTTCACCGGCACCTTCATGCCGTCCACCGAGCTCACCGGCGGCTACCGCGTCCTCTCCTACCTCGACCCCTCCGAGCCCGCCCACGCCAAGCTGAAGAAGCTCATGTTCTTCCTCCTCAAGTCCCGCCGCGACCACCTCATCCCCGAGTTTCACTCCAGCTTCACCGAGCTCTTCGAGACCCTCGAGGCCGACCTCGCCGCCAAGGGCAAGGCGGGCTTCGGCGATCCGAACGACCAGGCCTCTTTCAATTTCCTGGCCCGCTCGCTCTTCGGGGTCAACCCGGCGGACACGAAGCTCGGGCTCGACGGGCCGAAGCTGGTCGGCAAGTGGGTCGTGTTCCAGATCAGCCCCCTCCTCGTCCTCGGCCTCCCGAAGCTCGTCGAGGACCTCGTCATCCACACCTTCCGCCTCCCGGCGTTCCTCGTCAAGGAGGACTACAAGCGGCTCTACGACTTCTTCTACTCTTCCTCCGGCGCCGTCCTCGACGAGGCCGAGCGGATGGGGATCTCGCGCGAGGAGGCTTGCCACAACCTCCTCTTCGTCACCTGCTTCAATTCGTTCGGAGGGATGAAGATCCTCTTCCCCAACATGGTCAAGTGGATCGGGCGGGCCGGGGCGAAGCTCCACACCGAGCTGGCCCGGGAGATCCGATCGGCCGTCCGGGACGCCGGCGGGAAGGTGACGATGGCGGCGATGGAGCAGATGCCGCTGATGAAGTCGGCCGTCTACGAGGCCCTCCGGATCGAGCCGCCGGTGGCGCTGCAGTACGGGAAGGCGAAGCGGGACCTGGTCATCGAGAGCCACGACGCGGCCTACGAGGTGAAGGAGGGGGAGATGATGTTCGGGTACCAGCCGTTCGCCACCAAGGACCCGCGGATATTCGAGCGGGCCGAGGAGTTCGTGGCGGACCGGTTCGTCGGGGAGGAAGGGGAGGCGCTGCTCCGGCACGTCCTGTGGTCCAACGGGCCCGAGACCGAGAGCCCGACCCTGGGGAACAAGCAGTGCGCCGGCAAGGACTTCGTCGTCCTCGTCTCGAGGCTGCTCCTGGTGGAGCTCTTCCTCCGGTACGACTCCTTCGAGATCGAGGTCGGGACGTCGGCGTTGGGGTCTTCGGTGACCCTCACGTCCCTCAAGCGAGCAACCTTTTGACCATATCCCACGCCAATCGGATAGAAAAAAAAAAAAAGAAAAAAGAGGAATATAAAATAGCGATATAAAATTTTAAAAAAATAAAAATTTCTGAGCTTTTGTTTTGGCTACTTCACGAGTAATTCGATCGTGAAAAGCGACTGAGTTTTTTGTTTTTTGTTTTTTATTTTTGTTTTCTAAATTAGAAACTTACCTAACACATGCTCGAAAGTTAGTGGAACTTTGCTTCAATGGGTCCAATGTTGGGGATAGTGGAGGATGACGAGGGGAGGGGGGGCAGTGGAGAAGGACTCAGGAGCTTTTCTTTGCATCACATGTGTAGAAAATTTGGGTTAGTGCTGTTTGTTCTTTTCTGTTTTTCGTAATTATTTTTATTTTCTTTTTTCCATGCCCTGTTTCTTTTTGAGGACATGTAATGGGGGCGCGACATCCTTAGTGCGGTGGTGGCACTGCTGCTTTTTATTTATTTATATTTTTTGTACGAAGATTGCTGCTACATAAATCGAACATGTGAAAGTCGAAGCAAAGAAGAAGAATCTTATTTCTCTTTCTTTTTCCCTGATGCTTTTCCTATACTTAGCGACGATGGCTGGTCCCGATCGCCTATCTGCCTTTATAAAATTCGGGGCAAGGATCCGAAATCGAACGGACGAATCGCGATTCTGACAAACTCGTGCAAAAAGAAAGAGAGCCCGCCAAGTGAGAATTCTCGATTTGGAAAAGGTGAAAACAGAGGGTTTGCAGGGAATCCATTCACATGGATCCGGCTCCGGCCACGATCGGAAAGCGTCCTTCCGTATTAGACCAGGTGCATTCGATCCACCACCCTTTGAAAAATGTCCAATTAGCTATTTCGGTTCGTTGTACTTTATAAAAAAAGGTCACGGGTGACGGGCCTTGATTGTGGCAGTAGCATCAGTCTTATTAGATCCCTAAATTTTTAAAACTCATATAATTTAGTTAGATCTTTTATATGCGTGATACTTAGTTTAGTAAGTTAGTACAACGTGGCTCTTATTTTAATATAAATCCAGGGTTTATGTATTTTTAAATACACAATTGATTGTTTCATTAAAATACTGGGAATGACGTAATGCATGAGAACTAATAGTAGATTCTTTTCTCTTGGTGTGCGAGTGTACGGATAATTGTATTTCTGAAAAAAAAATGGAGCTTTACTAACCAGGAATATCTTTGATTGTATGCTTGAAATGTATTTTCTCAACAATATTCAAAATCATGATTCTACATGTCAATTCTTAGATGACTTTTTGAATGTTTCTAGAAAGTCTTTTTAATGAAAGTAACCATCCACTGTCCAAATAACTACCTCCACTGAAATTTATGAAACGACCATTTTAGATCTTGTTATCGTAATAAATTTGACGGTGGACACGAAATTTAACTATTATTTTTTTATTGAAAATGAATTTGGATGATTTTTGATACGTGAATATGAGTAGGACTTTCTAAGTAGGAAATATGCGTCTCACAAAAGTAAGAGATTTGGTATGTACTTGCCCAGGGAATATCGGGATTTAACGTACGGAATGATAGAACAATAAAATATAATATGAATAAAAAAATTCAAATAAAAAAAGAAAATATTCAAAATTTAATATAATTAATATTATTATAAATGCTTTCTTCACATTTTATTTTTATTTATATTAAGATTGGGATACTAGAGTTGATAAGCGCTAGGCGGGATGCAAAGTTGAATAAAAATGTAAAAAGATAAAAAGAATAATAATAATAGATTGAGAGTCGCCTGAAAAAAAAAAGGGCAATTTTTTTTTTCAGTGGAGAAAATGAGCGAGGTGGTCATCGTTCGAGTGAAGCAAGCGGCTGCTCGAGTGTGGATGGGATTATGATTGTTATTTTTTTATTTTATTTTTTGGAGGGTAGTTCTGAAAAGAAAAGAAAAAGCAGCCAGTTAAATATTATGACTTAACGCGTGGGCGATGGGAGTTGGAACCAATCATCGAAGGTAATTACTTTTTGACTAACGGATAGGCGGTGGAAGGTAGTACCAATCATCGATGTTAATTAATTCTTTTGGGCAAAGATAGAAACTTTAATCAAGTTGGGAGATTGGACTATCGGTTATTGAAGAAATAGCAAAACTCCATCTCTCCTTTCAAATTTGGCATGCAGGAATTGAGTGAAGTGAAAGTACTTTGACCGATTAAATATGCAAAATGAAATTAATACTTAAGATATTAAAGAATATCGTTGTCATTCTATTGTCATACTTTTCATTGCACCATCCCTCTCAAGAGGTGATGCCACGAATTCGGGAGTAGAGTAAAGGTGGCTTTTCTATTATTAAGAGACAGACGGAAAAGTAGCCCAATTGGTATAAAATTACTGTGCGAATGTCAATTTAGTAATTACATTTTTAGTCCTAAATCATTGCTTGAAATTACAATATAATCCTTTCAGCTGATTTTCATCGTCGAAAATCGCTGATCTAATGGTTTGATTACATGTCGGCAATTTCCGATGAGAATTAATTAGAAAGATTATGTTAGAATTCCACGCAAAAGATTTAAAATTAAATTGGCAAAATTGAAATGTTTAAGATTAAATAGTCTTCCGTATAATGAGTTTAAAATCGATTGGACAATTTCCCTCAATAGAAACTATCGTCAAATTACCCATAGGAGATAAGTTCGTATACCCAAATGAGGAAACATAATTGGCAGGACAGATAAATGATGACATCTACCTATCTAATAAGTTGTATTAGTCTATAGGCCGACAGCCTATAGACAAATACAATTGATATAGACTAATACAATTGATTAGATAGGTGGCCCTTCCATTAAATTTTACTTATGTGTAACATCCGCCTATATAATCAATTATATTAGTCGCTGTTTCCAATATCATAATCGCATAAATATAGACAGACAATGACACATTCAATGAATTTTAGTGGTGCAATCTATTGCCCCCACCCAAACATCATTTGTAGATGCGAAATTACATTTTTATCGCCTTAAGTGCAATCCATGGCAGTCGTTCTCGTATTAGGGGACACCTTCTTCTTCTTTTTCATATTTTTCACAATTGCGGGCTTAATGTGGGAAGAAATGTCATTGTCGGCCTTAGAGACAAACGGGCTGCTTCAACAGGGATCCTTACGTAATTAAAACTCTAGATCCGACACTGTTTAACCCACGATTTACATCCATTTTCGAGCCGCAGGAACTTTCTGCGACGGCATTATTGCTTAGGCCCCCGAGCACGATCGCGACAGGACGTACATTGAAAGAGCTGAGCGAACACTTTCGCTGGCGGTGGGCCCAAAGCTGCTGCTGTTGCAAAGGCCCGATTTCCCTGGTGATATATGAGGCTGTGCCCATGAGTCGCATTATCCATGTGCAATTCCATATGCGCACGTTAAGAAAAAAAAAGGGTAAGCGGGCACGCATATTAGTGAAATATGAGTAGATATACCACTTGCAAGCTACGTGTCGAGAAAACATTGTTTGTGTTGGGATAAGACACTTGTCTCTACGGTACATCAATCGTTGGAGTATTAGGTCTCGCGTGGGAATGTATGGATAGGATCTCATTCGACGGTCGATATACAGGGGCCATGTGCAATTCTACATGCACACACAAAATAAAAATAATAATGAAAAAACGTCAGTGTACACGCATGGTAGTAGATATACCACATGCAAGCTACGTATTGGGAAAACATTGTTTGCGTTGGAATATGACACTAGTCCCTAGGGTATATTAGTTGTTGGAGTATTAGGTCTCATGTGGGAGACCTCATTTGACAGTTGATATACCCGGGTGATCAATGGTTAGTGCTTTGGACAATACAACCTCCTATGTCAAGACGCCGGCTTTCCTTAGAGATGGTCATCGGAAGAGGAATGAGTTAGGGTTTTGCGGTACCATAATTTCCACGCTGGATGAGAGATGACCAATGAAATGACTTATGATGTGAAGATGGGTGTAAGTTTTTTGGGATTAGGATCCTCCACCTTGCGAGGCACTCAGCTAGGTGTTTTCCACTAATCTCGACTGTTGATTAAGGGTGCGCATGGTACCTGAAATCGAAGAATCTGATTTGTAGGAATCTGTCCGGTTCTAAGTTTCAAAATTTAGGGAACTTATTTTGACGAGTAGATTCAAGGTTCCAATTCTAGGATATGTTGGAGCCTTAAACCTAGAACTTTGAATCTGGAATAGATTTGTGTTTTTTTAGTCTCTGTCTTTGTGTGATTTTGCAGTATTTCATGACGTCCGACAATGAGTGCATAATCTAAAACTACTAATCTAAGCTTTCATTTATGACTGATGATAAGTCCGATAAAACTACCGTTCTGATACCATAAAGGTTTTCTATGAACTCTAGGCTCAACAACTTGAGTAGCAAACTTATGACAGGTATGTTATCCCACACACGGCTCTCCTAGCCTTAATAGGGATTGCTTGTTAGCCACCAAGTTCCTTCTCAAGTCATGAACTTAGACTATAGTAATCTCTAGATATCGGAAACTCTGATGCACAGGATCCTAAGAGGGCAAGTGTAGAGCATATTTTAGGATTTTTCTTAATCATAGTGTCTATTTAGAATCACCGTTCTAAACTAGAAGAGAATGGGAGTGTTTAGAAGAACATGTTGATAGAATAGTACACAATACATTTCTTATTTCACTCTCTAGTTTTTACAATGGGGAGGCTCCTTGCTTATATAGGCAGAGGAGGATACAAGCGACAAGAGCAGACAAACTAGCCATGCTCGGATATAATTATTGGAACATACTAGCCACTTATGGGCTACAAGCATAGGGAGTCCTAAAGAAATCTCGTGATAGGCTATAAATAGTAAAATCTGTCTCATGTTACAGTGAATAGTAAACAGTGACTGGTGTTACAGTGATTTCGTAGCAACTATTTTGGCCACGCCCCGTTTCTAACATTATAGTCATAGTCCGAATCATTAGAGCTATGATGAGCTAGCTGTGCTTTGAGTGGAGCGTCTTCGTCTGCATCAGATGGACTGGAGCTTCCGTCCTTTTCTCTTTTGAAAGCTCGGATGAGATTCTCGATCTTTTCTATCGACAGGTTGGGTGGACGGGAGGAGCTAGCACCGAAAGGATCGGAGAAAGAGCCGTAAAATGGGCCGTGATTTTGGGTGTCTCCCCAAGGGTCTTGAGAAAGTGGTCCCCCCCAAGGGTCATAGGGGGTGGAGGAGTCTGGATTGTTCTGTCGGAAGACATCGAGAACTTCTTGGATTTCGTTTCTCACGGGATTCCAAGCTTCAAGGTGATCCCAAGACATAGGGACATTTGCAGGAGGCCATGCTTCTGGTGGGATAACTCGATTTTCTTGACATAGGATCCTCTGTAGTTCTCGAGATGCAGGTCTGCTAGTAGTGATGGAATATGGAAGTGTCTGGTAAATTCGTGCTACTTCTTGAAAAACTTGGGGCCGATAGGATGAAGTTCCTGTAACAGAAGGTTTATCAGAAATCCATCCGGTGGGATGACTGTATGTCCATGGTCGGTGGAACAAGACAACCGTGTGTCTTTTGGTTCAGGTCTTCCTTGAAGATTCTGGACTTTGAAGAGTTCCTTCCAGTATTGGAGCGGTTTAAACCATGCGAAAATATCCAGGAGATATTTCTGGTTGTGATCATGACCAGCTGTGTCTTTGATAAAAACCTGCAAAATTTTGTCAATGGGAAATTCAATGGCTATGGTGTATAGGTTGAACATGTACCAAAATAACCATTTCAGGTCTTTTGGAAATTATCATTGGGAGACCATTGGAGAGTATGGATGAATGGATATTGTGGATGAAGTCCTTCTGGTCTGAACATTAATTCGCCATGTTCTCGAAAAATGCGGAGATGATATTCCCACATTAATCCTAGAAGTCTTTCCTTCAGAACATTGTGTCGAATTGCCAATGGGACATCAGGAGGATACTTAAGGCTTGGCCATCCACCATAAAGGTTTTCTATGAACTCTAGGCTCAACAACTTGAGTAGCAAACTTATGGCAGGTATGCTATCCCACACACGGCTCTCCTGGCCTTAATAGGGATTGCCTATTAGCCATCAAGTTCCTTCTCGAATCATGAACTTAGACCATAGTAATCTTTAGATATCGGAAATTCTGATGCACAGGATCCCAAGAGGGCAAGTGCAGAAAATCTTAATCATAGTGTCTGTTTCAGAACCACTAGTCCGAACTTCCATTTTATGACTAAGACTTTATTTTGTGAATGTTTCATATTATTCGTGTTCTAAATATAAGTTGTGGTCAGTGGATTGTAGCAAAAAGTGATGACTATTAAAGGTAATGGTTCACTGCAATCGTTCAATTAATAATACATGTGAAACCTGTGTAGACCTTGAAACTTGAGCTCAGAACTTGTGACAGGGTAGCTTTAAGGTTTTAAGGTATGTAAGGTAGATTCTAAGTTCCAAAAAATAAAGAACTTTTTTCAATAGGTTGATTTCAGGTTCCAAGTGGAATTTGTACGAAATTTAGAACCGTTCACTCCTACTGTTGATACTCAATTGAGGTATGCGCCGCTAGGGACAGTCATGGAGACACGAGGGGAACATCTCCCGGGGATGAGGATTCACGGCCCGACTTAATCAGCGACACCACCAGAAACTTGATATCTTTTGAATAAGAGTGCTTGCTCATTCCATTTCGTTCTAGGGTTTAGAAGGATCTGATGTCCAAACTGATCTTTTTTTCTCATGGAACTTACGACATTATTTGTATGAGTGGAACTGTCGTGCCAGAGAGGAGATGCAAACTACGGGAGGAATTACTTTATTTCTGGGCACTACAGAACAAACATGCTGCCGAGCGTATTATCCAGCAAGTTAGAGACAAAACTTGACTATAAATGCATTATACTTGTGTTTTACAGGAGGATGTAAAAGCTTCGAATGGAGAGGGCTTCAAGTCAACGGAATCACCCCGGAGAGTAAACTGCTTGACGAGGGAGGGCTCTCTTCACTTGTACACGAATCTTTCATTGATGCCGTTGATTTACCCTCTGCGCTCCCTACTGAGCTCACGGCGCTGCCTCCGCTTTGATCGCCAGCGCTGATCACCTTTCTAATCTCCGGTTTGGCTCTTCTTTGGGGACAAATTAGCAACTTCTCGCTGATACTGCCCGAAGAAGAGCACGAAGATGTCTCGGACAAGGTCGTGCAACTTTTCTCTTCGGAAGCAGACCATCTAGCGAGCCCGATCTGGTCCAATTCATCGGCCACTTCCTTCATGGTTGGCCTCATGTCTCGGTGAGATGCGAGGCACCGGAATGCCAGCTCGGCGACCTTCTGCACCGACAAGTACGTCCACTCTTCCTTGTGCACGTCGAGGGAGGGGTCGATGATCTCATCCAACCGTGCCCTCCCAATCCTATCCGTTGCCAGATTGGCCAAGTTCACTTCGTTCTGAGGCCGCGAGAAGTCCACAACCTTCAATGACGTGATGATCTCCATGAGCACTACGCCTAAGCTGTAGACATCCGATTTGTCAGAAAGGTGGAAATCCTGATGGTACTGGGGATCGAGATAGCCCGGGGTGCCCTGTGGGGCGGTCGAGATGTGGGAGTCCTCGAGCATGCCGAGTCTCGAGAGGCCAAAATCCGCAACCTTGGACTTGAAACTGTAGTCCAGAAGAATGTTGCTCGACTTGACATCTCTATGGTATATTGGGGGCTTGATGGAGTGGAGATGGGCAATTGCTTGAGCAGTTTCTGTGGCGATTTTGAGCCTGATGGGCCAGGCGAGTCCTTGACCCCGCTGTCTGTGCAAATGCTGGCACAACGTGCCATTAGGCATGAACTCATAGACAAGGATCTGCTCGCCTTTCTCAATCGAGCAGCCGAGGAGCTTGACCAGGTTGGGGTGGCTCACGGACGACAGGAGCTTGATCTCGTTCATGACTTGCTCGACGCTGTCCCTCTGTTTCATCCTCTTGATGGCGACCGACTCGCTGTCGCCATTCAATTTCCCCGAATAGACCGTCCCGAACGCCCCGGTCCCTAGCCTCTGCTTCTCTGCGAAGTAATTCGTGGCTCTCTCGATCTCTTTGTAGGGATAGAAGGTGATGCTGCTCCTGCCCGAGGCCTCAGACAGACGGCGCTGCACCTTGAGTTGAGCTTTCCATTTGCTTCGCCGTCGAAAGAAACAGCAGATCAAGCCCAAACTGATCATGAGGGAAGCCCCGACTACAACACCTGAAAACAAAGAAACGGATGACATGAGATGACAATTTAACAGGTATAGATATGAACATCCCTCTAATTCTCATGTGAAGTCACAAGTTACTTTTTCTATGAGCAATTCAGAACCACAGAACACTCAACAATTATTTATGATCATATAATTAATTTTGATAGGAAGAAAAATGTACCTCCAACTAGAACAATTATTCTGGTGGTTCCTCCACATTGGCCAGAGAGATACTTTGCAGGATTGCACATGAACGCGTCTGCTCGCAAGACAAGAACAAGAAAACAAGGTCAGCACTCAGCAGGATGAGCATTTTCGTCATCACATACCGAAAAACAACACGGACATCTCGACTCGATAAACTCTTGGGAGGCGCCACGATCGGCACGACCCGAAATCAGTTTCCCATGAAGCCTAAGTTCCGGTTAAGCGTGAAAATTAAGAGCTATCTCGACCCCGAAAGCATGGAACTAAGAGGAGCAGTCAAACTGTCATTGTCTACTAGAATGTCTTTTTGGAGTCTTGACAAAGTGAAAGAGCTACCAATGTCGGGGTTAAGTTCAACGTTCTCATCCCATGCGTGCCCTCCAAAGTCGAGATTCTGGGATTTGGGCGGATCTCTTTGCACTTTGTGTGCTTCTAAAGTCCATAGGCTGAGCCATCACCAATAACACCGCCCCAACAAAATCTGCCCTTCTTCCATTGACTATTGTAATTCTAGAGATCAAAATCACTCAGGAGCACAGTCAGCATCGTTCAAAGAATCCACTGATTTCAGCGGCGATATACGTTAGGTGAAACAACCCACTCTTGAGCGCGACGCACTCCTCGTTCTCTCCCCCCCGTGCCGGACAAAAGAGAGGACAATAATGGCGGATCGTTCCTTAACGAATCAAGGAGAAAAAGCGGGACACCGGCCCAAATATTTTATGCACTTTGACCTGACTTCACGACACAAACTTGGTTAAGACGATGCTAATCGTCCTTCAAGGGGTCCCATGTATTATTGTCCACCCCGCTAATGGGGTCACTGTGCGTTTACTTTTGCAGTGTTTTAGCGGGGGCAAACGTGCTCATGTAACCAAACCAGCCACCATGGCCACGAAATTCCGTGCCGAATAATCATAAAGAAATGATCTCGTCAAAGACGGAAAACGGGGTCTTGGCCGGCCATGACATCCACTCGAATTAGGATAGGATAGGCGTCCCTCTCGACTCGATTGAAGAATACCCCAGCCAAGTTTGAAGAATTAGGAGTTATTGAATGGATTTTGCATGCATACCAAATTAGATAGGAACATTTATAGAGGTTGGTCTCACCAAACTCGGTTTCTAGTGAAAGTTGATCCTTTCGCTGAACAATATACTCGGCGATGTCTCTATGATAGAGTAATTTACATAGATTCCTAGAGGCGTTCCCGTACGTTAAGAAGCTAAAGCAGGATCTGGTTAGCATCGATTAGTTTGACTTTAGTTGAAAGAAAAATTAGGGCAGCATGAATATTTTCTTGGGTAAGTAACATAAAATAACGAAATGAAAGAAAACTTTAACCCTTCTCCATCTCCAATTCAATTCACGACTGTTTGCTAATTGCAACATTTCACATGTTTTAATTCCTTTTTTAAAACCTTTCCAGAGATTGCTGGTGGGAAATTATGGTTGGAGGGAGGCTTTCATGAAGGTTTAATTCCTATGTTGTCGTTTGCATGAAAGAGATTACCAAACTACAAAAAGGCGTCGCCACAATTTTATATGGAAAGTAGACATTTTAGAGAAATCCCGTACGAGCATTTTTAGCACCAATTTTTCAATTAAATCGCGGAAGATAATTGGGTCAAAAGAGTCGAGGACTAACCTCTCCGGCAGCCGGTGCCGGCCAAGAACCCGTCGCCGAGGAACCCATGCCTGCAGTTGCACCGGTACCCATTTCCGCCGCCGTTGGGCAGCCCCGAGAGCTGAAAGCAGTCCGCGTCCTGGGAGCACTCGCACTCGTCGCCGTTCACCCACCACACCAGCTGTAGCATCTGGACGCCCAGCGACACCGACACGTTATTCAGGTCTTCTGCCGATATCGATGACAGGAAGTACTTGCAATCGAGGGCGAAGAGCTTGCTGCGGTTGAGAAACGCCGTGGTGTAGTGGTTCGCCTGCTCGGAGTAGCAGCTCATGCTGGTGTTGGCGTTGGTCTTGTTGTTAGGTTCGCAGAGGGACTGGAATTGGGCCTGGATGATCTGGGTCTTGGGCACATCGCAGGGGGAGGTCTGCGTGCAATTGTTGAGCAGGATGGCGTTCTTCCCCATCGGGGCGTAGTTGCGGCCGTAGAGATGGTCGATGGCCCCGAACGGGCGCTCGCACTTGGCTTCGATGGTGACGGCAACGGTATCCTGGGACACGGACTGCACCAGGAACTCCCCTATGAAGGCGTCCCCGTTGTCGGAGCAGTTGAGCTGGATGGGGCATCCCGGCGAGAACCCGAACGGGTAGCTCAGGTTCTGATTCCCGGTCGTGCTGGCGCCACAGGTCTGGCTGCAAGGCGCGCGGGCGGTTCTACGCGCCGCCGCCGCGAGAATAGGCAAGACCACGCCGGCCAAGAGGAGGAGGGTGGGCAGAGCGGTCTTCGGCATCATCGGGTACATCGACCGGACGTCCTCGCCGTGTCTAGATGGTTGTGGATGGAGTGGAACGACACAGCGGGTCGTTGTTGTCAGCGAGAAGCATGAGGGAAGGACCAGCAACAGTCGAGCGAGAGCAAGTTCTCCTCCAGCTCCCACCTTTTCAGCCTTCTTTTTCAGCGGATTAGGTTTGGTTTTAAGTAGGGGGATCGTGCTGGGGGGGAAGAAGGAGAGTTAAAAAGGAGGAGGAGGACCTGTGGAATCTTTGGACAGCGCTTAGAAAGAGAAAGTTCCTTTTCACACTCGTGGATGGAGGAGGAGATATAACGAGAAACCGAAGCGGGATCGAACAGCGTTCAACGTCGGCATATTTCACGGAAAGCGGAGTGGTCGTGTCGTGACTGCGGATGGGACAAGGAAAATTAAGGGCAGGAGTCCCGATCGAGCAAGCAAACGGTGCTCCGGTCAGCCTGACGTTTTACTTTTCTTCGAAGGGGGATTATGTTATGTCATGTGTTGGTGGTGCTGATGAATTGCCATTTAGGTCCCTAAAGCCAGTCGAAATTGACAGTTGACCACAGGCAAAATGGAACGGTGATCTGTCATTTCGGAACCCTTCCCGTGGAAATATTAAACAATAAAAGAAATGGAAAGAATATAAAATCACACGTCAATATTGAACATGGCAAACGAATCAAGAATGAGGAGATTTTTTCTTATTTTTTAATATACGGGAGAGTTTCTAGATGGAGCTTGTAACCCCGCCGTTTAAGCAAAGGAGCTCGAGCCGTTACCCAATAATGACCGGTCACTTCGTACACGACATCGTCATCTTTAGCCCTGCCTTTGATCCTGTGGCCCCGGAGTGGATCGAGGGGGGAGTCTAATTAGGGTCGTTCCGAAATG
Organism: Corymbia calophylla; assembly: GCA_014182845.1. Taxonomy (NCBI): domain Eukaryota; kingdom Viridiplantae; phylum Streptophyta; class Magnoliopsida; order Myrtales; family Myrtaceae; genus Corymbia; species Corymbia calophylla. The sequence goes on along the minus strand of CM024698.1, from coordinate 10,910,052 downwards.
CTTTCGCCCCACTTTATTAAAAACAGCAGTCCAATCTTTCTATCGTAAAGTACTTTCACAAATTATTAAATCACGTCTTTATCTTAAAATTTAAAATACTTAAATAATTATCAGTTGGCTATTTGATATATTGTCAAGATGTAGAAAGTTACACTTGAAATAAGCTAGTACCATAGTTTCATTTACATATTTTTCATTTCCCATTTTGTCGAGAATAACAACGCATGTTCTTATCTCATGTAGTTGTTACTGTCGCTATTACTATAACAGACTGATTTAATTCAAAATTCAAAATATTTTGTGTTAGACCAATTATATCTCATATAGCTGCTGTAATAGCTAGTAAATAAACTTTATAAATGCAAATGCTATCTTAGAGTTAGAAGAATAAGAAAAACTCATGTTCGAACTTATAGTCTAATTTTTACGTCCATTAAAGATAACACCTACCACTCTTTTAATCCCAATCCATCCTGAGTTCATAAAAACCTAAATCCTAGCAACTTTTGTCCCCCTCCCTTTCTCAACTGTCGCCACCACAAGCCCCAATGTGCCGGGCTACGAGGCTTGTAGCTCCCTCCACCACCACATTGCTATCGTCGCTAATTTCGGACCCCTTCTTTGCCTTTCGACGAAACTCAACACATCAAACCTCAATCGAGGTCGGATGACTTGGATGACGACGAAGATTATCATCATCATCAATCGGCAAAGGACATTGGTCCCGGCTGCGACTTTAGCCATCATGGGGAGAAGTAATAGAAAAAGCAAGGGTTTGGGTTTTAGAGTTAGATATTTAGAGAATTTGTGGCTTATATATATTTTTTTAAAAATTGAGTCGTGAAGGTTGAAGAGGGTTTCTAGGTACTTAAGAACATGTTCATTAAACGGCAGTTTCTTCTTCTTTTTTTTTGCTTTGGCTAAGAGAAGCAACTGGCGTATCAAAACCACATATATATTGTTCAGATATCGAAACAATATTCAATTGATATGTCTTCAAGTGTTTATCTTCTGAATTTAACAGGTTGAACTGATGCAAAACAAGAATTTAACATGTGGGGCAAAAAAAAAAAAGAATGTTTGGATCGATCGGGCCGCTCCTCCTTTTTTATGGGGTAAGATCAGTGCATGTGCCTAACTTTCGTATAGTACTTATTTAAGTATCATAATTTTTTTCACTCATTTAAATGCCGCAAATTTGAAAATCGATCACTTGAATGATTTGCCTCACCGGAAAATCTGATTTGGATGTTGGTCATCCTATGTGGCTTTGTGTTAGATATTTCAATAGTTTTGAACTATTGAAAGCTATTAATTTTTATAACAATTTCTTACCATTATCAATTTGTAACTATTTTTGTCCACCATTAATATAAAAAAGGTTTTTAATATTATATAACGACTATTTAATGATCATGTAACGACCAAATTTTTTATGGTTGTGTACCAGCTTTATAATGTTTCGTTTATTTCTACAAACACTATTTATTATTTTATAACAGCTTATAGCGGTTTGATTAATTAATATTTTTATTACTTAATATAAATATAAACAATCAATAGAATTTCTATGATTTAATAGAATTTTCATCTTTAATTATCAATTTATTTATAATGTTTCTTAAGTGCTCTTTCTTTCTTTTACCTATAGATTGTTACTGCAAACGTAATTAGAAAGTGATATCGATATATAAAAACAATAATATTCTTGCTTCTCTCTACGTATCTTTCATTTTCTTATTGGATTAAACACGTAACGTTGATTTTTTTTTCTAATAGTATAGAAAAAGTCTATTGTATCTTGGGATGATAGCTAGCAGAGCCTTGCACATTGAGTTTCATACTCCGAGGAGCGTAATTATCTTTAAGAATAGTGCTTGCACACCTTATATAATTCATTTTATTTTCCAGTCTTTTTCAATGTATTTTCAACAATTAATATTATTTTTATGTATTCTAATATATTTCCAACACCTCATGGGTGCTAACATAGATAAATTTTAAATATTTTTATAATATAATATAATATTATTTTTTTGCCCTTTTTTAAGGGCTAGTGACCCTAAAAAAAGGAAAAAAAATCATTTTTTTTTATATTTTTTCTGTTTTTTTTTTTGCCCCATTATAAAGGCTGGCAAGGGGTCGCCGCTGATCCTTGCTAGCCCTAAAAAAGAAGGAAAAGAAAAAAAAATTCAAAAATTCAAAAAAATGAAAAAAAATCCACATTAGATGGGAAATTAATTAAAAAAAATAAATGTAGAATGATTTGCTGGATATGACATTCAAATGATCGATTTTATTTTGATGTGACATTTGAATAAATAAAATAATTATGATGTTTAAGTAAGTACTGTACGAAAATTATAATACTTACGCTAATCTTTTCCCCATTTTCCCCTTTCCTAACACTTCCTATTTTTGGATTTTCACTTGTGAGGTGGTAAAATTGAAGTAAACGGGATCTTCCTAGAAATGTCATACGATCGGTCTCGTGACATACGGTCCATTCTCAGTCAAAATCAAAACCCATGCTGACCTAAGTCTTTAGTCCTCGACGTTCTCGTGGGGCTTTGGTTTCGACATTGACTAGCAAAGGGATTCAGGCACCAGGTCAACCGGGAGTACCCTTTTGACGCGCCTGATGAACGTTGACATAGTGCGTTCCTACTCTTAGAACACGTAAGTCTTACGTGGGACTTCCTTATGCTAAAGGTGAAAATTTGTCTACAAATTCATAAATTTATCGCAAATTTATCAATTCAGTACTAATTTTTTAATTTTATCAATTTAAATAATAAACATTTTCAGTTTTTATCAATTGAGTTTATCTGTCAAATTTTGATTATGTGATACGGCTAGTATTTACATTAACAATTTTTGGTCAAAATTAATTGGATGAACTTAATTAATAAAAAGTGAAAATATTTAAAATTCAATTATGAGATTTTTGTTAAAGAGTCAGATGCATTAAGCTCACATAGATCCGAATTATTTAAGGGAAAGAAGTCATATGAACTCGAATTATTTAAGAGGAAAGAAGTCCCGTGTAAGTGGCGTCTCCAAATATTAAAAAAATGAACAGGGATAAAAAAAAGAAAGAAGAGGCGTGTTTCTCTGGACGACCTAATTTTTTTTTTTTTTTTTTTGGGATAAAGACGACCTAGTTTGTTCCACTTAGTTGTCCAATAAAGTTGAACACTCATTGCACAACGTCGTTTCCGTGGGGCTCCCTTAGTCATCTTCCGTTTGGTTTTTCTAACACTCCATTCGTCAAATTTATGTCTTGACTCTTGAGCCGCACATAAGCAGATATTCTCTCTAGGAGCAAGAAATAAAACTTTTGAATCGGGTTTTTATTTAGTTTTCACCTATATGTGTTTTCCTACCTTACTAATATTTCAGGATTGTGATGATATTTCACATATTTCTGTTCTCTAGCCTTTCAATTTTTAGAAGCGATTACATATTGAATTGTAGATAAAATAATGCTAGACGTATTAAAAGTGATTGATGTACTAAGTACTTTATTAGGGTAGATATGACTACGTATTCACTCGTGAAAAATGATTTAAGGGTCTACAACAATAATCGTGCCCTTAGACAAGGACTTACTGAAATTACACAAACTTTTGCTTAATGACACGAGTACAGCCACACAAAATCAGGAGTATCTTAAGAAAAAATGCCCATTCCCGGGAAAGGCTCATCGGAATCTTACCACAATTTCCGTAGTGACGTGTACCTGTCCATATGGGAGATGGACCTACAATACAACAAGTTTGCGCCAAACGATTTTTCCTATATATATATGTTTGCACCCTTTTAACCAAATGATTTTAATAAGCACATAAATCGTCGGTAACCGCTTGATCATGTGTTAGTGTTGTCGAATGAATTAATTCAATGAAGCTTGAACAAAGTCCGACCAAGTACTTAGGAGAAGTTAAAAGCTGTCCATGGATTTAAATAAGGAAATTCTAGTTGTGAGTGTGCTCGAAGGCTCGAAGTTCTTGTTTTCTTTCTTCTCAGAAACACTTTGTTAGTCTTTACGGTCGTTTGTTTCGTGAAAAACACTCTCCACAGTTTCCGGTGTTTGGTTTGCTTTTGAAAAATGAGTCAACGAAATATGTTTTTTTAGATAGGAGATAATATTTTCCTACCAAAACTTAAATTTAGAAAAATAATTTTTTCGTTGAAAGAATCAGAATTTTTTTTCCAATATATGACTAGATATTGGCACTTGGATCCAAAATTCTATGTTTGGTAGAGGTGATCAGTTCCTGATCCAGTCCGGTTTTAAAGTAGAATTATGAATAAGACCGGGATGACCGGTTCTCAAATTCTGGGACTGTGGACCAGAACAGCCGGTCTTGGAATTGGGAATCGGATTGACCGATCGGTTCGGTGGAATTGGTAACTTTTCTTTTTTGGGCAAAAATTTGTTAATGTTACGGTACGCTCAAAGACAATCCACTTTATTTATATACTGTTTTATCGATTCGTCATTTTAATTTGTATATAATTGTGTTTTCTTAAGACACTTACGATTTTTCTTTTCGAATTCTTAAGAAATTTTAAAATATATATTAAAAATTACAAGTCCGGTCCGGTTCCCACCTTGGAACTGTGAACAGGATCAACCGGCCACTGGTTTTAAGAATGGGAACTGGGAACCAGATTGCCGGCTACGGGAACTACCCAAAATTGGCCAGTCCGATTCAATTTGGGCAGTTCCTAGGTTGGGCGATTCCCGTTGCACACCCCTAATGTTTGGACATGAAAACCTCAACATTGGTTCTTGGGTCTTTGGCGGCCAGACCTGGGTCCAAACCCCTGGTAGGAAAGAGAAAGAAATAAAGGGGAAAAAGGAAAAAAATAAAAATAAAAAATCGAAAAAATATTAAGATTTTATTAAAAATCATCCAGTCAATGTCGGGAGCACTACTAGAAAGACTGATATCTATGTTAGCGCTAACCAACCAAAATTGATCGAATGGATTGAATTTGCACATATGTAAAATGTTTAGGACTCAATTGGTCAAAAAAAAGTTTGAGACTGAATTGATACAACTATAATAGGATTATAATTTTTTTTTAGTAATTCTCTCGAAAATTCGGCATGGAAGGATAAAAGTCAAAATGTTTCTTTGTAATTGGAAATGGTAGTGAATGTAATTTAAGATGATTCATTATTCTCTATCTTAGAGATATCTCTTTAAGATATTTTTCTCTATTAGAGATAATTAGAATATTTATCTTGATTTTATGTATCTTTCAGAAATGCACATTGATCTTCCTTTTATTATGCATATTCTTGATTGATATGTTACCTTAGATCACTATCTAATAAAATCTGTAAATTTTATCTTAATACAGTAATATATAAAATCTCCACATTTCTTTCTTAATTCTTATCTTCAACTTTGACATTGCAAAGAAAAATTATGCTTTTTAGCTGCCAAATAATTTGAAGATAATGTGCATTTGCTTGGACTAATCCTTCCCTAGTCATGTCAATTTTTTCTTTCACGATCTTTCCCATGCCCATTCTATATCCTGCCCCAACATACGAGATCCAATCTTCTATTGCAGCAACAACAACTATGACGACAATGACGACCTGTATTAGAGATGGAAACTATATAACAATAAATGATATGTGATCACTTGGAGCCTTTTTATGTAGAGAGAGAGAAAATAACACAGTTGATGGCATCTAGACTCGATATCTCTTAAAAGTATTTCAAACTAAAGAAATGTCTTCCAAATGGGATTCAAAATCTGTCTTGGTTGTGAATATGGGAGAATGAAAACTTAGCCGACCCAACAATAATTCTTTTCTAGATGAAAATGTTTGAATAAATGGTATCTATAATCGAATACATGCGAACGAAAATAACTCACTAAAGTCCAATTCAATCGTACACCAAGAGTGGACTATGTACGACTTGAAGCACAAAGTACAGTATTAGAACCGTATGGATCCTTGTGCGAGTCACGTGCTATTGGAATCTCTCTCGACATGTCGCGATCGTCCTCCAAGGAAAAAACTTCAAGTGAACATATTTCGAGCACTTTGCTGTCAGGATTCCGCTTAAGAAACACAATCCTGCGACCGAACTGGTATGTTTCTGTCTTGAATGAGTGTGCGATGGTCAAAAATGGAAAAGAACTGCGTGTATACATGAGCCGAAGCTCTAAGAGAGTACATGTTTTCACTCCCGCTAGTCTACTAAACAGAACAAGCCAAATCGCAATATCTATGGCGCAGCAAAGGCGTCGTCGATCCACCGCTTGGTGTTGCTGCTGGTGACGGAAGCTTTCTTCGTCTTCTTGACCGCAGTAGAAGCCCCCGGAGAGGAGCCGAAGAGGGATTGCAGCGAGGCTCGGAATCCGTTCATACGCTTCCGCAGCCGAATCCGGCGCAGCACCTCGTCCCTGTCCAGCACCCTCGACGAGTGAGTAGGCTTGATGTACATGTGGGTGGTGACCGCCAAGTTATCAGCAGTGGTTGCTTCTTCTTCTTCTTCCTTCTCTTCGAGCTCTCCGGCCACGGAGACCCGCTTGCCCTCCGCGTCGCTGATGCTGTTATCATCGGCTTTTGAGAAAGTGGAAGTCATCTTCGCAAAGTTAAGAGAGCTGTAGTTAATCTCACAGTGAAAAGGGTGAGCAAGATCGTGGTCACGAGCCTCAGTGACAAGTCCTTTTATATACAGCAAAAAGCAGGAGATTATTCGGGGTCAAGTCAGGAGATTAGATGGTCGGTTTTGATGGGTTCGAGGCGGTACCAATATAAAACTTAAATCAGACACTAAACGGTCCAGTGCATCATGCTTTCTTATCAAGGTCGGTTTCAGTGAAATTAAAAAAGAAGACAGACAAGACCAGGAAAAAAACAATCTTTCATCGAAACCTGGCACACGTAAATCCACTTTACATCGTACCGTCGGCTAGGATGGGATAATGTGGGTTCCGTCTTATCCAACGGTGCGTATGATCTAGGCTCGCACGAATTAGGGTTCAGGCTTTTACCTCTGCTTATAAAACTGGGATTCTCTTCAAGGGTCACTTTGGAAAAAAGGATGGAATCAGATTCCACTCCCACCCAATTTTCTTTGCCCGGGGGAAAACGAACCCCTTTTTTTTTTTTTTTTTGGGGTGGTCAAAAGGGTTCTGCTTTTTTGCTTTTCTTTTTTGACTTTGTCTGGTTTGCCAATTGAACGTTTGGCGTCTAGTTCTTGGGTTTGCATGATAAAGAGCAAAGGTAGAATCGATCTAAATAATTGGACGTATTAAGCGCAACGATGGATTACCCTATAGATGTTTAGCTAAATTGTTTATGTTTAATCGGAAGACATGGAATTTTAGGTTAAGGGTGAGACTAAATTTTTACCTTTTTAAGCAGGGGTGTTTTTGAAAATTTTTATATGCTATTAAGTATTCCTTTGATGTATGGGGGCGGGGGCCATCGCTAGTCTTGTAAGTTTTATATGGGAGGAGAATCCTCTGCCATCACAATGATGCCCCCAGCACCAAATTTATTTGTCGGATCATAACACGTGTTTATCTCTTGCTATCTCACTCAATCAAACCAAGCCCCAACACCAGTCACTCTCTCTCTTTCTCTCTCTCGATCTCTCTCTAGATGCTCCGATACATGTTTTATCTTATGTCAATGCTACCTATGACATGTAGGACAGTAGGCGTCTACACTAGTGATTTTTGATTAAAATCAATTAAGTAGACTCAATCGGTGAAATGTAAAAATATTTGGGGTTCAACTAACAAAATTGAAAAGTTTATTATTAAATTAGTTAAAAGAATTTTGACAAATTTTGCATACAACAATGGTCTGAGATGTAAAAACAATCGGGAGAAATGGCATCTGCTTGAGATTGGGGGACTATGGACTAAGGATCATGGTTGCGTTTGGTTCAGCATTTATAAGGGGTTTTGAGTCCAATGCAAATGCTGAAAGTTCAAAGCTATTTGGGGAAATGCAATTATGTTTGGTAACAAAATTTTGTAAATGGACTTTGAGTTGCATATGCGTTTGGTTAAAAAACTTTCGCAATGAGCTTTGAGCGGTATTATATGTATAAATATATTATTATTTTTTTGGAAAATTGGATTAAACCCTTTGCTGGTCCGGCGAAAAGCTACGGTTGCCAGTGAGCCAAATGTGGCGCTAGCGGCCATCGGAGGTCGCCCGAGGGTTGCTTGACCCAGGCGGCGGCCGCTTGGGTCTTGCGGCCTCAGGTGGCCCTTGCTTGGGTCTCGCGAGGGTCGCGTGACCATCGGCCACCATCGTGTGACCCTCGCGAGACCCAAGCGAGGGTCGCCTAGGTCGCGGCACGCCTGGGTCGAGCGACCCTCATTGAGGGCGACCTCCAGCAGCCCTCGGTTGGGTTGCGCAACCCTCGCCGGAAATCGCCCGACCTCGGGCGACCTCAGCGGACGGCCACCGGCGTCAGATCTGGCTCACCGATGGTCGTAGCCCTTCGCCAGACTAGTGAAGGGCCGTCCCTTTCTCAATAAAAAAAAAAAATCAGGGGTAAAATCGGAAATATGAAAAACTAGCGAGGATAGTTTTGGAAAAGAAAAATTAATATCAGCCGAATGTTGAAGGCCCAAAGTTAGTCCTTACTAACTTTGGGCTTTCAGTATTTTGAAGGCCATTTGAAAGCTGAAAACCAGCTTCAAAATTGAACCAAACACACCCCATATATCAAAGATGTTTTGCAATTAGGTTATTGAGGAAAAATTCTTAAATGATCCCAATGCAGGTGATCATGGATCTTACATGGCCCTCAAAACTTGGATGCATTAGGGTCACATGCATCTGAAACGCATCTAAGGATGTGGGGTCAGTGAGACAGGTGACGAGGCATTGACGGAGGCGTCCTTATCCTTCAATTAAAGCATGTCACACGACGTAACACGCCCCTTTTGCAAACCTCTTTATGTTCTACGTGGCACTTAATTACATCGGGGCCTCCTCTTGGCATCATTAATGACGTCGCCTCACGTCGACATCTTCAAAGGCTTAAAACCCAGGCCCAAAAATCAATTTTAAAAAGAGGTTGAGACAGCCTATAACCATATCAGAATCGTTGCATCGATCCCGTCCAAGTTAGCGATGCAGAATGCCACACCTGGGATGATGGAACGATGGCTTGCGTCTGCTGAGATCGCTCGGGAAGACTCGTCTGCGGATTTGCAAGCCACGTCCAAGCCGCGTCATCTCTGCAGGTGGAAGTTCAAGAACCACTACAAACCCTAGAGTTCCTTTTGCTGAGAAAGAACGAAAATATATTAGGGGAGTCGGACAATCTAACAGCTAGTCAAAAGCAATACGCAAGTTCGTATCAGTCTTTATGGGAGGCTCGTGTACTTATTTTTGCATGTCGTAATCTGTTGGTGCCCTTCGATGTTGCAGAAGGGAGGCCAATTTTATCACGACCTGAGCCTCCAAAGCCCATGGACGCGACTCACTACCTTCAAATTGGGTTGTTTCGCCTCCTCAAACTCTTTTGGATTTTTTTTTGTACAGAAGCCGACCTCCAGGGCCCCTTTTGGCGTTCCTTGTTGAATTAAACGAAGCTCTTTTTCGACCAAAGCCGGAAAAAAAAATGAATTTGGTGTTCAGAACCATCCTTGGTTATTTGTTACTGTTCATTTCTGTGTTAGGACAAGACTCAGATTCGGTACCACAATAAACCATCCACCAATATCTATTTATGAAATAGGGTAAAGCTCACTCGAGGTTGAGCCACGTGGTAAGCTCACGTGTGAGCATCATCTAACAAATTGCATATTATAGTTCCTTAAGCAAATCTCTAATCTTTTTATATATAGGCTCCGTTTGTTTTACGGAAAATAACTTCTAGGAAAATATTTTCCGGATCTGCCGATATTCGTTTCATGGAAAATGAATTAGTTGGGGAAAATATTTTCTACTTTTGAGAAAGAGGAAAATATTTTTCATGCCTTTTTTCACCTCACTTTGTTTTACAGAACATTTTTTCTTTTTCTAAAAAATCGATTTTTTAATTATTTCTTTATTTTTCCTTTTCTCTTTTTCATCTTCTTGGCTGATTGCCGGCTACAGTGGTAGCCGCAGGCGAGTTTGAGCCTCGCCATAGGCTAGCAAGGCTCCAGCTCACCAGATCTCTGTGAGGCCGAGCCCACCCGATGCCGACGACCTGGGCGAGGCTTGAGCCTCACCCGAGGTCACCGAAGGTTTGTCGAAGGTTGGCGGCCTCTGGCGAGACTCAAGCCGCGCTCTGTTCGCCGGATTTGGGGAGGCCCTACCTCACTAGCGTTAGGTGAGCTCGGCCTTGCCTAATCAGGTGAGGCTCCAGCTCACTTGCAGTCGATCGCCGACTGGTCACCGTGGTTGACAATTGGCCAAAGGGAGAAGGAGATGAAAAAAAAATTAAAAACGATTTAAAAAACATAAAAATAATTTAAAATAAATTAAAATAATAAAATAATAATAAAATTATTAAAAAAGAGTATTTACTGAACAACATCACTTCATTTTCAGATTTTAGATGAATACTGGAAAATAATTATATTTTTCTAGAAAATGATTTTCTGGAAATATTTTTTAGAAATACTATATTTTCCAAGAAACATACGAAGCCATAAAATGAGTAAAGCTTGTACGATATTAAGTCACGTGGAATGCTGGTGTGTGGGCTTTGCCCAGTGGTTTGCTATTTATGATCGCTTTAACAGATTTGTAGTCCTAACAAATCTCGGTTTATGTATCTTTGATTCTTATGCATATTTTGGTAATAAATGAAGGATTTATGGATAGGCATTTTTGGGCAAAAAAACGTTGTGAGTTTATTTAGCATACAAATTGAATTAGCAAGATGTCCAACTTCTTTTTTTGCAATGCATTATTGTTACGTTAGCAAGGATTTTGAGCTATCACTTTTGCAAAAAACGAAAGGATAAACATTAAATAGCCACAATAAAAAGTGATAATCTCCATAAAAAAAAAGAAAAATTTATGGCGATCCTTAAAAAATCGGCTCTAATTCTCTATTATAGAGGCGAGCAAATGAGGTAAAAAGAAAAAAAAAACCATTTACTCTCTCAAAAAAGTGTTGCACGAATAGCTTACTCGCCCTTTTCATACCATGTCAATAGCACAAGGGTGAAGCTTTCGACAAATGGAGGAAAATTATCAAGAGGGGAAAATTTACTTTCTTATTACTGTTTGCGCTCAATATATCATATGTACTTATATTAATATATGTCTCATGTTTTCTTTTTTTTAGGAGGAACAACCTATATGATAGGGTTTGGATCTACCTAAAATGAAATTCAATGAAGACTTTAGCGGAAAATTTGATTGATGGGAATATATACCGTGTTATTAGTTTCTGCGTATTATTATCCACAAAATTCATACTGACAACAATATTCAGTAATGAGGGCTATTTTTACTGCCTAATCAACCCTCGACATGTGTCCTTCTAGCGTCGATAGGGTTATGTACTATCTAGAGATGGATACATCTAAGTGCCCAATGAGTTGATATTGACAAGACATAAAGTTTTTTTGTTACTTCATTGGAATACGCAATAGTGCTGCTAATATCAAGAAAGTTTGACATATATCGATTTATAAAACGATATAGATGGTATTTATCATGCCCTTTCATTTCACGATAACACATTAAACAGTAATATGAGATTCCGATAGTTCTCTCTCCCACCTTCTTTTTTCAAGAGTGGACTATCTTTCTCAACCGTAAGCTCAAATTCTCTTTTCTAGTTCTCTCTCATTTCTGATGCTAACTTAAGTATCAAAGGGCCAATCTGGGTAGAAAATGCGGATGCTCTCACCTGTTTGTCGTGGTACGGACTAAAATAGCTTCTGATTCCTGCTTCTACCTTTAACATTTGAATAATAATATCAATATAGTTTTAGACCTGCTGCAGAGAGTACTATCTTGCCAGAGTTGTACAAACTTGTCATTCAATGAAGATTTTCGACAAGATCTTTCTCGGAAGGATTTCTCATCAAAACGAGAGAAAAGGAAATATCTTCCGAGGAACTATAAGTCACAGTGATTGTGCACCCAATGATAAGTTACTCTAGCATCGCCACTAGGATTCCCCCACAAAATTTTCTATATAATCAATCTTTATAGACATTGCGTACTCTTTAGCATCATTGTTCACGATTTTTTCTTTCTTTTTTCGGCTTGTTATTTCAAATTACGAATTTTAAATTGAAATTAGATAATATCAAGCTAGTTTGTCTTAACATGATCTCATTAGATAGGACTGTTCAAAATATTTCTGCATTACATTTATCAAGGACAATGACAAGGACAATGACAATGACAATGGACGTTGACATCCCTCCTTGCGTAAACAAGTTAACCTTTAAAAGATATCAAATAAAGGAAATATTTTGAATCCTGTCTATAAACATTATCGCAAGTCAACCTGATCTTACCTACCCAACGACTATCAAATTCTTACCAATTTTTGTAAATTTCATTCATTTGTGTAAGCATCTAGAAGATAAATGCATGCCTAATTCTAGATTAAGTGCCGTGCGCTTATCGTGTACGACTCGTTTGATGGGATTCTTCTAGTCGTTGATTCATTGAAGCTATGATTGCAGGAGAATATGCAGACTCTTGTGCAGTTCAATGATAATAGCAACAATAATTAAACATGCGTAAAATAAAGAACATCCGGGCAATTTCAACGGTAATATGTCTTCTTATGTTTATGTTGACGACCACGACACATCAATCCCTAAAAGGAAACTAGAACAATCTTCAGCTTATTCAAAGGATGCCAGAACATAAATTGATAGCATGAGTGTTATCCATTTTTGCAAAAATCTAATGTTACATTTAAGATTGAAACATACTGACGTGAATTATCATTGGATTCAAGAAAATTAGAAGAGAAGTTTTTTCTATTTGAGAAAGTTTACACTGATGACAGCGAATCTGATATGATGATCAAAACATTGCACATGATGAAACTTGACTCTTGTAAAAGCAAAGCGGGCACAACGAATCTTCCCACATGAGGTAGAGGGAGATATTTATTGGATGGGTCTGCCTTCAAATAGAAAACAAAAGAAAAAGGTGACTGCTGCTTCGTGCGTGAGTGTGCACAAGAGAGATGAGGAGAGAGAATAATAGTGTGCTCATTGAGAGCACGTTGAGAAGAAAGAAAGAGGGCAAAAATTTGTGGTCCCAATTCAAATGTCAAACATCGGCGGAATTGGCTCAAATTTGAAAATGTTGTTCTTGAGACCAAGGGCTACAAGTTAGTTGGTTTTACTCGTTGAAAACTTCCTCCAAATTCTTCAATCGTGATACAGATTTTTTTGCTTCGTTTATGTTAATTTATTCTTGTGGTAATGAAATATGGTTGTATTGTTAATGTCAAGCTTATAGTATATGACTAGAAAATAATACTTTGTATATCATACTATTCTTGGTAATTAGTGTAAGTTTTTGGGTGGTCCGTGGTTTTTCCCAAATTGGATTTTGATGGAAAATTTTGGTGTTGTTGTTCGCATTATCTCCTTATCATTTTGGTGTTATATTTACTTAATACAAGGTTGTATTAGCTGGCTGTTGCTGGGTGTAAAGCTGCTTTCGGTCGGTTTCATTTTAGGGGGAGCTATAGATCTTGGATTGGGTTAGTTCTTGGTGGATTGTTACCCCAGTTCTCCCCAACATAAACTAAGTTGCCAAATCTAAGAACTCTCATCGACCCTCTTAAGAGCAACGAGATTATTGGCCGCGGTACGGTTTGGCTTCCTCATTTTTCTGCGTACACAGCACACGATTCTGGTATTAGACTCCCAATTAAGAGCGACCCTTTTGATTTCCTTTCACCTTTTTCCATACAGAACGAACGAGATTGCGGAGACTTACCAGCCATTACTTAAGGAAACTGTGATAACTTGCCTCAAGCCTCGCCACGCGGCAACTCCAGGACCCTCTACTCGTGAGAGTTTCCATTAACGGACCTCTTTTTGAGGTGATAATACGAATTTTAGGTCGGAGTAAAGCAAGTCGCAACACAGCAATGGATGGGAAGTTCAAAGCGACGAAGCAAAGCAAAAGTAAACATGGCTTTCTCGGGTAAAAGGGCGTGGCACGTTGGAGACCGTTCCACCTGTCCAGTTTTATACCTCCTTACCTTAATTTCACACCCCAATTCCGCGACCGGTCGAAAGTTGCAATCGCCCCATTCGTGCCCGCATTATTGCTGCGAGACACATGTCTCGTCGGCAGCGCTTGTGCTGTTCGACGGTGCTCGTCGAAAGCTGCCACCCGAGCTTTAGTGGGGAGGGCTCGGCCGTGCCTGGTTGCGGTAATGCCCGTCACATGAATCGCCATCATTGCATTGCATTTCTTGTCAGGATCCTTTCTCTATCGTCGGTTTGATTGGAGTTGCTTGGTTTCTAGTTTTGGATCCACGACAAAGACTCGTTCATCATATGACAAGACAATGATGGGAAGTATATTTCGGGCTTTCGCTCCTTGAAGTTTTTCGTGGAAATTCGAAGAGAGATGACCTGCACGACTCTCTTTGAGATGTGTTTTTTTGCACTGTGTTGAAACCGTACATGATCTTCATTCTGATGAATTTGATGGCTGACAGATTTGAGGCATTATTGATCTCCCAATGGACTCCATGTTGCTATTTACGCCCAATAATTTATGTTTGCTCATAGCTTTGGGCGCTCTCATGCCGTTCACCTAAAATGGCTGTTCCTCCGAGTAACAATGCAACGACAAAGCACACTGAGTTATCAAGGCATCTTCGTTGCATAAAATAATTGAAAAAATTATCAAAAAAGTCTTAAGTTTATTGTAATTATACCAATTTAATCTTAAACATTTTGTCTTTGTGACAATTCGGCTCATTCGGCTAATTTTGACCATGGACTTTTTAAATAATATTTAAATGTTTTTATAATTTTTTTCTTTTTCATTTTTTCTTTAATTTTTTCCCTCCACTTTAAAGTCGGAGAGGGTCGCCAATCATTGGCCCAAATTGATAGGATGGACTGAATTAACATAAATGTAAAACTTTTAGGACTAAATTGATAAAAAAATATTTATAACTGTATTGACATGATTACAATAAGTTTAGAACTTCTTTTGGTAATTCTCCCTAAGATAATTCCATGGAGTGCATATGTCACATTTCTCCTACCTAGTATTTGTCATATGAAAATATATTCACAAATTTATGACGGAGATTGATTTGATCAATCACTTTTAGTTTATTTAAAACTTGGAATCAAGCTCAAATGATAAAAAGTACCGGTGAAGAAAACATACGATAATTGTGGAAATGAATAGAAATGGCATCCGAGTTCTACGTTTTTTTTTTTTTCAAAGGCCATATTACCCTCATCACAACTATATTTAGATAGGCAATCCACACCATTATACAACCAAGATCTCTAAAACTAGCGGAGATCGCATCTCCACTATGATCCCACTATAAACCCTTCGAGTGAGTTCATTCTTCTTTTTTCTTACGTAGGACTCACTTCTCAATCTTGCCCGCCTCATTAAGCGCACTAACAAGTCAAACCTATCCTCCATACCCCGAAACCAGCTCAGTCAACTTCCCATATAATTTTATGTGGTGATATTTCTATATTTTGAGAGGTTTTGACTTAATAAAAGACAAATTGACAGAGCCACACATATTTTCATAGAACCAACTCCAAATAAACCGTAATTGAGCTCCCACCAAAGAGCTTGTTCCAAAGTGATAAAGCACAAGTTCTATAGCTTTTAATCGAAGTTTATCCAATACGTATGACAAAAAGACATCACGATATTTTATTTTATGCCATACACCCTGTAAAAAAGAAAAAAAGAAAAAAAGGGGGGCAAAATAATCCTCACATTCCACCAAAACCATTAATAATCATGTGCATTATTGATCGCGAGAAAAAGGAAAGAGGAAGAAAACCCTAAAAATTATTGAACGAGTGCGTGTCGAAAGGGCAAGAGTAGAGATGAAAAGGAGTCCGAGCGCAGGCAAGAAATAAACGTTGCCGAGAATAGCGAAAGTGGCTATCAACCGTCCAATGCGCCTTCCCGACCTAACCGCCCCCCCAACGAATAAAACTAACCGACAACGTTGTCATCGGTGTCAGACCCGGGTTCTCAGGACCCGAAAACCTTTCCCCCAACGCCACCACTCCCGTCCCCACACGTGTCCCCTCCTCCAATCTCAGCCATCCGTTCCGCCCTCCTATTTACATCCTCCCTCCCGCCCTTTACCATGATTTCATGATCTTCTCTCTCTGTCTCTGTCTCTCTCTGTGTGTGTAACAGAGACCCCCTTCCATTTTCCTCATCATTCTCTCCACTCCATTACCTGTCATCCTGCAACGCCCTTCAATCTTTTCTTTAAAACATTGGCTGTGTTTCGTGCCTATTTTTGCCTTTTGCACCGTTCCGTGCCTGTTATGTGAGAGAGAGAGATGGCGAAAGACGAGAGAGGAGGAGGCCCCATGTTCCTGGAGAGCAACACCATTCCGAGGCCTAAGTTCAACATGATGCATTCGGACCCCAACATGTCGTCGATCTCGATTCCCGACGACGACTTTCCGCACCGCCACAGCTGTGTTTCCCCCGCGAGCCCTGCCTTCTACGACCACACCCGGATGAGCGGCGAGGGGTCCCCGATGATGATGTCCCCCTGGAACCAGTCCTCTCCCTTCAACAAATCCCAGTGGTCTACGGCGTCTACAAATTTCGAAGAGAATGTTCCCCAGAACAGCCTCATCGGGTCGCTGGTCCGCGAGGAGGGGCACATTTACTCTCTCGCCGCCTCGGGCGAGCTCCTGTACACCGGGTCCGACAGTAAGAATATCCGCGTATGGAAGAACTTGAAGGAATTCTCCGCATTCAAGTCCAGCAGTGGGCTGGTCAAGGCCATCATCGTCGCCAACGGCAAGATCTTCACCGGCCACCAGGACGGTAAGATCCGGGTCTGGAAGATCTCGCCCAGGAACCCCAGCCTCCACAAAAGAGCCGGGACGTTGCCAACTCTGAAGGATATATTCAAGAGCTCCATCAATCCGAGCAATTACATTGAGGGGAGACGACGCCGGAGTGCACTATGGATAAAGCATTCCGACGCTGTCTCGTGCCTTAGCCTGAACGAGGTACAGGGTTTGCTTTACTCTGCTTCATGGGACCGAACCATAAAGGTGTGGCGGATCTCGGACTCCAAGTGCCTCGAGTCGATCAGCGCCCACGATGATGCAGTCAATGCCGTGGTTGCCAGTGCAGATGACCTGGTCTTCAGTGGATCTGCGGACGGGACCGTGAAGGTGTGGAAGAGGGAGATGCTAGGAAAAACAACCAAGCACACGCTCGAGGAGTCGTTGCTGAAGCAGGAGTGCGCGGTCACGTCGCTGGCCATGAACCGGGCTTGTTCGGTCGTGTACGGAGGGTCCTCTGATGGGCTGGTCAACTTCTGGGAGCGCGGGAAGCAGTTCACACATGGCGGGGTCCTAAAGGGGCACAAGCTGGCGATCCTCTGCCTCGCATCTGCAGGGAACCTGTTGTTCAGCGGGTCTGCTGACAAGACCATATGCGTGTGGAGGAGGGACGGGTCGATCCACATGTGCCTGTCGGTATTGACTGGGCACAACGGGCCTGTCAAGTGCTTAGCCACGGAGGAAGACGTGGAGTCGGCCAGGAAGGGGGATCAGCGGTGGATAGTGTACAGCGGGAGTCTCGACAAGTCGGTCAAGGTCTGGAGCGTGTCCGAGATGGCACCTGATCTTAATCAGATGGCCATGATGCAGCAGCAGCAGCAGCAGCAGCAGCAGCAGGTGATTTATGATGCAGACTCATTACCGTCGGATGGAAGCTTCTCTTCGGCTGGCCGGAACAGCCAAAACCGAAGGTACTGACCCCATCGGGGGGCCGGCCCTCGGACCCTGGAGAATGTCCCGAAAATAAATTGTGATGAGGACATGTGTCGTGCTGTCCCTTTGCCCGGAGTATAATTATAAAGGAAGTGCCTTAACCTACCTTCTGACATATGGAAATAATTGTAGTTGGATGAGACGAGCGGGAATTTCTACGTGCTTGAGAGGGTAGAATTGGTAAGCGTTTGCCTAACACGAGAAAGGGACGTGGAGAACGGAGAATTTAATCCCCCTTTTTAAGCCTTTGTAAGACTTTTGTCAACCCGCAAGAAATGATTATTGAGGAATATAATATTGTTGATTTTCCGCTTTCCTTCAGAGAGTAAATATTGCAGCATGAATTTTGTGGCTTTCATTCAGTAAGGTTGGCCTAGGTTGCAGTAGCATTGAAGCAACAGTTCCATTTGAGGTATTCTACGCCATTTTGTCCCCGGCTCTTTGTCGGCGAAGTAAATAGAATGCATAACTTCGATCAGAGAAGAAGGGTTAGTCTAAGTTTCTACAGACCACCATCCTGAATGCAGAGATACAAAGGACACAGAATCAGAATAGCTTCAGCCTCTAGAAGATAAGCATTGATAGAGTTGAAATAGAGATGGTAAAAACTAATATAAGTAGACAAATCAGATAGTTACAATATGTGTGACCATTTGTCAAGGCATGATCGACGTGTGTGGGTATCAGGAGTTCCAGGAGTCGGTAAATAACGTGACTAAACGCTACCTTCAAACACTGGTTTTCAAACCGACCAAAAAAAAAAAAAAACTCTAGTTTTCAAAAGTAATCATATCAGATTTTCATCACAGATCAAGAACAAATAAAAACATAAAGGACCAAAAGACGCGGTACAGTTCAGGGAAAGAATCGAATTTTTATACCTTGAAACGATGCTCTACATAAATAGTTTCTGCAAAACCAAAAATCAGATTGACCCACTATAGAAGTATAAAAATATGCTACATATACCTAACATTGCAAATCTATAAAAAATTCGTATGAACTACAATGCCGTGAAGCATCCTAAGCATTGTGCAGCCATTATATGGTGATGGAGACGAGGGTTTTCCAAACATGCATGCACACCATGAGTGCCAAGGCAGCAGACTGCCACACCTAGAACAAGTTCTCTGTTGCTTCTCAAGAGCTAGATAAGCTAACGCAATCCTCTTGAGTGCATATTTGGTTCTCAGTGGGAATGTTTCCGTGAATGGCTTCTGATAGTTTCAGTATGCATGCGAGAGCAAACTCCATTTAGGTGACCGCTCCTACTACCAGCTGCATTCAGATCCAAGGCTAAGGGCATGAGGGACTGTCCTTCTAGTATTCTGACAACCTGCAATGCAATGTAAGACAATGTAGAATTTTCTTGGATTTGAAATCGTGGAGAAATAATTACATGAGTGTATGTTGCGAAACAATGTTGCCTAGATTGTGCTAATGCTGATATGAAGGAGTGATTCAATGCAACAGTGAAGTTTAAACCTTTGACATTGGAGGCCTTGATTCAGGATCTGGATGCAGACATGATAAAGCAGCATGGCTCATTACTTGTAACTGATGGCTGAAATCTTGAGATTGGTTAGCGGACAAGCATGGGTCTATAAATGAAAAACAGTTGGATTTGACTTCTTTCGATTCATGGGCAGCATAGGCGCCAAACAACTGAGGGAAAAGACTTTCTCCCTTGAATTGCAGCTCGATGATTCTTCGCCCTGTCATCAGCTCTAAAACTACCACTCCAAATGCATAGACATCAACCTTTTCCGAGATTTTTCCTCCATCAACAAACTCTGGTGCAAGATATCTGAAATTAAAGATAAACATTTAACACGATTGAGTATTCTGGATTTCAAATTATTCCCACATATAATTATCTATAGAATTCAAGATTTTTGAATGGTTGGCACAATCAATATTAGCAGTAGACCCTATACACCAGAAGGCAACGATATGATATCAGCCTAAATGTATACATCTGAAGAAAAACCTTTTTTGGGGTAACAATAAGAGATTGCGTACAATGCACATGGCCAAAATAAACGAGGTCAGCAAAATATACCCTGAAGTTCCAATGACTAGCTCCTCTGGGCCAATCTCATTTCCAGAGTACCATCTAGCAAGTCCAAAATCAGCAACCTAAATTAAAGAAAAAAAATGAGAACAAAGCATTAGCAAAATACGGATTCTGCTATGTCAACTGCAAGGTTATTTACTGCACTATCAGTAAGAAATTTTCATAAATGGAAGCAAAAAGGCTTCAACAGAAACTTGAGACATTTCCTTATGGTTTTAAATGCTTGTCTGTCATCACACAATCATGATTTCACAAGCCATAGCATTGGCTTAAGCACACAGGCCCAGTATGCATCCCTGATGCATAAAAAGATGAATCATATCTTTTTAAGGGCACATTTGTCATCCAGGAACATACTCCATGATAATGTTAAAGGAGGTATAACTTTGATTGTGAGATATCTGGATCTATGTAGTACCAGGGGTTCAAAATCGTGAGTCAGGAGGATATTCTTAGGTCGCATATCTCTGTGTACGATACAGCCAACTCTACAGTCCTCGTGAAGATATCTTAAGCCTCTCGCAGCACCAATGGCAATTTTGAGTCGGGACTCCCAATTTAGAGTGTTGCTATGGCTTCCTGGCAATAACACATGATGTTGGAAATTAAGAATGAAAAGTTATGAGAAATGGTGTGTAAACCATGATTTAGGATTATGCAAGGAAAACTGACCTATGAAATGTAACTCAAACTTAAGCAAAATAATCAGTACAATTAGCACAGGAAGGCATACCATGCAAATGGAAGTCCAGGGATCCATTGCACACGTACTCATAGACTAGAGCTCTCTTGCTTCCCTCAGAGCAAAATCCAATCAACAGCACAACATTCCTATGTTGTGCACAGCTCAACAACCTCACCTCCCTACAAAAGTCAGCATCTCCTTGGGCTCCACCAAACTTCAACTGCTTCACTGCAACTACCTGTCCATTACTGAGAATCCCCCTGTGGACCAATCCAAAACCTCCTTCTGCCAGAAAATTCGGATCTGAAAATCCATCTGTTGCTTCCTCTAGTTCTGCATATGAGAACCTTCGTGGGGGTTTTCCAAAAGTTGGTGCCTTATGTTGACATAGCGAGCATAAAGGAGGTGGCACCGAGGAAGTTCTGCCTAAAGAGACTACATCCCTTATGCTTGCATTGACAACCTGATCTGATTGTTGGGCTTGCCTTTGCCCTATGCTCCCACTATTCACGTGACTCTGATTATGTCTAATAAACTTGTTAAACCATCTCCTGGAGATAATTTTATGGGTTTGGGTAGCTTTTTGATTGTTTCCAATGGGGACATGCTTTACATCAAGCATATGAGTTCGGGGAATCCAATAAACCTTACTACTGTCTACTGATAGAGATGATGTCAAGGTTTTTGAGAGAGTCACAACCTTTTCCCCGTATGATTCAAGTACTGTGAAGGGGTATTTGAACTCATTCTTTGTCAAATAAGGTGAATGACCTCCCTTCCTCTGTCTTTCAAAGAGTGGATTTCTTTCGTACAAGTGAAAAAAAGACCCTGCTGTGTCGTAACTTGATGATGAGCTTTCTCCAGCAGTTCTTGTAAGAGGGCTAAACAATTCAGGACTGGTGACTGGAGTAGAATGCTTCATCCTGTAGATATTGAATTCTCTGTCATCCACACATGGAGAGGAAGTAGCAGAATAGAAGGGGGTCTGGATTTCATTTGAACATCCTAAATTCAATCTGAGAACTTTGCTTGAGAACCCTTCATCACCACAATATTGCAGCGGACTTCATCCAAGCAATGATTCAATTCTTGCTTTAAGTCCCTGTTTTGGCAAAAGAATTTATGATGACTGAATGTCCAATAATGCCTTTTTAGAATCAAATTCATGGACTCAGGTTCTAAGTATTGTATACTATAGCCCATCCATGAAGGTAACATGATTATATCACATCAAGCGAAGTTGAGTAAAACAGTGATTGGAGGCTCCTGATAATTACCAAAGCATATTTGGCCAAAAAAGAATACCAAAGAAATAACAAAACAAGAAAAACGTAGATGGATCATCTATTCGCAATGTCCAATTGCCTTTCAGTGCGTTATAAATTTGACATGAAAATTCCCCGTATTGAGTGTGAGCTGAAATTCATTCGCTTCTACAGTAGAAGGGCAACAGCATCTAAATGGTAAGAGAATGGCACATGCTAATAACTCCCTGAACAGTCCAAACAGAAAGAAACTAGAGAATTCCCTGCTTAGAGTAGCAACGAGAAAAACTACTCATCTATAACCTATTCCCCATTGGGAGCATTAACACTATGGAACTACTCTAGAAGAATCTCATCATGAGACCTAAAAAGGTCATTAAGCCCAAAATGACAAACTATAAATCTAATTAAGATGCAGGAGGTCACATTTTGTAAGCTTCCCAATTCAGACTAGCAGATAGAAGGGCAGAAATTTAGACATAGGTAAAAACATACCAAATAAAGACAATCAGTCTTAGGAAATAATAATACATTTATATTAAATTACTTGTCCAGTATGACCCAGTTGGCCCCGCATTTGCGTGCTTCATCTGCCACCACACCACCAGGTTTATCAGAGACCACCTTTATCCTCACTTTAACCTGTAACCAAGCTTTCATCAGCGT
The DNA here is from genome assembly GCA_014182845.1 of Corymbia calophylla. NCBI lineage: Eukaryota > Viridiplantae > Streptophyta > Magnoliopsida > Myrtales > Myrtaceae > Corymbia > Corymbia calophylla. Next base: position 10,887,386 of record CM024698.1, on the reverse strand, counting down.
CTCACAATTTTGACCATCAAAACAGACTAATGGCTGCTAAACCGAGGATGTGCTGTTGCATGAAGCTCTGACTTCATTGGTTGAAAAAGCTAAAAGCAACGTCCACCATAACATAGGACCCAGCAACCATTTCATTTTCAAACAACTAAGGCAAAAGGTTGATTAAAGCAACAAGCTGGAAAAGAAACCCAGTTTCATTTTCAAACCAATAAGGCCAAAAAGTTCAACAAAGCATCAATCTGAGGCACCCTTTTGCTTTTTAGGCTCGAAGATGCTAGGAATTTTTTCAAATTTTCAGCACGGAGCATCCCCGATTCATAGTGAACCATATGTTCCAAAAACAAAGATTTCACTGTACCCTATTTTTGACCCAGAAGCTGAGGAAACGTTAAAAGGAAGCAGAAGCTCTTGGAGGCCTTAATGTGGATGAGCGTGATTGGGCCTTATAATCATTTTCGTCAACAGATCTTTTGCTTTTCAAAAGGGGGAACAGGCAATCCGATATGCGGGGCCTCAGATAGATTACCAAATTATAATTTAAAAAAAGAAGAAGCAATCACATGCTAATCATGAATGGAATCATCCAGGTCCCTGACTCCGACGCCTCAACCGAGAGCCCCGGAGACACGATTCACATCGATGATTGCACTCGCTATAAGACGCCATATTTCCGCCAGCACAACAACAGCGTATAACAACTGACGAGATTGCTGTCTTAACAAGCCAAAGCACCGGCATTCACGATACTACTGCACAGAAAGCGACCGGCCCACGTTGTTTGACAGGTCAAACTAAGTTCAAACCGATTCGCCATAGTGCTACGTAGCTAGATGGCTGAGGACGAAAGTCGCGATTACATTTGCTACGGTCTAACAGGCGAAGTCGTAAGTTTCAAGTACCCGACTGACCTCGACTTGATCGTGGAACTGCATGACCATCAGAGAACAGAGTCGGAGATCCGAGAAATCCGATCCAGCAGCTCCTCTCGGTCGCCGGTCCCGCACTCCCCGGTCATTCTCGCGAAATTCCACAGCCTAATTCGACCTTCAGCCACACAACACCACACGACACGGCGGTGCGAACCGCGATCAGCCGCTTCCAAAAGAAAGAAAAAAAAAAGAAAAACGCGAGCGAGCGAAACCAGTCGTTCAGCAGGGGCTCGACATCTGCTCCGGGAACGAGACTCACCTGGTCGCTTGCACGCGAAGATGGCGAGCAAGGTGATGTTGTCGCCGGGCTGAACCACGTGGGAGAGAGCCCACGCTAGCGCCGCTTTAGACACGACCTTCTCCGCCCTGACGGCGACGACCACCTTCTCCCGCCCCGCCCTGGCGGCGGCGCGTTGGGTCAGAGCTCCGTCGTGCCGCGGTGCCGACATCTTCTACTTCGTTGGGGAAACTTTTTAGCCCGCGAACTGAAACTGAAGAGCTTGTCCTCTAGAGAGAGAGAGAGAGAGAGAGAGAGAGAGACTTTAATTGGGTCTGGTTTTGGTCGTTATTTGGTATTTCAATTGTAGTAAAGACGAAACCGGGGTTAACTGACCGTGGTTAAGTGGGCTTGGTTTTAGGGCCCATTTGCATTATCAACGCACGAAAATCGTTGTGCTTATAATTTTAATGATTGGAATATTCCCCAAAAACATTAAAATTATCAGAATTATATGTGTCATACCTAAGGCCCAAAAAATGGATTATTTTTTCTTCCTTACGGGTTTCAATTTCTGAAATTAAATTAGGCGTTGGCGGAGGAGGTATAGCCAGTTCTTTTTCCATAGATAATCCAAGATTCAGAACTAAGGAAGTACTTGACCGGCGTGAAATTGGGTGACCAGAAAAAAAGACCGTGAACCAAGATTCCTTCTATCGCAGCAATGACGACGGATAAAGAACATTGAAAAATCGATCTGCAATCTTTATCATATTTCTAAAATTTTAGGTGAGGTTTGGTAATACCAAATATTGCTAATAATAATTAAGAGGGCACGATTTGAGTTGGAGGGACAAAGGCAGACCAATGTAAGTACAGAAGAAGCAAACTCTCGTGCGGTGGGAGAAAGAATCAACGACAGAATTACCTAAGGAAGCGCCCTGTTTTGGGGGGTCCCGTGTCGGTTCTCACCTTGGGGGATTAGTTGATGGAGTAAGCTAACGAGACAAAGGAAATATTTCCTGGTCCTAAGCCACATGCCTCCACAGCTGTTTCTCATATTCTATAGCCAGTTTGTCCATTTCAAAGAACATGGGTCGGTGCTCCTAGTTCGAGCCGAGCCTTAGTCGATACCCTGCGAAGCTCGCCTTTTGACCCGACTCATATGTGCAATGCTCGAAACTTGACTTGAACTTGACGGAATGTTAATTTTCTTGCTCGAGCTCGACTTGATTGGAAAATTAATAGCTCGACTTGAGCTTAATAAGCTCGAATATTATGTATTTCAAGTATAATGTACTTATATCTCAAATAGCATGAATGCTAGCTCCCATCCAAATTTGGCGAGTCAATCTTGAATAGTCATTTAGTCGAGTGCAAGGTGCTCATGAATAGCTTGATTTGATTTCACCATAATTTTCATGAACCCCCCCTCTCCCTTTCGCACGGGCACGCACACACTTCTTAGCCCAACATCCACGAACAACTTGATACTGAATACAGTCAAGCTCGATGCTCTGGATCTTGTTCAATCTTCACCAAGGCATGGAGCTTGACCAGAGGTGGTCAAGCTACATTGGCATTGAGCTCGATTTGATTTGGGTCAAGTTCAATTCCTTGATGGGTAGATTGATCTTTTAGTCTATGGATTTTGTCTGAAGATTCCAATTGCAGGTATCCAAAATTGAATATGCAAAATTGATATGAAAATGAAAAGTGGGGATGATTTTTGAAATTTTCCCAAGAAAGAATTTCATTAGCTCATGGAGCTTGTTATCGCTTTTGTTACATGTCCAAAGGTTAATGTTGAAATGTGATCAATTTAAGTGGACTGACGGGACATAAATGTGATTAAGTCAATTAAGTGCTTGGATTTTACTGCAATCTTTTCTCCACTCATGAAATGGCATGCATGACTCTAAAGATAACTCATGAATATGGAATTTGCTGTATCTAAATTGAGGAACCACACAATCTCGCTCTTGAAGACTGATTTCTCAGCTGTTGGGAATCTTTCAATTTACACGTACGCCCGCGCATGCGCTCGTACGTGCGAGGAGAGAGGCACATTAGTGGATGGTGAGGTGAGTAGGGCCAAGCAGGGCAGAGGGCGGGAAGGGACACATTGCAATCATCCAATGGATGACAATGATGTCATATGGCCATGCGAGATTGAATGGTCAGATCTCATTGATGACGACTGAACCTGTAGGATTGGCAATTGGGCAAGGGAAAACATGAATGACTCCATACGATGTCAGGAGGTCCCCCCTATGCATGCAAGGGGTCAACGATGGTAATGACATTCGACAGCAGCGACTGCAATCTGAAGTTGGGTAGAGATTGTAATCATGCCTTTTTGAGAGCTCAGGCATGGATGGACTACATGCGTTCTCACTTAGATGTAAATTTCAAATATCTTTCCTAGCATAGAGCTCGTCCCCTAATCTCGGCCTGACCATAACTTCGAGCGGGGTCGCCTTTATAGTTGTCAGTCCGAAGCTCTCAGACATATCCACCGGCGAATTGTTTGTAGTTGATATCTCGAATTCATGTAAGAACCTGGCTAGAAGAAATTGCACCGTATGGAGTCCGAAAGATATCCCGGGACAGATTCTCCTGCCGCCCCCAAACGGCAGGAGCGTGAAGTTCGAGTCCTGCACGTTGACATCCTTATGGCTGCTCAAGAACCTCTCGGGCCTGAACTCCAATGGGTCGGGCCACGTCACTGGGTCGGTGTGGACTTTCAAGATGTTCACGATCAGCTGTGTGCCCTTGGCCACGTGGTACCCGCCGACGGTGCAGTCCTCGGAGAACAGGCGTGGCGGGGAGAGCGGGACTGTCGCTGCAGACGGAGGGCCTCCTTCACCACGGCTTGGAGATAGGTCAGGCCGGCGATGTCCGCTTCTTGCACGCGCCTTTGCTTGCCGATCCGAGCATCGAGCTCTTCTTGAGCTTTCTTCAGGATGGGAAGGTTGTTCAGCATCAGCGAGATTGCCCATATCGCGGTTAACATGGTGGTATCGCTGCCTCCTGCGATCATCGCCTTTAAAAACAAAGAAAGGTACATTCCTAGTCAGGACAGGAGTGAGACATGAAGACTTACTACAGCACAATCGACAATCTGATTTCATGGGCCCTTGTCGGTCCAAAATCTGGCCCAGTCACAAGAAAGAAAATGCAAAATTTGTAATCGGGAGAGTCCAAAATTTCTTCGGCCCATGATTGCTAGATGTTTAAAAGGGACGCTGACAATAATTCATAAGAAATAAAAAAATAAAAAATAAGCCCCCGATATATTATAAGAAATGACTCAAGTGACAAATTTAAGAGGGCCATCGGTTCAAGGGCGCGTAGGCATCTGCTCCATCAAAGTTGTTTCCCAAATCCGGGAATTAAACCGGTAGACCTGGGATCAGCCTCCTTTTTTTTTTTTTTTCTTTCTTTCTTTGTATTTCATTGATTTTTCTTTTTGTGAATCAAGCATATTTGTTTTGTATGTGTAATATAAATTTATTTTAAATAATAACATAAGACCGAATAAAATGACATAGGGTTTGATTCCGTTAAAAGGGAGGGAACTGGCATTGAGAAGAAGAAAAGACTTCGTTAAAAGGGAGGGAACAAAATACTTACCAAGCATGTAGCTTTTACGATCTGTCAGCATCATAACCTCCAATTTCCTTGCCGTTGAGGACCGAAAGCATGACGTCGATGAAGTCCCTATCACCATCGGTCTCGCCCAAATCCTTATTATTCCTCTTGTGTTCCTCTAGCCAACCACCTACGATTTTGTCCAGTTCTTCTGCAGTCCTCTTCATGGCCTTCTCATGTCCACCTAAGTCGAGCCACCTCAGGAAAGGAAGAGCGTCTGCCGCTAGAAACATCCCCAAGAAGTGGAAGAGCTGTCGTAATGCCTTGTGGCACCGCTGCTCCTCTTCCTTGTCCGCTGCACAGTAGCGCTTTCCGGCCATGATTCTGATGACCGTGTTCAGAGTCAACCTTCCAAACCACTGCTTCAACTCGACTATGACATGGCCTAATGAATCAGGATGAACTTAGATGTCATGCCAAATTGAAGTTTCGACTATTCTCGTGAACTAAAAGAATTGATGAAACGTATACATGATCTGGGACAATACTTCATCGATATCCTTTGTCATTCTTTTTAGTTTCTTTTACAGCAAGAAAGCTCATGGATCTGAGTGATTGTAAATACCCTCACTAGTCCCATGAATTATGAACCGAGAAAGATGGAGATCGAGACCTAGATGGGCGACATAAGTATGGAATTGTTTGTACTTGCATTGATTGCCTGAAGAATCGAATCTGTATTGCATGTCAAAGGCACGGGAGTTGCTCCTAAACTGTCAACCAAATCCACAACAAATGATGAGAGCACGGACTTCGTTGAATGCCTCACAATACTCACCAGTCACAACTTCATTGAGGGTGTCCCTTTCCAAATAATTCACTTTGACTAAGGGTGCATTTATTTCGCGGAAATCGTACCATTTTTGGAAAATGTTTTCCAGGAAATCATTTTCTATGAAAATGATTAGTTTTCTTGTGTTTGATGATATGTGATTGAAAATATTTTTAGGCGTTTGGATTGCATTTGAAAAATGATTGAATAACATTTAAACTAACAAAAATGGAATGACCTAAAGACCTCATAAAAAGGGAAAGTGTTTTCCCCTTCCCATGCATAGGAATTCATTTTCCTAAAATAATACATAATATTTATGTTGATTGGAAAGTATTTTCCATTGACCAAATCGTTTTTGGAAAAACAAACAGCGGAAAGTCCAGAAAACACTTTCCAGGAAACTACTTTTATTGAAACAAACGCACCCTAAGATAGCACAAGCATCAGATTTTCTTTGTCGGCCAGTATGGAAATCATTAACTTGAGCCTATTTTATTAAACCGCCATAAATTGTACCATAAAGTAGTAAGAAGTCCCTGTGAATTTGAATCTTAACCATTTCTTCTGTCAGTTTATCTATATATCTCAAATAACATCTCTAAAGCTATGAATTAAGACAATTAATTTATGATGAATTTGATATATTAGGTGTAAAGTCTTATGAAGTTTTTAATCGAACTAACCGATCTTTACCAGAGGTATTATATGTGAGGCATCAGTCGATGAATTCAACTTGGACAGAGATTTGTGTTTATAGTATGTTCGCAGTATATTCCTGGAAAAGTGTTTCTCTCGGGCAGTGAGCGGGCTCTTAATCTAGAGAGAGTACTGCGACTGTAATATCTAAATTTGATCATTTTAGTGATTTTATGCTATAACAGCGACAGTTGTTTATTGAAAAAAGTAAAATTATTAAAACGACCATGAAAAGGTCTATCATGAAGAACAGCCAAAACTGCAAATCGAATGGCCATCATTTTCAGAAGAAGCATAACCTGAATCATCCTTGTTCTCAATCCAATGCTCGCGCAGCTCTTGAATGGCCACGTCCGCTTCTGAGGCCAGAGTAGGGCTGATCAGTGACTCGACCCTCCAGTTTGAGAGCAGCTCGACGGTGGCCATCTTCCTCACCTCACGCCAGTACGGGCCATAAGGCGCATATGCGAACATGGCGTAGCCGTAGGTCAGGATCTTCGGGGCCAACTGCCGTGGCCGAGTGGACAATGCTATGTCGTTCTTGGTGAAACACTCCTTGGCCAGCTCAGAACAGCTCACTACTAGAGCTGGGAACATCTCGAGCCGGATGGTTTCCGTACTCATCGGCCATGGAGGCTAAGGTCCTATGGGGAAGATCGGATTTTAGCAGCAATGGCAAGTGACCTATGACGGGCCATGCACCTGCGGCTTCTGGTGGTGTTTTGAGCTTGCTTGACGATCTCGATTTGAATAATACAAGGATTGATAGGACGAGGATGGCTAGGATTATTACGGACAAGTGGGATAGTTCTTGAAGCTGAGAGTCCATTTTTGCTGCATATAATGTGTAGAAGCACCGAGGAAATAGGGTGTGATGCACTTGTGAGGGTTGCAAGCTCCAAATTTATTGCAAAAGACCAGAAGGATTCTGAGTAGCTGAAAGCTAGGACGCTAGGGTTTCAGTAGAGATCAATGCATGTCCTTTTCAAATTTTTATTATATTATCGCTATAGGAAGAGCACTTGATTTAAATATATTATCGTTACAAGGAACTGATACTTCATGTTAATCATTTTCAATCCGTTTGGATATATTTAAGACGTGATTTTTCAAGTGGTAAGTGTGTTTCCTTTCCTTGCTCAAGGTTTAGATCTAAATTACCATACATCTCAATCTTTTGAAGTCTTTCTCGAGAGCACATATATATGTATCTCCTATAATTATCCAATATCTCGAGAAAAGGGTGTATCACATTTGGTGAGGATTAATGAAATGTTTAGAGAGTTCCGAACACTCCCTTTATACAAGAAAAGAAAAGGCCTGCTTAATTGAGCATATCAACGTGTTGTTAATGTCAACATAACTTATTTATACGTGTTATGACTTGGAAATATTTGTGTGTTGCTAATGTCAACATAACTTATTTATACAGGTTTTGACTTGGAAATATTTGTGTGAACACATCTTGATCCCAGATTTGAAAAAGTTTGATCCGACCGTGACATGTACTATGAAACGTGAATGATGATATTGTGCGAGCTTAGATTCCTTTTCGTTTAAGTTGTGCATTACTTACCGATTCGTACAACCTCAAATTGACAAAGGCAAAATTAACGTGGACGGAGTGGTCGAAGGACAACATACGTACATCTTTATTTTCCATACTTTTTTTTTTCAGCACATGGTTAAAAATTCAGCGCAAAGGCAATTCATCGAATGACACATGTGCATCTTCATACCAACTCATTTTAACTTTTTATTTGAGATGATAAATATCAAGTGGAACTCTTTCTGTATAAAGTTGCTTAGAATCATCTACCGAATTACTCTCTTTCACTTCTTCTTTAAATCTCCAAGTCTAAATCTAAAAGAAAAAATCATGAAGGCGAAAATTAGCCGGTTGCACTTGAAGTTGTCAGTGTTGTGGCAGTAGCCTATGTGAGTAAGGCTATGAGATTTGTAAAAGTACTGTCAATTATTTTAAAAATTTAAATTTATAAATAGATGGAGACTACATAAATATAAAAAAAGTATATATGTTGTTATCAAGCTATGTGACGCATATGTGCCAAAGAGATAGCACTAGTTTTGATGCCATGTTATAAAATCAAACTTTAAATCATAAACTCATATGTGAAAGGAGATCACATAAATATAAATAGTATAAAAGATCTTTATTAAGTGATATGTGGCAATAATTCAACCATCGCCATTCTCTGGTTTCTATTCACGCCCATTATAGTTCGATGTTCGCTACCCTTTTTCATCGTCGTTTGTTGTTTGATGTCATGGCCATCGCGGTTCGCCCTTTGTGGGTCAGGCAACATTCACATTAGTTATAAAGTGCAACGCTTTTAGTGGGCTATTGCTTGCGATCGTCTACTATCTATGTTTCGAGTGGGCCTTGGTTCAAGCAACTTTACACAACAAATTTTACTTGACATTCATGTTTTAAATAAGAAAAACGAAAAAGTAAACTTGAATTTATACGCATGACAATCAGATTTATACACATTACAATCGACAAGTGAACGCAACTAAACTCCCCATGCTGCTCAAAAGATAACCAATATTTTTCCCATTTTCAAAGTCTCGCAAGTACGCCACCGAGCTGGATCCGACTCATCCCGTCACCGTCAACTTCTTCCGCAAGCAAACGATCCCAGACGCAGATTTTCCATCTTCATGGTGTGGATCCGTTTCGTCTTTGGAATATTTTATTTGGACCGTCGGAAATTCAAACACGGCCAAATGGGATTATTGGGATTGGGACATCGTACCCGCACCAATGCAAAGACTTTTGTGGATTTTTCACACGTCACACTTCAGAACTTTTCTTTAATTAACTGGAAAAGCATGGAAACTGGCGACGAGCAAGAAGCGATGAACAAAGCCCTAGCGTGACCCGTGAAAAATCTTCTAGTCCTGTGCTCATCGCTGCGCCACTTGATGTGCATCGGAGGGAAGCCGGAGTTGTTCCCAAACTCCCTACTGCGCCGGCAAAGGCCGAGCCTACATCACAAACGGATCAATGTTTTCTGAGATCGAGAAATAATTAGGGAACTTGAACCGATTAGCCTTGATCAAGGGACACTTCAAAAAGCTACATGGCCCTAATCAAGTGTCGGCCAGCCCGCTTTAGTTTGGTTTTCAAGTGTTTCGAGAATGGCTTGTGTCCATATAGATACATTAATAATTGTGCAAAGAGTTATCATTTTATAGAGATAAAGAAAATTTGTAACATTTATCACATAATTCTTGAGTGAAGTTGAAGAGACTTTGTGCTGGGAGCAACCCCCGAGTTTCTAATCCCACGGAGAAAATGCTTTCCCTAGGAGTTCTTAATAGTATTATACTTGTGCTCTTCTCCAATATAGTTAATATAAGTCTCGGTCATATTGTTGAGTTTCCATGATTTATTTGTCAATTTCTTTTTTTTATCCTTTTCTATTCAATGCAACGATTTTGTACTAATGGAGGGAGCCTAAGTACCTCATCCCTCCATTCCATGTACATTTCTGGATCAATAAATATCACCAAATTTAAATATGGGCTTATATCTCATTGGGCGCTTTTTGTCTAGTCAAATATCATCAATGACGAGATTAATGATATATGATCTTCCTAGGAGGACCCATACCCTAGACACCAAAATCAAACTGACTTTAATACAAGATTGCTTAAACAATCTTTCTAGTTCTTGCTTAATCATAGAACCATTGCACTTATTCATCCTCCTGAGAATAAGCATAAGAAGTAAGAATCATTCGAAAGTCATTTTTTGTCATCAGTATGGCACGCGTCTCTCCCTTACAAGCTTAGGCTCGACGACAACAGGACAAGCTGTCACTGGGCAAGAGTAGATTGGAGGTGGCGGCACCAATCAAGAATGAAGGTGTTGGTGATGGATATCTATAGCTAGAGCATTGTGGAAAGCAGAAATCTCACTCTTTTTATCAATTTTTCTTTTTTCAATCTGTAATCTTGTGAGTCTAATTTGAGTTATTAATGGGCCCCATTTAAAACTCATTATCCAATTGGGCTGTATTATAATATATCCATTTTAAATCTATGTTAAAGCTTTAGCTAACTCATTTTCTATCCAGCCCATTAAATGAGTCAAAATGTAGGTTCTTAACCTATTTTGCCACCCCTATACATATATGTCAACCAGACCCGACTGCGACTGAGCTTCAAGTTGTTTTTACAAGGTATGGAGATAGAATCCATGACTTAGTACATGATTTTACAAGCGTACTCCTATGTGAACTGGACCAAATAAGACACCAATGGTCAGTCGAGTCGAGCCGATCGATCCACTTTGGTTCTGGATCATTTGATTGGTATTTCTAGATCAAATTATTACCTTAAATAACCAAAAAAAAAAAAGGAATATTTCATAAGCCATCCTTGTTTATGTGCGCACACATCAAACATCGTCAAGAAGATTCTTCAAAACCTACCAAAACATGCCGACTTTTCAGGCTCCCTTCAAGTTGCATCGGGGTTTTTGGCGAATGTCATTTTCTTTCCAAAGTTAACCATCCGTCGTTTTAAACCGGCCCATCACCAAACCCACCTAACAAAAACCCAAACCAAACTTAAGCTCAGCCGATCCTCCTCGGCGCTTCCCACGACCACCGTCATCTCCACCTGGCATCTCGAGCCGAGCCACCGCCTTGTCACTGACAACTACCCTCAGCTGCATTGTTTCTCCTTCCATCCCCACTCCTCGCTAGGGGTGTAATCAAGATCGTTTGAGTCGTCAACCTGTGAAGCTCCACCTTGATTTGACTCGCTCAGAAAATTGATATGCTCAAGCTCGACTCGGCTATACGCGGCTCATTACAAGGACCTTATATATAAAGTCGGAGTTTGAGTTTAATAAGCTCGAATGCCATGTAATTTTGAGTATATTTTGTCTATTTTAATAAGTATTGTTTTCGGAAAAATAATAATGAAAACTTGATTAAGCTTATAAGCCAATCTAGTTGAGTATTAACATGCTCGAGCTTGACTCAACAAGATACTCAAGAAGCTCGAACTTGAGCTCGACTCGAAATATATTAATCAATTTGGAGCAATCATCGAGCTGAGTGCAAACTACCCATGAGTAGCTTGATTTGATTTCACCCCTACCTGCCACGACTTCTCACACAGGCACACACAACTTCTCTGCCTCTGACATCAACAAACGGCTCGACGTCAGATTTGGTCGAGTTTGATGCCCCATATTTGGTCCTATGTCCACCAAGGCGTAGAGGTCGATCAAGATGTAATAGAATTGCCCTGGTATTGAGCTTGAGGAGATCAGGGTCAAGCTCAACCTGTCATCGTCTAGCCCAACCATGGAGGAGAGAGAGAGAGATAATGATGTTCATGGCTATATGAGACTGATAGTCAGATCTTACTGATGGCCAGCAAACCTGTAGGAATGGCAATAGGACAAGGAAAGCATGAATGAGTCCATACACGACCGATCACACTGTATGCAGGCAAGTGGTGAATGACATTTAACATCGCAAACTAATCACGAACTCTTAAGCCTTTGCAAGTGATGTTCCAGAGTCAGCAACTGCAATCTGAAAAGTCTAGATATGTAATTATGTCTTTTTAAGAGCCACGCATGGAGAGAGTGCACACACATTCACTTGGCTGCCTTTCTAAAATATATTCTCCATTACCTCAATTGATAGAGCTCCTGGGCCAATCTTGGCCTGAGCATAACCTCAAGTAGTGTTGCCTTTAAATTCGTCAATTCTAAGACCTCAGACATATCCACTGGCGAATTGTCTACGGTTGATATCTCGAATGCATGTAAGAACCTAGCTATAAGAAAATGCACTATATGGATCCTGAAAGATAGTCCGGGACAGATTCACCTGCCGCCTCCAAATGGAAGGAACACAAAGTTGGAGTCCTTCACATTGACATCCTTATGGCTGCTCAAGAACCTCTTGAGCCTAAACTCCAATGGATCAGGCCATGTCGTAGGGTCGGTTTGGATTTTCCAGATGTTCACGATCAACCTTGTGCCCTTGGGCATGTGGTACTCGCCGACGGTGCAATCCTCAGCGAACAGGCATGGCGGTGGGAGTGGGGTTGCTGGGTATAAACGGAGGGTCTCCTTCATGATGGCTTGGAGATAGGTTAGGCTGGCGATGTCTGCTCCTTACACAGGCCTCTGCTTGCCGATTTGAGCATTGAGTTCTTGAGCTTTCTTCAGGACTCGAAGGTTGTTGAGCAACAGTGAGATTGCCCATGTCAGGGTGACCATCACTGTATCACTTCCTCTGATAATCACTGTCTTTAAAAACAAGAAACACATATGTGGGATTTTGTGGAACCAACTATTCTAAAAACTTAATAAACTTAAATCATTAGATGAATACATTGTTTATTATTTTAATATTTTAATGCTCTTCCTTATATTTAGTATGATTTTTTGTCTAGTACTAAGCATGGAAATTTAATTGAGGAAACAAATGGAGCTTGGAAATATTCGAATTCAGAACACTCAGTTTTGATACAATGCAAGATTTTATAGGATCATAATTAACTGTTCTATAAATTTAAACTATTAAATGAATATTCATATCGATGACGACTAAATGATAGGATTGGCATTTGGGTAAAGGAAAGCATGAATGATTCAATACATGACTATGCACACGGTACGCATAACAGTGGTAAACGATAGTAATGATATATGATATCGCAATACAATCACGAACTCGTAAGCCTTTTCATGCAAGTGATGTTCCACGATTGGCAACTTCAACCTGTAGAGTCTAGATATGTAATAATGTCTTTTAAGAGCCACTCATGGAGAGAGTGCATGCACATTCACTTAGTTACACTTCCTCTATTTTATTTCTAAATTCTGCCCGAACGTCCCCATTAACACTTCCCAAATTTCTCAAAGCTTCAGCCAGCCCCCCGCTCGGACTTTCTTTGTTTGAGCAAAGTATCTGTCCTTTCTTCTATGTTAAGGGCGGCGTAATGAACTTGAGGAGATGATAGTGGAAGGATGGTGGTGATGGTGGGAGGCGTCAAGGTTCCTGAGAGCTTCCTCGCGCTTGAGATGGCCTTTTTCCATGAATCCGTTCGGCGACAGGAAGATCTGCAGAGAATGGACAACTTGCTAGTTTTCGCTGACGAGTTTGCAGGAGCGTCGCTGGATTGACTGGCGCGAGGCTGGACAAGCCGGACCGTCAACGGATATCTTGGACCCCAATTTGTTGATTCTTTCCTTCATTTCAGTTATTTTCTCCTCTCCCGTTCTCTCACGGAATATTTGGTTCATCCGCTCAACTTTGACCACAATTGTTGCACTCTTTCCAAATTTTGTAGATAATCGAATGGAATCTAATCTCCATTCCTCAACCAACTCATCGTTTTGCCGAGTCCATCCATCGCTTGAATTTCTTTTGATTCCCGGTCACTTACTGTCTTGGGCCCACGTCAATTCTGAATTTGATGCAAAAATGGTATGCAATATTCGATCCCTAACGTTTTCATGTGGAATAGTTGAAATTTAGATGTTGGCTAGCTATCCCTCTTTGAGAGCCATATAAATGTTTCTCACTTGTCCCAAACTTAATGTAGAAACGTGACGAGATTAAGTGGATAGATAGTATCAAATGTGGTAAATCAATGAAGTGCCTAGATTTTACCATGGCCTTTTTTATTGTAGCATGTCTTACGAACTTTGGACTAGATGAATTTCAAGAATATACACAAATCATCACAAGTACATGTATTGGGTAAGACTCCACTGATAGGGTGACATGCATGACTCTCACAAGATTACTCATGTCTATGAAATTTGCGCCATTATATTTAAGCAACCTCTCAACCTCTTTCTTTGAAGATTGATTTTTCAACTGTTTGGACAGAATGTAAAATTGCAAGAATTGAATCTTTCAATTTATGTATGCATTTGTGTGCTCGTACGTGGGAGAGAGGAATACCGGTAGATAGCGAGATAAGTAGGGCCAAGCAGAGCAGAGGATAGGATTAGCATTCACTACAATCATCCAATGGATGATCATGATGTTATGGCTATATGAGATGGAATGGTCAAAACATATTGATAACGACTAAACGATAGGATTGGCATTTGGGTAAAGTCGAGCATAAATGATTCCACACATGACCGTTCACACGGTACGCATGCAAGTGGTAAACGATAGTAATGACATATGACATCGCAATACAATCATGAACCCATAAGCCTTTTCATACAAGTGATGTTCCAGGGCTGGCAACTTCAACCCATAGAGTCTAAATATGTAATAATGTCTTTTAAGAGCCACGCGTGGAGAGAGTGCATACACATTCACTTAGTTACACATTTCAAAGAGCTTTCCTTTCATAAATATACTCTCCATTACCTCAATTGATAGAGCTCCTGAGGTAATCTCGGCTTAAGCATAACCTCAAGTGGGGTGGCCTTTAAATTAGTCAGTCCGAAGATCTCAGACATATCCACTGGCGAATTGTCCACAGTTGTTATCTCGAATGCTTGTAAGAATTTAGCTAGAAGAAGATGCACCATCTCGAGTCCAAAAGATATTCCGGGACAGATTCGCCTGCCGCCTCCAAATGGTAGGAGCGCAAAGTTGGAGTCCTTCACATCGACGTCCTTATGGCTGCTTAAGAACCTCTCGGGCCTAAACTCCAATGGATCGGGCCATATCCTTGGGTCTGTTTGGATTTTCCAGATGTTCAAGATCAACCTCGTGCCCTTGGGCACGTGGTACTCGCCGACAGTGCAATCCTCAGTGAATAGGCGCGGCGCTGAAAGTGGGGCTGCCGGGTGTAACCGGAGGGTCTCCTTCACTATGGCTTGGAGATAGGTTAGGCTGGCGAGGTCCGCTTCTTTCACATGCCTCTGCTTGCCGATCTGAGCATCGAGCTCTTCTTGAGCTTTCTTCAGGCCGTGACGATTGTTCAGCAACAGCGAGATTGCCCATGTCAGGGTAACCATGGCGGTATCGCTGCCGCCTGCAATCATCGCCTTTGTACACAAATACAACAAACATGTTTTCCTCGTTAGAAGTGAGTTATGAAGATTAGCTACAACATCATTCGCAATCTAAATTCATGTGCCCTTCCACTTCATATGGGCAAGAAAAATGTGGTCTAAAATCTGGTCCGATAACAAAAAAGAAGAAGCGTAATTGTAATTGAGTCCAAATTCAGTCCCACTTCTTCTGCCCGTGATTGCAAGGTGTTCAAAAGGGACGCTGACATTAATTTAAATATAAAAATTAACCCACAATATTACACAAGAATAACTTTAGTCCTACTATATATATATTTTTTTAGATCGAAGAACTTTAGTCCTACTTTAGCCCCTCTAATTTGAGCAGCTTTCCAGATTGGCTGCCCAAGCTTTTTGTTTTTGTGCAAATTAGGTTCTCTAACTTACTTGATGTCCAGTCTAAATATTTTTTAATTATCAAACTTAATTATTTCAATGTGCATATTTTCCATATCATAACATAAAAGGCAGAAAGTCTTACCAAGCATGTAGCTTTTATAATCGTATCAGCATCATAACCTCCAACTTCATCATCGTTAAGGACCGAAAGCATGACGTCCATGAAATCTCTACCACCATTGGTCTCACTCAAATCCCTATTATTCCTCTTGTGTTCCTCCAACCAACCACCTATAATTTCGTCCAGTTCTTCTGCAGTCCTCTTCATGGCCTTCTCATGTCCGCCTAAGTCGAGCCACCTCAGGAAAGGAAGAGCGTCTGCTGCTAAAAACAACCCAAAGAAGTGGAAGAACTCGCGCAACGCCTTTTGGCACCGCTGCTCCTCTTCCTCGTCCCCTGCACGGTAGCGCTTTGCGGCCACAATTCGGAGGATTATGTTCAGAGTCAACTTCGCAAACCACTGCTTCAAGTCGACTATGACATGGCCTAATAAATCAGAATGAACCAGATGTTATGCTGAATTGAAGTTGAGTACTCTCATGAGCTAAACGAATTGATGAAACGGATACTTAATCTTGGACGATGCTTCATTGACGTTCCATGTCATTCTAATTGGTTTATTTGGGAAAATTACCAAATTTTTTTAAAACTTACTGTGCGTATGCTAATTTAGTCTTTAATAATTTAGAGAATTAAAACAGATTTAGAAAAAAATTGAAAAAAATTATCTGCGCTTGAGCCAACCTTGCCACGTAAGTTAATGTCCCCGTCACCGATGTTCATGTCACCAATTTTTGGTCAAAATTAATCGAAATGATTAAATTGAGAAATCATAAAAAGACTTGGGATTAAATTGACCAAATTGAGGATTTTTGATTGAATGGGTATTCATACAATAAGTTCAGGATTTTTTTGGTATTAACCAAGTTTCTTTTATGACAAAAAAAGTACACGGCCACGTAATCAAGCAAATACCCCAATAGTCTCATGATCTATGAACCAAGAAATATATGAATCGAGACCGAGATGGGTGACCTAAGTATGGCATCGTTTGTACTTATCATTGATAAATAGAAGAATCGAATCTGTACTTCGTGTGTCAAATACACAAGAGTCAATACCTAAACCGTCAACGAATCCAACAAATTAGTAGGACATGAGGCTTCGTTGTATGCTTCACAAAACTCAGCAATTCATTTAGGTTGTCCCTTTCCAAATAAGTCACTTCGACTAAGATAGGACAAGCATCATATTTTCTTTGTCCGCTGGTATGGACGCCATAAAAATGCAAAGCTTGACTCGCTCTTAATCTAGAGAGAGTACTGCAACCAAAAATTCTAAATGTGATAAATTTCGTGACCTTATAATATGAAGACAACCGGTGTTTACCGAAAAAGAAATATAACTAGGTTAATATCATGAAAGACCCCAAATTGATACGTCTGTGAAAAATTTACTTTTTGTTAATTTCCGTTAAATTTTACTATCAAATTGCTAAGTTGGATGACACATGACAATAGACAAGTGCACGAATTTGGGGTTGTATCCTCCATTTGTCATCGATGTACTAGCTTGTGGGTTTCTGTGTTATTAATTCAATTTAATGAAAATTGACGGAGGTTAAATTTATTGCAAATGTACCAATTTGAGGTCTTTTGTAATCAAAATATTAGTTTAAGGTAAATTTGTTATAGATGTACTAGTTTATGGATTTTCGTGATATCACCATAGGAAGGCCTATCATCAAGAGCCACCAAAACCACGTATTGAATGACCATCAGTATCAAAAGAATACCTGAATCGTCCTTGTTCTCAATCCAAAGCTCGTGCAGCTCTTGAATGGCCACGTCCGCTTCTGAGGCCTGAATAGGGTTGAGCAGCGAGTTGACCCTCTGGCGCGAGAGCAGCTCCAAGGTGACCATCTTCCTCATCTCGCGCCAGTACAGGCCGTAAGGCGCGAACGAGAACATGGCATAGGAGTAGCCGAGGATCTTCTGGGCCAATTGCCGTGGCCGAGTAGACAACGCGATGTCGTTCTTGGTGAAACACTCCTTGGCCATCTCGGAACTGCTCACCACTAGGGCCTGGAACATCCCGAGCCGGATGGTGAAGATGGGTCCATACTGGTCGGCCATCGACCCTAAGGTCTTGTGGGGAAGCTTGGATTTCGCTAAAATGGGCAAGTGACCTATGACGGGCCATGCCCCGGCAGCTTCAGGTGGTGTTTTGAGCTTGCTTGATGATGTCGATTTGAATAATACAAGGATTGACAGGACGAGGATGGCTAGGATTATTCCGGCCAAGCGGGGTAGGTCTTGAAGCAGAGAGTCCATTTTTGGTGCGTATGACGTGCAGAAGCGCCGAGGAAAAAGGTTGTGATGCATTTAAGGGTTTCAAGCTCCAAACCTCTTGCAAGAGACAAAAGAAAAAATAGCATTGAAAATTCAGAGCTAGGTATACATTGTTTGTGCTCCTCTCTTTGTTGGGTAGTGTAGTGGAAATCTATGACGGATAGATTTTAGGTACAAATCTATGTGCATCCCTATTGACTTTAATTATATTATCATTTGGGGTGATATGATTGTTAAAGTGATAAGGGTGTTCGTCTTCTTAACTTGAAATTTTAGGTTCGAATTATCAAATTCATGCATTTTCTTGAGACGATTGTTGAGAATACAAAATCCCATGTTTTTCTTGTCTAATTACTGCCACATCCGAAGGAGATAAGTAGGGCACTTAAGAAATCTTGAATACCCCATTAATATAATATGAGATATGTTTAATTGAGCATATCAACATGTTGCTATTGTCAACGCGACATATTTATGCATGTTTTCAACTTGGAATACATGCTTATGTATGTATGTTTGAACATACCTTTAATAAGTTTTCTATCCTGTTCCAGAAATGGTATTGTTGATAATGGTCGAAAAATCAGATCCGTTCGTTTGTTCTTTGCTTACTGGTTTGTACAACCTCAAAGAGACAAGTCAATAAGAGGTGGAGGAGGAGGAATCGGCTAAAAGATAAGATCTGCCGATCCAACTTCAATAGGCTGAAGTAGATTTTCCCAAGCGTGGGCCCCGGGAGAACTATCGTATGCGATTACAATGAGAAAATATTAGGTAGGTTAAATAGTTCATGTCATTGGTGCAGTTCACCATTCAAAATCGGACACGTAGCGTCCACATCGGTGATGGGCCCGCGCGGGGCCTAACTCCTCTCTCCTCTCTCTCCTCTGTCTCCCGTACCTGCTCTGTCCTCTCTCTCTCCTTTGCAGAGGAGAGAGAGCAGCCCGACTCGGGCGACAGCAGGTACGGCAGACAGAGGAGAGAGAGGAGAGATGAGAGAGGAGAGAGGAGTTCAGCCCCGCGCGGGCCCACCGCCGACATGGACTCCACGTGTCCGATTTTGAATGGTGAGCTGCACCAACGACGTGGACTATTTAACCTACCTAATATTTCCTCGATTACAATTCCACCGGTGGGCCCACACGTGGTCCCGAATTTCCGACGGTCCAAACGAACGGATGGATTCCTCGGACAGGAAATGAAACCTGTGGGCAACTTCTTCAGGCGGTCGTTGTCTTGCCTTACAGAAGAAGTTGCCGGCGGCGAGAGGGTGGGTGGGGTCCAGCTGGGGCCCACGTGGCATGACTTTTGATGGGCTCATCTTGAGCATTCCAGCTTGAGTTCCTCTTCAATTTATATGTCAATTTCCTTGTCATTTTTCGTTTTATCAAATGATACTACGCGCTAATTCTGAATCAACAAATGCCGCATTTTCAGTGTTGACGTAAATTTCATCGTGCACTTTTGTCTAATTTTAGGATGACAATAAATAAGTAATGTACGATCGTTCATGGGAGATTCATATATTATACGTCAAAATCAAAATGATTTCTTTATATACAAAATAGTTTATTTAACTTTTGTCTATTCGGGCTCAATTATTGAGGCAAGGGTCAAACCATCATACTCAACTCACTTATTCTTAAGAGAATAAGCACAAGAAGAATCATTTTAATACCAAATTTATCCATATGGTCGCCTTCAACTCACTCTCATGTCCATGTACAGCCCTCCAAGCTTCCCTCTCAAGTTGAAGACTTCAGAAGAGTCAATGTAGCCATCGCAAATGTTGTCTTTAGCTCAGAATCTTGCCCAAAATAGGCCAAGCTACTTCTGCAAACTTGCTCAATAATTCCTTTACCTGGCCAAAATGGCAAATCACTTCTAACTTCTCCGGAACATTTCTTTGTGGATTTCAAGTTACGAAATTGGCTCCAATTCACAAATTTGAATTAGAATCAATTGATTTTGAGCTAGTTCTATGTTTCCAAGTGCAGGAAGTACTGTTCACTCCATATGTAGCACGAATTTCCTCTATAACAAGGTTTATCCAAACTTGCAATTTCACCATATACCAATAGTTTCACTTTATGCACGGAGGTCTTCCCAGGCACATTAAAGTGCTCATATTATCGCCAAGATGTTATTCTTCTGTTTGGTCTATCCAAGCACCTCAGTGATTGTACGTCTTTCGTTTATTTACCAAAATCCAAATGTCTTTTAAACTCGAGCACTTTCCACTTGGTATTCCTTTCTTCATTTAGAGACAAACAAAGCTCTCCACCAGCACAAACATCCTAATGTAAACATCATTTGCATATCAACTTGTATATCAAGAAGACATTGTGTCTACACACTCAAATACTCATATTAATTCACACAAATTATTTTGGCTTCCGAATACTCATGGAGCTTTCTCAACACCTTTGACTAGATTGTTAGTCATGTTAAAGTCGTTTCTATGTGGTTTTGGGCTAAATCCACACAGCTCATCAACCCTTGAGTTACCAATTTAATCCCTGGACTGTACTAAATGTCAACAGCTTGACTAGGATTTGAAGTTGTTCCTATTAGGTTTGGAGATCGAAACTCCACTTGTCACCCCCTAGTACTTAATTTTCTTAATGCCAGTCTTTGGTTGAACTCCTAGTTATAACCAGACCGAACTAGATACTGATAGTCAATCTAACTAATTGGTCCAATTTGGATTTCGAATCAATGGTTTTGACTTGTTTATTACATCAATTACTATTTGAGCATCATCATATAGGTGGGGTGACATTGATAATGCATATCCCAATTTTCAGCACTTAGCACGGTAGAAATAAACCCTAAGACTTACATGAAGAATTACCGCTATTCCATTAAAGTAAGAAAAGCATATAAGATCAGAGTTACCGTTGTCCATAATGTGTAGATGCGGATGACCTTCCTAGCTAAATACGAAAAGCCATGCACGTTCGTTCAGCTGGTGACTTACACGTAGCTTCTTCTAACAGCCTCTTCATCGTGTGGCGCCCCAGACTGATTCGTACAACTCACGAGGTAATCTTGGTGTGAGCATAACTTCAAGTGGCCTCGCCTTTTTTATGGTTGCTCCAAAATCCTCGGACATATCCACTGAGGAATTTCCAGGAGTAGATACTTCGAATGCATGCAAGAACCTGGCCAAGATAAAATGCAGCGACTGGAGCGCGAAGGACATTCCAGCACAACTTCTTCTACCACCTCCGAATGCTAAGAACTCAAAATTATGGTCCTTCGCATCGAGATCCTTTTGGCTACTCAAAAACCTCTCTGGCTGAAACTTCAAAGGGTCAGGCCACAGTCTGGGATCGGTTTGAATTTTCCACAAGTTGAACATCAACCTCGTGCCTTTGCGCACATGGTACTCACCAATGATGCAATCCTCAGCAAATTCGCGTCCAAAGAGGGGGGATGCTGGGTATAGGCGGAGGGTCTCCTTTACTATAGCTTGGAGGAAGGCTAAGTCGGCGATGTCCGATTCCATCAGATGTCTTTGCTTGCCAATGTGATTATCAAGTTCTTCTTGTGCTCTTTTTAGGATGGGGAGGTTGTTCAACAACAGAGAGATCGCCCATGTTAGGGTGGCCATGGTTGTATCGCTTCCTCCGGCTATCATTGCCTTTCAGAAAGGAAAATAAAAACATTAACATATGTCTTATTGGAAGGGAGCATGGAAGGCTAATTTACATGAAAGTCTATATTCGCATTCCCTTTGCATATAAATCTTATCGTCCTATCAAGCCCTATTAGTCAATGCATTTATCCTGGACACATTTTTGATGTG
Source organism: Corymbia calophylla (assembly GCA_014182845.1). NCBI lineage: Eukaryota > Viridiplantae > Streptophyta > Magnoliopsida > Myrtales > Myrtaceae > Corymbia > Corymbia calophylla. The sequence goes on along the minus strand of CM024698.1, from coordinate 10,865,505 downwards.
ATATGTGTCCATTTAACTATTAATGCTCCCCTCCATAATTGAAGTCCCTTGGTTGGGAAAGAGACACCATTGTCAATTGTGCCGTGATATCTACGACGCATAGAAAGAGACATTGGCATATTGTGCGTGAATTCTATTTTCATGTACTCCATGTTACACAGCTTGGTAAAAAGATGTTAAGGAAGTGCGCAGCTAATTTCCTTATGCAAAAGACACAAGTATGTAGCTTTGCACCACGATCATCATTTAAGAAGAAACCATAAAATCCATCGAAAAGGGGAGGGGACAAACTAAGCAATACCAAGCATGTGGCTTTGGCAATTGTATCAGCATCGTGACCTGCGATATCCCTGCCGTCAAGAGTAGAAAGCATGACGTCCATGAAATCTTGATCGCCCTGAGACTTGTCTGAGTCGACCTTCTTCTTCCTTTTGTGCTCCTCTAACCAATTACTTAGGATCGCGTCCAGTTCTTTCATAGTCCTCTTCATGGCTTTCTCATGACCGCCCAGGTCGAGCCACCGCAAGAAAGGAAGAGTGTCCGCCACTGTGAACGTCCCCATCAGACGGAAGAATTCCCTGATCGCGTTGTGGCACCGCCGCTCCTCTTCCTCGTCCATCACGGCAGTGATGGAATTGTGGAGTCTGATGGAGAAAGATATTATTGTGGGTAGACACTTCCCAGTAGGTCACCCATCCTGAGATATTAAAGGAAATAGAGTTTATATTACTGCTAATAGCATATATGTAATTTCCTTTAATATGTATGCCCTAGACTCCTGTTATAAATAGGACAATTTCTTTTATAGTTGTAACGCTGAAGCTTTGAAACCCTGAGCTTGTAACATTGATACTGATAGTGAAGAGATTGCCTAGTGCGGCACCGTGGTTTTTCCCTTCTTGATTTTGGAAGGGTTTTCCACGTAAAAATTCCTGCTTGCCCTCTTTTTCTTCCCTGCTTTTATTCTTCGCATATTCGCGTTCCACCCAACAACTGGTATCAGAGCCTGGTTTTGGCGAAATAGTGGGAGCGAATATGGACGAAGGAAAGGTGAAGATTGATCGGTTCGATGGCAAGGATTTTGGTTTCTGGAAGATGCAGATCGAGGATATGCTGTATCAGAAGAACTTGCATCAACCTCTGTCTGGAGAGAAACCAGAATCTATGAAGCAAGCAGAGTGGGAATTGTTAGATCGACAAGCTCTAGGTTTGATTCGTCTTACATTGGCGCGGAACGTTGCTTTCAACATTGCCAATGAGGCGACAACGGTGGATTTGATGGCGACGTTGTCTGACATGTACGAGAAGCCTTCTGCATCAAACAAGGTATATTTGATGCGTCGTCTTTTCAATCTGAAGATGGACGAGGGTGCTTCTGTGACAGATCACATCAACGAATTCAACGTGATTACGACTCAGTTGAGTTCGGTGGATATCAAATTTGATGACGAGGTAAAGGCTTTAATTTTATTATCTTCTCTACCTGAAAGTTGGAGTGCAACCGTGACTCGTAAGCAGTAAGTAGTTTCGTGCAGTAAGAAAAAGTTGAAGCTTCAAGCAATCCGAGATTTGATTCTTAGCGAGGATATTCGCAGAAGAGAATCGGGTGAATTTTCGGGTGCCGCCTTAAATATTGAAGGCGAGAGGGAGAAGCAATCAATGGGGACGAAACCAGTACCATGGTAGATCAAAGTCCGAGAGGAGAAGCAAATCGAGACCTCGTGGTGAAATTATTTGCTGGAATTGCGAAAAGAAGGGACATCGAAACGGGATTGTAGAGCTCCAAAGAAGAAAGTTCAATATCGAGATCGAAATCAAGAGGAAGAAAAATCCGTGAATGTAACTTTTGAAGAGACTCAAAATAGTGATGCCTTAATTTTGAGCATTGATAGTCCAATTGAGTCGTGGATTCTTGACTCAGGTGCGTCGTTTCACTCTACTTCATGTAAAGAATTAATGCACAATTTTGTTGGTGGAAAATTTGGAAAGGTTTATCTTGCTGATGATGAACCTTTGGATATTATGGGAAATGGTGATATTTATATAAAATCTACTAACGGATATCAATGGAAGTTGCATGATGTCGATATGTTCCAGGACTTAAGAGAAATCTCGATCTCTATAAGTCAACTAGAGCAAAGACAAATGAGGTTACAAGACTATTTTTGGGGATGGCTCTTGGGAAATTATTAAAGGTGCTCTAGTTGTGGCACGTGGAACAAAGTCAGGAACGCTCTACGTAACTGAAATCAATAGAGAAACTGCAGCAATTGCTGAATCAGAAATTGATTCTAAATTATGGCACCGCAGGCTTGGACATATGAGCGAAAAAGGAATGAAGATATTAGCATCTAAGGGAAAATTGCCTGATTTGAAGTCCATAGATATTGGTCTATGTGAAGATTGTGTTATGGGTAAGCATAAACGTGTTAGTTTTTCGAAGATTGGAAAAGAACCAAAGAAAGAAAAATTAGAGTTGGTGCATACAGATGTGTGGGGCCCAGCTCCTGTGCAATCCCTTGGAGGCTCGCGCTATTATGTCACATTTATTGATGACTCCACTAGAAAGGTATGGGTTTATTTTCTAAAAATAAATCTAACGTGTTTGCTATTTTTAAAAGATGGAAAGCTGAAGTGGAGAACGAGACTGGCCTGAAAATTAAATGTTTAAGGTCTGATAATGGCGGTGAATATGATAGCAAGGAATTCAAGCAATTTTGTGCAGAGAACGGAATCGAATGACGAGAACTGTTCCCAATAGATCGCAGCAAAACGGAGTTGCTTTGAGAGGATGAACAGAACTCTGAATGAGCGTGCAAGAAGTATGAGGTTGCATGCAGGATTACCCAAGATGTTTTGGGCAGATGCAATTAATACGGCAGCATATTTAATTAATAGAGGACCTTCGGTTCCACTTGATTTTAAGTTACCGTAAGAAGAATGGAGTGGAAAGAAGGTAAGTCTCTCGCATCCGAAAGTCTTTGGTTGTGTTTCCTATGTCCACGTAGATTCTGAAAATAGAGATAAACTTGATGCAAAAGCTAAAAAGTGTTTTTTCATTGGATATGGTTCGATTATTTTGGCTATCGGCTCTGGGATGAACAAAATAGAAAAATAATAAAACTGCTGATGTTACGTTCAATGAGAATATGTTGTACAAGGACAAATCCATGGCAGAATCTAGTGTGAAGGAAAATTTGGTGGAGAATACAAAGATTGAATTGGAAGATAATTCTAAAAGTGTTCTGGTTGAAATTCCTAAAACTGTTGCTGAACAAGAATCACGTACACCTGATCCCACTTTGAGAAGATCTAGTAGAACACCTAAACCGTACAAAGATATTCTCCGTCATTGCATTATTTGCTTTTTTGACTCGACGCCGGCGAACCAGAAAATTTTTCGGAAGCGGTGCAGGTTGAAGATTCTGTTAAGTGGGGAGTTAGCAATGCAAGATGAGTTGGATTCACTCGAGAAAAATAAAACTTGGGTGTTAACTCGATTACCAGATGGGAAGAAGGCATTGCAGAACAAGTGGGTGTATCGGGTCAAAGAAGAACCTGATGGAAGTAAGAGGTACAAAGCAAGGTTAGTAGTAAAAGGGTTTCAGCAAAAAGAAGGAATTGATTATACGGAGATTTTTTCTCTAGTTGTGAAATTGACTACTGTCAGATCAGTATTGAGTATTGTTGCTGCAGAGAATTTACATCTAGAGCAGCTAGATGTTAAGACTGCATTCCTCCATGGTAATTTGGAGGAGGATATTTATATGGTACAACCGGAAGGTTTTCAGGATCCTGGAAAAGAAAATTATTTCTGCAAATTGAAGAAAAGTCGTATGGCTTGAAACAGGCTCCTCGACGGTGGTACAAAAAATTTGACACATTTATGTGTGGTAACGGGTTTACTAGAAGTGACATGGATCACTGTTGTTATTTCAAAAAATTTGATGACTGCTATATTATTTTGCTGTTGTATGTGGATGATATGCTCATTGCAGGATCTAGCATGAGAGAGATCAACATACTGAAGCAGCAATTGTCAAAAGAGTTTGAGATGAAGGACTTGGGCGCAGCGAATCAGATTCTTGGGATGAGGATTACGCGAGATAGATCTAAAGGAATTCTAAAGTTATCTCAAGAAAAGTACATTGAAAAAGTGCTTGACAGATTCGGAATTTAGAATGCAAAGCCCAGAAGTACTCCTTTAGGAAGTCACTTCAAGCTCTCAAAGGAGCAGTCACCAAAGACGAATGAAGAGCGGGAGTATATAGCTAAAGTGCCTTATGCATAAGCTATTGGTAGTTTAATGTATGCAATGGTGTGTACTAGACCAGACATAGCTCATGCAGTGGGAGTTGTGAGCAGATACATGGCAAATCCAGGAATAAAACATTGGGAAGCTGTAAAGTGGTTATTAAGATACCTGAAAGGCACTTCAGGTATGTCATTATGTTTTATGAAAAATAATGCAACTTTACAAGGCTTTGTTGATGCAGATCTTGGTGGTGACTTGGATAATAGGAAGAGCACCTCAGGTTATGTTTTTTACCTTAGGTGGCACTGCAATCAGTTGGATGTCTAGACTTCAGACTTGTGTATCTCTCTCAACCACTGAAGCAGAGTATGTGGCTATATCTGAAGTTGGTAAGGAGATGATTTGGTTGAAAAATTTTCTGAAGGAGATAGGCAAAGAGCAAGATAACAGTGTTCTTTTCAGTGATAGTCAAAGTGCTATTTGTCTTGCAAAGAATCCGGTATTTCACTCAAGGACAAAACACATTGAGTTAAAATATCATCAAATTCGTCAGTTGATAGATGACGGGACATTGTCATTAAAGAAGATTCTTGGTGCAGAAAATCCAGCAGATATGTTAACAAAGGTTGTCACCACTGAGAAACTGAGGCTGTGCATTGCCTCAGTTGGCCTCCATGGTAAGTGATGAGGGGGGCCGCCGCACTAGGACAATTTGGGTTAAAAAGATGAAGACTATAAAAGATTATTGGTGTTTTTGAAGATCAGCCTCCAAGTGGGAGATTGATGGAATTGTGGAGTCGATGGAGAAAGATATTATGTGGGTAGACACTTCCCAAGAGGCCAGGTCCCATCCCGAGATATTAAAGGAAATAGAGTTTATATTATCGCTAATAGCATATATGTAATTTCCTTTAATATGTATGCCCTAGACACGTTATAAATAGGACAATTTCTTTTATAGTTGTAATTTGAAGCTTCAAAACCCCGAGCTTGAACATTGATACCGATAGTGAAGAGATTGCCTAGTGCGGCACCGTCGTTTTTCCCTTCTTGATTTTGGAAGGGTTTTCCACGTAAAAATTCCTGCTTGCCCTTTTTTTCTTCCCTGCTTTTATTCTTCGCATATTCGCGTTCCACCCAATAGGCAGTGCTGCTGTAGTGGCCCGTATTGGCTACAACGTTGAGGATCACGTTCAGAGTCAGCTTCGCAAACCATTGCTTCAAGTCTACCAAGATATGGCCTGCATTAGACAGAGAGCAAACACGACGTTATACGATCAGGCTTCCCCTGTTTTTCTTAAGCTTTCCCAAGAAAGAAGATGAAATTTTTTTGGTACTCTTCGAGCTAGCGAGCAGTGCCACACAGGCCCTGCTCATCCCTCCATCGGCTCTGCAACTTGCGATCTCCACTTGACCTCTGGGAACGTTGGATCTGAGGTCACCTGAGGTCCAGGAACCCGCCCTGAGATCGCGGGGTTGGCTCACATGCAACTCTTTTTGACTTTCTTCAATCCAAGCTACGTTGGAATTAAAATGGATCATCGCCAAACTGATGTACCTGAATCATCCTTATTCTCACTCCAGAGCCTGTGCAACTCCTTAATGGCGAGATCCGTTGCAAAGGCAAGCACCGGGTTGAGCAATGACTTTATCCTCCGGCTAGAGAGCAGCTCCAAGGTGGCGATCTTCCTCACCTCGCGCCAGTACGGACCGTAGGGAGCGAACACGAACAAGGCACGGTCATAACCCACAATTTCAGGGAACAGGAGCTGCGGACGAGAGGAGAGGGCGACGTCGTGTTTGGTGAAGCATTCTTTGACTATCTCGGAGTCGCTCACCACCACAGTCGGGAACGACCCGAGCCTGAGGGTGAAGATGGGTCCGAACTCGTCGGCCATGGACGCTAAGGTCTTGTGGGGAAGCTTGGATTTTGCTAGAACGGGCAAGTGGCCTATCACAGGCCATGCACCTGCAGCTTCTGGTGCCGTTTTGAGCTTGCTTCCTGATGATGATCTTGATCTCCGTAGCAGACGGAACGACAGAGCAAGAATCACAAGGACCACGACCAAATCGGCGAAGTTCAAGCTTCCGAGTAGAAAGTACATTTGGGCATGAACTGCTCACTGATAGAATCAACAATTCATTCCGATTTCAAAAAGTGAACCCCATGAATTTGAAATTCGATTTACGTTCTAATTTTATTCTTCTTCTTTTTTACAATTTTTTTTTTGGGCGGCCGGCCCAGGAAAACTAACTACTCCTCAAGACCATTCATTAGATTCAACGGGAGCACGCATTGCTTGGACGTCAAATCACGATAGACCTTTCCATCGAGAAGATAAGAACGAGTGGGAGATTATGTTTCCTAATTTCTCCTCAACACACGACAGCTAACCCTACCCGATTGGCCAATCTCATTGGCATTTCTATTACAAACATGGAAGGACGAACAAAAAATCCTTTGCAAATTATAAAAAACTCAAGAGGTTGGTTTACTATGTGATGACACCGATATCCTCTTTATATCTCAACAATGGTCCGCCGCAGCGGTGCGTAGGTCCATCTTTGGTCTTGTCATCCTCTTTTATCTTCTCTCCATCGTTCATCTTTTTGGCAAATTGTGAAAGGCCTTAAATTGATACATCTGTAATAAATTTATCATTCATTAATTTCTATTAAATTCTACTGCTAAATTGTTGATTTGTATAACTCATGACAGTTGACGAATTTACCAATTTGAGATTTTACTATTCGTATTTTATCCTCCATATAATTTAATGGAAACTAACAGATAATATATTTATCTTATATTTATCAAATTGAGGTTTTGGTGGTCAAAAGATTACTTTGGATAAATTCGTCAGAGACCAGTTTTGAGTCTTTAATGATAAAAAAAATTATGTTGTTAACCCTATACTTTAAAAAAAAAAAAACTGTTTTTCAATCGTTCAGCTATACCATGCAGTGTTGCAAGTGAGATTGATTTGGGTGTCCGAACCAGATTAGTTTGAACTAGAAGCCTAACATGTCCCCAAGCTCAGTACAGATTTTCAATTGATGTTTGAACCCATGTTAGGTTACGTGAACTCAAAGCTCAATTTATACTCTTTTTGGTTATTTTGAATAGATTATTTTAAATTTCAAGATAAATATATTTATCTGTGCAGATAATCAAACTCTCGTGCGAGGGAGAAAACATCAATGACAGAATTACCAAGAAAGCGCTCTTTTTGTTGTTGTTGAGGGTGGGGGGGGGGTCCTTTGGTGGTTCTACCTTGGCTATTGTTTTATAGAGGAGTTAACACGACAAATGAAACATTTTTGAGATAAGTGTATTATAAATCCTAAATCTTGGCATGAAAAGTGTGATTTAGTTTTAAAATATTTAAAAAGTGTAATCAAATCTTCAAACTTATACAATTGATGTAATCATGTCATTTTGTAAAATCCTTTCAATTTGGTTAACCAAAAATATTGACGTAACTGTTTAATTATTTATTAGAATGTAGTGCCAATGTGGCTTTTTTATTATAATTTTTGAAGAAAGGATTCGTTGATGTGGATATTCCTATTTTTTGGTCCATTTTGCAGTATAATGATATAAAAAAAAACCTAAAAAGAAAAAAAGTGAGGGCCTGACCAGTGCCCTCACTTGTTTTTGTCCAAATCTAAGCTTGTTTTTTTTTTTTTTTTTTTTTTTTTTTTTTTTTTTTTGGTAAGGTAAGAATTATCATAAAATCGACAAATAAATGCGAAATGTACAACGAGGGGAGACACGGTACCAACAACCACTCAACTAGACAAAGTGTCATTGGAGTATAGGGGTACCATGGTCACCAAAGGAAAATTACAAGTAGGCTAAGAGCATAGAAGAACCAAGAGGACACAATTCATCCTATACTATATTGTGGCTGGCTCCACACCAAAAATGCGGGCGTCAATCCCCCAACTACGTTGCATTCTTCTATTTCTGGGAATATCCTCAACTGATTTGAAAGCTAGAGCTTTGTCCTTGACCGCCTTACAGAGGTATAGTTTCATTGAAGGGACATAAAGATTATGGCCACGGAAGAGAATATCATTCCTAGTTTTCCAGATAATATAGCATAAAGATCCAAAGGAAAAGCGTGCTATCTCCGGGTGGAAACCTTTGCTAGTCACAGAGTTAATAACCCATTGAATATTGTCCGACCAAGAGGAGTTGTGCCAAGGGAGATTACACTTATCGGCCCAGAAATTAGACAAAGATTTGGAGATGCTTTGCAATCAAAAAACAGGTGGTTAATAGAATCGGGCCTAGAGTTGCATAGAGCACGGACCGAATTAGGGATACCGCCATATGACATAAGATATTCGAGTGGGAAGACGATCTTTGGTAATAAGCCAAAGAAGGAATTGATATCTAGGGGCCAAAGCCTTATCCCTGCATAAAAGGAGGACCAAAGAACCGGGTTGGACCTGCACCGGATTATATCCCACGCTGAAGCCACTGAAAATTTACCGGAGGAATCCTCCACCCAAGAAAAGGTATCTTGACCAACTGAGAGGTGAGGAACCGGAATTTGCCATAAAGCCAGCTGTTGAAGTAATAGAGTCCCATCCAGGAATATATGTCCTTCACCTTCGCTTGTCTAAGAAGGTCCGATTGGTATATATAACTGTTTGAGAATACCAAGTTTAGGGGACCAATGTCAAGCCATGGATCAAACCAAAGCGACGTAGATTCACCATCTCCTATCTTCCATCTGAAGTGGGGTAGGAATACATCCCTTAGAGTAAGGATCTTCCTCCAAGCCCAAGAGCAAAGAGTAGGAGTCGAAGCATCCAGAAATTATTCCTTTTGAGATATGTGGCATGAATCCATTTGCACCATAAGGACTCTTTATCGAAAATAGCAACCAGATGTGTTTAGCCATGGTCGCTTTGTTGCTATCTCTCGATTCTTCTTATACCAAGGCCTCCTTCGACGGGGAAGGCGCGGACGTCAACCCACGATACCTTTGCACCTCCCGAACCCATGGATGGGCCCTTCCAGAGGAATTGTCTGCATATTTGCTCTATCTTATCCACTACCGAAGATGGGAGCCAAAAGATGGAGGCCCAAAAAGCTTGGATAGCATGTAATACCGACTTAATAAGTTGTAGTCGGCCGCAAAAGAAAGAAACCGGTGGGTCCAAGATTGGACTCTAGCAGTGAGACGGCATACAAGAGCATTGCAGTCCACTTTGCTCATTCTCGAAGTAATTATAGGTACACCCAAGTAGCGCACAGGGAGGGAACCAAGGTTGAAGCCAAGCACTTGCACGATCTGCTCCTTGGTAGTCTCAGACCCTCCTGAAATAAAGACTTCACTTTTGCTGGTATTGGGAACAAGACCACTCCAAGTAGAGAATAAAGTGAGTCCATTTCGGAGGCAAAGAGACCGAAGCGGGCCTTGCTTCACTAAAGAGAAAAACGTCATCTCGCAAAAAAAAAAAAAGGTGGGATAGGCGTGTAGCCTTGCACCGCCAGCGGTATCGAAAATCCAGATGCCGAGTGTAAGAGTCGAGAATCCCAGTGAAAACCTCCATAATCAAGGTGAATAGGTATGGCGACATGGGATCACCTTGCCTTGCCTATATACCACGACCACTTTGGAAAAGAAGCCATGGAGTTCACCATTTATGGATATAGAAAATTTTGGAGTACGTACGCATACCATAATGAGTTTTGTGAGGTGGGTGGGAAATCCAAATGCTTGAAGGGTTTTCTCTAAGAAGTCAGTCAAGAGTATCATAGGCCTTCCTAAAATCCACCTTGATGGCACACTTTGGGATATAAGGCTTATTATGAAACCCACTGAAAAGTTCTTGGGCAAGAAGAATATTGTCGCTGATCCTCCTACCTTTTACAAAAGCAGTTTGAGCCGGACTAATTAGATTTGGGAGAACCGCAGCAATTCTAGAGGAGAATATTTTAGTGATACACTTGTATATAGTATTACAATAGGCAATTGGCCGAAAGTCAGAGACTGATGTTGCATTGGGGATTTTTGGCACTAGGGCAACTATAGTATTGTTAACTTCCTTGAGCAAGCAACCAGTTTCAAGGAAATCCATTACCGCTTCAGTAACTGAATGGCCCACCATGTCCCAATTCTTTTTAAAGAAGTCAGCATTGTATCCATCAGGACCAGGGGCTTTATTTCCAGTCAAAGAAAACATAGCATCACGAATATCGGAAGGAAGAAAAGGTTGGGATAGAGAGTTGATGTGTTCTTCCTTGAGAGGAGAGTGAATGACATCCTTGAGATCCTGAATAGAAGGCCTCACAGTCATCTCAACCGGAGCAAGGAGATCCTGGAAATATGAAACAAAAACCTTTGGTACATCCTTCAGGTCCGTTACCATTTGTCCTGAGCTGTCCACAACGGAGATAATACGATTACGGAGGTGCCTATGATTGACCGAATGATGAAAGAACTTACTATTATGGTCCCCTTCCTTTAGCCAACGAATTCTAGATTTTTGTCTGAAGAAGGACTCCTCAAGAGATCGAAGTTCAATATAGTCCTTGAGTTGAGAATGTTCCTTAGCCGCCAAAGAGCTACTTTGAGGGTCTAGATGAAGTGCATCTTGAGTGGTTGAAAGGACCCTTTTAGCCGAGGCTACCCTCAAGGAGATCTCTGAGTAAGCATCTCTATTAAGACACTTAAGCCGGCCCTTTAGAAGCTTGAGTCTAGTGTAGAGTCTGTACATAGGAGAACCTGCTACTTGGGTCTCCCAAGGCGAGTTACTAGCATGGGGAAATCGGGGTGGCTCATCCAAAGGTTATAGAATTTAAAAGGAATACGCCGACTACCGGGAGCAAGAATTCTCACAGTCATCGGAGTGTGGTCAGATAAGCCCGGGGCCAAGAAAGAAGCTTCGAGAGAAGGAGAAGGTGGTGCACCAACGGTTGTTGACCGGGACCCGGTCTATTTTCCGTTGTTTCCTACGAATGCCGAGAGGAGGTGGGACAAGTAAAACGGAAACCCACATAACGAAGATCAAAAAGTTCAGCTTGGTCCATGCAATCCCTGAATTCATCAAAAGCGGGAATCCAGATATCCGGGCTCCCTATACGATCAGAAGAATCTCTGATGGCATTGAAATCACCGGCAACCATCCAAGGACTTTCCTTGAGAGAAGTGCTCAGACTAACTAGCTTACTCCATAGGGGTCTGCGAGCAACAAATGTGTGCTCACCATATATCACCGAGAGAAGTAGTGTAGACCCTGAGTTCAAGATTTTTACATCACCATGAATAATCGGTCGAACAAGATTGAGTATTGAAGCATACCACAAGCGGGTTCCATCCAACCCAAATACGCCCTCGAGGAGAGTACTCATAATTTGAAACCCACATCCAGCCGGGGAGTAAAGCGAGAGGAGATATTAAGATAACTAGCAAATAGGAACTTTGGTTTCCAATAAGCCAAGACAGCAGAAATATTATTAAGGCGCACAAGCTGTCTAACTTCAGCCCCGCTTAACAAGATTCATAAGGCCCCCGACATTCCAAAAACCAAAAGACATTATTGTACAAGGGAAGGGCGGGCGGACTATCTTCTTTTTGACCGCCTTTTGGTGGCTGCGGTTTTCTTTTTTACGAAGCTGTCCCCGATGAAGGACTAGGCCCGTTAACCGCACAGATTTTGCTTTAACACAAGGAGTAATAGGGGGAGGCTCCAACCCACTAGCTTGCTCAATCCTAACCTCAGTGAGCTGCAGATCATGTAGGTCATTCTCTGGAGGAGCAGGTCTCATCTTCTGACCGAACTAGCATCGCAACAAGGGCCACTGCTGAAATAGCAGCAATAACAGTCCCTGGAAGGGCAGCACCAAGGCCCGCCTCCTGATCTGGACCGAGGAAGGCAGCTCCTGCAGATTCTGGTGAAACACAGACAGCAGCAGCAGCTACCTTGTCCTGGCCTGCAGGAATAGCAACATCACGAGCTGGCATTGATAGAACAACAGCAGCACCAGCTGACTCTGCAGAAGCAATAGCAGCACCAGCTAAAGAAGGAGCAGCAACTGCATTCACTGAAGAAGGACCAGCAGCAACTCCAGCGAGCCTTGAAGGAAGAACAACAGCAGCACCAGCAGGCCTTGAATCATTGATAGCAGCACCAGCTAAAGAAGGGACAGCAGCAGCACTCATTGAAAGGGCCACCGCAAAAGGAACAGCAGCAGAACCCTCAAGCCTTGAACCATCAGTTGCAGCACCGAGTTCTTGAATAACAGCAGCACCAGCAGCTCTAGTTGGAGAAACACCAGTAGCAGACTCTAGGGAACCTGCTCCAGGACACATCTCCGACCGAGTAGAGGAGACCAAAGACGCGGTAACCCGGAGAAGAACACACGGCCAGCCAGGAAGCTCCCGGACAGCATCGAAGTTTCTAAGGCATCGTAGCAACAGTCTCCTCATCTAGATCATCATCCGAGTCAAAATAAAATGAGGGAGTAGGATCAAGCGCTGGTTGCTTGTTACTATCAGCCCGGCGGTTCTTCTTGCTGTTAGCTCGTTTCCATTCCAGAGTAGGGGCTGGACAAGCATCCATACCTTGTAGAGTAGCAGGGCCTTGTTCATCCCTACCAGCTGGATGATCAGATGGCTGCACATGTGCCTGGATAGCTGGTTCAGACTGAGCTGGGCAGGGGTTTTGAGTAGGGCACCTATGTCCAAAAGTACCACATAGATGGCATGATACCGGTTTCCATTCATATTCAACGTCCACTATACGGGTTTGCCCATTTAGGTCAACCGTAATAGTATCACAGCAAGTTTTAGTAGCAGCAAGTTCGACACATACTCGAGCAAATGAAATCATTTTTAGTTGTTCCGTGCGATGGTCTACATATAGCGGTCTTCCCACAGCGCTAGCAACTTTGCTAATCCCCTTAGCGGACCACAACCCATAGGGGAGATTCTTCAGTCTAATCCAGACTGGGATTGTAGAATGATCTCCTTTTTTCAACTCTAACAAGGGGAGCCATTGTTGAAGGATTAACGGCACACGTGCTACGGTCAAAGGACCACCTTCTATGACCTTCCGTCTGAAATCAGAGTCCGAGATATGAAAAAAATAAAAACCTTGGTCATTTGCTTTGACCTCCAGCAAGCGTTGGCCCCACAAATGGTTAAGGGCTGACTCAACTAGTTTGAATGGGAGTTTCTTCCCCACAAAGTAGCCGACTAAACATTCATGCCAAATGGGATCAGCAGCGCTAAGGTCCTCCTCCGAACAATGAATTATATTATCCCCACCCGAACAAGGATCAATATAAGTAAGAGAATACCCTTGCATAGCAGCCTTGGCTACATTCACCCAAGAGCAAGTGGCGGGGCCGATATTCCAGCTAAGCGAGGTGACGTGCCTATCCTATGCTCGCTGTAATGGAAGCGACCATGGGAAGGTTCAGCTACACCCATACCGGTGGGTCTGCTGTCATTATTTTTCCCCACCGTAGCAGGAACTTGGGCCACATTTTTGCCTCTTAACAAAGGATCTCCAAGAAGCGGCAAAAGCATGGGCAACATTGTTGCCTCTACGATTTTGATCTCCAGCAGCATTTCGGCCCGGAGCCCTACTTCGGCTACGGTGACGACCACCGCCTAATCCAAGGTGGGATTGCGAACCAATAGAACCCCTTTCCATGAATCCACGTAAGTAACTACCCAACTAGCAAAACCTAAGATTACCCATCGCAAGACAGAATCGTGGAGAAGAAAACCTTACCCGAACAAAGGATCGGGTGTTCGGCTTCCACACGACTTCACCTCCGAAGTGAGATTATAGCCGGAGCCAGCAAACGCCGGCACAGAGGAATCCCAGAACCGGAGCTACAGTTGTCAGGCGCTCAGAAACAGAGAGGGTTTGGTCGGTTCTTATCTAAGCTTGTTTTTTATCTGTAAAAAACATTTTCTATAAATCGATTAGTTTTCTGTTATCAAAACACTGAAGAATCAAGAAATAATTTCCCCAAAATAATTTTCCTTTATGCCGACAACAAATGATTTGGAAAATATTTCTGTAAAAATAATCACTTGTATTGCTTGAAATAGTTATTCAATGAAAAATTTTCATTATCGACAATAATTTATATTTAATCAATTTCGTGCACAATGAATTTTTTTTTGGTTCATTTTTGTAAGTGATGCACGCGAATATTTTTAAGAAAATATTCTTTAAATTTTTTATTTTTCGTGAAATAAACACACACCTAAGATGAAGAGGATAAACATGCTTATAAAAAAACAAACGCACCCTTAGACCATATTCAACCATTTGAATATATTCAAGACGTGATTGTTCAAGTGATAAGCATCTTCATCCTCCTCACTCACATTAAGATGAAATACTCCTATAATTATCCGGTGTTAATGGGGGCATCAAGTGGATCCGAGCTGAGTCCATCCATCACCGACAAGCACGCGCTTTCACCATCCATGATCCATGTCCTTGCCGTGAAGCCCTTCGCCCCGCCGACTATTCCCGTGATCCTATGGCCGGTCACCGTCAAATCCTCCCGTTACGGGTCTCATTGGAATTGGAGCCCATTTAAGTAACTTCCTATATTGTGTTCAACTCAAATATTTTATTGCCCAAGTTGACAATATTCGATTCTTACGTGATTGGAAGGGTATAGTCCAGATCAGCGATCCGCACGAACGGTAACCGCGGGCGAGAGGAGAGGGCGAGGTCGTGTTTGGTGGAAGCATTCTTTTGGCCATCTTTTGTGTATTTGCACACACGGGTCATTGTCAACTCATCGCCTTCTCCTTCACCAAAAACTATTGGTTAATATCCCCTACTTGCATTGTAATTATTGAGCCAATCGGCCCCATCAAGCTTGATGGTGTAAGCACTTTAGAGTGTCTTTTAGTTTATATTTTATGTGTTCACACTCAAGCACGTCTGTCGACTGCAACCCTGGATAGAAAACACAATTATTAGAACTCAACAATCAGAAAATACTAAAAGAGTCCCCTCGAACTTCCTGACCAGCATTATTTATTTGGACAAAAGGCACGTACGAATCTAACTTGCGTGGAAATTAATTCTTTTGAAATTAGACACGTACGACTTTCAAAAAAATTCATTATTTGACCATGTTAAATCCCTAAAAGCCTCTAAGTACATCAATAGAAGGAGACCCTTAAAATTATGCCGATAGAGTTGCATATATATATATATTCCTCCAAGCAATTTAGCATAATTTGTGGAAGTGACTCATGAGAGAAAATTTGGTTTTTCACATTTATAATTACAAGACTAGGAAAAGCATTAATTGATAGCCTAGAATAGCAAACAAATTGTAAAAGGTCAAGTAATAAATATAGAAAATTGTTGATTTAGAAAACGACCCCTCCACGGAGGATAAAAATGACAACAACGCAGATGAATCCTTTCAGGAAAATTTTGCGAAGAACATCTCTCATATTTATTTCATAGACTTTCAAGTACTTGTCCATGTTACAGATCAATCCAGATGAACTATTCTTGGAACTCCAGTCATTTCTAAATCAACTTCTTTCTTTACTTGTGAATTTTGCTTATATGATTACTATTATCACATCAAAGAAAAAACAATTACCTAGACCATAAGAGACCTGTCCAAAAAGAAGCATGCAGCATGGACTTAAGTAAGTTAATGACAGTTTCATCAATCTAAATTGAAAGAAGATCCAAATCCTTTTACTGATAGTGAACACTGTGACTTCTGTGAGGAAATTGGTTTTACGCGTTAGAAACTAAAAGAGCAGGGAAAGCATAAATTGGTAGCCTAGAATAGAAAAGAAGTTGTAAAAGGTCAAGTAAGGAACATAGAATGTTGTCGACTCACCCAATCTCTCCTCTATTGAAAACGAAAATGAAAATGATGCACACCAATCCTTCTAGGAAAATTTTGTGTAGAACATCTCTTCCACACACACATACATTAAGAATAAATACATTGGAAATCCTAAAACTTATTACAAAAGTGCAATTCAATCCTAAAACTTGTAAAAAGTACAATTAAATTTTAAAACTTGTTAAGTTGGTTCAATCAACTCCTTTCCGTTAAATCCATCCAATTTGCCTAATAGAAAATGTTGATGTGACTTTTATTATTTTATTTATCTTACATGGTGAAGACATGGTTAAAACAATCTTGTTTTGGTGCAAATTCTACTTTTTATACAAATTTTATTTAAATTTAAATTTAAAAATAAGCTAAATTAAAATTTTGTATTAAAAATTGGATTTTCACTAAAGCAATGTCGTTTTTGCCTTATGGCTCAAGATATAGCCGCGTATCGCTCCATAGGAGAGAGAAAATTTTTAAAAGAAGCAACATTAACATTTTTTGTTGGTCAAGTTAAATGGAATTAATAAAAGGACTCAATTGCACAAATTTGATAATGTTTAGAGCGTGATTGCACTTTTTGTAAGTTTTATAATTTAATTGCACTTTCATGACAAATTTTATAACTTCTAGTATACTTATTTATATATATATTTTTAAAGACTTTCCAGTGCTTGTCCATCTTTCAAATCAATCCAGATTAACTATTCTTGAAAGTTAGGTCATTCCTATGTCATTTTCTTTCTTTACTTTTGGATGACATAGCTTATATGATTGTTATTACCATATGAGAGATTACACAATGACCTAAACCATGAGAGACCTGTTCAAAAGAAAATAAGGTAACATAGACTAAAGTAAGTTAATGACGATTTGATCTATCTAATTTAAAAGATCTAACTCCTTTGCTATGTAGTGAGCACCTTGCCATATGGAAGGAAACTGGTTTTTCACGTTAGAATTAAAAGTGCAAGAAAAGCATAAATTGGTAGCCTCAAATAGCAAACAAATTGTAAAAGGTCAAGTAAGAAACATAGAAAGTTGTCAATTCAACAAATGTCTCGCCTATTGAGAACGAAAAGGAAAAGGAAAAGGATGCACACCAATTCTTCTAGGCAAATTTTGTGTAGTAAGTGTTGTCTTTAGAAGTGATTTTCATGGAAGATTGAAGTATATCAAGATATTCTTTTTTAGCTTTAAGGTCAATCATTTTATCTGTAGGGTCTAAAAGGAATACCTATTTTTCTGTTAACATGCTAATTTTAGGTGTTGGTTTACTAGAAAGAGGATCTGCAGTTTCCGATTTTGAAGATATTTCAATTTCATTGATTTGGAAGCTTTTTATTTGGAAGCTTTCTTCAAGATAGTCTTCTGACATGTGTCATTGTCAGATTTCTCATATCATTCACTTATTCACAAATGGTTGATCCATAACTCAATATTTTAGAGAAACCATTCGAACAAAATAAGGCATCTCTTTCGATTACTGGTCCATCTCTCAAATCAATCCAGGTTAACTATTCTTGGAAGTTAGGTCGTTTTATGTCATGTTCTTTCTTGTGGACCATGTTGCTTATGTGATTATTATTAACATATAAGAGATATTCAAAAAGAAATAAGTAACAAAGAATTAAGTAAGTTAATGATGATGTGGTCAATCTAATTTAAAAGAAGATTCAACTTCTTCGCTATGTAGTGAGCACCTTGACTTGTGGGAGGAAATTGTTTTTTCACGTTAGGATGGAAAGAGCAAGAAAAGCAAAAATTGGTAGCCTCGAATAGCAAATAAATTGTAAAAGGTCAAGTAAAAAACATAGAAAATTGTCGACTCAACAATTATCTCCTCTATGGAGAACAAAAACGAAGAGGAAAAAGATGGACACCAATCCTTCTAGGCAAATTGTGTAGTGACTGTTGGCTTTAGAAGTGATTTTCACGGAAGACTGAAGTCTATTTAGATATTAATTTTTAGCTTTGGGATCAATTATTTTATCAGCAGTGTCTAAAAGGAATTCTCCTTCTTTTGTTAACATGCTAATTTTAAGTGTTGGTTTACTAGAAAGAAGATCTTCAGTTTCTGATTCTGAAGAAGTTCCTATTTCATTGATTTGGAAGTCTTCCTCAAGAAAGTCTTCTAAAGATGTGCCATCGTCAGATTCCCCATATTATTCACTTACTTATTCACAAATGGTTGATCCAGAACTCAAGATTTTAGAAAAACAATTCAACCAAATAAGGCATTTCTTTCAAGTACTTGTCCATCTTTCAAATCAATCCAAATTAACTATTCTCGGAAGTTAGGTAATTTTTATGTCATGTTCTTTCTTTACTTGTGGAGTTGCTTGTATGATTATTATTACCATATGAGAGATTAAACAATGACCTAAACCATGAGAGACCTGTCCAAAAAGAAATAAGTAACATAGACTTAAAGTAAGTTAATGACGATTTGGTCAATCTAATTAAAAAGAAGATCCAACTTCTTTGTTATGTAGTGAGCATCTTGACTTATGGGAGGAAATTTATTTTTCGCGTTAGAATTAAAAGAGCAAGAAAAATATAAATTGGTAGCCTGGAATAGCAAACAAATTGTAAATGGCCAACTAAGGAACACAGAAAGTTGGTGACTCAATAAATGTCCTGCATTGAGAATGAAACAAACACGATGCACAACAATACTTCTGGGAAAATTTTGTGTTGATATATATATGGTCCATCTTTCAAATCAATCCAGATTTAACTTATTCACGAAGTGAGCTTGAGGAAAGACAAAAGCCAACCGAGAGGGAATTAAGCTAAAAGATCCGTGAGATTGAAAAGGGAAAGAATTCATTAAAACTTTTGGTGGAGAGTCTCGTTCAGAAAGATTAGTTCACGGCTTCTCCTGTCAAACACTCGTAGTAATCCCGACGTCCATCAAGTGGATCCGAGCGATCCCATATGCCACCGAAGAGCCAAGCCTTTGCCGTTCGTGATCCAAGTACTTCCCATGAACCCCCTTCGCCTCGCCGACTATTGCCGTGACCCTGTCGCCGGTCACTGTCAAATCCCCCCGTTACTGGTTTAATTGAATTGGAGCCCATTTAGGAAAGTTCCTAAATTGTGTTCAACCCAAATATTTGATGGCCTAAGTTGATATTATTCGATTCTAACGTGATTGGATACCCAATTACCTTCGTTTCTTATTTTGAAATTGTGGAAAATGCTTGATTATGTGGCTTGAATATTGCATGCCAATAAATTTCCATATATGAAAAATATAAAAAAATTACATAACATTTAGAATAGATTGCCTGAATTTTAGTTTCTTAATACAGAATTGCATATCTAGGAACCATGTAGTAATTAGGAAATAACTTAATTTAAAATAGGATTTAATATAAATTTTTCTTAAGTTTAAATTACTAATTCTATATTTAATGTAGTTTGCTAATTTAGTTTAAAAGAAAATCATAAAAATTAATATAACATTGCATCAATTCTACGTCATCACATTGCCATTGCCATATCATCAATTCCACATAATTTCGTCCCATGTCATAATTTCCGTGTCATCATATCAATGTCATTAAGTGATTGCATATTTAGGCTTGTATAAATTAGATTTCATGTTATATTAGATTTATTCCCAAATCTTTTGCCTATCATTAGAATTAGGTTATATATAGATTGCTTCTAGATAATCCACCTCAAATGTCATTAGTTAGATTAGCATCACATAGACAAAACTAAAAATTAAATTGCACCTCATGCACTGTATATAGTTTTATTTATATTTTTAAATGGGAAAAATCAAAAAGAAATAATCAACTTTGCATTTAGAAATCATGCTTAGGATATGCATGCATTTCTAATTAACATCTTACACATGTTGGGACCTTAATCATAGCAAAGTTATGTGTTGCTTAATGCATTGAGGTTGCCTCCATTTCTAATAATTTATTTATTACTTTGATTTATTGAGTGTTACATTATTGATTACTCCTTAGGGCAAATACTTTTATGCATACCTCTTCCGGTTGATCTACACCATACTCTATTCTCGTAAGATGATACATACTAGCTAACAGTCCACCGTGCTAGTGCACCCATATTATCATCCATTGAATGTTTGTAATTTAGGCTTTACTTTGGCCAAGAATGCCTGCAAAATGAATTGACGTTTGCCCCATTTCTAGTAATTTACTTGTTACTTTCATTTATTGAGGGTTACATTATTCATTATGCAGCCGCATAATCATCCGTTGCATGTTAGTTGTTTAGGTTTAAATTTGGCAGACAGCCGGCAAAATATTTTTGAAATAAAGAGAAAAGTACCAAAATGGCGTTGGATTTATCATGTAATCAGGTCCCCGTATCTATGATATTTCTAGTTCATAAAAGTAAAGTATTCTTCTATACTTAACTTGAGTTTCTAATCAACTCATAATATATTAATGTTGACTCCTAAATGAATTAAATTGTATGTTTAAAGGATTAAATCAAAACTCTAAAGCTGCGATTGGTATGGACTTGGAAGAATCCATGCTAAGTCTTTGGCTTTAGTAACCGTTAGCTTTCCTTTTGGTGGTTCACTTTGGGAAGGTAGTGACAAATGTCATTTTATTTGATTTTTATCTCAATCACATCCTAATTTCAGATAACACTCATTAATTCGGATACATCACTCATAATATAAGTCAATATCATGTTTTCTGGTATAAATCCATTGACATTGATCTCTCGAATGACCGATGATTTTACTTTTCTTTTTGAGGCAAAAAATACCCGATGATCGTAAATAGTGAAACAGGCAAACATCAGATAAAATGTGATTCCTCCTACTAGATTGCGAAGGAAATGAAGGCAACTTCTTGATTATGTTACCTTTAAGCATCACATTCAATTTTTCTTCTTGTTGGAAGACCGAGTGCTACGAGAAAAGCACATGTTTTTTGTTATGCAATAATTGTAGCTAATGACTTCAAATTCGGGACAACATTTAACATCTTCATATAGTTTATGGATTAAATTGAACACGTACGGAAAGTTTAAGAACCACGTTGAATAAATTAAAAGTTGAGGGGCTACATTGCATATTTTGCCAAAATTTAAGGACTATTTGTATCATTTTCCCATTGGGAAAACATAGACTGATCTAATTTTCATGATTGTGGGGCTAGGCAAGCAGATCTTTTAATTGAATTGTTTCTTAAAACTGCCAAGAATTACAGAGCATTTGTTTGGATCATTAGCGGTGTCCCTGAAGTGTTATTTCATTTTTTTTCCAATTACATTTTGCTATGTTCTTTTTATTATTGATTGAATGTAGAAACAGAGACGTGAAGAAAGATTATATTTATTCTAAAACACATTTACGATAATAATTTGTTTACTGTCACTAGAACCGGATGTCATTTATTTTAGGACGTGTTTGATAGCTTGGATAACACGGTGAAGACAGGACAAATTACTTTATCTAGCACTTGGAGGTGCACTTTAGATGGATTAGTCCAATTGGATAATTTATCTAGACAATAGGACTAGGACTAGGACTATTGTTTAATACTCCACTCCAATGTTTGCTTCGTAGCGGAAGTGCCATTGGCACCAGTGACGACCACAGTCGCGGTGGTTGCCCCTCTCTCTCTCTCTCTCTCTCACTCAGGAATTGGCTTACCACTGCAGAGGGGTGGTCTTGCAGTAATCTTGGCCACTATGTCATTTTATTTTATTTTATTTTGCTATCTCAATCACATCCTAGGTCCACATAACACTCATTGATTCAAATGGATCACTCCTGATATTAGTCAATATCATGTTTTCTGATATAAATAGAAAAAATTGTCCAAATAATTCTAAATTTATTGTACATAAGCCAATTTAATCTTAAACTTTTCAAGTTAGAGGAGAAGAAACAATGCCCACAAGCTATTATAATTTATTTTGCAAGACAGAACACTAAAACAAGGAAATTGCTCCATATGATCCAACTGTGCTCTCCAAGGTACAACTTTTCTCAAGATCTTGGAAGGTGCTAAAGTGAATTCTAGCGAAACTGATTGCAAAAGAGGGGAAATCAGCCACATTAAAATTACCTTTTGAGGAGGCCCATTTGATATCCAAAACTGCTCCCACGTAGAAAAAATATCTTGAGGTCACCTTAATGCGCTCATGGAAGCATTGTAAATGTACAGACCAAAACTAATTAAGATTTTTGTGGCTTTTGGATAATCAAGTTAGAGGAGAAGAATCAATCACTTTTTAAAATGAGCGATTTCCCTTCACAGTTAACATG
Source organism: Corymbia calophylla (assembly GCA_014182845.1). Taxonomy (NCBI): domain Eukaryota; kingdom Viridiplantae; phylum Streptophyta; class Magnoliopsida; order Myrtales; family Myrtaceae; genus Corymbia; species Corymbia calophylla. The sequence goes on along the minus strand of CM024698.1, from coordinate 10,843,101 downwards.
TTGCACATATCGAACATATTTCTATGGTTAGTCCACGACATCTAAATAGACATTCTGAGATATAACGGTCAATAATATATCTTTTATTTTAAGTGTACCAAATTTCATGTTCCAAAGAAATTTGCGACTCTGCAAATGAAAATAGAGACACTACAACTATGCATTTCGCCTCTCTCTTCGCCCACCTCAATTTGAATTTGGTCTCCGTCAATGAACTATGGAGAAGCATTTTCCCCACTACAAGTCATATACGAGACATCTCAAAGCAAATGCCAAATATCCAAGGCTCCATCCTGATCGGCAAAGCTAAATTAGCTTGACATCCTTATAAGTTTCTCTCGCCACAGTGAAGCACCAACCTATGCCCTATTTATTCATAAAAGACATACTGGATTGAAATCGTCGGTTGTCTGAATGTTCAACAACTAATTGACCAGATAAAAGCCATACATGGAGAGCCTATTTATTTAGTAGTAACTTGCCCATTGATTTGTTTCTCGTTCTTCTAGTGCTTCATGTAAATTTGTAGACCTCATCAGGAAATCTTGGTGTGAGTAGGGAAAATTACCATAAAAGTCTTAAACCTATTGCAATTTTGTTAATTCAGTTTAAACTTTTTTTTTGGGTAATTGAGTTTTAAACCTTTTGCAATTGTACTGGTTTAGTCCATCTGGCTAAATTTGGTCGGCCGGTATTGACGTGGCTAGCGACTAACACAAATGACAATTTTTTAATAATATTTCATTTTTTTGAATTATTTTTATTAATTTTTATCTTATCTTTTTTTTCCTCATATGTCCTTCTCCTCCTCCCTCCTTCATCCTTTGGCTCTAGCGATCGGCTAGAAGGGAGGGCCAGCCGGTTACCGAACTGAGACAGCCCAACGAGGGCAAACTTGCCCAGCCACTGGCGAGGCAAGCCTCGGCTAGATCGGGTGAGGGCTCACCTCACCAATGGATTAGCGAGGGTGAGCTGGGCGAGACCCAAAGTGGCAACCACCTTGCTGGAGCTATAAAGGGTCTTCATCAAATCCTCGAGCACCTAGCAGCTCTTGTTGGCTAAAGTAGAGAGGTCACTTTCAACAGTGGGGCCCTCGATCTCCTGTCCTTGAAGTTAGGGTTTTGGCTGGGGTAGTCGGTCTGATGGGGAGGTTTGTTGGGACGGGAGGGAGAGGTGGTGGAGTAGGACGAGGAGGCCGAGAGCGAGAGGGAGGAAGGAGCAAAGAGGGGGGAGGGACCCAGAGTGGCAATTGCCAGATCCGACGAGCTTGCCGATCCACTAGTTGAGGGCAAGCTCTTGCTAGATTCAACGAGGGCTCGCCCCCTCAGTGGCTAGGCGAGCTCACTCTTGCCTAGTGACAGCAAGGCAGGCTTGCCTGGCTACCTCCATTTGATGACCGGTCGACCCTCCCCTTTGGCCGATTGGTGAAGCCAAAGGATGAAGGAGGGAGGAAGAGGGAGAGGAAACAAAATAAAGAGAAAGGAAAAAATAAGAAAAATAATTCAAAAAAATAAAATGTTATTAAAAAATTGTTGCCAGCCTGCCGCCAATCATGTCGGCGCCAGCCGGCCAAATTTGGCAAGATAGATAGAACTGACACAATTATAAAAGGTTTAGAACTTAATTGGCTAAATAATAAGTTTATGACTAAATTGGCATAATTACAATGCATAATTACAATAGATTTAGAACTTTTTTGGCAATTTTCTCATATGATTAATATTTTGAATGGCATCAGCTCGTTGACTATTATTCCGAAACCCTTCGACATATCCAGCGGCGAGCTATCGGGAGTTGATATCTCGAATGCATGCAGGAACCTAGAGAGCATTGAATGCACCGATTGAAGGCCAAAGGACATTCCGGATATATTCTTCTACCACTTCCAAGCGGCATGCAATCAAACTTAGGGTTCTTCACATCAATATCCTTATGACTACTCAAGAATCTCTCAAGCCTAAACTTCAATGGTTCGGGCCATGCTTTTGGGTCGGTTTGAATTTTCCACAAGTTCAAGATCAACCTCGTGCCTTTGGGCACAAAGTAGCCATTGATGATGCATCCTTCAGTTGACAAATGTGGTGCGGCAAAAGGGACTGCTGGATATAATCGGAGTGTCTCCTTCACTATGGCGTGTAAGTAAGTTAGATTCATAATGTCCGACTCTTTCACATTCACATGTCTTTGTTTGCCGATTTGAGCATCTAGTTCTTCTCGAGTTTTCCTTAGAACGAGAAGGTTGTTCAGCAACAAAGAGACCGCCCATATTAGGGCGGTTACCATTGTGTCAGTACCATCTGCTGTAATCGCCTTTGAAGAAGAAATACATGTTATTTTAGGAGCGATTTACGAAGAGGAGATAGACCAAAATCATAAAAATGTCAAAACAAAGCTGCATATCAACTGATTTGTCGTCAATTCTATGGCACTGTGGAAACAAACGTTAAACGTGGATGAATCAATCCGAACACGCATGAGGGCACAACACTCTCGAAGGCACAAATTTAATGAAAATTCTCTCATATTATATCACTAATCAGAAGAATAAGCTACATTATAAGGAAACAAAATGCATATTTATACCTAAAATAACATAAAGTAATTACAACATTAAAATGGGAAATAGATAAATTAGAAAGAAATTTTATCCTACTAAATATTAAATATCTAAATGATAACTATTAAAAATTGAAGCAAATCGCCTATTGTCATTACATATTTTCTAAAGTGCTGTAAGACAAGGAAACAAATATATATATATATATAATCTTTGAAAATATACGCTCGCGTTACTCTGCTAGTTTCAAATCAGATTTCCTTTGGCCTATAACTTGTTCAGTTTAGAAGAGAAGTGGATATTATTTTATAAAATAAAGTCCTAAAGCATTATTCAAGTAAGACAACAACATATGAGCAGTAGATTGATTAGAAAACGAGCGCGATGGGTGTTAAACATCACATTGCAATCTTGATCACTGTAGTAACACAAATAATGTGCAATGGAAGTTTGATATCCATCTTGGTCCTGATGCACACGCATTGGCATTTGAAGTAGAAATAACTAAATTCCAAAAGAGGGAAAACAAGGTGTATCAGGCATGTAGCTTTGATAACTGTATCAGCATCGAAACCTCCGATTTCCATGCCTTTAAGGGTCGAAAGCATGACGTCTATGAAATCTCGATCACCCCTATTTTCACTCGAACTTTTGCTATTCCTTTTATGCTTCTCTAACCATCCACTCAGGATTGTGTCCAATTCTTTGGCGGTCCTCTTCATGGACTTCTCATGGCCACCCAAGTCCAACCATCTCAAGAAAGGAAGAGCGTCCGCCACAGGAAATAACCCTAGGAATTGCAGGAATTCCCTCTAGGCATGATGTCACCGCCAGTTCTCTTCCCCATCCACCGTGGCAATGCCACTGTTGTAGCCCTTGCCGGCTACAATATTGAGGATGATGTTCATAGACAACCTTCCAAACCACTGCTTCAAGTCAACTAAGATATGGCCTGTGGTACAAACGGGCATAGTGTTAGACGTTTTAAATCGAAAACACATTTCTCTGTTTACTGTAGCACATGTTCAGTTTACTGAAAAGGCTTGGCTTGGCTTAGCTTGTTTCTCTACAGCAATAGTTCAATCGTTTGATAAGATACTTTCTCCTCCAATATTTGCCGATAACTATGATATAATGGAATACACTACCATGTAAAATGGAAAATAAGGCATCTTAAACTTCCGTTGTATACATGAAAGTACCTGAATCATTCTTCTTCTCTGTGCAAAGCTTGTGCAACTCTTAAACGGCAATATCCGTCGCCAAGGCAACTATAGGATTGAGCAACGACTCGATCCTCCAGTTAGAGAGCATCTCCAAAGTGACGATTTTCCTCATTGCACGCCAACACTGACCGTAAGGAGCCAACCCGAGAAAGGCAGAGTTGTAGCCCATGACCTCAGTGGCTATTAGCTGCGGACGAGATGCAAGGGCATGTTCGTGCTTGGTGCAACATTCTTGGCTATCTCGGAACTGCCAACCACTACAGCCGGGAACAACCCAAGCCCGACATTGAAGGTCGGTCCATACTTGTCAGCCATGGACCCGAGGGTCCTGTGAAGAAGATGGGATTTTGCTATTATGGGCAGATGCCCCCCGATGGGCCATGCGCTGCAACTTCTGTTGGTGTTTTGGGCTTGCGAGATGAGCTTGATTTGAGCCACACATGGGTTGATAGGATGAGGATGGCAAGGATTATTCCATACAAGGGGGTGAAGCTCGGGTCTAGAAGCAGAGATCCCATTTGAAATAGGTTCATCAGTGAGTTGTGTGTCAGTTTTTTTTTTTCAAGGGAGGGCATATGACTTATTATACACATTTCCCTCCTAGGATCATCGAGTAATGTGTCAGTTTCTAAATTTGATAATTTGCCAAGCTCATGGAATGGAATATTTTATATAATCATGTGTATGTAATAGACAAGCATGTACTATTAATTGCTATAAATAATTTCTTTTTCAAAAATAAAAATTTAAGTTAGAGAGAATAAAATCTTTAAATCTGTTGAGTGAATGCATGTGATCGATGCAGTCCAAGTTAGAGTCGATGACGAAACTATAATAATTCACCTCCGATAAGACAATGTAAACATGCACATGCCCCCCCCTACCATTCTTAAACAAAATATGGCTGCTTAATATTGCAACAAACGGAGTCTTTGGCCAAGAGAAGTCAATGAAAAGTCATTTTTTGTTGTTGTTAGGATCACCAATCGCCATGCCCATGTTACCTCTCTTTTACCAACTCCACCTGACATAGTCACATGGCAAAATACCAATGAGTTATATGGATCAAGATACGAACAATTTCACTTGAGATGAAATTTGTGTTTATGTTCCGATTGAGCTTAAAGAAGTTGCAAAGCACATCCTACGTGTTATAAGAAAACGATTCCTACATAAGTTGGAGTAATTGGACTTTTGTTTTTGCTGACAGTGAAAGCACACCTGCCTATAATATTTCATCCAAATATCAATATTTAGGTCTTTATTTAATTAATGGATTGCGTATGGTAACTACAAAGAAAGTCACTATTAAAAAAATAGGACTCACTTATATCCATTTTAAAAACAACTGAAGGAAGAATGTATTTTCTAAGAGGGAAAATTGAAAGAAGACAATGCTGACAAGCTGTTATTATTTGTTATGCAAGACAAAGCACTAAAATCTTTGCAAGTTCGGGTAACTTGAAAAAACACAGATAGGTGTGGTGTGATGATAAATCTAAATACATCCCAATATATTGCAAAATGAGTACATTTTGACAGAAAAAATCACTATAATATTGTAATTTCGTGAAGTAGAAAATAGTAAATTGATGATAAGTTACTTAATTACATTAAGTAGAGCTCATTTACTAATTGTACGTGCACGAAAGTAGTTTATTCAGAAAAAGAAAAGAAAAGTCACCTTAATAAAGAAAAACATGCAAATTTCTCCAGCTAAATGCACTTAGGGAAAACAGAATTAACACAGCACTAATTAAATATTGCGGTTTAGAGTGTCAATATTGCCAAACCTTATCAATCATTTGACTAATCTCGCCAAATCACGATGGTCCATCCAAATACTCTCAAAATCTGGACTATGTGAAGGTATATACACACCATAAGAAACAAATTATGCGATGTTTGCCTCCAAAAAGAATAAATAAGAATTCAACAGGCATTCATGAGATCATGGTCCATAAGATTGACACTGGATTCGATGGTAGCGGCTAAGATCAGGAGGATCTTCATTGGATGTCACTGTCATGCTTGTGACATACTAACATCTCATATTTGCTGTCGTTTAATATAGGTCAGGTCATCTTAACAAGAATATGCCAAAGTACAAAAATCCGAATTATTGATTATATATGTAGAACTAGGATGTGATTAATATAAAAAAAAAATTAAAATGGCATGGAGGCCGAAACTGCAAGACAAATTGGTATATTTTCAGAAGAAAGTCGGATATCGGTTTTTTTTTAACAAAAAAAAAAGTAGAAGAGATGTACATGAAAAAGAAGAAGAAGAAATTACACAAGTAAAATGACAACACAAAAATTGGAGACTTCCTATCTGATTAAAGCTAATCAGTGCCATGCACATTGCACATCACATTGCATTCTTTAAAACAAAAACAACAATAAAAAAGAAAAAAGAAGAAGACTGTGCACGTTATTAGGCTCCGGAGATATTCATTCATCACATTTTGTTCGTTGTCTTCACTTTACACATCTTTGTTGGAATAAGCATACTTCAAGTGCCAAAACTTGACACGTGTTGACACATAAGTGCCAAAATTTCAATAATGACACTTAAGTGTCACTTTTTTTTTTATAAATTGGACACTTAAATGCCAACTCCGACGAGGCTTGCCACAAATCTGATGTGGTGTTATTTTATTAATAAAATCGATCTATGTGGCTCTCATAAATCCAGCGTAACTTATCAAAAATTCGACATGACTTGCTGTTAGCACTTAAGTATTCTTTTTTGGTTTAATTTTAGCATTTAAGTGTACATTTTAAAAGTTTTGGTATTTATGTATCCACCTGTACCAAGCTTTGATACTTGGGGTGTCTGCACCCCTTCTTTGTCAATAATATGTAGATAAAAAAAAGTGAGATACACTAAGATAGATCTAGAAAAATGATTTATCAAGTGATGAGATTAACTATGTAAGTAGACGTTTAAATGAGGGATGTTATGTAGCCAATTTGAATTTCTTAGGGAAAATTACTAAAAATGACCCAAAACCTATTACAATTGTATCAATTCAGTTTTAAACTTTTTTTGGGCCAATTGAATTATAAACATTTTGCATTTGTGCTAATTCAGTCAATCCACCAAAATTGGCTAGTCGGTGCTAATATAGACATCAACCATTTACATGGTGCCACCAGTGCTAATGCAGACAAAATTTAATAATATTTTAATATTTTTTATTTTTATTTTTATTTCTTCTTCTATTTTTTCTATTCTTCACTTCCTTCTTCCTTCGATTGGTAGGGCTAGCGAGAGCTTGGCCATGGCTAACGAGGCTTGACCTCGCTAGTCAAGCCTCACCCAGGCTACCCATTGGGCTAGGCGAGCTTCACCCTCAACCCTTGCTAGTGGCTGAGTGAGGGCGAGTCTTGCTAGCCTAGCAAGTGGTCTCATCAAAGGTTGGGTGAGGTATAACGTCATCGGATTTAGTGATGTCATGCCTCACCTAGCCATAACCATGCTTCACCGAGGTTGACCTTGCCTTTGGTCGGGCATGAGAGGGGAACCAACTAGAGGAAGAAGGAAGAGAAGGGAAAAAAGAAAAAGAAAAATAAAAGAACATTAATAAAATATTATTAAATTTGTCCATGCCTGCCTTACGGGTGAGCACTGGTCTAGAGTTGCTTGGACTGACCCTGAATCAGTCCAACCCAGTTGGTCCTAGTCTGACTCCCAAGGGGACTAAGTTGGTCCAACCCGAACCAATTTCTATACATAATATATATTAAATATAATATAATTATATATCTAATATATTATATATTATGTGATTTAGTCTACTCAAAATTTAGCCCATTCTTATCTATTCTCTTCGAGTTTGTCGTGTAAATTAAAAAGTAGAAAGAAAACCAGCCCTAATTCAACAACAACAAAAAACCCTCTTCACTCACCTTGACCTCGCTCACCTCTATTTACTCGTCTCGCTACTCACCTTTGTTCCCTCACCTTGCATGTTTGTTATTATGGTTTGTTGCTTTTAGCAAGTGTAAATTTCTATTTTTATTTTATTTTAAATTCATGTTTAATATGTATTAGTGTTCATAATTTGGTTGTTTAATATTGCATTGTTGATGGATATATAATTTGAAATATTATCTTTCCTCTTATAAGGAATACAAAAAATGGAAAAAAAATTGGATTGGCCCTAGGTTGACCCTAAAACCAAACTAGAACCTTAGTTTGGTATGATCCTCGATCCCAAGCTCAACAAGGTTGGTCCTCCATTCCAAAAATTGGGACCAACACCATGCGGCTAGTCATTAGGTTTGGTGTTGGATTGGCCTAATTTGGACTATGCTCACCCCTAGCCAGCTCTAGTGACGCCACATAGGATGACTAACATCTATGCCAGTGCCAACCGGCTTCTAATCGACCAAAATTGGCCAAATTGACTGAATTAGCATAAATGTAAAAAGTTTAGATTCAATTAGCAAAAAAAATTATAACTAAATTAGCACAATTGCAAAATCTTTAGGACTTTTTTGATAATTATCATGAATTTCTTAAATCATTTGATTTCGGTTAAGAAATCAATCAAAACGAGCATCATACCATTTAGATTTTGGCCACCAATTTTTTAGAAAGAATGCAAAAGATGATATAAAGAAAATCTATTTTCCTGCAACAAATTATTGTTAATTGGGAATATTGTCCAAAAAGTTCTAAATCTATTGTACTATTATCAATTCAATCATAAACCCTTCAATTTTGCCAATTAAATCCTAAATCTTTTTACTTTTTGCTAATTAAGTCTATGTAGTCAATTTTGGTCAAAACTCATTGATGAAAATGCCGGCAAAGACACGTAGAACTTACACACTGACTTGAATAATTTTTAATAATACTTTTTTGAATATTTTTTTCTTCTTCCTTTTGCTGGTGGTCAGCCACTGGCCATGGCTGAACCGGTTGGCCTTGCCCCCCAAGTGCGGCTGGGCGAGGGCAAGCCTACCCATTTGGAGCAAAAAAGTAATAAATTCCGAATGTTGGAAAACAAGACTTACCAATAGTGTCCATTTAATTTTAGAATTATCCACTAACATATGAGATGATCATGCAAGTGCGCAACCATCAACATAACAATCAGCAACATGAGGGAAGCAGTAAATAAATTGTAGGAGAGAATAAACGCCTAGCATTATTAAGGGATAAACAAATGATGGTCCTAATTAGACTAAGGGGGAACCATAATCATCGAATCACAATCGTGCAATCAAGGGCAATTGTATCCGAAGATAATTAAAACCCTAAGGTGAAGCCGTGCATGTTTGTTCAATTTTAAGCACAATCTTAGGTCGATGATTTTCCTACACCCTTTGAAGAAAAAATTGTCCAAGAATTATTTTAAAGCTTTTTAGGGAACTTTAAAACAAACTTGGAATTTTTGGGATTTTTGAAATTTTTTTTTTTTGGAATTTCTAATATTTTAATATTTTCGACTTTTTTTCTAAAAATTTTTTTCGAAATTTTTATAAATTTTCAGGTTTCTGAATTTGCCATGAATTTTCTGAAATTTCGCATTTTTAATGATTTTTTTAATGATTTTTAATATTTTTATGATTTATGATTTTTTTATTAAAAAAATAATTCGGGCCGGATTAGGAAACCCGGCCCCGCTGACCCAATTCGGACCCTGTCGGTCCGGGCTGGGTTAAAGGAACCGGGCCGTCCCTAAGCCCACTAAAAAACAAAAGGCCCACACGAAATTTTTTAAAGAGGGGGACAACTCTCGGCCCAAAACCCTTCAATTTTTAATTTGCTCTCAGCCCAGTCGTTCCCGGCCCGCGACGAACCCAGCCCACAACAGCCAGCAGAAGCCCATTCTCCCTATTTCTCTTTTTCGGCCTTTTCTTTTTATTCTTTTCTTTCCAATTTTTCTTTTTTTCTCCTTCTTCTGGTCTTCTTTCCCCGAGGCTGCACCCTGCCTAACGCTTTGCCGAGGCATGCTCCACCTCGGGCCTCGCCCACACGACAACACCAGCGACCGGCCCATCACCAAACCATCACTCGGCGTCAGTCGTCCGGTTCGACCGACAACCACCACCGCCGGCCTCATCTATCACCATAGTCGGCGCAAAACTAAAGTCTTGAGCCCTAAAATTTCGTATGAACAAAACTACGACGATTCGAATACTAATGCAAGTGAGAGCAGATAACACAACGGAAGGGACTCAAACTCGTACAAAGACGGTACCACAGAAACAAACTTGGCAAAAACCGTTTCCGAAGGTCACTTGGACATTTCATCAAACATCTAGGCTGCACTAGCCAGAGAGAGATTATCAATTCAACCAAGACTCAAACTCGAGCCGGGACGCTCGACGAAGCAAACTGGAACACATAATTGACGAGGAACTTGCGGGGCCGGAGTTGGCATGAGCCGAATGGCTGAGAGCTCCTGCCCAGCGAGCGAACAAGGCAAAAGAGAACACAAAGAACGGCCTACCGGGTTCAGCTTGAGGACACCAGCTGAGGAGCTGTCGGAGGGAGCTCGCACGCGGCCAAGGCGTTAGTTGAAGCTCTCTTGCTCTTCCTCAGTCACTGCCTCGCTTGGATTCTCTCCCGCTCTCTCGGTTTTTTTTCTCTCGGATCTTTTTTCTGTCCGTTTTCCTCTCTGTTGGACAGTTGCAAGCGTAGGAGCGGAGGCATGGCAACAGGTCGTTGGCCACGAGTCAGGTGTGGCTGCCTGTCGGGACCTATTTTTTCGGTCTCGAGGAGGAAAGAAATCTAAACAAATAGATAGGTTTAGGGGTATTGTCCAAAGGGTGGGCCTGGACCCCACTGACGTGGGACTCTCCCAAGCCTATATCCCACGCGACATGAGAGTTCGCGAAAATACAAACGAGGAGTCGCCACTCAAATTTATCGGAAGTGGCAAAACCAAAAGCGAGCGTGAGTGTGCTTTACTTTCTACGCAATTAGAGATTTTAGGGTCGGGAACTTGATTACACTAATTAGCAAATTAGTGCCCTTTCGGTATCTAATCTTGTTCATTTCAAAAAGTTTTTTTTTTTGTTAGGCAGTTTGGATTGATTTTAGAATTAACCACTAACATGTGAGATGATAATGCGGGTGCGCAATCATCAAAATAACAATAATCAATTAAAAAAAACATTAAATAAATTACAGGAGATAATAACACATTACATTAAGAGATAAATAAATGGAAATCCTAATTAAACTAAGGGGAAACCATAATCATCGCATCATAAGCGTGTAATCAAGGGCAATTGTGTCCGAGGATAAAAACCCTAAAGCCGAAACCGTAAGCATTGTTTAATTTCACAATTTTAAACCGATGATTTTCCGACACTTTTTAAGAGAAAATTGATCCAAGAATTATTTTAGAGCTTTTTCGAGAACTCTAAAACAAACTTGGAATTTTTGGGATTTTTGAAATTTTTTTTTTTTTTTTTTTTCTTTTTGGAATTTTTAATATTTTAATATTTTTTATTGATTTTTTTAAGAAAATATTTTTTATCGAAAATTTCTATTAATTTTCAAGATTCTTAATTTTCCATAAATTTTCTGAAATTTCGAATTTTTTTATGATTTTTTTTTAATATTTTATGATTTTCTGAATTTTTTAATTTTTTAACCTTCTTTTTTTTTATGAAAAATAATTCGGACCGGGTCAAGAGACCCGGCCCTACTAAACCGATCCAGACGTTAATGGTCCGAATTGGGCTAACAAAAACTACTAAAGCCCATCTTGAATTAATCCTAATCGGCCCACGAAATTTTTTAAAGAAAATAGCTCACTCTAATTTTAGTCTCAGCCCAACCCAATTCAGCCCATGCCAAGCGTAGGCCTGCTCGACGCTCTCTCAGCCCAGCCCCTATCTTTTATTTTTTTGGCCTTTTTTTGTTTTTCCCTTTTTTTCTTATTTTTTATTTCTTGTCTGTTTCTCTTTTTCTTCTTCACGTGTTTCTGCATCTCCTGGTCTTCATGCACCCCCACGCCCGAAGCTTCTCTCCCCGCGGCTCTTCTTCCCGAACCGACGCCGAGCGTCACCGCGAGTCGTCACCGGCCCTCGGGAGGTCGCCATGCCATCGCCAGGCGTCGGTCGTTCCGTCTGACCGACGCCGAGCGTCGCCGGCCGCCGGTTGGCCGGCATCCGAGAGTCGCCGGATTGACTCCGGCGAGGGCACGCTTTGGCCTACCCAAACGACGCTGATGACCTATCGAAAAGCTAAGAAAGTGACCGAAACGGTGTACGACAACAGTATAACTCTGAATGACGTAAAAGAAACCGAAAGCCGAGCTCCGGTCGAGGGTTGGGTTCGGTTTTCTCATTGGGGCATTTCGTCGAACAGTTAGCGGGCGCTGCCAAAATCAAAGGTTTTCGGCTCGACCGAGCCACGAACATGCTCTAGGGGTCTTCAGACATGTAATACAAGGAAAAGGGGAGCGAAATGCAAGGATGACGAGGGCCGGCGCTTGCGCGAGCCGGTCGGCCGCGAGCTCCTGCCCGGCATTCTCCAGAAATAAAGCAACCGAGGTTCAGGGAGACTTACCTCGTTCGGGGACGGGCTGCGGCGGACGACGGCGGTGGACGGGCCTCCGACAACGGTTAGCTGCTCCTCAAGTCTTCCTTCTTCCAGTTCGATCTCTCGGGCTATCTCCTTTCTCTTTTTTTTTCTTTGTTTCTTCTCTTTTTCTCCCTCGGTTCTCCGCTCCGGTTTCTCTCTCGAACTCTCCCTCGGTTCTGCCTTTTTTCTCTCTGGTTTTTTTTCTCCAGTTCTCTCTCTTTTGCGACCAAAGACCTCTCCCGCTTTTTGTTTTTCCTCCCTTCTGTTCTGTCCTCCCCCTCTCTTTTCTCTGTTTTTTGCTCTTTTGCTGCTACTGACTTGCCTTCTCTGCTGCAACCTACTGCTTTGACTTTTTCCTCCTCTGACCTGCACACTTCATTTTTTATTATGCTTATGCAGGTAGGCAACGGTCAAGAAGAGAGGAAGAAAAAGGCCAAGCAGGCCGGGCCAAGGAAGAAGAAAAAAGGGTAAATGGGCCGAGCCCGTGCGAGAAAAGGAAAAGGGCCGCATGGGGGCCGGGCGGCCCCAGCCCTGGCCCGGCCTCTTTTTTCGATTTTTTAATTAATTAATTTTTAATTTTTAAAATAATTTTTTAATTTTTTTAATTTTTTTTTTTTTGTAAATTTCTAAATTTTAAAACTAGTTATGCAAGTGCTTCTAATATTTATATGCGATGCAATTTCAATGAAAATTTTTGTTAAGGGGTTAGAAATTAATCCCTAATTTTCCAATGCAATTAATAAATACTAAAATAAATCGCCAAAATTTAGGTGTCAACACTACCGACGGTCTTTCACTCTCCTTTTGCTCCCTCTCGAGCTCTCTCGGCTGAGCTCCAAAAACCACCTCTCTCTCTGTTTCTTTTTTTGAGTTCCCCCTCTTTTTTTCCGACTTGCCGCTGCTCTGACTTGCTGCTGCTCCTCTTTTGCTCTGACTTGTCGACCTCAACCCTACCGTCTGACCTCCTGCAGCAACCTGCTTCCTCATTTTTTCTGCCTTTATTGCTGCTTCCGCGCGTGGAGAAGAAAGGAGGAAGAAGAAGGTCGAGCGGGCAAGGCCGAGGCCAGGGGAGAAGGAAAGAAGAAGAATGGGTCAAGCCCATGCGGGAGGGAAAAGAAGAAAAGAAAGGGGCTGAGCAAGCCCAACCCTGGCCCGGACCCACAATGGTTTTATTATTTATTTATAAATTCTAATTTTTTTAAATTTTTTTTTAAAAATGGGACTGATCCCTAATTCTTAATGCTACTAAGTCTTAAATAAAACGGTAAAATTTAGGTGTAAACAACAGGCCATGCACTGGAAACTTCTAGTGATGTTTTGAGCTTGTGCGAGATGGAGTTAATCTGAACCCTACATGGATAGGATAATTCCATATGAGTGGGTGAAGTTCAGGCCTTGACGCGAAGAGTCCATTTGCAATAGATTCATTGAGTTATGTGTTAGTATTTTTGAAGGAAGAGCATTTGACTTTGACACCTTCTCCTCTTGGATTATTGATACTTCTATAAAGAACAATCAATATAAAATAATGTTTACTTCCCTATTGCTTCGAGAAACGCACATTCCTCATGTTAGGAAAACACAATTCCTACATAAGTTTGGAGTATTTTGACTTTTGTTCTTGCTGACACTTAGTGAATATCTGCAAGAACGTGGCCAACTGAGTGCGCAAAATGGCACTATTTACACGATGAAAGAAAGTCATTATGGGTCGCCCCAATTTTAAAAAAAGAAAATTTTTGGACCGGACCCACAATGGTTTTTTTTATTTTATAAATTCGATTTTTTTTTTTTTTTTTTAAAAGGGACTAATCCCTAATTCTTAATGCTACTAAGTCTTAAATAAAATGATAAAATTTAAGTGTCAACAACAAGCCATGCACCGGAAACTTCTAGTGGTGTTTTGAGCTTGTGCGAGATGGAGTTGATGAACCCTACACGGATAGGATAATTCCATACGAGTGGGTGAAGTTTAGGCCTTGATGCGAAAAGTCCATTTGCAATAGATTCATGAGTTATGTGTTAGTATTTTTGAAGGAAGAGCATTTGACTTTCACACCTTCTCCTCTTGGATTATTGATACTTCTATAAAGTACAATCAATATAAAATAATGTTCCAATTGAGCTGAAGAAAGTTAGACAGTCTCGAAGGATTATTGTTTTCTTCCCTATTGCTCCGAGAAACGCACATTCCTCATGTTATGAAAGCACAATTCCTACATAAGTTTGGAGTATTTTGACTTTTGTTCTTGCTGACACTTAGTGCATATTCGCAAGAACGTGGCCAACTGAGTACGCAAAATGGCACTGTTTACACGATGAAAGAAAGTCATTATGGGTCACCCCAATTTTAAAAAAAGAAAATTTTTGGATCGGACCCACAATGGTTTTTTTTTTTTTATAAATTCGAATTTTTTTAAAATTAATTTTAAACTTTTTTTAAAATGGGACTAATCCCTAATTCTTAATGCTACTAAGTCTTAAATAAAACAATAAAATTTAAGTGTCAACAACAGGCCATGCACTGGAAACTTCTAGTGGTGTTTTGAGCTTGTGCGAGATGGAGTTGATTTGAACCCTACATGGATAGGATAATTCCATACGAGTGGGTGAAGTGTAGGCCTTGACGCGAAGAGTCCATTTGCAATAGATTCATCGAGTTATGTGTTAGTATTTTTGAAGGAAGAGCATTTGACTTTCACACCTTCTCCTCTTGGATTATTGATACTTCTATAAAGTACAACCAATATAAAGTAATGTTCCAATTGAGCTGAAGAAAGTTTGATAGCCTTGCAGGATTATTGTTTACTTCCCTATTGCTCCGAGAAACGCACATTCCTAGTGTTATGAAAACACAATTCCTACATAAGTTTGGAGTATTTTGACTTTTGTTCTCGCTGACACTTAATGCATATCCGCAAGAACGTGGCTGACTGAGTACGCAAAATGGCACTGTTTACATGATGAAAGAAAGTCATTATGGGTCGCCCCAATTTTAAAAAAAGAAAATTTTTGGACCGGACCCACAATGGTTTCTTTTTTTTTAATAAATTTGAATTCTTTTTAAATTAATTTTTTTAAAAAATGGGACTAATCCCTAATTCTTAATATTACTAAGTCTTAAATAAAATGGTAAAATTTAGGTGTCAACAACAGGCCATGCACCGAAAACTTCTGGTGGTGTTTTGAGCTTGTGCGAGATGGAGTTGATCTGAACCCTACATGGATAGGATAATTCCATATGAGTGGGTGAAGTTCAGGCCTTGACGCGGAGAGTCCATTTGCAATAGATCCATCGAGTTATGTGTTATTATTTTTGAAGGAAGAGTATTTGACTTTCACACCTTCTCCTATTGGATTATTGATACATCTACAAAGTACAATCAATATAAAATAATGTTCCAATTGAGCTGAAGAAAGTTAGATAGCCTCGAAGGATTATTGTTTACTTCCTTATTGCTTCGAGAAACACACATTCCTCATGTTATGAAAGCACAATTCCTACATAAGTTTGAAGTAGTTTGACTTTTGTTCTTGCTGACACTTAGTGCATATCCGCAAGAACGTGGCCGACTGAGTGCGCAAGATGGCACTGTTTACATGATGAAAGAAAGTCATTATGGGTTGCCCCAATTTTAAAAAAAGAAAATTTTTGGATCGGACCCACAATGGTTTTTTTTTTTATAAATTCGAATTTTTTTAAAATTAATTTTATTTTTTAAATGGGACTAATCCCTAATTCTTAATACTACTAAGTCTTAAATAAAATGGTAAAATTTAGGTATCAACAACAAGCCATGCATCGGAAACTTCTGGTGGTGTTTTGAGGTTGTGTGAGATGGAGTTGATCTGAACCCTACATGGATAGGATAATTCAATATGAGTGGGTGAAGTTCAAGCCTTGACGTGGAGAGTCCATTTGCAATAGATTCATCGAGTTATGTGTTATTATTTTTGAAGGAAGAGCATTTGACTTTCACACCTTCTCCTATTGGATTATTGTCACATCTATAAAGTACAATCAATATAAAATAATGTTCCAATTGAGCTGAAGAAAGTTAGATAGCCTCGAAGGATTATTGTTTACTTCCCTATTGCTTCGAGAAACGCACATTCCTCATGTTATGAAAAAACAATTCCTACATAAGTTTGGACTAGTTTGACTTTTGTTCTTGCTGACACTTAGTGCATATCCGCAAGAACGTGGCCGACTGAGTGCGTAAAATGGCACTGTTTACATGATGAAAGAAAGTCATTATGGGTCACCCCAATTTTAAAAAAAGAAAATTTTTGGACCGGACCCATAATGGTTTTTTTTTTATATAAATTCGATTTTTTTTAAAATTAATTTTATTTTTTTAAAAATGGGACTAATCCCTAATTCTTAATACTATTAAGTCTTAAATAAAATAGTAAAATTTAGGTATCAACAACAAGCCATGCATCGGAAACTTCTGGTGGTGTTTTGAGGTTGTGTGAGATGGAGTTGATCTGAACCCTACATAGATAGGATAATTCCATATGAGTGGGTGAAGTTCAGGCCTTGACGCAGAGAGTCCATTTGCAATAGATTCATCAAGTTATGTGTTAGTATTTTTGAAGGAAGAGCATTTGACTTTCACACCTTCTCCTCTTGGATTATTGATACTTCTATAAAGTACAATCAATATAAAATAATGTTCCAATTGAGCTGAAGAAAGTTAGATAGCCTCGAAGGATTATTGTTTACTTCCCTATTGCTCCGAGAAACGCACATTCCTCATGTTATGAAAAAACAATTCCTACATAAGTTTGGAGTATTTTGACTTTTGTTCTTTCTGACGCTTAGTGCATATCCGCAAGAATGTGGCCGACTGAGTGCGCAAAATGGCACTGTTTACACGATGAAAGAAAGTCATTATGGGTAGCCCCAATTTTAAAAAAAAGAAAATTTTTGGAAATATTACCAAAGAAATCTTAAATTTATTGCAGTTTTATCAATTGAGTTGTACTTTTTTTCAAATTTTTTCAATTGATTCTATCTAACCAATTTTGATCAGAAATTGCTAATGAGGATGTCAATGATTTTACGTGGCATGGCCAATATTGATATAGCTATTTTTTTTAACAATCTTTTAATAATTTTTAAAATTTTATTTTTTGTACTTATTTTTACTTTTTTCTTGTTCTTTGGAGTGAGGGCCAGTGAACCTTGTTGGCTTTGGGCAAGGGCATTGTGGCTTTCTCTAGCCACTAGGCAAGGGCTCATAGCCCTCGTACAATGCCCTTGTCGGCCAAAGTGAGGGCCGTGATGCCCTCACTGTGGTTGTTAAAGGGCCTATACAAGGGCATGCATTTCCTTGCGCCAAAGAACAAGAAAAAATTATGGTCAGGTAATATAGTTGATTTTTCTATTTTTAAAATATTTGGTTACCCATGTTATGCTTGAATGAGTGATGGTGATCTCGATTGGAGGGCAAGAAGCCCATTCCAAGGCTATGCACAGAGTCATCGAGATTGTCAATTGTGGTGTTTGAAATTAAATTCATCCGATATCAATAGGGAATATATATTTAATGAGTCTCCAGTACTTTTTGGTAGGAGTGATTGTTGCAGTGTTCATAGTAGATTTTGATGGTGTTTAGCTCAAGGTGGAATTGTAACAAGAAACTCTTGAAATAGGGGTGCCGGTAAAGTAGTCGACGTAAATAATGCTTGTAGCGAGGTAGAGCCTATAAGGTCAACCGTTGTGGTGACACTATTTCATGTCTATGTGAGCAACTTTTGTAATTTTTCAATTTTCTGAATTTTTCTCTCCTTTTTCTTTTTTTATTTATTTTTCTCTTTTATTTTTTTTATTTGTCCCTTTACCACTTTTTATCTCCTCTAGCCTCGAGCTAGGGACGTTCGCACTTGGGTCGACGAGAGCAACCCTCATCGACCCTGAGCAAGGATCAGCCTCGTCAAATCTGCAAGGGCAACGCTCACCCTCGCCCAACACAAGTGGGGGCAACCATATCTTGGGCTAGCGAGGGTGAGGGTTGTCCTCACCTGGGCTAACATGACGACTCTCGCTATCTCCGAAATATAGTCTTTCTAGTCAATTTTGACTAAAAATCGCTAACACAGTAATTGGTCAACGATGGTCATGTTACGTAGCACAGTTAGCGCTGATGTGGACAATTTTTACATTTCTCATTTTTATGGATTTTATTTTATTTTTTCCTTTCCTTTTATTTTTTTTTATTTTTATTTTTATTTTTTATTTTTCCCTTTACCGGCCATCGCACGATATTAGTCAATATCATGCTATCCGGTGTAAATTGGATTGACTCGGAGTACTAGAAGATGTAGCACTAGAATTCAAACTATTTTCATCAAATAAAAGAGGCGTGGAAATTTTTCAAATATATTGATGAATTGAGAGAAAATGATCCCCTACAAATAGAAAGAGATTCCTTCATGTACAAGTCATGAAGAATTGAGCTTGATGGATTTCACTTGAGTTGAATCAGCCATTTCAGTAAATCAACAAAGGATACAATCAACAATCGAAGGACAATACCTCTTATACCCACTATATGGAGGTTAATTCAATCATAAATTTTCCGATGAGAAGAAACAATGCCTCCAAACTATTATGCTTTGTTTTGCAAGACTAAATACTAAACCAAGGAAAATTGCCCCATATAATCCTATTGTGCTCTCCAAGGTACAACTTTTCTCGTAATCTCGAAAGGTGCTAAAGCGAATTCCCACGTAGAAAAAATATCCTGAGATCGCCTTAATGCGCTTATGAAATCATTGTGAATGTAGGAACCAAAACTAATTAAAGATTTTGGCGGCTATTCAAGTTAGAGGAGAAGAATCAGTCATTTTAAAAATGGGGGATTGCCCCTCTCCTACCGTTGCTGCTCAACTTAATAACAGACAATTAACATGTTGCACTTATCGAACATGATTCTATGGTCAATCCATGACATCTTAATAGACGTTCTGGGGAATAACGATCAATAATATATCTTTTATTTTAAGTTTACCAAATTTCACATTCGAGAAAATTTTGCAACTCTGCAAATGGAAATGGAGACATTATGACTATGGATTTCACCACTCTCTTTCCCCACCTCAGTTTGAATCCGGGCTCTGTCAATGAACATATTAAGTATGGAGAAGCATTTCAAGCACCCACAAAATAAGAACAAACATTACAAATCATATCTGAGGCATCTCAAAGCAAATGCTGATCAGCACAGCTAAGTTGGTTTGACATCTTTGTAAGTTTCTCTCGCCATAGTGAAGCACAAACCTAATTCCTATTTATTCACGAAAGACGAGCTGAATTGAAATCGTACGTTGTCTGAAAGCACAACAAATGATTGACCAGATAAAAGCTAGACATGGAGAGCCTATTTATCTAGTAATAACTTGCGCATTGACTTATTTCTCATTCTTCTAGTGCTTCATGTAAATTTGTAGACCTCTTCAGGCAATCTTGGTGCGAGCAATACTTCGAGCGGCGTCAACTTGTTCACTGTAATTCCGAAACCCTCTGACATATCCACCGGCAAATCATCGGGAGTTGATATCTCGAATGCATGCAGGAACCTAGAGAGAATTGAATGCACCAATTGAAGGCCAAAGGACATTCCAGGACAAATTCTTCTCCCACTTCCGAACGGCATGTACTCAAACTTAGGGTTCTTCACATCAATATCCTTCTGACTACTCAAGAACCTCTCCGGCCTAAACTTCAATGGTTCAGGCCATGCTTTTGGGTCGGTTTGAATTTTCCACAAGTTCAAGATCAACCTCGTGCCTTTGGGCACAAAGTACCCGTTGATGATGCAATCTTCAGTTGACAAATGTGGTGCGGCGAGCGGGGCTGGCGGGTATAACCGGAGTGTCTCCTTCACTATGGCTTGTAGATAAGTTAGATTCGTAATGTCCGAGTCTTTCACATTTCTTTGTTTGCCGATTCGAGCATCTAGTTCTTCTCGAGTTTTCCTTAGAACGTGAAGATTGTTTAGCAACAAAGAGACCGCCCATGTTAGGGTCGTTATTGTAGTGTCAGTACCACCCGCTATAATTGCCTTCAAAGAAGAAATGCATATTGTTTGTAGGAGCGATATATGAAGACTACATAGATCAAATCACAAAACTGTCAAAACAATGGAAAATTCCAAATAAGGATGAAATGCTCTCATTTTCTTAAATAATGGCTTAAAATAGATATCATTTCAAATAAGGGTCTGAAGTGCTATTATTTTGTCATATAAAAGCCTTAAGCGAATCTTATTCCAAATAAAGGCATGAAATTGTCATATTAGTATAAAAAAAAGCCATGAACTCACTGTAGATGAAGGGTAATTTCATCTTTCAATTTTTAAAATTTTTAAAAAATTTTCATTCCACAAAAATATTTAAAATTTAAAAAAGAAAAAAAAAAGGAAGAACATGCACGAGAGGGAGGGACTCCCTTCCGCCTATGGTCACCACCCTATTGCTGGTGGGGCGGCGACAAAGGGTGGTGGGGTAGTAGTGAAGGGTGGCGAGGTTGTTGGCACTCACCGGCTAGAGGCAAGGGCCTATTGGCCCTCGCCGAAACCAAGAGAGGGCGAGGACCCTCTCCTAGATCTAGGTGAGGTTCGCCCACCTCTGTCGGTGCTTGGGCGAGCATTGTTGGCCCTCACACATGCCTGGCGACCCTCACCTAGCACCCCCAAACATGGAGCGAGTTCCGAGAGTGCTAGGTGGGGGCCGACGGCGTTTGGCTAGGCCGCGGCAGGGGTGGGTGACCCTCGCCCAAATCTGGGATATGATCCCCACCCTCTCTCGATTCCAACAAGGGCCGATTGGCCCTCGCCTCTAATCAGTGAGGGTGCTCAGTCCTCGCCCAGGCATCGGTGACCATGCCGCCCTTCACCGCTGCCTAGGGGTGTCAAATGGGTGGGTCGGGTTGGGTTTGGGTCGGGTCGAAAATAGTCCGACCCACATTGACCCATTTAACCCGTTTTGACCTATTTTCATGCAATGTAAATTTGATGACCCATACCCGACCCGACCCATACCCAACCCATATCCGACCCATATTATCAACACATATTAATATTTAACTTAATTTAAGAAAATCTACTCCCACTTATTTAGTCCACTTTAAACTTTTCACTTATAAATTATTTGAATAAAAATTTAACATCAAACTTATAAAGTAAATTAAATAATAAAAAATTAGTAAATAAAAAAATGTGGATACCTTTAAATTGAAATAGTTCGAGAAAAATAAATTTTTTTAAAAAATCGATTTTTTAATTATTGTTGAGTGAACCTCATCGGATCGGCAATGGAGGACGAAAACGCATAGAGGAAGGGGATGGAAGGAGAGAGATGATGGCTCTACCTAATAACTTACTCAACCCATATTTGACCCATATTTAACTTTCACTTGACCCATATTTGACCAATATTTAACTTTCACTTAACCCATATTTGACCCATATTTGACCCATTTAACTAAAAGTGGGTCATAATATGGGTTTATGACCCATATTGACACCTCTACCGCTGCCCCACTAGTAATGGGGCAGTGGCCACAGGCAGGATGAAGCCCCCTCCTGCTTATGCTTTTCTTTCCTTCTTTAAAAAAAATAAAAAATAGTTTAATTTAATTTATGTTTGGATGAAAATGCCCCTAATCAGCTAGAAAATTTTGTTAGCCGGCAAGACTAGGTCCTTGTTTGAAATAACCATAGCCACTTTTGGCTCTTCTTTGAAATTGACATAACCACTTCAAGCCCTTATTTAAAACAAGGTTTATTTTAGGTTCTTATTAGAAAAAATGAGGCCATTTTGAGCCCTTAATTGGAATTTTGCCTCAAAATAAAATTGGATACCAACTCGTTTATTGTCAACTCTGTGGCACAGTAGAAACAAACGATAAACATGTATGGATCAATCCGAACACACATAAGGGCACAACACTCTCAAAGGTGCAATTTGGAAGAAAAGTCTCTCATATTGTATCTCTAATTAAAAGAATAAGCTACATTATAGGGGAAAAAATTGCATATTTCACCTAAAAAGAACATATGATAATTGCAATATCAAAATGGGAAATAGATAAACTAAAAAGAAATTTTGTCGTACTAAATCTTAAATATTTAAACGATAACTGCTAAAAATTGAAACAAATCACCTAATGTCCTAACATAATTTCCAAAGTCAAGTGAGACAAGGAAACGAATAAAAAATATTATCTTTGAAAATATACTCCTGCATTAATCTGCTAATTTTAAATCAGATTATTTTAGCCTATAACTTGTTCAGTTTTGAAGAGATGCGAATACTGTTTTACAAAATAGAAGTCCCAAAACATTATTCAAGTAAGACAATAACATATATAAACTGGAGATTCATTAGAAAACTAGTTTGATGTGTTAAACATCACATTGCAATCTTGATCACTACAGTAACACAAACAAGGTGCAACAGAAGTTTGATATTTATCTTTTGTAAGTTCAAACTCGGTAATTTAATCAGTAGAATCCAAGAATAGGTTAAGAGTGAGACTTAGTCTTGATGTGCATACACTAAGCATCTCATGTAGAAAGCAGTAATTCCAATAGAGGGAAAAGAAGGCATACCAGGCATGTAGCTTTGGTAACTGTATCAGCATCGAAACCTCCGATTTCCATGCCTTTAAGGGTCGAAAGCATGACATCTATGAAATCCTGATCATTCCTATGGTCACTCAAGTTTCTGCTACTCCTTTTATGCTCCTCTAACCAACCACTTAGGATTGTGTCCAATTCTTTGGCGGTCCTTTTCATGGACTTCTCATGGCCACCCAAGTCCAACCATCTCAAGAAAGGAAGAGCGTCCGCCACCGGAAACAACCCCAGGAATTGCACGAATTCGCTCAAGGCATGATGGCACCGCCAATTCTCTTCCTCATCCACCACGGCAATGCTGCTGTTGTGGCCCTTGCCGGCTACTATTTTGAGGATAGTGTTCATAGACAACCTTGCGAACCATTGCTTCAAGTCAACACAGATATGGCCTGTGGTAGAGACGGGCATAGTGTTAAACTTTTTAAATCGTGTTCTGTTTATTGTAGCACATAATCCCTTTACTGAAAAATGCTTGGCTCCGCTTGTTTCTCTACACCAGTAGTTAAATTGTTTCATTAAATGTTTTCTCCTTCAAGTCGAGCCAATAACTTTTATGTAATGGATTACACCACCATATAAAAGGGAAAAGAAAGCAATTTTAAAATTATGCCATACCCATGAAAGTACCTGAATCATTCTTGTTCTCAGTCCAAAGCTTGTGCAACTCTTTAATGGCGCTATCCGTTGCCGCAGCAACTACAGGGTTGAGCAACGACTCAATCCTCCGATTAGAGAGCAGCTCCAAGGTGGCAATTTTCCTCACTTCGCGCCAATACGGACCGTAAGGAGCCATCGGAAGAAGGGCATTGTTGTAGCCCATAACTTCAAAGGCTAATAGCTGTGGGCGAGACGCGAGGGCAAGGTCGTGCTTTGTGAAACATTCTTTGGCTATCTCGGAGCTGCTAACCACTACGGCCGCGGACAACCCAAGCCTGATGGTGAAGATCGGTCCGTACTGGTCGGCCATGGATGCGAAGGTCCTATGAGGAAGATGGGATTTTGCAAGCACGGGCATGTGCCCTATGACGGGCCATGCACCGGAAACTTCTGGTGGTTTGAGCTTGCGAGATGAGCTTGATTTGCGCCATACATGGATTGACAGGATAAGGATGGCAAGGATCATTCCACACAAGAGGGTGAAGTTCGGGTCTTGAAGCGGAGACTCCATTTGAAATAGGTTCATCAATGAGTTGTGTGTCAGTGTATGATTTCAAGGAAGAGCATGTGACTTATTATACACCTTTCCCTCCTAGGATCATCGACTAATGTGTCGGCATCTAAATTTGATAATTTGCCTAGCTGATAGCCGGAACATTTTATGTATGTATCACGTGTAAGTAACAGATAAAACTTGTATGATTAGCCACTGTAAAGATTTTCTTTTTTTAAAAAAAAAAGGTACATGTTACGGAGAAGAAAATTTTTAAATTTAAAAGGTAAATGGGCATGATCGATGCAGCCAAAATTAGAGTAATATGCACATGCTCTCCCGTACCATTCATAATCAAAATATGGCTGCTTAATATCGTAACCAGTGGATGTCGTTGGCAAGTCGATGTAGACGTCCAATTTTTATTTTTATTTTTTTGTCATTAGGTTCATCGATCACCTTGCCCAGGTTACCTCTCGATGCAGGTGTCAATTCTTCTTTTTTTGTCATTAGGATCATCGATCACCGTGACCATGGCAGTGGCCAGGCTACCCCTCTTTTACCAACTCCCCCTGCCATGGTCACATGGCGAAAGAAAACCTGTAAATGCCCATGAGTTACCTGAATCAAGATACAAATAATTTCACTTAAGTTAAAATTTGTGATTTTGCTCCGATTGAGCTTAGAGAACATGCAAAGCCTCAAGGCATCATTGATTATTTCCTGGGTGCTACGAGAAAAGCACATCCCACGTGTTATGAGGAAACGATTCCTACATAAGTTGGAGTGATTGGAATTTTGTTCTAGATGACAGTGAGAGCACACCTTTAATATTTCATCCGTGCATCTATCTTAGGTCTTTATTTAATTAATTGATCGCGTATGATAACCGCAAAGAAAGCCACTATTAAAAAAGTAGGACTCACTTATATCCATTTTAAAAACAACTAAAGGTAGAATGTATTTTGTAAGAGGAAAAAACAAAAAAGGACAATGCTGACAAGCTGTTATTATTTGTTACGCAAGACAGAGCACTAAAACATGGAACAATTGCAAGTTCATTTAACTTGAAAAAACACAGGTAGATGTGGTGTGATAAATCTAAATACATAATAGTATGTCACAAAATGTGTACGGTTTATCAGAAAAAAATACTATAATACTCTAGTTTGGTGAAGTGCAAAATAGTAAGTTGACCATAAGTTACTTAATTGCATTTAGTAGAACTCATTACCTAATTGTACGTGTACGAAAGAAGTTCATCAGAAAAAAAAAAAAAAAGTCACCTAAATAAAGAAAAACGTGGAAATCTCTCCAGCTAAATACACTTAGGGAAAACTTAATTAATACAACACTAATTAAATATTGCGTTTTAGAATGTCAATATTGTCGAACCTTATCAATCATTTGACTAATCTCGCTAGATCACGACGGTCCTCCCAAATACTCTCAAAATTTGGACTATGTTGAGGTATATATAGACTATGAGAAACAAATTACCTGATATTTGCCCCCAAAAAGAATAAACAAAAATTCAACGGGCTTTCAGGGGGTCATTGTCCAAAAGATTTATGCCAGAATCGATGGTGTCGGCCAATATCGGGAGGATCTTCCTTGGATGCCATATTGATTGATTATGTGGACCTAGGATGTGATTGAGATAAAGAAAAAAATTAAAATAGCATGGACGCCGAAATTAGTGCAAGACAAATTGGTATATTTTCAGAAGAAAGTCGGATAATGGTTTAAAAAGAAAAAAGAAATTGCACAAGTAAAATGACAACGCAATAATCGGATCCTTTCTAACTGATGAAAGGTAATCAGTGCCGCGCCAATTGCGCATCTTCAGTCTTCATGCGTCACCGTAAACTCATCTTTCCCTCCTTCAAAAGAAGTTATTGGTTAATGTCACTATTTGTGTTGCAATTTGTGAATCGATCGGCTCCATCAAGTTTGATAATATAAGTATAATCTAAGTGTATGTTGTACAGACCCAGTCCGACACAGATGGGGAGTGGTTACCGGAGTCAAAGGGCCCAGACAAGGAATGGCTCCTAATAAACTTCTAGGATGGCGAAGGGGGTAGAAATTAATCAAATTGTATGCCGAATAGGGAGAAAGTGATTCTTGGATATATGTGAAAAATAAAATTAACAAACAGACCTTACCAAAAAAAAATTAACAAACAGAAGTGTTTTTTGATGTAACGACAAACTTTACTTTAGAACTCCAAAGTTAAGCAAGTCTAGACTAGATCACTACTAAGATAGGTGACCTTTTGAGAAAATACTTGCATGTATGTCAAAGGACAAAATCATGAGGCTCAATATGCGATAAGCCAAAACGGACAATATCTCTATGAATTAATCTAGGAATGTTACACATGCAATAATTAAATCAACCTTTATGTTTATTTTACATTATTTTACCATTTACGATTTAGTAACCTATTTAATTAATTTGTTACACCCATGGATTATAGATTGGTCTAAGCTCCACCACTACCTGACATTGGTTCATTATTATTTTAAAAGAACTTTTTTGATTTAGTTGAATCCAAATTATATTCTCTTGTTTCTTTAATGAATTAAGTGCATGTTGCTTGATGAACTTAGTGTACAACACACGTACCTTTCTTAATAAACGATGTGAAAGGATTAGGAAAAATTATAAAAGAAAAACCATAAATATATTATATAGATACAAATTTAATCATAAACATTTCAATTTGACCCATTTAATTCTAAACCTATAGTACGGAAATCGTTGACATGACATTAGTAGGCGTTAATATGAATAATTCTTACAAATCCTTAAAAAGTCATATATATATTTTTATTCTTTTATTTTATTTTTTATTGTGATCGATAGAGGTCATCACGACTCGCTGGCCACTAGGTGACTTGCAAGCTCGTCAACTGTTGGGAGGGTTGTCATGCTTGTGACCAGCAAACCCTCAACAACCTTGCCAACCACCGAGGATAAAGATTAAAATAAGAAAAAATATAAAAATAAATGGAAATATACACATAATGAAAAATGAAAAATTGCAAAAAATATATTCGTCAACGACAGTCATGTCAACACCGATCATACCATAAAGGATGGCTAATGTTTAGGTTAGTAGTTTCTAGTGTAAATTGGCTAGAAGAATTATATTGGTAAATTGTCAAAAATGTTAAGACTAAATTAGTTAAATCGAAAGGTTTAAGAATAAATTGACATTAAAATAATAGGTTTATGACTTTTACAACACTTAACCCAAAAGGATACTGCATTTGGAAACTAATAATCCTATCAATTGCATTGTTTGCATTAGACACCTCAACAGACCGTGCTACTTACATCATAAATCTCGAAATCGAGATGCCATCAATTTGAATAGAGTGACAATTGTGCCGGTTTCTGTTAATCTGCTAAACAAACCGTACATTTTTATTAGGAGCTGAACTCTAAAGCCCTCTAAAATTTGAGGAAATGAGCTAGCATGACCCCATTAAAAGACAAAAGGGAAATTTTAAAAAAAGAAGAAAAAAGAAGAAGAGGACAATGGGGTTCCTGAATCAAAGATGGAGATGTCATTTTGAAATAAAAAAGGACTTATTCTGTATACAGAGTGTTGACGCGGATGTGCACTGAAACATGTCATTATGCAGTATTTGCGTGCATTGATTAGTCAGTCAAGTCTAATGTTCAGATACCTTATATCATTCAAGTTGAAAAGACAATAAAAGAAGAATAATGGAAAGAGATGTCAGCAAGCATAATGTAGAGAAACGTCGTGATTCACGCGAATTGCCTACTTGGATCGGTGCGCACCACGGCTTTCTAAGCCCTACAAGAGACAAGAGCTTCGTCTCCCCCTCAATTGGTTATTGACTTGCCGAGTCTCATTCACGACACGCGAAGCACAGTGCGACGAATTAGGTTTAGTAATTATATATCGGTGCATTGGCGTAGACTCCTTTTATTAATGAAAGGGTGAGAATGGGCGATGAATGTCAACAGCCTCATTTTCGATTTGAGTCAGGTCACTGTTTTCTTTGAGCAAGCCCATCATTACCCTACCCCTAGATGTAAGTTGGAATGAAACCGAATTTATCCTACACCCTGTGCACAAAATGAACCCATGCCGCAGTCGAACCGAGATTTCCTCGTATTGAGGAGCGATCGTAGAATTCCAACTTATGATTATTAAAATAATTACATATTAAATCACATTTTCGTTTAACAACTTAAACTCTTAGAACAGTTGATAATGATCTCATAAAATCTCACTTAGTATCAGAACTGAAGGCCCTGAGTTCCAATCTTTCCAAATCCCATTTGCCTCTCTAACTAAATATGTCCACGCTTGACTCTCTTTTGAAGCAAAAAGAAAAAAGGAAAAGAAAATTTATATACGTGGAATTGTAAACCATGAACGATGACATGGTAAATAACGTTATTCGTTTCTATCACCATAGTGAACCACACCAACTCAATTCTTATTTATTTAGGACAGACAGATTGGATCTAAGTCATCGATCATTTGAACTTGCAACTAATGATGACTGGATAAAAGCTAGATATGGAGGACCTAATTATTTAGTAGTAACTTGCCCATCGACTTGTTTCTCCATCTTCCGGTGCTTCATGCAAATTCGTAGGCCTCCTTAGGTAACCTCAGCGCGAGCATTACCTCAAGCAGTGTCGCCTTCTCAATCGTTATTCCGAAAGTCTCTGACATATCCACCGGCAAGTTGTTGAGAGTCGATACCTCGAATGCATGCAGAAACCTAGCAAGCATAGAATGCACGAGTTGAAGGCCAAAGGACATTCCAGGACAAATCCTTCTCCCACCTCCAAACGGCAAGACTCGAAATTAGGTCCTTCAATTTAGGGATAAGTATACTGAAAGTCTTCAAATTTATGATGAAAGTACAGTAGTGTCCTAAAACTTACAAAAGGACAATCAAATCATAAAAATTGTCAAAAAAGTACAATCAAGTTCTACAATTTTCAAAAAGTACAATCAAATCTTAAACCATATTAAAAGTGCAATCGAGCATGCTGACCTTCCATTTTTTACAATACCAATTTTTTTTTATTGATTAGTGCCAATTATAGTTCACAAGTGCGCCCAATAATAGTGCACCTGCACGCAAGTATTGTAGGGTTTAGTCCACAACCCATCGACTTCAATTGCAATATTAGAAGATTTCTACCCTTATATATTAACCTAACACTCACACAGTTTCCTATGTAGGACAAGGCACTTCATAATTTGTTTTACAAACAAATTACCAACACTTTGAAATGATGAATTATTCTAAAACAAGTTCATGATAATAATTTGTTTACTGTCACTGAAATCTGAATGCCATTTATTTTAGGATGCATTTGATAGCCTGGATAACACGATGAAGACTGGATAGATTTCTTTCGAGGCGCCTGTTAGATGGATTATTCCAGATAAGATTGGATGATTCATCTAGACAATAGGGCTAGGACAATTGTTTAATACTCTACTCCGATTTTGAATCGTGCTGCCAGTGCCATTGGCACCAGGGGTCTCTCTCTCTCTCATGAATTGGCTGACCACTGCAGCCCCGTGGGCTTGCAGTAATCTTGGTCTCCATGTCATTTCAATTTTTTTTTTCTCAATACCATCCGAGGCCCACATAACACTCATTAATTCAGATATATCACTCCTGATATTAGTCAATATCATGTCATCTGGGATAAATCGGAAAAATTATCCAAAAAGTCTTAAATTTATAATATGGAGGCAATCCTAAACTTCTCAAATTAGAGGAGAAGAAACAATGCCCACAAGCTATTATAATTTGTTTTGTTTTGCAAGACAGACCACTAAAACAAGGAAATTTACTCCATATAATCCTATCTTGCTCACCAAGGGACAACTTTTCTCAAAATCTCAAAAAGCGCTAAAGTGAAATCCCACCTTAGAAAGCACATCTCAAGGTCGCCTTAAAGCGGTCATGGAATCATTTTGAACCAAAAGTAATTAAAGATTTTTGTGGTTTTTAGATAATCAAGCTAGAGGAGAAGAATCAATCATTTTAAAATGAGCAATTGCCCTTCTCCTACTGTTACTGCTCAACCTAAGAGCAGGCAGTTAACACGTTGCACTTATCGAACATGATTCTAGGGTCAATCCACGACATCTAAATGGGCGTTATGGGATATAATGATCAATAATATATCTTTCATTTTAAGTTTACCAAATTTCACATTCTAGAGAAATTTGCGACTTTGCAAATGGAAGTGGAGACATTACGACTATGGATTTCGCCTCTCTCTTCCCTCACCTCAATTTGAATCCAGGCTCCGTCAATGAACATATTAAGTATGGAGAAGCATTTTAAGCAGACACGAAATAAGAACAAACACAACAAATCATATTCGAGACATCTCAAAGCAAATGCCAAATATCCAGGGCGCCATCTGATCAGCACAGCTAAATTAGCTGGACATCTTTATAAGTTTCTCTCGCCAAAGGGAAGCACCAACCTATTTCCTATTTATTGAAGAAAGACATACTGGATTGAAATCGTCGGTTGTCTGAACGTTCATCAACTAATTGACCAGACAAAAGCTACACATGGAGAGCCTATTTATTTAGTAATAACTTGCTTACTGACTTGTTTCTCATTATTCTAGTGCTTCATGTGGATTCGTAGACCTCGTCAGGCAATCTTGGTGCAAGCAACACTTCGAGCGGCGTCAGCTTGTCGACTGTTAGTCCGAAACCCTCCGACATATCCACCGGCGAGCTATCAGGAGTTGATATCTCGAATGCGTGCAGGAACCTAGAGAGCATTGAATGCACCGACTGAAGGCCAAAGGACATTCCAGGACAAATTCTTCTACCACTTCCGAACGGCATGTACTCAAACTTAGGGTTCTTCACGTCAACATCCTTATGACTACTCAAGAACCTCTCAGGCCTAAACTTCAACGGTTCGGCCCATGCTTTTGGGTCGGTTTGAATTTTCCACAAGTTCAAGATCAACCTCGTGCCTTTGGGCACATAGTACCCGTTGATGATGCAATCTTCAGTTGACAAATGTGGTGCAGCAAGCGGGGCTGCCGGGTGTAATCGGAGTGTCTCCTTCACTATGGCGTGTAGGTAAGTTAGATTCATAATGTCCAACTCTTTCACATGTCTTTGTTTGCCGATTTGAGCATCTAGTTCTTCTTGAGTTTTCCTTAGAACGTGAAGGTTGTTTAGCAACAAAGAGACCGCCCATGTTAGGGTGGTTGTGGTAGTGTCCGTACCACCCGCTATAATCGCCTTTGAAGAAGAAATACATGTTATTTGTAGGAATGATTTATGAAGATTCGATCGACCAAATTAAAAACAGTCGAAACAAAACTGCATATCAACTCACTTGTCGTTAATTCCGTGGCATAGTAGAAGCAAACATTAAACATGGATGAATCAATATGAACACGCACAAGGGTACAACACTCTCCAAGGCGCAAATTTAAGGAAAATTCTCTCATAGTATATCACTAATGAGAAGAATAAGCTACATTATAAGGAAGCAAAATGCATATTTATACCTAAAAGAAGATATGGTAATTACAATATTAAAATGCAAATAGATAAATTAAAAAGAAATGGTATCCTACTAAATCTTAAATATCTAAATGATAACTACTAAAAATTGAAGCAAATCACCTAACGTCAATTTCTAAAGTGCAGTAAGACAAGGAAACAAATAAAAAATATAATCTTCGAAAATATAGCTCGCGTCACTCTTCAAATTTCAAACCTTGGCCTATAACTTGTTCAATTTAGAAGAGAAGCGGATATTATTTTATAAAATAGAAGTCTTAAAACATTATTCAAGTAAGACAACAACATATAAACAGTAGATTCATTAAAAAAACTGGCGCAATGGGTGTTAAACATCACATTGCAATCTTGATCACTGTAGTAACACAAACAAGGTGCAATTGAAGTTTGATATCCATCTTAGTCCTGATATGCGCGCGCTACGAATTTGAAGTAGAAAGAAGTAAATTCCAAGAGAGGGAAAACAAGGTGTACCAGGCATGTAGCTTTGATAACTGTATCAACATCAAAACCTCCGATTTCCATGCCTTTGAGGGTCGAAAGCATGACATCTATGAAATCTCGATCCCCACTATTGTCACTGGAAATTTTGCTATTCCTTTTATGCTCCTCTAACCAACCACTTAGGATTGTGTCCAATTCTTTGGCGGTCCTCTTCATGGACTTCTCATGGCCACCCAAGTCCAACCATCTTAAGAAAGGAAGAGCATCCGCCACAGGAAATAACCCCAGGAATTGCAGGAATTCCCTCAAGGCATGATGGCACCGCCGATTCTCTTCCTCATCCACCGTGGCAATACCGCTGTTGTAGCCCTTGCGGGCTACGATTTTGAGGACGATGTTCATAGACAACCTTCCAAACCACTGTTTCAAGTCAACTAAGATATGGCCTGGGGTATACACGAGCATAGTGTTAGACGTTTTAAATCGAAAATACATCTCTGTTTACTGTAGCACAGGTTCAGTTTACTGAAAAGGCTTGGCTTGGCTTGGCTTGTTTCTCTAAAGCAGTAGTTCAATCGTTTCATAAGATATATTCTCCTCCAATATTTGCCGATAACTATGATATAATGGAATACACTACCATGTAAAATGGAAAATAAGGCATCTTAAACTTCCGTTATATACATGAAAGTACCTGAATCATTCTTCTCCTCTGTCCAAAGCTTGTGCAACTCTTTAATGGCAATATCCATTGCCGATGCTACTACAGGGTTGAGCAACGACTCAATCTTCTGGTTAGAGAGCATCTTCAAAGTGACAATTTTTCTCATTTCACGCCAATACGGACCGTAAGGAGCCAACCCAAGAAAGGCAGAGTTGTAGCCCATGACCTCAGTGGCTATCAGCTGCGGACGAGATGCGAGGGCATGGTCGTGCTTGGTGCAACATTCTTTGGCTATCTCGGAACTGCTAACCACTACAGCCGGGAACAACCCAAGCCTGACAGTGAATATCGGTCCATACTTGTCGGCCATGGACCCGAGGGTCTTGTGAGGAAGATGGGATTTTGCTATTATAGGCAAATGCCCTACGATGGACCATGCACCTGCAACTTCTGGTGGTGTTTTGAGCGTGCGAGATGAGCTTGATTTGAACCAGACATGGGTTGATAGGACGAGGACGGCAAGGATTATTCCATACAAGAGGGTGAAGCTCGGGTCTTGAAGCAGAGACTCCATTTGCAATAGGTTCATCAGTGAGTTGCGTGTCAGTGTATTTCTTCAAGGAAGAGCATGCCTTATTATACACATTTCCCTCCCAGGATCATCGAGTAAGGTATCAATTTCTAAATTTGATAATTTGCCAAGCTCATGGACTGGAATATTTTATATAATCACGTGTATGTAATACACAAAGCGTGCACAATTAGCCGCTATAAATAATTTTTTTATTTTCAAAAATAAAAATATTAGTTAGAGAAAAGAAAAATTTTAAATCTAATGGGTGAATGCACTTAATTGATACGGTTAAAGTTAGAGCCGAGGGCAAAATATAATCCACCTCCTGATAAGAAAATGTAAATTGCACATGCTCCCCCGTATGCTTAATATCGCTTGCAAAATATGGCTGCTTAGTATCGCAACAAGTGGAGTCTTCGGCCGGAGAGAAGTCAACCAGAAGTCAATTTTTTTTGTTGCTAGGATCATCAGTCACGACGCCCATGTTAGCTCTCTTTTTACCAACTCCACCTGCCACAGTCACATAGCAAAAGCACAAATGCCTATAATATTTCATAAGTTGGAGTAATTGGACTTTTGCTCTCGCTGACAGCGAAAGCACACCTGCCTACAATATTTCATCCAATTATCAATACTTAGGTCTTTATTTAATTAATCGATCACGTACGGTAACCGCAAAGAAAGTTACTATTAAAGAAATAGGACACTTATATCCATTTTAAAAACAACTGAAGGTAGAATGTATTTTCTTAGAGGGAAAAACGAAAGAAGACAATGCTGACAAGCCATTATTATTTGTTATGCAAGACAGAGCAATTGCAAGTTCAGGTAACTTGAAAAAACACAGATAGATGTGATGTGATGATAGATCTAAATACATCCCCATATATTGCAAACTGTGTACGTTTTGCCAGAAAAAATCACCATATTACTGTAATTTGGTGAAGTACAAAATAGTAAATTGATGATAAGTTACTTGATTACATTAAGTAGAGTTCATTTATTAATCATACGTGTACGAAAGTAGTTCATACAGAAACAAGAAAAGTCACCCTAATAAAGAAAAGCATGGAAATCTCTCCAGCTAAATGCACTTAGGGAAAACTTAATTAATACAGCACTAATTAAATATTGTGGTTTAGAATGTCAATATTGCCGAACCTTATCAATCATTTGACTAATCTCGCCAAATCACGACAGTCCTCCCAAATACTCTCCAAATCTGGACCATGTTAAGGTATATATACACCATAAGAAACAAATTATCTGATGTTTGCCTCTAAATAGAATAAGTAAGAATTCAACAGGCATTCATGAGATCATTGTCCACAAGATTTACACTGGATTGGATGGTATGGCTAAGATCAGGAGCATCTTCATTGGATGTCACTGTCATGCTTGGGACATACTAACATCCCATATTTCCTGTCGTTTAGCATAGGTCAGATCATCTTAACTAGAATATGCCAAAGTACAAAAATCCGAATTGTTGATTGTATATGTGGAACTACGATGTGATTAAGATAAAAAAAAAAAATTAAATGGCATGGAGGCCGAAATTACTGCAAGACAAATTGGTATATTTGCGAAGAAAGTCAGATATTGGTTAAAGAAGAAGAAGAAGAAGAAGCGAAGAAAGTCAGATATTGGTTAAAGAAGAAGAAGAAGAAGAAGAAGAAGAAGAAGAAGAGATGAACATAAAAAAGAAGCAGAAATTACACAAGCAAAATGACAACACAAATTGGAAACTTCCTATCTGATGAAAGCTAATCAGTGCCGCGCACATTGCACATCACATTGCATTCTTTAAAACAAAAACAACAAATTGGTATATTTGCGAAGAAAGTCAGATATTGGTTAAAAACATTGCACAACGCTATTAGGCTCTGGAGGTATTCATTCATCACATTTTGTTCGCTGTCTTCACTTTCAGGACAATCTACTTGTACACTTCTATGTTGGTAGTATGTTGATAAACAAAGCGAGGTATACTAAGATAGATCTAGAAAATTGATTTACTAAGCGATGAGATTAACTATATAAGTAGACGTTTAAATGAGGAATATAATGAGGCCAATCTAAATTTCTTAGGAAAAATTACCAAAAAAGTCTCAAACCAATTGCAATTGTGTTAATTCAATTTTAAACATTTTTTTTGCTAATTCAGTTCTAAACATTTTATATTTGTGCCAATTTGATTCATTTGGTCAAAATTGGCCAGCCGGTGCTGACATGGATGACGACTATCCTACATGTCACCACCGGCATTAACGTGAACAAAATTTAAAATATTTTAATATTTTTCGATTTTTATTTTTATTTTTATTTTTCTATTCTTCACTTCCTTCTTCCTCTAGCCGGCAAGGTTGGCAAGAGCTTGGCCATGGCTAGTGAAGCTTGACCTCGCCAGTCGAGCCTCGCCCAAGGCGCTCGTTGGGTTGGGCGAGCTTCACCCTCGACCCTTGGCAATGGCTCGGTGAAGGCAAGGCGAGCCTTCCCCGAGGCTGGCCCTACCTCTAGTCAGTCATGAGTTGACGACTAGCTAGAGGAAGAAGGAAGAGAAAGGAAAAAAAAAAAGAAAAGAAAAGAAAATTAATAAAATAATATCAAAATTGTCCATGCTAGTGCTGGTGACGACAACCATCTTACGTGGCGTTCATGTCAACACCAACTAGCCTCTAGCTGACCAAAATTGGCCAAATAAATTGAATTGGCATAACAAAGATTTAGACTCAATTGGCAAAAAGAAAAAGGTTTATGACTAAATTGGCACAATTATAATACCTTTAAGCATTTTTTGGTAATTATCTCGAATTTCTCACATCATTTGATATCACTTAAGAAATTAATGAGAACGAGCATCATTCCATCTAGATTTGGCCATCAATTTTCTACAGAGAATGCAAAAGATGATATTTGAGAAAATCTATTTTGTTGCAACAAATTACTACTAATTGGGAATATCGTCCAAAAAGTTCTAAACTTACTGTATTTTTGCTAATTTGGTCATAAATCTTTCCATTTTGCCATTTTTTGGTCAAATTCAATTTTGCCAATTAAATCTTAAAAATTTTGACTTTTTGTCAATTGAGTTTATCCAGCCAATTTAGGCTAGAAATTGCTTATATGGATGTCGACAAAGACATATATAGGGACGGTGATACCGATATAGATAATTTTTAATAATATTTTTTTATCTTTTTATTTTTTCTTCCTTTTGCCTGCGGCCAGCCATTGGCCATGGCCAGACCGGCTGGCCTTGCCTACCAGGCGCGGCCAGGAGAGGACAAGTCCAACGAGACCCATTTAGAGTAGAAAGCAATAAATTCCAAGTGTTGGAAAGCAAGACTCACCAATAGCGTCCCTTTGATAACTGTATCTGCATCGAAAGCTGCCTTCCATGCCCTCAAGGGTCGAAGGCATGGTGTCTATGAAATCTCGATCACCCATTCTCACTCGAACTTTTGCTATTCCTTTTGTGCTCCTCTAACCAACCACTCAGGATTGTGCCCAATTCTTTGGCGATGCTCTTCATGGACTTCTCACGGCCACCCAAGTCCAACCATCTCAACAAAGGAAGAGCATCCGCCACCGTAAACATCCAAATTGATTGCAAGAATTCCCCGAAGGCATGCTGGCATCGCTCCTCCTCTTCCTCGTCCACCGTGGCATTGCCGCTGTAGCAGCCCTTACGGGCTACAACTTTAAGGACAATGCTCATAGACGAACTTCCAAGCCACTGCTTACAGTCAACTGAGATATGGCCTGTGGAAGAGACGGGCATAGAGTTAACACAATTTAAATCGAGATCACATTTCTTATGTTTGCTGTGGCACATTATCACTGTAATGAAAATGCTTGGCTTGGCTTGATTCTCTACAGCAGTTGTTCAATTGTTTCATAAAATATTTTCTCCTCCAATTTGAGCCGATAACTATGATACAATGGTATGCACTTTCATGTAAAGTGGAAAATAAAGCATCTTGAACTTCCTTTATATACATGAAAGCACCTGAATCATTCTTCTCTGTCCAAAGCTTGTGCAACTACCAATACATTTTGGTAGGAGTGATTGCGGCAGTGTTCGTAATAGATCTTGACAATGTTTAGCTCAAGGTGGAGCTACAACCAAAAGCTCTGAAGATAGCAGGTGCCGGCAAAGTAAACAATGTTTGTAGCAAGGTAGAGCCTGTAAGGTCAATGGTTGCTATAATTTTTGAGTTTGACAAGGTGCCTCATTTGATCTCCTAACAAATATGGGTGCGATAGTGGTTTTGCTTTATTTATGATAGAAGAATTGGTGTTTGTTAATTCTTGTGGAGTGGTTAAGGTGCAAGTACGATTGGCATTTTGAGAGGGTCCATGATTATAATGAAGTTTAAGTGCAACTTGGACTTGAAATATATTTTTGGCGACTGAGGAGCCCATAAAGAGCTATGTAAGGGTGGGTAGTAACAAAAATTAGACTCCAACGAAGTGATTGTGACTTGACTTAGAGCCAAACCAAAATGAATATTGTTAAAAATACGTATCAAGTTTAAACTTGTAAAGGAAATCCAATCAAGTAGGTTTCCTAGTTGCAATTCGATTCCTCATTTGATAAAGTTTATTGTTTAAATCAAATTAGTGTGTGTGGGCATGCACGCATGCATGTTTGTAAGATGTGGATCTTTTTCGTTAAGAGGATGCAAGAGGTTACTTCTTTGTGAATTACACTTTGAAGCAATCCAAAAGAAGCTTTTGATGTCAAGCCATAAAATCTTATGGGTAAGATTTGTGAATTCTTTTTTGTGAGATTGAAGGATTATGTCATCAGGAATTATGTGGCTAAATATTCTGTTTGGTATTGGGTATAATTGTGGGCTTAGGAAGACTAAGAGTATACGAGTGATTCAAGTATAATTGCAATCTCCGCCAAATTATTTTATCTTTATTGAAATCTTATGCTGCCCTCCTCATGGAGCAGGTCTCACTAACCAAAACACGTAAATTTTGTATTCAATTTATTTTATTTATCTGTTTATTTTATTATTTGATCACTTATTTCTCAAAATGGTACCCTATAATATTTTGGCACGTCTCTTTTCTTCATAGAAAAGTATCCCATAAAAGAGGCGTATCTGCCTAGCCACCTAACACAATCATCACAAGTCGGGGACACTTTATTAGTATTTCCATTGAGTATGTTAGAATAAGCCTTGCGTTTGAACCCGTAAGAGAAATCTAATTTAAAGCCCGGTCATTTGATTCAAATAAGGAAAGTTCTGTTGGATTTTTCTGAAGCAACAACAATACTTTAAGAAAAAAAAAGGAGTTGTTTGATTGAGTCGGGAAAAGGACGTGAAAATTGATTTCCATGTTGGAGCCGGTGAACAAAGAGCTTCCTAGATTAATATAAGTATCATGGGTTTCGTTTGGTGCCGTTGGTGATGGAATTAGGCAAAGTTGCCTTCTTCGTGGGATTAGATTTTACACTCAATTGGTGCCACACTTCTTGTCCAGGGAAAGATTATATGGAAAATCATTACCATGTTAGAGTAAGTGAACTACATTGAGCATGTAGTTCTTCCCGTGTCTGTTTTAGGATGCCAATGTTAGGACAATTTACTTGTCCATTTCTTGGTGGGTAAGGTGTAGACAAACATTGCGAGTTATAGTAAGGTAGATCTAGAAAATTGAGTTAAACAATTTAGTGGTGAGTTGAAGAATGTTAGGACAATTTACTTGTCCATTTCTTGGTGGGTAAGGTGTAGACAAACATTGCGAGTTATAGTAAGGTAGATCTAGAAAATTGATTTATTTAGTGGTGAGTTAAACAAATAAGTACAGGATTACACGAGAAAAACATCTGTGGCCAACAAGAATTTATTACACCATTTAATTTCAATTTAGAAATCAATCAAAACAAGCCTGAGTGCGTGCAATGATTCTCTTAATTTATGTTACGCATAGTATTCGAGTACAAGAAATGGTGTCCTGTAATTTATCCTTAATGCGTTTACACACGTTTAATTTATAATTGTCAATCCATCTCTCTCTTCTCAACCAAAAATTATTTATTAGTATCCCTACTTGCATTGTAATTACTGAACGGATCGATCCCATCAAGTTGATAATTTAAGAATAACTTGAGTGTGTGCAGTAATGTCTTTTAATTTATCTTTCATGTGTTTGCAGACACACATTATGAGCAGCACTTCTTTATCTTCATATTTGAAATTGTAATCTACTTAACGCTTGAAAAGCCTTTGAGTTTCAGTCCCATTTTTTTAGGACTGATCCTGCTCTGCCCATGGCAAACTTGGCTCGATTGTGTTTGCAGACACACATTATGATCAACTCATTTCCCTCTCCTTCACCAAAAATTATTTATTACTTGGTCGCGGCTCGGTAAGATGATACTCGGCTAAGGAACCTGCAAGGAAGCGATCAGTCACAGCGATAAAAAAGCAAAGCTTACTGGTCAATGATGAGGTGCGGTGGCAAAAGGAGCTGTTGCAACATCTTCAAGGAAAATCCACTGAGTAATCCCAAAGAATATTTTCTCTGGTCTTCTTATTTTGACCAATAACAAACTTTGTTAACCTCTCAACTTTTTGACTGAATTTGGGGTGGTCTTGTATTATCAAACTGACTTTTCAAGCCCCACAGCCAAAATTTCCACTTTTCTATCCTCGATGCCTCCGTGAGTATCCAGGAGAAAGCCAGTCTAGCAGGCAGGAATGTCGGGTTGATTGCTGGATGATGCCGGATCGGGGTGGTCGCTGAATCGGATTGGACTGGAACTGAAGATATTGGCGCCGTTGAGACAGCAAGGCACGGTAGCAAGACCCGACTGAGTGCAACGAGCATCGAGTCTGGCATGGTGGCTCTATAGAAACCACGGATGTCACCGGAGTTGCAAGAAAAACATCGATACCGTTAAAGGTGCAAGAAGCTCCTTGGCGGGTGATCGTTGCTAGAAGGACAACTCCGTGATGATTGAACTAGTTGATCCGGCTACAAGCGTGGCTGAAGCTTCGTTGTCGGGGAACCACAGCAATGCTACTTCACGACTTGGTTGAGAAAAAGGCAGCAGCTGCTGCATCGTTGACTCGTGGCGGCAACAACAGCGAGGATCGGCATCGATGGTGGGGCGCAGTTGCACGTGGGGACTGCCTGAACGTCGCGGGAACCAGGGAAGCGTGCCAATTTGCAGCGGTGGTGATGAACGGGCATATGTGTGGTCTTCGAGAACACTCACGATCTCTCTCTTTCTCTCTCTAAAGGAGCTGCTTATTTTCAATATGTGTGGTCTTCTCTCTGTTCAGAACGTTCCCCCAAGGCCACTCATATTCTCTTCTTCTGTCCATGCTCTCACTCACGATTTTTGTTGTTGCCTCCAATGTGGACGTATCACTTCTCTCTATTTTCTTTTCTTTTCTCTGATGCCCGAAGGAGTTCAGGCCGGCCTCCTTTTATAGTGAAAAATCTCCTACGTATCATTGGAACGTTTGGATCCATGAAGCCAATTGATGATTCTCGAAAAATCGCTGAATTTTGGCTTTGATTTGTCACCAAGAATTGACCATGAATCACTCTAATTCATTCCCAAATTAGCGCTTTAAATTTTTGATTTCCTTTTTAGCTTCTACTCATATTCCCGCAAATAAATCCAAATTTGCTCGTCATCAACCAGCTCATTCCATCAATCTCTCTCCGATATCCCATCGATTCCTCTCTCTGGACCGTTTGGTTTAACTTTGGGGAAATAGCCTTGCATTTCCTCAAATACCTTTGAATGAACGAGCATTTGGGGGAAAACAAGAGTATTTGGATACTGAATTTCTGTGCATATTTTGTAAAACAACTTTAACGTGAAAAGAAAAACGGAAAAAAAAAAAAAGAGAGAGAGAAGAACAGAGAGGGCGAGCATGGGCAGGGCTGGGACCGGGAGAGTTTCGCCGGCGTCGGCCTCAGGCGACCATCGACGGCAACCAAGGACAACAGTCGGCACTTCACCGGCGACCAATCCCGCAAATCATCCAAGGCCTTTGACCGTCTGGAACGACAAAACAAACCCAAAACGAAACCCCTGCACATCGGCAATCTCCCACCTCGTCCCCAAACCTTCCCTCGTCTCTCTCTTTCTGTGTCTCAATGCTTCGCTCTGCAATAGCGCAGACGAGAGACCGCATGCCGTCCGCGAAGAGCGGCGACGCCTTGCCGTACAACGCCGACGAGCGGGACAAGTTCTCGCAGTCCGGCGAGGAAGGCGCCGTGAAGTGGAAGAGGAAGAGGAGGAAGAGGAGGAAGAGGGGAAGTGCGAGGATCGGGATCGTCCTTCGCTGCCGTCGTCGTAGGTTACGGTCGCCGAGGGTGCGCGGCGCCAAGGACGCGCGACGCCCTGGTCGAAGGCCAGATCTGGGTCATACAACCGTCGACCTTGACCACGACTCGCAGCAAATTCGGCAAAGACGGCAACTCCGACAAGCAGCTCGACGACACGCACGACCCTCGATCTCGACCTCGACGACGACGACCTAGATCTGGACGGTGACCTCAACGATGAACCAGCAAACCCAAGGAAGAAGATGAAGAACAATGATTTTTTGAGCGCAAAAGAGAGACAAATTATCAGTGAGGGCAATATTGGAAAGAAAAAAATCATTAAACCCTCTTATTAGTATTCCAAAAAATGCTAAAAGCTCAAAACAGATTCCATCTATTTTGAACTTTCAGAATTTCAAATGCTAGCATTTCTCAATGAAATTCTAAAAACTGAACCAAATACCTAATATTTTTCCTAATGTGTTTTAGAGATTCAAAGTCCATTGAGAAAGCTAAACCAAATGGGTCTCTATTCATTATTTTCCTTTTTTGATTTAACTTGCCCAAAGGAATCTCTATATTATGGCAATGTACGAGTCAACATGTAGAAGGAGAGGATATGGTGGATGATGGCGTACCCACAAAGTCACATTTTATTCCTTTAACGCCAGATTTGTTTCACTCGTTTATTTCCTTCCAAATCACTTCTGTATAATCTGGCTCTCCCCTTTCCCTCATTGTGGCTCGGATTCAAAGTTTCGCATTGCATCTTCCTGAATCTCGGCGAAGAAAGACCAAATTCCTTTCCAATTGATC
The DNA here is from genome assembly GCA_014182845.1 of Corymbia calophylla. Lineage (NCBI taxonomy): Eukaryota > Viridiplantae > Streptophyta > Magnoliopsida > Myrtales > Myrtaceae > Corymbia > Corymbia calophylla. The sequence goes on along the minus strand of CM024698.1, from coordinate 10,800,564 downwards.
TCTTCAATGACACACATTTCCATTGTTTCCTTTCAGCCTGTGGATGTTCTCAATTTGTCAATCGTGATTACCTTTCTTTCTTTCTGAATTATTGATCGAGATCTATAGGAGATGATCTTACGCATGCTTATCCATGGAGGCATTGTGCAACAAAGAGTGATCCCATGTGCATTAGTTCGTGGTGGTATCATGCAAATGTGAATAATGTAAGTGATATTTTTGTCTAGGGGTTGAACTCAATCCCTAAGTTTTCATGTGATAAGTCAAAATTTAGGTATTAATAACACTTTGTGATATGTTGACATAATGGCATTGAACCAAGTAATGACTCAAATTTCCATAAGTTATCAAGAAGTGACAACAAAAAATACTATGTTGAATAGGAAACACTAAGTCGCACATTTAGAAGACATCTCCTAAGATTAATGTATAGATCAAGTTGGGCATATTTAACTACTATTCAATTGTGTCTATATAGTTCTAAGCATTTTGACAACTTGCCAATTTAGTCATAAACATTTTGATAATTTGATGATTTAGTCTTAAACCTTTTAATAATTTGTTAATTTAGTTATATTGGGCAATCGCTGACATAGTGATCCAGTCAGCGTTGGCTATCTTATTATGGCACTATCAACATTGATGTGAATAATTTTTGCAATGTTTTTTAATTTTTTGAATTCTTTTCATTTTTTTTTCCTTTTCTTTTGCTTTATCTTTTCTTTTTTCACTTTTGCCCTCTGCCTAGCCTCCGACTAGGGACGGCTGCACCTGGGCTAATAAGGGCAGCCCTCACCAACCCCTAGCAAGGGTCACCCTCGTCAAATCTACGAGGGCAAACCTCACCCTCACTAGCTCGGCGTTATTCTCACTAATTTGGAAATTTAGTCCTTCTAATCAATTTTAACCGAAAATCGATAATATTGATGATTTTTACATTTTTTTAATTTTATGAATTTTCTTTTCTTTTCTTTTTTCTTTTTCCCTCGGCCATCCATTGCACAATATTAATCACTATCATGCTATCCGATATAAATTAAGAAAATTATCTAAAAAGTCTTAAATCTATTTTATAAAGGTCAATTCAATCCTAAGTCTTTCGAGTTAGATAGAAACAATGTCCACGAGCTATTATAATTTGTTTTGCAAGACCGGATACTAAAACAAGGGAAATTACTCTAGATAGTTCAATTGTGCTCTCGAAGGGACAACTTTTCTCAAAATCTCGAAAGGTGCCAAAGTGACTTTCCACGTAGAAAAAGTATCTTGAGATCACCTGAATGCGCCCATGGAATCATTGTGAATGTACGAACCGAAACTAATTAAAGTTTTTTGTGGCTAATCAAGTTAGAGGAGAAGAATCAATCATTTTAAGATGGGCGATTGCCCTTCTCCTCCTGTTACTGCTCAACCTAAGAAGGGACAGTTAACAAGTTGCACTTATCAAACATGATTCTATGCTCAGTCCGCAACATCTAAATAGACATTCTAGGGTATAATGATCAATAATATATCTTTTATTTTTAGTTTACCAAAATTCACATTTGAGAGAGACTTGCAACTCAGCAAATGAAAATAGAGACATCACGACTATGGATTTCGCCCCTCTTCCCCCGCCTCAATTTGAATCCGGGCTCCGTCTATGAACATATTAAGTTTGGAGAAGCATTTTAAGCACACACGAAATAAGAACAAACACTACAAATCATATTCGAGACATCTCAAAGCAAATGCCAAATATCCAGGGCGCCATCATGATTAGCACAGCTAAATTAGCTTCACGTCTTATAAGTTTCTCTCGCCATAATGAAGCATCGAACTATTCACTATTTATTCATGAAAAACATACTGGATTGAAATCATCGATTGTCTGAATGTTCATCAACTAATTGACCATATAAAAGTTACACATGGAGAGCCTATTTATTTAGTAATAACTTGCCCACTGACTTGTTTCTCATTCTTCTAGTGCTTCATATTAATTTGTAGACTTCGTCAGGCAATCTTGGTGCGAGCATTACTTCGAGCGGCGTCAGCTTGTTGACCGTTATTCCGAAATGCTCCGACATATCCACCGGCGAGCCATCGGGAGTTGATATCTCGAATGCATGCAGGAACCTGGAGAGCATTGAATGCACCGATTGAAGGCCAAAGGACATTCCAGGACAAATTCTTCTGCCACTTCCAAACGGCATGTACTCAAACTTAGGCTTCTTCACATCAATATCGTTTTGACTACTCAAGAACCTCTCCGGCCAAAACTTCATTGGTTCGGGCCATGCTTTTGGATCAGTTTGAATTTTCCATAAGTTCAAGATCAACCTCGTGCCTTTGGGCACATGGTACCCGTTGATGATGCAATCTTCAGTTGATAAACGCGGTACGGAGAGTGGAGCTGCCGGGTGTAATCGGAGAGTCTCCTTCACTATGGCGTGCAGGTAAGTTAGATTCGTAATGTCCGACTCCTTCACATGTCTTTGTTTACCAATTTGAGCATCTAGTTCTTCTTGAGTTTTCCTTAGAACGTGAAGGTTGTTTAGCAACAAAGAGACCGCCCATGTAAGGGTGGTTATCGTAGTGTCAGTACCACCCGCTATAATCGCCTTCAAAAAAGAAATGCATATTATTTGTAGGAGCAATATATGAAGACTACATAGATCAAATCACAAAACTATTAAAACAAACTGCATATCAACCCCTTTATAGTTAGATGTGTCAAACGGATGGATCGGGTCATAAATGGTCCGACCTAAATTGATCCATTCAACTTGTTTATAAACCATTTATCGTAATACAAAATTTTTACTTGACCCGACCCATTTAGCTAAACCTAAGAAAATTTATTTCTTATGATTTAAAAAAAATGGTATTACTAAAACACTTTCATGCAATATAAATCTAGCAAATAGTTTTTATAATTTTTTTTTTAAAAAAAAAGCCTTCATTTTTCTTAAATGTTTTCCAAAATTATAATATATTTCTTATTTTTTCCTAAAATTTGAAAATAAATTAGAAATATTTTTTGTCATTTGATATGAAAAATATGATTAAATTTTCCTTGTTCATTCCTTTTAATATTTTTTTATTTCTATTTTTATTTTTTAAATCGAATTTATAACTTTTTTTATTTTTTAAAAAAATCGAATTTTAATTATTCTTTAATTATTCTTTTTTTTTAAATATCTTTTTTCTTTTTTCTTTTTTCTTTTTCTTTTTCTTCTTCTTCGGCCATGATGACGACCAATGGCTGGCCATGGGCCAGCACAAGCTCGCTCGATTCCAATGAGCTCAAGTCTCGCTAGATTGACGAGGCTTGAGCCTCACCAAACATCGACAAGGTCTCGGCCTAGCCAAATCTAGCAAGCTTGAGCTCGCACAAACTGGCGAGCTCAAGTCTCACCAAATCATCCTCGCCAGTCGTTAACAAAGCAAGGCTTTGCCAGATCCGATGAGCTCAAGTCTCGCTAGTTCAACAAGGCTTGAGCCCGCCAAAAGTTGGCGAGACTTGAGCTCACCTGATGTCGGCAAGCTCAAGCCTCACTCAGCCAGTCACCAATCGTCACTGTGCTGGCCATTGGCTAAGGAAGGAGGAAGAAGAAAGGAAAAAAAAAAAAGGAAAGAAAAAGATAATATAAAAATTAATAATGACTTCAATTTTTATAAAGTTAAAAAGAGAGAGAGTATGGCATGGGTTTTAATTCCAACCCTTTTAAGACCCATCTAATTTAAGCTTACAATTTTTAAACATATTTAACTAGTCTCTTCAAAATGTAAGTGACCTATATATGACCCATTTATAATTTAAATTGGTCGTATATGGGTTTAAGACCCATTTTAACACCTCTATTTGTCATCAACTTTGTGGCATAGTAGAAACAAACATGGATAAATCAATATGAACACACACAAGGGCACAACACTCTCAAAGGTGCAAATTCGAAGAAAATTCTCTCATATGATGTCACTAATCAAAAGAATAAGCTACATTATAGGGCAAAAAATTGCATATTTATACCTAAAAAGAACGTTTGATAATTACAATATTAAAATGGGAAATAGATCAACTAAAAAGAAATTGTATCGCACTAAATCTTACATATTGAAATGATACGTACTAAAAATTGAAACAAATCACCTAATGCCATGACATAATTTCCAAAGTGAAGTGAGATAAGGTCACAAATAAAAAAAAATATTATCTTTGAAAATATACCCTCGCGTTAATCTGCCAATTTTAAATCAGATTCCTTTGGCTTATAACTTTTTCAGTTTAGAAAAGACACGGATATTATTTTACAATATAGAAGTCCTAAAACATTATTCAAGTAAGACAACAACAAATATAAACTATAGATTCATTCGAAAACTAGTTCGATGTGTTAAACATCACATTGCAAACTTGATCAATGCAGTGGCACAAACAAGGTGCAACAGAAGTTTGATATCTGTCTTTTGTAAGTTCAAACTCAATTATTTATTCAGTAGGATCCCAGAATAGGTTGATAGTGAGACTTAGTCCTGATGCGCACACACTAGGCATTTGAGGTAGAAGGCAGTAATTCCAAGAGAGGGAAAACAAGGCATACCAAGCATGTAGCTTTGATAACTGTATCAGCATCGAAACCTCCGATTTCCATGCCTTTAAGGGTCGCAAGCATGACATCAATGAAATCTCGGTCACTCCTATGTTCACTCAAGTTTCCGCTATTCCTTTTATGCTCCTCTAACCAACCACTCAAGATTGTGTCCAATTTTTTGGCGGTCCTCTTCATGGACTTCTCGTGGCCACCCAAGTCCAACCATCTCATGAAAGGAAGAGCGTCCGCCACCGGAAACAACCCTAGGAATTGCAGGAATTCGCTCAAGGCATGATGGCACCGCCAATTCTCTTCCTCATCCACCACGGCAATGCCGCCATTACGGCCCTTGCCGGCTACAATTTCGAGGACAGTGTTCATAGACAACCTTGCGAACCATTGCTTCAAGTCAAGATAGATATGGCCTGTGGTGGAGACGGGCATAGTGTTAAACTTACTAAATCGTGTTATGTTTATTGTAGCACATAATCACTTTGCTGAACATGCTTGGCTTGGCTTGTTTCTCTTTATCCACACCAGTTGTTAAATTGTTTCGTAAAATATTTTCTCTTCCAAGTTGAGCCAATAACTTAGATGTAATGGATTACACCACTATATAAAAGGGAAATCAAAGCAATTTCAACTTATGCCGTACACATGAAAGTACCTGAATCATTCTTGTTCTCAGTCCAAAGCTTGTGCAACTCTTTAATGGCGCTATCCGTTGCTGCCTCCACTACGGGGTTGAGCAACGACTGGATCCTCTGAGTAGAGAGCAGCTCCAAGGTGGCAATTTTCCTCACTTCGCGCCAATACGGACCGTAAGGAGCCATTGCAAAAAAGGCATTGTTATAGCCCATAACTTCAGAGGCTAATAGCTGTGGGCGAGACGCGAGGGTGAGGTCGTGCTTTGTGAAACATTCTTTGGCTATCTCGGAGCTGCTAACCACTACGGCCGGGGATAACCCGAGCCTGATGGTGAATATTGGTCCGTACTTGTCGGCCATGGATGCGAAGGTCCTGTGAGGAAGAAGGGATTTTGCTAGTATGGGCATATGCCCTATGATGGGCCATGCACCTGCAACTTCTGGTGGTGTTTTGAACTTGCGAGATGAGCTTGATTTGAGCCATAGATGAATTGATAGGATGAGGATGGCAAGGATCATTCCGCACAAGAGGTTGAAGTTCGGGTCTTGATGCAGAGACTCCATTTGCGATAGTTTCATCAGTGAGTTGTGTGTCGGTGTATGTTTTCGAGGAAGAGCATATGACTTATTATACACCTTTCCCTCCTAAGATCATCGGGTAGTGTGTCAGTATCTGAATTTGATAATTTGCCTAGCTCATCGTTGGAATATTATATATATCATGTGCAAACAATATACAAAGCGTGTATGATTAGTCGCCTTAAATATTTTTTTTCAAAAATATAAATATAAATTAGAGAGAAGAAAATTTTTAAATCCGATAGGTGAATATCCGTGATTGATACAGCCAAAGTTAGAACATGCGATGAAAAGATAATAATTCACATCTTAATAAAATAAAGTAAATATGCACGTGCTTCCTGGTACCATTCTTAATCAAAATATGGCTGCTTAATGTTGTAACAAGCAGATGTCTGTCAAAGCATAAGTCAAATTTTTTGTCCTTTTCCCTTTTTCCTTTTTTTCTTTTTTTTTTTTTTTTTTTTTTTGTCATTCAATCACCATGCCCAAGTTAACTCTTTTACCAACAACACTTGCCACAGTCACGTGGCGAAAGAAAACCTGTAAATACCCATGAGTTATATGAATCAATATATAAATAATTTCACTTAAATTGAAATTTGTGATTATGTTCCGATTGAGCTTAGAGAAGTTGCAAAGCCTCGAGGCATTATTGATTATTTCCTGAGTGCGACGAGAAAAGCACATCCCACGTGCTGTGAGAAAACAATTCCTACATAAGTTGGAGTAATTGGACTTTCGTTCTAGCTGACAGTGAGAGCACACTTAATATTTCGTCCGTGCATCTATACTTAGGCCTTTATTAAATTAATCGATCGTGTATGGTAACCGCAAAGAAAGCCACTATTAAAAAAAATAGGACTCGCTTATATCCATTTTAAAAACAACTGAAGGTAGAATGTATTTTCTGAGAGGGAAAAACGAAAGAGGACAATGCTGACAAGCAGTTAGTATTTGTTATGCAAGACACAGCACTAAAACACGGAACAAGTGCAAGTTCATTTAACTTGAAAAAACACAGACAGATATGGCGTGATGATAAATCTAAATACATAATAGTATGTTACAAAATGTGTACGGTTCATCAGAAAAAAACATTATGATACTGTAATTTGGTGAAGTACAAAATAGTAAGTTGACCATAAGTTACTTAATTACGTGTAGTAGAACTCATTAGCTAATTGTACGTGTAAATTTAATTAATACAACACTAATTAGATATTGTGTTTTAGTATGTTGATATTGCCGAACCTTATCGATTATTTGACTAATCTCGCCAAATCATGACGGTCCTCTCAAATACTCTCAAAGTCTGGACTATTTTAAGGTATATATAGACTATAAGAAACGAATTATCTGCTGTCCCCACCCCCCCCACCCCCACAAAGAATAAATAAAAATTCAACAGGCATTCAAGGGATCATTGTCTATAAGATTTATGCCGGATTGGATCGCGTCGGCTAATATCAATAGGATCTTCATTGGATGTCACTGTCATGATTGTCACATACTAGAATGCCATATTTCCTGTCGTTTAGCATAGGTCGGGTCATCGTAACAAGAATATGCCAAGGTACTAAAATCCAAATTGTTGATTGTTTATGTGGACCTAGCATGTGATTGAGAAAAATAAAATAAAATAACATGGTAGCCGAAATTATTGCAAGACAAGTTGGCATTTTTTCAGAAGAAAGACAGATAATGGTTTTAAAAAAGAAGCAGAAATTACACAAGCAAAATGACAACACAAAAATTGGAAACTTCCTAGCAGATGAAAGGTAATCAGTGCCACGCACATTGTACATCTTCATTCTTCAGGCTCCATGCGTCATTGTCAACTCATCTTCCACTCCTTTCACAAGAAGTTATTGGTTAATGTCACTATTTGTATTGTAATTTGTGAATCGATCAGCTCCATCAAGTTTGATAATGTAAGTATAATATGAGCACATGCAATGATAATTTTTAATTTATATCGTACATATTATTCAAGTACAAGTTATAAATTCATGCGTGCAATGATATCTTTAAGTTTATATTTACGTATTATTTGAGTACACGCAATGATGTCTTTTAATGTACCTTTTATGTGTTTGTTCACCAAAGTTGTTTCTTAGTATCCCTACTTGCATTGTAATTACTAATTTATTGAATCAATCGGCCCCATCAAATTTGATAATATAAGTATTATCAGCGAGTGTGTAGTAGTGACTTTTTACTTTATCTTTTATGTGTTTACACACAAATTATTTATAAGTATCCCTAGTTCAATTGTAATTATTGAACCAATCGGGCCCCATCAAGTATGACAATTTATGCATTATTGGAGTGCATGCAATAATTTGTTTTAATTTATCATTTATGTGTTTTCACACGCGCGGGTCATTGTCAACTCATGGCCCTCTCCTTCACCAAAAATTATCGGTTAATATCCCCTACTTACATGTAATTATTGAGCCAATCGGCCCCATCAAGCTTGGCAATGTAAGTGCTTTACAGTGTCTTTTAATTTATATTTTACGTGTTTACACACATGCATGTCTACCGACCGCAACTCTAGATAGAAAACACAATGATTCAGGACTTAACAAACAATCAGAAATTTAGTTTTTCACGTTTAATATTAAATGACCCGAAAAAACATAAAGTGGTACCCTAGAATAGCAAACAAACTGTAAAAGCGATGCCTTCACTGACGACGAAAATGAGAACAACGCGGATGAATCCTTTTAGGAAAATTATGTGAAGAACATCTCTTTTATATATTTCATAGACTTTCAAGGACTTGTTTATCTTTCATGTCGATCCAAATTAATTATTCTTAGAAGTTAGGTCATTTGTAAATAAACTTCTTTCTTAACTAGTGAAGGTTGCTTATACGATTACTATTATCACATAAAAGATAAAACAAGACCTGCCCAATCTAAAGAAGTTGTTATGAGAATCAATCAATCACCGACAATCACGAAATCTGCAACAATCAGGCAATCAGCAATATTCTGGCTCCACTAAAGATGGTAACACCAAAGAAGGAAGATTGGAAGAATCGAGCAAAAGAAGGAAACCCGCAACACAATCTCTACCAAAGAAAGAAACAAATTGACAGAACCAAATCCCCACAAATCAAGCATCAACAAATCACTACATCGATTTTCAATCGATGAATTGTGTTTCCTTTCAAAATCTCCTTAATTGTAGACATCGTTTTTCTTGTGAAAGTCTATAAGTAGAGCCTTTGTAATTATGCAAAGCACAGACAAAAATACAAACACCAAAAGATTACTATACATTCCTTCTTCTGTTTCCTTTACTCAATTCTTTCCACAATATCCTATTTTCCAACAAAAGTAATCACATCACGCGAGATATCACATCACGCGAGACCTGTCCAATCTAAAGAAATAAGTTAATGACGGTTTGATCAATCTAAACTGAAAGAAGATCCAAATTTTTGCTCTGTAGTTTTTCGCGTTAGAAATTAAAAAAGCAAGAAAAACATAAATTGGTAGTCAAGCAAATGAGAAACGGAGAAAATTGTTGACTTCAAAAAATGTCTTTTCCACTGAGGACGAAAGTTAAAATAACGCAAATGATTACTTTTAGGCAAATTTTGGGAAGAGCATCTACAAGTGTAACGAAATAATTTTCTATGGGCTCTTCAGATCTATAGCTAATATCTTATCATCGCGACTTACAACTAGGATGATGGCTTCGATCCAACATGCCTCTCTTGGATAAATAGGAATTAGGCATGCAAAAAAGTATATTGTGTGTGGATTATTTTTTACTTATTATCCTTGATTAAAATGTTTGGATTCACGCACTTCAACTTTTAAAATTTAAAATACTTAAAGCTTTCACAAATTACAAATATTTACAAGTAAAATTCATACATTATGTTTTCATAATTTTTTAAACTTAACTTAACTATTACTCTAAATTTTTCGGGGATTTTTGCTTTAAGCATTAACAGAAATATACTAGCCATAAATGTGGAGCAAGTTAAGTAGCAAGATTTGTATTTTTGCATTTGCTTGGGAATAACAAACTGTACCGGTAAGAATCATTTCTTTGTAAATATATTAGCTCCATCTTAGTAAAATAATTCTACTTTTATATACAATACATGTATAAAACTTCTGTCTCTCGTAAATTTTTTGACCTTCGAGACAAATTTTATTCTTTGCGAATAAATCGAACTATTCACGCGAAAAGCATATGGTGTATTATACTTGGATGAAAACACTTCAATTTCTAATTTATTTCGCATCTTGCATTGTCATTTAGTTATATAACATGTTAATTACGAGACACGCACATATATAGACATATGAAATATGATTATACATGATACCGTATGTACACAACTAAATACAATATTCTTTTAATACCCAGTTGATCGCATCGGGTAGCAGCAAAATTTAAGTATCAGATACGATACTTCCAAAGAAACGGTCAACTTTTTTTCACATACTGTTCAAGAAAAATGACGAGATATAACAGTCCTCCGTATCTCGTACTAAATAATTCCTATTCCATATATTACACTAACACAGAGTCAGCCAACAATAGAAACTTAAACTATTTCAGATAGTAATGAGCGGATTTCTTTCTGTTGGTGAGAAAAAGGATCTGTATTATGTAACACAATGTTCTATTTCATAAGGAAATATTCACCTATAACTACATCGACACAGGTGGTAGCATAATGAAGAACAGTATTCGAGCTTGTTTGCGTATACGCTATCAGCTAATCCAATTTCTACTCGTGAGCTTTCCTTCCACATTCGTAACTAAAAGATGTCATTAAAGTTTCAGAAATTTATGATCACTTATGTTTTCGTGTGTCAACATTTGATACTTCGAAGATCACAAGTAATTCGGATTAAACAAAAGTCCAATTGCGGATAATAAAGAATAGCAATCACTCTAGATAGGTCGATGTATCATAGCAAAGTCATCTAAAAGAAACTTCCTCAGTTGGCGTTTCATTCTAAGTGCTTTGAATTACGTGCTGCCCCCTCCAGTCCTGATTATTTTCACGAACGTCTTGAGTGCTCCATTAATTATGCCGTTCATTGCAGTACTTATTTTTTATGCTCAATCATGTTCCTCTCTTTCACGGTCATTAACCGTATCCCATCCTTCGTGCCGTCTACGTAAATCAGGTCATGCTCAATGATGCCTTATTCTTAAACACGTCTACAATGATACTTTGTTTACCGTCGCTGGAACCCCCACACCATTCATTTAGGACGTGCTTCATAGCCGGGGGTAACGCTATCAGAACAGGATAAAATTATCTTACCTATCATTTGGAGGTGAACTTTGGATGGTTTAGTCCGGATAAGTCTGGATTATTTATGTAGACAATATGACTTAGACAAATGTATAACAATCAAACGGCTTAACAAAAGTACTAGAAGAAGAAAAAAGTCAATTAAGTGAAGATTTCTAGTTCAAAGCAGTGAATGCCATCTTTTGGTTAATGAATAGATCACCATTATGAGCAATTGATTGGAGAACTCACGAGGAAACATGCTTAGGTAAGCCTGTAGTGATGATGACGGACTGAGAGTGTTCAGCTTCTCTACTTGTGCTTGTGGGAGGAAAAAAGTACCAAAAAAATCATAAACTTATTGCACCGATACCAATTCAGTTCTAATTTTTTTAATTTGACCAATTTAGTCATAAATCTTTACACATTTGTACTAATTCAGTCCATCCAGCCAATTTTGATCAGTCGGTACTAACGTGGATGCCAGTCGGTGCTAGTTATCTGGCCAACACTAAAGTAGCAATTTTTAATTTTTTTTTTCAAATTTTTTATTATTTTTCTTTTTCTTTTCCTTTTCCTTTTCCTTTTTTCTCTTCATCCCCCTTGGGTTTCCTCTCCACACAGCCACAGGTGAAGCCTCACTAGAGCCTCACTGGCAGCCAACGAGGGTCTTGACCCTCACCCAGCTTCACCCAAGGCCGTGTGCGAGGTGACTTTGCCCAGATCTAGGTGAGGCCAGCTCACCGCCACAGCCTCACTACATGTGAAGGTGGCCTCACCCGCGACTAGCAAGGGTATGACAACATTCACCAAGGCTGCCTCGCCCACAGCCCTGGGCGAAGCCAAGCAAGGGCTTCATGGCCCTCGCCTAGTGGCCAACGAGGCTCTGATGAGGCTTCATTGGTAGCTGTGTGGAGAGGAAGCCCAAGGGGGAATAAGAAAAAAAATGAAAAAAAAAACTTGATAAAAAATATTTAAAAAATATTTAAAAATTGCCACGTCAGTATTGGCCAAACGACCAATGCTGATTGGTGTCCACATTAGTGTCAACCGGCCAAAATTAGTTAGATGGACCGAATTGGTACCAATGTGTAAAAATTAAGGACTAAATTGGTCCAATTAAAAAATTTATGATTGAATTGGTATCAATACAATAGGTTTAGAACTTTTTTGGTATTTTTCCTCTCACGTGAGTGATGGTGTGTTGGAGCCCAAGGCAAGGAAGTGTACAATCCAAGACTATGCATACAGGTGGAAGGATACATGCTTTGTTGCACTAAGGAAGATTTACACGGTTTTATGTTCAGTAGAGAGGTTAACTTTGATGAATCTACTCTATTTCATAAAAAGGAATGAGGAATCAATTTCAAAGAAAGATTGGACAATATAGTGAAGTTTTAGGAAGAGCCTAAAGATGTTCAAAATGCAGTAGATATGACGGTGTTTGCAGAGTTCTCAAATTCTATTACAACTAACAATTGTTCCACCATCCCAATTGATGAAAACTTCAAGGTGGTAGGCAGAGGTGGATCGGATAGAGCGATAGTTGTATGCAGATTTTGAAGTTAATAATTTGGGTAATAATTTGGGTGCAGCAGAGACAACTTTGGGTATGCATATGCAGAGAGTGAAGACTGTTGGAAAGTAGCGAGTGACTTGGAGGACTTACATTGGGAAACCATCAAGGCACTTCAACGTATAGTTGAGAAAATTCTATAAGTACCCCACTTACTGCATATCATCAATTGTCTAGATTGGCAACAAATACTTGGATGGAGATGGAGCACTCGTCCCATGCTTCACATATTAGTACCATTGGTTATTTGAGTTACGTCATAAGTAGTTGTTAGCTTGATCTATCACACGCAATGAGGAGAATGTTTATGATTAATCCAAGTGTACATCCTCTTAGTTTTATTGGGGATAAGATGTTGGGGTATTTTTCCGGAGGATGCATTCAATTAGTGTGGCAGTTACTGGAATGTAATCCCCAGTCAAATAGGGAATGCAAAGAATGGTCAATTTTTGAGCTGTTATGCTTTTGCTTCTGTTAATTGTGTCGTGAGTAGAAAGGCTTTGTTGAGAGTGGTTTCATCAACAACTAAGTCAGAAACATGGTAACGATGGAATGACTTGAAGAGGCGATGTGGTCTAGATGACTTGACGTTGACGTGGTACATCAGATTGATGATGGCATTTAGTAGAAGTCAGAGATATAACTAAAATAGAGTTCGTTTTGATTAAAAATTCTATGTCAAATTTAGCATGTCAATAGAGGATGTAACCTTGAAGAAGTCTCTTGGGGTGGAGAATTCTGCGAACATGTGGACCAAGTTCATTCCTATGGAAAAGTCTAAGTTTTGGTTGGGTTTGTTAAACAATTGTTATGGTTGAGGCCCCTTGGGGGCATTGGCAGAGGCGAGATGAATAATGAACACTATGACTTAGCTCGAACTTCAAGTCAAGATAGAGATTGTTGAAATTATATCTTAAGTTTGAGTAGCTTTCCTAAAAGGGGTTTGCTATTTTTGATAAGAATATTATGTGTGTTTATATATAAGATAAAATTCTACTATAATACTAGACACAACGGAGCAATAAAGAGGAGCATTAGGTTTTTTTTTTCGGTAAGTCTTTTGAGTGAGTTCTCTATAAGAAATTGAGATAACACTTGTGGTTTGCTTTGGGTGTAATTGGAGATTGAAAAACACTTAAGCGGTCAAGATATTGTAAACTATATACAATTTGGATTCATAGTAGATTTCTTGACAACTGACTCTCCTCGTAGAGTAGATACGTACACTTGGATGGAATATAAATATTCACTATCCTTGATGTTCATCATTGATTTCTCTAGTAATTTCTTGCTCTCGCATTTGACTTGAATTGTAAGATCCGTTCAATTTGGCATTTTTTCACAACACTTTCTAATATGAATATTAATAAGCTTGGCATCTTTTGTAATCCTCGTGCTGGGACATGTGCCATTAAAAGATTAGTAAGAAGAATTACCAAAAAAAGTCATAAACACATTACTTATTACAATTGTGCCAATTCAGTCGTGAACTTTTTTTTTTTGCTAATTCGGTTATAAAACTTTTGTAATTGTGCCAATTCAGTCCATCCGACCAAACTTGGCCGACCAGCACTAATGTAGATGCCGGCCGAACGGCACTTGTGTGGATGCCGGCCGGTGACAACCGTCAAATGAACATTGATGTGGCAATTTTTTAATTATTTTTTTCAAATTTTTTATTTCTTTTATTTCTTTTTTACTTTTTTTTTCCTACCTTCTCCTTCATCTAATCAGTCGACAGTGGCCAATTGCGACGCTCGCCCTCGCCAGTGGCTGACAGGGGCGAGCCTCGCCGGCCAGAGGAAGGAGAAGATGGGAAAAAAAAAGAATTAAAAATTTTAAAAATATAAAAATTTATTAATAAATTTGAAAAAAAAAATTAAAATTTGCCACATCGGGGTTGCCCAGACAACCATCGCCGCCTAGCATCCACGTCAGTGCCAGCCAACCAAATTTAGCTGGATGGATTGAATTGGCACAATTGCAAAAGGTTTAGAACTGAATTAGCCAAAAAAAAAGTTTAGAACTGAAGTAATATAATTGTAATAGGTTTAAAACTTTTTTGGTAATTCTCCCAAGATTAGTACATACTAACAGGTTGACATTAACACTTAAGTTTAGCGGCCCAGTTTAATATTTCAAAGCAAATGCCAAATGTCCAGTACTCCAACCTGATCAACATAGCTAAATTACCTTGGCAGGTTTGTAAGTTTCTCTCGACATAGTGAAGAACTAACACAGCTCCTATTTATTCACGATAGACATCCTGGATCGAAGTCATCGATCGACTGAATGTACTGATAGGATACAAGCAACACGTGACTAGCCTATTTATCTAGTGGTAACTTGTCCATCGACTTATTTCTTATTATTCTGGTGCTTCATATAAATTCGTAAACCTCCTTAGCCAATCTTGGTGCTAGCATTACTTCGAGTGGCGTCTCCTTGCCCACTGTTATTCCGAAACTTTCCGACATATCCACCGGCAAATTGTTAGGAGTTAATACCTCGAATGCATGCAGAAACCTAGCGAGGATAGAATGCACCGATTGGAGGCCAAAAGACATCCCAGGACAAATTCTTCTACCACCTCCAAATGGCAAGTACTCAAAATTTGGGTCCTTCACGTCTATTTCCTTATGATTACTCAAGAACCTCTCAGGCCTAAACTTCATTGGTTCGGGCCATGCTCTAGGATCGGTTTGAATTTTCCATAAGTTGAAGATCAACCTCGTGCCTTTGGGGACATGGTACCCGTTGATGATGCAATCATTAGTCGATGCATGTGGTACGGCGAGCGGAACTGGTGGATGTAACCGGAGGGTCTCCTTCACTATGCCATATAAGTAAGTCAGGTTGGCAATGTCTGATTCTTTCACATGTCTTTGTTTACCGATTCGAGCGTCTAATTCTTCTTGAGTCTTCTTTAGAACACGACGGTTGTTTAGCAGCAACGAGACCGCCCATGTTAGGGTGATCGTGGTGCTATCAGTACCACCTGATAAAATCGCCTTCATTGAAGAAATACATATAATTTGTAGGAGTAAGATATGAAGACTAAATAGAACAACTCATACAACTGTCAAAACAAAAGTGCATATCAACTCGTTTGTCATCAACATTGTGGCGCAGCAGAAACAAATGACGAACACGGATAAAACAATCCGCGACACGCACGAAGGCACAACACTTGGAAAGGCACAAATGTCAAGAAAATTCTCTCACAATCTTTAATCAAAAGAAGGCACATTACCGTAATGTATTTTTTTTTTTTATTACACGCACGAAGGCTCTCCCCTCAAAAAAAAAAAAAAAACCCGTGACATGTTAAAGTGATGCCGTTTATTTAATTTTATACCATTGTTTGCCCAAGTGATGTAGTAATCATAACAAATAGGTTCACTTAATTGAAGAAGCAACACCATGTGTTTTGAGAGTCTCATGATATATACATGATGTCCAGAAGACTTTCCAGTTCAAAGTTCAGCAGATTCAATGAGTGTTGTTGACGAGCATTGATAAGGTTCAGGGAGACGCTTTGTCGCTAGCATGAATTATGCACGCATATTTTTGCATTTGAAGTAGAAAGCGGTAATTCCAAAAGTGGGAAAACTAGGCGTACCAAGCATGTAGCTTTGACAATTGTATCAGCATCGAAACCTCCGTTTTCCATGCCGTTAAGGGTCGAGAGCATGACGTCCATGAAATCTCGATCACCCCTATTGTCACTCGAATTTTTGCTGTTTGTTTTGTGCTCCTCTAACCAACCGCTTACGATTGTGTCCAATTCTTTGGCGGTCCTCTTCATGGCCTTCTCATGGCGACCCAAGTCCAACCATCTCAAGAAAGGGAGAGCGTCCGCCACCGTGAATGTCCCTAGGAATTGGAAGAATTCCCTCAAGGCATGGTGGCACCGCCTCTCCTCTTCCTCGTCGACTGTGGTAATGCCGCTGTAGTAGCCCTTACCAGCTACAACTTTAAGGAGAATGTTCATAGTCAACCTTGCAAACCACTGCTTCAAGTCAACTAAGATATGGCCTGCGGTAGAGACGGGCATAGTGTTAAGACTTTTTAAATGGAGATCATATTCCATATATTTGCTGTAGTACATATTCACTGTACTGAAAATGCTTGGCTTGACTTGTTTCTCTACACCAGTAGTTGAATCGAATCATAATTTAATTTCTCCTTCAATTTGAGCCAATCACTATGCTATAATGGATTACACAACCATATAAAACGGATAATAAAGCATTGTAAACTTACGCTATACACATGAAAGTACCTGATTCATTTTTCTTCTCAGTCCAAAGCTTGTGCAAATCTTTAATGGCGATATCTGTCGCTGATGCCACTACAGGTTTGAGCAACGAATCGATCCTCCGGTTGGAGAGCAACTCCAAGGTGGCGATTTTCTTCACTTCGCGCCAATACGGACCATAAGGAGCCAACACAAAAAGGGCATAGTTGTAGCCCAAAACTTCAGTGGCTAATAGCTTCGGACGAGATGCAAGGGCAAGGTCATGCTTTGTGTAACACTCTTTGGCTATGTCGGAACTGCTAACCACTATGGCTGGGAACAACCCAAGCCTGACGGTGAAGATCGGTCCGTACTTATCGGCCATGGACGCTAGTGTCTTGTGAGGAAGATGGGATTTTGCTAGTATGGGCAAATGCCCTATGATGGGCCATGCACCTGCAACTTCTGGTGGTATTTTGAGCTTGCGAGATGAGCTTGATTTGAACCATACATGGATTGACAGGATGAGGATGGCTAGGATCACTCCAAACAAGTGGGTGAAGTTCAGGTCTTGAAGCAGAGACTCCATTTGCAATAGGTTCATCACTGAGTCGTGGGTGAGTGTTTTTGAAGGAAGAGCGTGTGACTTATACATCGTTCTCACCTAGGGTTATTGATTATCAAGTACAATTAAATACAAATTATGTTCCAATTGTTTTAGATGACAGTGAATGCACAACCGCACTTAATATTTCATCCAAACATCTGTACTTACGTCTTTATATAAATAATCGATGACATATAGCAATTGCAAAGTCTTGTGCATTCATTATATAATGGGGGCTGACTGAGCACGCAAAAATTTTCATAGGTTTCCCGATGAAAATTGTTTCCTTTCTCTTATCAGATTAAATGAATGTAGATCGTATTTTCTAAGAATCCTGGAAGAGCCCTCCATGGTTCTGCAGGTGGCTCAGCATCATGGGAATTTGCTGGATCTACACCTGAGGTGATATCGTTCACCAGCAAAAGTTCCGGAGAAAGCAAAAAAGAGTTATGCGACTTTTACTTCTCCAGGGAACCTAAAGAGTTGACGAAGAACACATCTACTTCTATTTACCAAGCTCATGGGCTGGAATCTTTTATATATAGAGAGTTATGCGACTTTTACTTCTCCGGAAAACCTAAAGCTTTGATGGAGAACACAGCTACTTGTATTTACCAAGCTCATGGGCTGGAATTAAAATAAAGCGCAGATGGTTAGCCGCTCTAAATATGTCCTTTTTTAAAAAGCATTATAATAAAGCTCAAGAGAACAAAAAAAATTTCAAGTCTAGCTTGTGAATGCACTCAATCAATGCAGCCAAAGTTAGAGCAGGTGAGGAGAACATAAGTGTTCACAACTCGACAAAATGAAGTAACTATGCACATTCTCCCTGATACCATTTTTAAACATAAGATGGCTACTTGAAATATCATAATCATTTAACAGGGACGAAATAAAGTTGTATCCCCTACGCGTTTAAAAATCATTTCTAAATCTCCTTTTTTAAAAAGCATTGAAATAAAGCTCAAGAGAACAAAAAAAATTTCAAGTCTAGCTTGTGAATGCACTCAATCAATACAGCCAAAGTTAGAGCAGGTGAGAAGAACATAAGTGTTCACAACTCGACAAAATGAAGTAACTATGCACATGCTCCCTGATTCCATTTTTAAAAAAAAGATGGCTACTTGAAATATCATAATCATTTAACAAGGACAAAATAAAGTCATATCCCCTATGCATTTAAAAATCATAAATAAATATCTCCTTTTTAAAAAAGCATTAAAATAAAGCTCAAGAGAACAAAAAAAATTTCATGTCTAGCTTGTGAATGCACTCAATCAATGCAGCCAAAGTTAGAGCAGATAAGAAGAACATAAGTGTTCACAACTCGACAAAATGAAGTAACTATGCACATGCTCCCTGATACCATTTTTAAACAAAAGATGGCTACTTGAAATATCATAATCATTTAACAAGGACAAAATAAAGTCGTACCCCCTATGCGTTTAAAAATCTATTTCATCACTCTTTTTTTAGGACAAAACGAGATGAATAAGCATAAAACCTGAACAATTTCTTAGCTGCTGTAAAGATTCATTACAAGTCTAGGTCAACAAGAGAATTGTAAAAGTAGTAAAGAGACAAATACTTTACATCAGCGATTTTCGCAATTTCCCATGGTAAACCCACGTGAGAGCCACCGCAGAACTTACTTGCCAAGGGGGAAAAACGAAAGAAGACAATTCTGACAAGCTGTTCTTGTTTGTTTTGCAAGACTTGAGCACTAAAATATGGAAACGTTGCAAGTTCACTCGACTTGGCAAAGACTTTTGATGACCTAGTGTAATGGGAAATCTAAAGATATCAAAATTCAGAATGAAATGTGTAAGTTTCGCAAGAAAAATCACCATAACATTTTTATTTGGTCAAGGTCAAACTGGTAAGCCTACCATCAGTTACTTAATTCACTACTTATACGTTTACAAAAGTAGATGATAAACAAAACAATAACTTTAATGGAGAAAAATGGAAATCTCTCAAGCTACATATACTCAAACACTTAAAAAAGGGAAACTTAATTAATACGACACTGATATTTTTTTATATAACGTTATTATATATTAAAGCATATACATCATGAAAAACAATGTAAATAAGGACATTTCTTCAGAGACGTCCGTCGCTCGCATCCGAGCTCCCTTTAAATACAACAATGGAAAAGTTACATCCAAATTCTAGCAGGGACCTTCTATCATGTCCCACAGATTGTGAAAGCAAATCGCCGACGAATTTTTCATTCAATCCACGAATGTGTCATGTAAAGTGACATTTGCACTGCTCATGCTAAGGGTGCGTTTGGTTTACCCTTTGCAAAGCTCTTTGGGGCCAAAACTCCTTTGGTAAATACAAATGTTGTTTGGCAAAATTTTTAGATTGCTTTGGAGAGATGCAACTGCATCTCCAAAACTCTTTAAAGGTAGTTAACTCAAGTCAGGTGTGGAGATATTTTGGTTTCCGGAATGCAAATTTTTTTTCTTCCATCTTTGCCCTCGTTGAACTTTATAATTCTGAAAATGTCTTTGAAAACCCTAACTTTACTTTAGTCATCGACAAGCAACTAACGTGCCACCAGTGTGCCATCGGCATGCTGTCGGGGAATGCCATCAACAAGCGGCCTAAGGGTGGGTGATCTTAGACGAGGCCAACATTTGTGCCCTCTTGCTTCATGAACTCCTCCAACATCTTCCTCACTTGGCTACTACTTCTGCTACTGTTGTTGCTCGTGCCAATTTTGTTGTTGGCCTCCTTCTTTTTTCTTTCTCTTCTCATTCTCATTGTCGTCATCATTGCCGTCCTCATCGGAAGACAACCAGGTAGAAGAGGCATTCTTGCACTTCAAGGGGCTTCCTCCACTGCCATCTCCTCATGCATCAGCCCACAGCATTCTTTGCATCCTCACCGCGGAAATTGCTTGCATCTCACTGTAAAATGGGAATAGCTGCCTTGTAGCTTCTATTCCATCGTCTCGCAACGACTCGAGAAAATATGACTCCATTCGATACCTCTTGTTGTATTTCTTTGCACATTAATTGTCGAATTTACTCCCATGTTATGATAGAAGAAAATAAAACGATAGTATTTCGGCTCGAATTACCTCCATAGGCTTGTCTCTGTTTTCATGGGCTTAGGTGAGCTTAATGGGTTTGGGCTTCATTGGTTTAGTTGAGCCTGGACTGAAGTGGATTTTGGATCAGTTTTGGGTTTTGTTTGATTTTGGCGGAGTGGGCTTCATGCTGCCTTGTTTTGTAATGGGCCAAGTATAGATGGGTCGAGTTGCCTCCACGGCCCAGACCCGCGAAACCACATCTGAAATTACTCAAACTGCGCTCAAGGGCCCAGCCCGGGCCCCCACTTTTGGAATTAAAAAAATTTAAAAAGTTGAAAAAATTTATTAAAAATTTGAAAAAGAAAATTAGAAACTAGTTTTGAAATAGGCCTTTTCTAGGTTAATAGTTTTTTGTTATAGTGTTATTAAATTTAGCTTAATCTCAATTGCATGGCCACCTTTGGCTTAGGTGTTTTAGTGAGTCGTCATTTGATATGGATTTATTTTTAGCAGAATTATCTTTTAGGTAAGGGATTGAACTTGATTTGAATGTAGCTCAGGGGGCTTATAATATGGCCACGTGTATTATTTCCCCGACAAGTATCGGGTTTTCATTTCCACACTTTTACGTTTAGTCATTGAATGCTTGAGTGTTTAATTCTCTCATTTTCTATACACTTTTACTTTTCCTTTTAATACTATTAGGATAAGTCTTAGGATCATACTAAACTCCTGAAAAATCATTGCATGAACGCTTAGCAACAACAAATGACATTTAGAACTCAATTTCTAAGTCGCATATTATTTGAATTGCAGACATGGTTAGGTTGGCTAGAAATCTTCACCAAAAGTTCATTGTGGTTTATCCCCCACCATAACATGGCCCGGGGAAAAACCACGGCAAGCTCATATTTGCCATCGTCCTGAGCACTATCTTCGCCCTTCTCTACTACTGGTGGAGGTGTAGCATCTACGGTCAAGTTCCGGCGGCACCACCGACATAGGCACCAATGGCACAACGAGGTGCCAGCTAAGGAGGTGGTGGTGTTGGCGTCCCAACATGAACTATACTAGGGAAATTAACATAGTTAGTCAATCCACTCTCAAATAGTCATTTACATAAGACATTCCTTGCTAATTTTTTTATAATACCTCAAATTATTTACCGACGGAAGTCAGCTGCTACTTGTAAGTCAAATTAGCCATCGGCTAACCTCGCCTAAGATCATGCAACCCAAGCCTCACCTAAGGTCACTCAACCATAAGTCACTCGGGGATTATGAGGTTGAGTGAAGGTAACGTTGAAAGGAAAAAAAAATCAATTTACATTTTGGAAATATAGCATTCCAAAATACCTCTTAACTTGCCATGAGCTGAAAGTATTTAAAGAGCTTTTGAGATACAATTGCATCCCCCGTAGCCCAATGGCATTTGCATTTGCCAAATGGGATCCCAAAGAGCTTTGCAAATGCTTAATTAAACGCACCCTAGGGGATGTTATAATATAACTCCGGATCTTTCTCAAAAAAATACCCCGAACGAACAAAAATACTTGCATCATGGACTTTTAGCTTCAGATGCTCTGCAAAACTGGAGTTGGTGCACCCCAGAGGAGAATGAAAGCAAATGCAATGCAGTGCTGGAAATTAGAACTCGATCAGAATCGAACGTGATGGAGACATGCGAGATGACACGAGAAATGGTATAGACAGCTTGCCTTAGGGGCTGAGTATTCGCCGTCCAGCCCTCAAATGGTCTAGATAGCGTGCCATAGGCTCACTTTCAAACACTAGAATCAATGCATATCCAATTCGAATCACCCCGATATACCTGCGGGCCGTGAGGACTATCAAAATTTGACCAGAGGTGCATTGAGGGACGGTTTGGAACCGAGCTGAAGGCTACGGAGCTGCAGCCCAAACACGATTTGTGTGCCGGACGGCGAACCCTTTTGCACGTTCTCGGGCTCGCGATGGCCTAGATTTCTTTTTTTCTTTTTTTTTTTGTCTGACATGGCCTTGAATCAAACGTCAATCATTCCGACGGTTCTGCCAGCAATAGGGACCCTTAGGGATCGGCCCTAGATGCTTCAAATGAACAGGACATGCTCGCATGCCTTCTATTGATATGTATACTCTTTATAAAAGTTTTAACAAAAAATCCAAAATCTATTATACTCATATCAATACAGTCATAAGCATTTTAACTATGTCAATTGAGTTTTAAACTTATTCTCATTTTATCAATTAAATTCATCCAATCAATTTTGACCTAAAATTAATGACAAAAACGTCAATTATCCTACGTAACATGATTAATGCTGACGTGTAAATTTTCTAAATTTTATTTGTTTTTTTCCTTTTTGTTGTTAAGGATTGTCGGCGACTCCTATTAACCACTAAGCAAGGGCCAAGCTTCTAGCCAGGGCTGCGACTATCGTTGACCACTAGGACTAGGGCTCGCTACCCTCACATGTGATAGGCAATGCCGCATGTGAGGGCAACAAACCCTTGCTAGCCAACATGCAAGGGCTCACACCCCTTGCTTGTAAGGGAAAAGGTCGTGACCCTCGCTATCTCACCCATGTTATCAATTTCCGGTCACATTTGATCAGATTGACACAAAATGTAAAAAGGTTTAGAAAAGTTAATCATACCATCAGACCAAAGCAATGAACTTGCGACGAAAAAATCAATAACAGGGAACGAGAGCTCAGATTTGAGAGAAAAACATGCATATTCAGTCATAGCAAATTGGTTTTATGCTCAAACGACATGATCTAGGAAGATAACGGAGTTAGAGCATAATCAAAGTGCATGGAAACTATATATGTTCTTACCTAGCAAACTCCAGGGACCACTTTGAACGATGAAGGGAGACAGGCGAATTCCTTGGCTGCTCGCCGTATCCTTTCTTTTTCTTAGCCGTGAGCGAGTGTTTCTTGCTTTGATATTTCTTTTCAAGATTGGACAGAGTGAATGTTCAGAATGAGAGTCTCCTTGATTTCGTGAATTCCTTCCCTTTTGTTGCCGTGAATTTCCAATACAGATTCAGGGTAGGCTGACCAGCCAGCGTTTTCCACTTTGCCCTTGATTGGCCGACTTCAAGTATACTAGGGCCGGCCGAAGATCTCCTTACTTTATTTATGAAATGCATGTGAAGTCCGAAAATTAAAAAGGCATTAGTTTTAAATAACCCTTCCCACATGGGAAGGAGAATGTGAAAGGTTTAAATTCTCTCATTTCCAGGGGGTTAGGATGGGACGATTTAGCTTCAAATGTGGATTTCAATTCCTACGCCCTGCAAGAAAGTAAAGTAAAAGTCTAAGAATAAGAGTTAGAGTAAAAATAAAATATAACTAACCCAAAAAAAAATTATTTCTTAAGGAGTGAAAAAAAATTGCACAGTATTCGTTTGCATCATTTGCCGAGTCCCTTAGGATTTACATTGTGCTATTATCTTCGTATTTCAGTTGTTGCAATGGATATTCGTGGCATCTTTTGTTATCCTCGTTCGGGGATATGAGAGCTTCAAAAATTAGTCCATACGAAAGGGCTTGAAATAACACTTCATATTAATAAGTTTCTCTCACCATAGTGAAGCACCAACCTTTTTCCCATTTAATCACGAAAAAAAATACTGGATCAAAGTCGTGGATTGCCTGAATGGGCAACTAGTAATGACCGGATAAAAGCTATAAACTGAGAGCTTATTTATTTAGTGGTAACTTGCCCATCGACTTGCTTCTCATTCTTCGATGCTTCATGTAAATTCATAGACCTCATTAGGCAATCTCGGTGTGAGCATTACTTCAATCGGCATTGCCTTGTTAATCGTTATTCCCGTGCTCTCCGACATATCCACCGGCAAATTGTCAGGAGTTGATACATCAAACGCATGCAGAAACCTACCAAGCATAGAATGTACTGATTGAAGACCAAAGGACATTCCGGGACAAATTCTTCTACCACCTCCAAATGGCAAGTGCTCAAAATTAGGGTCCTTCACGTCAATGTTCTTATGACTATTCAAGAACCTCCCGGGCCTGAACTCCATGGGTTCAGGCCATACTCTTGGATTGATTTGGATTTTCCATAAGTTGAAGATCACCCTTGTACCTTTGGGCACATGGTACCCGTTGATGATGCAATCGTCAGTTGATACGTGTGGTACAGCCAGTGGGACTGGTGGGTATAACCGCAGGGTCTCCTTCACGACAGCATGTAGGTAAGTTACGTTGGAAATGTCTGATTCTTTCGCGTGTCTCTGTTTACCAATTTGAGCATCTAGTGCTTCTTGAGTCTTCTTTAGAGCATGAGGGTTGTTTAACAACAAAGACATTGCCCATGTTATGGTGGTTATTGAAGTATCGGCGCCCGCTGCAAGAGCCTTCAAAGAAGAGATACATATTATATCTAGGAGTGATGTAGGAAGACGAAATAAGCCAGACAGCAAAACTGCCAAAACAAAAGTTCATATCAACTTGTTTGTCGTCAACTATGAGATGCAGAAGAGAAGAATGATGAACACGGATAAATCAAATTGAAGGCGCAAATTCAAAGGAAATTCTCTCCTAAAGATGTCATTAATCTAAAGGATAAGCTACATCATGAGGAAACATATAGAATATTTATATCCAAAAAAGAGAGATTATAATTATAAAATAGGAAATAAATAAACCAAGAGGTTATTTTATCCTACTAAATCTTAAACCTAAATGATAACTACTAAAATCGAAACAAATCACCTAATGTGCCAACAAAATTTCTGAAATAAAGAACGACAACAAAATAAACAGCTATAATTATTTAAAGTATATGCCCGCATCACTTTGCTAGTCATAAATCTGATTTCCTTTGGCACACATCTGCTCGGATAATGTTTTATTAAAAAGAAGTCCAAAAATATTATTCAAGTAAGACAACACGTAATTGCAGATACAATAGAAAACTTGCTAGCTGATATAAAAGATCCATTACTGCGATGGGTGTTAAAAACGACCTTGCAATCTTGATCTTTGTAATAATACAACAAGCGTATATTCGATATTCATCTTGTAAAATTTCTGAGGTAGAGATTAAGTTCAAAATTGATAATCTATTCAATAGGACTGATCTTTCCTCAAAATTTTTATCTCAATAAGTCATGTTTAACTAAATTTATATAAACTGCTCCACACTACATCAATTCTAATGCAAAATAAGTTATAGGTTAAGAGCAAGACTTTGTCCTCATGCTAAATGAGCAAGCACGAATTATACACACGCACTACGCTTTGGAGTATAAAGCAGTAAGTTGAAGTGGGGGAAAACAAGCGTACCAAGCATGTAGCTTTGATTATTGTGTCAGCATCGTAACCTCCGATGTCCTTGCCCTTAAGGGTCGAAAGCATGACGTCCATGAAATCTCGATCGCCCCTGTTCTCGCTCAGATTTCCGTGGTTCCTTTTGTGTTCCTCTAACCAACCACTGAGGATCGTGTCCCATTCTTTGGCTGTCCTCTTCATGGACTTCTCTAGGCCGCCCAAGTCTAACCATCTCAAAAAAGGGAGAGCGTCTGCCACCGGAAAAAGCCCCAGGTTTTGCACGAGTTCCCTCAAGGCATGGTCGCTTCTCTTCCTCGTCAACCGTGGCAATGCTGCTGTAGTAGCCCTTACCAACTATAACTTTGAGGACAATGTTCATAGACAGCCTTGCAAACCATTGCTTCAAGTCAACTAAGATATGGCCTGTGGTAAAGACGGGCATGGTGTCAAGACTTCTTAAACCGAAATCACATCTCTTTGTTTACCGTAGAACATAATCACTTTACTGAAATCACTTGGCTTGTATCTCTTCACCAGTAGTTGAACTTTTCATAAAATATTTTCTCTTCCAATTTGAGCCAATAACTATGATATAATGGATTACGCCAACGTAGAAAAGGGGAAAGAAAGCACTTTAAACTCGCGCTATATACATGGAAGTACCTGAATCATTCTTCTTCTCAGCCCAAAGCATGTGCAACTCTTTAATGGCGGTATCCGTCGCTGAGGCCAGTACTGGGTTGAGCAACGACTCAATCCTCCGGTTGGAGAGCACCTCCAAGGTGGCGATTTTCCTCATCTCACGCCAGTATGGACCATACGGAGCCAACGTAAAAAGGGCATAGTTGTAGCCCATAACTTCAGTGGCTATTAGCTGTGGGCGAGAAGCGAGGGCGAGGTCGTGCTTGGTGAAACATTCTTTGGCTATCTCGGAACTGCTAACCACCACTGCTGGGAACAACCCAAGCCTGATGGTGAAGATCGGTCCATACTCATCGGCCGTGGATGCGAAGGTCCTGTGAGGAAGATGGGATTTCGCTAGTACGGGCAGGTGCCCTATGACGGGCCATGCACCAGCGACTTCTGGTGGTGTTCTGAGCTTGCGAGATGAGCCTGATTTGAGCCATACATGGATTGATAGGACGAGGATGGCTAGGACCGTTCCATACAAGAGGGTGGAGTTCAGGTCTTGAAGCAGAGACTCCATTTGCAATAGGTTCACCATTGAGTTGTGCGTCAGAATGTTTGAAGGAAGAGCATACACTTAAACACCTTCTCCATCTAGGATCATTAAATATTATTACAAAGGACAATTAATTATCAGATTATGCTCAATTGAGCTTAAGAAGTTGCAAAGCCTCGAGGGATCATTGAACTGTTCCTGAGTGCTACGAGAAAAGCACATTGCACGTGTTATGAAAAAACAATTCTGAAATAAGTTCGGACAAATAGACTTTTGCCCTAGATGACAGGGACAATACAACTGCCCGCCCTTAATATTTCTTCCAGGTATCTATGCATAGATTTATAATGACGAACGACCCACAAGCTGCTCTCTCTTTTGGCCACACGCGGAATTTCTGCACGTAGGCTCGTTTTGTCTCTCCTGTTAACTCCACATGAAGAACCCTCGCATGCAATTCAAAAAGGAACCGCATAGATCCCATCTTGATAGGAAAGATGCTTGGGTTGGATAACCATGCCGTTTGATTAGAAAAGGAATGACGAAACCTCGGCCGCAAATGTTAAAGACGGAAAAGAAAAGATAAAAGTCAGAACCGAGCCCTCTTCTGATTTTGTGCCTGGCATTTCACCGTTCATGCTAGCAAGGCTCTTTCTTCAAATAGTACACACATGCAAAACAGATAATTTTCCACAGCAAATATACGTCCGGTTGCCCGTTATTCATAAACGAAATGGATGGCCCAAACTTCACTGTTACTCATAGGAAGTAATAGTGCGCGGTCATGTTAGTGCGGTCCAAAACAAACCATTTGAGTCGTGATCCCACTCATGTAAATCAAGGGATCGCCACTATATCTAGAAGACTCATGTTGAAGAACCTGCTACTTTATTTGTTTTATTGCAAAACATAGTATAAAATTTGATTTAAGTTTCAGCGGTTTAAATCAACCTTTACATTTATTTTAGATGATTTTACCATTTACGATTTAGTAACCTGTTTAATAAATTTGTTCCACCCATGGATAATAGATTGGTCTAAACTCCGCCACTACCTGACATTAGTTCATTATTATTTTAAGTGGACTTTTTTTATTTAGTTGAGTCCAAATGATATTTTCTTGTACCTTACCAAAAAATATATATATATATATTTTCTTGTTTCTTTAACGAACTAAGTGCATTTTGCTCGATGAATTTAGCGTACAACACACGTACCTTTCTTAATAAACAATGTGAAAGTAGGAGGAAAAATCTCCAACAAAAAAAACCTTAAGTCCATTGTAAACATGCCAATTTAATTATAATATTTTTTATTTTTATCATTTTATTTTTTATTATTTTCCTTTTTTTCTTTTTAACTGTGACCAATGGAGATCATCACGATCTCGCTAGCCACTGGGCAAGGGCTTGCAAGCCCTCGTTGACCGCTGGCAAGGGCTGCCTCACTTGTGGCCAGCAAGCCCGCAACGACGTCACCAACCACTAGGGAAAAAGTAAATTAAAATAAAAGATAAATAGAAATATATACAAATATTTTTAAAAATTAAAAAAATTGTCTGCGTCAACTGGCTGTGCCATATGAGATGGCTAACATTTAGGTCAATGGTTTCCAGCCAAAATTGGCCAGAATAATTATATTGGTAAATTGTCAAAAAATTTATGATTAAATTTGTTAAATTAAAAGTTTAAAGGTAAATTGACATCCGAACAACACATTTAGCACTTTTATGACAATTGTCCTTAAAGGGGTATCCGATGCGAAAACTAATAATCCTATCAAACTATGCTAGTTACATTATGAATCTCGAAAGATGCAAATCAATTTGAATAGAGTGACAAATGTGCTGGTTTCTATTAATTTGCAAAACAAACTGTACAATTTCATTACGACCTAAACTCTAAAGCTCTCCAAAATTTGAGGAAATGAGCTAACATGACCCCATCAAAAAGAGAAAAGGGAACAAAATTTTAAAAAAGGATAATGGGGTTCCTGAATTAAAGATGGAGATGTCATTATGAAATCAAAAAGGACTGTTTATAGAGTGTTGGCGTGGATGTGCATCGGAACACGTCATTACGCAGTATTTGCGTGCATTGATTAGTCAAGCCTAATGTTCGGATACCTTCTATCATCCAAATTGAAAAGAGTATAAAAGGAGAATAATGGAAAGAGATGTCAGCAAGCTTTAATATGGAGAGACATCGTGATTCACGTGAATTGCCCATTTGGGTCGATGAGGAACACGACTTTCTGAGTCATACAAGAGACAAGAGCTTCGTGTCCACCTCAATTGGCTATTGGCTTGCCGAGTCTCGTTTGCGACACGCGAAGTACGGTACGACGAATTAGGTTTAGCAATTATATATCGGTGCGGTGACGTAGACTCCTTTTTATTAATAAAATGAGTGAGAATGGACGATCAATGTCGATGGCTTCATTTTCGATTTGAGTCATGCTCACTGTTTGTTTGGAGCGAGCACATCATCACCCGCCCCCTAGATGTAAGTTGGAATAAAACTGGATTTGTCCCACACCTATTGCACAAAACAATCCCATGCCACAATCGAACCAAAATTTCCTCGGATCGAGGAGTGATCACAAAATTTAAACTTGTGATTATTAGAATAATTAAATAAGGAAAAAGGAAAGGGAAATTTTATAAATGGGATGATAAAGCATGAACGACAGCATGGTAAATAATTTTATTGGTTTCTACCATCATAATGAACCACACCAACTCAGTTCCTATTTATTTAAGACAGACCGATTGGATCTAAGTAATCGATCACCTAAACTTGCAACTAATAATGACCGTAATAAAAGCTAGATATGGAGGGCTTATTTATTTAGTAGTAACTAGCCCATCGACTTGTTTCTCCATCTTCCGGTGCTTCATGCAAATCCGTAGGCCTCCTTAGGTAATCTTGGCGCGAGCATTACCTCAAGCGGCGTCGCCTTCTCGATCGTTATTCCGAAAGTCTCTGACATATCCACCGGCAAATTATTGACAGTCGATACCTCGAATGCATGCAGAAATCTAGCGAGCATTGAATGCACGAATTGAAGGCCAAAGGACATTCCGGGACAAATCCTTCTCCCACCTCCAAACGGCAAGTACTCGAAATTACGTTCCTTCATGTCACCATCTCTGTGGCTACTCAAGAACCTCTCGGGTTTGAACTCCATGGGTTCAGGCCATGCTCTTGGATCGGTTTGAATTTTCCATAGGTTGAAGGTGAACCTCGTCCCTTTAGGCACGTGGTGCCCATTGATGACACAGTCTTGGGTTGATTCGTGTGGCACACCGAGCGGGCCTGGAGGGTGTAATCGCAGGGTCTCCTTCACTATGGCATATATGTAACTTAGGTTGGCGATGTCCGATTCATGCACATTTCTTTGTTTACCAATTCGAGTGTCCAGTTCTTCTTGAGCCTTCTTCAGAATGTGAAGGTCGTTTAGCAACGAAGAGACCGCCCATGTTATGGTGCCCATTGTAGTATCAGTACCGCCTGATATCATGGCCTTCAAACAAGATGTACATATTAGATATCCAATGATAAGCTACATTAAATATCTACTCTTAATAGGAAATAGACAAACTAATAATAAGTTCTATTCTATCACATCTTAGATATTTAATGATAATCAATTTGAATTGAAACAAATCACCTAACATCCTCACACAATTTTTGAGAAAAAGTAAAGACAAGGAATTAAACAAAAATCATAATCTTTAAAAAAGTATGACGGGGTCACTCTACCTGCTAGTTGATATGAAAGGTTTGGTATGAAAGGTTTGTCAGTGTGAAATGTTAAACATCAACCTCGCAATCTTAATCACCGTGTAAAATAAATAAGGTGTAGTGGAAGTCAGATCCTCATCTTATGAAATTTCTATGATAGTGTCTAAGTTCAAACTTAAATTTGCTCCACAACGCATCAGTTATTCAATGTAAAACTCTTGTCAGTTAATATTATACGTCAACTGATTTCCATCTCCTCTATTTTTTCATTTGATGAACCATTGAATCCGACCGGACGTATCCAATTCGATAGTGCAAATATACTCTTCTAATCAACATAGCCATTTGAAGTAAGAAAGCAGTAATAGTTAGAGCAGGCATACCAAGCATGTAGCTTTGATTATTGTATCAGCATCGTAACCTCCCATTTCCTTGCCATTGAAGGTCGAAAGCATGACGTCCATGAAATCTCGATCACCCTTCTTCTCGCTCGAGCTTTCGTTCTTCCTTCTGTGCTCCACTAACCAACCACTTAGGATCGTGTCCAAGTCCTTGGCGATGCTCCTCATGGTCTTCTCATGGCCACCCAAGTCCAACCGTCTCAAGAAAGGAAGAGCATCCGCCACCGTAAAAACCCCTAGGAAATGCAAGAATTCCCTCAAGGCATGGTGGCACCGCCGCTCCTCTTCCTCATCCACGGTGGCAATGCTGCTGTAGTGGCCCTTACCGGCCACGACTTGAAGGACAATGTCCAGACACAAGGTTCCAAACCACTGCTTCAAGTCGATTAAGATATGGCCTGTGGTAGAGACAGGCATATTGTTAGACTTTTCAAGTCGAAAACCCGCTTCTACGTTTACTGAAAATGCTTGGCTTGGTTTTTTGTCTACATAAGTATTCGAATCGTTTCATTGAACAAAGAATTTTGAACTTACGCTATATACATGAAAGTACCTGAATCATTCTTCTTCTCAGTCCAAAGCTTGTGCAGCTCTTTAATGGCCATGTCAGTCGCGGAGGCTACTATGGGGTTGACCAGCAACTCGATCCTCCGGTTGGACAGCAGCTCCATGTTGGTAACTTTTCTGACTTCACGCCAATACTGACCGTAAGGAGAAAACCCAAAAAAGGCATTGTTGTAGCCCATAACCTCGGTGGCTAATAGCTGCGGACGAGATGCGAGGGCAAGGTCGTGCTTTGTCCAACATTCTTTGGCCACCTCCGAGCTGCTGACTACTACGACCGGGAACAATCCGACCCTGACGGTGAAGATCGGTCCATACTCGTCAGCCATGGACCCGAAGGTCCGGTGAGGATGTGGGGATTTCGCTAGTAGGGGCAAGTGCCCTATGACGGGCCACGCGCCTGCAACTTCTGGCGGTGATTTGAGCTTGCGAGATGAGCTTGATTTGAACCATACATGGATTGATAGGATGAGGATGAGGATGGCTAGGAGCGCTCCATACAAGTGGGTAAAATTCAGGTCTTGAAGCAGAGACTCCATTGGGAATTCAGTAGATGGATCGTTTGGTTTGTGTGTTGCTATCTTTGGAAGGACGAGCATGCTATTTATAGGTTACGTTCCAACCGAGCTTAAGAAGCTGCGAGCCTCGGAAGATCATTGATTCCTCCCCGAGTGCGACGGGAAAATCGCATCTCACGTGTTATTTAAAAACGATTCCTACGTAAGTTAGAGTGATTGGAGTTTTGTTCTTGATGAAAGGGAAAGCAATCCCCACGTGTCTTCGCAAAGTTGCATGCGTCGATCAATAATTTGGCCGACTGAGCACCTAAAATTATCATAAGTTACACGCTAAAAAGAAAGCCACCGTAGATCGACACTATCGTAGGCAAGGAGAAACTTATGTCCATTCTCAATTAAATGCAGGCAGAACGTATTCTGTGAGGGAAAATCTGAAGAGAAGACAATGCTGGAAAAATTGCAAACTCTTTTTAACTTGAGAAAACTCAAATAGATGTAGTATACTGATAAATCTAGGTACATCAACCACATCATGAAATGTCTGCATTTGGAAAGAAAAATCACTACAACACTGTAGTTTTTATAAGTACAGATTAGTAAGTTCATGTTCAGTTACTAAAATGCATTTAGTAGAACTCTTTTACTAATTATGCACGGACGAGAGTAGTATATAAAGAAAACTGTAACTTTAATGAAGAAGAACATGGAAATCTCTAGAGCTTAATATACCCAAAACACTTGAAAAAGGTAAACTTAATTCATACAACACAAACTAAATAATCTTCCATATAACGTAATATTCTTACTCCCCATTGGGTTACTCGACTAATCTCACCAAATCATTATGCTCCTTCCAAATATTTTTCTAAACTGATATATATTAAGATACGTATACTAAAAGAAACAATGTAAACAAGGCATTTCGCGATCGTATTACTCATCCCATGTACATGATAATCGTAATCCAACCTTTATTTCTTCCGTCGTTTGCTTGTGAGATATTGTGGTACTAAGGTCATAAAGAAAAGAAGTGCTTCCCTTGGCGAAATAATTTATAGTCTTAATCCAGAAGGAATTTATTAATTAATTCTCCTATAACACTTATTAAACATACAATTAAAAGAAATTTGTAATTTCCAATGCATCGTCTCTCTAGTATTATGTTCAATCAATGCACCAAAAATGAAGATATTTCCTTATTAAGTACATCTAACAAGTGCTCTCTAGGCACTCGTCAATATTACTTGACATAAAATAGCTAAAGAACACAATCTAAAACATTTCATGTATAACTCAGGTAAAAATATTAACTCAATGATTAATAGTTACCATATTTAAAAAATTCACATCCAAAGAAATATTTTGACCTTATAAGACCACGTATATCAAATCCTATTAGAGATCGAACCTCATTATCTCTAACACTTATCAATTCGGAACGTGGCAAATTCAACTTTAAGGATAGAAAATTATTTCTCGTGCACATGAACATTGTGAATCACCTGCAGGAGAATTGCCAAAAAAGTCCTAAACCTATTGGGGTTGTGCCAATTCAGTCCTAAACCTTTTTTTTTGACCGATTCAGTCCTAAACCTTTTGCAATTGTGCCAATTGAGTCCATCCGGCCAAATTTGGCCGGCCGGAGCTGACGTGGACACCGGCCGGCGCCGGCGACAATATTTTTTTGATTTTTATTATTTTTTTTTTTTTTTTTAATTATTTTTTTGATTTTTTTATTATTTTCCGAATTTTTTATTGATTTTTAATTTTTCTGTTTCTTTTCTTTTCTTTTCTTTTTTTCTCCCCTCCCCTCCCCCCCCCGCCACCGGCAGATGGCCGGCCACCGCCGACGAGGCTGCCGCCCCGCGCGAGGGCCGCGGCCCTCGCCTGCACTGGGGCCGCCGGCGGGTCGCAGCCCGGCCGCCCGGATCCGGGCGAGGCCGGCCGCGGCGAGGCAGCTTCGCCCGATCCGGGCGCCGGCCTCGCCATGGCCCGGCCGCGGGCGGCGGCCTCGCCGCGGGCCGGCGAGGCCATGGCGAGCCTAGGCGAAGGTCGCCATGGCCTCGCCGCCGCGGGCGAGGCCGCCTTCGCCCGCGGCCAGGCCATGGCGAGGCCGCCTCGCCGGCCCCTAGGCCTCGCCAGGTGGGCGGGCGAGGCCGCCGGCGAGGGTGGCTGGCCCGACGGGAGCCGCGACCCTCGCCGGCCGCCGGCGAGGGCCGCGGCCCCTCGTGCGGTGGCCGGCGGCCTCGTCGGAGCTGGCCGGCCCCCGCCGCCGGCGAGGGGGGGGGGAGGGGAGGGGGGGGAAAAAAAGAAAAGAAAAAAAAAACAGAAAAATTAAAAAAAAACAATAAAAAATTCGGAAAAAAAAATTATTAAAATATTATCGCCGGCGCCGGCCGGCGTCCACGTCAGCTCCGGCCAGCCAAATTTGGCCGGATGGACTCAATTGGCACAATCGCAAAAGGTTTAGGACTGAATTGGTCAAAAAAAAAGGTTTAGGACTGAATTGGCACAACCCCAATAGGTTTAGGACTTTTTTGGCAATTCTCCCAGTCACCTGCATGCAGCTTCTCCAGCCACGTTTTTCATGCAATTCACTCCATATCGTCCATATGGTTTACCGCTATTTCTAATTTCAACTCACTCAAACAGAAATTGCAATTCACGTTTTTCATGCGATCCACTTCATTTCGTCCTATATTTTACCACTAATATTAAATTCAACTCACTAAAACAGAACCCCCTGCAACAGAAACTACAATATAGCTGCTTGATCTCAGAGAGAGAGAGAGAGATTTGAGCGTACTGTTACTCAATATGCGTGTATTGTTTTTACTAACGTAGAGCCGACGAAATATAGAAACAATAATTCCAGTACAGTTTGTGATTTCGAAGCAAATGCAAAATACAAATCTTGCAACTTAACTTGAACCATGCATGGATTGATAGGCGATGGAGTTCAGGTCTTGAAGCAGAGTCTCCATTTCCAGAACGTTCATCATCGAGTCGTGTATTACTATTTCTGAAGGAAGAGCATATGACTTGTACAGTTCCCCCTCCTAGGACTATTGATTACTTGAGTGAAATACGATTAAAATACAAATTATGTTCCAATTGAGCTTAAGAAGTTGCAAAGCCTCGAGGAATCTATTTATTATTTCCTGAATGCTACGAGAGAAGCACATCCCACGTGTTATGAGAGAACGATTCCTCCAAAAGGAGTAATTAAACTTTTGTTTTAGATGACAGTGAAAGCACACCTGCCTTTAATATTTCATCCAAGTATCTATAATTAGTAAATCGTTGAGAATGTGCGACCTAAAAATTTAAGCTAAGAAATGTAAAAAGAATATACTCGTGATACATTTCTTATAACCCACCCTTGCGTGTAAGCTGAACACTGGATGTGGAGGACCGGTGGAACATAAAACAAACATATCAACAAGAGTTACGGGGAGAGAAAATTGACAGAGAATGTCAAGACTCGAACCTTAGACTTGTGCTTCGATGCCATAGTAGGATGTTCAATCCAAAAATTGCAAAAATTATCCAAAAAATTCTAAACATATTACACTTTTGCTAATTGAATTCTAAATCTTTTAATTGTACTAATCGAATCATAAACCATTTTTCACATTTTGCTAATTAAATCCATCGGGCCAATTTTAACCAGAAGTCACTGACGTGAGTAGTTTTTAATGGTATTTTAATATATTGCTTCGCTAGCGAGGTCGACTCTTGCATGTGGCCAATCAATACCATAAAGGGGACCTATGAGAAGAATCGGAGAATTCAAAGACTAAATCAATGACAAGTATGCTATCTCACATAAAACAGCTCCTCATGCCTATAACAACTTTTAGCCACTAAACTCTCATTTGAATTTCGATTCATACCATAGAAGTACTTTATAATAGCATAATCCCAATGCACAAGTTCTATATAATGGCAAGTGTAGAGCATATTACCAAGATTTACTGATTTACCAAAGTGTTTATTCTTTTAGGAAACCACAACAGGCAAAGAAGGAAAGTGTTTAAGAACTCATAGGAAAACTCACGCAAGTTTATTAATTATGGGCAAACTCCTCTTTCCTTGAAATAGTTACAAACTCAGCTGGAGACTAGGAGGAAGAAGGAAAAAAAAGAAAGAAAACAAAACAAAAAAATTAAGAAAAAAAATTATAAAAATTGTTCATGTCAACACTGATAACGTCATGTAAAACGACAAACATTTACATCAATAATTTTTCGCCAAAATTGGTCAAATAGACCGAATTGGTAAATTTTTAAAATATTTAAAATTAAATTGGTCAAATTAAAAAATCTAATTGAATTAACACAATTATAATAAATTATGACTTTTTCAATAAATATCTCATTCCTTAGGTTTGGGTGCGTCGAGTAACCCCGATCATTACTAACCCACTTCCACTCCAAGTAGGCCGTTGGAAACTTTCCGACGCCCAATTGAGTGTGCTCATTTCACCGAGGAAGAGAGGGTTCTTTGAAGGAGATGTTCTAAACCTTTGACTGGCTTGTTCTTTTTTATTTAGATGCTCAAATTTTACTCCTCTCGGACGATGTTTGAGACAAATACTTACATGAATCCAGGTACACATATATCTGGCCAATCATGGCCGTCGATTGTGTGGGCTGCGGGACCCACATGATCGACGATTACAATTCACGGAGGTAGATCTAGGTTAGACATTCTCGTTATTTAGCCTCAGTATATTACATGGACTTTACATGATCAACGCCTGCAATTCTGGCCGGTAAGGCCTTCAATCCCATCGAGCCCGTGAATCCTGTGTGAGCCCATTTGCACTACTCATTGCGAAAGTCCGGACAAAATTAATTTTCGTCATTTTGGAGCCAGACATTTTGATCACTTCATCTTGTCAAATCCCAAATTTAGGGCATTACGTCATTTCAAACCATCACTTGCCTTCTTTATCATTCAGCCATGGATGAGTTTGAGCTAATCTCACCCTCCCCTTCCTCTCTTTTTGATTTTATTTATATTTTATTATTGTATTTTTGTTTTTTCTTATCTCACAATTTAGATTTGAGATTTTTTTCTTCAAGTCTACCTCTAAATCTAAAAGTTTGAACTCTCTCGATCTAGTTCTAAATTTAGGAATCTGATCTAAATTTGGGAATTTAATAAATATACTTTTGGCGATTCGATACTCCCTTGATCTATCCATGTATAAGTCATGTGCCTCTAGCTTCAATAGTAATTATGGGAGATTTGACGTATTGCTAAACTACAAAGATTTGTTTTTTCACATGCTATAGATATGTTTGATCAACTTGTTTGCTTGTGTCCATGCAACGATGATGCAGAGAAAGCCAAACCCAAGAGCATATTGCTAACTAGAAACTTGTGCTCATCACTAACAAAAATAAAAGATCCAATGATTCATGGATTATTTTGTTTGACAAATCCATTCTTGTGGAACAAATGTAAACTTAATTATGCTAGTGCTCCGTTGCTCTTCCTTGTTTTATGGATTTGGCTTTGGCTTTGTTTTGCAGTATTATAGGTTTTGTTTTTTTACTTGATCTAGAATTTAGTGTTTCTCACGAAATGCAAAGAAGTACTAAGCCCTCGTTTGCATCATTAGCCATGTCTTGAAGATAAATTTCACATTTACCAATTACAATTTGCTATGCTCTTCTTATATTGGTTGTTGAAATGGATCCAATAAGAAAGATTATTTGTTTCAGCTTATGTCATGCTCGTTCAGAATATGTGAGCTTCAAACATTAGTACATGAGAACGACTTGACGAAACACTTGATTTTTAGTAGCGTGGTTTATTATTTCATGAATGATTGTCTGATAGTGCAA
Source organism: Corymbia calophylla (assembly GCA_014182845.1). Classification (NCBI taxonomy): domain Eukaryota; kingdom Viridiplantae; phylum Streptophyta; class Magnoliopsida; order Myrtales; family Myrtaceae; genus Corymbia; species Corymbia calophylla. The sequence continues at coordinate 10,762,436 of CM024698.1, read as the reverse complement.
CTAAGAACAACTGGAAAAAACTAGACATCAAGAGCCTATTTATTTAGTGGTAACTTGCCGATCGACTTGTTTTTCATTCTTATGGTGCTTGATGTCAATTTCAATAGTTAGTTAGCGAAAAAACATACAACTCGTTATGGCAATATGATAAGGATTTTATTAATTAGCGTCTTCAAAGCATTTGTTAAACACCTCAAAAAAGAAAATTTTGTCATTTTGGATGCATTATTTTACTAGTATCATATGCAGTCAATGCATTGAAAATAAAGATGTTTCATTATTAGATAAGATCAGTAAGTGCCTCAAGAAACTTATTAATTAGACTCATACGATAAACATGGCATGTCTATAACAAAAAATTTTATTCGATTTTGTGCATAAGATTAATCATTTATAGACAAGGGGTGTGTAAACTTTTGGTTACGGAAGCCATGTTTGTCGCCACCAATGGATAGGATAACCATCGAGAAGATATTGGATGCCTAAGTGATAGACACGTCGGATTTGCACAAGTCCACTGAACGCTCAACACGTGTCATCCAGGGGGCCCACATTAAAGAAATTTTCAGCTTTGCTCTCTCCCCTCTCCCTCTCTCCGTTACTTTTTCTCTCAAGTCTCTTGGTCCATCTCCAAATTCTCTCTCCTGGGTGAGTCAGTGGGTGACGACATCCCCTCTCTCTCTTCCCCGTCGCAAGACTGAGGTTACTTTCTCTCTCTGTGTTTCCTTCTTTTTTTAAGCTCTCTCTGTGTTTAGCAGTTGCTTTTTTTTTTTCCTTTCTTCCCAAGGTTTCTGTTTTGGCCATGGAGCTCGACCTCAAAACCAGAGCTTGAGCAGCTTCCGGCGCTCGAGTTTCGAGCTCAGCCTTAAGCTCCGTGGCCTGAACTCGTAAGTGAAGAAGTCCGTCGTTGCCGCGAGAGCGGTGTCGTCGGAGGCCTCACAATTCAGAATCGAGGCGGCATGGGGTCTCGACCTGCTGGCCGACGCGGGCGCGGACGCAGAGGGCGCCTGAGGAGTTGGACAGGAGGTGGCAGCGCTGGAGGTCGAAGAAGGAGCGGGCAAAGATGGAGGCAATGTGCCGGAGGCAGCGGCGGTGGGTATGAGGTCGAGCTTGAGGTTGAGGTCGGAGAAGGGAAAATGGGCAAGGCGGGGGAGAGAGAGAGAAGAAGACCATGAAAGGGAAGAAGAAGAAACCGAAGGAAGAAGGAAGAGAGGGGCGAGACGGAGCCGGAGGCATTCTCCTGAGGGGAGGGGAGATTGAGGGAGGGAATGTCGGAGGAGTTCTAGAGTGGTGGGGCCCATGCGACACGTGTCGCTCAATGAGTGGATTAGGATTTTGAAAGCCTAGAATCCAAGCGGAATACCCAATATTTTCTCACAAGCATATATATAGATGACTTGTTTAATCATAAACATACACGAAACATTCGCATTATTATAAGCTAACAACCTGCTAGGAAAAGTTGGATGACACTGCAGTGCACTAGTCGACAAATATAATAAGATAACAACCAGGCAAATCCATCATCTCGCTGAATTTGATCGCACAATCATTGTTTCCTGAAGGCTATCTCCAGTAAGAGATAATCTATAAAATAAATTCTAAAATCTAAGAACATTATCTTCTCAGGTAGAAATTGCGTCCGAGAAAATGGCGGGGCACTTGAGTAGTTTTGGACTCTTGAGCCCCGTCTAGTCCAGGATTTCCTCTAGCTCTGGGAATCTAGAACAACCGGACTTTTATTGGCTTCATGAACTATCTTGATCGTCGAGGAGGGATTTACTTTATCAATATAGCTGATGTGTTTTCGCACATGAAGTGAGAATTTCTAAAGGGTCTATGATAACATCCTGGATTAGGGATGAGCATGGTTCCAAGGTAGAACCTAGAATCTGAGAACCGCACTAGTAGGAGGAACACCTTGTAGGTTCAGGGTTAGGTATGCGGGATAAGTTCTAAGTTCCAAAATTTGAAGAACCTGTACCCGAGGGTAGGTTCTAGGTTCTCGATTGGTGGAACCTGGAACCTGGAACCTGTAACTTGTAACCCGAAACCTAGAACCTAGTACAAGTTTTTATGTTTTTCTTAATCTATGTCTTCACGTGATTCTGAGATATTTCATAGTGTTTGATGATAAGTGTATAATCCAAAACCACTAGTCTAAACTTCCATTTTATAATTGAGAATTTTATTTTCATAGACTATCAGACTAGTGGAAACTCCAATTGCTTCTTTTATGATAATGATTCTATATAATACAAGAGTAACCAGTGTATTAAAATCACAAAATTTCCTTAATACTATTCGACAGGTGCATATAGACACTCGTTCTCAAGCAATCGATAATAAAATCCTTATTCATTTTTATTGTTGTGTTTATTTACATATTGCTTAACTAAAGATGAAAAAAAGAACTTGTTGGAACTTGGAACCTGTAATAGGGTAGGTTCTAGGTTCCATGTTCCGATGGGTAGGTTTCAGGTTCCAAAAAATAAGAAACCTGTACTCAATGGTAGATTCTAGGTTATAGGCGGAACCTGGAACCACTCACCTCTATTTGCAATATGATCAATATCCAGAAAAAAAGAATTATGGATGATGACATGATTGTTTTATGACTTAGGGAGATCTTCATAGAAATTATGTCGCGATCATTATAAAGACTATGTTGGAAAGGATGATCACGGTTCTCAATTCTAAGGAGGGAGGTTCTGGTTCCCGGTTCCTCTTTTTCGGAACCAGAACCGGTTCCACTTAAATGAAAAAAAAAAAAAAAAAACCTGTTGGACCCTGGAACCGACCTTGGAACCTGTGAGAGGGTAGGTTCTAGGTTCCAGATTTTGACGGGTATGTTCCAGGTTCCAAAAAATGAAGAACCTGTACCCGAGGGTAGGTTCTAGGTTCCAAGCGGAACCTGTAAGGAACCTGGAACCGCTCACCCCTATCCTGGATATATATCTCCATCATCCTTAAATCTCATGACACGTTTAAATCGACATGAAACACCTGATGTCGTTTGGATTGTCCTTCCTTCTTGGTCGATGAAGGACCTAATTCACAGAAGATCCAGATTCCTCGTAAGCAGAAGGCGACAAGCGAGGCCTCACCGTGGCTTGAAGCGGAGTGGCCTTGCCGATGGTCAGCCCAGCAACTGCAGTCATATCCACGACGCCATCGTCTTGAGCCGTTCTCACATCAAACCCCTGCAGCAAACTGGCCAGCGTCAGCTGCGCCATTTGAACCCCGAAGTTCGCCCCAGGACAAGCTCGGCGGCCGGCCCCGAAGGGGATAAGCTCGAAGTGCTGGCCCGTCACGTCCGCGTCCTTATGCGCACCTGTCAAGAATCGCTCGGGCTCAAACTGGTCAGGCCGCTCCCAGACGCGTGGATCCCTCTGGAGCTTCCACAGGTTGGTAATGAGCCTCGTGCCAGCGGGGACACGGTAGCCCTTGATGGTGCAGTCCTGGGTGAACTCGCGCATGCCCGAGAGAGGGGCGGCGGGGTACAGGCGAAGGGTCTCTTTGACTATGGCTTGGAGGTAGACTAGCTTGCTCAGGTCTGACTCTTTGACCAGCCGGTCCCTTACGACGTGGACGTCCAGCTCAGCTTGGGCCCTCTTGATGGCAAGCGGGTTGTTTAGGAGCAAGGCGAGGCCCCATATCAGGGTGACGGCGGTCGTGTCCGTACCTCCTGCAACCAGAGTCTGCAATAGTAATAATCAAATGTTTGGACTAGGAAAAGAAAATAGTGTGAGAAAGGTGTATCCAATACCATGGTTGTGGCTTTGTTGATCGTATCAGCATCAATATCCTCTGCCTTGGACTCATCCAGGACAGAAAGCAGAACGTCCATGAAGTCCTGCTCGACATTAACACCACCCGGTGAATTCTCCGCCTCTTCCTTCTTCTTCTGGCGATGCTCCTCCAACCATTCCTGAAATATACTGCCCATCTCCTTCGCCGTCCTCTTCATGGCCTTCTGATGCCCTCCCACGTCAAGCCACTCCAAAAAAGGGACAGCATCTGCCATCACGAACAACCCCGCCAGGCGCAACATCTCCCTCATTGCCTTCTGGCACCGTTGCGCCATCCCCTCATCACCCCCTGCCGCACCACCGATGGAGTAGCGTTTCCCTGCTACCATTCGTAGGATCACGTTAAGCGTCAAGTTCCCGAACCACTGTTTCATCTCCAGTGGGGCAGGGTCCGTGCCATCTTTTGTCTCGATCCACCTCCTGATCAGGGAGTGATGGTTAATGTCATCAAAGGGGTATCTAATTTGTGCTCATACCTCATGGATCGGATCGACTAACGTTACTGGAAGAAATGCAACCTCACATAATCTAGTGACCATGTACTGTGTCCTTAAACTGGATCTGTACTAGTGCACATCTCTTACTTTATTTGGACTTAACATATCTGTCAATCTATTCTTGTTTCTTAATGCATAGGAAATTAGAATTAACCCCGATCAGTTCTCTCTTATTTGGAAACATCAGATGGTGTAATTTTATGGATTAATTTTAAACTTGTTCAGGCCTACCTGTACATAGCTTTCATCCAAATCTCCATCTCTGACTCTCTGATATGACTGAGCAGCTCAAGGCGGCGATTGGAGAGCAGCGCCGAGGCAGTTACTTTCCTCATTTCGCGCCAGAACGCCCCATAAGGGGCGAACCCGAAGTTTGCGTAGTTATATCCCAAGAGCTTCCCGCAAATGAGCTTGGGCCGTGAAGAGACCACGATGTCGTGCACCGTGTAGCACTCCTTGGCGGCCTCCCAACTGCTAACCACCAACGCCGGGTGCACCCCGACACGGATCCTGAAGACAGGCCCGTATTTGTCAGCCAAATCGCCCAAAGCCTCATGCGGAAGTCTGGGTCCTGCTAGCAGGTGGAGATGGCCAAAAAGAGGCCACTTTCCGGCTGCTTCCGGCACTAGTTCAGCTTCGCCGGCTCTAGATGACCTCCTCCGGAGCAACCAAACAGTCAAGAGCAATGCCGTCAGGATTCCGATAGTGCCAGTGTTAAGGCACGAGAAGAGGAGATCCATGGCGGCTCTAAAGAAGAGGGTTGAAAGAGCAAAGTCCTCTGTTCTGTTATATTCCATTTTAGCAGTCTATAAATGGCACTCTCATTTACATATCCACGTCCTTATCAAATCAATCTAAGAGCAGAAGAAGCATAGATTTTGTCTTGTCTGATTGGATGGCATGTTGAGTCCATCGGCTTGAGTGGCTTCTTTTCAAGGTTATCAAATTCAATGCGTGCTTGGAAAATCTTATAACGAGATAAATTTAGCAATTGTCGTTGGTCTATTTTGGTTTATTTATGAGGAGATTTTTAAGTGAACTGGTATCGTATCCTACTTATCGTGTACTTTTAAGTTATTCATACTTGAAAATAAAGAATACAGCTTTTTTTCTTCTTTTTTTTTTTTGGAGGGGGGTATACGAGATGGAAAGATTAAGAGAGAGGAGAGACTTCAAAGGATGTACCCAAGAATTAGCTAAAAGGGCTTTTACCGTAGACAGAATTTGCCTGCTATAAAAAGGTACTCTATAAAGTGCACGGATTTCCTTCAGAGATTTGACAAAATTCACAGCCGACGTCGAGGCGATTAAAAACTCGGGGCGGCGCGATGCTCGGCTGCGGGCTGGTGGAGGAAGAGGACGAAGCGACGAGAGAGACGGATAAGAAGTAAGGTTTTCTTTTTAGGATTGTGCTTTTCGGACACGTGGTGCGAATCCAATGGCCGAATAAACGAGAGCAATAGATGGCTACGAGAACAATAAGCCCGGATATAAAGAGAGTCGCTGTCGGGAGAGACAGGAGAGTAGCGACAAAGAGGCCCCGAAGACGTCGTCTTCTTCTTCTTTTTCATAAGTTAAAAGCGAGTTCATAACAGACTCATTATAAAAAAAATTTCGACCTTCGTTTTTGAAACCCATTTCAACATGTACTTTAGATTCGAGGTGGTCCGTATATAACTCACTTCTATAAATTTGGATTAATATACAGATTTGTGACACATTTCATGATACACATTTTTTTTTTTTTTTATGACAAAGGACTTTTGTAAACAGATTTCCCATCTAATATGGTTATCAAGTTTGCTCTGAAACTACTCATGCTTAAATTGACATGTTGTCTTACTATATATTTGACTGGTAAAGAGAAGACAGAGAGACAGGAACTAGCTTGCACGAGAGGTATTAAAAATATATCTTGAATTTGAGTCCGATAAATAAAACTAAACTGATGAGGATATGTGAATTCGATCATATTCCATTAAAAATTGACGTATGTGAATTGATTATCTGCAAATTGTCGAAAGATGAAGATTACGCATGGATTTTTCTGCATGTAATTCCCCGCATGCTTAAGAGACAAAGAAGACAGATAGGAAGAAGTTTCTGGTTGATCGTACGTGCATTTAAGAATTGGCCGCATGAAGACAACAAGTATAAAAGAGAGAGAGACGAGCCGCAGGAAGAATTGGCCAAAGTAAAATCTCGTGGGCTTCATCTGTCCTCTTTCATTAATTGCACATGGTCAAAGTAAGGGGAAAGAATGACTCCTCCGTTCATCTTCTTCTCCACCTTATTAAATGCATGGACATGGAAATTGGTGGTGGCTGCTTCAGAAGCCTGTCTTGTAGGTGTCATTTGTCTTATTCTCCATCCATTCTCAGAGAGCGAGAAGTAAGCTTTCCTGAAAGGGAGCTCTCGGCAGAGAGAAAAGGCAATTATCTCGTTATAATTATACTTGAGTATTTTAATCAGTTAAATTTTTGTTAGTAAAATTTATTTAATTTTTTGAGTGAGAATTTCATTGAAAATTATGAGGGGCTAAATATTGTGTGAGTTAAATATTGTGTGAATTATTGAGAGTCTTTAAGTACTCAAGTGATTATAATCTCTATTATATCGCTTGATTTCTATAGTGGAATCCCGTGAATGTAGGTTCCCATATTCGGACTGACAATCCGGTGTCCGATTTTCTTTCCTTCCTTCCAACTAATTTTATCCGATTCGCTCAACCATATCCATAAAAATTCAACAACAGGAATTATTTTTCTGGGAGTACCATGGTGCCATTACTCTTTTACACTGACACGAAACTACAATATGTCACTTGGATTATTCTCTCTTCTTTGGTCAGTGAAGGACCTAATCTGCAGAAGAACCAAATCCCTCGTAAGCAGAAGGAGACAAGCGCGGCCTCACCATGACCTCAAGCGGAGCGGCCATGTCGATGGTCAGCCCAGCGACGGCAGTCATATCCACCACGTCGTTGCCTCGAGCGGTCCTCACATCGAACCCGTGCAGCAGACTGGCCAGTGTCAGCTGCGCCATTTGAAGCCCGAAGCTCGCCCCAGGACAAGCCCGGCGACCGGCCCCAAACGGGATGAGCTCGAAGTGCCGGCCCTTCACGTCCATGTCCTTATGCGCACCGGTCAAGAACCGCTCGGGCTCGAACTCCTCGGGCCGCTCCCAGATGCACGGGTCCCTCTGGAGCTTCCACAGGTTGACGATGAGCCTCATGCCTGCGGGGACGCGGTACCCTCCGACGGTGCAGTCCTGGGTGAACTCGCGCATGCCTGAGAGGGGGGCGGGCGGGTAAAGGCGGAGGGTCTCTTTGACTATGGCCTGGACGTAGGCGAGCTTGCTCAGGTCCGACTCCTTGACCATCCTGTCCCTTCCTACGTGGACGTCCATCTCAGCTTGGGCCCTCTTGATGGCGAGCGGGTTGTTCAGGAGCAAGGCGAGAGCCCACGTTAGGGCGACGGCGATCGTGTCCGTGCCTCCTGCGATCATGCTCTGCAGCACGAACGATTAAATGTCGTTACACGATTACTGTTAATGTCAACGTTGGGAACACAAAATATGTCATTGGCAATGCTTGACACGACCAGTCTCTCTGCTTGATTATTATTTGACTATGCAACATGTCGAAAGCTACGAAAATGAAGTAAATCCAAAGCGGCAAGGAAAAGGCAGTGTAAGAAATGCGTATCTGATACCATGGTCGTGGCTTTGTTGATCGTATCAGCATCAGCATCCTCTGGTTTAGACTCAACCCGGACAGAAAGTAGAACGTCCATGAAGTTCTGCTCGACATTGACACCCGCCGATGAATCCTCCTCCTTCTTCTGGCGATGCTCCTCCAACCATTCCTGAACTATGCTGTCCACCTCCTTCGCCACCCTCTTCATGGCCTTCTGGTGCCCTCCCACGTCGAGCCACTCCAAAAAAGGGACCGCGTCCGCCATCAGAAACAGCCCTGCCAGGTGGAACAACTCCTTCATCGCCTTCTGGCACCGCCCCGCCTTCCCCTCATCCCCGTCGGTTGCACCGCTGATGGAGTAGCGCTTCCCCGCGACCATTCGTAGGATCACGTTGAGGCTCAAGTCCCCGATCCACTTTTTCATCTCTAACTGCGCATGGTCCATGCCGTCTTTCGTCTCGATCCACCTCCTGATCAGGGAGTGATAGTTTACGTGAGCTAGTGAGTATCTAACTTGTGCCTACCCGTATTTATTAGAATGTCCAACCAAAATTATAAGTTTATCGATAAAGGAATATCATATTTATACGAAGAAGTTATAAACGCATGGACAAGCATTTTGAGATACTTTAACACTCTCAAGTCGCATTAGGACAATACAACTTCACATGCGCAAGTTGAATTAGGATTAATTAGTGAAATTGGCCACACGGGGCTATACATACGAAAATAAACCAAGCAAAATCTAGCTTTGATACCATATTATAATGTCCAACCCAAATAAATTCATAAGTGGAAAAAGACTGCATGTACACAAAAAGCATATACACCAATAGACAAGTTACATGAGATACTTCAACAACAATGATCGTGTATCGTGTCCTTAAACTTGATCTCCATTGATGTACATCTCATGACATAACTGTTAATCTCCTCATGTTTAAGAATTGAATATTGTTATATCTTCTTATTTCAAAACATCAGATGATGTAATTTTGTGGATTAATTTCAAACTTGGTCAGGCCTACCTGTACAAAGCTTTCAACCAAATCTCCATCTCCGACTCTCTGATATGAGTCAGCAGCTGGAGCCGGCGATTGGAGAGCAGCTTCAAGGCCGTCACTTTCCGCATCTCGCTCCAAAACGCCCCATACGGGGCGGACCCGAAGTTTGCATAGTTATAGCCCAAGAGCTTCCCGCTTATGAGCTTGGGACGCGAAGAGACCACGGCATCGTGCACCGTGAAGCACTCCTTCGCCGCCTCGTGACTGCAAACCACCAGCGTCGGGTGCACCCCGATGTGGATTCTGAAGATGGGCCCATACTTGTCGGCCAAATCACACAAGGCCTCGTGCGGAAGTTTGGGTCCGGCGAGGAGGTGGAGGTGGCCAAAGAGGGGCCATTTCCTGGCAGCTTCCGGCGGTAGCTTGGCTTTGATGGCTCTAGACGACCTCCGGAGTAACCAAACCGCCAAGAGAATCGCCGTTAGGATTCCGAAATTACTGAAGTTAAGGCACGAGAAGAAGAGATTCATGCGCATGGTGGCTGTAAAGAAAAAGGGTTGAAAGAGCAAAGTCCCTTTGTTCTGGATCAATGTCTTACATGTCTCCGGCTTTATTCGGAGGTTAGTTGAAGTTCGTGACAAATGCAGAGATTAAATTTGCATCTATGAGTCGGCGGATTGAGCCCATGGAGAGGCTTGGGATGGTAGGAAGATAGGCCAACCAGCAACACCTAAGCTCCATGTATCTCTCAGTTTAGGGGTCTAACGAAAGGTACTCATTGAAATATTGATCAACTCTTCTAGAATAGGCTAGACTACTTAAGGATGAATGTTCTGCAAATCTCTAGTTTAATAGGGAGCTAGCGGAAGTTTGTGTTGAATTATCACAGCCGCAACGGCGATATCAATTCATCAAAATAAAATTTTGAAAATGAATCATCCACAAAGAAAAGAATGAGATAGATATGTTTGTCAATTTATTTCACCTTAACAAAAACAATTATAAGACTTCGGACTTGTTACGTGACCTTTGCTCTTCCCATTAATACAGCTAGCACTTCGAAAAAGTAGATCTCTAGAAACTCACAAAATAATTATCAAGTCTCACCCTACATCAGCATATCTCAAGAAGCTATCATTATATTTAAAAATATGAATAGACTCATTAAAAACAACGCAACGATTATGACTCTTCTTTGAGGTGGGTACCGAACAATCTTTGATATCAATTCTGGAATCTTGCCGTAGAAGATATTGGGGTGTCAAGGTTTTCGGCGCCAATGAATTTGTTTTGATTTCCAGCAGTTTGTGGTGCAAGGTTAAAAACAGATGAATGTCTCTGACAAATGCAGAGATAAAATGGCAAGGACAAGCTTGTGGATTAAGCTTTTATAAATAGGTTTTGGATGATGGGAAGAGAATTCTCATATATAGTGAAGAGAGAATAGTGCCTCGTAAAAGTTAGCGCGAGGCCACCAGTTATTCCAAACGCCAAAGGCTTTTGGGTCGAACAGATTTTGCTTTACTGCAACACCATAATCTAGCACACATTGAGTACGATGTTATTATACATGTTACATGTCCAGAGTTCCTTCACAGAATTGACCAGCGTTCGCAACAAAAAGAAAGCACGATAAGAAGATATTGTCCGTTGCCCAAGAGTAGCCAAAATGCCGGACGGCCACCACGGGCAAAACAGTTACAGGGAAAGACTTTGCGCTGTCCGACCGGACCACTTTAAGATAGACTTTCGATGGCCTCTAGACAGGGAGAGAAGTCACCAGGGTCAGAGGGACTACATCCTCAACCACGCGGAAGATGGCGACCTCCAGGATGATGCTCTTACTGATGCTGTCTGCGAGATTGAAGAGGCACACATCAGACTGCTCCAAGTTGTTCTCCAAAGCAAAGTTCTTCCATCCAGAAGACAGCCCCCCGCTCCCGCGCCCTGTGAGCCTGTACCGGGCACGCCATGTACCCTCGCCAATGCGAAGAATCACATCCTGGTTGCGGCGATCCATATGCGCTGTTGCCCAATCAGTAGGAATTGACTGTGTTGTCCAAAGATCAGCAATAAATATCATAAATTAGCTGGAAAGAAAGCTAATAAAATGGACTGGGAGTACAGAAACTCACCAAATAAAATCTCTTGTATACGTGTGTGGGTCGCATAACTACCAGGAAGCTATCGCTTGATGCTGCAGCTCGTGCAAGCTTGAAGGCAGAGGATTCCTCCTCTTCTGTGACGGGCCTTCTGTTGGATGCATAAACCGGAGAGCCCCGTGAACCGATAAAGAGGGACTTTGGTGTAGAATCTGTCATGTACATACATCAGAAAATGCGAACAATTAGAACCTTGGGCTGCTGATAAAGTACTTCTGAGAGATGTCTGTGCCGAAAATCTACAACTCCATTTAGTAATTTACACTTGTGGATTTATAGTTTCTAACTATTATCCATTTTATTTGCCACTGAATAAATCAAAAAACATTTTCTTGTCACAAGAGATGTGTTTAGTCATACGTGGTTTTTCCTCCAGACAATCAAAAGCGATGGACAGCTTCTTTTTTGGAGTAGCCTTCTTCTTATCGCGTGGCTGCTCCGAAGCACTCGCCTCAATCAAGTTTTCAGAAGCTTTAGTTTGAGATAATATATTGCCATCACCTACTGTCACAGTCCCGTCCTTCCAAGGATCCTCAGTAAGAGTTCGCTTGACATCATGAGTCACGGGAGTATGCATAGCCTCCACTGCAGAATCCCCGAGTTTTCGCTTTGCACCACATTCTTTGTCCATCGGTTTGTGGCTGCATCTTTTGTGGAAATACGCAGTCTCCTTCTCGCACAAACTATGTTGGTTGAACACCAAGACATTAAAAGAGGACTCTCCGTTGTACCTGAATACCAGAATATCATTCTTCTCCAGCGCATGATCTTTCACGAAATCTTGCCAACCGTGCTTGAAAAGCAAAGTTTCGTCATCAGCCACAATGCCAACTTTCCATGTCGCGCCACTAGGACCCTTTAAGACCACATTTTCGGGTAACTTGCTTTTCAGATTCTCAGCAAATTTTTTGGGCATGGCCTGTGCACAGGGGAAATCTAAGTACTGACTTTCGAGAGAAGGGGGCGCAACAAATATGCCACGAAACCAGAGAACTCCATGAACAAGAATCAAAATCAATGAAAAGAACCAACATTAACATTCACAACTACAGCTGAGATCATTTCCAGCAACCAAAACTGAGGCAACTGTAATATAAGTGTCATTGGCATCGTGATTGTAACAGGGTTTTTGGTGTTGTGGCCATTACTGTTAGCTAATTTCAGTCGTGCCTCTCATAGGCATGACTCTGCTATTTGGTCCCCAAAGCTAAGTCTCTCAGAAACTTAACATTGTGAAAGAAAATTTGGGATCCGCAAGTTATATTGGGGAAAATTTTACTAACTGATGCAATTGCTGATTTAACCTAAGTCTGTCAATCTGGCCTAAACCAAGCCATAATCCACAAATACACCCTTTTTTTTAAGCCAACAAGGTCCAGAGACGGACAAGATCAGCTCACGACAAAAAAAGTCACCTTCTTCAGTTTCCAAGCTGGTTTAAAAAAAAAAAAAAAAAAAAAACCCTTTTTTTCCCCTGTTCTCTCTTGCTGTCATAAGAGTGAATGGAGGACTCACAAGCTGCTGATTAAAGTCGCCATGAAGAAACTGGCAGAAATGTATGGAATGGAAATGGGTCCAGTAGATCTCCTCTTCCCAGCTTCTGCATTCCTTGCATGTCCCCTCCATTTCTGGCCCGAAATCAAGAAACTTTCCTACAGAAAAAGAATGACCCGATCTGAAGGAAACGTTTAAGAAATCGGAAGGGAACATCAAAACGAGAAAGAGTGAAACGAACAGCACTCCTACTCAAAGTGCTGAGCGAGAGCGCGCTTCAAGAAGCCAAGAAATCTCTTTTTCCCTTCCGTCAGAGCAGTGCCCCCCAACGCAAACGAGAACAGAACGGGTCAAAGAGCAGGAATCGTACTGGAAGCGAAAGCAAACCAGCAGCTGCTGTTTCGAGGGAGTTAACGAGGGGGATGGAGTTACGGCATGGATGGGAAAGATTAACTAAGTCGAGCCGGAGAAACCTCCCTCCCCAAGAAAATGTCGGTCGTCATCCCGTAAATCCCACGTGGCTTCCACTGACACCGTACGCTGTCGTCGTCGTCGTCATCAAAAGACTCGAAGCTCTCTGTTCCTTTTTACTGCTGTTGATATTTTTCAAGTGTTGGCAAAATTCCGACTCTTCCGAGGATTCCTTGGGACTCCCCCAAAGTGGATGATGACGGACTCCTGTCGAAAGGCATCGTCCTTTAAGCACGTGATGGTCACGTGTCAACGAAATTTTAAGGTTTTGCGTAATAATCATTCTATTTTTCTATTTTTAAATCAGATTTTTATTTTAAAAATATATTTATAATAGAAATCAGAAGCAAAAAAATTTTATTTTTCTATTTTCAAAAGAGAAATCAGAAATTATTACTTCTCACCTAAAAAAGTTTCTTATCGTCCACCGCTCACCACCACCACCCCCCTTCCTGCCATCGATCGCCAGTCGCCTACTACCGCTCACCGCCATTGCTGGTCGCCACCCCTCCCATCACTGCTGCCACTTGGGAAAGTAAAATTTTATTAATTATCAAACGAATTTATATTCCAAAAATAGAAATTTTGTGTCGTTATCAAACGCATTTTTTAGTTCAGAAACTCATTCAGAAATAGAAATAGAAAAATTTATTTCTCTTCTAGAAATCAATTTCTGATTAGAAATGTTATTGTTCGCGCCCTAAACACCCAATTAAGAGAGGAAAATCTCTAAAAATCTTTAAGTCTCCAAATCTCTTTTAGAGGAGAAAAGGGCAAATCTTGAATGTGCATTACCCTTGCCCAACAGCCGACAATTGTACAACACCGTCAAAAAATGGGTTAAAATGGTAAGATTCAAATTAATATGAATTCATAATTTATTTAAATCCAATACATCTTTATAGATCTCCTTTCACTCTCTTTTCTCACGGTTGTTCAGCTCTCACCTTATTTTGGATATGAATTCCTCTAAATTTGATTAAATATGGAAATAGTTTAACAATATAGGTCGATCAAGTATGTATCCAGTCACCAAATTTGTACTACATGGAAATGGATCAAAACAAGTAGAATAGGTCAATTTAGATTAGAGTATTTCCAACCGACCCACCTATTTGACGGTCTAGACCAAACCCCCAGTCTCCATAAGAAAATGCACAAATTTCACTTATATTCTTCCCTAAGCCGAAACCCTAGTTATCTCTATATTAATTTCTCTATTCATACCATCGGAGAAATGCATTTTTGAGGTGAAATTACCCTTGCCCAACAACTGGAAAATTGTACGTGACTATCAATGGATTTTAGCACCAACAGTGAGTCAGGGTCAATTGGAGCACATTAGCCGCTTCGAGATCTATTTTGAGAAAAGCCTCGCTCTGCTGGTTTCTTTTGAGAAGATCAGTCAAATATCAAGGGTCTTTTTGCAATTTTCCCTTTTAGTTTGTAGAGAACTGATCGGTCTCCACAAGGCCTTGACCACCATTTATACGATTGATTTTTACATTTTATCTTCTTATTTAAGAGTAATTACAACTTACATCGCCGTTGTATAAAATATATATACATATATAAAGAAGCAACCTTAGACAACATTAATTTGAGAGATTGGATAGTTATAATCCTCAAGATCAAAGGCAAATGAAACAGCTTGTGTAAAATAAGGACCATACTGGTGATGCATGCTCCATTGTCCTCTAATTTATATTAACTTTATGGCATATGCATTTTGACTTTTTCAAAATAAAAATATCTAAAACTTTCCACGATGTACGAATAGAGGCAATTAGATGGAGATATGAATTCTTCACAAAAATTTTAAAATTTGATTAAAAGAATTTTTTGCTTATTCTTAATCTTAGACAAACAAGCTTATTAGTGTAACCTGAGGACAAAACTGGGTACACAATTAATGTATCATATGAATATCCTTTTCCCTAGAGAATCGTAAGTAAATTTTACACTTTTAGTTCATTAGATCAAACCAAACCTTTTCAAAATAATTGAGGTGTCGACTTTTTTTCGATTTTTTCTACTCTTCTCCCTTTTCTCTTTTCTCTTTTTTAATAACTTGAAACTCTATTTTGGATTAGCCCCCACCAAAATTTTGTACATCGGTGAACCTCAAATAAGAATATCCAGCAACGACAACTCACGACAATAGCGATGGACAAAGCAAACTATGTCAGATCAAAGTCGGCTGACCGTGTTTGACTTCAAAGAACAACCGTGATTCGGGTGAGCTTGTTGGTTTCCCCCGAGCTTCACCAGAATGGTCCGTCGCATTTATGAAATGAAGCAAAGTGCTCAGCTGCGCTTACCGCAGCTCTTACCTTAGTCAGCCGACATCAAGAGAAAAGCTAATAGATCTAGACCAATGTGAAAGATCTTGGGATCAGAGGTCCCGGCCATTGAAGAAGAGCTGGAGGAAGCAGCTGGCGAGAAAGAACGAAAGAAAGCTAATACAATTTCTCTCTCCAAACTGTGGAGAGAGAAGCGGACGCCACATCTTCTGTTTTGTCTCTGCCACGATCGTCTTCAACGAATGAAAGAGGGAGACTGAAAGTCAAAAGAGAGGACCAAAAGGAGAGCACATCTCTTTTTACCTATTCTGAGCCGACATTCATATCGCTCAGTACAAACTGTTGCATTGCTTTTGCAGGGTAGGGGCAGTAGCAGATATCCTCTGGGCTTCGATCCGAGGCTTTACGTACCCTACACGGGTCGTGATTGTATTTCGCGTATGTTTTGGTGGAATCGGTGGAATCGTCGCTCAAGATATAATTTTGGATGTCGTCGGGAACTACCATGTTGGTCTAGTTAGAATTCGCCAACCATCGACATGAGTTTTGATCAGAGTAATTCACACCAACTGCTGGATGAGGAATCGATGTTCTAGTGAGAATGAAATTTCCAAAGATGCAATATGAAATGAGATGCTTAGCACTGAAACAATCCAAGTAACACTTAAATCTCAAGTTCTGCAACATAACTCGGCATGGAGTCACACGTGAAAGTCCGAACATCGGAAAGATTTTAGATCACGTGAAAATGATTTGGCCATTGTCTTTTGACCGTAGAAGATAGTTCAGCTCCCTTGATTTGCTTCCTCCTCCAATACCCTAGAAATGCAGACTCGCAGCAAAGACGAACCCATGAGCTCGAAGGTGCAAGTGTCGCCTTCCTCGACCCGGTTGTCGCGGATAAAAGCGTAAAAGCCTTTGCTAAAAAACCAGCTCTCACGCTTGGTGATGTCCTTCCTCCGAATCATCCACACCGGCCACTGCTTCCCTCCTTGGTCGGACAGCACGACTTTCACATACTTTCCGTGGCACCGAACATGACGTTCGGAGAAACTTCTAGGAATTGGCTACCAACAACAATGAAAAGCAATTTCCTTCTATCAATACCATCGACAAGCCAGGCAGGAAACGCGACCGAGTGGATCTTAGCAAAAGAGAAGGATCACAAGGTTGAACTTACCAAGATGGCTTGCTTGACGTGGTACGCCTTTCATGGTTATCTGAAAAGAGAAGTGATCGGTACCGGATGATCCACTCGCTCCATCTGTGTCGCTCTCTGAAAAGATCATTAATAAGAATTTTAGTATGCTGAGGGCATAAAGAAATGGTATCTAAAGCAGCGATTGCATTCATAATCTAAGCTGTGGCTTTTTTTCCTTACCTTGTTTGATCAGCACGACATCGTTAGATCTGATGGACTCGGTGGTGACTCGATTAGAATTCCAGGCAAGAAAAGAAGCCTCCCTCGGGCTCATAGCTGGGTCGAACACTTGCACCTCAAAGCCAGCTTCCCCATCGTACCGGAAGACCAAGAAGTCACCAGTTTGCACAGAGTTATCTTCCACGAACTTGGGCCACCCTCCACCAAAGTAAAGCGCGCCCTCTTCTTCGATCAGGCCAACCATCCAAGAATCGCCACTCGGGCCAGTTAGCGAGACCGCTCGAGGCCTCTGGCCTTTGATGTAGTCTTGAAAGGCTACTGGGATTTTCTGTGGGAATTAAGAAAGATGTTTAAAAACTCTTTCACATACCGACACCACCCATGAGGACATTTACAGACATCAATTGCACAACGACCCTCCACAGAAGCGAATCGCACGCCAAAAGAAGTCAAGTAAACTTTCATTTTTTGTGGGCTCTCTCGCTTTAGGAACCTTTGCAACAGAGCCGTGGCTTCAGGATCTTGGCTTTGTCACAGCAGAGCTGCCACCGCAAGACCTGACCTCTGGGCGGCAGGTCATCAAGACCACCAGAGCCAGCCTCAGCAAAGTTAAAACGGCAAGACGAAGACTAGAACCATATAAGAAGACCGAAGGAACGAATATGGCCGAAAGAACCGGTCCATGTGGCGTTGTTCGCATAAACACAGAAATGGCGAAGAAGAAGAAGCGACGTACCATTCGTTCGGAGCTGTGCTCGGCCATAAAAACCTTGAAGAACATGGGTCGTTTCACTGCATCCTCCATGGCTGTAGTATTGTGCTTGGACTTCAAGCTCTGTGTGCTTTAATGGCGCTGCGTGAAACCAGGGAAGAAAAAGGTCGAACACTTTCGCCATTTCTTTGGGTAACCAAAAACAAACATTCTTCTTTTTTTTTGGTCGAACGGCTAGAAAAACCAAGATACGGGGGAGGATTTTGATTAGATGAGTGAGGCTCAAATGTGAAAGATAATTGTTTATCAGGCAAAAAGAAGAAACTTGGAACCTTGTCCACGGCTGTGACACTCGAGCTTTACGTATGGCGCATTGCCAAGATATAGATGGTTCTTTAACGCCTGAAAATTCCTTTTCGTTTTCTATGTCCAGTAATCTTCATCGCCTCCCAGTCTCCCTTTTTTACTATAATGGTGGGAGCACAGGGATTTCTCAACCAGCGAAACATATATACAAAAGCCAGCGAAGAATGCTGAGAAACCTTTCGTGTTCGTCTGAAAATGGAAGCTGAAAACGCTTTGACGAACCAAACGGCCCTTAGTCTGGTCCAATATTTTCTTGAGAGAAGACGGAGAGTGCGTTTGAGCGACCCAGAGCGAAGGGAAGAGATCGTCGGTGGCAGCAAGGAACGCAGAAGCGACAACAACGAGCGCGGAATAGCAAATGAGCGAAACCAGACTGACCCATGAGATTTTTTTTTTGAAAGACGGCCCACCCAGCGAGCTCACAATTGCCCGAAGCCCACTATGAACAAAAACCCAGCCTGCTTCCTTTTTTCAATTTTTCCACTCACTTTCTTCTTTTATTTCTCCTCCTTCTTCACGTGTTCTCCTTCCCGAAGCCACCATGCCCGAACAACTTCTTCGCCTGCAACCAGTCCTCACCGAACCAGCAAGACCCGACACCCCCTCTCCCAAACACGTCGTCGCTAACACTATCCGCCGGTCGTACTGGCGTCGACCACCGCCGGCCGCCTACTCTGGCGACCACTAATCGTTTGCCGGAACAAAGAAAACCCTCGCCAACTCGACAATACGCGATTGTTTCACGAAAATCGCACACAAACACCATGAACGTAAGCAAAGCAAGCACGATTCAACGAGCACAGAAGCGAGGGCACCTCAATCTCGAGTTTAAACATGAACTCGCTCTCGGTCCTTTGTGGGACATTTTATCAAACATATGGAGTGCATCGGCTAGAGGGAGGACCTACGCTCATTTGGGACATGGATTTGGGCAAGCATCAACATAACATGCACGAGAAACACTCAAGATCCTTTCAGAGACATTTTAATCACATTCAGAACAGATATGAACGAAGAACAACTATCCTTGGCTACAACAAGCTCAGAGAACTAAGATTTCGTTCAGGCATTTTCACAAGCACTTGGTATACACTACTGTAACGAGGGATTTCGGACTCGACGGGGACTCGAACACGGACCGGGTTAAATGGAGGGCCGACGGGGCCGGAGCTCACGCGAACTGGTCGGCCACGAGCTCGGTCCGACGCCTTGCAGAAAAACAGAACACCCATGCTCGGGGAAGACCTACCTGGTTCGGGGGAAGGGCTGCGGCGGACGGACCTGCGGCGACTGCCAAACCACCCTCTCGAGCTCTCTCTCTCTCTGATTCGCTCTCTCTCTCCGGCCTCTTCCTCAAATGAGCGAGCCCCTTCGCTTTTAAGGGCGACCCGCAGGTGCGCATGGCTTCTGCCACCGCCAGCTTGCCGGCTGGTCTGATTCGAACACGCGGATCACGCTGGGACCTGCCCCCTCGCGATCCTCTGCCTCCTCTGCTTCGTAATCTGCTTTTTCCCTTTCTGCAGAGAGCGTGAGACAGAGAGGAGGGAAGGAGATAGGCATGTGGGCTGGGCCGCAGGTGGGTTTCTATTGGTTGGTCAGAGAAAGAACATAAAGCGTGAGCTTTTGTTTCTATCTCCTTTAAGCCGCAACCCCTACAGAGAAAGAGAGAAGAGCTTCTGTGTCGGAGGTGCAGAGGAGCCGAAGGTGATGATTTTTGTGCAGTATATTCGACAGTCGCCACCGAAACCGGTACTTAAGTCCTCCTCCTGTCGTCGTCCTTCTTCTGTATCCTTTCCATGTGCGCGCGGTGGAAAGCTCGCACGAGAAGGACCACATCGAGATCTTCTCCATTTTCGGGCCGGCATGGAGTCCTCCTCCCTCCCTCCCTTGTTTTGGTTGCAGAGCATAAATTGCTGAAAAGCTGCGGACTCTTTCTGATACTGCGGAACGCCCTCAACCCGCCACACGGTAGCAAAACGACACGCATTTTGCTGCTTCCAAGTTTAGAATTTGGACCGGACCGGGTCGGGTCGGGTCGGGGCTTTGTTCTCTCTCTGTGGGTATTGAGATTCATTTTGAAGAGGAGCCCAGCCCAACCCAGCATGCGATCAACTTCATGTGAGAGTTTTCCGGGTCTAATTTGTTGGGTCAAGTTTTTAGAATTTTCAATTTTTTTTTGTTAGCCTGACTAATTTTCCTTGTTTGCAAAATAAACCTTCAAAGTTTTTTCCCACTTTTCAAGATTCCGATATTGACACGAAAATGCTAGATGTACTGAAAAATCTCACGAAGCCCTGCTTGCTAAAAGTGATATAGCAAGTTTCAATTGGGTATCGAAATAAGCGGGATTTGTAAATTGAATAAATATCATTTCCAAGACACCATGTTTAGTAAAAGCGCACATGATAATCATTATATTTCTATTCCATAACTATTTTTTTATTGCAAACTTGTTTTTGGAACAAAAATTACATTTGGTAAAACAATTTCATTTTTCTATTTCTGGAATAAAATTCTATTCTAAAAGTAGGTTTGGAATAGAAATCAAAAGTAAAAATTATTTACTTTTCTATTTCTAAAATAGAAATCAGAAATTATTTCTTTATTTTCTACTTTTCATTTGAAGGAATCTTTCCCGAACCTCTAGCCATCCACCCTCCTCCGATTGCCGCCGCCCGCTCCCTCCTTCCACCACCCCTTCCCCCACCAATCACCCACACCGTTGCCACTGCCACCCCCTCCCCCCTCATCGCCGGTTGTCGGCCACTCGCCACTACCCCCTCCCTTTGCTAGCCACCCACCACCGTGGCCCCCTGCTGCCGCCACCACCCTCCCCTCGCCGCCGGTTGTCGATCGCCGCTTGCCACCACCCCTCCCCTTGCTGCCAATCACCAGCTGCCCGCCACCACCACCACCCCCGCCCCCCACCGTCAACCGCCACCGCCCCTCCCCCCCCCCGCCCCCCTCCCCCTACCCCTACCTGCCACCACCCCCTTCCCCCACCTCCGATAGCTAATCGCCGCCAACGCCTCCCCCATCAATTGCCCACCTACCTTTGCCACCGCCCCCTCCCCCACCACCACCGGTCACCGGCCGCCATTGTCCCCTCCCCCGTCACCACCATTCAAGAGGGAGAAATTTTACATCGTTATCAAATGAGTTTCCATTTCAAAAATAGAAATTTTATTTCTTTATCAAACTAGTTTTTTTCTCAAAAACTCATCCAAAAATAGAAATAGAAAAATCTATTTCTATTCCAAAAATCAATTTCTAGTCAGAAATTTTATCATTCGTGTCCTAAGTGTTCATAAGATTTGTTAATATACATAGTTTTGCTCTAGTTGACACTATCGAATGATACGATAAATAATATTCATGTGACTATTTGAAGTTATATATTAGTATAAGATGGCACGTAATGAGAAAGCAATATGTTTATGCGAATTTTCATTTGGTTTTGAGGAGCCGAAAATATTTCACCCAATAAGGATTCAAAGAATATATCTTTGCAAATAGGGGAAAATTACCAAAAAAAATCATTAACCTATTGTAATTTTTCCAAATAAGTCCTAATTTTTTTTGTCAATTTAATCCCGAACCTTTTTACAATTATATCAATTCAATTCTTCTAGCCAAATTTGACCAGCCAGCTTATGTAGACACTGTTGCTAACGTGGTAATTTTTTAATAATATTTTATTTTTTCTATTCTTCTTCTTCTTTTTTTCCTTTGCTTCCTACTTTTCTTCTTCTCTTCCCCCTCGATGGCCAACAAGACTCCAATGACATTCACCGACACTAGGCGAGGGCCGCAAAGCCCTCGCTAGTCACCAACAAGGGTCACAATGAAGCCATGGTGAGGCTGGTCTTGCCTAGATATTGGTGAGGCTGGCCTCACTAGATATGGACAAAGTCGCCTCGCTCGCAGCCCCTAAGCCTCCTCCAAATTTGGGCAAGGGCTGTGACCCTCACTAGAGCCTTACCTACCACTACAGGGGAAGAAGAAGGAAAGTAGGAAGAAAAGAAAAAGGAAAAAGAAAAAAACATACGAAGAAAAGAAATTTTCAAAAATTCAAAAAATAAAATAAAATATTATTAAAATATTTCCCTATCAGTGTCAACTGAATGACCGACACCAACTAGCATCCACATCAGCTCCAACTATCCAAAATTGGCTAGATGAACTGAATTTGTACAATTACAAAAGATTTATGACTAATTTGGCCAAAAAAATAAAAAAAGATTTAGCACTAATTTGAAAAAATTACAATAGATTTATAATTTTTTTAATAATATTCCCTTACAAATAGTGTAGCTCAGCGTGTGATTATGATTCAAAATATTTTAATAGTCTTCAAAAATATTGAAGAATTTATCGTAAAGTAGAAAAAATAAAAATAAATAGAAACTTCAAAGACCATAAAGATTTCTTTAATGAAATTTTTATTTTTTTTCACTCAATCATTTGCATATCTTGATATGCATAATGTTGAAGTAATAGTTTGAGATGGTTAATGTTCTAAGTTATAGGGGTGCAAAACGGACCGTCCGAATTAAAAAGCGTCTGGACCGAATCGAACCAATCATTTAGGTCTAGTTTCCGGAAGTGTCGGTCTAATTTCCAATTCCTAAAAGTAGAACTGGTATCTAGACGATCCAATTCCGATTTTAAAAGAGAACCAAGTCAAAACCGGATCAGACCAAAAATCGGTTGCCCCGACTAAGTTACATTGTCGTCAAATCAATCATGATTCGTCGGAAGAAGCTAATAGAGATCAAGCCAAAAAGAAAGGGAGAAAATCACCTGCGATAACACCTGACGAGACCCCATCACCTTTTATGAAAGCATGTGTAATGCTCGCAAAGAGCGTCACTTTCGGCCAAGATTTTGTAGGCAATAGTTTTGTTTGGGGGTCATTGTATCTTTTTCCGGAGCATTTGGTGAGGTGTAAAAATCAACAAAGAACGAGTTGAGCAGACGTGCGACCTACCGAAAGCTAACATTCAAACATGCCATAACCTACTGCTGATTTGAACATGAACTTCCTGAGATCGAGTCACGCCGGAATTCTGGATGTCGTCAATCCAACCGAAACTCGCAACCATATCTTCCATATCCCCGCATCCATCAACTTGTAGTGTTCGAAAAGAGAATAAGTTGGGTGATTTAGCCTACGAACCATAACAATGTCCTCGTCCGGTGACCAGAATCGAAATTCAAATCGTCTGCAGCATAGCTGACTTATTGCTGCATTCGGTTCGTTCGGGTTTTCAAAGGCCATAAAATATTAGGACGAGGCACGAGGCATGTGAAAGGAATCCATCCAATTTCAAAAAGTCCAAAATCGTGGAGAACACAAATGCAGTCAAAAGACAAAAATCGCCGGGGACAAAGACAAGGGAAGAGAGATTCTTGGGTTCCGTTTGATTTCGAGATTCATGTATGACCCTTTGATTTATCATCATCCGATCGAAAAGAGATTCGTTCGGTAGAAACTAGGTTGACAAAAGTCAACCCGCGACCAACATTTCCCGTAATCCCACATAATAAGACAAGACCAGTGTCGGAAAACAACCCCCCCGCCCAAACTGTTCAACAACTTGCTCCCCTCCTCGTGGACCAGCCAGCCAGACCTACCCAACTAAAGACAAAGATTTTCCCAACTTCATAGTCCATTTGAAACGCAGACATTCAACCCTGCATGTTAGCTTGAGAATACAGGTCAAAGTGTGTAATTTGAACCATAATTCTGTGTCTCGAGGGCCAATCAGTTCGCAGATTGTCCTCTTTCTATATGCAAGCAGGAACAAGCTTCATTTCTTTCACATCATGCATCACCTAAGTTCAAATAAAGTGAAGGGAGAAGAGAATGGAAGGATGGAGGAGTTCATTCAAAGTCATCACACAGAACAAACTATGCTGCAGGTACTGAGTGAGTAGTATCAACTAAGAAAAATTCATCTCGAAATCCCATTTTACTTCCTGAACTGTTTATATGCTAATCAGTACATCAAGCTCTACATGGAACCGAATCATGAGAGTAATACATAGGAAGGGAAGACATTTAGCAGATGTAATGTCACCACAAGAATAAACAAATTCATCTCCTCACGAGGATCGTCTCCAGTGAAAGAGCACCCGAAAGGGGAGGGGGAAAAAACCAGAAAGATAACCAAACCTTTACATGATCTGCTGTTTGCTATGGAATCAACCAGTGAAACCCGTGCGTCGAGCTCAAAAACTTCTGACCACGATCTGCTGCTAAAAGCACCGGTGGCCTACACTGAGGACTTTGGAAAGAAAAAACATGGATACCCCTTCCTACACTACGTTTCCGATTCCTCTGGGACAGTGGACAAAGCATCCGCGTTCCCAAAGGAAGGACTAAGGAATTTGGCAACAAACGCCCACATCTTGTAGACATCCTCAAAGTTGGTCAGGAAACCAAGCGATGCGGTAACAACCTCAACTCGGAAGAAAGCATTCTTCCCTCCCTGGAATCCGTTCGCCATTGGCTTGCACAAGGCCATAGATTCAGGATCGAGAGACCCAAGTCGCTGTTTTGGGCCATCTACCATCCGTATGTGGCTAAGAATTCCGACCCCTAGCGATATTCCATTCTTCTCAGCCAGCTTCTGAACAATTTCTGGGTGGACCCACCCTCCTCCTCCGCTGTCTCGTATATTGAACGCCACAGCAGCGCCTCTCTCGTACTTAATCTTGGGGCCATATATTTGTACGAGGGGGAGGGGAACTTTAACGGCACCCTCTGAATTGGGTAACTGCAGTTGAAGTAAGGAAGTGACAAGCCAATTGATCAAAAAGCGTAGTCTTGAAGTGGTTTTGTTGAGACCCAACATGTTCACATGATCAAGATGCCGGCAGATTATCTCTGGCTCTCGTCTTCCCCACTCTTGCCCATCTTCATAGTCCCCATTACTCAATGACTCTTCATCACCAAGATAAGTCATGGAAGCTTCCCCTGGATGATACAAGTTGCTCGAGCTTCCTGTGTGGTTGTCTTCCACACTGAAAGATACCCTGCGACCCATGCTTGCAAACCTGTTGCTATCTTCTAATATGGAGAATCTACTTCTTTCTCTTCCACCCAACAGTCTGAACTCACCCTCTGTCTCTCTCCTAATAGCACTTTCTTTCACTTCTCGGCAAAAGTCCGATTTCAACGAACTCTCCACTTGGCCATTCTGGAGACCGTGCAACTGACTGGATTTGAATCCATTTATGCCGGCGCTCAACTTGGAACCATTCAACCCAGGTTCGCTTTGGATTTCACATTCTTCCTGAATCTCCCCTGAATGATGGGAGGTCGCAGAAACTTCCCTGCTTCCAACAGCAGACTCTAGTTCTTCCTCTTCAGGAATTCCCTTCACGCGATCCAACTCCTGCGACACTGATAGCACAGCTGCATCAAAAGACAACACGGGATCTTCCTGCAGTCTGAGATTGACTCTGCGCTCATCGTAGATAGGGCTCATGGATATCTTTGATGCAGGCTTGGGTGAGACACGCTTATTGTTTCTCCGGACAGAAAGCCACGACTGCTGCAATGGTGGGCTTGCTTTGTGCCTGGTAAATTGGCCAGAGTGGTCAGAACCAAAGGGACTTTGACCTAGGTCGATCCAGTATGAATTGTCAGAAGAATCATCTTCACTAAATATAGGACTCTTCATGACCTCTCCAACCGAAATGCTCTCCGTTTCCTCAAATATGGTGCTTGCCCCATCCCTCTCCGAACTGTTATCTTGCTCCATCTCAGTCTCAAAGACATCTCTCACTTGATTGGATGTAAAGACGCCCGAAAATGCAGGCATACTTGACCCACCTTGCGCTTCAGGCGTGGGTTCTTCTTTACCATTCATCACTTCATCTTCGAATCCCGCAAATACATCAAGACCATCCATAGAATCACTCAAATATTGAGGAAACACAGGGACGATCTTGACCATTCCAGTGCCAGTGCGTCCAGACTGGTTTTGCAGGCTAGCCATCACAGACTTTTTAATCAAGAGGCATCCAAATCCCGTCGGGTCAGCCCCAAACACCCTGTAAAATGACGTGATGATAAAATCTGGTCGGAAGAGGGAGAGACCAAGAGAATCCATGTCCTTGGGACCCAATGAACCGGCATCAAGTAATACATGCCAATTGTTCTGCTGGGCAAGTGCCATCCACTGGTAAGAGTACTTGGCACCAGTTACTCTAGACTGAACAGGAAATACAAAAAGCCCAGCCGCAGAATCCTTCTTCCTCCTTTTCTTGATTGATATTTGCTTTCTCAGCTCCCTGGAGCAAAGTTTCAAAGTAGGCCATTTGAACCAGGCACTATGTACCTTAGCACCTTTTTCTTTAGCACTCTGAGCCATCCAATTGACAGATTGGCTCTCATGATCGAACATAGTCAACAGCTTCTTATTCGTATGGAAAGGATAAGACTCGGCCAGCAGCTTAAATGCAGACCCTCTACTCACGGTAAACACAAGTCCATACTCATTTTCAGGAATATTCAAGTAATCCATGATCCTAGTCTTGATATCATGTTCTGCACTACCTTTCTCAGCCCCACCATACAGAGCATGGTTACTCAAATTCGCCGTTATCTCGGACAAGGTAAATGCTGACGACTCCCAATACTGCTGGGTCTGAAGATAAGAGAACAACCCGAATCCACAATAATCCAGACATACCTTGGCGAAAGCTTCGGAGAGTTGTCCGTACTCGTTCGATCTCAAATGGTCGATTCTCTCAGTGGACTCGAACTTGGGGTACATTGTGAGGAACAAGTTGAACGCTTCCGTTAGGTCGGGAATCGAGTCCTCGCTGCCGTAGATGCGCTCCGCAGCGAGGGCCGTGGCCCGCAGGAATTCCTTCTGGGCATGAAGCCTGGCGAGAGATCTTGATCTCCCGATGCTGTTGTCCTGATTCAGGGACTCAGCATCGATGTCTTGGGACTTCTTGAGGGACCCATCTTCAGAAGCTTCTTCCAGAGCCTCCCTAAGCTTGTTCTCTTGCAGCTGGCGCAGCGTCGACGGCTTCCGCTTGCCGTCGTCGAAAGCAGATCCCTTTCTCCTCCTGCTTCTCTTCTCCAAGAATATGATGGCTGCACAGTGAGATATAGGCTTCCATAGTGAAAGATGCATGAATGCTTCCCCACCAGTACACTCAACACTGAGCTGACAGTGAAGAAGAAGAGGAAGAAGGAGAGGAGGAGGGAAGAAGAAAGGGGAAGACCCAGTATTTTTCTCAGGTTCAAACCAGAACCCAACTTTTATTTCAAGTCCGAAGTGAGGGCTGAAGATCAAAAGCAGATCCGCCAATTTCAAATCACAAAGAGAAAGCAAAAGCGAGAGGGTCTATGAGATTCCCAGGAAAAACCAAGTCTCTCTCTCTTTCTCTCTCTTTCTCTATCTCTCTGCTTTTCAACTTCAGCTACCCAAACAGAGAGACACCATACGCACGCCACTTTAGCTCCAGCTGATAACTGATGAGAGAAGCCCTCCCTCCGCTTTACGACCTGAAACATTTCAAAAAAAAAAACAAGCAGAGTCACCCAAAGAATTCCAGCATTAGTATCCTTTGAACACTTTTCTTTTTTTTCCTGGGCTAACCAAGCCACGACTTTAAAGCGAGAAAAATTAAAAGAGAAAAAGAAAAGGAAAGAACAAAGCGGGGTTGGAGAGGGGGTTTATCTTAGTGAGAACCGGACCTTTATTGCTCTCCATCAGAAGCAAACATTAGCTTCTTTAACACCCCCTTCAAAGGCCGCCCCCCCATAATTTAAGGCGCTGTTCTTCGAACAGGAACTCCACCGGAAACGGAGGGACGCTCGCGAAATCTTCAGACCGGCGCTAGAGGCAGATGACCCATCAATGCCCCTCGACGGACCGGAGCCCAACGACGGCGACGGACTCGAAAAGAATCGAACTTGCGGGGAGAGTCGTTCGCGAGGGGGAAGAGGAGGAAAAAAACAGAGGAGACACGACCCGCAAAGTCCCAAATTTTTGCACGTCCTTCGATGGGAAGTGGAAGAGCAGCGAGAACAGCTCCAACGACTCCACCTCCCCTCGCCCCCGCAATCAGTAAAATCACCCACCAACCTCCTTCTCTCTCCTTCTCTCTCTCTCTCTCTCTCTCTGCGCGACTGTGGACTGTTCAGAGCTGAGAGAAAAGTGGAAAAAAGAGCGAATGCGTTTTACAGCAATCGTTGGAGATGGCAGGGGAGGAGAGAGAAAGAAGAGAGAGAGAGAGTCTCATTAAATTTCATCATTTACGACGGGCGGAGGTCAATAAAGACATTTCAAGCATTCAATGCTCCCTGTTTCCTTTTGCACTACCCCCACCCTCCCTCGCCATTATTACGCATCCCCTTCCTCCTCCCTTTTCCCCATTTTGCCGCTACGCTCTTTTTTCTTTTTTTCTCCTTTTTTTTATTTAAAAATAATAATAATAATAATAAAACAACGTACGTACCCAAAAAGCCGTAAAGTGACCCCCCTCCTCTTGCCCGATTGATTATCTCGATTAAAAATTCAAACTGAGGCTGTTGACTTTGCGTCACCAGAAGTTGGGAGAAGGTTCGCTGTACATTTGCGTTGGTCAAGTTTCATATCCAAATTAACTTCAGTGATTTTCTGGACTTTATAGGATATTGATTATTAGCGAGAACCCATTACATAAGAGGAGTGAAAAGCAACAAAAATAAAAAAAAATTACTCTTGAGTCCTTACTTTTTACTCTGAATTTTTGCTTGTTTGTTTAAATTCAAAAGATCGAGGGACCGAAATGTTGAAAATATAATTCGACTTTCAAAAATTTGTACATTCAATGAGATCTTGCAGACAAAGATAACAAGGCATTTAAGATTTATAATTCGCGACAAATTGACTTGAGATTATTATGTTTTCTTATATTCTCGACAGAAAGTCAGTTGACACTGAATATTTACAATTTCAAAACATCAGAAGAAAACTCGACATGGAAAAAGCGGCATGTTGTTCGAACATCAATTCTCAACGTGATAGGCGGGCGGTAGAATCCAATCACATCACTATCGAGATTACACAACGAGCCGTTGGAACGAGATAAGGTTAAGGGAACTGGAAATCCTTCCAGTGGTATCATGTTGGGGGGGGGGGTGCGTGTGGCTTTGAAGTATCTTCCACCAACATTAATGCGAGGACATGGACACGGTCGCGGTGGATTCTTCCGTCGAAGGCAAACTTTTTTTTTTTTTTTTTTTTTTTGGGCTTGTCGAAGGCAAGTTGAAGGGACCGTAATTGCTGTTACTTCGACATGGGGATGGGACGGAAGAATCTCATTTAATACGGCACTAGTAGGTTTGGACAACTGACGGGGCAAAAAACACATTGAATGCCACCTCCCATCCATCCCCCGAAAACCCTAGTGGCTATTCGGACCGTGGGACCATGGGCATTTTCGGAAGACTAGGCTCGAATTATTGAAGAAATTTTTATTTTATTTTCTCGAAACCCTCTTGCCTAATTGGACGACTCCTCCCATTATTAGCACGTAAAATAATTTAGGACTCCTTTTTATTATTATTATTTTTGTTTTTTGTTTTTTCTTCCCGTTTTTTCAAAATATAATTTGTTGGTGAGGGATTTTGGGGGGTTTCTTTTCTATTGGACTTTGGGGAGGAGAGAGAGAGAGAGAGAGATCTTCACTTGGTGAGTTGTCGCCATTAGCAGCAAAGGCTGGTCAACCCAACTGTTTTGAAAATAATAAAAAATCGATGACAACTAATTTGGCTGGATGCGCGAACTTAAAATAGTAAAAGAGGGGTCAGACATGATCTTGTTTATTTTAATTTCTTTGATGCATAGACCGGGAAAGCACGTGGGAGCAAGTTTCGCAGGGGTTGAGGTAGGCTGTTCGCTGTTCTTCCGATCTGGCTATTGTTTAAGAGCGTCGAATCGATTCATCTGCTAAATATGATTGAAAAATAATCATAATATTTAGAATATGAGGAAGTGATTTTCTCGCAATCTGGTATAAGTAGACCAATTCATGATTCTAGATGTGCGATCTCCAACCGATTCGTTAACTACATCAATTTTATTGAGCAAAAGTGAGGTCTAAAGAATATTTATAAATTTTCAAAAAGAAAATCTCTTAAGAACCTTTCGGGAGACTCTGCTCTTAACTTGCACTCGTGATCATCATGCCTAAGCACACATCTTTGACCTTCGCCATTGATTTTCAAAAATCCCTTATGCTTGTCAGAACACTGCATCACAGGACCTCGACTCATTCATGATTCTATGCGTTGCTTGCCTTCCTTCTCCATATTCGATGTTGGTGAGATTGATAGCCCCTCGAGGAGGTTAATCCAATTCTCTTCTTGACGAAGGAGATACATAGTATGTTTGTGGCTATCAAACTTGAGAAGTTGAGCATGTTTTATCATTTTATTAATAAGGAAAAAATTATCAAAAATCTCAAATTATACCCATTGTGATGCATTTATTTTTAACTTTTTTGTGACATATTATACTCACTATAACACATTTATCTTAAATATTTTCTTATTTTTTATCATAAAAAATCCCAAAACTTGTATCTATATAAAATATCTACCATTTCATCAAAATTTCGTGAGATGATTTTTAGCTAAAGTAGCATGATATTTGTGTAGACAAATTTTTAATGGTGTCTACTAACAAAATCTTGATCAAAGGGTAAATGTATTACATGGATCCAAATTTGAGATGTTAGTGTTATAGAAAAAGAAAAAGTTCAGAAGAAACGTGCTGCAAATAATATAATTTGAGAATTCTTTTTGGGGGGTTTTTCCCTTGTTTAATAACCTAATAATACAGGAGTGGAGTATAGACGTAATATTGAATGGTGGGGCGGGGTCAAAATTGGGAATCCGGGGTGCGACGTGGTGGAAGGCAACGGGATGTTGGGGGGAGAAGGGAGGGGATAGAGCATTGGATTCCGAAAACTCGAGGAAGAGAATCTTTCTCTCTCCCTCTCTCCTTCTCCTCATCCTCGTGCGTCGCGTTAAGTTCCGTTAAACGACAAAAGAAAGGAGGTTCTCGTTTTCCATGGTCGCGTCGTTTCGGCCTCTCCGTCTAATTTCTCGGGCGGGCAGGAGAAGGGTCAATGGAGCGAGAAGAAGATGATGATGATGATGAAAAGGACGAGAGAAAAACCACGACCGCTTTTTGACCGAGCCGAGGGAACGAGGAGGAGCGGCCGGGAGACGACGGTCAACCCGATGGTCCCGTTCCACCGTTAAAAAATCTCGTTCTCCTTCCTCGAGGTTGCGAATCCGCGAGGGGGTTTGACCTCTACCCTGTTTCGTTAGGACGGCCATCCTCGCGCGCGCGCGTTGACGCGGAGGAGTCGTGCCCATCATTAGCTTCATTCCGGTCATGCGCGCTACTACTACTTCGCGTGAGGACGCTTGAGTTGTGCTTACGGAATTGATTTTTTTTTTAAAAAATTTCTTTCGTGTTTTTCTTTTATTTATTTATTATACGATATTTTTCTTGCCGGTCAAATAGCAACGGAGCAGGACGATATCCTTGGAATGATCGAAAGGCAAACGGTGGAATTAAAGGATTGACGTCTCTAATTTTTGGGTTCTTATGCTCTGGGTCTGCGATTCTCAATGGGGAATTTCTCGATTAGAGTGTGTAAATTTGGTTCGCGATATATTTTCTAAGAAAAGTAAAAATAAAAAATTATAAGGCCATTGTGTTGGTATCAATTTGATTATAAACTTCTTAATTAGATCAATTTAATCTCAGATATTTTCACATTTTGCTGATTGAGTATATCCAACCAATTTAGGTCGAAAATTACTGACATGAACATCGATGGTGCTATATAACACAGCTAGTGATGGCATAAACATTTTTTTTCTTCTCCCTTTTCTTTCTACTAGTGACGGCACAAGCTGTACCCAACAAGGATTGAGGGAAGCCAAGGTCACCCTCGTCACCACATGTGAGCCTACCCTCACTTGTGGAAGTGAGGCTGACTCTTGCTCAAGTGAGGCCATGCCTCGCCAGCACAAGCCATAGCCGACAAGGGTGCCTCAGTTAAATGAGGGCCACCCTCGCCACCACATGTGAGGCTATCTTGACTCGGGTGAGGGCAATCCTCACTCTAGCGAAGCCAACCCTCATCGGCCATGGCCTATGCCAGCCACTGGCAAAACAAAGAAAGGAAAGAAAACGAAAGGAAAAATAAAAATAAAAAAATTATTAAAATGTCAATGTCAACGCTAATTTTTAGGGGTGTACAAAAGAACCCGGACCAAACCGGCCCGGAACCGGTGGTTCCTAAAGGGACCGGTCCGATTCCCGGTTCCAATAAATTGGAACCGATGGGTACCGGTCTGGGTCCCAGTTCCATGGACGGATCGTCCGCCCGCCCGGACCGGACTTGTATTATAATAATATTATATATTAATTTTTATTATAAAAAATAATTTTTTTTGGTTGAAAAAAAGTTAAAATTTTGAAGCCCCATGTTTATAATTCTTATTGTTTTATTTGAGGCAACCTATCAAGAGAGGTAAAGAAAAAAGCGCGAGAACATTTGCGAAATCTCTAAGTAGACCATTTTTTCGATATGTGTCCAGTAGAGCTTCTTTTCTTCGCCCACTTGTGAGACCAATTCCATGGATCCACCTGGGAACCGGACCGGACGGCGGTCGGGTTCCCGGAAGGATCCATGGAACCAACGGGCGGTTCCCGAATCCGATTTTTTGGAACCGGTCCTTAGTGGGTGGTTCCCGGTTCTAGGGTGGGAACCGCTCACCCGGACCATGCACACCCCTATTAATTTTTACATGTAGAAGAACTAGTGTTCATGTCAATTATATTTTCCCTAAATTGGTAAAATATGAAAAGTTTTAAAATTTAATTTGTTCAATTAAAATGTTTTGAATTGAATTAGTATTCCAATATAATAGGTTTTCCCCACATCCTTTGATATTATACTACATCATCGCCAGAGAAAAAGATAGAGATTTCCCTTATGGATTGTAATCTTTTAAATTGAGTCAGGTTATCCGAACACCCCAATTGTTACATGAAAGGCCAAAAACCCACGAAAGCAAACTGTGCTACTATTAGGAATAAATACAATAATGGGTGAGTTTCAATGGCGGGCATCGGACTTTAGTGAATTCCGACATTGAATTCGAGCAAAAGGAGGTCTACGATCTATCCATGGCGACATTAATCTCGTTCGAAGGAAAAGAGGAGAAGAAAGAAAGGCAAAAAAAATTATTGAGACACGAGGCGAATAGGACGTACCATTCGAATTCATCACTTTTAGCAAGGCGGAGGCTCCTCCCTAATCTATATTGGCGGCCGCAATGATGCAACTGGAGAAGGTCTAAAGACGGCTCACGTGATCCACATGGCAAAAACGGTGATCCATTTTGCCATCGACAGATTCCATTTAGAAAAAATTTCTGATTAATTTGTCGTTATTATATGACATTGGGAAATTTTACAGGTAATCGATGGCATCACTGTTATTTGAGAAGAGATGATAAAATTCTTTTGAGGAAATATTACTTAATAGGAAGAATTATAGTTAGGATTTTCAATAATTACTAATATCGGAACATTAGAGATAATTTTCTACTTTTTGTTGAGACGTCGTGCTTAACGAGACAAGCACAAATCCTAGTCGAAAGCAAAATGAACAAAGAGTGCAAGCAACGTGCTAATTGCAAAGAAACTAATTGGTCCAAAGTAGAGTCTATGTGTTGCTTTTGTGTACAAATCTCAATCAAAGATATTGTTATTATATTCTCATATGGAATAGTGACACAAATGGTCCATAAGTTTTGGTCCAATGTAAAATGTCATCTTTAAACTTTTTATTTGTTCAATACAATCTCTAAACTTTAATCCAATGTGTAATGACGTTTCTAAGCTTTTAATTTATTAAACGTGATCACTCAACTTTAGCCCAATATGCAATACCAATTCTAAATTCATAATCTATTCAATATAGTTCATGAACTTTAGATAATTGTTTAATTTTACCTTTATATTACGTGAAGATGTTCAATGTTATCCTTCCATTAATTTGAAGTTAATGAAATTTGCTGCTTTGGTTTCCAATTTGATATGTTTAAAGGTTGGACAAAAAAAAAATTACACGTGGATTATTCATGTAAGATATTCAACTCAAATCCCTCGCCTAACCCCTCGCTGGCCTTTTCTTGTGACGGTGGGGTGGTGACAGCCAGGACCTACAACCTTTGCCCTTAAAATTAGCTTTCTTGTATTTTAAATTTAATTTAATTAATATTTTGGTTAAAAATTATGATTTGGGCCAAAACAATGTCATTTTAATTTTATATTTCATGTTTTAGTAATGTCAATGCCACGTAGTAAAGATAAAATAATAAATAAATAAAAACTATACACAAATTTGACAAATTTTAAGACTTAATTACATTTTCTATAAATTTTATGAATCAATTTCATTATAATAACAAGTTTTAGGATTTTCAGTATACTTTTAAAATAAATAAATAACATATAAGATGGATCTAATCGTGCACAAGTTAACATTAACTTTACGCGATTACTTTAACGAATTTTTTAAACATGCATAATCGATCCCTTTTCCCTAACTCACGTCACTACTCCATGGCTTGGAAGTATTGTTGATATGATTATTCGAAACGTAACTTGTACCCATTTTTTTTATATATATTCAATCCGATTCATCCCCCATGCACGTCAGACAACGCCAACATTTCCCGCTAATCTCACGTTCGAGTCTTCAAAAACCCTCCCAACAACAATCTAATCTAATTAGCATTAATTTTCTGTTCTATCCTAAGCTAAGCTAATAAGTAGGAGTGACGCTTTCAACTTTCAAGTTTCATACAGATTTTGCCTAAAATTTAGAATTTACCTACTAAAACATATTCTTTATTTTTTAGAACTTAGAAGTTACCTTACATATTTTGGAATCTGAAATCGGATAGGTTTTCATTAGTCCGATTCTTCGACTTTAAGTTTTACCCTAAAATCATACTCATTCGTGCTAATGAGTAATGGGCTGTCGTATGAAACAAGTCAATGAGCTCCTTATTTCCATCATTTCATGCTTGATCATATCGAAGTTCATCATCATTTGCTCTTAGCCTCTAGCCTTGGTAAGACCCCTCATTAAATACCTAGACAAGTCGACAAGCTCTTACATACAATATATATATGTTGGGTTTATAAATTAATTAAAAGATAAAACAACGATCTATGTTTGGGGGGCGCTTTTCAAGACAGCATGTTGTGCGCCGTGTTGTGCGCCGTAGTAAAGATAAACCCTAGAAAAAGCTTCGTTTAGAAGAACTCCCAAATCGGAGCTTTTTAATTCAATCAACGCCTTGATAAGAACAGGCATCATTAATTATGTCGCGAAGTAAAATAATGCGAGCCCGTCGCCGCGGCATGCATGCGTTCCTAATATCGTCCACGTCGGCATCGGACGGCGACCCTGGGAATTGTTAATCTTGCAACTTGGTACGACGGGGTTGAAATTAAAATTGTGGCGGACGTCGGGAAAAAAATTAAAATTTAAGGTCCTAGGCTTTTTCGCGAGTCTCCGCAAGACGAGCTGTCGGACTTTCTTATATGTACGCGTGAGATTTGGTGCATGATTCTTCACGGGAACTTAGGTAGAGATGCTCCAGAAGTTGAGTCAAACATGGTTAAGCTTTAAAAGTTTTGACAACTATTATTGCAAATTAAACTGTCATGTAACTGGAGTTGAAAATTTTCCGACACTAGAGTGTCACATACATCAGGTAGCATGCAAACATATTTGAACTCGAGTTGATTGTGACCCGCAATCAATTGGTGCTAGCAGTCACTGCCGTACCGTTAGAGATTGGAACTAGAAAGACGAGCACTGGTGCCGCTCCGACGACCACCGTTCCGACGCCACCATGCCGGCGGCATCCAACGAAATACACAAGCCAATGTCGCTGCCATCGCACGTCCCACCAAGTTTACCACTTGCCATTTTTCAAATAAAAGTACGTACGCGGCTCCATCTCCAGTACAAGGGCTGCTCAATAATGAGGATCCACCTTTTTTGTTTTTTTTGTTTTTTTTTTACCTCGAATCGCTTTTTTGCTTTTTGCTTTTTGGTGGGGAGGGGGTGCGTCCCTTTGAATTTGGCTCTTTCCCTATCGTCTATTCCCCCATGATGTCCGAAATCCCTTCTTTGCCCATAAATAATAATAATAATAATAATAATAATAACACAATAAAGTTCGTTGGTTCTGTGTCTATTTCCTTAGGCGATCATGAAGATAGTCTTTGACTCCTGTGGAGCCACGCCAAAGCTTTCGCGACAAAAGATCTCCTCCTCGGACGACGACGACGATCCTCGAGAGCAGAGAAATCTTGGACAGAAATCACACATGCCAATTTTTCAATAAAAAAGAGAAATAAAAGAAACTTTCGAAGTGGGGTCTTGTCTTGATTGCCTTTTGTTGACCTAATTGTCAATGAAGGAGTTGAAGCTAATCGACTAGGTTCCATTCATGAACTTCGCCTCGATTATTAAAATTAGGAAGGCTCAATACTACAACATGCTCTCCAATCTTCTTCTTTTTTTATTTTCTAATTCGCTTGCTGTGTTTTTTTTTTTTTTGGAGGACTAGAAAATTGTAACCCAATGGGCCTTGCCCACATATGCTCGACCAGTCGGGCCGAACCTTTCGAAAGAAAGAAAATCCACGAGATGAATGGTGGGCCTAGTTAGATTAAATATGATTTAAGGAGCTGCATTAATGAGTATCGCAAGACACTTTTTAAGGCTACATTTTTTTCTAAAAATATGATTAGATATTGATGATTGAACTAGAAACTCTACATTTAGGTATGAAAACTCTAACGCTCACCCTCAAGAGTCCAACATCAGAACTACGTCCTCAACACTCGAGCTCAAGTCCATTAAATCCAACCTACAACCCCTATGTCGGTGCATGGGTTCCCAATGTCTAGGACCGAGTCCCCTACGCTCAAACCTAGGTTCCCAATGCTTGTGCCAAGGTCCATTGAAATCAAGTTCAAAACCTTGGTGTCAGTGGTTCAAGTCTCCAACACCTGGGCTTGGGTTCATCGAGATTGGGCCCAAGGCCTCGGCACCAATGTCAAGCCCACAAAGGCCAATTATAGGACTTTATTACCGTGCAAGGATCCCCCATGCCCAAGCTTGGTCCAAAAGGCAGTGCTTGGGTCCCCCAGTGTCTCTGCTCATATCCCTCAAGCCCAAGCCCAGGTCCATTGAGGCCAAGGCTTAAATTCCCGATGCCTATGCCTGAGTCTTTGGCGCCTACGCTGAGTCCATTGAGGTTGGGCCTAGAATTGTGGTTGTTAGGCCCATGTCTACATAAGAGGACCCAAGTCCATAGAGGTTGGGATTGGTAAATCATTTACCGTAAATGATAGTATCTCCGACCAAATAAATAAAAATAGAGATAGTATTCCCTATGTTTTCTTTTTCAAAAAAAGAAAACTGTTCGATTTTTATTTTTTTTGGGTAGGCTAAACCGTTCGATTTTAAAAGTATCGATTACACAAATCACAGAGAAGTCAATGTAAACAAAGCCGCCAAACTTTTTTCCTTATTTGATTACTTAATAAGTAATTAAATTCAAACTCTTCTTAAATTCGTTAACACATCATTTTGCTGTCATAGAAGATCGAACGTATTACTCAACAAATCACTCTTGTAAACCAGTCTTATCAAATCTAGCAATACTCAGTTCAAAGGCAATTATCGTCCGGGTTCGGCACGGCCATTGCTCGAGCACATTTATGCCGCATTAGGATATCGCCGTCGATAATCTCGAAAGTTACAGCAAGAACAGAGTAAATGTTTGAATAAGCAAAGACCTAATGGGGCACGTTATTATCAGATGCACAACCTGCTAAAAAGATCCAAAAGATTCCTGGATGATGGTTATCTTCTCGGACCAACTGCCCTCAAATCAAGCGCAGCCGCTCCGCAGAAGATGGCAATCCGGTGAGGGGGACATCATCTTGAGTTCAATTTTAGACGCGGAGAACCTGAATCCGCTCATCCCTAGGCTGACAACAACCGTAGAATGTACAATCT
Source organism: Corymbia calophylla (assembly GCA_014182845.1). Classification (NCBI taxonomy): domain Eukaryota; kingdom Viridiplantae; phylum Streptophyta; class Magnoliopsida; order Myrtales; family Myrtaceae; genus Corymbia; species Corymbia calophylla. The sequence continues at coordinate 10,724,380 of CM024698.1, read as the reverse complement.
AGACGGAGAGCACCGATGCCTTATCTAAACGAATATCCGTGGCTAAAGCGTGTCCATTTTCGCCGGGAAAGGCCTTTTAAAAAACAAAAAACATCGCGGGATTTGGCGAACATAGACTACCTCGCGGCGCCAGAAGTCGAAGGATCGAACTGCGCAGGGACACTGTCGACGGAGCGTCTCGTGTGCACGGCCGACGGCTTTCTTAGTTCTCGCCTGTCCGATCATAACATCGGGTCGCGTTCATCTTCGTCCTCCGTGAGTTGCAAGAACCGACCTCAGGCATCCCAAGGTGGCGCGGCCCTTTTGGAAGATGCAGGCCTGGCGCTGCTGCTCGTCGCTTGCTCTCCTGTTCTCCTCCTACTTTGCGTTTTCCTCTTGCCTGTCGACCGCCGAAGCGTCGCTGATCGCCCGCCGCCAGCTCCTGGCCCTCCATGAGAACGCCGAGTTGCCCGACAATTATGAATTCGAGGTCGAGGTGAATGAGACCTTCGCCAATTCCAGGCTCCGGCGAGCGTACATCGCTCTCCAGGCGTGGAAGGAGGCCATGTTCTCGGACCCTCTCAACACGACCGGCAATTGGGTCGGGCCCAACGTCTGCGAGTACAGCGGGGTTTTCTGCTCGCCGGCTCTCGATGACCCGAACCTGAGTGTCGTCGCCGGCGTCGACCTTAACCATGCCGATATCGCGGGAGAACTTCCTCCAGAGCTGGTCTGTTGGGCGATCTCGCTCTCTTCCACATCAACTCGAACCGGTTTTGCGGAGTCATTCCTGAGAGCTTCAAGAAGCTCACAATCCTTTACGAGCTCGACCTAAGCAACAACCGCCTCGTCGGACCATTTCCGAAAGTGGTTTTGTCCTTGCCGCAATTGAAGTATCTCGACATCAGGTACAACGATTTTGAAGGGAAATTGCCGCCTCAGCTTTTCGATAAGGACTTCGACGCGATCTTCCTGAACAACAACCGGTTCACATCCGCGATCCCTGAAAATTTCGGGAACTCCCCGGCCTCTGTCGTGGTAGTCGCCAACAATGATCTGAAAGGGTGCATTCCTAGAAGCGTCGGCAAGATGGCTAACACATTGAATGAGGTCATTTTCACGAACAACGACCTCTCTGGATGTCTACCGCCCGAGATTGGGATGCTCGGGAACGCGACGGTCCTGGATGTCGCGTTGAATTCGTTCACAGGCACATTGCCGAAGAGCTTCCAGGGCCTTTCCGCGATCGAGCAGCTGGATATTTCAGGGAACAAGATGACGGGATTCGTTCCGGGAGGCATCTGTGGGCTGCCGAAGCTGTCGAACTTCACGTTTTCAAACAACTACTTCAATGGCGAGGATCAAGCTTGCGAGCCACCTTCCAGGAGAGGCGTTTTCTTGGACGACAGAGGCAATTGCTTGCCTGAGCGGCCAAGGCAAAGGCCTGCCAGGACTTGTGTTCCGGTGGTTAGCAAGCCTGTCGATTGCAGCAGATCCAGATGCAGAGCTCCGTCGCCGTCGAATCCGAAGCCTCCAGCTTCAATGCCATCCCCTCCCAAGCACAAGCTGCGTCCACTGCCACTGCCTGTTCAATCTCCTCCTCCGCCTGTTCATTCACCACCACCTCCGGTACATTCCCCGCCCCCACCTCCAGTACGTTCCCCGCCGCCGCCTGTACATTCGCCTCCACCGCCACCACCAATCCATTCTCCTCCTCCACCAGTGCCGGTGCACTCTCCCCCACCACCACCACCCGTTCACTCACCTCCTCCCCCGATCAAGTCCCCTCCGCCTCCAGTCCAGTCCCCACCGCCGCCGCCAGTTTTCTCACCACCGCCACCGGTCTTGTCGCCTCCACCACCTGTACATTCCCCACCACCACCAGTCTCATCACCTCCGCCACCGGTACATTCCCCACCGCCACCTCCTGTCTTTTCTCCTCCACCACCTCCAACTCCAACAATCATCCTGCCCCCAGAACTCGGCGCCCGATACCCCTCGCCTCCACCTCCGGCATTCCCCGGTTACTAAAGACAATTGCTACTCCGACGACTTATCATTTCCCCCGCTCACTTTTGACTCTGCCCCCGTTGGAATCATATGATCCGAAAGCGAGCGAGCAAAGCGTGCCCATTGCGCACAAACTTTTGCTAGATGTAGCAATCTATTGGATTATGATGAAGGTGCAACACAGCTTGAAATGTGCCCTAGGATGCACTTATAACGACACGACCATGGCGACAGAAACTGTAAATCTTTCGACTAGAATGATGTTCTGACCTTGAGAGTGTTGTTTCGTCATTTCTGATGTTCCAGGGAATACGTTTGATACTTGTAAAGGGAGCAAAACATGACCCAACTTGGTTCAGCTCCCTCTCTTCCTCTGTAATCGTATGGATGAATGAGAAGGCGAACTGACATTGATCCCAGGTGTAGTGACCATTTCGACATTCTACATCATTTGTAAAGAATCGTTTCTCGCGGACCATGAAAACAAGTAAAGGCACTCGGCCAAATGTTCGGCCTCTTAATCAAACTTGAGATATGTTGATACCTAAACTTCGGCATCCCATTCAGCAATTCATTGCACGGAAGATTAAGGATCGACCCCGACTCTTAGCAAAAATGATAATTAGATTGCATATAGTCAGTATAATCATATTTTAATCAATTGCATTTTATCGTATCGGCAATAGATGGTTCTAAACTTAGTTTAATAAACTGAGCTCGCATGGAGGGAGCATAATTCGGCCAAACCCAGGCAAGGAGAGCAAGTCCAATTTCATAAGGTATAGTGGGGGCCTCATTGAGCTTAATTGAATTCAGCCCATTGGAATTAATTAAGAATTAGGCCTTAATTTTTAAAGTCCATCACTTGGTAAAAGGCCTAAATTAAGCCTACGGATTAACCTGAGTTTTTTTTTTTTTTAATCACAGTATGCCACATAATTCAGAGGTCGATAATTCAAAATTTAAGAGCAAATTCAGAGAATGCGTGAAAAAAGGAGCAAGAGTGAGAGAGGGCTGTCGCCCTAATCCCTCCTTAGCTGAGACCTACTGGAGTCTGCCGTTGCCTACTGCCTCCAGTTGCTATTCCGAGCCCTTCCAAGGATGACAAGTTTTGCCAACTCTGGTGGCCACAACCTTGCTGCCTCTTCGTTATGCAATCAACTCCGAGGTTGATCTTTGCTATGTCGTGAGACTAGCCTCCCTACACCATGTTGAGCAGTCCCGTCACGACTCATTTAATCTCTAGCTTGGATAAGAAAAGTAATTCTTCTATGCTTCATCTAGGTGCCTAATCGATATAGTAAAAACTGATTAGTAGTGACTCCTGAATAAAGAATTTGAATCAAGTTGCAAATTAAAATGAGTTTCGGAGGCCGGAAATAAGTTTAGGTTTTATAATCCATTAGGCAAATCTTTAAGTGATTCACTATTAGAGGAGGTTGTAACAAGATAGGATCCCTATAATGCCCTACAAAAGGAAAAACATCACTACGGCGAAGGGGGTTTCTATAAGTTCTCAAAAAATCTTTTCTTAATAGAGATGGAGGTTATTTGATCAAGTGACATAACTCACTCGTCAATTAAAAGCATTACGCGTCTATCGCGAGTTACGGCACTTTATTTAGGAAATTATGACAAAATGCATGTGATTATGTCGGTTGGAGGAGGTCTGTGCCAACCCATGTCGTGTGAGATAGCCCGTGATCCAAGCATTAAACGGATGGTGTAGTGCCGTGCACGTGCCATTCGAGAGGTTGGTTCGAGTGCGGTTTCTTATTTTAAGGAAGCCCCAATCAGATACTGAATCCACAGGTACCATGTTGTTCGAAGGAAGGAAGGAAGGGGGGAATGATCATAAGATGCGTTGGAAATCCACCGAGATAATATTTTATCGCACTTAGTCTGTCCGGAACTTTCTTAATGATATCTTGTGGCATCATAGGGGAAACAGTCCGAGGGGCCCCGTACAATGGATTAACGTGGACAAGACCGCAGGAGTTGGAGCGAAATTCCCTCAGCGGGGGTTAAAGAAGAAAACACATCCCCTTCGCGATTCTCGATCCGGGGTCTTGTCAAAGAAATATCGGAGGAAAGAGGCGAGGCCAAGCGCTAGACGACACCTGCCGCGCGGACAAAAGAGATATTCACCTGGGAACTAGAGCTGTCCCGAACAGGGGCACGCGGATCGGAAATAGGGGCGTGCGCGAGGGGAGACGTTGAATTTTTGATTTTCGGAGTTTGCTTTTTTAATAGTTTTCTCACAAGGAAAACGGGAACACAGGATTATGAAGACGTGCTTCGTCGGTGGGAGTCTCCGCGAAAGGACTGAGGCGCTGAAAGGGACGTTGCAGAGAGCAGAGAGCAGAGAGAGAATCTTGGGACTGTAGGGGAGGGAAGCAGAGAGGGCGCAGCAGGGTGGCGTGCCGGTACAATTCTAGTAAAAGATCTGTACACAGGTCGAGGATCGAATCCGAGTGTGTCATCGAGCAGGACTGCGCAGCACTGGTTTCGGGTTTTGAGGGTATGGACCGGCCTGGTCGCTTCGCCTTATTAGTCAAAGCGGAAGAAAGAAAGAAAAGAAGAGAAAACCACCTTCTCCGTCCAGCACAGTTCAGGAGGAGCTCGGGGCTCCCTTTCTTTCCCACGACAAGACAATGGATATTTCCAAAGGGACTGTTAACGACGGTTGATAAGAAAATGCCGTGTAAGAAAGCGAATGAAAGAGGGCAGAGCGAGAAGCCGAGAAATCCGGCGCACGGCCGAGGAAAAAAAGAAAAAAAACGAAACAGAAAGGAGGGAGAAGGGGGTACGGCCCGACGCGCATCGAAGGCGGTGGCGGTGGTGGAGCACAACCCACCTACGAAATAATCACAGGAGCAGCATCATGCGATGATGGCGTGCTATTGAATGATGATATAGAGGGAGAGAGGCCCAATTATTGCTCCCCACGCTGCCCGACATCAAATCATGCTGTCTCTCTCTCTCTCTATCTCGATCTCGAGAAGGCGGTGCCTGTCTGGGCATCTGGTGCACGCCCAGGAACGCGCGCCTCCCTTTACTTCTCTCTCGATCCCCCCGACGCTCACTAGTACTAGTACTAGTAGTAGTAGAGGTACGCAATCCCATCGTCCTCGTCCAGAAAGCGCTTCGTCGTACGGGGGGCTGGACGGTGCTGTCTACACCCCACCACACGCCACCCAGACGCTTGGACCAGTCTGCATCCGACTATTCCCCGGCTCCCCCCTAAGCGTTAAACATATGACAACACCGCTGCCGTGTCGCCTCCTCCGCGCGCACCCTAAAAGAGAGAGTACATTTCTATTAATGGTGGCGCGTATAATTTCACCCACCGAGTCGAACTAGTTTAGAAAAAAATAAATAAAAAACGAACCTACTGAAATTAATAATACCTTTTGCCGAAAATATTATAATCCGTCTTTAAATGGGAGGCGGCCACGTGGAGGCGCCTAGAGGTGCTTACTCTACACCGGCATCCACTGGATTTCACTCCTGCCCCGGAGACCACGGTCGCAATGGAAACTCAGCCCCCTACCCGAGTCGAAGAAACCCCCGCCACGTGTCCTTCCTGGGGGAACATCGTACAGTGAAACAACCGCTTAAAAATGCGCCCTCGCTCCCTCCTCCGCCACGTTCTCCCTTCCTTCTCCTTCACGTTTCGACCCGACCCCCACTCTCACTCTCCTTCTTCTGCAAGTTTTCTTCTTTTCATAGCTCTCTCTCCACCACCTCCTTAGCGCGCGCGAGGAGGACAACATGCCTTCGGACACCAGCGAGCGCAGGCCTGCCCGGCAGCAGGCCGGCGCCGGCGCCGGGGGAGCTGGCCTGCACCCCCACCCGCCGCCGCAGACGGAGGCCCTGCCCTGCCCGCGCTGCGACTCCACCAACACCAAGTTCTGCTACTTCAACAACTACAACCTCTCCCAGCCCCGCCACTTCTGCAAGTCCTGCCGCCGCTACTGGACCCAGGGCGGCACCCTCCGCAACGTCCCCGTCGGCGGCGGCTCCCGCAAGGCATCTTCCTCCTCCTCCTCGAAGCGGCCGCGCTCGCTGGCCCAGCCTCCGTCCTCCTCTCCTCCTTCCAACTCCAATTCCTCCTCCTTGACCCAGGACCCCCTGCACGGGGAAGGCAACCCGGGCCTGCTCCTGGCCCAGGTGAAGTCCGAGGCGGGCTCGGGCGATCAGGTGAAGAGGAGCGAGAATGTGGCGGGGCCCGGGGTCGGTTCCGGTCACCCGGGCTACGCTTCTCTGCTCGGCTCTCAGGGGGGCCAAGGTTTTCTGGCTCTGGGCGGGCTTGGGCTCGGGGCGGGGATGGACGGTCTGGGGTTCGGGTTCGGGAGGGCGGTCTGGCCGTTCAGCGAAGTCGGTTTCGTCGACGGCGCGGGCATGTATGGGGGCGGCGGCGGCGGTGGCGGGGGGCCCGTAGCGGCGGCGGGAGGCAACTCGTGGCAGATGGGGAGCGGGGAAAGCGGAGGGTTGGTGGACGGGGATGGGTTCGCTTGGCCGGAGCTCGCCATATCCATGCCGGGTCAGGGCCTGAAGTGAGCCGTGGGCTCGTCATTTTGCTGTGCTTTTCCCGTGTTGGGTTTTGGAGTTAGCGGTGGCGAGGCATGGAGAGTCTGAGGGGCGGGTGGCATCAGGTTTTTCCTTTTTTCTTTTTTCCTTCTATTTTTTGTTTCCGGGTGGGAATTTAGGTTGGGGGGAATATAAGTAATAGTATTTCACTGAATAGGGTTTTTAATTTACAGTTTTTTACATAGGAAGAAAGTATTGTGATGACCACCGGAACTATATGATATGATGGTTTTAGCGTAGGCGATCGCCGTTCGGTCGGTCGGTCGGTCGGTCTTTTGTTTCCTTCTCTTCTGCGGTTTGGTCCATGACTGCCCCCTGTGTAAATCTCGAATTTGGACATCGAAATTGAAGTAAGTGACTCTGTTCTGTTCACTCTCTTGCTCTTGCTACTTGTGTTTAGCTCCTCTGTTTCTTGGGGGGGGTTCCTTTTGGGTTTGGTGCATCTGTGGTTTTGTGGGATTGGATGGATGAGTTCCCGTTTGAAGATTCGTTCAATGGCATGGAGCAATCGCCCTCGCATCGTGGCTCGTGCCTACAAATCGCGAGATTGATCAAGGGCATGTCGACACGCTCGAATGTCGCTCGATTTCAACTCGCGATGCCGACAATAGGAATTCGAATACCAAAAGTTGTTCGTAGCTTTGATATGATTATACAAGGCGGGGCATCGGTCCGCGGCTCGAAAACTTCCAACGGCAAGCGTCGTGATAACGAATACATTTTGTGCGATCGAATGCAGTTCAACGGTCTACTTACGTACGTGGTCTCGTGTGTCGGCCGCTAGAGCGGAACTTGGTTAAATCTTCTTTTCTCGAGTGTCGTGCAAATTCCACGAGAATATCTTGCCAAATGAAATGGGGACAATGAGCATTCATACGGATGCTGATAATGTTCTCCATCGTCCGATGAATCGACCGCTCCTTGTGAACATCCAATCCGTATTACGATATTAATACCCGTCCGATTCATTGTCGTCCTCGGGTGGATCAGTCATTGATTGCTCGGGGGGCCTACCCACCTTCGGAGCATTGATTCGTCCACGACCTTATCATGGCTTTGCATCCCACGGGCGCGAATGCACGGTTCGAATTGGAATAAGAGAACATCGAGTGATGATTGCTTTTGGATACCTTCTCTTTTCCCTCTCAAGAAGCATCCATAATGATTGCGCATCATCTCCCCCCACCGAACGCACCTGATTTGATTCGCGTAAATGCTCGCCACAGGATGAGCATTCAACGTTATACTCGATATAGTTCTATTCCACCAGAATTGCCAGCTCTTTCACGACCACTCTTGCATAGCATCATCGCCTCTCTGAGTCTTATGTAATCTTTGCGTTGGGGTGCGGTTCATATTTTCCTTTGATAGGAAGGTAAGGGAGTCCTGCTTCATGGTGAGGGGCCAAGGGCCCGGGGATCATGGGGTAGGGCCTCAAGCCACCATTGGGTTTTTATAAATGAGTCCATATATTATTAGAATTTTGAGCTTTGGCTTATGAATAGTTATTAGATATATATGATCTTTCTTTTGTAATTAAGAGATGCAATGGAGAAGTGCGATGTATTAAATATAGTGAAATCCTTTGGACAGAGTCCTAATTTAAGGGTGAACCGAGATAAAATCTAATGTATTGAATTCTCTTCTCATATTATTCTCTATGTGATTATGTGCCGAATTCTAACACTTTAGGTATTTTGAAGAAGACCCATGTTCTCACTCACCAACCTTCCAATATCTCATTTTTTTTCCCACAATATGAGATCAAAGAAGATACATGAAATCAAACCCAACGCGTGGCGAATATTAGGACTCGGCAGATGCCAACTCAGGGCCATGTAAGTAGGGCGAATATGGTTTTAGGGTAGAACCGGGAACTAAATAATCGGACTGGTGGAGATAGGTCCGATTCCAGATTCTTGGGAGCCCCGATCCAGTTTCCAATTCCATTTTTTTATAGGTGCCGAGAATCGGGAATGCAGAAAAGATACATACAGAAAATTATACTTGTATGAGCAGAGGCATCAAGAGGCGCCACGGGAAATATTTGAGAAGGCCATCACCATGGCAACTTCATTATTGTCATGATCAACATGCGGGTGAAATTTCCTTCAAACTGTGAGAATGGAAGTTTTTGCGCAAGAACTCTGTTTAATTTGCGACAGTTAAATGTTGTTTTTTCTTCGTTCCTTTTTTTGTATCAGGCATATAATAATACACTTCGGATTCTCTTCTCGGTGTTGTATAAGATAACACAAAAGAGCTGCCGTTACAGGACATCCTCAATTCATGGGATGGATCTTGGAATACTCAGAGGCCCATTACAGTCAAACTATGATGGTGGATAGTAACTGGGCTCACATAAAAGTTGGGCCTAAAGACATAGCCCAACAGGACAAAAACCTAAGTCCAGAAAAAATAAAATGGGGGGAATTACTCAAAAACTCCACCGGATTCCTACGGTCAATACACATTTACTGGAAACTTCTTAAATGTTACACATCACCTCCCTAACTTTTATTTCGTTACGGCCGCTCGTTATATTGCCCTTCATCTAGAAATATCTCGTTTATCACTCTGTACAAAAATTGAAAAAAAAAAAAAAAGATAAAGAAAATGGAGGACAAATCAACAGAAGTATCAACATATGATATTTAAACATCAGTAATAACATTAAGATGTCAAAATCGTTAGAATTTGATGAAATTATTAATAGAACTAGTAACATATTATAGGAAGAAGAAACATAATCAAGATAGAAGGAAAAGGCCCTCAATTAAAAGAAAGAAGTCAATTTACAAAAAATTGGATACTCATAATGTATTTTTAAATCGTGTTTGGATGCAAAAGATAATTGATCAATAAAAAGCAGGATGGGGCCATTTCCACCTTTATGACTAAATCCACTCCCGTTGTACTGCATAGTCAAAATCGACTTTGATGCTTTCCATGTTCGTACAGCTTCCTTCGACTATTTTCTTTTGTTTGTTTTTCCTTAAAATTTAAGCTTGACGTTACATAGAAATAAAAACAAACCTCTTCTTCAACATTCTTCTATAACAACTTATTTATCCATTATCATTTCTATCCTTACTTTTTGGCGAATTTTTTATTATTTAATTTCATCAATCTAAATAAAATATCTAGTCTCTTTCTTTATTTAATTTCACTGATCTAAACAAATTTGACCGGGCAAATGTGCGCCGCCTTCAAAATTTAGAGGGGCTTTGTGTAATTTCCAAAGAAAAGGAGGAACTTGTTGAGACCATTTCAACCAGACGCTATCCATCACTTTTTGTTTTTTTTGTTTTTTTCTCTCTTCCTGATCATTTCTTTTAGAAAAATGTTGACTTTTTCCAACTACTTTTTCTCGTTTACGCGTTGCTTTGTCTCTTTCCCACTCCCGTGATAGAACTCGAATCATAGCAATGGGGAGGGAATGGACAAAACCATTAAAAAAAAAACTAGAACGAGAAAGAAAATATGCTCCACTGCGATTTGAACATAAGTTGAAATCTTTGGGACGTGAGAAGTAAAATCGAAGATTGACTTTTATAATTTTTTCCCCTAGTCTTTGTTAATTAAGAAGAGTTTTCACGTGCTAAAATAGCGGGTCCACTTTGATCCTTAATCATCCTAACTAGATTAGTCATCTCCCTTAATCCATGAGATTTTGGTTGCGAGAGAGTTATGAAAGAGCATGTCAACATTTCAAGTTACATTAGTGGCTTGTTTTAGTGAACCGGTCTAATTAAGCTCGTGGATCACGTAGTTAACTCTGCAATCTCCCGAGTTTTCTTGATTTTAGGTGGGTTATTTGTCAAAAAAAGCCCTTAAATCTAATGTTCAGCAGCTAATTTAGTCGTAATTTTTTAATTTGACCAATTTAGTTTTAAAGCTCTGTTATTCTCGCAGGAAATGTGGCGTTTCTGGAGAATACTTTCTAAAAAGTCATTTTCCAAGAAAATTACAATATTTTTCGGTATGCAACTGAAGCCTGAAATTGAAGTAAAAAATATTTTATGTTATTTGGTATTTAATTTGATTTTTTTTCCATATACTTCTTTTGATCATTTTTTTTACTTTTATTTAAAATTTTGAATTTTTAATTATTTTAACTTTTCTTTTTCATTTTTTTCTTATTTTCTTTTCTTATTTTTCTTTTTCTCAACTGGTCGCCGACCAGCAAGCATCTTCGATTGTTGTCAATTGCACCTTGCCATCATCCAGTGACACTTGGGCATCATCTATCAAACGAGGCCTAAGCCTTGTAGCCTTTAGCAATGCTTAAGCACCATCGATCTACAAGGTGTGAGCCTCACCATTATTTGGCGACACTTGGACCTTGTTGCCTTTGGTGACGATTAGGCGTAGTTGATTTGGAAAGGCTTAAGCCTCGCAACCTATAGCCCAAGTCAATGGTAAGTTGTTGGAGTTGTTGCTCATATATGCTAAGGAGCATGTGTGGGCCTCGTGCCGACGGTGACTTTTTTCTATTGATGGAAAATATGTTTCCTAATTAGTTTTTTTTTTTCATGAAACGAACATTGAAAAATTCGGAAAATGTTTTCCCAAAAGTTATTTTCCATAAAATGAACATAGCCTAATTTTTTGTTAATTTGTTAATGTAGTCATTCTTGCCAATTTTTTATCAGAAATCATTAATGTGGTTATCGATTATGTTATGTAATACGGTGGAAATAATAAAAAAAGGAATATAATAGAAAAATATGAACAATTATTAAAAAATAAAAAAAATCTTTCACGTTAGTGTCGGGTTGATTTTGTCACGTAAAATGGCGGGCGGCCACTTTAGTGAATTGTGCTTATGATTGCTTAGAGTAACTATATTAGCAAATTATCAAGAGATGTAGAGTTGGATTGATCAAAATTAAAAAATAGAGGCTCGAACTAACCGTTGGTGCGCGACATATTCAAGACATTTTTTTAGACAATTTTCCCGATATCAGGGTCCAGCGTAAATTTGTCCAAGACCAAAGAGAAGCCAAAGACGAAAACGCATGCGCTGGCACCGTTGACGGAAGTTAGCTTTGTCGGGAAGTCAGCTAGCACTTAGCGGAGAACGTCCTTCCCCATCCCTCTTCGAACAGGTTGTTCGGTTGGTGACGTCATGCCTCCGCCGTTCACATAGCATCCCATACGTCACCCGAAACAAACGGGGGTGGGGGATTTCGATGATTGGACGAGGAGCAGCTTTACTTAGCTTCAACAACTTCTCTAAAATATATCGATATAACAAATATATAAAATCGAGGAATTCTCGGACGGACCGGCGGAAGACGTATGTGCTTACGTGGCGAGCGGGGAGGTTTCACGGTCGTGCGAATTCGTGGAATATTCAAATGCTCTGTTAAGTTTCCACGTGGGACCCCCCATTTATTTCGTTCTTTTTTGAAAATTGGCCCCCCCACATGTACCTGCTTCGTCCAATTTTTTTTGTTTTTGCCCCCTCTTTTTTCTCGTTCTCACCGTCATATTTGAACGGACTTCAAGTACATCCCGTGGCATTTAAGAGCACTCCGAGCTTTATACCGACGCTATTGTTCGGTTCGATTACGTGACCTGTCCCTCACCGAATTCACTAGATAGGTTTTCTGTTTTTTTTTTTTTTTTTTTCTGCCGCACGTTGACGAGCGAGATGATTGGCGCCATTTCTGGTAGCATCAAGTTGCATTTAAAGGCACCTCGAGCTATCTTGATATTATGTCTGTATTGATTATGTAACTTATCCCGCTCCGAATTCATAGGATAGTTTTTTTTTTTCCGACACATAAAGGCAGGCGAGATGGTTCTCATCACTGGGCTCTGATTGTTTCTAGAGTTTTCCAATTGTTTAAATTTAGCAAACTCTTAAAAAGATTCTCTTCGTTAGCAAGCTACTAATCAATCGTTTCTTTTTCTTTTTTTTTTGGAGACCAAAGATAGGGACCGTCACTCAAACTGGTCGTTAGGGTTGTATTTCATCAACCGGCCTATATAAAAGAAGGGCAAGAAGATATTTTTGATTTCGGAAAAATATTATAAAACTCAGTCTTATTTCGCAAGCTTCGGTGTCTCATTCAAACAAGGATAAAACTAGGTTCGAGGTGGATGCTGTGTAATGCCGATTTGGCCCTCACCACCCAGATGTTAACGAGGTATGGACGGGGGATATTCTCGTCTTTTGACCCGCTGGAGACCTTCCTGGCCTCTCGGGGCCAGCGAGGAAAGCAGCAGCCAGGAAGGTGCAAAGGAGCCCGACACTCTCAGTCAAAGTCAACAGCATTCGTGGATTTACCAAAACATCCCTGGCCGTCACCCCAATCCTCACACAGACCAGCCGGGTTCGTCCCGTAAATAAACCCAAGTTCGGACCCAGTCTCGAAGGCCCGCAGCCCAGCCGCCTTCTATTAAGCTCGTCATCGTCGTCTCCTCTGCACTTTCCACTTTTTTCTGCCATTTTCGCAACCACCGATCGCTTCCCCTCTCTGCTTTCTCTCGGTCCTGAGAGAAAGCGGAATCGCTCTCGCCTTCGATCCTTCGCCCCGATTTCGCCGTCACCCATCATCGGATTCCCCGCAAAATCCTATCTTGGCCCGGAACGGTAGATTTTTCGTCGTCGTCCTCTTCTTCGCTCCCCGTTTCTTCCCCCCGATCTCGGCTCCCGGGCTCCATTCTCCCGCAACTCCTCCAGCTCCTCGATTCGTTCCGTGGAGATGGCGTGGTTTGCTCAGTAGGGTTTTTCTTACACCTCGGTTTAGTCGACGAGAGAACTCTGTATCAAGTCCTCTTCTGGTTTCTACGAATAGCACTTATGGCGATTCGCGTTACCTGCGGCTACTCCGGCTACATGGTCCAGAGCATCGCGACCACCGCCGGAGTACGCCTCAACAGTTGTCGGCTCCTTCAGGAGTGCTGGGTCCGGTCCCGCGTCTGTTGCCCGGGCCAGAAGCCCGACCCCCAATTCAGCCCTCCGAGGCGGGGGTCCGGCTTCTCGAGTTGTTCGGCTGGCAGGTCGTACTCGACGCTCGCGGCCGGGGTTGTTGGGTCCGAGTGCAAGAGCCCGCTCGTGGTCGGGTTGGTCTCGCTGATGAGATCTCTGTCTTCGAATTCGTGTTCGGCCAATTCGATGGGCATCCTCGGGATCTCGCCGATCAAGGCGTCCTCGATAATCCCCTTCTTGGAGGGGTCGAAGTGGCTGCCCTGCAACGAGGCGTTGCCGGGCTCGGCTTGTAACGATGTGGATAAGGGAGGGACAGTGCGTTGGGAGAGGGACAGCAGCGATGGTGAGGGTGAGTGCATGAAGATGCAGGAGGTTCATAGGCACTCGGCCGCAAGGAGCGGGTGGTTCGCCCGGCTGCTCGGGGATTACTCCGAGGAAGCTAAGGCGGCTTTCACGGCTTTGACCGTGACTTTTATGTTCAGGTCATCCTTGGCCGAGCCAAGGTCGATTCCTTCTGCTTCCATGAAACCAACTCTGGATGTTGGTGACCGCATTTTGGCAGAGAAAGTAAGACTCTCCTTTCAATTAGTCTCTTTTGCCTGGCTATATAATTTATTCTTGTTGGGATAGTGGTGAGGACTGAAATTTTTGCGGCACTGGACCAGATTAGAGTGGTGGCAACATGTAACATATAATTTTAATGCGATATGGCGAGCATCGTTTGTACAGCTGTGGATGCAAATGGGTCTTTGGCTTTAGCACTCGAGGAATTTTGTAGATGATTATTGTATAGGGTAACCGACGACAGAATGCTTGTTGGAGTGCAAATTCATCCATGATTGTACTTTATGACCTCTTTTATAGGCTCTTTAGTTTCTTCCTTCCAAGTTAGATTTATGAACTCGTGGTGACTGAATATTAATTCCTTATATTATGATATTGATCTATGCATTCCACAAGGACTGTATCTTGATGTTTTCCATTTGCGTCCTCTTGCATAGGATTTGCATTCGTGGATCTGATTTGTTTTGTTGGTATTTGCTGTCTGTTGGCACCAGGTTTCATACTTTTTCAGAAAGCCAGAGGTTTCGGATATAGTAATATTCAAGGCACCACCAATACTGCAGGTTCCGTTTTAATGAGATTCTTTTTGGGTCAAATTTTAATGAGATTTTGAAAAATTGCGTGCCACCAAGTTGTGATTGCTCTGCAAAATTTGCACATTGCTTATTGGTTTTTTGCTATGTTTCTGGCATGCAGGAGCATGGCTTCAGTCCAGCTGATGAATTCATAAAGAGAATTGTGGCAAAGGCTGGGGACTATGTTGAAGTAAGTCTATACCTTCAACCCTGCACCTTTTATTCTGACTTATGTTTTTAAATATACTCTTCTGTCCACTCTCGTGCGTGTGATAACTACTATTCTCTCTGTATTAATTGTCCACTCTCGTGCGTGTGATAACTACTATTCTCTTTGTATTAATTCTGAATGCCTGGTGGTTTTTATTGTAGGTTCACGATGGTAAACTTTTGGTGAACGGCATTGCTCAAGATGAAGATTTCGTCTTAGAGCCACTTTCTTATGAGATGAAACGAACGGTAATGCTAATTTATAGTCGTACCAACTTAATTGGCTGATAGCATCGTACAATTGACATTTTGATCTAGTTTTCTGACTGTTTCTCATCAATTGCAGCTTATTCCTGAAGGATCTGTATTTGTAATGGGAGACAACAGGAACAACAGTTTTGACTCCCATTACTGGTGAGTTTTGTACCTTCGCTAATTTTTACTCCTTGTGTAAAGTGATAATCATGTAAATTGCATTAGGAGGGATACAGACTTTTGCAACTTTTGCATCAACCTTCTTTTAGTTAGTTATTTTCAGAATGTTAGGAGCTTGGTTCTGTTTAGTTTTCGTAGTTGAGCAGAGTGATTATCATTTTGGTTGTATATTTACGTATTCGATTGTCATTCGCTTGAGATTTGACTTATGCGAATTCTGACACGTGAAGTTTTGGCTTGCAGGGGTCCACTTCCTATCAAGAACATTGTTGGCAGATCAGTGTTCCGGTATTGGCCTCCTTCCAGGGTCTCGGACACTAGATATGATCCTCAATCTGCCAAAAAGGCTGTTGTTTCCTGACATAGCCTCATGCTCGCTAAAGGGCAATCGGCTTTTGACTCCTTATCTAATTTAGGTGGTGATTTTTACAATTAATCTGCCCTCTTCTGTGGCTCATTGTTGAGCATATATGAATATATTCGAGTCTTCCTTTGACCTTGCACAGGCAGCTTGCTTTTGCCTGTTTTTGATGGATGTCTCATCCATCTTGTGAATACTGCGAGGTAAAGAGAACAGAAAAAAGATCCAAAAAAAGAGATAAACAAAAAGCCCAAAAAAAGGGAAAAAGAAAAAGAAAAAAAGAGACTGATTCAATAGTTTGTTCATTGTTTTACCTAGCCAGTGCTGCATTTTTTCCTACCTGTAATGACATTTTGTTTCATTTATAAGACGAGTGGGGAGAATCTAAGTTTTGTGCAGTAAGTGGCACCATGTTCATCTGTGTATGAATTGTATAAACTGAGAAATTTTCCAGTGCGTTCTGTGAAGTGCATAATCCTTTCTGTCTGTGTTGATTTAGTGAAAGGAGTGATGAAGTTTAATCGGAATGCAAACCAAATGTATGTGCCCTTCCTAGTTGAAGGGATGCGTTCCTTTGGTTATTTTCATCAGAATGCTGCAGACATTCATATACTGCTTGAAGGGGATCAGTGCTTCACCGTACGTGTGCGAGGTCACGTTTTTTCTTCGAGAAATAAGCTTTAATTGATACTTTTCTCTAGTAGTTAGGAAAGGGTCTTCGGCCGCCCATGAAAAGAAGTTCTTGAGCTTGCCTCTGCACTTTTTCTGAAGCTAGAGATTCATGACTACAATCCATTCTTTATCCCACAACAACAAAAACGAGAAACAAACGAATGCAGATCTGAGAGGTATAACCGGAGGGAAACAGTTCGAGAGTAGTATGATAGTGGTGATAAAGCCATGGACTATATGACATGAAAAGTACAGTGGGATTTTAATGAACTTAGTTAAGGTAAATTTGTAGAGCCTACACTTTCATGCTAGCCTTGGAATTAGTGTCACCCCCGGTCGATCCCTTTGCTTTAGAACCAACAGTAGTCAAACTCAAACCGTCTGCTCCTTCCTTCGTGTCCACTATCTTGTATCTATACCAAGATGCACACAGCAAATAGAACCCAAAATTCACAACGCTTAGTCCTGCCAATAACCAGTAGAAGTAGTTCAACTTGTCCCGGTTCAGATTGTTACTCGCGAGCCATCCGCCGCTCGCTTTGTTCACCACTTGGACCACCACCGTGCTGAGGAAATACCCGAATGCCAAAGAGGACCACGAAATGGCGGTGCTCAGTGACTTCATCCCAGCCGAGCTCTCTGCGTAGAAGAATTCCAGCAGACCCACTAAAGAGAACATATCGGCTGCTCCGAATATTGCGTACTGAAAGCCAAGCCAGAACATGCTCATGGGCAAGGGCTCTGTGGAATCCACCATATTGTGGTGGATTGCCACCGACTTGCGGCGGGTCTCCACCACTCCAGCCACTGCCATGGAAATGGCCGAGAGCACTAGCCCTATAGCGATTCGCTGTAGATATCGGATTCCGGTGGGGATACCGGTGAATTTCCTGGCGATGGGGACAAAGATGCGGTCGTATATTGGGATTAGAATGAACATGAAGAGCAGGGGGATTACCGGGACCGAGGGGCCTGGGACCTTGAATCCCCAGATGTGGGGGTTCATGGTTGTGCTTTGCTGGATCGTGAAGGTCTGGAGCTGAGCCAGGCAAGTGTTCATGAAGACCGTGCTGAGTACGATCGGAAGCATGCGGAGCAGGATCTTCGTTTCTTCGACTTGTGTCACCGTGCACAGGCTCCAGGCTCCAGCAGTTGATCCACTACCGGGACTCGGAGCAACTGCTGCTCGATCCAAGAATCTGCAAATTAATTCGTTGGGTACCAAGGGTGAGCTTTACTTGCACAGGCAACTACAAGCCGCAATGTGAAAGACAAAATATTCACGGGGTCTCTCTTGGGTAAATGCAAGTTGCAACTCATGTACCGGAATTGGTCTGTCCGGGGAAGAATTTCATCGTTTGCCCCCGGTTCTCTGTCATGCACCTCGTGCAATTCATCTGTCATCGCTGGGATTGGGATACTTCTCTTCTTGATGGCAGCTACTAGTACCTGAATTCAATGAATACACATTAGGATCACCAATCTGAACTTGCAGAGACGATTCATGCTTGCTTAGGCACATAGCCACCATTTGAGACCCTGCAATTGTACTTTCAGTGGCTGTTGGGTCTTCTACCCGGATGACAATTTACTATTAGAGACATCGGACTGGTAGATTCATTCTCCAATTATTACTCATACCTGCATAATCCGAACGAGGGGACTTCCCTTGGGCACATTGTTCCTGTAGAGAGACTTCCCCATGCACACAAACACAATGGCGAACAGAACAGCGATGGTGCAGACACCGAAAGACCAGTCCCAGCCCTGGTTGGCGCCAATCCACACGACGAAAGTGACGCCGATAATGGCCCCGATGGTAAGGCTGAATAGGAACCAGTTGAAGAAGCTGGACAGCTGGGTCGCCTCCTTTGGGTCCTTCTCGTCGAACTGGTCGGCCCCAAGCGAAGGTAGACCAGCCTTGACCCCGCTCGTCCCAAACGCGACTAGGTACAGGCCCGTGTAGAGAATTGCGGCCTGGGTGCTGTCGGCAGCTTGGCATTGGTTCATTTGGTCGGGTGCGATGCCTTTGCAAGGAATCGGCCTCAGCTGGTGGAAGTGTGCTTGAACTGCTAGGAGGGCATACCCCTGTTTGTAAAAGCAATCACCATAATAAATGTCATTCATTTGTTTCGTGCTTCTAATAGCCTAGGCCTATTATTCAATGCCTTTGAATTTCATCATAATGAATCGCTCTGGATGAGTCGGTCTAAGTTGCATTTCATCCCAAACTCGAGTTCGATTAAACAGAGGATATTCTTGACCCTGCAATCTATTTCTTCTAGCATGTCAACGAGTATTAGGTAGACCATGTAGTTTTTCTTAACAATATTCTGAAGCAACGTCCAGAGGGGCGAAAACTTATTTTAAACTAAGACCACAGTTAACTTGAATATAAAACAGATGTTGACTTCGTTCAGCAAGCAAACTATTCTACAATTTTTGCCAAAGTTATCAGTTAGGCACCGACAGCTGATTCCTCCAACAAGAAACGATCATGACAAACCAATTGGTCAATGACTCGATCATATGTTTCCTCAGTTCTACCATATATTGTGTGTTTTTGAGTCGTGATTGGCTCGGTCTATCAGAATGAGTATAAGATTGTTCTCATTTATACAGATAGCCGGGCCAAATCCTTCAGAAACTACTGTCAAATAGAACCCTGTGGGATAACAAAAGTGAAAAGTTTGATTGATGTCTGTTACTCATGTCAACCACAAAGAACAAAGTCAGGTACTCAATAAGAAATCGAGCTAAGGATGCAGGGTCAATCACAACGTGAGAAGGGTCTTCCAGGCATTAATTAAGTGGTGTATTTACTATCTATCAGAGAGAACCCGCTCAGTATACGTGCATCAGTAAAATTCTACATTAGTGCACAGAGCCATGCACGAAAAGCACGTACCACCAACTCGATGCAGCCAAAGAGGACACAAGTCTTGAAGCGGGACAAATAGGTGTCGGATATGAAGCCTCCGAAGAGGGCTAGGAGGAAGGAGGTCCCCATGAGGTTGGTAAGGGTGGTGGCTGATTTGGTCAGGCCAAAGTTCATGTAACCGTAAAAGTAGGTCACCAAGCTCACTGCGATCGATATGAACGCCATGTTCTCTAGTCCTTCAGTTGCTGCATCAAAAACACACACATACAGTTGGACTCGGGAGTTGGAAATATTCAGATAAACAAGCTTGAGAATGAGAATCTGTGTATGTAAATTACCATATACAAAGAGAGCGGCCCGGTTTCCTCCTCGTCTCACTTCTTTCTGCGGAAGGGACTTACGACCCCTATACTTTTCCTGTCAGGACAGAACAAAAAGCACATCAGAAGAAAAGCCTGAGTGCTTGGTCGACAGTCTGACGCCAAGTATGCAGATGGTCCATTACGAAAGACATTGTTATCTAAAATTTCAGATTTTCCTAGAGTAAGCCATCGAACAGGGCATTATACTTTAGCAGAGTTCGATGGGAAGCTTACCATTTTTGAGGAGCTTTCAGCTTGCATTTCGAGCGAGGATGGGCTTAAGGCAGTGGTTGCTGAGGTGATGTGCGGACGCTCTACTTATGTTGCTTTCTCTAGGGAAACGTTTCGTCTATATATATAGATAAGAAAATGTGCTAATTGTCATTTCTACGTGCCGACAAAACCGAGAACAGGAGAGTCTGAAAGCATCTCCGAGTTTCAAGAGGCTTACCGGGACTCTCTTCGTTCCTTAATGCAAAAAACCTGTCGCTTTCACCTCTTGTACCAGACACCAGCCTGAGGTGTCCATTTTCATTTTATACAGGGTTTCATACTCGATCTCTATTCCTGTAGCGAAGTAAACTGTTTTGGAAGGCGCTTCATTGGTTGATTTGGTTAGTTGAGCCAGTGCTTACAGCATTACATTATTATATGATCTTGTCCTGTCCTAGAAAGAGAAGCGGTGGGACAGGCCGTCGAAATGATTAATCGTTCAGTTAGGGCGGTGGGACATGTTGGTGGAGCATTTCGGCTTGGTCTGAACTTTAATAACAAGCGTGCCTATTCGACATGAAAGCCATAGCGATGTTAGTTTATTTTCCAAAAGTACACGGACAAATTCAATTTGAAGTAAATTAGAGACCTTTCAAATTCTAATTTAAGGTACATAGAAAAGTTAAAGTCGATCCTTGCATAAACAAATATTCTTTGAGGCCTTGCCAAGCTTATACCATATGATTTCTTATGGTCTTTCATCGGCAACGAAAATGATAAAAGGCCGTCGCCTCTTTTTTTATATTTGATTTTTTGATAACTCAGGGGCACGGGATAAGAAGCTCAACTTTCGAATCTTATGAAGATGCTTAGAAGACAAACTATAATTCCCAACTAACCGGGATTTAGTGCCTCAAGAAGCACAACATCATTGACTCCAACTTCGGTTCCTACATCATGTACTTGTGCAGATGCATGAGAACAAACAAGTGTGCTTAAAATGACGTGAGAGTTGATCTAGAATATCGCGTGACTGCAACATGAAAAAAAAATGTTAAATATATGGTATCAACTTATCTTGTAGAAAGATCATTGCATAGTTATATATACTGAGAAGATTATATTATATACTCGATTATGTGTTTAAGAGATGACAAACTATCATCGTTTTCATTAAAAATATCTCAAAAGACTTGCCTTTGTAATTGACAATTCATAAAACTAGTTCTTAGGACCAAGAACTAAAATGCGCGCGACTGGCTCCCTATAATTTTCAGTTCGGTGACTGACCAACTGCGACCTAACTCATAAACGTCGAAAATGTTATTTCGTACAAAACCATGTTGTGTCATGAGATAGTCAGCGCCTAATAATGCTTGGATCTGTACCGATTCCATTATTAAGAGATAATGCAGAGGAACAGGCGTGCTTTTATATGACATCTACCACATTTGATCCTCAACAACTTCATTTTTTAAAATCTAGTCAAAGACGACTCACTTCACCTTCCTCATGATGAAGACGGCGGTTCCATCGAGCTTAGTCATATTTTCGTCATTTGTCTTCTTGCCCTGCCGCCCGTTCGTTAAATTATTAAAGAGACCTAGGGTTTTACTTTCCTTTCAGTTTATTTTCTTTTGATTGCCTCTGCAATTTATTATTACCAAAGGATGAGGTACATGTGGAAGTAGATTCTCTCCGAAGTCAACCCTGGTGCTTGCCTGCACAAAAGCAAAGATAATGAGAGAGCCCTATTATTCTTCGTATGGAGAAGACAAGATCTTGTCACGAATGGAGACAGAACTGAGAAGGGGTTGGTGAGGGGAGTGTATACCGTCCTCTGAAGGTAAAAGAGTCAGCTGGAAGAGACATGCAAACACTCTTCAAACGAAGACAAAAGGGTCATCTTCCAGGGGCATATAAACAATATTTGCAGAGGTGGTTAAGAGGGACCTGTCAAGAGACATGACCTACTTCCATGAAAATGTAGTTTTTGGCATTTTTCTCCTTGTGCTTTAGTAGTAAATGCAAGTCCATTCAGGTTACTAGCTCGAGTCTAGACCCGCCAAACCTGGCATGACGAAAAAATGGATGCCCAGAATCTGCTGGCCACATATTCGTCTTCAGGCGATCGGATTTTATTCGAATTTGTGTGCATTCCTCACCCAGATGTTGCCATTTGAAGGATGTGCGCATGGTGGACCCAAGATGGTGGCCGTCAGACTTTCAGAATGCCTCTCTTTTGAAAGTCTTCTCATCTTATCCCTGAGTTTTGAATTCTGCTTCCGAGGTTGGACGCCTGTGCAGAATCAGATCCTGATATGGTGATACGGCAGATATATTTTGTGTTTGCATTAGTGGACAAAAGGAACGGTTAGGGGTTCATCCTAGGACTGATCAGGCTTCGCATGCAAAATGATGCCATACATGACAATAGCAACATCTCTAACAATAATTCTGAGGAAAACATATTGGTTAGTGGGGATTCGAAAGAATTAGGTGCCGACTCTTTGAAGGGTAGGAACAGAAGAGAAGAAGGTGACGATGTTGATTTGACTTCACCAAACAAACACGCCCTTTGATTTCTCACGAAATTAAGAGATTCCTTTGGAGGACCTGCGACATGGTCATCATTCCAACACCAAGAACCATCCATAAGTGTCCTTCTTCTTCTTCCTAAAGCGTACAATCATGCTAGTATATGGAGCGTGGTGATAGTTTTGAGGAAAACAACGTTAGGGATGATTGGTTTCGTTTGGTTTTGGCGATTCTACTGGTTAAAAGACTGTAATCGATGACGATGAACGTTGTTGGAGTCTTAAAGAGAGTTCACTCGGTCCTCGGTCTTGAAACATGCACGATCCATGATGAAGGCCAGGCCGAGGCCACCGTGAGCTGCGGCTTTAGTTAAACCCATTAGATGACGCCAAAATTCTGGCAAGAAAGTCTCTACCTCTCTCTCTCTCTTTCTCTCTCCAGTTTCTTCCTATAACTGTAGCGGCTTTAGTCAAACATCTGATTAGAATGACAATAAGATGCCAAAATACTGGCAAGAAAGTGAAAAAGGCATAGTCTACCTGATTTACATTGACGACATGCGTCCGTTTACTTTCACTATGCGAACATCAGAATAAAAAGAGCACGTTAAAAGCAGAAGGAAGGGGAATAAAAGGAATCTAGAACACCCGCTCTTCTCCCTGTCCATCTTTTAACATTGCAGTGCGGATTATGGGAAAAGCGCCAGATCATGCCAAGTAACATGTCGGTCGCACTCATTGTTCACCTCTCTCTCACACAATGCGCGGAGATCCGATTCTTCTCTGCATCTTTCTTTTTCTTAACTTAATCAAGGAACAAGCCAAGCAGAGAAGCGCCTCCTTTCCTTGATAAAACACCAATGCAGTATCATCCCCCCAGCAAGCTGAGACTAATCAAAGCTCTCAGTAACGAGTGCTTCTTCTCACATTCACACCAGCTGCCGAAAAGATGGACCTGAGAGAATCCATTGCCGACCAGACCGACGTTGCTCTCTCCCTCTCCAAGCAGCTCCTATTGACCCAGGCCAAGGACTCTAACCTCGTCTTCTATCCCCTCTCCATCCATATCGTGCTCAGCCTGATCGCCGCCCACTCCGCAGGGCCCACCCAGCACTAGCTCCCCTCTTTCCTCAAGACCAAATCCTCCGACCACCTCCACTCCCTTGTTTCTCAGCTCATCACCATGACACTGGCTGATGGCAGCGCCACGGGCAGCCCAAGCTGTCTTTCGAACGGCCTTTGGATTCTTTCAAACAGTTGGTGGATGCGCCTTACAAGGCGGCCACTTATCTTGCTGATTTCACGACCAGGGTTTTTCTTCTTCTTTTTCCAGGTTGAATCGCAACCAAGGTTAGCTCTCGCTCATTTTTTGTTTTTGGGGTTGAATACGTGTGGGCTTTCTTGGCTTCTTGATCAGATGGTGCTGGCCGCTGAGTGATTGAGTGCCTATTATTTTGGATTTCGTTGTACTCTATGTACTGATCAGAATAACCCACTAGGCTGTTGAGGTGATTTGCAAGGTTAATCCGCTGGCTGAGAAAGAGAGCAATGGTCTTATGAAGGAGGTTCTTCCGGCTGGCTCGGTTAGCGGTACAACCCGACTCAATTTTGCAAATGCCCTCCACTTCAAGTGTGCTTGCAATGACAAGTTTGACTCTTTGAAAACAAAGGATAATGACTTTTTCCTTATGAAGGGGAGTTCTGTTCAAGTTCCCTACATGACTGGAAAGAACGAGCATGATCCTCCGTGCGTACGTTGGTTTTAAAGTCTCGGGACTTCCTTACAAGCGAGGGGACGACGAGCGTCCCTCTTCGTACATACTTGTTCCGTATACAAGGGATGGACTCCTAGTTCTCGCGGAGCAAGCGGGTGCTGGATCTAGTTTTTTAGATCGCCGTCTTCCTCACAACAGTGGAAGTGGAAGAATTCCGAATACCGAGATTCAAGGCATCATTTAAGTTTGAAGCTTGAGAAGATTTGAAGGAGTTGGGGTTGGTATTGCCATTTTTTGGGTGAAGGAGGATTAAAGGAGATGGTGAACTCTCCCGAGGGCGGAAGTCTCTATGTTTCAAGCAATTTCCATAAAATCCCTCATTGAAGTTAACACGGGAGGAATAGAAGCAGCAGCCGCTTCTGCTGGGTTATGATGCTGTGTCGTTACGATCATTTAGAATAGACAGACTTTGTCGCTGATCACCCATTCCTGTTCCTGGTGAGGGAAGATATGACTGATCGGTTCTTTTTATGTGTTGGGCGTGCGATCACCCGGATATCGCACGCCCCGATCCCCTAGCCGGGTGATCGCACGCCGAAAAAGAGCTTTAGCATTCCTAACTAGATAGGAACTAATATGAGAGGTTGTACGATTTACTGCATACGTTTAGATGCATTAATCTATCAATGCACAATTAGAGAACGTTATATCTTTTTGTATTGTATCAATCATCATCACATGTTCATGGACCCATATGGCTTCCTGTCTTTACCCCCAACGACTTGTACACTTTCCGAACTCTTTGTTAGTGGATTGACTTGACTTGACTAATGTTCAAGTATGAAGGGATAAATTGTGTTAGAATATTTAAATAATAAATCACACTTTTATCTAATAGCTTAAGTTTTTAGAACGGTCGGCTGTAATATTATAAAATCTCACATGGTATAAAAGCTAGAAGTCTCAAGTTTAAATCTTTCCAAACCCCATTGACCTCCTTAATTAAATTTCCACGTTTAGTACTTAGCAAAAAACCAGACTAAGCGTGAGGAATAGTGTTAGATTATTTAAATAATAAATCATGCTTTCATCTAACAATTTTTAGAACAATTGGCTGTAGTCTCAAAATCTCATAAAATCTCACAAATGGTTCTTGATGTTATACTGGAACTGCTAAGTGATCTCGATCCCTCTCTAACCGTCTGATGTCAATTGTCTCAGCACAATATCTTTCTTCGTCAACTTTATGTTTGCAAGTCCTCACCAGTCAACAGCAGTGTGGCACCTGAGGCCTCTTGGCATGACATGTTGGAAGAGTTGCTAAAAGAGGACCACGACTTTTTCCTTGTCAACCGTTGTTCCATTCAAGCCCCGTCAGTGACTAACAGGGAAAGGCAGCTCATCAACTTCCACGAGGGCTTTTAAATTTCTGGGGCCGACTTATAAGAGAGGGGAAAAGGAAAACGGTGTTTCCCAATGTACACGTTTCTCTCTAATGTCGAGGCATAGACTAACATCTTTGGTAAAGAGGCTCGATGAAGAAAGCGGATTTCTGAATCGATGTGTCATAATATAGCCGTTGGCAAGCTAATCTGTAGCACAAGAAGCGGAAATGAGTTGAAGCAGTTTTGAATTAAACCGTCAAAAAATAGTGATGTAATAGTAGAATAGAATCCATTTTGAAAAACCAGACTATCATCTGAGAAATAGGTTGTAAGAACGATCTAGACATCAACGACAGCTCCAAACAACTCCCAATAGTTCCTAACTCCTCAAAAGCATCTCTAACAGGTGGTTTGAAGGTGGCAATATAAAGAGAAGCAATGCAGCTGAAAAAGGATTGAAGAAAAATATAGAAAGGCTTGTTCTATTATCATTATCTCTCTGTTGATCAATTGTGCAATTAGTTGATCAAAGTCTTTGTAATCTTGCCGTGTTGTAATTAGTGTAAAGAGGAAGTATACCATAGTGAAAGTAGTATTTACATTTTGATATTGTGATCTATCTTGTTATAGAAGCAGTACATACTAATTGTAACCTTTTTTTTGAAGATTAGTAGTGGACTCCAACTTGAATTGAGGTTATTGCCCTAAAGAATGGTCTTAGACTTGGAGATAAAGTTGAACCACTAGAAATTAATATATGCTCATTACCATTTATATGCATCTAATAGTTGCCTTGGCTTGCTTGATACTTTTAGCCTAGATTCTAGTACCATTTGAGTACAACTTGCTATCTTTTGTAAGAAAAACATGTTTTAGTTTCACCAACAATCTATTCATCCATTTCTAGGTTGTACTGCTAGCTTCCAACATTTCAGCTTTTGTAGCCGTAACTGATTTAGACATTTGAGTCGTTGAGAATAATAATCTAGGAGGCGAAATATGGGAGTAATTCTTGAATCTATTGATAAGAAGAAGGTCATGATATAGTATACACTCGACAAGATTATTATGACTTCAAATGATTCCACAGAAGAATCTGGGTTTGTAAGCATGGGGTAATTCCCCTTCTAAGTTAGGAAAG
Organism: Corymbia calophylla; assembly: GCA_014182845.1. Taxonomy (NCBI): domain Eukaryota; kingdom Viridiplantae; phylum Streptophyta; class Magnoliopsida; order Myrtales; family Myrtaceae; genus Corymbia; species Corymbia calophylla. Next base: position 10,697,804 of record CM024698.1, on the reverse strand, counting down.
AAAATGTTGGTAGTTTGTATGTAAAACAAACTAAGAGAGAGCTGCCTTGTCTCACGTTAAAAAGAAATGAGTGCGTATATGGATGAGATTTGGCACAAACCAACAATCATTAATTTTTTTTATTGAAAAATTCAGGTTTTTTTTTTTTATAAAAAAATTAATTACAGCGTCCTCTTGAAATAGTGCAAAGTTACGACTATTTTTTATTTAATTTCGAATTTTCTAAAGTTTTTTCAAGATAACCTTTAAGAACATACCTGTTCATTTTTACAACATTTTCCAAATGGTTAACACTATTTAAAAGATAAGATAGAAATAAATACGTCAGCTTTTGAAATTAATCATGATCAAGTTTTTTCAAGTTTTCTTTCAAAAACTATAGTCATTATTTTCGATTATTTCTTTTGAGAGACCCCGGAGAAATGATAAAATTGCAACTTAGTATTCTCATCGATACTTTATTGTATTATGAAGGAAATTTGTTAGTGACCATTAGTAATGTCATGGATAAATAATTTTTTAAAGAAAGTGATATCATGTCTCTTAGTCTAACTACATTATTCTTCACAATCATTCATCATATTTTCCCAACAAAAATGGATGCATAGCACTATTATCAAGGTTGTAAGTATCATAATGAGTGGTGTTTGAACTGTTGGAAGCTAGGGTAGTGAAGAATCCTCGATATTCCCGTCGATAACCCCTCCGGGCTGATCTTGCCTAACATCGACACCCGATGTTAGTATCGGCTGCTATGACTTCGTCTCCAGTTCCCACGTTTGGGACGTTCACCGATTCATCCATATCAGCTTCGATATCGGCATCGATGCGAGTACCAACGTTAGCAGGTTCGGGTGCATTTTGTGCATCATCGACATCGGCCAAATGTTGATGCTAGGTGCATTCCTCGCATCATCCACATCAGCACTGACGTCTGTGTTGGGTGAAGAAGGCAAAACCAACTCCCTTCATTTTGGCAAAGGGGCAAATTTCTTTCGTGTGCTTCTCTCCCTAGCCGTTCCATCATCGAAAATCCTGTCAACCGTTTTTTTCCTTGAAAGAGATTTTCTTAGCTGGCTTTATTGCCAATGCAAGAATGTAAGATCACGAGAAATATGAAAAAGGGAAAAGAGAAGCTGATGAGGCAGTCGAATTTTACTCCGATTTCTTCTCCTTTGGCTGCGTTGGCGATTTAATCAGAGATGGCTGGATGGTGAGGCTTCAGATGTCCTTTCGGGCCCTTCCTTAGTAAACGCAAGCATAGCAAAAGATTATCCGCCATCACCTTGCTCAGAATTGACTCAATTCCCTCACTGAAGTAGTCGATGGTATAATAGGCCCACCAATTGCTGAATTGCAATGCGGCCTAAGGATATGGTTCGAAGGCGAAGATTGTATGCTGATCTAAGAGTTCTGCGGTAATTTCGGAGCAGCATATGAAAGGTACATCATCACTCCCCCTGTAGACGTTCTTCCTAGTGAAGGGATACTATAGAGAGTAAGGCATTTCATTCAATCATGTTTGTTTTTCCCCTCTGCATGTTTGCGCTAAAATTACACGGGTCAGAAAAATACCAGGCATGCCATGTTGGTTGTCACTTGAGATCCGAAACTTCAATGCAACCGTACTCTTAATGCATTAAACAGACAAACTGAGGATCGAGAAAGCAACACAAACTCAATCTTAGGTTTCGAAGGCAATGTCTAGAACTTTCGAACGCTCAATTGCGGGCTGTGGTAGTTCATGGTAAGAGATCCCAAAGAAGAAGTTTGGTTTTGACTTCATAGATTCCACGTCAGGTTACGAGAAAGTGAAGGTGCTAGAATAGGAAGTTAAAGAAAATCGCGTTTACTTGATTAAAAAGACTAAAGTGTGGTTCGGAGAACCTTTATTACAGACTACGCAAAGCCTATTCAAAGACTGACAAAGGAAACTTTTAGTCAGATACAGTGCATACATTATAGGACGCAACAGTAGATAACAATTTCACGTTTGAAAAGAAATAATTAATTTGAACATCTCTATAAAAGAAAAAGTTTATCTACTCGCAACTTCCCTTTTTAATCCGGCCAATTTCCACCAAATGCTGAATTCCAACAACCTTAGATGCTTTTATGTGAAATAAATAATGTAGTCAATGAACTAATTATCTCGATCAGTGGGCAAACAAACGTTATATTTAGACCCGTCAAATGGATGGGTCGGGTCAGGTTTGGGTCGGGTCAAAAATGATCCGACCCATATCGACCTATTTAATTTGTTTTAACCCATATTCATGTAATGTAGATCTAGTGACTCAGGGTGCGTTTGGTTCGGCTTTGGGGAAATGCACTTGGGAAAATGCAAGTACCTTTGGGCTAAAGGGGTTTCCGAAATGCAAATACCGTTTGGTAAATTTTGCATTGTAAAACAATTTTGGCCTAAATGCCGTTTGGTGAATACTACATTTTGCTAAGGGATTTTTAAGAAATTTTTATTAAAAAAAAATTAAATTTTTTTTTTTTTTTAAAAGTCATTTTCCGGTGGCCAATGTGGCCGCCGGCCACCCTCCGGCGGCCAGATCTGGGCGCCAGAGCTGACCGGCGGCCAGATCTGGCCGCCGAAAGGCCCGCCTGAGGTCGGGCGACCTCAGGCGGCGGTCGCCTGGGTCGGCGACCCAGGCGACGGCCCGACCTCGGCCGCCCGCCCGAGGCCGCGCGACCCGTGCACGCCCGAGGTCGAAAATGGTTGTCAGAATAATGAGTCGAAAATGGGTCGAAAATGATTCATACGTTCATAGTTGGGTCGAAAATGGGTCACACATTTTGACCCATTTTCGACTCATTATTCTGACCCATTTTCGACCCATTAAGATAAAACATGACTCACAATTTGACGTCCCTAATTATATTATGTGAGTTAGAAAATTCCGGACTTGGGATTTTACTGTGTTTACCTTCTTTATCTTGCATTTCGGGTGAAGGACCGTCATGAAGAAGAGACGTTTTAAAGAATCTCCACTCGTTGATCTTAGAATCTGATTATGTTATTTCTTATTAATATCTGGATTACATGTGCATAGCATCATCTCATTTATTCAACAAAACTCAATCGTAGGTACCCTATCTCATTTATATTGTACAGAAAGACCCTCTTTTTGTCAGTGACTTTCCAAGCCTCTCGCATGTAGACCTGTCAAATGGGTGGGTAGGGTAGGGTCGGGTCAAAAATAGTCCGACCCATTTAACCCGTTTTGACCCATATTCATGCAATGTAAATCTAGTGACCTATACTCGACCCGACCCGTATTGTTAAAAACCATTATTATTATAGAGAAGCCCAAGCCCATTCTAAGTTTTATGTTAAATGAATAAACTTCAAATCAAATTAAAAAAATTAAAAAATAGTAAATAAAATAAAAAATGTAAAAAACCTATAAATTGATTTCAAAGAAGACGGGCGAGAGGCAAGGTGGTGGGGGAGGAGATGGGGCGGAAGCAAGCGACGGAGGTAAGCGGTGGAGTGTCGTGGTCACTGACTCACTGGTAGGTCACCACTATTCACCGAGCTTAAGGATGACTCAAAGAAGAAAAACACACGTTTTACAGTTGGGTTAAAAATATGTCAAAAATGGGTCGAAAATTACTCATACCTTCTATAGTTGGGTCGAAAATGGGTCATACATTCTGACCCATTAAGATAGAAAATGACTCACAAAATGGGTCCATGACCCATTTGGATGCCCCTACTCACATGTAAGCAAACCTCATTTATTTGACAAAACTCAATTACAAGTACCCTATCTAATTCGTGCGCATACACAAACCCACACACCCACATATGAAACTTTCAAATAGTTGGGTTATTAACTATGTTAAGCAATATGAAAATTTAGTTCCGTTCGAATCACAATAAACATCTTCCAGATAAATATTTTCTGGATTTTCCGATGTTCATTTAACGAAGAATGAACTGGCCGAAAAAAACATTTTTGCATTAAAGAAAAAAAGTATTCTAAAATAAAGGAAAATGTTCTTCACTTTTCAAGTAGGGAAAAACATGTTCCTCATTCACTCTCTCTTATCGCACACCCTATTAGCTCTTCTTCTTTTTCTTTTTCTTCTTATTTTTTATTTTTTAATTTGAAATTCTAATTATTTTAATTATTTCTCTTTTTTCTTTTATTTTTTCCACCTTTTTCTTCAGCCGGTGGCCGACCATAGCAATGACTCGGCGACTATCCATAAACGAGCCTCGGGCCTTGCTAGAACGGCGAGCCTTTCGAGGCTAGTGAGCTTGAGGCTCGCCCTTGCGCTCGCCGATTTAGTGAGACCTGAGGCCGGCAAGCCTTTCGAGGCTAGCGAGCTCGAGCTTGCCATTGGTTGGTTGCTAGCCATCACCGTGGCCAACGATCGACCAAAGAAGAAGAAGGTAGAAAAAAAAAAGTAGAAAGAAAATTGAAAAAATAAAATTTTCATTTTAAAAATATTAAAATGAGTGCATGGAGGAAAATCAAATCAAATTTTCTGTACCAAATGGCAAAAAATATTTTCTAGTTTTCATAATTCAACTGAACACCAGAAAATATAGTTATTTTATTAGAAAATGGCCTTTTGAAAAATATTTTCTAAAAACACCATATTTTTTGCAAAACAAACGGAACCTTATATTTTTTGAGCATATTGCTCTATTAAGGTACGTTCTTGTTCAATTTTGAATGTGCGTTGATATGTATTTTGATTATTTTCATTGGTTTTAATTAGTACTTGGGGGCACTTATTAGCAAGATCTACATGCATATAGTCAATAATATATTATCACTGACTTTCAAAGCCTCTTCCATGGAAGCATCACCTCATTAATTGTACAAAACTCAATTATGGGCGCCGTATGACATTTATATTAATAGTCCATTAAACAAATATGTATTTATGAAAAGTTACATAATTTATTCTTATCATCGACTCTCAAAATTTCGTATCCATCAATTTTACAAAACGCAATTATAGGCGCTCTACCTCATTTACTACGCAACGACTCTATATATTAGATTGCAGCTTTCATCCTCTGGTACATTTAGCGCCTCACACACTTCGCGTTTTCTCACTTAAGTACCAAGATAACCAAATCACCCCAACGCTCCGCTAATTATAAAAAATTTGCATGGAACGCAAACAAGATAAATCAAGTTCATTTGAATCATTAAACTATGTAGACTTCATCATGAAATCTACATAATTAATGATTTAGATGGTGTGAATTCAAGTGATTTATTGATCATGTTAAATACATATATACACGTAGAATTAAATACATCACTGTGCGCGGCGTCCACGCACATGCAGAGCTAGGGGCACCATGAGTTCGATCTGAATGTCCTGGCGTTTTCCCCTAGGTTCGCGGTCTCCAGCAGTGTGGACAATAAAGTGGAGAGCCCTCCAAGAAGCCTCGGTTGCTGGTGTCGGTGAAGACGGAAGCAGCCTAAAATGGGCCAGATTGAAAATGCATATAAACCCATACAAAGAAAACTGATGATTGGAATTGAAACGGGAACTTAATAGAGTTTCAGATAGAAATAAAGAAATACTAGAAATGATTGTTTTTGTTCGTCTCTTCTTATTTGTTGGGTGCTAGAAAACACTGACACTTTTTGAAAGTCTTCGTTGGTGTTAGATGATACTCGATTGATACATATCAAAAAATTCGACACATGATCAATTTTCTTAACATTCTCTGATATTTGAATTCGAAATTCTGACATACGAGTTTGAAATTCCGATACATGATTCTAATAGGTACACGTTAATTTTAAAAATTTATAATAAATGAGCAATCAAAATATAAATATGTAAAAAATAATAAAATAAAAAAGAAGAAAAACTTAATCTTCTCTTCTTCTTTTTTCAACTCTTATACTCTTAGTATTCAATTCACCTTCTCAAGTTTGTTTTTTTCCTCTTCTCTTTCAATAGGCTTTGGCACGAGAGTTCAATATGTCGATTGCTTATTTTTTCTTTAGTTTTTATGGACTGTTGGACGGAGTTGAATTTGTCAGATTAAAATATTAAATGATATTAATAATGATGGATTAATGTTTTTATTATAAGATTATTTATTTATTTATTTATGAATTTAAATCAAATCAATTTAATTAAAATAATCATAAAAATGATATAAAAATATATATTTAATATATAATGTGTTTTAATATATTGAAATTTTTTATTTTTTAACATATAATATATCGATTTGTGGTGTCGTACTGTGTTATGTATATTTTGTTGACGTTGGTGCTATTTAGACTGGCTGATGAATTCAATTTATTTCAATTTCACATCATTTCTGCGGCGAAGAGAGAGTTCGGGTACGAGAGCATGTGCAGGAGAGAGAAGATAGAGGAGAGAGAGAGAGCGTGTGCAGAAGACGCAGAAGAGAGAGAAAGCGTGCAGCGAGAAGAGTGAGGGGGAGAAGAGAGAGAGAAAAGTTAGCCTAATAATTGAGGACACGTTCGACACATGTCGCGTTTTGAAGTATTTTTTTTATTTGTCATGCCGACACACCACATGCATGTACCAATATTTTCTCATCGCTTACGAGCTTAAATGGGAACGCTTGGGATGGTGTGATGGCATCTATAGAGCACGGTCAGTCTTGCAGGTCTACTTACCCTAGAGTCTTTCACTTCTAGGCTGTCAAGAATCTTGGTGTGGCTGAACGTGAGCACGAGAAAATATCTTGGGCATGGGAAAAGCGGTCACCCCAAGATTCGGGTCCGTGATGGCACGCCTTTTGAAACTGCTTTTCCTTCTTCCTTTCTGAGACTTCTCCTTGAAAAGTTGGGATGCGTGTCCCTCAAGATTCAAAGTCTTTCCCCGAGGTATTGTTAGCACGCGCGATTGCTATCATTTCCTGTGGGAAGCACCAACGTGCCAAGAAAGTGGAATGGAAATGCCGCGTAAAAGGAGCGATTGTGATTCGCTTCGCTCTTTAGCTCTTTAACAATCGACATCCTCTCCTGGGATCGCACACACCAGAAGTAATTCAACTCAGAACATGGCGTTGGTACCGATGAAGAGAAAAAGGGACTCGGACACAGCAACATCTTCCTCCACGGGTGGTGATAGGGAGCCGCTGGGAGCTGAATTTGATGTGTTCTTGAATTTTAGAGGACCAGACACTCGTCTCACTTTTACCGATTACCTCTATCACTCTCTGAATGGAGCTGGGATTCGCGTCTTCCTGGATGATGCAGAGATCCGAAAAGGTGAAAAGATTGGAGGCGAGCTTCTACACGCGATCAACGTCTCCAGAATTTACATGCCCATCTTCTCCAGAAACTATGCATCTAGTGCATGGTGTCTTCGCGAGCTCGCTCACATGGTGGATTGCTCGAGAAGATCGACGGACAAAGTGATTCTTCCCATTTTCTTCGACGTCGATCCTTACGATGTTAAGCTCAGAACTGAATTATACGTTGATGCCTTGAAAAGGCATGAGGACAGGTTCAGCTACGATGAAGTGCAACGGTGGACGGAGGCCTTAACAGAGGTCGCTTCGATCAAAGGATGGCACTGCAAAGATAGAGGGTAAGAGAGTTTCGAGGCTTTTCTTCACTCCTTTTTCACGCCTTCAAATATGAATACAATAACCCAAGAGCGACAAATAAAGATTATTGGCTTTTTAGCTGAGTTTCGAAAGTACTGTGTCAAACCCTCGTTTTTAGGTTAGTACATGATTGCGAGATGCATATGTTTGAAGGAAACTGCTGTCGGTATATGAAGCAAGAGATTGATTTATACTCCTGCATACTTACCAAGAGAATTGTGCTTCTTTGCAACTAATTAAAGTGAGGTTATTCTAATGGATTTTGCTGTAATTGGTGTAATTTGCTTCAGTGGTTGCTTTTTCGGGTGATCAACTCAGATCCGTCGATTTCTTACTGTCTTTCCCAGTTTTTTTTCGTGCGACGAAAAAATTTTGTGTGCTCCGAGGATAAGAAACCTTTTTACTTTTTAAATTTTTATATACATTTTCTGGTAAATTGTAGTTCTTTTTTTTTGGTCGGAAGGTAAATTGTAGTTTACTTAAACATTCTAGGGCCCCTCTCTATGAGGTGATAGAAAGTGATGTCAGAGTATGGTTTCTGAAGTGATAATCCAGTACATCGAAATTTTTCTTGAGGGTCGATGTTTAGCAGATCTTGAGGATGACGGCACTCAGTGTTAAGGGGGTTAGACTGTAATTTATGGGACTTTAAAAACGGAAAGAGAAAAAGAAATGATTTTTGGTTTGCTGGAGTTGAGATTCTTGTATTGCTATTAGCTACAAGTGATTAATGGCCCTGTTTGGTTCAGTTTTTTGCCTTGAGGGCTTTCAGCGAAAGCCCTGGCCAAATGCGAACCTGTTTGGTTCAGCTTTGGGAAGACTTTGGGGAGATGCGGTGCATTCCAGTGTCTCAAAGTCCTAGCCAACGCACCTCAGAGGTGCATTTGGAACTGCATTTTCGGAATGCAACATGGGTACTGTTCATCTTCTTCGCGTGGCCAAGGGAGCCGACGATCGCCGGCGACCACCGCGGCGACCGGCCAAGGAGGGCGACCGCCGGCCAAGGGGGCGACCGCCGCCCTTGGTCGCGCGCCTGGGTCGCCGCCTGAGGCGCGGCGGTCGGCCGTCGCCTGGATCGAGCGACCCAGGCGATCGCGCGACCACCGCCTGGGTCGCGAACCCAGGCGACGGCCGTCGCCTGGGTCGGGCGACCCAGGCGGTCGCGTGACCACCGCCGTCGCTGGGTCGCTTCGCGGGTCGCGAACCCGGGCGACAGCGACCGCCGCCGTCGCCCGGGTTCGCGACCCGGGCAACAGCGATCGCCGCCCGAGGTCGCACGACCTCGGGCGAGGCCTTCGGCGGCCGATCTGGCCGCCGGAGCTTGATCGGCAGCCGGATCCAGCCGCCGGAGGGTGGCCGGCGGCCAATTTTGGTCGCCGGAGGGTGGTCGGTGGCCATGAATTTGAAAAAAAAATATTTACAATTTTTTTAAATAAAAAAATTCGCAAAGTCCCTTAGCAAAAATGAGGTACTAACCAAACGGCATTTAGGTCAAAGTTTTTTCACAATGCAAAGTTTACCAAACGGTATTTGCATTTCGAGAAACCCCTTTAGCCCAAAGGTATTTGCATTTTCCCAAATGCATTCCCCCAAAGCCGAACCAAACGGGCCCAATAATTGTTTCAGGGACTACGATTAGTACGGTTTTTCAAATATCTAAGAGATGCTTGGATGTTTGTTATGTTTATCAAGACTAAATAGAGAGCAAATTGATTTAGCCAGTTGCCTATTTAAGGAAATAATGTTTAGCCGTCTGTGGAGGCTTTCTTAAATTTGGTAAGAGAAATAATTTAGACGGTGCATTTTCTTAGCGGAAAGTCGATGATGATATAGAGTATTTTCCTTAAAAAAAATTTCAATATAATTTGTGACAACAAATCAACGGAAATTACTTTTAGGGTGCGCATGGTAACGATTTTGTTCCAGAGAAACGTTTTTGCTCGGAAGTGATTCTTTTTGATTTTGTTCCAGGAACAATTTCTAAGCATTTGAAGGTGTTTGGTAAGCGTCCAAAATTTTTATTCTTGGAACGAAATGCGTTTGGTAAAACCTAAAAATTTCTAGTCCAAAATAATTTTTTTAATTTTTTAATAATTTAAATACAATTTTCTTTCTTTTTTCCTTTTCATTTTCACCTTCTTCTTTTTTTCTGAATAGATCGCCGGCAGCCGTCTGCTGGCGGCCGGCGACCGGCGACCGGCCAGACGAGGGCCAAAGCCCTCGTCGGGAGCCGGCGACCTGCCAGACACCCTCGTCGGGGTCCGGCGACGCCCAGCCTCGGCCAGATTTGGCCGAGGCCGGCCGAGCAGATCTGTGCTCGGCCGAGCTCGCCAATGGCCAGGTGAACCTCCGGCGAGCTCGCCGGACCTTGCTTAGCCACTCGCCGGCGATGGCCGGCGCCGGCGACAGTGGCGGTGGGCGGTGATGGGTTGGGGGAGGAAGAAAAAAAGGAAAGAGAAAGAGGAGAAAAAAAAGACAGGGAAAAAAAAACTGATTCTTGAAGTTGTTCCCGAGAACAAGAAGTTACTTTTTTTTTATTCTTAATTCCGTTTCAAATTTGTTCCCGGGAACAAAAATTTTAACAAACGGATTTCTGTTCCAAATCTACTCCCGGGAACAAAAGAACAGAAATTATTACTGTTTAGCAAGTCACCATGCATGCCCTTATCATCAACGAAAATATTTCAACATAAATTGTTGTTAATAATAAAAATACTATTAGTCCATTGATCTTTCTAAGTGATATATACTATTATTTTTAGGAAATAATATTTCCCAATGAGTAATTATCCTCGAAATGGATGCATCACTTGCAAGACGAAGTTAGATCATATTCCGAGTATCCAATAACAGAGTATTGTTAGGACTAATTCGGTATCAACTTTTAGGTGTTTTAAATTTCCGGGAATTAGTTCTTTCACAGCATACAAGAGATGCTTGCATAATTCAAGGATGACAGTGTATTTCTCTGTGGTTATTTTGCCGTGAATGTGTTGTCTATCTCGACTGCCAGGTTCCACGCCATGGGCGTTTAAGTTTTGATTCTAGTGTTTTTGACTTGGTAGTTTTGCTACAAATCTTGTTCTCTCTCTGTTTGCGTGATTTTGTTCCTTTCTCATTGTAGAAAGATGTGATGCATGTGCGTATTTAAAATAGATATCTTGGCCTTACTATGCGTTGGCTTCTAAATAAAATTTTATATTTCCGCCACTAATGTGAATGCCAAATCCACATTTAGAAAATCATGGAACTTGATGTTCTTTATGTTGTTGCTCAATCTGAATTTCTTGTCCGGCAGCCAAGGGGAACTTATAAAACTTCTTACCGATGAGGTTTCAAGGAAACTGTCAAGAGGAGCTCGAGTGGTGCCTGATCATTTAATTGGAATCGATGACCATGTGCAAGCCGTGATGGATTTGTTAGGCAAAGACTCTTGATGTACGGTTTGTCATAATACATGGAATGAGTGGAGTCGGTAAGACAACTCTTGCCAAGGTTGTTTTCAACCAAATTGCTTCTCAGTTTCAAGGTTGCAGCTTTTTGTCAGACGTTCGAGAATTTTCACGGCAGGGTAAAATTGTGAAATTGCAAAACAGATTATTGTCTGATATCCTCAAGTCTCAATCCATAAAGGTTCATGATACTGACTCTGGGATCAACATGATTAGAGGAAGATGTCGCCACAAGAAAGTTCTGATTGTTCTTGATAATATGGATAAAAGGGACCAGCTTGTGAAGCTAGCAGAAAAGTGTGATTGGTTCGGTCCAGGAAGTAGAATAATTGTGACAACTAGGGACATCGATTTTTTGAAAATTTACATGAATAATGCTGCAATACATCCTAAAGTGCATCACTTCTACGAAATGGTGGAGATGCATAATTTTTTTGCTGTTCGACTTTTCAGTAGATATGCATTTGACAGCGATACTCCTCCCCTCGAATATGATAGAATAACAAGAGATATTGTGAAAATCACTGGTGGACTTCCGCTAGCCCTTGTGGTTATCGGATCCTCACTTTGCAATGAGAGCGAAGAAGTATGGGATGATGTATTAGCCAAGCTGAAGAAAATGCCAGACAAAGAAGTTCAGGCCATATTGAAGGTAAGTTATGACATGTTGGAATATGAGGAGAAAGAAATATTCCTTGACATTGCATGTCACATGGCTGGTGAAAAAATAAGCGATGCAATTTCTATGTGGGGAGCTTGCGATTTTTTTCCGTACAAAGCCATCTCAGTTCTTGTTAAAAAGTCTCTGATAAAAATTATGAATGACGACATTTGGATGCATGACCAACTCAGAGATCTAGGGAGGGAACTTGTTCGCAAGGAGAGCATCGAACATCCTGGAGAGCGTAGTAGAATATGGTCTTCCACTGTAGCCATGGATGTTATACAAAGAAAAGAGGTACGCATTGACTAAAGTTCTACTTTTCACTTTCTTTAGAAAATAGAATAGGTCGGTACTATGTTAATTTATGACTGAGCGTGGTAGCTCATTCGTAAAGGTGTCATTTTATCTTCCATGAGATCATTAGTTCAGCCATGTTGTAAGTGAATCTCTAACTAACTTGTGCTCTGGGCATTTGCTAACTCGTGGTGAGATTTCTTGCTTTCTGTGAAGCTGGTTGGGTTGTGGTAATGGACTCGTATACTTACGGGTGGATTGCGTAATTATGGCTTGTGAGTCAAAGAGATAGTTACAATGATCACCCCTTTTGGTTCTTTTACCAACAAGACGAAAAGATATTGTTTTGAATTCATGAGCCTTATTTTATGTCCACCAAAGCTGAGGTCTAATTTAGCTAAAATTTCCTTTTCTAGGAACAACAAAAATAGTGGCACTCAAACTAGGGGGACAATCTCAAGTGTGCGATATTACACGTGAAGACATTTTAGGGCTGGTAAAGTTAAGGTTCCTTGAATTTGATGGAGGAAACTTTGTTGGGGACTTCCAAAGTCTCCTTTTGGAGCTAAGATGGCTCTCTTGGCAAAATTGTCCGTCAGAGTTCCGAGCTACTAACTTCTCTCCGAGCAATCTGGTTGTTCTCAAAATTTCAGAATCTGACCTCACAAATGATTGGGGTGGATGGAGCCAAACCATGGTACGATATTATGTAATATGAGCAATTTATATTTACTCTTTTTCTTTGTGCATAGTGAAATGACAATCTTTGTACGTTCTTTTATGAATGATTTCACAGGGAAATTGTAGGTTAAAAGTCCTGCATCTTGTGAGTTGTAGAAGGTTGATCAAGACGCCTAACTTCTCAAAGTGCTTGACTTTGGAGAGACTCGTTGTGAAGGATTGTGAAAGGCTGGTTGAAATTGACCCATCTATTTGTATGTTGCAGTCTTTGAAGCACTTGGAAATCAATGGGTGTAATGGTTTAAGGATGCTTAAAGGAGCTTCAACCTCGCTCAATCTAGGCACGGTACGTCAATCATGGCCTGACTCATTGGGTAATCTAACGTGTCTATCAACGCTAAGGATGGAAAAGTTGGAACTCCTTGAACTTCCAGATTCAATAGGAGAGATACCCAGTCTTCAAGAGTTGTCTTTGAGTGACTCATCTGTGCAGAAATTTCCAGAATCAATTGGGAAACTGAAATCTCTGGTTGAGTTGAATCTATCTCGCACGAACATTATAGAGTTGCCCAATTCGATTGGAGAGCTCAAGAGATTGAAGTTTCTACTCATGGAAAGCTGTAAATTGGGAAAGCTACCTAAGGCAATAGGGATGTTGGAGCAGCTTGAATATTTAGAAGCTAGTGATTGCCAATTTTTGGAGGGAGAAATTCCAATGGAAATTGGGGCACTATCATCTTTGGAAATCCTAAACTTAGGAAATACCCGTATTTCTGAAGTGCCGCCAACTATTACTCAGCTTTCTCGACTTCGCGATTTGGGTTTGCGTGCTTGTGATGAGCTTCAACAATTGTCAGAGCTTCCTACAAGTTTGGAATCTTTGGACATTTCATCTTCATCTTTACAGAGGATTCCGGATCTGTCAAACCTGACGAACTTAGAATGTCTGTATTTATCTAATTATAGTCGTCCTAGATATCTTAATATGCTTCATGCACCACCAAACGCATGTGGCGCTCAAGATTTGCAGTGGATTGGGAGGTTAACTAAGTTGACGAATTTGAGATTGGACCTTTTAGACATGGCCATGTTGCCTGCTGACTTTAGTACCCTTACTGAACTCCATAATCTTGAATTACCAGGCTTCACCTCTCAATTTCTCGAGCGGATTCCACCCAATATTGAGGGGTTGAGGTTCTTTGATCTTGAGTCCACACATGGATGGTCATGCCTTCACACCTGCAAATATTTGCACAGAATAGACGTATGCAGGTCACGCTTGACAGAAATTCTACTGGATGTGCTTGGACAGTTGGAGGGCCTTCGCCAATTGCACATATTGGACTGCCAATTCCTTGAGAGACTATCTCACATGCAAAGCTTAAAAAGGCTATGGTTTTTGGGGGTTACTAATTGCCCACGGCTGGTTGAGGTTCAAGGTCTCGAACAATCAGAATCAGTGGAGCATATACTTATTCGTTCCTGCCCGTCTCTAAAAGAGCTACCTGATCTTTCCAGCTTACAGAACCTGGAAACGCTGCATATATCTCGTTGCGACTCGTTGGAAAGTTTGCCTGTTTTAGCGAATATGGAAACTTGTCGTATTACTGTTGTCTCATGCAGGATGCTGCCTCGCATTATATGTCCCTTTTCAGCTTTTGGATCGGGCAGGTTATGATGGGCAGCTTAAAATCCACAACCAGAAGTGGCGGCATTTGACTGCCTTGCTCAGATTCTCACCGTCTTTTCTATGTATATTTATAGGTTGAGTATACAAAACGTTCTTGCCCTTGTACTGAGATTGAAAAGTATCTATGCTTAGCTGTTCTTTCTTTTTCTTTTCTTTTTAAAATAACTTCTTGTACGTAAGACGTGATGAGACTCAAGTCTTTTCGCTACTTAGTTATTTGGGTCATTTGCCACCGAAAATTTCTAAATGCCTTGCAAAGGTCTCCACGTCCTCAGCAATTAAGAAATGGAGGAGTTCCTCCGCCTGTAAGTTAGTGGTTGCCACAATACCTTGACGGACTTTGATCATCAATTTTCTCCATTGTGTTTTTTGCCCTCTCTACGTGTTCGTGCTAAAATTACACCAGTTTGAAAAAGGAAGAATTGCCAAAAAAGTCCTAAATTTATTGGGGTTGTGTCAATGCAGTCCTAAACTTTTTGCAATTGTGCCAATTGAGTCAATCCAGCCAAATTTGGCCAGCCGGGCTGACGTGGGACACCGGCCGGCGCCGGCGACAATATTTTTTTGATTTTTTGATTATTTTTTTTTTTTTTTATTATTTTCTGAATTTTTTATTGATTTTTAATTTTTCTGTTTCTGTTTCTTTTCTTCTTTTTTTCTCCCCACCCCTCCCCTCCCCCCCTCGCCTCCGGCGATGGCCGGCCACCGCCGACGAGGTTGCGGCCACCGCGCGAGGGCCGCGAAGCCCTCGCCTAGACACAGGGGGCGCCGACGAGGGTCGCGGCCCCGGCTTCGCCCGGATCCGGGCGAGGCCGGCGCGGCGAGGCGGCTTCGCCCGAGATCCGGGCGCCGCCGCGAGGGTCGCGGCCTCGGCTTCGCCCGGATGGGCGAGGCCGCCTTGCCACGGCCCCCGGGCCTCGCCCGGTCCGCAGGCGAGGCCACCGGCGAGGGTGGTCGGTCGACGGGGGCCGCGACCCTCGTTGGCCGTCGGCGAGGGCCGCGGCCCTCGTGCAGTGGCCGGCAGCCTCGTCGGAGCTGGCCGGCCACTGCCGCCGGCGAGGGGGGAGGGGAGGGGGAGAAAAAAAAGAAAAGAAAAAAACAGAAAAATTTAAAAAAAAACAATAAAAAATTCAGAAAAAATAAAAAAATTATTAAAATATTGTCGCCGGCGTTCACGTCGGCTCCGGCCGGCCAAATTTGGCCGGATGGACTCAATTGGCACAATCACAAAAGGTTTAGGACTAAATTGGTAAAAAAAAAAAGGTTTATGGCGAATTGGTAAAAAAAAGGTTTATGACTGAATTGGTATAATCCCAATAGGTTTAGGACTTTTTTGCCAATTCTCCTGTCTGAAAAATGCAGGTCGTGCCAAGTTGATTGTGGCTTGACTTCAACTCATCAGAAACTTTGGTGCAATAGCAGTCCTTATGCATTGGACAAGCGAATGACGATCAAGAAAGGAACACAAACTTGATCTTAGGTATTCAATTCGAGGTCTAGAGCAGACTCGAATTCTCAACTGCAGGCTCTGGTAGTTGATGGGAGGAGATCTCAAAGAAGTTTGTTTTGACTACATTGAATCAAGTAACCAAGAAAGTGATTAATATGTGGTTCGGAGAACCACCACTCAAAACCTATTTATAGACTTACACTAGGGAAAACTTCTAGTCAGGCACAATACACGCAGCAAAGGACAAAAAATAAAAAAATATTTGATGTAAACATCTCTCTAAAATATAAGATTTTATCTACTTGTGAAACAAGTAATGGAGTCAACGGAGTACTTGTCTTATTTAGTGGACAAACAAAAGTAATGCTAGTCAAAATATTCCAGACTTCGGATTTTACGGTGCCAACTTTTCGTTACATCAATCTGAAACAGGGAACTCTCGGCTTCATTTGCATTTATAGATAACAATAACGTGTGTTGGTCTTACAACTCGCTTAAAAAAATTTAACATAAGTAAGGAAGCTTCTTAGAATACGTACCAGTTTTTCTGTAACGCACATGCAATACGACTCGAAAAAAGTGGAATCAACCTTGCATGATTGGTACCGACAAAAAAAGAAGAAGCCTTACATGATTAGTAATACTCTTATTTAATGATGAAGGGAAACGTCTTATTTTAATTTATGCATGACCAGTAAACACAAAATCAAATAAGTATTCAATTATGAATCGGTAATTATATATTATGTATACTTATATTAGAGTAAGTGGGGTAACGCATTATGGGTTCACATTTTTTTTTTTTTTTTTTTTTTTTGGTGACCAGGGAACCCCGCACGGCCGGTAGCGGGAGTAAAACCAGGGCGACACGTGCTACCCACCACACACGTGCCACGGGGTAAGTCACCCTAACGACTACGCGGGGATTCGAACTCCTTCCCTTCGTGAGGGAAGAGAGCCCGAAGCCAACGCGGCCGCTAACGGGGGTGGTTATGGGTTCACATTTTTTGCTCTAATTAAATTAAAAATTATTTCCAACTGCTGAGGTTTGTCCTAGTGACTACTCTTCTTATAGGAGAAGAGGAAAGTGGAGGTTTGAATCCTCATTTTTTTAGGAGATTAGAATAAGGACGATTTAGTTTTAGATGTAAGTTTCGACTCCCACGCCTTATAATGAGAGGCATGGCAAAAGTCTGAGAGTAAAAATTAGAGTAGGAATAAGGTAGGACCAATGATAAAATAAATAAAAATAAGGTAGGACCAACGAAAAAATAAATAAAGAGTATTTTCGATGTGTGAGAGAGACCTCCGCGAGCGGTACCATGTTTATATTTGGTAATTTAATGAACTTTATTGCTGCCGAAGAGAGAGGGTAGACCCGATTTCCTTACAAGCCCAAAAACTCAACTTCCGTCAAATCGTGTCCCTGGCCTGATTTGACAGCCACAAACCCAAGCCCAATCCTAAACAAACAACAATATTCTACTGAACAAAACTGCCAAAAGACAAGTCAATAGAAACGGATCAAAATCATCACTAAGTGGAAGTCTTGTGAGTATTTCCCAAGTCCCACGATTGAAGGAAATGCCTCTTTGATATGCTTTCGAGCATTTCGGCGAGCATGCTTTCAGAGGAGAGATACCGCCAAATGATTACAATAGTACCTCGACCAAAATTGTCAAAACCACGGATGGACTTCTTTCGGCTCTTAAGGTGGGTCCTCTCTCTGCTACGAAGTAAAGCAGTGTGGGAGGACACGCTAGAAAAGATAGAGAAAATGCCTGACGAAAAAACTGATGATAAATTGAGGGTAAGTTATGAAATGTTAGATATTGCATGTCATATGGCCGGCAAAAAAGTAAATGATGCAATTCCTATGTGGAAGTCTTGTGAGTTGTTTCCTTATTGCACAATCAATGTCCCCATTGACATGTCTTCGATCAGGATCATGGACCATTAAAGATTATGGACGCATGCCCGATTTAGAGAGAGGAATCGTTTGTCGAGAGAGCATCCGGTTTTCCAGAAAATGTAGTAGGCAGAGGTGTCCAAAGTTGGCCACGGACGACATAAAAAAAAAGAGAGGGTAAGGAAGGAATCTAGACTTCAACTTTCACGCAGAACTAAAAACCGAATGCACGTGCCATCTATTAAGAGTTCGTCTGGCGCTATCTTTTGCTTGTCAAACGTTGGGCTTGTTGATCAACTTCTATTATTAGGGAACAGAATATTTAGTAGCATTCAAACTTGATGGACATTTGAAAGCCTGCAATTTTAAACCCAAAGAATTCTCGAAGCTAGAAAACCCGAGGCTCCCTGAATTAAGACGGAGGAAACTTTCGTTGGAGACTTTGAGCTCAGATTGCTTTCTTGTCATCATTGTTCTTCATAGTTCCCAAGCTACTAATTTCTCGGCAAGCAATCAAGTTGTCCTGAAAATTTTCGGAATTGACAATACAAGTGGTTGGGGTGGATTGAGGGAAATCATGTTATGATATGATACATAATGAAACTGAAACTGACAAATATGTAAAATTTAATGATCGGATTTTGTGAATAGCTTTAGGATGCATACCGACTTGAGACCTCATTAAAATGAGAAATAAGTGAAATAGTCTTAGCAAATTGTGCAGTGAATTGTATACATGCTGCTTTGGCCTTGAACCTTGACATCAGTGCGAGCACCCTCTTCCTCTAGTCGATAAATGGGGGCACCAAAGTGTCGTCCCCGTAGATGAAGCTTGCGGAGCAGCTTTGCACCCCACAAAACGTCCTGTGGTGGTTGACCATCGACCCAGAATATAAGCTCCTGTACTCATGGTTGGTCATGTCAGCGAACTTGTTGAGCTTCAACTTGCAGGGCTTGTCCTGCTGGTTCACCCGATGGATGTGCATGGCATTTTGCATCGAGGCTCCGCGACATTGTGTGGTGGCTTCACCACTGCTCATACTGGTCACATAGACTGTCCTTCGACGTCGAGTCCCTCTTGTGGAAGTTGAAGCTCTCAGCAAACCTGAGGATCGACACAAGTACTAAGGCAACTAAGAAGAGTTTTTTGAACCCCATTTCGTATTGGAGAGCTCAAAGTCAATGCAACGTGATGGTACGAAGGATGTGGGGAATTTGGAAGAGTCGAGTGTGGTTTGTATAGAGGAACGACGTGAAAATGATGACGAGATGAAAACCGAAGAAGTCACAAGTTCCTTGCAGGCATCGACAGTAACGCACCGCATTCATTACTAAAATAGATGAGATTAATGCACATAAGCAAGCCCTGTTTGGAGAAGTGTGCATGACTATGTGAAGCTCATTTGCGGTTGGTTAAGCTTTTCTAAAGGGTTTTCAGCCTTTGAAGCTCCTTAGGGAAATGCTAGAACATTTGGCAATTATTTTGAAATAGCCTTTTGGTTAAATGCTAGCATTGGGAGTGCTGAAAGCCCAATACCATTCCCACTCAGCCTTGCGAAGTACCCTCTGCGGAATGCTGAAATTAGAAGTAAAATAATATTTTTCTTTCAAAACTACCCTCAGTATTTATTTTTTTTACTTTTTTGGTTTTGCCCCCTCCTTGTAACTATTCATCTTCTTCAATCCAAGGCAGCTGGATATGGCTGGCAAAGGGCCAGCGAGGCTAGATCTGGCTAGCGAAGGGCCCATGTGGGTCGCGGACCCACGTGACCTCGAGCGATCGCCGCCCGGGTTGTGCGACCCTTGCCGAGGGTTGCCCAACCTTTGGCAGCCCTTGCTTGGGTCGTCATCTCTACAGTCAAATGTTGCCCTACAGTCAACGGCTGTCGGTGCCAAATTTGGCTCGCCAACAACTGTAGCTCTTTGCCAATTCTGACAAAGGGTTTGGGGTTTTTTTTAATAAAAAAACCAAAAGCCCATTGTAAAAGTTTTTTTGGCCAAACACTATTTGAACTCAAAATCCATTTGAAAAGAGTTTTTACCAACAACAATTTGCATTTCCCCAAAGAGCTGGCTTTCAGCATTTGCATTACACCTAAAGCCTATTTGTAAAATTGAACCAAACTCACCCTAAATAGCTTGCGAACACCCGAACGAGACTAAATGGATATGCTGTTAAAAATGGTAGTGAGCTTTGCATGCCGAGCGTGCAATTACGTAAACATGCAATAGAAAAACATAAAGTTAAAAATAATAAAGTGGAAGACTGAATTGTTAAATCTTTTTATATTTCGATGTATTTTGAAAATAACTATCCTAAGATAAT
Organism: Corymbia calophylla; assembly: GCA_014182845.1. Lineage (NCBI taxonomy): Eukaryota > Viridiplantae > Streptophyta > Magnoliopsida > Myrtales > Myrtaceae > Corymbia > Corymbia calophylla. The sequence goes on along the minus strand of CM024698.1, from coordinate 10,677,753 downwards.
ATCTAAATTAAGATACACATAATCGTGCAATATAAGTGATATATCGTGCCATATACGTGTAATATATGTGCAATCTTGAGATATATCGTGCAATATATGTGCAACATCTATAAGGGCTTAATTAATTATCAATGTGAATGTGCCTAATATTTATATGCAGTTTGAACTAATATTTTTGTTTGAGGATCGGGGTTGATCCCTAATTTTCTATATAATAAATATTTAAATGGGTCATCAAAATTTTAGGTGTTAATAAGAACTACTTGCTTCTTAGATGTGAACTGTAATATTTTTTGTGGTTATGTGCAATTAATTCTATCTTTACAACTATATATGTTATTCCTCGTACATTAAGCTTAGGAGGGCTGCTGTAGTTCATGATTGTCACTTTCATCCTTAAAGGATGCCAATCAACATACCAAGTGACGCAGCATAATAAAGATGAAGGCTTTAAATAAATGGGTCTTGTTCAATATCGAATTAGAATTCAATGCGTCAATTGAAACATATGATTTACGTGCACAATCATACATCTTGGATCGAGTGAGTTTATATGATTTGAAGCTAATCTATAAGTATCACATGTCACGGAGTTAGAGGATTGTATTTTAAATTCTCCCCAATGCAATTAATTGACTCTTTTCTTACAGATAAACTAGTGGCCATCGAGCTAATTATGGCATAAGTGATTATGTAACTGCTATCAGTATGGTTTAAGAAAGCTGAATGGTTTTCATATGAGAATAATTCAAGCTGATTATATTACGTGCAAGGATAAGCTATGTAATATTATTAGCCACAATTTTGTTATCAGGACATTGTTTTTGCATCCCAAATATGTCATGTCTCATTAAATTCCCTTTTTTAAGGATATGTGTGCTAGAACTTCTACAATTTATCATGAAAGTGTAATTGCATTTTAAAACTTTAAAAAAAATCAATTAAATCATAAAATTTGTCAAATTTATGCAATCAAACTTTTCATTAACATTGTCAATTTAAATAATGGAAAATGTTGACGTGGTGTCATTAAATTATTTTCTCTTCTCGTAGGTGGCATTTTTATTAGTATTTTCTTTAAATTAGATTAAATAACTAAAAAAGGCTATAACTTTATTTTATAAAAATTGGAAGAGAGAGAGAAGTTGGGGGTAGATGGGGTGCCGCCACTACCCACTATAGAAGGGGCTGGCGACCTATCGACCCTGGGCGAGGGTGCCGGCTTGCGAGCCTCAGGCAAGGCATCCCAGGCAAAGTTGAGTAAAATATGTGTACACTTTTTATTCAATCCTAAATAAAATAACCATACTAAAAAGTTCAAAGTTTTAAATATTTTCTCTTCCAACAAATATGTGTACACTTTTTAGCATTGTATGTTTTGTCAACTATATCTTTCTATAATTTGATGTTCTAATATTTCATAATAAGTTGGTTTCAATTAATTATGTAGCAATATACTAATAGGATTGAAATCTGATCATATCACTTGACGGGCAACTTTTATCGTAGCTTTAACAATACTCTTCTCTCGTTTGTCGTTTTTGTTGTCGATAACATTTTTGACTTATTTCAATTTCTAAAAACATTATGTATAGAAAAATTTGAAATGTGTAATATTATCGGAGCTTTCCCAGCACCTGTGTCACGTAGTCTCGTCCAATTGATTCTCTGTCAATCCGACTTGTTTATGATTTTGAGCCTCCAACTTACTCCTTCGAGGGAAACTGGTACAGTCTCTTTGTTTCTATGCAACAGCACTTGACAGACGAAATCATATCATCATCAAACGTGTGATGCTTATTTACTCACGCTCCAATTGTATACGCAAGCAGACTGAAGGCCTCGTCGAGGAGCTCGTCCCTCCCAGTTCGATTGACAGTGACACTGCTTGTTCTTTGCAAACGCTCTCTATTTTTTCCTCCTTAATGTCGGCTCCATTAAAGCCCCCTTCATGACTAGCAACCACAGGCGACCTACTAGCGTCCATGACAATTTCAAAGTCCTGTGTCTTCCTTATAAAAGAGTGAGAAGCATTGAGGATAGGCGCGATTTCTCCATGTAAATGTTCGTGTCTGGTGGAGAGGTTTAGCTCGGAACGCAAGTCTTTAGATGGCTGTCTCCTGTCACTGGTCATTCGACATGGGCAAGTTCAGGATCAAAGTGTAAAATTTCCGTAGGGTCCGAAGCCTCGTGGGCTCTGCAGGAGCTGGGATTGGATTGCCCTTCGACCGCGAAGAAGGCGGCTTAATGGAGATAGTAAAGCCGGTGGAAGAACGGAATATTTTTTCTTGCATATATTCTACAAATGCTTCATTGAAGTCAACAAAAGAGGAATCGAAGCAGCGGCAACTTCAGCTGATCTTGGGACATTAGGGGCACGTTTGGTGACGCTTCAATTTTTTTTTTTTTTTTCTATTCTTTTATTCCCCGAAATAGAAAAAGAACGGAAATTCATTTGGTAACGTCTGCAAGTATTTCTATTCCTCATGATAAAAAGTTGTTATTGGGAATAGATTTGAAATAGAAATGAGAAATAGAAAAAAGTAACTTCTTGTTTTTGAAACTAATTTCTAAAAAGTTATTTCTTGGATCACTGTAACTTGTGACCGTTGCCGCAATTGCAGTCGGTCACCACCCACTGCTCACCCACCATCGTTGCCTATTGTCCACCACCGATCGGCACCACCTGCCACCGCCACTAGTCATCCAGTCACCCATCCGCCAGTCACTACCGCCATCTAAAAAAAAAAGAATAAATTTTTTTTGAGTTAGTACCAAACACATTCCCATTCTTTTTCTATTCCAATAATAGAAATTTTGTACAATTATCATTGTTTTACTTAAAAAATTGTTTAAAGAAATAGAAATAGAAAAAAAATTATTTTTCAAAAAACTTATTCTCGAGAACAGAAATATTTCCAAACGTGATGCTTGTTTTTTGGTTGTGATAAAAGTTGGCTTTGTGGCCGACCACCTGTTTTTGTTCTTGATCATGAAGAAAGATTCCAGCACCGTTCGGTTCGTGGGTCTGATCATTAATCCTGTTGCTGACTGATTAGTGAGTGTGGAATAAAGCTAGATGAAGAGTATCTTTCTTTTGAGAAACATCAAGTTGAGCTCATCTTTTCAATATGCTAACTTCTGCGGGGCTGATTGTCTGAAGCACAAGATCGTGCCATGCAATCCATCAATTCGCAGTTACTCTTCACCTCACTCCAAAGCAACACGCGGAGATTCGATTCCTCTCTATCGTTCTTTCTCTTAACTTGAATTTAGTAGTTGGTGCATAACTTGCTGTTCTAGGCTCACTTCTATAGAGTGGCTCTCTAGTACTATTTACAAGGCAACCAGTGAGCTACTTCTCATGGGAAAAACTATCTCCAAACCCCGTCCAGCTCCCCAAAAAATGGACCTGAGAGAATCGATCGCCAACCAGACCAGCGTCGCTCTTTCCCTCTCCAAGCAACTCCTCTTGACCCGGGCCAAGGACTGCAACCTCGTCTTCTCTCCCCTCTCCATGCACGTCGTGCTCAGCCTGATAGCCGCCGGCTCAACAGGGCCCACCCAGGAACAGCTCCTCTCTTTCCTCAAGACCAAATCCACCGACCACCTCCACTCCTTTGCTTCTCAGCTCGTCACCGTTGTGCTGGCCGACGGCAGCGCCATGGGCGGGCCTAAGCTGTCTTTAGTGAACAGTGTTTGGATCGATGAGTCGTTGCCTCTGAGGCCTTCTTTCAAACAGGTGGTGGACGCGTCTTATAAGGCAGCCACTAATCTTGCTGATTTCAAAACCAAGGTTAGTTCTTGCTCGTTCTCTTTTTTTTTTGGGTCGAATACGTGCGGGCTTTCTTGGTTGGTTTCTTTGGGCAGATGTTGCCGAGAGGTCGAGCGACTGCGCTTTAAGCAAGTGGGTGTCCTACCCACACCCACTTGCCACCCACTTGCTGTTTGATGGGTTTAACCCTCTTCAATGAATTGAAATGCGAGAGTATGTTTTATTAAGGATATATGCACCATATGTTATAAAATTTATTACGAAATTATAATTGAGTCTTAAAATTTATAAAAAAGTATAATTAAATCCTAAAATTTGTTAGATTTGTGCAATCAAAACTTTCCGTTAACTTTGTCTAACTTGTCTAACGAAAAATATTGACACGATTTTTTTAAATATTTTTTCTCTTGCACGTGAGAAGACATGCATAAAACATGAAACATGAGGCCAAAACAACGTCATTTTGGTCCTAGAATAATTTTTAATACAAATTTAATTTAAAAAGCTAAAATTCAAAATAAAATAAAGGGAGGTAGAAGAACCAAACAGCCGTTGCCCAACATCTCTAGGAAGGACCGGCGATGGTGGGGGAATGGTTGGCAGGGGTTACCGACCCCCGGGCATGTTGGCCCTCACCTAGTTCTAGCTAAGGGCCACTAGTGGCACCGACCTCACCATTCCGCAGACCCTCGGGCATGTTGGCCCTCACCCGGTTCTAGCTAAGGGCCGCTAGTGGTAGCCAACCTCACCATTGGTGGCCCTTTGTAGCCACTAGCGGCCCTCACCATCTTCTTCTTCTTTTGAATTTTATCTTATTTTTTATTTAATTTAAATAAAAATGGTACAAAAAATCAAATTTAGATCAAAACGACATCGTTTTAACAATGTCGTCACTACGTAGGAGAGAGAAAATATTTTAAAAAGCCACATTAATATTTTCTGTTAGCCGAACGGAGTTAATGGAAATACTCGATTGAACAAATTTGACAAAATTTATGACATGATTGTATTATTTGTAAATTTTATGACTCAATTACACTTTCGTGACAAGTTTTAGGACTTTCAATGTAGATATGCCTTTTTATCTATGAAAACACTTTTGGAAATCATTCCCTATTCTAATTTTTCTTTGATTCGGGATGTGAAATACTGCTTGTAATTGGTTGACTTGTTAAACCAAACCTTAATGGAGCACCTGGTCTAGTTGAGGCATTAGCTCTTTCCTGTTGGCTTGCTTTGGACTTCTTTTGGGTGTGAAATATACTCCAGACTTGCACAACCAATATGCGAATCTCCTCCGTTGAGCTCATTGTAACTCGGGATTAGAGGCCTACATGATCCACATAAAAGGTTAGAGACCTTGCTTTGCAAGCCAATAATCGCACAATCTCATAATGATCTGTTTGGGAGAAGAACACTAGGAATGTGAGAACTTTTGTGTGACAATAATTTGAGTGCCAAAACCTTTTTTAACTCACTTGAGTACTACATCAGAGTAAAATCAATTACATGAGTGCCATTTCCAATCAAACGTCCTATATGAAATTATTTATTTATTTATTTATTTATTTACTTTTTTTCTTTAGGGTTGGCGAGGGTCACGAGCCCTAAAAAAAAAAAACCAAAATAAATCAATCGATCAAATTCAAAAAATAATAATAATAATAATAATAATAATAATAATAATAATAATAATAATAATAATAATAATAATAATAATAATACGTAAAATACCTAAAAAAATTATCCATGTTAGCGTTGACGAAATCACGTTGGATTTCCGAATAAGGCAAATCAGAATTAATACTCAAGTGATCGATTATTCAAATTTATGGCATTCAAGTGAGCGAAAAATATTTTGGCATTCAAGTGAGTGCCATACAAAAGTTTTGACACTTTTGGTGCTCTCCTCCCTAATATTTAGTAAGCTTCAAAAAGAAAAAGTTCAATTGAGATATGACATTCAATTAATTCTCCCAAACGATCATATAATATTTACTTAGTGAAAGCTTTAGATAATTATGCTTCAAACTGTCAAGTTAGAAGGGACCTCGCCCGTGCCCTCTAAACCAGCCACAGTGTGTTTACCAAGCTTTTTATATCTGTATCGTATTTTTAAGCATGTTAGAGACGTAAACTTTATGCTCCCAGAAGGCAAATCGCAAGTGCAACAAGCTTTACACTCATGACCTTCCCATTTATCAACAATGCGCCGATTTACCACTGACTAGCTAAATGGGCTTTTGTAGCAGAGGCAACTATTGCCATTGCGTCTGGTTACTTTGCACTTCCTGCCATAGCCATAGACCATATAAATGTAGAGAACTCGAAATGACCATATTAGCAAAAGAAATTTAAAAATAGTTTTTCGAGAGTTCATGGCCCCTAGCAGTGTCATCCCCAAACGTAGGTAACTCAGGTATTTCTAATTAGGTAATTGCATACTTGTCATGATCAAGCAATTTTAGTATGGCTGTAGACTAGAGTGAGATGTGACATGATAGGTGTTCCTAGAAAATATTTTCGGAGATGAGTTATGCAGCTTCTACTAGTGGTTTTCTCACAGGGCTTAACTCAAAAATCTTGGAGAAGTGACTGATTATGCAATCACCTTGTTAAATAACATCTTACATTGCTGAATACTTCAAATCAGTTGCAATTGTCTAGTCAGACTAGCATAATGTGGTATGAATACTCATATGTTGCCTTTGGTAGGACTTTTTAGCGGTCTTCCATTGGAATATCAGCATTTCACTTTGTGGGTGCACAGTGTATATATATATATAGGGGTGAGCATAGTTTTAGGATAGAGCTTGAAACCTGAGAATCGCACTAGTAAGAACCTGCAAGTTCCAAATTCCAAGATATACATGGTAAGTTCTAAATTCCAAAATTTGGGAAACCTATTTCGATGGGTAGGTTCTAAGTTTTAGGTTGGTAAAACCTGAAATCTAGAATCTAGAACCGAGAACCTAAAACCTAAAATAAGATCTTATATTTTTTTTAGTTTATGTCTTCACGCGATTCTGAAGTATTTCACGGTATTTAATGATGAGTATATAATCCCGAACCATTAGTTTGAACTTCCATTTTATAACTGTGAATTTGATTTTCGTGGACCATGAGACTAGTGAAAACTCCGATTATTTCTTTGATACAATTATGTTCGGGCAATTGCTTCTTCTAAGATGATGATTCTATATAATATAAGAGCAATCGGTGCATTGAAAACCGTAAAATTTCCTTAATATTATTCGATAGGTGGATATGGATACTCGTTCTTAGGCAATCGATAATAAAATCCTTATTTATTTTTATTATTGCATTTATTTTCATTTTGCTAACTAAAGATTAAAAAAAATATTAAAATTTGAAACTGATCCTGGAACCTGTAAAATGGTAGGTTCAAAGTTCTAGGTTTCGATTGATAAGTTCCATATTCCAAAAAATAAGGAACTTGTATCCGAGAGTAGGTTCCAGGATTTCAGGCGAAACCTATAAAGAATACCTAGAACTGCTCACCCTTTTATAGGGTGACCTTTTTGGTAGTGGCTTCTTTGCGGATGGCCTTTTTGTGTACCAATTATTTTCTAGGTTCTCTGATCTTCTTTTTTCTTCTCTTTTTTTTTGCCTAACTTTCAATATCAATAGACCATCTATGCAATTTTAAGCTGCGAAACCAATGATCTTGTTCTTCCCTGAGTCATGGTTAAGAATGTTGTTCTATGCTAGCTAACTCCAGTATTGACTTGTAACTTACATCCTTATCTAAATAGCTCGATTTTCAGTTGAACTCCAATCTTTTTCAAAATCTTTTATGGCAGTCCTTTCTATTTGATAAAACAATGGCATCAGCTGCTTGCTTTTTGTATCACATGTTACTCTATGTTCTGATGAGAATAACTCATAGGCTGTTGAGGTGACTAGCAAGGTTAATTCGTGGGCTAAGAAGGAGACCAGTGGCCTTATAAAGGAGGTTCTCCCGGCGGGTTCAGTTGACGGTACCACCCGACTCATTTTCGCGAATGCCCTCTACTTCAAAGGTGCTTGGAATGACAAGTTCAACACTTCGGAAACAAAGGACAACGACTTTTTCCTTCTCAACGGGAGTTCTGTTCAAGTTCCCTTCATGACTAGTAAGAACAAGCAGATTCTCAAGGCATGTGACGGTTTCAAAGTCTTGGGACTTCCTTATAAGCAAGGGGAGGACAAGCGTCAGTTTTCAATGTACTTATTTCTCCCAGATGTGAGGGATGGACTCCTAGCTCTGGTGGAGAAAATCAGTTCTGAATCTGGCTTCCTGGATCGCCATCTTCCTCACAAAAAAGTGGAAGTGGGGCACTTCCGAATCCCGAGATTCAAGATATCCTTTGGGTTCGAAGCTTCAAATGATCTGAAGAAGTTGGGATTGGTATTACCCTTTTCAACCGGAGGATTAACGGAGATGGTAGACTCTCCTGAAGGCCGAAGTCTCTATGTCTCAAGCATATTTCATAAATCCTTCATCGAAGTTAACGAAGAAGGAACAGAAGCAGCAGCCGCTTCTGCTGGGGTTATTATGCTGAGGAGTGTGGATTTACCAGAGGTGATTGACTTTGTTGCCGACCACCCATTCCTATTCCTGGTGAGAGAGGACATGACCGGAACGATTTTGTTTCTGGGTCAGGTGCTCAATCCGCTAGCCGGCTGATCTTATGTCGATTAAGAGCATTTGTATTCTTAACTAGATATGAACTCCCATGAGACGGTGTATGCTTTTTTACAAATGTCCGATGTCTTAATCTAATAATGCATAATTACAAAATGCTAACCGTATTGCCTCGTATGAATTATTATCACATGTTCACGGACACCTATGGTCTTCCTATCTCTGTACTGATGACTTGCCTGATGCCGAACTCTTTATTAGACGATTGAGTTGAGATAATATATATATATATTTTAAGGATAACCAGGTTGCTGGTTTAGAATCTTTTGATAAATATTTGTTAGATGATGACCAGACTTGGACTTCAGTTTTGCAACTTTCACATATTTTTCCTAATAAAATTATCTTGAATATTGTTTACAGTTCTTAATCGGCACAATATTATTTTGATCTCTAAGAATCAGCGCATATAAATAAGTTAGAACTTTGCGTGTTCAAAATTAAATATATTCCAAATCAGCTTGAACTCACATATTGCCGCAAGACCTTGGATTCTCACTTTCTCCATTCACAACTATACGAATAATTCAGCTTGCACACATATGTTGCTGCAAGACCTTGGAAGATTCCTGGGCCTTCTATGCTTGCTCAATAGGTCCAATCCCAGAAACCGTTGACAATGCCCGGTTTACTGTAATGATTGATTGTTGCGGTAATGCAAGATCGTGGTAGTACTCAGAAGACATGTGACAGAAAGTTTTAAGTGTTCTCGAATCACCATTGATCGTGAGGGCACTGTATCACTGGTTGTACTACCATAGTTTTTCAAACTTGTGTAAGGCACAGAGTTTTTCATGGTCATCCCAAATTATGTGACTTCCTTTACAAATCTGTCATGCGTATTATATTTTTTAAACTATTTTATCTCACGGCACTTGTCTATGTTAATAATATTTTAGAGTTCTTAAGTTGCTTTGCGAAGACAGAGTTGAAAAGCGCATCTAGTTGTCCTATGCATCAGCTTCTTGTTAGGATACACGTGTAAGTTGTGTTAGAGAAGTAGTCCCACATCGGATAATTGATGTGGTGTGGAGCAATTAATATATCCTAGTTGGCCCATAACTTACTAGCTTAAGCTTTTGAGTTAAGATGGGTCGGTGGATATATTGATGGCTCGGACTTCGCTTCCCCTTAGAGATCTCCCAGGTAAAAGATATTGGACTTCTGCTGCGCGCTCCCAACACTTCTTTCCAGTCTTCCCCACTATATGAATGAATGAGAGGGAGAGGTACCTTCAACTACTAATACAAAAAAAAACAGCAATCTTCACTCTCTCAATTAGGTTTAAGTTCTTCTTCAGATTGGTTGCATAGCTTGAAGTAAGTTCACTGGTTCTTGAACCAATGCACATGCATGAATCAGGCACTAATCGCAAATTCAACTCTTTAGGTCACCAAGTATAGATAAAATAAATTTGGAATACCTACTCAAGTAAATCAACAATCAATGATGATACTCATATTAATATATGATTTGAAAGAAAATCATTAAAGTATAAAGATTACAAGTAAAGTTAGCGAGAAATTCAATGTAAAACGAACAAAAAAAAATACATGCTATTGTTATTCATGTGACTCATTAAACATGTTTTTTCATTTAGTGTTAAGCATCGATTAAGATAGTGTCTATTGAGAGCAGATCTTTGATAAGTGAACATGTTCATTCATGGAATGACAAATTCTTGTGTGTTGCCCTAAAAAAAGTTACTTGCTTTTCAAGATCTAATAAATTTCTGTTAACTCATAAAGAAGTTATGAATTTTAGATTATCCCATGATACATCCAAAACTCTTAAGTTACTGTTTATTGAGTTACATAAATAATTTCAGTTCTGAAGAAAGAGTTTGGTGTCTTATCATGAAATTTTAAGTGAACTAATCACAAACGTATCATTAAAATGATGGCCATATAGTTAATTTTATCTCTAATTGGTTTTTTTTTCATTATGTGTGCATGTAGTTTCTTGTTTGCCTCGGGAGTAAAGAAAGCCAAGAACCAGCATCAACTAATATATGCCTCTTAATACTCGATGTTCGCTTGCTGTCAAATTATTATCCACGAAGCGTTTATGTGTTACACCATTTGAGACTGGTTGAGATACAAATCCCGGATCAAGGATCACAGAATCCTCAAAAGAGTAACTCTGTTCCTCGCTTAAGAGTAGAAAGAAGGTAGCGCCCACTGGTTAGCCCAATATCCTTCGTTTCATTTCAAGAGTGTCTAATCGAAGGAGCAACAGCTTTTGTAGCAAAAGCCGAGAAGCACCCATTCATCTCATCACGTATTAGCAGCAATGCGATCATGATTTCAATCCCTGGTTTTGATTTCTTCCGGCCGATTCTCTGATTAAACTGGGTCACATAGCGTTAAGTTGTCTGTTCTTCTTCTGTCAAATTCCTCGGCCCATAGACAGCCACAACCTGCGGACAGGTCCGACAGGCCTCCTTGTCTGAACAGAATGGCCCATCATGCGAACCCATTCTGAGCCCGAGGGAGACGCTGACGCGTATGCAGTGCAGGTTCTCGGAAGGCGCCACGCGGTACCTCTGTCGCACTGATTCTTTACCTTTTTCCCTCTCTCGATCAGAACCAGAGCTCGGAGCAAAACGCGTGTTTTCTTCTCGCCTTCACACCAGCTTGTCGGAAAATGGACCTGAGAGAATCGATCGCCAGCCAGACCGACGCCGCCCTCGCCCTCTCCAAGCAGCTCCTCTTGACCCGTGCCGGGGACTCCAACCTCGTCTTCTCTCCCCTCTCCATCCACGTCGTGCTTGGCCTGATCGCCGCTGGCTCCGCGGGGCCCATCCAGGACCAGCTCCTCTCTTTCCTCAAGGCCAAGTCTGCCGACCACCTCCACACCTTAGCTTCCCAGCTCGTCGCCGTTGTGCTCGCCGACGGCAGCGCCGCCGGCGGGCCCAAGCTGTCCTTCGCGAACGGCGTTTGGATCGATCGGTCGTTGCCTCTCAGGCCTTCTTTCAAACAGGTGGTGGACGCGTCTTATAAGGCGGCCACTAACCTAGCTGATTTCAAAACCAAGGTTAGTTCTTGCTCTTCTTCTGTTTTTTGGATCGAATTGGTGTGCGGCTTTCTTGGTTTTTTTGGTCTGGTTTAGGCGTTAGCGCTTTATTGTTGGCTTGCTTTGGATTTCTTCTAGGCATGGGACATACTCCAAACATGCCCAACCAATATGTAAATGCCCTAAATTGAACTCATTGTAACTCTCGTTAGAGACCTACATATGAACGTAAATGGGTAAATTGATGATCATAAAATCTTGGAAAGCGACAAATGAAAAAAAGTTCCGGTCGAGATGCCTTGGTCAATTGGTTCTCCCAAACGATCATACCATATTTACTTGTTCTGGGCTTCAGATGATTATTTGAAGCTATCAAGTTGGAAGGGACCTCGGTCGTGCCCCGCTCATGGATTACAAGGATTTCCTATTCTCCATCATATCCTAAGCTTGTTAAAGACATCAGCATTATGCTTCCAGAATACAATTTGCTAGTGCAACAAGTTTTACCCTCCTAACTTCCCATTCATCATCAATGTACTGATTTTCCACAGATTAACTACATAGGCATTTGCAGCAGAGGCATATAGCGATATTGCATCTGGTTCCTGTGCACTTCTTACCATAGCCATAGATCATATAAATATAGAGAAATCAAAATGACCCTATTAGAAAAGAAATTAAGCATAGTTATTACAGAATACATTGCCCTCTAGCTGTGAGATGCCTAATCATAGGTTACACTGCTATTTCTAATTGGGTATTTGCATACTTGTCATGATCAAGCAATTTCAATATGGCTGAAGACTGGAGTGAGATGTGTCATTGTAGATATTTCAGGAAAATATAATGGCGATTAGTTCTGCATCTTTTGCTACTGGATTTTCTTACAGTGCTTAACTTAAGGATATTGAAGAACTGACTTATCATGCAATCACCATGTTAAAGAACACCATGTTAAAGAACATCTTTTGTAGTGAAATACTTCAAGTAGTGCGATTTCGGTTACTCAGACTCTCAGATTTGTGCCATGAGTGCTAGCATGTTGCCTTTAGTAGGACTTCCAGCAGTCCTCTATTTGAACATCAGTCTTTCACTTTGTTGGTGCATGCAGTTATAGAAACAGGGTGACCCTTTTTTGTAGGGACTTCTATGCTGACGGGGTTATTATTTTATTGATTCTCTAATGTTCTCTTTGTTGCCTAATTTTCTATGTCAATGGTTCCTCTATCCTATTTTAAGCTGTGAAACTGATGCTTTTGTTCTTTCCTAAGTCATGGTTGAGAATGTGGTCCTGTGCTAATTAACTATAGTTTTGACCTGTAACTTTCATCCTTCCATAAATGGCTCAAATTTCAATTGACCTGCAATCTTTTCTGAGTTCTTACATGACTGTCCTTTATATTTGTTAAACAATGGTGTTAGTTGCTCGCTTTTTGTGTCACCTAGTATTCTATGTACTGATTGGAAGAATCCATTAGGCTGTGGAGGTGACTAGCGAGGTTAATACATGGGCTGAGAAGGAGACCAGTGGCCTCATAAAGGAGGTTCTCCCGGCTGGCTCAGTCGATGCTTCAACCCGACTCATTTTCGCAAATGCCCTTTACTTCAAAGGTGCTTGGAATGACAAGTTTGACTCTTCAAAGACAAAGGACAATGACTTTTTTCTTCTCAATGGAAATTCTGCTCAAGTTCCCTTCATGACTAGTAAGAACAAGCAGATCCTCGGGGCTTACGACAGTTTTAAAGTCTTAGGACTTCCTTATAAGCAAGGGGAGGACAAGCGTCGCTTTTCAATGTACTTATTACTTCCAGATGCGAGAGATGGACTCCCAGCTCTCGTGGAGAAAGTCGGTTCTGAATCTGGCTTTCTAGATCGCCATCTTCCTTACGATAAAGTGGAAGTTGGGGAATTCCGAATCCCGAGATTCAAGATATCATTTGGGTTCGAAGCTTCAGAAGATCTGAAGAAGTTGGGATTGGTGTTGCCGTTTTCGGGTGAAGGAGGATTAACGGAGATGGTGGACTCTCTCGAGGGCAAGAATCTCTATGTCTCAAGCATATTTCACAAATCCTTCATTGAAGTTAACGAAGAAGGGACAGAAGCGGCTGCTGCTTCTGCTGGGGTTATTAAGCTGAGGGGTTTGGCTTTTTCGGAGAAGATAGATTTTGTCGCCGATCACCCGTTCCTGTTCTTGGTGAGAGAGGATATGACTGGCACAGTGTTGTTTGTGGGTCAGGTGCTCAATCCACTAGCCGGCTGATCATACATCGAACAAGAGCATCAGTATTCCTGACTTTATACAAACTAACACGAGGTTGTATGGTTTATTGCATATGTTTTGATGTTTTAATTTGTCAATGCACAATTAGAGAGGACGCAATATCTTATTGTATTGTATCAATTATCATCACTTGTTCACGGACATCCCATCCCTTTGCCACTTCTATTTATTTTTTCTTAATAGAAGTATTATGAATATTGCATCTAGTTCTTGATCACTTGAATTTTTCTTTAGCTCTGTAAGTATGTTTGCAAATAAACTCATTTGAGACTTGCGTTTTCAAAATCGAATGCATCCCAAATCAGCTTGAATACATATTTTATGCTTCCGTATTTTGGATTCTCACTTTCGCCTTACACAGCTGCATTAATGAGACCTTATCTGTCCGCAAAACTGCATGCCCCGTCTCTATCAATAGAAAGGAACACCTCACTCATTATAATCATTGTCATGGAGGGCGAGTCTGGATACAAATACTCTCTCCATTGTTCTTCTTCCAGTAATATTATGCATGGCCTCCGAGAATCCACCCGTAGCCAAGGCGATGTCGCTTTGACGCTCGGGAAGCACTTGTTCCCCCCTAAGATCAAGGATTGGAGCGACATCTTCTCACCTCACTCAATCCCTGCCGTTTTGGGCCCGCTCCCCATCCGACGCACTCGAGCGCACCTCCTTTCTTTCCTCAAGGCCAAGTCCATCGAACCACCAAAACACCCGTTCGCCGACAGCAGGGGCACAAACGAGCTGAAGCTACCATTCCCAAATGGCGCTTGTGTTGCAAGTTACATGCCTCTCAGGAATTGTTTCAAACAGGTGGTGGGCACCCACTACAAGGCTGTCGTTGAGGCCGTTGATTTTCCAATCAAGGTTAATTTTTTCTAGCGTCGTTGTTGAAGAAAGATTATTCGGCCAACATATAATCTTGTTCATGGCAAGAACTTTCAATCTGTCATTGCTAAATTCTGCATTTTCAGCAAAGTATTGATTCTTGAAGATGATCTACCTGTATGTTCAAAATCATTTCTACAAAAAGTTTCAAATTTACTCAGATTGTCACCATAGCAAGGAGCAAGTTAAGGTTTCCTTACATGGTCTGTTAGCTTGTGATGCACATACTCTTAAGGGATAAAAGTACATTTTCATCTCATCTTTTGAAGCAAATCTTTTCTTTACCCATAGTTGCTGTAAAAATTACATACATTGTGTATTCTAACGGGCTATACAACATAGGGTTAAGGGCCAAGTACAAAGAATAGTTTGTAACACTCGAGAAAAGGTGTGTTACCTGATTTTTGTAACTTCCCTTAGATTTAAATTAATTTTAAATGCAAATCTCATCTTCCTATAGCTTTCTGAATTCATTTTTCAAATCATATTGAAACATACTTGAAGCCACCCTTAAGCTAAAAACCTTACCATGACTTGAAAGAGAGAAAATCAATCCCCGTTGGTGAGGCAAAAGTGGGTCCAAGATCTTCCAGAAGATAACTAAAAGAAAGCAACAAGAACTATTTCTCCGTGTGACATCTCACCAAACCAATCCAAATGGCTATTGATTTCCCATTTGAAAATGAAGGTTATCCTGGATGGCAATCATTTGGTCGTCTTTGCTTTAGTCATGTTGAATCAAAACGTTGCACGGGTAAAGCAAAAAGGGCCCACAATGACCGTGTTATATGATATGTAAGAAGAGAAAACAGTCCACTTAGTTCTAAACCTATTATAATAATATTAATTCAATCTAAATTTTTTTCAATATTACTAGTTAATCCTAAACATTTGTACAAAATTCCAGTGTTATACTTCTGGTCAATTTTTGCCAAAAATCGCTAACATAGCAATCTATCACGTGAGATGATAGACAATAATTGGACTATTACATTAACAATTTTTGATGAAAATTGACCAAAAGAATAACACTGGAATTTGGCACAAATGTTTAGAATCAAATCGACAAAATGAAAATTTTAGAACTGAATTGGCATCCTTAGAATAAATGTAGGATTGATTTGGTAATTTTTCCTAAATAAGAACCATTGGATGCTCCCTAATTTAGGGTGGGCACCAAATTTAAAAGTTCTTTACTAATATAACAGATATATAGATAGAGTTTAGGACTTTAATAAAGCTTTTTTTCGACCAAAAATATTTAAGAATTCTAATTCCATAAAATTTGCAAAAGTTATTTCCTTACCTATATATTACTGGTAGTCGCCCAATCTTCTAGATTTTCTAAATTGGTTCAAATATATGGATCTTATTTATTCATTTGAAGATTAATAATTTTTTAAATTAAATTCTATTTAATAGTAAGAAATTTATTTAATTTTTTCTATTGATATTTTATAATATTATTATCTATTTTCAAATTAATTTATCTTTGAAAAGATAATATAATAATTTAATTGTACATATGCATAATTGATTTTTTTTTTTTTTTTATATGATTGTAGTCTCTTTCTTTATGTCTAATCGGGACACATGCTCCATAAACAAATGTCGACATAATTTAAAGTTGAGTTTCAATTTTACTTTATCTTATAAGATAAGATAAGATAGTGACTTTGAACTCATGGTGCCTAATAGGTTACAAGTTAAAAAAATTAAATTACAATAGAAGGAAATCCCAACTTTCATAGAACAATAATAACTCGTATCATGTCAAGTATCTCAATAAGAGAACCTGGGTTCATTAATCATTATATATGTTTTTGCTGTATTGCAAAGTTTTAAATGCTAATGTGCAATGAAAAAAAAAAAACTAAATTTATTCTATCCATTTCACATACAAAACATCTTATGTCAAAAATATTCACCAATCCCTCGCTCCAACTTCTTGTCAACTTGCCTGCAAAGTAAAAATAATCATAGGAATTACCCCAATGGTCACTCTTCCTACTTAGGAAGGGGGAGACGGGGAGTAAGAAATCCCATTTTCTCGAGGGGTACTTAAGAAATCGAGAATTTATATTTTGTATTTAGCATATTGCATAATCATTAATTGAACAATTATGGATACGATAAATCATTTCAATAAGTATTCCATTGAATACTTTCTAGTTACATCCCATAATACTCTAGGGTTACGTTTGATAGTCAGGACAAAAATCAAGATAGGATAAAAATATTTGGCTCCTATCCAAAGTAGGATAATGTCGAATATAAGGGATATAGCCTAGATAAAAATATCTTATAGAGAAGATGGATACAGATAGATAGGTTTTCTTATATTCATGATATAAAAGTTATTTTTCTCGAATAACAAACTCCTTAGATTAACAAATAATAAAATATAAATATGAACTATAATATAAAAATAATTAGAAAATTACAAAAATAACAATAAAATTTTGTTTTTATTTTATTCCTATTTTGTCTACATATTTGATTTTCTTTCTATTCTATAATGCGTGTGTGTATTTTTTACATTAAGGAATGATGGAAGGGAATAAAAGAATAAAAGAAGATAGAAAAGAAAGTAAATAAAGATGAACGGGAAGAACCCAAATTTTAAATGAACAAATTCAAACTTGAAAATAATCTTTCTAGTTCTCAAGGAATGAGGGGCAATGGATCTAAAAAAAAAAACCCTTGTCTCTTTCTCTTATGTATCTTTAGTTCATGTTGAAACTTCATGATTCCTCTATTATTTTTTAGTTCGCGTCAAAGCTTTGTGAAAATGGCAAGAGAATTGAAACTCTTTTTCTTCTCAGTACTTTAATTCGCATCAAAAGCCCACAAAAGCAGTAGGAGAGTCAAAACTCTTTGTCCTCCATAACTCTCCAACTCATGTTATAGTTTCACAAAAGTGGCAAGAGAGTCAAAATACTATACTTTTCAAAATTGTGAAGGTAAGTGATCATGCTTTCTCTCTCTAAGTAGATTTGATATTTGCTAGTTAATTTACCCATTGATGTTGCTGTAGCCTATTTACATTTCTTGTTAAAGTAAAAACTATGGCTCTAGAATGCTTTAATGAACTCCTAGATAATCATGGGTTGATTGATGGAGGTTACCTTCTTTTATACATTTTTAGTTTTTCGGTAGTGAAACATAAGAGATTCTTACAATCATCGTTTGTGCCTTTTAATATGTCATTCATATCAAATAATAAATAAGATAGGATTAAAAAATCCGACTTTATTATTGCATTTCACTAAATAATGAATATGATATACAAAATCTTTAAATTTCAGATCTTATTTTATCTAGTTATATCTTGACAAAAACTCAAACGATCAAACGTAGTCTAGATTAACTTAGTCTTTCATAGATAGGCTATGTTACTTTCTCTTCTTGAATGTTTTGAGCATGATAGTGGGGAAATAGGATTTCTAAAAGCACAAGCTGGTAATTAGCAGTAGGGGTGTTTGAAAAAAAGCCTAAAAAGCCTACAACCTCAACCAAATCTAACTGGTAATTAACAGTAGGCAGTGTTAAAAATTTAAGAAAATTGTTAAGTAAAATTTACACCCTCACCTGCCAGTCAACTCCACATCAATGGTTTCAAAACCGAGCCAAAATTGAATCAAATCGGAAGTCATCGATCTTATGTGAATCAGGACTTAATCAAGTTTGGTTTGGGTAGCCGAGAATTTTCCAAACCCATGAATTGGGCTGAAAATGTCGCACATGAAACTATAAATACAGATGGAGAGTACTAATCGGTCATGCAAAATCTGGAAAGCGTTTTGAATTTGCGGTTCAAAAGTGAACTCTCACATGGACCTTCAGTGTTCTCAAAGATTCGCAAGGACAAGGTGGAAACGTCAGCCCCGTCGCTGTCGCCCACCCCCACACGTCGCGTTCATACTGCCCCAGTATTGTATACGACGATCGCCTATTAACGCTGTCCCATGTCTCCATTCCCCATCTCGATGTCGGCCTCTCTCGTTCTAAGCTTCCTGGTACTTCATCCTCCCTCATTACATTTAAAGTGGTAGTACGCCGTGTATTAAATTGTTTATGAATTTGCAATAAATTTCCCGATCTTGATTCAGCCCCACCGACCGTTCACAACAAAGAAACGGCCAATAAAAATATATTATACTTTGCTTCTCTCCATGCTCGAGAGCAGATCTTAAAACCGAGGAAGAGGAAGGACCCACTTTTGCTTTTTGCCAGAGACACTCTTCCTTTTTCTCAAACTTGTCAATTACCTTTCTTGCGTCGAACTGAGCTTTGGTCCGAGCTTAGCTTTAGCAGAAACGCACAAAGAAAGAAAGAAAGAATACAGCGAGCTCAAGACTCAAAGAGAAGAGAGTCCAGCCTGAGGAAAGTCTGTGTGTGTGAAGAATCAAGAAGATGGGAGAGACTGCAAATCACAACCATGGGCCTCCGCCACCGCAGCCGGGGCCGCCACCGCCTCAGCCTCAGCCGCCGCCGCCGAACCTCGTTCTTTCGAGAGGACCCACTTGGGCGCCGGCCGAACAGCTCCCGCATCTCGACTACTGCATCCAGTCTAACCCCAGATGGCGTCAGTCACTGTCACTTGATCTCTCTCTCTCTCTCGTTTTTCTATTTTGTGAATTCATTATTTATGCTTCTAAAGTCTATTTGAATCTGTGACTGCTTAGAATCAAGAGGGTAAAGATATTCTACTGGAAAGGTGCATGCTTTATGGTATTTTTTTATTCCTTTACTTTACCCGGGGAAAGTATATTTGGTATGCAAGATTCGTATTACGTGCTTTTGTTCTTTAGGATCAGCATCTACTTTTTATCCGATTCATTTGGTTCTCTTTTTTCATGTGTAAAAGATATGAAGTTCTTCTCTTATTTCTGTTGTTGCTGAAGTTCTTATTAATCCTCGGATTCCTTAAGATTATTCTGATTGACCTTTTAAGCTTTCTAAGCAGAGGCATCGACTTAGGTTTCGAGAAAATTATTGCCATCAGGGTTGAGTCTGTCAATGGATATTGAAGGAAACATCTACTGATGAGTGTTCTTGAACTAATTTTACAGATGCAGCAGTTCTACTAGCATTTCAACACTATATAGTGATGCTTGGAACTATTGTTATGATTGCCAGCTCTCTTGTGCCTCGAATGGGTGGGAACGATGTAAGCTCATCCATATATAGTATTTGATGAGGCACTATATGACTAAGTAGAACATGCTGTGATTTAGTCTTGCAATCTGCAAACAGGGTGACAAGGCGCGGGTGATTCAGGCACTGCTTTTTATGTCGGGAATCAACACTCTGCTTCAGACCCTTCTCGGGACAAGGCTACCTACTGTTATGGGAGCATCACTTGCTTTTTATCTGCCGGTGTTATCGATTATAAATGACACTTTGGACAAAACCTTCAATTCAGAGCATGATGTATGTACCAAACAAAGAAAATTGAGCAAAAAGATATGATTTTCTTATATTTTGGATTTATGGCATTTATTTGATGATGTTCACCATCAACCCGAGATAGTATGTGTTCTTAGCAAAAACCATGTACAAAATCAGAAGAATTTATAAGTCTAACTCGGAGTTAAAGATCGATAGTTAAAAGTAGTTGAAATTCGTGCAAGTTCAGTATAAAGGCATGACAGAGATTCGAAGGTCCCCTCCAAAACGATGATTGATATAATTTTTTCACCTTTGCTTCCCAAAGTCAGCTCCTTAGAAATGCTTCTCAGGAGGTCCACGATTCTGTCATTGCATATTTTATTTCCCTTGTATTTTGGTGCTTCATCCAACTATGTGATGCATTGCTGATGTTCTGCACTTCTTGTCATACTTTCTTTCTTGCTCTCTGGTATCATGGTCTTGTACCATAGAGCAATGTCCCAACTCCTTGCAGTCAGACCTTCAGGTGATAAATTTGTGATGTGTTTGCAGAGGTTTCTGTACACAATGAGGACCATTCAGGGGTCTCTTATTGTTTCTTCATTTGTGAACATTATCCTTGGGTACAGCAAGGCATGGGGAAACTTTACCCGGTTAGTTTTCTTTTCTTTTCAATGTATTGAATAAGTCACGTTCTTCAGGAGAATCTAGATGTAAATTGTTTTATTTGTTTTTAATCTGCTAAGTTTATGTTATCTGTGTTTACTAATTCCAAATTTTAAAACTCAAATCCAGGTACTTTAGTCCGCTTATAATTGTAGCAGTGGTTTCTGTGGTGAGTCTTGGTTTGTTCACGAGGGGCTTTCCATTGGTAAGTTTCCTTACTGGAAGTTCACACTTTATTGGCTGCAGCAAATGTTGAATGCCTTGGAAAACCTGCTTTAATCTAGGTCCATTAGTGGTTGAACAAAGATTCTAGCAAAGCTGCTTTATAGTATTGGACAAAGATCAGTTGTTTCATAAGTCGTTTATTCTTTGCTTACATAGTAAATGAACCCTGACTAGATTGAACCTTGCATTCTAGAATGCCATTCACAGCTCTTCTGTAGTATAGTCATCTCTTGTGCATTTTCGCTGATGTAATCTTCTTGTGCAGCTGGCTAACTGTGTCCAGATTGGCCTGCCGATGCTAATTGTTCTCATCTTATCTGAGGTATAATAGAATAGCACAATTGAAAGTGGCATACTTGAAACTATGTTGTTCTTTATACAAAAGTGGGTTTCTATTGCTATTACAGTATCTGAAGCGAATCCTGCCTGTGGCTGGTGTCAAGCTGGAGAGATATGCTTTGCTCTTATGCATTGGTATAATCTGGGCATTTGCCGCAATCATCACTGTGTCTGGAGCTTACAACCATGTCAAAGAGCAGACGAAAACGAGTTGCCGCGTAGATCGCTCCCATCTTTTGTCATCTGCTCCTTGGTATGTTCCAATAAAAGACACCTCTAGTGGCAATTATTTTCTATTCTCCTGTTACTTTTCCCTAAAACTTTTTCTAGAGAAAAGAGTTTGGTTTCTGATGCAGGATTAAGATTCCGTACCCATTTCAGTGGGGTACTCCCATATTTAAAGCAAGCCATGTCTTTGGGATGATGGGTGCAGCACTTGTTTCTTCTGCGGAGGTCTTGTTTGCATTAGTCGTTTAAGAATATATCTGTATTTATAAGTGCTTGACTTATTGATATGTTTGGTGAACTCCAATGCAGTCAACAGGTGCGTTTTTCGCAGCAGCCCGACTTGCGGGGGCAACACCTCCACCGGCACATGTGCTCAGCCGGAGTATTGGCCTACATGTAGAGTCGCAGATTTGCTTTTATTTGCTATGTTATTATCAAATTTCTGCAGCATATAAACTATTGGTGCTATTGAACTTGATGTGTTGTGTCAATTGCAGGGTATCGGGATGTTGCTTGAAGGGATTTTTGGTTCTGTTGTGGGTACAACTGCATCAGTGTACGGAACCCGCCCCTGCTTTGATTCTTTATTTTGTACATATTCAGCCTTGAGGGTGATATAGGCTTACTGAGTAGTTCCTTTTTTTTTCCCCCTGCAAGCGATACTTACTCGCAAATTCAAGATTCACCCGTATTATTCTTATAATAGATCTAGTTTATGTAGGTCAAGAAACTTAGGTCCATTCTGTGATGTATCATCTTTACTGATTTTTGGGCATATATTCATTTGATAATTTAGAAGAAGGATCTCATGTATTTGTTTTGCAAATATGATTGCAGAGAAAATGTTGGCCTCCTTGGACTGACGCACATAGGGAGCAGAAGAGTGGTGCAAATATCAACTGCTTTCATGATCTTTTTCTCCATATTTGGTATTTAATTTGGCTTGGCTGTAGTATTTATGACCATCATATGATGTGGCACTTGACCATGTTGCCTTGTCTGTCAGGGAAATTCGGTGCCTTTTTTGCGTCTATTCCTCTACCAATATTTGGCGCCATCTATTGTGTCGTATTAGGCATTGTTGGTATGTCAGCACTTTCAACTCGAGTATTTCCATTTCTCTTCCTTGTTTTTATCAATGAATCTAGACTGAAAACTCTCTTTTCTTTTGTAGTTGCCGTAGGGATCTCATTCATACAGTTTGCAAATACTAACTCTATGCGAAACCAGTATGTTTTGGGCATCACACTCTTCCTTGGGATATCGATAGCCCAGTATTTTGTCCAGAACACCTCTCCAAATGGTGATGGACCTGTTAAAACTCCAGGTGGATGGGTAAGTTGTACAAAATGGTTTCCTCCCTGTCCTAGTTTGCTTGGTGCTTCATTGTTGCGTCAATTATTTCCCGGTGATGATGTTTGAAAGAGTTGACCAAATTTGGGAGTGAGTGTATATGGAGCTATATCTATAGAAGGACATCATTGCTAAATGGGGCATAATCCCATTTATGGCGTGGCTCTGTTAGTGTAATCTCTCCTGTTCTTAAAATTTAGTGTTTTAAACTTCAGCAATATAATAGTGAAAGGAGAGTTTTACTTCTGTGTGAGGACGTGATTTATTTATTCTGACTGTTTTGAATTTGCCCGTGCTTACAACTGAGTTTAGTTCGTCGGCTACTAGTCATTCAATTAGTTTACACTGCAGAAAGTTGATAGGTTATATAAATATGGGCATGATATCACTTTATGTGATGCGTGCAGTTCAATGACATTTTGAATACCATCTTCTCTTCATCTCCGACTGTGGCGATGATCGTGGGAGTGCTGTTGGACAACACACTTGAGGCGAACAAGATGGCGGATGAGAGAGGAAACTCTTGGTGGGCCCCCTTCCAGCATAGGAAAGGGGATACCCGGAATGACGAGTTCTACAGCTACCCTCTCAGGATACATGAGTTGATTCCCACCAGGTTTCTGTGAGGGCTACTTCAGTTTCCTTGTACATTTTGCATAGATTCACTAAAACGTTGTGCTTGTAACACTCTCTGTCAAATGATGCAATGACTCGTGGGCTAATCTAGTTTTAGCTGAACGTTTTCTTCATCTCTAAAAGTTAAAACAGCGACCAACTGGCCAAAACAGGGAAGGGCGTCGTCTTTTTCATACTGATCGGACAAAGATCGAGAATGATTATCGATTTGGAATATGGATGAAGTCTTGTTTTCATGCTTAACAGCTACAACTCTCCCGGTGGTCTTTCACTCTAGGTAGTGGGCGGGCGATGTCTGTTGACTTTTGTATGGTTCTAAAGCTTTTTGAGTTATTTTCTTCCGTGTATTGCAAATTGTCCAATCTCATTCGCTTGACTGTGTGGCATGAGCAATAAACAAGAGTGTGAGAGAAGCGTTCCCGATCTATCAGATGATAGAATGGTTCTGCATGCCAATGATTTTTCATTAGCAGAGAACGTACTAAACAGAATCAGCGAATGCATCACTGCGGTGTGATTGAATTCAGGACCTAGAGCTCAGGGTGAGGAACGAGGAGGTTGACGTAATCGACTTTGGCCTGACAGGTTACGGGTCCCGTTTGTTGAAGCAACGCGATACGTTCTGTATCAATCATGAGAGATTGATCATCGTGAAAATCTTCTCCTGTGGGGAGCAAGTACGGCTTGCGATGCATGCATACAATGCAATGCATGTCTGATAGCAAAGGCTTGTCGAATGGATTCCCAACCAACCTTTTCGCCCTCTTCTTCTCGTCCTTCTTCCGTCGCTAGGATTCTTCTTCTTCTTCTTACGAACTCAATGATCAAAAGGTAGGATTTGCTCTTCTTCATTGTTTTACTATTGGCACGGCTATTAAGAGGTTGGGGATGAATTTTGCTTGTAGTGTTTTGAGTTTGGATTTTCATTAAAACAAAAAGGAAGAAGATGGCATATTATAAATCACACCAGAGAACACAATAAAGTGACAAATAGCTAGCCATGAAATTACATGGAAACTCGAGGGCCTAGCCAAGTTTTAAGAATTTTCAGCAGATTACACCTCCCGAAGCATGCCTAGGGGTTCAAATCCACGGCAAACACTATTCTTGTTTAGGTCATTCCTAGGGCATCTTACCTCAAGCTAAGTATACTTGCAAAATTGGGGAAATTTATCCAAAAGATCCTGAATTTATTATACCACAATCAATTTAATCCTAAACTTTTAAATTACATCAATTTGATCAAAAATCTTATGATGAGTTGTCAATTTAGTCCTACATTTTTTAACAATTACCAATTTTGATTAGAAATAGCTAATATGGTAGTCTAGTCAATGTTGGCCATCCTACGTGATATGACCGACACTAACATGGACACTATTTTTCATTTTTTTCCTTTTCTTTTTTTGTTTATTTCTTCCTGCTCTAGCTAGTTGCCAAGCCTCAGCAAAGGCCAACACACCCAACGACCGATTAGAGGCCTCACTGGCCTATTCGTTCGGTCGACCTCTTTAGTGTTTCAAGTAAAAAATGGATGGCTATACCCAGGAGCTGCTCGAGGCTCGATCACGTCAACTATTTCCAATTAATAGACTAAATTAACAAATATTTAAAAGATTTATAATAAATTGGCAACTAATTAAAAGATTTAGAATTAAATTAATAAGTTATCAAAAGGCTTAGGCCTAAACTGGCACAAGTGATAGGTTTAGGATTGAATTGATCGCCGTATAATAGGTTAGGACCTTTTGGACAATTTTCCCCACGAAATTGTCATAACACGTTCAATTATAACGACAGTAAAACAGATGGTTTGGAGGAGAGCCTACAAACCCAGTCCGGCCCAGTTTAGAAAACGGGCCGGGCCGACGGTCCGTCGGTTTTGGCGCTCAAGCACCGTTGCTTGACCGTTGGAACGTAAGACCCAAATCGTGTCCACCAACCCCCACTTTACCTTCAGTGCCTCCATAATCATATCTTCACCACCTTCTTCAAGCTCGCAACAGCTCCTAAACAATTTCTTCGTCGACCACTAAACGAACTTACCATCGCACCCCCCCTCAAAGCTTTCTTCATTTCTCGTAATCGGAAGGCTGAGAAGCGAGGCCACGAAGGCGAAATTGAAAAACGAGAAACGGATTGGCGGAGAAGACCGACAAATATGATGCAGCACCAAAACTTGGAATTCAATTCGCAGCTTCGATGCCCAGTTTGAATCCGTCTTCGATGAGTGCAAGCGAGGAAAAGAGGGGTTTGCTGAGGTCGTCCTTTGGAATTTGTCCAGGGAATTCCTCTATATAAACCTCACTGGACGAGACTCGACTGGCACCACACAGAGTTCCTCATCTCGCTCTCGCATCTTTTCCTGATAATTCGATCCAAAGGGCCGATCACTCGACGATGAAGATGGGATTCAGCTACGCCTTTCAAGCGTTCGTCCTCGTGCTCTCCGTCGCGATGGTGGCCGAGGCCAGAAGCATTGTCGTCGGAGGGTCCGAAAACTGGCGTCCCGGCTTCAACTACACCGACTGGGCTCTCAAGAACAGCCCCTTTTACATCAACGACACGCTCGGTCAGTAACTTAAGACAGTACACGTAAATTAAGTTCTATTCGCTGTTTTAAGCTTCGCTTATGAATGGAAGTATATGCATGCAGTGTTCAAGTACGAGGCGCCCCACAACGTCTACTTGCTGCCGAACCTGTGGAGCTTCATAAAGTGCGACTTCAAGGACGCGAAGCTCGTCGCGAGTGCCGAGGACGGCAATGGCGACGGCGTCGAGGTGGACCTGACCGCGACAAGGCTGTACTACTTCGCTTCGTCCGACGGCGACGACTGCAGCGCCGGGATGATGAAGTTCTTCGCCGTGCCCTTACCTCGTCTGCAAGGTTGATCGATGATACTGAAGTGAAGGAGTAGACAATCTCCTTTGGCTCGGTGCGTTGCGATTTGCTTTTGTTGAGACTGTTGATGAATAAGAGGTCCATTTTTCTGCCCTAAGCTAGAAAATGGACGATAATAATTGGGAACAAAATAAAAAAAGGAATTAAAATGATTAATTCCTTTACCAATAAAATAAATTGTTCCTTGTCCAAATGTGATATCTATCGTGTAAGTATCTGTGGTACGGCATTGCCATTACCATGGTTGTTATAATAAGTCAATATTAATGTGCTGTCTTGTTTTGCTCGAGTGGGCTTCGAGTGATAAACCCGCTTATTACACCTTCTCTTTCATCTTTAGCAATTATATATTCTTAGGAATGCAGAGATGACAAAGCCTGAGTCCCCGGTGCACAATAACTAATTAATCTTTTGTCCAAAAAAGTATCGAACTTAATGTACGGCAACCAATTCAATACTAAACACTTCAATTGTACTAATTTTCTTTTAACGATTTGCCGATTTAGTCTTTCTGATCAATTTTGACAAGATAACATTGACATAGACATTGGTTGATTGAGTTGACGTGGATGATTTTTAGATTTTTTTTAAAATTTTTTTCCTAATCTTTTCATCGGCAGTCAGTTGCCGGCCACTGGCCATAAGCAATGGCCAGCAAG
Organism: Corymbia calophylla; assembly: GCA_014182845.1. Classification (NCBI taxonomy): domain Eukaryota; kingdom Viridiplantae; phylum Streptophyta; class Magnoliopsida; order Myrtales; family Myrtaceae; genus Corymbia; species Corymbia calophylla. The sequence goes on along the minus strand of CM024698.1, from coordinate 10,650,683 downwards.
GCCTAGCCTCACTTGGGTGCGCAGGTGAGGGTGGCCCTTGTCAACCTTCACCTTGTTGGCCATTGTTTGTGACCGGTAGCTGGTAAACAGTACTAGCGAAAAGAAAATGGAAAAAATGAAAAATGAAAAAATAAAATTTAGATTTTTTAAAAAATTCAAAATTCATTTACGCCGGTGTTGCCCATATCACGTAAAATGGCTGGCATTTACGTCAAAAATTTATACTCAAAATTGATCGAAATGACTAAATTATCAAATTTAGCATAATAAAAAAGTTTAAAAATGAATTAATCATCGGATAATAAATTTATAACTTTTCGGATAATTTTTCTACGGAGACAAGGCCCGTGATTCTTGTGATTCTTTGATTGTGATATTACCTTTTGACAGCGTACATCGGTGAGCCTGCTTGCTTTTCCTGGTGAGAGTACATGCTCCAAAACGTGCAAAACGCGAAGATTCATCAAATTTTCTCGGTCCGCTTGTCATAAACGTGTCTCCGAATATATTCATGGGGCAGAAGAGACAGGGCTAAAAGCAAAATTTCGTTTAACAGGATGGACCACATTCTGTACGGCAGATAAACTGAATTGGTCCAATTATTTCAAGTTAATCAAACTATTTCTATGATTTAAAACAATTTATTCCCAAGGCTCAAATCCTAGCTTGTCCGGCTGTCTCCCTCGCCCCTTTGCCTCCGTCGTGCCCACCTCCATCACCCATTATTGGAGCAGTCAAATAGGTGAATCGGGTCGGTTTGAATTTAAGTTGTGTCAAAAAATTATCCAATCCATTTAACATATTTTGATTCACTTTTTATGCAAAATAAATTTAATGATCTATATTCAACTCGATTGGTACCCAACCTATACAAACTCAATCCATATTGTTAAAACAAATTAATATACTAGGAAAATCATTTTTCAGGAATAACCATATTTCTTGGTGTAAAGTTAAAACTTGAAGATAAACTAGAAAATATTTTCCCATGCACCCCTTTCAATATTTTTTAAAAATCGAATTTTAAATTATTTTTTATTTTGTATTATTTTCTTTTTCTTTTCTTCTTCCTCTTCATTGGACAGCCATAGCGGTCACTGGTGACTTGCCACTAGCGAGGTCAAGTCTTGCCGGCCTATGATGAGGCTCGAGCTTACTAGATTTTAGCAAAGTGGGGTATCACCGGCTTGTGGTGAGGCCAAGCTTGCCCGACATTGATGAGCTTGAGCCTCGCCAAATTCGACAACTTGGGCGAGCCTCGACCCTTGCTTGAGGTGGCCAGACGTCGACGTGAGGCTCTAGCGACCTCTGGCGAGACTTGAGCCCCTCTTATGTCACCGGATCTGATGAGGCCTAAGCTTGCTCAAGGTTGACTTTGCCCAGATCGCTGGATCGGGCAGGGCTTGAGCTTGGCCTCCCCACAAGTTGGCAAAGCTTGAGCTCGCTTGTGACCTGGCCAATGACTCATATTAAAGTATTAGCTAATCTATTTTCTATCTAATCCATTAAAATGTGGGTTAAAATATGGGTCATTGACCATTTTGCCATCCTTACCTGTTGCTCTATCTCTCTTTTCAAAGGAAGACAAGGCTCAAGCAACCCTAGATGGGAAGTCGCTTGAGCCTAGAGTACTTGGACCCAAGGTCGCAACCTTAGATTCGCAGCAGCCGCCTTGAAGACATATCCATGTACTACCAAAGTCCCAATGGAATTTATTATTGGAATGTTTCAAATATTAAAAAAAGAATTCGTTTTTGCATATCTCTATCGTTTTTCCACAGTAGTTCCCCAAATACATTTGATTTAGAAGAATATGTAAAAGATTCACTTACACGAACGCACGCCCAGTGTGCTCGTGCGCTCAGAGGCGGCAACAGACTGGGGAGAGATGAGCGATGCAAGGTGCGGTGTCGTGTCAGTTAGGCGAAGGTCACTAGTGATAATGGGGCGGCGGTCAGAGAGCCGCGGTGGAAGACGGCGGCGCAGAGGAAGTTTACGGTCGAGAATTGGTAAATGGGATGGGGCAGACGGACAGGGAAAAGAAAAAAGTAAAGTAAAGGAAAGACAAGGGAATTGGGTCGTCCAATTTCATGGGTGGTGATGGGCCATCTTCTCAAGATTTAAAGTGAAATTGCCCATTTCCTAAATTAAGGTACTATTCGGTCCTTCCCAGTAAAAGTATTCGAAACCTTTTCGTCCTCTCCTCCCTCTCCAATTTGATTGACCAAAGAGAAGGGAAGGGTGGTCTTGTGGTCTTTCTTATGGCAATATCCAAACTGAAGGGAAGAGAGACTGATTAAGTAACTAGAGATAAAATTATCCAAAAAATCATAAATTTGTCACAATAGTTAATTTAGTTCTAAATATTTCAATCAATTTAATTCTAAACATTTTAATGATTTGTCAATTTAGTCATTTCGTCTAATTTTAATTGAAAATCGCTAACGTGGCGATTCAACTAACACCAATTGTCATACATAATACTATCGATATTGATTGGATGATTTTTACAATTTTTTTAAAAATTTCTGAATTTTTCCTTTGTCTTGTATTCTTTCCTTTCTCTCTTTTTCTTTTTTCCTTATTTCTATGCCCAATCGCCGGCAAGGGTTGAGACGCCCTTGTTGGCCACAAGCAAGGGGCGTCCCTACCGAGTTTGGTGAGAGCAACCAGCCTTCAATAGGGTGAGGCCAGCCCTCACCAACTTTTGGCAAGGGGACCCTCGCCCAACCCTTGTGAGCAGCCGGCAACATTGAGGGTGGCAATCATGGAGGGAAATAATGTAAAAAGAAAATAAAGAAAGGAAAGAAAAAAAAAAGAAAATGGTTAATACCACCAAAGAAAACCTCAAATTATGGCTACTATGGCACAAATATTTTGAACATTTTTTATATCACTAAAAACTTTAAACTTACTCATGATGACACATATACCCTTTAGTTTTTTTTTTTTTGCATCATAAAAAATCTCGAACTTATACTAGTATGACATATATACCATGAAGTTATATGCTCTAATCATAGGCAAAAATACACTTCGGATAGCAAAGACTTGGAAAGAGTTTGAGTGGGATTTGATTTGGATTCATCCTACTTGTCATGGCATATATCGACTCCTACATTATGTAACATTTGTCTACCCTCACTAGGTGAGTCTTAACTATATGACCGATCCATTTACATGATCCATGCGATCCCTAGCCGACAATAAGATAAGAATTCTTGTCATATCAGACTTGTAGTACTCTGAGTCTAGCTAGTGGTCCTGTTGTTTTCCTAGTTGGGACTTATTTTGTGATATCTTCATTCTCGTGAATTCAATTTTAAATGGGTTTACATAAAATTCACATCATCAAACAAGTTACTGAAATTGACCTAGGTAAATTGAGAGCTTGCAAAGTAATCTTTCTTAAGACCAATATGAATGTGGAGAGAGAGAGAGAGAGAGAGAGAATCCTGTAGGTAGTCCTAGCACAATTCTCGCTTGAAGGAAAATGAAAGGAGAAAATGTTTCCAAGTCTCCCGACGTACCTTCCATATGTTTTAAGTGAAAATGGAGATTTGTCTTTCTATTTTCTATATTTACCCTTTCATTATTACCATGCTTAGAAGGAAATATCTTCTTTTTGTGCTCCGTTTTAATTTATTTTCTCATAAGAAAGTTAGGCTAAAATTGCAAACTGTCAAAAAAAATGTCTGGTACATTTTAAATTAAAAATTACCCTCTATCTAAAAGAAGGAAAAAAAAAACTACTTGCTTCATTTTTGTATGTTCCATTCGCACCTGACAGACTTATTTTGCTTTAAAGCAAAGAGGAAAAAAGACAGTAACAACAGTAGAAAAAAGACTGAAGGTAAAACAAAATAAAAAATCGACTCCCTTTTAATTAAGAAAATGCACTTGATAAACTTACTCAATCGCCTTCATACTATAATAATCAACCTCATTCTTTATTTCTTGAAAAAAAATAGCAAAAATATATATTTAATGATTCACTTCTAAGTGATATTTGTGGAATGAATAAAAAGAAAATAATGTTAATTTTTTTATTGCTCGGTGCAATTAGATTTTTATGCATTTTGTTATTAGCTTATGATGTCCCCAAACGGATAAAAATTTAATTGAGCATCGCGTCCGACAAAACTAGGATAAGTTAAAACTGCAACTTCGGTAATAAAATTCGGAATCGTCGTACACCTTCGTACCATACATAATCAGATCGTATTTACACTTTTAATTCTCAGTTAGATAACAAAAAAGGGAGACCGCCGCTTCAATGGAATGCCGACGGCGTGTCGCTGCTCTCGGACAAGGCGGAGCGCATGTACTCCCTTACCTCCTTCGCAATCACGTCTCTCATGGCGTCCCAGAAGTGGCCCTCCGGCGGCGGCAACCCCTCCCCCCTCGGCCCCTCCGACGCCGCGTCCCCACCACCTCCCGGCGGCCCCAGAGTCAACGCCGTCAGCGGGTCCTCGTCCTCGCCGTTGCTCGCGCACCACCAGCCTGCGCCGGTGCTGCTGCTGTCACCGCTGCCGCCGCCGCAGCCGCCGCTCTCGCCCCCGCCCCCGCCGCTCAAGTGACGCTCCGCCTGCCGTTCCCGGAGCCGCCTCTTGAGGGTGGAGTTCCAGTGGTTCTTGACCGCGTTGTCGGTCCTCCCGGGGAGCATGCGGGCGATGGTGGCCCAGCGGTTCCCGTAGCGGGAGTGGGCGGCGAGGATGGCCTCGTCCTCGGCGGCGGAGAAGGGGCGGTGCTCGACGGCGGGGCTGAGCTGGTTGCACCAGCGGAGGCGGCAGGACTTGCCGGAGCGGCCCTGGATGTGGCGGCTGATGAGGGACCAGTTCCGGGGGCCGTAGCGGCCTACGAGGCGGGTCAGGACCTGGTCCTCCTCGGCGCTCCACGGGCCCTTGATCCGGTCCGGCCTGGCGGCGGCGTTGTTGGACAGGGAAGAGTCGGAGTCCGAGGAGGAGCAGGTGGAGGACGACGCCGCATTGAAAACTTCCATTCGTGCACCTGAAGGAAAGGTCTTGGCTGGCGTACCCTTCAGAAGCTGGAGCGGCGAGGTGGTGTTTACACGTCCACACGGGCACGCAGAAGAGAGAGAGAGAGAGAGAGAGAGAGAGAGAGGTTCATGAACTTGGAACCTGTAAATGCGAGGCTTTTATAACTGGAGAAGAGAGAGAGAGAGAGAGAGAGAGAGAGGGGGTTACTTCCAGGAAAGTGGCTTTCTGCAGGAGTTCGGTAGGGTTAGCAGGGGAAAGATAATGAAGATGGGGACTTTAATTTTCCAATTAATGTTTTAACCAGATTGCGATATCCTTTTAGGATTCTCGTCTTCGATCTGGCGGAGACCAGGCAATCATATCGGTCGTACTTCGAATTCGGGAATGAAAGGACGAGGCTGATATTTTTGCTTGGGTTTGGATATCAACTTCGTTCCCGATTAGCGTATGTTAAGGAACGACTAATCTCGCGAAATTTGCTCGAGCTGGCTAAAAAACCTGAGTAAATTTTACCGTGAAATTTTAAATTTTATCTATTTTGATGTCACATGGAGAGTTTATGTAGAAATTAACAATATAATATACGCGATACGACATTTATATGTTGACAATTTAAGGCTTAATGATGTTATAAAATTCACTAGCTAGGTCAAAGATAAAAAGGAGGAAAAAAAGGCGAAATCTATACCACAACATTTGCCCACCAAATGGTCCATCCTTTCCAACTGAGCCCATGGTTCTAATTAGCTAGGTCTTAAGGAAAGTCCAAGATTTTGGAAGATTAGCTAAGGCAGCATGACACAACAATTAAGAGAAGGGCTTTCAGTATCATCGTAAAGTAACGGATTTTCATTCATTTGAATCGCATGCATTTTATTGTAGACTCCTATAAAAATCACGGTAATACGAAATCTAAACAATTGAGCGACACTAACCCATATTATTATACGAATAATTGATAATTTTCAAAGATAAAATCCAGAAAATGGATCACCATTCTTGAGGTAATACAATAATTTCACCCGGGGGGGTAATTACATGTTATGCCAATTCAAGCAAATTATCTGTCGATCGAGAGAGGAAGGGGAGGGGGGTCCAATGCAGTGAAATCATTCTCTCGTACTGGTGGGCACGGTACGCTAACGTTGGTTGCCGAGCGTTTAAAACATGACAGGAAGCGAGGAGCTGTTCCGCACAGACTCAACAAACGTTTTTCGCCTCCCCGCTTCGGAAACGGCGGTGGTGGTGTGTGGGCCCCGCACTTGCTTTTTGAATTCTCGGCCCGCTTTCCCCCCGCCCCCCTCTCCCGTCAGTCGACCGCACAGCTGGAAGTCCAAATCCGTTTGATCTTTTTTTCCTCTCTCTCTCTCTCTCTGTCTCTGTAGAATCAACGGCTACCAATCGGCTGCTAGAGAGAGAGAGAGGACCCTTAAAATAACACGGAGTTCGGACATGAACTTCGACGTCTTCCACGTAAGTTGGGCCCCACTACCAGCCTGGAAGAATCTCACGTGACTCGATGCGAGATTTCAGTTCTCTCTCTCTCTCTCTCTCTCTCTCTCCACCGTACCCCCGCATAATGAAATTTTTTTTTTTTTTTTCAAGTTAACAAAATAAATAATAAATAAAAAGATATGCTTCGAATTTTCAATTGCCTGATGTTTCCACGGATCTTCGACTGATTCGTTGGTGTCTCGCGAAATTCTTACCCTAATCGCTTTCTTCCGTAACTCCCTATAAAATATGCTCCATTGTCCTTTTGAAACGGACATGTACAATTGAAATATAATCGAATCCAGAGAATCGATGCGTTAAAATCCCCTTTGCGACTCTGTTTTACCACTTTTTTCGTCCTTTTACGTTTTGAAATCTCGGATTTGTATTTCCATCATTGAAATGTGAGACTAAAATCATAAAATGCTGTTTCTTATAGAAAATACCTATAACAAAATCTAATCTTAACCCACTTACACATCCATTCATGCACCCGCTCATCTTGCTACGGGCCACAACCTACGAGACCATGGATGTGTTGGATTTGAAATATCGAAAGCTATTGATTTTGTAATAATTTGTTATTGCTATCAATTTGCGATGATTTTTATTTATCATTAATATAAAATGATTATGTAATGATTATTTAACAATAATGTAACGACCGTATAACGGCTTTATAATGTTTGATTTATTTCTATATAAAATTTTCATTATTTTATACAATGGTTGTCTTGTTATTTAATTATCAATTTATTTATAATTATTTTTTAACGGTTCTTTCTTTCATTTATCTATAAATTGCTATTCCAAGTATAAGTTGAAAGTGCTATTAAAGCCATCAATGAGATTTTGAAATCAAAGTAAGTGAGAGAGATGGTCAAAAACACGCCAAGGGTGGAGACAAAGGGCAGAGGTGGCGAGGCTACTTGCGTAAGTAATGGTGGGTGCTAGCGGCGCGAGAGAGTTAGGGCTTGTTGCGGTTGTAGGAATTTGAGAAATCACAAATTATGTTTTGGGACTAACATTTCAATTAAAGGGACAAATGGGTGAAATTGCATGATTTTGGGGTACAAATGGATGATATTAAACCTCTAATTAAACTATATATAAATTTAATGAATCGAATTTGATCTAGGTAGCATTTAATAATGGAGTTTGGCGACTTTCGATGCTCTTGGGTGTGCCCTACTAGTCAAGAATCCTCCTCCTCCCATGCATATCAAATAGTAAATGGCGCATACGTGTTCATCCTCAATTATCCTAAGATAAGCGAATCAAATCAAACTCTAAGTGAAGATAAGCATGAAATAGATCTATAATCATGCCTTGGCAATGGATAATGAAATCGCTTTATCCCTATAAATTGTTCAATTTCGTCTTGGTATTTTTACTTGTTGATGAGATCCCTAAATCACATGTATTTTTGCGTGTGTTCAAATTAATATTTTCCGCGAAAATTAAAACGAAAATGCCAACGTGGATAGCAACATAAGCGCCGCGATCGGATAATTTGCACGGACCGGGTTACACATTAAACCTCGAGAGAGTAAATACACCCGAAGAATCTCAACCAGGAAAAGCCAAAGTTCGCTCCTCCCCCAGTTCAATCTGAACTCGGGGAGGACGGTCATGATGAAATCTCAGCCGCCCACGTGGCCTCCATTTATGTAGTTTTGTCGTTTTGCGACGGACTCGTGATCGGGAAGCAAGCCTTTTGAGCTGCACGAGCGGGTTGGGTAGTTGACGCCCCCCAGCTGTCACTTCTTTTGGCACTCCGCACCAAATTCGACGCCACCGACTAGCGTTTGTTCATTGGATTGTGTTTACTATAATTTAATTATTGAAGCCCTAACGACATTATTGTTAGTTCACTGGATAGAAGCCACGAAATCTTTGCGTGGATAATGATGTCCCCAAGTCATAATTGAGACACCCTCCAAGGACTCATTGAATGCATTCCTGAAATTTTGAAATCTTATAATTGAGAGGATAATTATAAAAAAAAATTATAAACATGTTATATTTATATCAATTTACATTCAAATCTTTTGGCAATTTATCAATGTAATTCATTTAGTTAAATTTGACCGGAAAATCATTATATGATATATCGTTGGTACTGATGTGAATAATCCTAATTATTTTTTTTATCTTGTTCTTTTCTTTTTCTTTCCTTTTGTTCTTTTTATTTTTCAAGGAAGCTTGCTGGCCATTGCCCCCGCCATCTAATAATGTCATACTAGATTCTCTAATAAAAGTAAATATAGGCTCTGAAGGGCACTAGGCAGTTTCACGTGCGGTGGTCAAATGGGTACTTTTTTCCCTTTGACTTTGATCGGAACGCGGAAGGAAGGCGGGCGGCGACAATCTGTCTGCACGAGCCGTTTGAATTTTTTTTCGCCGCTGCGGCTGAGCCGATTCAGTTGGGCCCCGAACTGTCTCCCCCACAACCCATTTGCCGGTCAGACCGGGCCCCACGAAACGTACGGCCCTCCCCCCCAAAACCGCGTGAGCCGTTGTCTGGAAGCGCTTAATGGTCAACAATTGGTTATGGGGGTGGTTGGTCCTTCTTGTTGTCTTGTGGCCAGTCCTCATCCTCCCCCACGCCCCCCGCCCCCTCACTTGTTCTCTTTCTCGTAAGCCCGCATGGTACCAAATTTTGGTTTAGGGGCAGTAAAAGATCCTACCGACGTGGTTAAACGGTTCATGTGCGCAAATTGACCCGGAACGAGCATCGACCGTTTCAGGTCAGTGCAACTTGAAGATCGAGAGGTGTGATCAGGTGACTAGGGGATGAGGCTAACTTACTCTTGATATACCGGACTTCAAGCAAATTGATTATTGGATTTAGTTGAAAGAATGTACAGTTGGATCTCATCCTCTTTAGTAATCTGAATCGGCAATTGCCTTTAAGTTAATTCTTTTTTTAGCATTGGTGGTGTATTTTCCAATCTACGCTGCTGACAAGCAAGTGACTCTCTCAAGAATTTTGATTTCTCAAATAATAAATCCGGGGCATTCTTACAAGGGTAACGAAGGAAGGGATCGTCTATTCTTTACGAGCATCCTAAATCGGAGTACGGGCATGAGCACTTTGAATCTTCTTCTTGTGATTCTCTATCTTGTTAGAGCACATAGTAGAAATTCGATACCTTTACCATTTTCTTATTGTGATTCTCCTTTTTGTTGGAGCACACTAGTGAAGCCTAATATTTTCACTTGGGGAGATTGCTAAGAGGAGGCCCAAATCCATACTCGCCAACATATCTAATTGGATTTACCTCTATTTAAAAATTTGCATGAATGACTTATAGCACGTGCATTTCAGCAATCTTCTTCTTACGTATGAGTTCTATATTAGGCCTACTCTTTATTAATTTAGAAATTCTTTAGTATCAACATATCTGAACTAGAAAGTCCACTTTATTGTATGTGCGTACCGCAACAACAACACACCTGCCATCATTCCTGATATCTTTATCTAAACCAAACCATGAAGGCTGCTATCAAGATCATGTTTACATCACAACACCCACCTTCACTTAGGTTTCTTCCGCAAGATCAAACCATAAAGGCTGCATGAAAACTACGTTGGTAATGAGATTCCTTTGAGAAATTCACAAAATACCAATATACAGTAGGTGTTGCTACTAATTAATCATCGGCTCTGATACCATTTATTGAAAGAGTGTAATAGAAATCGATACTTTCACTTGGAGATCCCCAAAAGGGAGTTTAAGTTTAAATCCGTTAACATATCCAGTTAGATTTACTTTTACTCAAAAAGCTTAAATCAATAAGTTATGGATTAGCTAATTAAGATATATTAATTGCTTCACATTATAATAATTCTTCGATGTGAGACTTTTTAATATGACTCACACGTATATCTCAACAACTTTTTTATATGATTTGCATGACTCAAGTGAAGATCAAACGATTAAAAGATCGAAGTGGAGTGATTTTCACTAGCTATTGCTTGGTGAGGTTAGGGTTTCCAACTAGGCCTCACACTCTGGGGTCGATGTGTGATTATTCTTGTGTATTGATGCGTTTGTCATAATTTGCTCGACGTATTGTCTTCATATTACTACGTTTTACAAAGGCTTATCGTTAAAAATTGACATAATGCAATTCTTTTTAGTATTCTACAACTTTTTTACGAAGGCTTATGAGTTTTCGTCATAAGGCTAATCAAAACGCCATAACTATTACAACATTTTAATTTTTCATAGTTTGCAATGTTCACAAAAGCGTACAAGATTTAGTCGTGACCCATCACATAAGGCCGAAAATATTAGATAATGTAATTTCTAGTAGTTTACGAATTTTACTAAGGCTTATGAACCTTCGCCATAAATCGGAGCAGAACTTTGTTTTTTTTTATTTTAGTAAGGTAAGTAGTAGGAGCAGAACTTTGTTAATATCCCATAATACGTAAGTTTTTAAATATTTTACAACGTTTCATAAGAGTGACGACATCAAGTCTTAACACATTGCAAAATATCATACATTTAACCTTTATTATTATTATTATTTTTTGACGTTCTACATGAACCTAAGAAAATTTTTAAGTTAATTCTTTTGTCTCTTCAGCAGGCACAAGAAATATTTTTGATGTTTTCATTTAAATTGGTTAAAAGCACTTTGTGCTTCATTTGAAATTTTAGTATTTTTTTTGGGTACTGTTCGGTAGTTTCCTAAAACAAATCTTTTGCTAATGTAATGTGTCCCAGGTAGTTTAAAGCTCAGAACACGTAGCACTACAGGAATTTCACAAAGCATAATCTTATGCATCGAGTACTAATCTCTCGACCCTTTATTTCTCTCTGTATCGCTCAATTAGTCCCCATGTCATTTCGGTCACCAAGTATAATTTATTTCGGCCATAAAATGATTCAAAAATTTTCGCTTATAATATATACAACATGAACCGAAGTGAAGCTCGTTTGTATTGGCTTAAAAAAGCCAACTTTTGGCTTTTCTTCTCAAAATTTGAATTTCTAAAAAAATTTCTTAAGTTTAAAGAAATTATGGAAAAATATATGTGCAAATCTATAACTGCAAATCGATGCATCTATACTTCAGCAAAGTGTATGAGTCGGGAAAAAGATCAAGAAGCAAATAAATATTAGTTGACCCTCTATCAAGTAGAGCAAGTTATTGAAGAACCTAGAATGATTAGTTCTTTCACTTACGTGTGTTTTGGTTAGGGATGATGACAAAATGGTTCATAAACTTTGACCCAATGTATAATACGATCCATGAATTTTCAATTTATTCAATGTGATTCATGAATTGTAGCTTAATGTGCAATGTGGTTGATAAACTTTTAATTTGTTCAATATAGTCCATGGATTTTTGGTACATTTTCAATGTAGTGCCTGAATTATATTAAAATGTTCAATTTTGTTATTCTATCAATTCAATTTTAGGACAACATTAAATATTTTTATATAGTTTTAGGGATTAAATTGAACATGTATCAAAAGTTTAAGATAAAAGTTCAAAGACTATATTGTGTATTGGGCTATAGCTCATGGGCCGCATCGAACAAATTAAAATTTCAAAGATTATGTTGCTCGTTGGGCCAAAGTTCAAGAATCTATACTGTTTTACCTTCTAATTACTCGCATGTGGGCTTTCTTGATCTTGTTTCATTTTTTATTTTGTTTGGACATTGTTTTGTTCCATGGCCAAAAAAGGTTTGTTGCTCTCTATGGTTATGTGTTTGTTGTTGCTATAGAAATATTCTTTTTTTAACCATAATGAGAAAGACGGGAATGGGTGATTAGTGACCTTTTCAAGTCATTAAGAGTTTCATATCTATAATCGAAATGTCTGGTTCAACCAATTTGTACCATTCATTTTGAGCAAACCCAATATTGTAGTGCCGCCAGTGCAAGTCGGGATCACGACCATTGAAGATAAGTCTGAACAATAACAACTCTGAAAGGAAATTGAGTAGAAAGTTACTAAATCTCAGTTTATCGACGACCCATACCAATGGTCGCGAAGAGCTATGGGCTAGGCGTGTTGCATGATCGAGCATGACCTAGAATTCAGGCCCAAACTTATAAATGCATGGCGTGGAGGGAGTGGCTATTTTAGCCATTATGGTCGGCCGAAAAACCCTTATATCCACAAGAGCCTTGTGGGATTGACCCATTAGGAGTTGGAAAAATGGAATTCTGCGTGGATTAGATGCACAATACCGGTTGGATTGTTCACACCCACTTGCTCGGACACTGGCTTGTGTTTTACAAGGTTCACGACATTGGTAGCGTGTTTCGTGACCATGGAGTTTACCTACTTGAAAAGGGACTCAAATTGTGAAAGACGCCCATGTCGATGCACGCTGGTCCGAATGATCCTTGAGTGTACTCCCATATGCCCGATGAGTCGCAAGCAGTCAAATCGATTATGCATGTAGATCAATGAATGCGTTGGATACTTTGAGATTAGGATCCTAACTTGTCTACATGGACTATGGACGCATCCACGGGGTGCACGCAGCAATTTTTTGGATCCCCCGTGCTTCTCCCCCCAATCAAAGACCAAAATTGTTCCCTCTAATGTAATAGATATTACACGCTGTAACGTCATCCCCAAAGCACCCTTCTTTCTTCTTTCTTTTGTTTTTCTTACTCTACCCATCGTTGGATAATTCAAGTTTGATGACCCTAAAAAGCTATATACAAGAGCAACATTATATTAATAAAATCATTACGTCGTATTACATGATATGACTGATAAAATTACAAACTAATAATTATATGAGTATAATTTTACGTCTTATTATTTACAATAGTACATTGTTTGTGCCTCGTACAATAATATGTATATTCTTAGAATTCCATCTAAGCTATTGCATAACCTATTAAATAAATTAGCACAATTAAGCATTTTTAGTTCCTTATTTTATAATAATGCAGAGAGGGGTAACTATAGTAACGATGCCCGAATGCCACTTTTGCCTAACCTAGTTGGCAAAAGATAACTTATTTGAAATAGGGGAATTATATTGTAACTATATACTGTTGCGTTGCTATTGTAATCAATAAATGATCACTATACAATATGAACTCTACTATAAAATGACTAGCTGTGACTTTCATAAATTTATAATAGTCAAGGCATAATGATTAATGAGTACCATGGTCACTAAATTAGTTAATATATTGGAGAGTAAGGATTTTTTTGACATTACATCTCCATTACTTTGCTACTATAGTGATGAACCATACAGAGAATGGCAGCAATCCCATCACCTATAAACAACCAATGCAACATCGGGCTTCAAATCTTTATTTCGTCGGAGGCGAAGTTGCCATTATGTGGCCATCTCAGAGACAACAACATGGCGAACAGAACTGCCTAGCCCGAAGACATCGAGCTGGGCCTGGAGTCCGGACCTCTCTTGGAGCAATATATAAAGGCTATATAAGTCACTTGCCCCCGTGCATTATCTAAGTTGTAACCGGACCGAAAGTAGTCACGACTCATCCGACATCCCTTTCTTTTCGAATGAATACAACCATATGTTACAAGATCGTTCACTTCACCCCAAGAAAAAGGAAGGAAGGAAGAAGAAGAAGAAGATGAGAGCCATCATCAGTCATCAGCTATCATGTCACAAGAGTAACGAGTATTGTTCCCGGCACGATACTACTGGCCTTAGCGAACCCTGACGAAGAAAATGCTGAGCTCCGGCCCTTGCGCCCCGTCCGGGTTGATCATGTACAAGGCCTCCGAGTCCTTTGACCCGACCACCCTCTCGAACCTCGCCCGCAGGTACGTCAGCTCCCCCTCCGGCCCCTCCTTCTCGCACGGTGGCGGCGATGGGAGCACCCCCGCCCCCATCGACACCCCTCGCAGGAGCTGCATCACGTGGACCTCGTCGTCGCTCATCTGCTTCCGCCGGATGGAGTAGCCCATCTTCCTCCCGTTGCAGTAGACGGCCCACACGAACTCCTCCATCACTTTCTTCTTGTGCGTCCTCGTCTCGCTCTCCAGCGCGATCCTCACGATCTCGCTCGCCATCTCCTTGTGGAAGGCGCTGGTCAGCACGGGCAGCTCCAAGACGAAGATGGGCATGCAGTGGGGGTCTTCCTGGACCGCCAGGACAATCCGGCCCTTCCGGTACCCGAAGATGGTCACCGTTGTCGCACCATCCTTGAGGAGCGGCTTCCGAGGTCGCCCGAGGAGCGCGACCATCTTGCATCCCGTGGTCAGCATGGGGAGGAGCTTGAAGAGGCGGAAGACGCCACCCGTCGAGGAGGACGACGACTTTGGGCGCTTCTCACCGGGGCCTGTGCGTGTTGCGTGCCGGAGTAGGGATAGTATGGCCGGGGGGTTGTCCATATGGAAGTATGGACTAGAGTGAACCGGCGGCATAGCGTTGGAGATTCAATTAAACTTAGTGTATTGAGGCAACGAAGAGTATATAATCGCTACTGTCGAATGAGAGGAAAACCGAAAAATGTGATCTGTAAAAGTGGAAGGGTGCGACTGATTGATTATGCAAAGGAACAAAGATGATAAATATAGAGAAAGGGCAAAAGGAGTTGGGGGAGTCGGTTGGTCATTTTGGGGTTTGGGGATTGTTCTTTTGAGAATCTTTTTGTAGTGGGGGAAGAGAGAGGACTCAATCCCTCAATGCTCAATTCAAGTTGGTTAAGAGAGAGAGAGAGAGAGAGAGAGAGAGAGGAGGCGAAGGAAAAACAATGGGGACTTAAAAGCATGATGTGACCAAGTTTAAAGTGATGACAAGGAAGGGAGGAGGGGCTTGTACATGATAAAGAGATAAGAGGAAGCGGACCACATGTGGGGAAGCTTGAATTAAAAGAAAGAAAAACCTAAAAAATAGTAGGAATAATACTAGATATATCAAAATCTATTTACTAAATTGATTAAGCTGGAAAAAAAGATATACTAAATTGATTTTCTGGATAACGCGATAGATTGTGACTTGAAATCAAATATGACAATCTTATATAAAAGTCAATATATAATTCATCATATAATTTAATATACCGACTTGGTTTATCGGTCTTTTTAAATCGAGCATCGTGCGGGACCGAAAAAAGAGAAGAAATTTGTCAAAAAGAGAGGTGGTGAAGGTGTGGCAATGTGGCTTCACCATGTGCCTCTCTGATCGCTACAAGCGGATCATCAACATCAACCCTTCTCTCTGCTTTATGCCTTTTCCATCCCCATCATCCCAAACTCCCCCACTAATTATTGAAGTCATTTCGGCTTCTCTTTCTTTTTCCTCCAGCTGTTTTCTCTTCACTCTCCCTCGCTAAGCTGCCTTCTTGTTTCCTTGGGTTTGGCCCCTACTCAACTTTTAAGACAAGAGTCTTGTCATCTATGATGCGATTTGGAGGTTTCTCGGCTATAAAACCATCCTTGTTGAGTCACATTTCTTGTTCCCATTGCTGGTCTAGCATTTGATCAGAAGAACAGTAGTGATTTCATAAGATCCTTACGAATAATTTTCTTTTCGAAGTAAAATTTTTGGGCTTTTACATTTTTGGCTGCCGAAAAAATTTGTGCCCAGCAAAAACAGGCAACAGTGCCAATAAGAAGGGCCCCCTTTGGTGTGACTATGACTAATTAGAAAGAAGCATTCCAGTGTCGGCATCACACTTCTGGTCCAGGTGCATTGTCATCCACGAATTCCTGTGATGCAAGAAAGTTCATTGTGGGGTTTTGTGGGGTTTTTCAATTTGAAAAATAAAATAAGAATTTAAGCAATCTTGAGAAATTTGAGACTAGAAGATAGCATGTGAAGCATGCAACAACTGCAATAATTGTGATTTTCATAGACCAACTTACATGAGTTAACATGTTAGTTCCGCGATTGTCGAATGGGAGTTTTTATTTTAGCGACATGTACTCTCCTCCATCTATAGACTTGGACGAATCAGAGCAATGCAAGGCAAAAGATAGTACGAGGGGCTAAAGTTGGACCCTGCATTGATAATTGGAATTCATATTATAACAGCTGTTTTAGAGAGGAGCTATGATTTTGATTAAGGGCAGAAAAGTCCCAATTCAATAACATAAAGCGGTGACAAAACAACATTGAGTTCGGAAACTGTATGAACAACTGATGAAGACCAATATGAAATGATGTACTAGAGTTTTGAAACAGTTGATTGCGGATGATGTGTTGAGTTGTACTAGACCTAGCTTTTGTTTAGGTTAAAAAGTCATCCGACCAAGACCCCGACGATGAGGATGCTGATCACTCATCCCTTGTCAAGCGTGATCTTCTCCCTCCTCCAAATCCTTATCAATTTTGGCTCTGCCATCACTTCAACCTTTTAAGCGAGAGTCTCATACAAGCAAATAAAAAGCGATCTCCGAATGGTTCTCCAATCTAGAACGCGTTGTCGTTTGGCCTTCTAGCTATCGTGCCCACGATGGGGTCCTCCATTCCACATGTAAGCAATTTAGAGACGCTTTGCTCGCCACACTTGTTTGATCATCGGCATGAAATGAAAGCTGGTGGCTTCGAGAAAAGCAAAGGCCTAACTGGACAAGACGGCATGACCCACAAAGCATATGAGGATCCAAGACACACAATGCCTTCATTGGCTAATTCCAATTCCACCGATCAAGTGCAATCTTAAGTCGCTAGATGTTTGTGCTTTGACATGATCCGTAGAGTTTCATTCTTGCAAGTTTAGAAAAATAAAAAGCAGACATTGACGATTCTTTCAAGCAAGAAATGGTCGGCATATATAGCCTTTCTTTAGCAATCGAATGATTTAAATCTAAGAAAGGTATCTGAAATGCTGTAATAAGTGGGGCAGTGTGTGTCTATATGTATGTAGATTCTGTTTTATTTCACATGATCTTGTTTCTGGAGCATGGCTAGCCTCTGAATAATATTCTTTCCATAATATAGCTTTTAGAAAATTATAGTGGGGGGAAAAACCATTCATCACGGGTCTTTTTCGCAACATAATGCAAGTGGAGCCTGCCATGATGCATGCTACTAAAGTCGTAGGTTGATGATATGAAGTATTTTGGAGAACTAGGATAAGTGGCATTGTCTTTTGGCATTGTGGGCAATATGAGGCATATCATTCGAGATTGCTGGAAGCTGAGAAATGAAAAAGGTAAAATGAATTAGAGTTGAGTTTATAGATGATATTTAGTTGCAGATATCATTAACTTGGTAGCGTTTATTATATTTTGTTTCTCATTGAGGATTTATCATTTGACATATGGTTATTGGATACGAATTGTTCTTTTCATGCTATACTAAATGAGAACTAGTTTATTACTTATCAATGTAGCGTGGTAAGGGCATAATGCTCGGTGCAATTTGTTAATATTGATGATGTTAGAATCAAAATACATGACGATATCATGAGAACATTGACTGGTGTGATACACATTCTTGAGTTGAAGAATAAGCCGATTTCCTTCACCATCCTTGATTAAGCTAGGTGTGGATTACTTTGGAAGGTGGAGCTCTAAAGGCTATTTGAAGTGCCCTAGTGATAAAGAAAGGAATCAAACATGTTGGCTTGTATAAATTCCTAGGGATGATGATTACATAATTCGCCATTGAGACGTCAGACATATTTGTTTGAGATATGAAACGTGGCATATGTATTTGGGCACATTTGAAAGAGGCTTGAAGGTTTTGAGTGAGAGGGAAACTACTGATTAGTCACGTGGTTTGGGAACTAAATGTATGCAAGTGTTATTGACTTGCACAAACAACGAAAAGTGTAGTTTAGTATGACTGTTAGAGAAATGATAGAGATTGCAAAGTTGATTTACTTGAATGATCGTAGGACTATCATGGTTTTGTTCAAGGGCGATAATTACCAAAGAAGTCATAAACCTATTTGAATACTAATTTAATTTTAAACCTTTCAATTTGGTAAATCTTTTGACAATGTATCCCTTTTGGTTGAAAATTGCTGATATGGACAATTTTTGCATTTTTTAAATAATTTTTCAAAATTTTTTTCCCTTTTCTTTCCTTTTTTTTTTCTCTTTCACTGTGGCTGGCAAGAGTCAGGTGAGGATCACAATGCCTTTGGTGGCCACTGCAAGGGCTTGTGGTCCTTCGCCCAAATTTGGCGAGGGCGTTGAGGTCCTCACCTAGGCTTGAGGCGAGGGCATTGTGGCCCTCGCTTGTGATGCCGGCCACTAATGAGGCTACGGACCAGCAAGGGAAATAAAAGAAGAAGAAGAACAAAACTGAAATAAAAGAAAACGAGAAAAAGGAAAAAAATGAAAAGAAATGGAATTCATAAGAATTATTAAAAATTACAAAAATTGTCTAGGTGAGTGTTGGTAGCATTACATTGGATGACATGTGTTCATATTAGCGATTTTTAACCATAATTATATTAGCAAATTATCAAAAAATTCAGTACTAAATTCAGTAAATTGGAATGTTAGGACTAAACTTGCACCCGAGCAATGAGTTTAAAATTTTTTTGGTAATTTTTCTTGTTTTAAGGAATCATATTGGATTATTATTGTGTTTCATTACTTATTTTCTTAATATATGTCATTTGGCCAAAAATGAAAACGTACGTGAAGTTCTTAGCATATTTTGATGTTGCGCTTTTCTCGATTTTACTTTTGCTTTAAAGGTCTCCAATTAAATTAGCACACGGATTAGGGCTGGACATGATACTCCTTTGACTAACAAACAGACCGGATCTTTCTAGGTTCTAGATTCAATCATTAACTTAGGTTTGAGTCTTTCATGAACAACGTTGGACAAAGTTTGTCCAACTTTCGGTCACTGGAATGATATTTTTCTAGTCATGCAAAACCAAGGCAAAAAGACACGTCAATTCAGTTTTGAATATTTTAATTGTAACTACTAAATCCTAAATTTTTTCAAATTTTGCTAATTAAATCCATTCGGCTAATTTTGATCGGAAATTGCTAACACAGATGCCTGCCATCCTACGTGACGCGATAAATGCTGACGTGGATAATTTTAAATATATTTTTTTTCCGAATTTATTATTATTATTTTGTTTTCTTCTCTCCTTTTCTCTCCCATTTCTCTTCATTTCTCCTTTTTCCCCTTCTTCCCTCTATTGGCCATCGCTGGGCTTCATTAATGACCAATGGAGGACATCGGCCTTAAGCAAGGGCGACCCTCACTCATCTAGCAAAGGGCTACCCATGCTAGCCTAGGGGAGGGCGGCCCTCGCCAACCTAATCATGAGCATCACTCACTTGAGGCCAGCGAGGGTGGCCCTCACCTAAGGCTGGCGGAGAAAAGAAGGAAAATGAAAAAGAAAAAAGAAAAGATAAAAAGAACAGAATTGGAAAAAGAAAAAAATGAACAAAGAAAAGAAGGCAAATAGAAGAAAAGAAAAAAAATAGGAAAAAATAATTTTTTTATAAAAAATCTATAAAATATTAAAATATTATTGAAAATTGTCCATGCCAATGTCAATTGCTTCTTGTAGGGCAACATTACTAAACTCAGTGATTTCTGACCAAAATTGACCGGAAGAATTTAATTGATACAATTTTCTCTAAAAAGACATAATATGATGTTAGGACTCGAGAGAGTAACCTAAAAGGATTTCCCGATGGGATACATATGATTGTAAATTCATGCTCATCAAAAGCATAAGCTTTCTTCACGTTACTAATAGAAAAAGAAGAAGATATCGAGAATGGCCAAAGTGAAAGTGAGCTTATTGGTGGAAGCCAGTCGGGCAACTTTGAACGAGCCAATCGCTCAGGGAACCCATTATATGTTCAAGAAGGACCAATCTTTAGGAACTACAGAAGCCATCCATGGCTGTGGTGTTGGGTATGGGGTTTCGTTCACACCAACCCTAACATCCACTAGTAATGCTCTCTCTCGAGAGTTTTCCCGATGCGATTACTAAAGTGGAGAAGAGAGAAAGATAATGATTGGGGGTGTTATTGGCGAAATCCTCCACAAATATTAAGTCGGCCATTATTGAAATTTGGTGTGGTATGGGTCTCGCTGTCTGCTTTTTCCTGTGCGGGTCCTCCCCAGATTATTTTTTTTCCATCGGGAAAATGCATTGTGAGGTGGGGCGATCCCTATGCCCCTTAGGGCCAATGTAGCTGGACACAAGCATGACATGTTGCCTTGTTTCCTTGTACCAGTAGTTGCCCACGGATGATCTCTTGATGAGGAAGGGATAGCAATTAGGTGCGGCAGCTGTTCTTTTAGGGTCGTGTTTCTCGTTTGAACAGGGACGTGTTTCTGCTTAGGAGCGACATAGGCCATTGTCGTCCGAAGATAATTTTCTAGTGGGGTCGTAAGCGTGCATATCCACTGCCTAATGATGCTTTAATTTTCTAGTGGGGTCGTAAGCGTGCATATCCACTGCCTAATGATGCTTTCAGAATTGTCGATGATCTCATGTTCTCTCCGAACTGGCTTTTCAAGAAAGTCTCCTTCCTTTATAGGAAGGGGATAATCCCATGGTTATAGTAAGTCGGCAGGGACTGGATCTAGGGTTCGATTTTTCGAGGGCCGACACGCTATGGAACAGAGATGATGGAATTCACAAGTATCACGAATATGAAAAATAAGTCCAAAAAGGTCAATTATCAGCGTCGCATATAAGTATGAAAGTGATCGATTTTCCTTTACTTAGTTGAGAACCTAAAAATGAGAGGAAGTAGTTTTCCGCCATTTTGGTTTTATTTTAAAAAATAGAATAAATTATGTGATGCTATTAAACTACATCAAGGAGATTGTAGATTATAAAATGAAATACGAAGCTATGAATTCATTTTTGGTTGAATCCATAATAGTTGTTATGGAGAATTTCGGGTGAATGATAAAAGGTTGATGAATTTCGAATGAAACACTTTTAAAATGCA
Organism: Corymbia calophylla; assembly: GCA_014182845.1. Taxonomy (NCBI): domain Eukaryota; kingdom Viridiplantae; phylum Streptophyta; class Magnoliopsida; order Myrtales; family Myrtaceae; genus Corymbia; species Corymbia calophylla. The sequence goes on along the minus strand of CM024698.1, from coordinate 10,629,312 downwards.
AATAGGGAAAAAAGAAATTGGGAAGTCTAGTATTCATAAGCATAAACATACATGAAAGTATTCAATTCTTCATTCTTTTTCTTTGGTTTCGAAATTACGGGAAAATTATCCAAAACGAATGAAACTTATTGTGTGGCGGCTAATTAAGTATTAAATCTTTTTAATTATGCCAATTTAATACTAGACCTTTTGACAATTTGCCAATTTAATCTTAAATCTTTCGATTGTGTCAATTTAATCTTAAATCTTTTGATAATTTGTCAATTTAGTCTTAAAATCTTTTGAAAAATTATCAATAGAGTCATTCTAGCCAATTTTCCAAATGATATGTCAAAGACTAAATTGATAAATTTTCAAAAGATTTAATAATAAATTGATATAATTGAAAGGTATATGATTAAATTGACAAATCTTCAAAAGTCATGAAATAAAGTTTTAAGAGGGAAAGCCATATATTGAAAGTATGATGTTATAATGAACGAGACTTGTCGATTTATCAATAAGAAGTAGAGAAAATTAATTCTAGAAGCTAGTAAGGATGGGTGAGATAGAGAGGGGGACTAGAGTTGGGGCCATAAACAATGTCACTGTCGCGGGCTGGATGCCAGAGCAAATGACTAGTAGGAGACAGGTTGGGTGATGAGAAAGATTAGGAATTTTGAACTTTGGGTTCTTTTTATTTTTTTTCTCAATTTGGGAATTAAACCTTCCTATGTGATTATAGTAACCGGTAAGACTATCATGACTAAAGAATTAGTGACAGCCCATCCATGCATTCAGAGGGGTTATTGCATGTAGAGATGATTTGATTATTATCAAATCGAGTCGTGAATGACCTGACAACCACAATATTAATAGCTAAGAAAAAATCTAATGCACTAGTAGCGACTGAGTGTGGAGGGGCTCGCATGCTCTTGTTAGCTCTTACTAACAAGTCTTTTGCTAGGTCAAGAAAGAACATATTCATAATGACATTTTCCAACAGGGAGACAGCCAACGGCCCTATACAAAACGGGTGCACTACATCACTATGCATTGAACGTGAATTGGAAACAAAGCCTAAGAAACACCAGAAGGATCAAAGCCAGTGTAGTAAGCTACAAAATGAAATTTACAACACTAAGAAAAGGCAAATGGAGTAACTATTTAGAAATGAAAACCCTCCAAGCATTGTCTGGGACATGATCGACCGACTTATGCAGCAATCCAACTTCATAGGTCCAATTTTGAATAATAATACATCTTTTGTGCGGAATTCGTCCAATAGTGCCATTGGGGTCTTGTTAACAAGAGCGCTAGCTCAACATTTGTTGGCCATATTCATTTTCGCCGCATTGATTACACATAGTTCGAGGTGATTATCGGGCGGGCTCGAATTGGGCCGAAGGACGGGCCTAATGTATTGCCCAAACCCGCCCATGACATAGATTTTGCGTAAAAAGATTCAGGCCAGACCGGACTAGGCCCGGACCTAAGCAGGCCAGGCTTTCTCATACGAGCCATTGCTCAAGGCCGCACACTTGCCTTTCGGGCCTGGGATAAGTGGGCTGCCGACCGTTGATCAGCTTCACACATAACGTGTACGAGAGAGACGGTGCGTTGAAAAACGACCAACTTTCCTTACTTTGGGTTTTGTCAGTGCCCTTGGATCATTTTATTGCCAAGACTCGTAACATGATTAGTCAGTCCTTGTGACAAGTGCGAGAACACAAGTGACTAATTTTTATTTTATTTTATATATTTCCGAAAGAAAAACACGATATCATCTCAACCAATTAAAGTCAAGACCAAGTTGTCAAAGATGTTTAACTAAGATAGAAAGAATGGGTTGTTATAAGTTTAAAGCAGCAAAGCTTAATTAAGGATGTTTTTGTTTCGTAAAAATGAATGATTTAGAAAATATTTTCCTAAAAATAATTACTAATTTAAAAAAAATGAATGAATAAAAAATACTTTCACTATTTATGAAAATGTTTAGATGTATATTGTTGTCAATAATGAAAACATCTCTAATGGAATAATCATTTTAAGTTATGCAAGTAATCGTATTTATTTATTTACAGCGAAATAAACGTAGCCTAACTATTCGGTGTTAAATTATTGTCCCTTTGCACAAAACCAAAATAGAACGCTTGCAAATCTGCTGCAACCGAGGAGCCGCCACAGCATTCGTCCCTGCCACCATTGTTGATGTCCACTGCCACAGCCTCTGTCTTCACCATGGTTGCTGAGGGCAATGGCGAGTTCGCTCCCTCAGTCTTTGTCCCTATAGTCGTCATCGCTCTATATCCCCCGTCACTCTTTCTATATTCTGTCCAGTTGGCGGAGCTTGACGCAGTATCGAGCTAAAATGGGTCGGCGACTCTGAGTTATGGACACTGGCGTCGAGCTATCCCTCTTCTCTGTTCTTGCCGTTAAGCCTAAGCCTAAGCCTCGACCTTCCACCATATCTGGCAACCAGGGCTCGTCCATGAACGTTGAGATCTCAGCCTGTGACCATGGACGAGCTGCCAAGAAGGGGCGACCACTGCAAGTGCAGGAAAAGCAAAAGAAATTACAGGAGGTTGACGACACAGAAGAGGCGATGGCGTGGAAGACGATGGGCAGAGATGGCTGCAGCTGGTCGCGCAGCCTGAGGAGTGACGGTGTCCGGTCTTAGGCACAGCATCGACGTGGCATTTTATTTTTATTTTTTAATGCCACATCAGCATTTATAATTGTTATTTTATTCAACTTCACCAGCGCAACGTCTCGTTTGGCTCAAGTCCCGTCCTAACGAATCATAGCATTGAAGCAATATGGAACCCACCCCAAAGTCTTAACATGAATATTATCTTATTTGATGATGATAATGTGCGAAGTTGATCCTGTTTGAAATGGCCAAAATGAAAGTTTCATCCCATGGAAAATAAAAATAAAAATTTGCTCTATCATCCAAAAATTTAAAATGACGTGGGAGCATCAAATTCTATTAAAAACCACTTGACGTTTATGCAAGCGAACGTCAAGTGAGCCTAAAAGCCTTCGGCTTTTTATCAAAGGTAGTGAACCTTAAAGCATTCGATTTTATATCCCATTCATTGGCAATGAAGTTTCCAAGTTTTCTTTTTTATCCTTGATTAGTGGAGTATTCCTAAATCTTTTTGTGGTGAACACCGCAAACATATCAAACACTTTCAAATTCATTCAGCAACTTCATCCACACTCACCAAGCATCACACAATCCATTGGTTTGAAGGAACAGCAAAGTTACAACACCAACATTATTGAAACTCGTAGTCGGAAGTTCAGATAAAAATTTGTACTACATTATTTTTCACCAGCTTTCCAGAATATCTACAGATCAATACTGCATCCCGATGCAGTAATCCGAACGGTTGATATGAAGTTGAGGCTGCAAAGCCGATGGACTTTAGGGGGGCCTGCAATTCCCAGTAGCCCTTTCTGCGAGGATAAAAGTCACTTACATTCGTGCTAAGCGAAAAATAGAAGGTCAAGCGATGAAATTTAATGGAACCACAACATACAGAATTGCACTGGAATGTAACGATCAAATAAATTTCAAGAACAAGGGGCAACTCGACCATCACATTCAACCCTAACGGGCGATTGACGTACAAAAATGCACATGGACAATCCAGAGTCATATGCAGCACAGCAACGTATGATTAGCAATTGCTGACAGTAGAAAGCAAGCTTTCAATCCTCTTCTCCATTGCCAACAGATTACTAACATTTGAAGAGCAGAAAATTACCTTCATGAGGCAAGTTCAGTCAAAGTTGTCGATTTTGAGTGGTGAGATCTCATCGGCAACATCAAAGTGTCCTACCAAACGTGCAAAAAACAGCATTTTTTGTTCCAATGTGAATTTTTTACTTTCAGCCTGCAAAACATTGCATGTCAATTATCTGCATTTCGCATACAACAAATGACTTCTTTATGTACCACTCCAGACGAAAAATACCTTGCGAAAACCATGCTGCTCGCCTTCATATTCCACTAATGCAACAGGCAGACCTTTCTGCTTTAATGCCGCATAAATTTTGCGAGCCTGACCTGGCGGTACTACCTACAAGATGTAGTAGATAATTGCCAAACCACCAAGCAGCAAAGTTGTTAAAATGCCAGAGACGTACAAAGTAAATCTGAAGGCCATTGACGACATCTACTTATCAATTGAAAAGAGAAAGTCGAACTCATCTGATGCTGTTTCATAAATGGGGGGGAAAAGAGGACTTTCGTTTTGACACTTGACTTTTCCCCCCTTTTCTTTTCTTTAGTTTTTCTTTAATTTTTTGGAAGTAACAGGAGAGAGACAGGGGACCAATGGAGAGAGCATAACTTGCGAACCTTGTCTTCCAATCCTTGGAATAGAATTACGGGGCAAGAAAATTTCTCAACAAAGTTTATAGGTGATCTCTCGTAACAATCCTTGTCAGATCCTGTAGTGCAACGAATCGATGATCGTGATAAAGACTTATCTGAGGAGAGATGAAACACACAAGAAAGCTTATCTGAATTACCAATGAGGTTGCCAATGTAATGAGATTCAAATTTGGGCACTTCTGCCCTCAACATGTTCAAATCAGAAATCTGTTTGACAAAATAACAGACAGAAAAATATTCTCTTTTAGCATTGAGAAAATTCAATGCACAAATAGTAGAAATATAGAATGATTTAATAAATGAATCTTTAGATGTACCATATGAAATGGGGAAATTTCAGTATCTAGAACACTACCTACGATGGATGCACAGTAACAAACTGTAACGAAACACGCCTTTCGTAGTTTATGAATCACAAAACTAACGTACTTAACAGTTGGCTCTTGCTAGTAGACTTTCCAGTTGATCTATCCGATAGCAAGAAATAATGAAGATGCTATCTATCCTTCACTAGCAACAAGCAAGTCACCGAGAATGATCGATCACTATGTTGAGGCAATTAATCCCCAGAAACCAGAGCTCCTTTTTATGTTCGTGTGCTTTGTCAGTGTAAGATAAGAGTGACCTGCCTCTGGTGTCCCCATAGATAAGCCAGTTTCCTGATATTGTTGCTGATTGGTAAAAATTTAGCTATTTTGAAACTGACTACAAAGTAAATGAACTCACACCATAGAGGGAGGCTCCAGCTTTGAAAGTTTCCCTAAATGCTAGAGCAGCTAAGGTTGTATACCCACCAGCAGAGCCTCCAGTAATGCATAGACGAGTACCATCCACCTTTCCACTTTCCACCTGGATGATCAAAGCAACTTCACCATACTGAATAGTTCCAGTATTCTATTACCCAATAAGCACTAACAGACAAATGAGTTGAAAGTCACCTACCAAAAATTTAGCACAACTACAACAGTCATCAATATCAACTATACCCCAGCGACCCAATAGCCGCTCCCTGAATTCTCTGCCATAACCTTGAAGAAACGTTGTAACATCTTTCAGTAGCAATGAAGAAGATCAATCAAATGATGGGCCACATCGAGTAGTTTTTGCAGCCATTTATGTCAATTAAACTCCATGAGGATTTGGTGAGAATAAAGCATAGGGCTGTCGAGATGGTACTGGTGGTTCATTATAAACAGGTTTTGCAGAAATCAAGAGATGATATGAAGCATTAAGTTCTCATATAGAGTCAAACCAGTGCTTCCACCATAATTGACATCCACGAAGGCCCATCCTCTGCTAGTCCAGTACTGAATACTCAGGTTTAAAACTCCTCGTGCTTCACTAGTAGGCCCTCCTGTGCAATTTTAAGCATGATTACATAAACAATCGTGAATAACCAGATCTATATGATTAGGAATTGATGCGTGCCAATGCTGCTTGAAACAAAAAATTGCCAGTTACTCCCACTAATATTTTCTTTTAAAAAGAAGAGGAGGGGGGGGGGGAGAGAGAGAGAGAGAGAGAGAGCTAAGTTGTTCAAAACCATGCCCATAGTTTATGTCGAGGATATGTTTTAACACGCCCCCTTCAATGTATGTTAGACCTCAGATGAGAAAAATAACCAAATTAAACAGCAATCAGAGGATAAATGGGAGTAAAAAACAGAATGGCAACAAGAGGAGTGCTGGGATTCGGACTTTTGACTTGAATCTCTGATGACAGGTTGAATAATCATTCCCCCCAGAAGCTTGAATTGTCAAGACACATGCCCCAAATGTATACCATGCATATATGTCAACAAAAGTGTCAAGCAATCATTGAATTCCATTCCGTAATGCATGACTAACATGGCAATACCGGTGCTAACAGGGGCAACACCGTGTGCAGTATACCATTTCAAAATAAAATTGAAAAGATATGTAACCCTACATTGGCTCCATCTTCATTCAGCATCAGTTGTGTATGTACTGACTTGTTTTGTGCATCTATAGTATCTATCACTGATGCCAGATACTTGTTTAGTTTGAAAATTCACTCATGAATCATAGATTTATATCAAAATAAAGACTTGATTTGACAAGTAAGGTCAATTAATGATTGTGGTGAATGTAAATACCAGTTTGGTGGTACGAAGTTCCCACAAAAGAATATAGTGTTGGTATGACAAGAACTGAGTTGCAATTTTCCAAGTACCATGGCTTTCTAACAGCAGCGGAGGCTTTTCTTCCGAACTAGCTTGATAATCATGATTAGATGGAGGATAGAAGTATGCATAAGCATTTTGACCAGGAACTTCAGTTGGAAATTCAATCAGCTCTGGCAAGCTGAAATATGACTCATACTTCAAACTGTCTGGTGAAGATGACCATATTATCTGAAAATCAATGCCTCCTGACTTTTCATCATTTAAAGTCACCTGCGAACCATGAACAAAAGGAAATTATAACAACAATAGAGATAATGCTATTGTTACTGTCCACACTTCATCAACTATGAGGAGATTACTAAGGAAGAGTATTGCAAGCACCTTAGCCACAGATGATGGAAGTAGTCCTGATGCTCCCTCAACGTAAAGGCAATTACTCCCTGAAGTCTGCGAAAGCAGAATGTGCACAATTTACCAATCCATCAGCTCGAAAAATAGCTACAGTGACTCATAATGGAGATGGTATTGAACATACTATATCTTGTATGTCCGTGAATGGAATGTCAAGCAATGATAATGAGCTATGAAGAACGTCAACAATCGCAAGATAAGACCTTCCTCTCTGCCTGCAGGAAGATTTTAAATAGATTGGTAAGATACAATAATGTGCTATTAGGATAATCTTAAAACAGAAAAGAGGCTCACCTGTAGCTGCAAGCAATGAGGGTCTTCTGTTCGTCACTCTGGATAACTTCATCAGAGTTCAAACCAAAAATCCATGATGGCCTTGCAAACTCAGCATTTAATGGATAAAGAGGCAGGACCTCATTCGCAGACTCAATCTGTTGAATCATGAAGCACAGCAAAGACATAAAGCAGTTCCTTTCCAACACCGTGATCGATGGAGTCATGGCAATTTAAAGAGCTCACAATGCAATAAGGTCTCAGTCACCTGCAGAAAACCTATAACTATAACTAACTCTCCTCATTCATAATTTTCACAGCGTGACATCCAAAGTCCACACTATTTGACTGACACAGTCTAAATCCTTGTGAAATGTGATACGGAAATTAAGGAGATTGACCAAACTTCCAGTATGATTCACTATTGGAAAAACCCACTTTGGCTTGGTTACTGTGAGACATGCGATGAAGATGTAGAGTTTCAGAGAATAGTGCTATCAAAGCAGAGAGAAAAGTGCTGCTAAGGGTATTCAAGTAATTTCACCATAAGATTGTACGCCCTAAATTCTTGCTATATATTAGGGTAATTGCTCTTGCAATTGTAACTGGAAACTTGATACTGACCCTAATAGTGAAAAGATCGCCTAGTGCGGTACCATTGTTTTTCTCCACTATGATTTTGAAAGGGTTTTCCATGTGAAATTTGTCTTTTTCTATAATTTTTCTATTTTACGTTTTGTGCTCCTAGCAACTAGTACCAGAGCTTGGTTAGGCAAAATAGCAGGAGCGACTAAGATAGACAAAGGTAAGGTGAAAATTGATAAGTTCAACAGTAAATATTTTGGTTTCTAGAAGATGAAGATTGAGATTCGCTCTATCCAAAAAACTACATCAGCCTTTGATGGGAGAGAACCGGATTCTATCAAGAAGACTAGGAATTGTTAGATCAACAAGCTCTTCTGTGATTCATCTCATGTTGGTGGATCGGTTGCCTTCAACATTGCCAACAAGAAAACAATGGTGGAATTGATAAGGGCTTTGTCCAACATGTACGGAAAGCCCTCTGCGTCAAACAAGATTGTTCAATCAGAAGATGCACAAAGGTGCTTCCGTGACATCTTTCGTCAATGAATTCAACATGATCATTAAGTTTGGCAGATATCAAATTCGATGATGAGGTAAAAGCTTTGATTCTATTGTCTTCTCTCCTTGAAAGTAGGAGTACAAATGTGAATGTGGTGAATAGTTCATCTAGTTAGAAGAAGTGAGAAGATGCAAGATTTGATTCTTAGTGAGGATATTCATAAAAGAGAGTCGGGTGAATCCTCTGGCCTTGCCTTGAGTACTGAAGGAAGAGGGAGAAGTAATCAATGAGATCAGATCCGAACCGTGGTAGATTGAAGTCTAGAGGGATAAGAAAATGAAGACCTCATGGCGAAATAATCTACATAAATTATGAAAAAAAGGCTATCTGAAATGAGATTGTAGAGCCCCAAAGAAGAAAATTTGAATCGAAAGGAGGAGAAAGCTATCACTGCAACCTTAGAAGAGACACTTGTTCATGATGCCTTAACTTTGATTGTTAAAAGTCCGATTGAGTCATGGATTAGACTCGGGTATGTCATTTCACTCTAGTTCGTTGTTGTTGGGAAGTTTAGAAAGGTCATCTTGGTTATAATGGGTAAGGGTGATGTTAAAATAAAGGCAGCGAATGTATCAATTAGAGTTGCATGATATTAGATATATTCCCGGCCTTAAGAGAAATTCAATCTCTATAAGTCAACGAGATAGACACGGGTTAAAAAAACTAATTTTGGGGACAGCTCAAGGAAGATTATTAAAGGTGACAGGAAGCAAAATTAGGAACAAATACATGAGTGAAATCAATAGAGATATATTAGCAGTTGCTGACTTGGAAGGTGATTGATTGTACATTGTGGCACCAAAGGCTTCAACAAAGGAGCAAATCAAAGGGAAAATCGTCTACTAAAGTCCATAGATATTGGTCTATGTGAGAATCGTTCTAAGCATGCAGATATGTGTCAATTTTTTGACAATTGGAAGAGAACCAAAGAGAGACAAGTTAGAGTTGGTGCATACAAATGTCTAATAGCTAACCCTTATTCCTTCCCTTGGAGGTTAAAGTAACCAGGTCACATTCACTAACAATACCACGAGAGAGGTATGAGTTTATTTTTTTGAATAATGAATATGATGCGTTTGCTACTTTTAAAAGATGGAAACCTCAAGTACAGAAAGAGATTGGTTTGACAATTAAATGTCTACGGTCTGACAATAGTGGTTAAAAAGAGACCGATGATTAAATGATAGCAATGAGTTCAAGCAGTTTTATGTAGAGAATGGATTCAGGATGACAAGAACAGTTCCCATCACACCACAACATAGAGTTGTTGAGAGGATCAACAGAAATTTAAATGAGTGTACAAGAGGTATGAGAATACATCTAGTGTTACCCAAGACATTTTGGACAGATGCAGTTAACACAAGAACAAATTGGATCTTTAGTTCCACTTGATTTCAAACTACCAGAAGAATAATGGACCAAAAGGAAAGAGTGAATCTTGCGTTTGAAAACTTTTGTTGTGTTTTATATGTGCACATAGATTTTAAAAATAGAGACAAGCTTGAGGCAAAAGCTAGAAAATATTTTTCTATTGGATATGGTTATGATTTTTTTGGTTATTGGTTTCAGAATGACCAAAATAGGAAAACAATAAGACCGAATGATGTTACATTCGAAAAAATATGTTGCACAAGGACAAATTTGTTGTAGAATCTAGTGTGAGGATACCGAGAGAGGAGATAAGAGAGATTGAGTTGAAGGGGATTTTTAAAAGTGTTCTAATAAAAAATCCTAAAATTGTTGTTGTAGACTCTTGTCAAAAACCTGAACAAGAACTACCCACATCTAAACTCACTTTGAAATGATTTAGCAAAACATCTAAATGTGTACAAATGTATTCTTCATCATTGCATTATTTGCTTTTGACATACGTTGGCATACCAAATTTTTTTTCAAAAGCAGTGCAAGTTAAAATTTCTGTTTAATAGGAGTTGACAATGTATGATAAGTTTGATTAACTAAAGTAGAATAAAATTTGGATGTTAACTTAGTTACTAGATGGGAAGAAGGCATTGCAAGACAATTGGGTATATGGGGTCAAAGGACCTAATGGTAACAAGAGGTCCAAAGTGAGGTTAGTAGTGAAAGGTTTTTAGCAAAAGAAAGGAATTGATTATACATAAATTCTCACTCCAGTTGTGAAGTTGACTATTATCAGGCTAGTGTTGAGTACTGTTGCCATTGAGAATTCATATCTAGAGCATTAGATGTAAGGCTTGCATTCCTCCATGGAGACTTAGAGAATGATATCTTCAAGGTACAATCATAGATTTTTCGATTTCCTAGCAAGGAAAACTATGTCTGCTAGCTTAAGCCAAGTTTGTATCATTCAAAATAAGCTCATAAACAGTGGTACAAGAAATTTGACACATTTGCAGTAAAAGGTTCACTAGATGTGAAATGGATCATTGTTGCTATTTGAAGAAATTTGATAACCACTATATTATTTCGTTGTTATATGTGTACGATATGCTCATTGCAGGATCTAGCACGAGGGAAACCAATAAACAAAAGCAACTATTGTCAAAGGAGTTTGAAATGGACTTGGAGCAGCAAATCAAATTTCTTGGGATGAGGATTGTGCAAGATAGATTCTAAGGAATACTAAAGTAGTCTCAATAAATGTTGCATTGATTCGGAATCTTGAATGCAAAACCCATGAGCACTCCTTAAGAAATCACTTCAAGCTCTCCAAAAGTAGTCACCAAAGAGAGATGATGAGCAAGATTACATGGCTAGGGTGCCTTATGCATCAGCCGTTGGCACTTTGATGTATCCTATGGTGAGTACTATACCAGATATTGCTCATGCAATAAGAATTGTGAGTAGATATATGGCTAATATAGGAAAAACAATGGAAAGCTATAAAGTGGCTATTAAGATATCTAAGAGATACTTCAGGTATGTCACTTTTTTTTTAATGAAAAATAGTGTGACTTCACAAGACTTTGTCAATGCAGAGATTGGTGGTGACATGGACAATAGGAAGAGCACTTTGGGTTATGGTTTCACTATGAGTGGCACTGCAATTAGTTGGATGTCTAGACTTTAGAAGTGTTTCCCTCTATCATTGAAGCAGAGCATGTTGCTATATTTGGAACTAGTAAGAAAGGATTTCGTTGAAGGATTTTTTGAAGGAGTTGTAGTGTCCTTTTCAATGACGGTCTTGCAAAAATTTGATATTTCACTCAAGGACAAAACATATTCGGTTGAAGTATCATCATAGTCGTTCGTTAATAAATAATGGGACATCATCATTGAAGAAGATCCTTGATGCGAGAATCTAGTAGATATATTAATCAAGGTTGTCACCATTGAGAAAATGAAACTATGCATTGATTTGTGATGAGAAGGTGTCGCCACACTAGGACAATTTAGGTTACAAAGATGAGTGAAGATAATCAAAGACTATTGTCGGTGCAAAGATCAGCTTCAAAGTGGGAGATTGATGAAGATGTGAAGTTGATAGAGGTAAGTAGAGAGGAAAGTACGATTGCTAAGAGTATACATGTAAATTTCTCTATAACTTTATATGTTTTTGGCTCTTGTTATATATTGTGGCAATCTCTCTTGTAGTTCTAACTTGAAAGTTGATGTTAATTGTGAAAAGATTGCCTAATACAACACTGTGATTTTTCCCTTTTCTTATTCAGATGGATTTTACTTGTAAAAATTCTCAGTGTTTCATTCTTTGTCTATTCTCTTTAGTGTTTCACACTTGGTCACCATGAAAGATCTTCAATGGCTTGAAGCTTCTATGATATCTGGAGATTTCAAACTTGATACGCATAAATAGCACGCAGGGTTCAGTGAGTTGTACTTACCCACTTATAGAGATTCCAAAAACCATCTTGTCTATCAGTAATGAAAAATAGTTCACCTGCATGTGTTCAAAGTAGTATGTAACGTCTGCCACAATTTCAAGCCACTTAACTTCGACACTTCTTCTTATGTTTTCAATGAAATATTACATATCCAGAGCTTCTACAGCGAAATAGATTTAGCATGCCTCCGAACTCAATTATTCAAGTAGAGTGGAAAGGAAGAAAAATCACAAACGTGTAAAAATAAATCATTATTAAGCAAGAGACATACTAGAGGACCCCAGATGCATATCTTAGATAATACATATTTAAGGGACAACATGAAAATTCGAATGAAAAGAACTAGGAACTTCATCCTTTCAGCACATCATAAATAAGACTGACATTCTCAGATCATCACAAAAGCAACACAATAAACAAATTAGCCAGACATGTTATTCAAGCAGATTAGCTAGAATTGAAAATAGGCCATTTACATTCAACGATTATTTTGGGGGATCAGGCTACTTTTTTTGTTCATTAACATCACGATAATATTGCAATCTTACATTTCGTCAGCGTTGAAGATCATCAGGTGAAAAAGGAACTTGTATCATTAAATGACTAATCAGGTTGTAGCAATTCCAAATTTTAAATTGAAAGCCAAAACGTAGAAGTACCTTTTGGAGACCATTTAGGTTCAGTTGGTGACTCAACATGTTTAGGATCATGACCAGCAACACAGACACGCTTATAAATATCTCTGCATAGGAGTATTAAGAAATTCAATGCACAAGAAAATGGCTTGACTATAGCACATAGATAAAATATAAAAAAAGGTGAAAAGTGTCTTAAAAATCACATGAAGACAAAGTGACTGGAAAATGCAAATAGGTACTGGATCACAAGTCGCAACTCACTTGGCTCACAGCTCGCCATCAGCCACGGCTGTTCTAGGCTAAGGTAAGAAGTTCAATGTGCAGGATGAGATGTAAAGTTTCATGATCACTCAAATCTCAACACCGTGGTTACAGATGGTGATTACAGTTAGTTCTATGTATTAAAAAATAAGATAACAAAGTGACAGAAAATGTGCTTAGGTCTCTAAACATCGACATTACCAGAAAAGAATATGTTCTGACATTTGATATATTATAAAGTTCTCTCAAACTACATGAATGAAGTACTATAATAGTGCACATAATGTCACATGGAAATGTCAGGTTCAAGGGGACTCCCTTGTTAGCATGTAATCGTTTAAACCCTTATCTGTCTTACAAGTGAAAGAATTGTTGCAACAGAATCTAAGATTTGTTGGCAATAAGAAAATGCAAGTGACAATGGCTTTGTTAATGGACATGAGAATGTTTAAAAAAGAACATCAATCTACATACCCAGCCTCTGAGATGTACCCAACCCAGAGTTCTGCTTTATCCCATGGCGTATTGGGATGACCCCACTCGATCCATGCTATCTTTTCACCCTTTGGATCCATCCGTGGAAAAGCATATAAATCATTGCCACTGATTAATGTCTTGGGCTCTAAATTCCACCCAATTATGCAAAAACAAAATGAAGGGAAAAAAGAAAGATAAAGAAATCACTAGGTTTCATGTATTGTAGTGAACAAATTAATGTAGCAAATAACTAATCTGGCACGTCCAGCAATTATTTACCCTGTATATCCTTCTCACCAAGGTCAATAGCTACAACTGTAGTGGTTGGATTCAAACTGCTGTCACGCCGATCTATATCCATATAAAAGCAATCGGGTAAGTTCCTGTTGTATAGTCCCCAGAAAATATGAGCAACAAAATAAGCTCCTTCAAAGAGTAGTTACCTTCCCTTACGGCGATATAACGGCCAAATTTACTATCGAAAACTCCATCTACATAACAAACTGAAGGCCCACCATAGTTTGGTGTAATTGGCAATGGAGGAGAATCTGTAGGAGATACAAAGTAACCACAGAGAATTGTGATGCTCATTGATGAATGCCATATTGCTCTACAAAAACTTCGATAAAACACAAGGCTTCACTAAGCAAAACATGAATTAGGAAAATTCAAATGGCCTCCTCAATTCCGAGCTACAACATTTCATAGCGAGTTTGCTTCTGTCAGAGTCACTTCTTACCATAACCGTATTCTATAGACTAAGGAGAATTGAAATAGGAAAGGAAGTTTACCACAACATTTCTAAAGAGACATATTCTATGCTTCAAGTTCAGTCCTTTTTACCCTCTGGTCATATCTCAATTGTCTACCATCTAGAAGGATCTAAGCATGGAGCTACCAAATCCACTTGTAAACTTCTTCGTGAAGAGACTGAAGATTACAATTTAAAATCCTAAAGGAAGCAGACCTTCAACATGCCCTACAGCAGCTACTGAGCTTACCTTTTAAGTGTAAGGATTGCTTGTACAGCCTCTGATCCTCGTAATTCGGGAAAACAAGGGTATCCCCTGAAATGCTAAAAGTATCTCCGCCATACTTCTGACACAGGGTCCTCACCGAAAACTCTTTCGGAGTGATGTCAACCGGTTCATCTCCGGGTTTTTCCGGTTCTTTCACAAGAACAGAGCGTCTGATATAGCCAATATAACCATCCATAAGTCAGTGCAGTCCCGGAAATTCTCGGACTCATTCATTTGAAAACATAAAAATTACACATTTACGGAAGCGTCATTTCAGCACCATTCGCAATACCCAGAAACTCAATATTGCCTGAATACTCTGTTTAATTAGTTTATCCTAAAGAAAATGGTAAGTGAAGTTACATACCCGGATTCATTGGGACGGGACTCGAGCCAGACGAGACGGCCGTCGCCATCGACGGCGATGCCACCAAGGCTTTTGGAGGCTCCAGAGACGACGTCCGCGGTGATGGGGGACTTCCAAGAGCCATACGGAGCTGTGACTCTCTGTCTCTCAGCAGTTGTTCCTGAGGACGGCGGTGGAGAAGCCATGGTCTTGTGCTTCCCGGGCTGCGGTTCGACGGACGACGACTGGGCGACGAGGATTCGAGCGAGACGATCGAACTTGGACTCTTGGGGAAGAACAGAGGAGAACAGAGAGGGAAAGTGGGTATGGGTGCAAGACGTTTGAATAAGATGACAGTTGATCGTTGAATTTCAGCGCGTTGATTTCCGGTCCGTAGATTGATTGTTGGCGTTTTCCAAAGAAAATCTTTGATTCAAGATAGGCCCACAGAATAAGAAAAAATAAGATGCAATCAAATGAAGAACTACTGAAGCACGAAAGCATAAAAAAATCAATAGGCGCAAGATTTTGATTCGAGCGAGACGATCGAACTCGGACTCTTGGGGAAGAACAGAGGAGAACAGAGAGGGAAAGTGGGTATGGGTGCAAGACGTTTGAATAAGATGACAGTTGATCGTTGAATTTCAGAGCGTTGATTTCCGGTCCGTAGATTGATTGTTGGCGTCTTCCAAAGAAAATCTTTGATTCAAGATAGGCCCACAGAATAAGAAAAAAATAAGATGCGATCAAATGAAGAACTACTGAAGCACGAAAGCATAAAAAAATCAATAGGCGCAAGATTAATGGTGAGCCACGTGAACTCAAGAACGAAAATTTCTATTTGAAGACCTCACTAAATGCCAGCAGGCACATGAAAATGAAAAGATTGTGGGCACCTTAAAAATTTCTTCTCCATTAAATACTCTAAGTTTGTCTTGTAGCATATATAGGTGCAGCAGTTTTCGAACCGTAAAACAAACATTGTAAGCAAGCCATGGAGCTTCGGGAATATAAAGTTGTGGAAAGAGCCATTTGCGTTTTAACAAGTTCTCCCTCCGGTCTCTATTCGTCCTCTTGTTCCAAATTTTCGAAAGTTACTATTGGTTCCGACACGAGAGCTAATCGGCTCAACAGTCAACGCCAACCTCAATTTGGTTTAGTACCTAATCACAAATGCTAAACAACTTTTGGTTGACAAGTAATATCCCGATGCAATGTAAAGATTTCGATGGTAGACCCATGTCAATATTTTCGAGAACAGATACCGAAAATAACTTTGTATAGGCTAGAAGAAAACCTATGTCATGTGATCCATAAAATAGAGTTATAATAATATTGATACGGTAAATTTGTTAATTCAATTCAAATCAAACGCTATGTCCCAGCCTTTAATTATATCTAATTTTTAATTCAGGCTCATGAGAAGCATTAAGTTTTGTCCACTTCGGTAAATGAAAGAACAGATCGAGAATGGCCTAAGCACTAACCATGTTTATTTTATTTTATATATTTCCGAAAGAAAAACACGATATCATCCCAACCAATTAAAGTCAAGACCAAGTTGTCAAAATTGGTCGAAGAGGTTTAACTAAGATAGAAGGAATGGGTTGTCATAAGTTTAAAGCAGCAAAGTTTAATTAATGATGTTTTTGTTTCGTAAAAAATGAATTATTTAGAAAATATTTTCCTAAAAATAATTATAGTGAAAATGTTTAGACGTATATTGTTGTCAATAATGAAAACATCTCTAATGGAATAATCATTCTAAGCGATGCAAGCAATGGTATTTATTTATTTACAGCGAAATAAACTAGCCTAACTAACTATTCGGTGTTAAATTATTGTCCCTTTGCACAAAACCAAAATAGAACGCTTGCAAATCTGCTGCAACTGAGGAGCCGCCACAGCATTCGTCCCTGCCACCATTGTTGATGTCCACTGCCACAGCCTCTGTCTTCGCCATGGTTGCTGTGGGCAATGGCGAGTTCGCTCCCTCGGTCTTTGTCCCTATAGTCGTCATCGCTCCATATCCCCCGTCACTCTTTCTATATTCTGTCCAGTTGCCGGTGCTTGACGCAGTATCGAGCTAAAATGGGTCGGCGACTCTGAGTTATGGACACTGGCGTCGAGCTATCCCTCTTCTCTGTTCTTGCCGTTAAGCCTAAGCCTAAGCCTCGACCTTCCACCATATATGGCAACAAGGGCTCGTCCATGAACGTTGAGATCTTGGCCCGTGACCATGGACGAGCTGCCGAGAAGGGGCGACCACTGCAAGTGCAGGAAAAGCAAAAGAAATAACAGGAGGTCGAGGACACAGGAGAGGTGATGGCATGGAAGACGATGGGCAGAGATGGCTGCGGCTGGTCGCGCAGCCTGAGGAGTGATGGTGTCTGGTCTTAGGCACAGCATCGACGACTTCACCAGCAGCAACGTCTCGTTTGGCTCGAGTCCCGTCCTAACAAATCATAGCATTGAAGCAATATGGAACCCACCCCAAAGTCTTAACAAGAATATTATGTTATTTGATGATGATGTGTGAAGTTGATCCTGTTTGAAATGGCCAAAATGAAAGTTTCATCCCTCTTGCTCTACCATCCAGAAATTTAAAATGACGTGGGACCATCAAATTCTATTAAAAACCACTTGACGTTTATGCAAGCGAACGTCAAGTGAGCCTAAAAGCCGAAGGCTTTTTATCAAAGGTAGCGAACCTTAAAGCATTCGATTTTATATCCAATTCATTGGCAATGAACTTTCAAGTTTTTTTTTTCATCCTTGATTAGTGGACCATTCCTAAACCCTTTGTGGTGAACACCGCAAACATATCAAACACTTTCAAATTCATTCAGCAACTTCATCCACACTCACCAAGCATCACACAATCCATTGGTTTGAAGGAACAGCAAAGTTACAACAACCAACATTATTGAAACTCATAGTCGGAAGTTCAGATAAAAATTTGTACTACATTATTTTTCACCAGCTTTCCAGAATATCTACAGATCCATACCGCATCCCGATGCAGTAATCCGAACGGTTGATATGAAGTTGAGGCTGCAAAGCCGACGGATTTTAGGGGGCCTGCAATTCCCAGTAGCCCTTTCTGCAAGGATAAAAGTCACTTACATCCATGCTAAGCGAAAAATAGAAGGTCAAGCGATGAAATTTAATGGAACCGCAACATACAGAATTGCACTGGAATGTGACGATCAAATAGATTTCAAGAACAAGGGGCAACTCGACCATCACATTCAACCCTTACGGGCAATTGACGTACAAAAATGCACATGGACAATCCAGAGTCATACGCAGCACAGCAACGTATGATTAGCAATTGCTGACAGTAGAAAGCAAGCTTTCAATCCTCTTCTCCATTGCCAACAGATTACTAACATTTGAAGAGCAGAAAATTACCTTCATGAGGCAAGTTCAGTCAAAGTTGTCGATTTTGAGTGGTGCGATCTCATCAGCAACATCAAAGTGTCCTACCAAACGTGCAAAAAACAGCATTTGTTGTTCCAATGTGAATTTTATACTTTCAGCCTGCAAAACATTGCATGTCAATTTCCTGCATTTCGCATACAACAAATGACTTCTTTATGTACGACTCCAGACAAAAAATACCTTGCGAAAACCATGCTGCTCGCCTTCATATTCCACTAATGCAACAGGCAGAACCTTCTGCTTTAATGCCGCATAAATTTTGCGAGCCTGACCTGGTGGTACTACCTACAAGATGTAGTAGATAATTGCCAAACCACCAAGCAGCAAAGTTGTTAAAATGCCAGAGAAGTACAAAGTAAATCTGAAGGCCATTCACAACATCTACTTATCAATTGAAAAGAGAAAGTCGAACTCATCTGATGCTGTTTCATAAATGGGGGGGAAAAAAGAGGACTGTCGTTTTGACACTTGACTTTTCCCCCCTTTTCTTTTCTTTAGTTTTTCTTTAATTTTTTGGAAGTAACAGGAGAGAGGCAGGGGACCATTGGAAAGAGCATGACTTGCGTACCTTGTCTTCCAATCCTTGGAATAGAATTATGGGGCAAGAAAATTTCTCAACAAAGTTTATAGGTGATCTCTCGTAATAATCCTTGTCAGATCCTGTAGTGCAACAAATGGATGATCGTGATAAAGACTTATCTGAGGAGAAACACACAAGAAAGCTTATCTGAATTACCAACAAGGTTGTCAATGTAATGAGATTCAAATTTGGGCATTTCTGCTCTCAACATGTTCAAATCAGCAATCTGTTTGACAAAATAACAGACAGAAAAATATTCTCTTTTAGCATTGAGAAAATTCAATGCACAAGTAGTAGAAATATAGAATGATTTAATAAATGAATCTTTAGATGTACCATATGAAATGGGGAAATTTCAGTAACTAGAACACTAACTATGACGATGCACAGTAACAAACTGTAACGAAACACGCCTTTTCATAGTTTATGAATCACAAAACTAACGCCCTTAACCATTGGCTCATGCTAGTAGACTTTCCAGTTGATCCATCCGATAGCAAGAAATAATGAAGATGCTATCTATCATTCACTAGCAACAAGCAAGTCACTGAGAATGATTGATCACTATGTTGAGGCAATTAATCCCTCGTGTGCTTTGTCAGTGTAAGATAAGAGTGATCTGCCTCTGGTGTCCCCATAGATAAGCCAGTTTCCTGATATTGTTGCTGATTGGTAAAAATTTAGCTATTTTGAAACTGACTACAAAGTAAATGAACTCACACCATAGAGGGAGGCTCCAGCTTTGAAAGTTTCCCTAAATGCTAGAGCAGCTAAGGTTGTATACCCACCAGCAGAGCCTCCAGTAATGCATAGACGGGTACCATCCACCTTTCCACTTTCCACCTGGATGATCAAAGCAACTTCACCATACTGAATAGTTCCAGTATTCTATTACCCAATAAGCACTAACAGACAAATGAGTTGAAAGTCACCTACCAAAAATTTAGCACAACTACAACAGTCATCAACATCAACTATACCCCAGCAACCCAATAGCCGCTCCCTGAATTCTCTGCCATAACCTTGAAGAAAAGTTGTGACATCTTTCAGTAGCAATGAAGAAGATCAATCAAATGATGGGCCACATCGAGTAGTTTTTGCAGCCATTTATGTCAATTAAACTCCATGAGGATTTGGTGAGAATAAAGCATAGGGCTGTCGAGATAGTAATGGTGGTTTATTATAAACAGGTTTTGCAGAAATCAAGAGATGATATGAAGTATAAAGTTCTCATATAGAGTCAAACCAGTGCTTCCACCATAATTGACATCCACGAAGGCCCATCCTCTGCTAGTCCAGTACTGAATACTCAGGTTTAAAACTCCTCGTGCTTCACTAGTAGGCCCTCCTGTGCAATTTTAAGCATGATTACATAAACACTCGTGAATAACCAGATCTATATGATTAGGAATTGATGTGTGCCAATGCTGCTTGAAACAAATAATTGCCAGTTACTCCCACTAATCTTTTCTTTTAAAAAGAAGCGCGTGCGCGTGGGGGGGGGGGGGGGAGAGAGGGAGAGAGACCTAAGTTGTTCAAAACCATGCCCATAGTTCATGTCGAGGATATGTTTTAACACACCCCCTTCAATGTATGTTAGACCTCAGATGTGAAAAATAACCAAATTAAACAGCAATCAGAGGATAAATGGGAGTTAAAAACAGAATGGCAACAAGAGGAGTGCCAAGATTCAGACTTTTGACTTGAATCTCTGATAACAGGTTGAATAATCATTCCCCCAAAAGCTTGAATTGTCAAGACACATGCCCCAAACGTATACCGTGCATATATGTCAACAAAAGTGTCAAGCAATCATTGAATTCCATTCCGCAATGCATGACTAACATGGCAATACTGGTGCTAACAGGGGCAACACTGTGTGCAGTATACCATATCAAAATAGCATTGAAATATTATGTGCCCCTACATTGGCTCCATCTTCATTCAGCATCAGTTGTATATGTACTGACTTGTTTTGTGCATCTATAGTATCTATCGTTGATGCCATATACTTGTTTAGTTTGAAAATTCACTCATGAATCATAGATTTATATCAAAATAAAGACTTGATTTGACAAGTAAGGTCAATTAATGACTATGGTGAATGTAAATACCAGTTTGGTGGTACAAAGTTTCCATGAAAGAATATAAAGTTGGCAAGGTGAATTCAAGTATGACAAGAACTGAGTTGCAATTTTTCAAGTACCATGACTTTCTAACAGCAGCGGAGGCTTTTCTTCTGAACTAGCTTGATAATCATGATTTGATGGAGGATAGAAGTATGCATAAGCATTTTGACCAAGAACTTCAGTTGGAAATTCAATCAGCTCTGGCAAGCTGAAATATGACTCATACTTCAAACTGTCTGGTGAAGATGACCATATTATCTGAAAATCAATGCCTTCTGACTTTTCATCATTTAAAGTCACCTGCGAACCATGAACAAAAGGAAATTATAACAACAATAGAGATAATGCTATTGTTACTGTCCACACTTCATCAACTATGAGGAGATTACTAAGGAAGAGTATTGCAAGCACCTTAGCCACAGATGATGGAAGTAGTCCTGATGCTCCCTCAACATAAAGGCAATTACTCCCTGAAGTCTGTGAAAGCAGAATGTGCACAATTTACTAATCCATCAGCTTGAAAATAGCTACAGCAACTCATCATGGAGATGGTATTGAACATACTATATCTTGTATGTCCGTGAATGGAATGTCAAGCAATGATAATGAGCTATGAAGAATGTCAATAATCGCAAGATAAGACCTTCCACTCTGCCTGCAGGAAGATTTTAACTAGATTGATAAGATACAATAATGTGCTATTAGGATAATGTTAAAACAGAAAATAAGGCTCACCTGTAGCTGCAAGCAATGAGGGTCTTCTGTTCGTCACTCTGGATAACTTCATAAGAGTTCAAACCAAAAATCCATGATGGCCTTGCAAACTCGGCACTTAATGGATAAAGAGGCAGGACCTCATTCGCAGACTCAATCTGTTGAATCATGAAGCACAGCAAAGACATAAAGCAGTTCCTTTCCAACACCATGATCGATGGAGTTACGGCAGTTTAAAGAGCTCACATATGCAATAAGGTCTCAGTCACCTGCAGAAAACCTATAACTATAACTAACTCTCCTCATTCATAATTTTCACAGCGTGACATCCAAAGTCCACACTAGTTGACTGATACAGTCTAAATCCTTGTGAAATGTGATACGGAAATTAAGGAGATTGACCAAATTTCCAGTATGATTTACTATTGGAAAAACCCACTTTGGCTTGGTTATTGTGAGACATGCGATGAAGTTGTAGAGTTTTAGAGAATAGTGCTATTAGAGCAGAGAAGAAAGTAGTGCTGCTAAGGGTATACAAGTAATTTCACCATAAGATTGTACGCCCTAAATTCTTGCTATATATTAGGATAATTGCTCTTGCAATTGTAACTGGAAACTTGATACTGACCCTAATAGTGAAAAGATCGCCTAGTGTGGTACCGTTGTTTTTCTCCACTATGATTTTGAAAGGGTTTTCCATGTGAAATTTGTCTTTTTCTATAATTTTTCTCGTTTACGTTTAGTGCTCCTAGCAACTAGTACCAGAGCTTGGTTAGGCAGAATAGCAGGAGCGACCAAGATAGACAAAGGTAAGGTGAAAATTGATCAGTTCAACAGTAAAGATTTTGGTTCTAGAAGATGAAGATTGAGATTTGCTCTATCCAAAAAACTACATCAGCCTTTGATGGGAGAGAACCAGATTCGATCAAGAAGACTAGGAATTGTTAGATCAACAAGCTCTTCTGTGATTCATCTCATGTTGGTGGATCAATTGCCTTCAACATTGCCAATGAGAAAACAATGGTGGAATTGATAAGGGCTTTGTCCAACATCTACGAAAAGCCCTCTACGTCAAATAAGATCGTTCAATCAGAAGATGCACAAAGGTGCCTCTGCGACATATTACATCAATGAATTCAACATGATCATTGAATTTGGCGGAAATTAAATTCGATGATAAGGTAAAAGCTTTTATTTTGTTGTCTTCTTTCCCTGAAACTTGGAGTACAAATGTGAATGTGGTGAGTAGTTCATCTAGTTACAAGAAGTGAGAGATCCAAGATTTGATTCTTAGTGAGGATATTCATAAAAGAGAGTCGGGTGAATCCTCGGACCTTGCCTTGAGAACTAAAGGAAGAGGGAGAAGTAATCAATGAGATCGGATCTGAACCATGGTAGATTGAAGTCTAGAGGGATAAGAAAATGGAGACCTCATGGTGAAATAATCTACAGAAATTATGAAAAAAGGCTATCTGAAATGAGATTGTAGAACCCCAAAGAAGAAAATTCAAATCGAAAGGAGGAGAAAGCTGTCAATGCAACCTTTGAAGAGACCCTTGTTCATGATGCCTTAACTTTGATTGTTCAAAGTCTGATTGAGTCATGGATTCTAGACGTGGGTGCGTCATTTCACTCTACTTTGTGTACGGAATTAATGCACAATATTGTTTTTGGGAAGTTAGAAAGGTCATCTTGGTTATAATGGGTAAGGGTGATGTTAAAATAAAGACTGCGAATGTATCAATTAGAGTTTCATGATATTAGATATATTCCTGGCCTTAAGAGAAATTCAATCTCTATAAGTTAACGAGACAGCACAGGTTACAAAAAACTAAATTTAGGGATGGCTCATCGATGATTATTAAAGGTGACAGGAAGCAAAGTCAGGAACAAATACATGAGTGAAATCAGTAAAGATATATTAGCAGTTGCTGACTTGGAAGGATTGTACATTGTGGCACCAAAGGCTTCGACAAAGGAGTGAATCAAAAGGAAAATTGTCTACTTAAGTCCATAGATATTGGTCTATGTGAGGATCGTTCTAAGCATGCGGATATGTGTCAATTTTTTGACAATTGGAAGAGAACCAAAGAGAGACAAGTTAGAGTTGTTGCATACAAATGTCTAAGAGCTAACCTCTATTCCTTCCCTTGGAGGTTAAAGTAACCAAGTCACATTCATTGACAATTCCACAAGGGAGGTATGAGTTTATTTTTTTGAATAATGAATATGATGCGTTTGCTACTTTTAAAAGATGGAAAGCTCAAGTACAGAAAGAGATTGGTCTGACAATTAAATGTCTAAGGTCCGACAATAGTGATTAAAAAGAGACCGGTCTGATGATTAAATGATAGCAAGGAGTTCAAGCAGTTCCATGTAAAGAATGGATTCAAGATGACAAGAATAGTTCCCATCACACCACAACATAGAGTTGTTGAGAGGATAAACAGAAATTTAATTGAGCATGCAAGAGTTACGAGAATACATCTAGTATTACCCAAGACATTTTGGACAGATGCGGTTCACACAAGAGCATATTTGACAACTGGATCTCTAGTTCCACTTGATTTCAAACTACCAAATGAATGATGGACCAAAAAGAAAGAGTGAATCTCGGGTTTGAAAACTTTTGTTGTGTTTTATATGTGCACATAGATTTTGAAAATAGAGACAAGCTTGATCTAAAAGCTAGAAAATGTTTTTCTATTGGATATGATTATGATTCTTTTGGCTATTGGTTTCAGAATGACCAAAATAGGAAAATAATAAGAACGAATGATGTTACATTCGATAAAAACAAGTTGTACAAGGACAGATTTGTTGTAGAATCTAGTGTGAGGATACAAAAAGAGGAGATTGGAGAGATTGAATTAAAGTGTATTTCTAAGAGTGTTCTAATTAAAAATCCTATAATTGTTGTTATAGACTCTTATCAAAAACCTGAACAAGAACTACCTACATCTAAACTCACTTTGAGATGATTTAGCAGAACATCTAAACGTGTACAAATGTTTTCTTCATCATTGCATTATTTGCTCTTGACATATGTTGGCATACCAAATAATTTTTCAAAAGCAGTGCAAGTTAAAATTTCTGTTTAATAGGGGTTGACCATGTAAGATAGATTTGGTTAACTCAAGTAGAACAAAATTTGGATGTTAACTTAGTTACTAGATGGGAAGAAGGCATTGCAAAACAATTGCGTGTATGGGGTCAAAGGACCTAACGGTGACAAGAGGTCCAAAGTGAGGTTAGTAGTGAAAGGTTTTTAGCAAAAGAAAGGAATTGATTATACATAAATTCTCACTCCGGTTGAGAAGTTGACTGTTATCAGGCTAGTGTTGAGTACTGTTGCCACCGAGAATTCATATCTAGAGCATTAGATGTAAGGCCTGCATTCCTCCATGGAGACTTAGAGAAGGATATCTACAAGGTACAATCATAGATTTTTTGGGTTCCTAGCAAGGAAAACTATGTCTGCAAGCTGAAGACAAGTTTGTATCGTTCAAAATAAGCTCCTAAACATTAGTACAAGAAATTTGACGCATTTGCGGTAATAGGTTCACTAGATGTGAAATGGATCATTGTTGCTATCTGAAGAAATTTGATAACCGCTGTATTATTTTGTTGTTATGTGTGTACGATATGCTCATTGCAAGATCTAGCATGAGGGAAACCAATAAACAGAAACAAAGATTGTCAAAGGAGTTTGAAATGGGCTTCGAGCAGCAAATCAAATTTCTTGGGATGAGGATCGTGCAAGATAGATTCTTAGGAATACTGAAGTACTCTCAATAAATGTTGCACTGATTCGAAGTCTTGAATGCAAAACCCATAAGCACTCCATTAAGAAATCAACTCAAGCTCTCAAAAAAGAGTCACCAAAGAGAGATGATGAGCGAGATTACATGGCTAGGGTGCCTTATGCATCAGCCGTTGGCACTTTGATGTATCCTATGGTGAGTACTAGACCAGATATTGCTCATGTAGTAAGAATTGTGAGCAGATATATGGCTAATCTAGGAAAAGCATTAGAAAGCTATAAAGTGGCTATTAAGATATCTAAGAGACACTTCAGGTATGTCACTTTTTTTTTATGAAAAACAGTGTGACTTTACGAGGCTTTGTTGATGCAGGGATTGGTGGTGACATGGACAATAAGAAGAGCACTTTGGGTTATGGTTTCACTATGAGTGTCACTGCAATTAATTGGATGTCTAGACTTCAAAAGTGCGTCCCTCTCTACCACTAAAGTAGAGTATGTTGCTATATCTGGAACTAGTAAGGAGAGGATTTCGTTGAAGGATTTTCTGAAGGAGATAGGTAGGGAGGAGTATTGTGGTGTCCTTTTCAATCATAGTAAGAGTGCTATTTGTCTTGCAGAAAATTTGATATTTCACTCAAGGACAAACCACATTTGGTTGAAGTATCATCATATTCGTTCATTAATAGATGATGGGACATCGTCATTGAAGAAGATCCTTGATGCAAGAATCTAGTAGATATATTAACCAAGGTTGTCACCATTGAGAAAATGAAACTATGCATTGGTTAGTGATGAGAAGGTGCTGCTGCACTAGGACAATTTAGGTTACAAAGATGAGTGAAGATAATCAGAGACTATATTCATTGCAAAGATCAGCTTCAAAGTGGAAGATTGATGAAGATGTGAAGTCTGATAGAGGAAAGTGCTGTTAAGTAGAGAGGAAAGTACGATTGCTAAGAGTATACATGTAAATTTCTCTATAACTTTATGTTTTCAGCTCCTGTTATATATTGTGGCAATCTCTCTTGTAGTTCTAACTTGAAACTTGACGCTAATTGTGAAGAGTACAACACTGTGATTTTTCCCTTTTCTTATTCAAATGGATTTTACCTGTAGAAATTCTCATGTTTCATTCTTAGACTATTCTCTTTGGTGTTTCACACTTGGTCACTATGAAAGATCTTCAATGGCTTGAAGCTTCAATAATATCTGGAGATTTCAAACTTGATACGCATAAATAGCACGCAGGGTTCAGTGACTTGTACTTACCCACTTATAGATATTCCAAAAACCATTCTGTCTATCAGTAATGAAAAATAGTTCACCTGCATGTGTTCAAAGTAGAATGTAACGTCTGCCACAATTTCAAGCCACTTAACTTTGACACTTCTTATGTTTTCAATGAAATATAACATATCCAGAGCTTCTACAGTGAAATAGATTCAGCATGCCTCCAAACTCAATTATTCAAGTAGAGTAGAAAGGAAGAAAAATCACAAACGTGTAAAAATAAATCACTAGTAAGCAAGAGACATACTAGAGGACCCCAGATGCATATCTTAGATAATACATATTTAGGGGACAACATGAAAACTTGAATGAAAAGAACTATGGAACTTCATCCTTTCAGCACATCATAAATAAGACTGACATTCTCAAATCATCACAAAAGCAACACAATAAACAAATTAATCAGGATGACCTTACATGTTATTCAGGCAATTAGCTAGAATTGAGAATAGGCCATTTACATTCAACGATTATTTTGGGGGATCAGGCTCCTTTTTTTGTTCATTCACATCACGATAATATTGCAATCTTACATTTTGTCAGCATTGAAGATCATCAGGTGAAAAATGAACTTGTATCATTAAATGACTAATCAGGTTGCAGCAATTCCAAAATTTAAATTGAAAGCCAAAACATAGAAGTACCTTTTGGAGACCATTTAGGTTCAGTTGGTGACTCAACATGTTTAGGATCACGACCAGCAACACAGACACGCTTATAAATATCTCTGCATAGGAGTATTAAGAAATTCAATGCACAAGAAAATGGCTTGAATATAGCACATAGATAAAATATAAGGAAAGGTTAAAAGTGTCTTAAAAATCACACGAAGAGTTGATCAGACAAAGTGACTGGAAAATGCAAATAACTACTGGATCGCAAGTCGCAACTCACTTGGCTCACAGCTCACCATTAGCCATGGCTGTTCTAGGCTAAGGTAAGAAGTTCAATGTGCAGGATGAGATGTAAAGTTTCATCATCACTCAAATCTCAACACTCTGGTTACAGATGGTGATTACAGTTAGTTCTATATATTAAAAAATAAGATAACAAAGTGACAGAAAATGTGCTTAGGTCTCTAAACATCAATATTACCAGAAAAGAATATGTTCTGACATTTGATATACTATAAAGTTATCTCAAACCACATGAATGAAGTACTATAATAGTGCTCATAATGTCACATGGAAATGTCAGGTTCAAGGGGACTCCCTTGTTAGCATGTATTTGTTTGAACCCTTATCTGTCTTACAAGTGAAAGAATTGTTGCAACAGAATCTAAGATTTGTTGGCAATAAGAAAATGCAAGTGACAATGGCTTTGTTAATGGACATGAGAATGTTAAAAAAAGAACATCAAGGCGCATCAAGGCGGTCAAGGACAAAGCTTTGGCTTTCAATGTGGTACCTGATTCCCCAAGAAATAGGAGATTACAACGTAGTTGGGGCATAGATCCTAGCATTTTTGGTTAGGTTATGTGGGAGGGTTGTATATAACTGCTCCTTACTTCTACTTGTTGTTCTTGTTTCCTTCCATATGTGAACTCGGCCCCCCCCCACTCTAGTGACGTGTTGTCTCGTTGAGTGTGGGTGGTGCCTAGTCTCACACCCTTGTACATTCGTATGGTGAAAATCTTCTATAATACTCACCTTTACCAAAAAAAAAAAAAAAAAAAAAAAGAACATCAATCTACATACCCAGCCTCTGAGATGTACCCAACCCAGAGTTCTGCTTTATCCCATGGCATATTGGGATGACCCCACTCGATCCATGCTATCTTTTCACCCTTTGGATCCATCCGTGGAAAAGCATAGAAATCATTGCCACTGATTAATGTCTTGGGCTCTAAATTCCACCCAATTATGCAAAAACAAAATGAAGGGAAAAAAGAAAGAAAAAATAAATCACTAGGTTTCTGGTATTGTAGTGAACAAATTAATGTAGCAAATAACTAATCTGGCACGTCCAGCAATTATTTACCCTGTATATCCTTCTCACCAAGGCCAATAGCTACAACTGTAGTGATTGGATTCAAACCGCTGTCACGCCGATCTATATCCATATAAAAGCAATTGGGTAAGTTCCTGTTGTATAGTCCCCAGAAAATATGAGCAACAAAATAAGCTCCTTCAAAGAGTAGTTACCCTCCCTTATGGTGATATAACGGCCAAATTTACTATCGAAAACTCCATCTGCATAACAAACTGAAGGCCCACCATAGTCTGGTGTAATTGGCAATGGAGGAGAATCTGTAGGAGATACAAAGTAACCACAGAAATTGTAATGCTCATTGATGAATGCCATATTGCTCTACAAAAACTTCGATAAAACACAAGGCTTCACTAAGCAAAATATGAATTAGGAAAATTCAAGTGGCCTCCTCAATAAGCTACAACATTTTATAGCAAGTTTGGTTCTGTCAGAGTCACTTCTTACCATAACCGTATTCTATAGACTAAGGAGAATTGAAATAGGAAAGGAAGTTTACCACAACATTTCTTAAGAGACATATTCTATGCTTCAAGTTCAGTCCTTTTTACCCTCTGGTCATATCTCAACATGTCTACCATCTAGAAGAATCTAAGCATGGAGCTACCAAATCCACTTGTAAACTTCCTCGTGAAGAGACTGAAGATTACAATTTAAAATCCTAAAGGAAGCAGACCTTCAACATGCCCTACAGCAGCTACTGAGCTTACCTTTTAAGTGTAAGGACTGCTTGTACAGCCTCTGATCCTCGTAATTCGAGAAAACAAGAGTATCCCCTGAAATGCTAAAAGCACCTCCGCCATATTCCTGACACAGGGTCCTCACCGCAAACTCTTTCGGAGTGATGTCGACCGGTTCATCTCCTGGTTTTTCTGGTTCTTTCACAAGAACAGAGCGTCTGATAGCCAATATAACCATCCATAAGTCAGTAAAGTCCTGAAAATACTCGAGACTCATTCATTTGAAAAAAACATAAAGATTACACATTTATGGAAGCGTTATTTCAGCACCATTCGCAGTACACAGAAACTCAATATTGCCCGAATGGTCAGTTTAATTAGTTTATCCTAAAGAAAATGGTTAGGAAAGTTACATACCCGGATTCATTGGGACGGGACTCGAGCCAGACAAGACGGCCGTCGTCAGCGACGGCGATGCCACCGAGGCTTTTGGAGGCGCCGGAGACGTCGTCCGCGGTGATGGGGGACTTCCAAGAGCCATACGGAGCTGTGACTCTCTGTCTCTCAGCAGTTGTTCCTGAGGACGGCGGGGGAGAAGCCATGGTCTTGTGCTTCCTGGGCTGCGGTTCGACGGACGACGACTGGGCGACGAGGAATCGAGCGAGACGATCGAAGTTGGACTCTTGGGGAAGAACAGAGGGGAACAGAGAGGGAAAGTGGGTATGGCAGCAAGACGTTTGGATAAGATAACAGTGGATCGTTAAATTTCAGCGCGTCGGTTTCCGGTCCGTAGATTGATTGTTGGCGTTTTCCAAAGGAAATCTTTGATTCAAGATGCAATCAAATCAAGAACTACTCAAGCACGAAAGCATAAAAAAAAAAAATCAATAGGCGCAAGATTAATGATGAGACACGTGAACTCGAGAACGAAAATCTCTATTTGAAGACCTCACTAAATGCCAGCAGGCACATGGAAATGAAAAGATTGTGGGCACCTTAAAAAATTTCTTCTCCATTAAATACTTTTAAGTTTGTCTTGTAGCATATGTAGGTGCAACAGTTTTCGAACCGGAAAACAACATTGTAAGCAAGCCATGGAGCTTCGGGAACATAAAGTTGTAGTAAGAGCCATTTGCGTTTCAACAAGTTCTCCCTCCGGTCTCTATTCGTCCTCTTGTTCCAAATTTTCAGCAGTTACCATTGCTTCCGACGCGAGAGCTAATCGGCCCAACAGTCAATGCCAACCTTAGTTTGGTTTAGTACCTAATCACAAATGCTAAACAACTTTTGGTTGACAAGTAATATCCCGATGCAATGTGA
Organism: Corymbia calophylla; assembly: GCA_014182845.1. Taxonomy (NCBI): domain Eukaryota; kingdom Viridiplantae; phylum Streptophyta; class Magnoliopsida; order Myrtales; family Myrtaceae; genus Corymbia; species Corymbia calophylla. The sequence continues at coordinate 10,598,474 of CM024698.1, read as the reverse complement.
CGTGGCTTCACCATGTAGTAAAGATTTCGACGGTAGACCTATGTCAATATTTTAGAGAACCGACATCGAAGATAACTTTGTATAGGCTAGAAGAAAACCTATGTCTTGTGATCCAAAAAATAGAGTTCCATAAAGTAGAGTTATGATAATAATATTGATACGGTAAATTTGTTTATTCAATTCAAATCAAACGCTATGTCCCAGCCTTTAATTACATCTAATTTTTAATTCAGGCTCATGAGAAGCATTGAGTTTTGTCAACTTCGGTAAATGAAAGAACAAATCGAGAACGGCCTAAGCAAACACTGAATGAGCCAATCTGTTACACAGCCTTGTACCGGTTCCAGAACGACCAGTCTTCAGGATCCCAGAAGTCGTCCATGCATGTGTGCTAGATATGTGGCTCCATTCATCTCAATCCCAGCATACACTGGCATAAGAGTTTCGCCCCAATAGATATGGGCTCCAATTTCTTCTTTTCTTTCATGATTATTAAAGTGGAAAGGCGACGAACTTGTTGCAGCCTGCTGTTAAAAGTAGCCTGCCCTTTCTGCGAAGATGAAAGCGGATCCAAATTGAGCTTAACGAAACATAGAAGGTCACGGAAAAAGCCATGAAACTCAATGGAACCAAAAAGTGCACAATTGCAGCTGGAATGTGATGATCAGATCAATTTCAAGAATGAGTGGCAATTCGACCATCATATTCAACCATAATGAGTAACTGATGCAATTGCATCTTCAAGCCGATTCTCATGCTTGGAATCTGGCCAATTAGAAAAGCAGGATGGACGTACAATGATGCACATTGACATTTCAAAGTCATGCGCCAGCCCAGTAACATGTGATTAACAATTATAGACACTGAAAGCAAGGTTTTAATCCTCCTCTCAGATGCCAACAGATTTACTAACAATAGAAGAGCAGATCACTACCTTCATGAGACAAGCTTAGTCAAAGTTATCAATTTTGATTGGTGTGATCTCATCCGCAACATCAAAGTGTCCTACCAAACGTGCAAAAAACAGCATTTGTTGTTCCAATGTGAATTTGATATTTTCAGCCTGCCAAACATTGCACATCAATTTCTGCGTTGCACACACAACAAATGACATCTTTGTGTAAGACTCCCAAAGAACAATACCTTGCGAAAACCATGCTGCTCGCCTTCGTATTCCACTAATGCAACAGGCAGACCTTTCTGCTTCAATGCCGCATAAATTTTGCGAGCCTGATCCGGTGGTACCACCTGCAAGATGTAGCAGATAATTGCCAAACCATCAAGCATCAAAGTTGTTAGAATGCCAGAGATGCAAAAAGCAAAATCTGAAGGCCATTGATGAAATTTTATTTATCAATTGAGAAATAGTCAAACGCATTTGATGCAATTTCATAAATGAGGAAATTAAAAGAGGACCCTACATTTGACACTGGACTTTCTACCCCTTCTGCATTCTTTACTTTTTCTTTGATTTTTGGGGAGTAAAAGGAGAGGGGCAGGGGATCATTGGAAAGACCATGACTTGCGTACCTTGTCTTCCAACCCTTGGAATAGAATTATGGGGCAAGAAAATTTCTCAACAGAATTTATAGGAGATCTCTCGTAGTAATCCTTTTCAGATCCTGTAGTGCAGTGAATGGATAATCAGTATAAAGACTTATTTGAGAAGAGATGAAACATGCGCCAAAGCTTATTTGAATTACCAACAAGGTTGTCAAGGTAATGAGATTCAAATTTGTGTGTTTCCGCTCTCAACATGTTCAAATCAGCTACCTGTTCGTCAAAACAACCGACAGGAAAATACCCCCTGTCAACGTTGTGAATTGCATTGAAATTGCAGAAAATAATGATGAATTTATGAATGAATCTTTAGAAAATGGGAAAATTTAAGTATCCCAGATTCCAAGAAAAAACCAACTTTGACCAATGCACAGTGCCAAACTGTAATGGATATGCACATTTTGCTAGTTCATAAAATGCCTACACTAATGTTCTTAACAGTCAGCTCTTGCCAGTAGACTTTCCAGGAGATCCATTCGATAGCAAGATACAATGAAGCTGCTATATATCAATTTTTTTTTTTGGTTGAACGATGCTATATATCATTCACTAGCTACAAGAATGTCACCAAGAATGATCGAAGATTATGTTATAGGCATTAATCTCCAGAGTCCAGAGTTCTTTCAGATGTTTGTGTGCTTTGTCAGGGTAAGATAAGAACGACCACCCTCTGGTGGGCCCAGAAAGAAGCCAGTTTACTGATATTGGTGCCAAATGGTAAATTTAACTATCCTGAAACTCACTACAAAGTAACCAAACTCACACCATAGAGAGAGGCCCCAGCTTTGAAAGTTTCTCTAAATGCTAGAGCAGCTAAGGTTGTATAGCCACCAGCGGAGCCTCCAGTGATGCATAGACGATTGCCATCCACCTTTCCGCTTTCCACCTGGATGATAAAGCAACTTCACCATGCTGAAATAGTTCCAGTATGCTATTACCCAATGAGAACTAACAGAACTACCGAGTTGAAAGTCACCTACCAAAAATTTAGCACAACTACAACAGTCATCAACATCAACAATACCCCAGCGACCCAATAGCCGCTCTCTGAATTCTCTGCCATAACCTTGAAAAATGTTGTGACATTTTTCAGTATTCAGTAGCAATGAAGAAGATCAATCAAATGATGGGCCAAAGCTTGCAATTTTTGCAGCCCATTATCTTACTCCATGAAAAATGCATTGGGCTGTTGAGATACTAAAGGTGCTTCATTACCATCCAAATTTGGTAAACAGGTTTTGCAGAAATCAACAGAAAGAAATGAAGTAGAAACAGTTCTTGTTTAGAGACAAACCAGTGCTTCCACCATAATTGACATCCACAAAGGCCCATCCTCTGCTAGTCCAGTACTGAATACTCAGGTTTAAAACTCCTCGTGTTTCGCTTGTAGGCCCTCCTGTGCAATTTTAAGCAAAATTACATAGATGCTTATGAATAACTAGTTGTATACAATTAGGCATTGAAGCATGACAATGCTGCTTGAAACAATTAATTGCTGGTTAATCTTGCCAATCTTTTCCTTCTTTTTTTTTTTTTTGGGCGGGGGGACATAGAGAGAATGATGACTGTTATATTTAGAATTGTCAAAAAGATCATTTTTCTGAATAACTTAAGTCGTCCAAAAACACGCCGATAGTTCATAACCGGATGAATGTCTTAGCACTCCCCTTCCAATATATGTTAAATCTTACATGTGAAGTAACAGCAATCATAAGATAAATATGAGTACAAAACAGTATGGCAACAAGAGGAAGTGCCAAGATTCAGATTTTTGACTTGAACCTCTGATACCATGTTGATTAGTCAATTATTGCAAATGCTTAAATTGGCAAGAAACATGCCCTGAATGTATACCAAGCATGTATATCATAGAAAGTGTCAAGCAATCATTAAATTACATTCCACAACATATGATTTACATGGCAATACAGGATTTAAGAAGCGCAACACTGTATGCAGTATACCATATCACATTAATTTAAACAAAGTGCCCCTACATTGGTCGCATCTTCATTCAGCAACAGTTGTATATGTACTGACTTGTTTTGTGCATCTATATCATTTATAATTGATGCCAGGTAGTTGTATTTAGTCTGAAAACTCGCCAATCAATCATAGATTTACATCAAAATAAAGACTTGATTTGACAAGTAAGGTCAATATATGATTGTTACGAATGGAAAATATTAGTTTGATGGTACAAATATCCCATGAAAGAATATATAGATGGCGAGGTGAATTCAAGCATGACAGGAACTGAGTTGCAATTATTCAAGTACCATGGCTTTTCAACAACAGTGGAGGCTTTTCTTCCTGACTAGCTTGATAGACATGATTAGATGGAGGATAGAAGTATGCATAAGCATTTTGACCAGGAACTTCAGTTGGAAATTCAATCAGCTCTGGCAAGCTGAAATAAGACTCATACTTCAAACTATCTGGTGAAGATGACCATATTATCTGAAAATCAATGACTTCTGACTTTTCATCATTGAAAGTCACCTACAGACCATAAACAAAGGGAAATTATAACAACAATGAGAAATACTAATTACTGCAGCACTGTCCACACTTCACTAAATATGAGGAGATTACTAAGGTAAAGTATTCCAAGAACCTTAGCCACAGATGTTGGAAGTACTCCCGATGCTCCCTCAACATAAAGGCAATTATTCCCTGAAGTCTGCAAAAGCAGAATGGGCACAATATACCAAACCATCAGCTTGAAAAATAGCAGCAGCAATTCATCATGAGAAGGTATTGAACATACCATGTCTGCTATGTCTGTGAATGGAATGTCAAATAATGATAATGAGCTCTCAAGAACATCAATAATTGCAAGATGAGACCTTCCCCTCTGCCTGCAAGCAGATTCTAAATAATTAATATGAAGAATCATACAATAATTTGCTATTAGGATAATGTTAACACCTTGGATCATCACATGAAAACAGCTCACCTGTAGCTGCAAGCAATCAGGATCTTCTGTTCATCGCTTTGAATAACTTCATAAGAGTTCATACCAAAAACCCATAATGGCCTTGCAAACTCAGCATTTAACGGATAAAGAGGTAGGACCTCATTCGTAGATTCAATCTGTCGCACATCAAAGATCTAATTCAGTTCCTTTCCAACCGCAAGATCAATGATGCCATGAGAGTATAAGTGGCAGTTGAAAGAGCTCACATATATAACAATGGCCCAGTCACCTGCAGAAAACCTACAACTAAAATAATTTATCCTCTTTTATAATTTTCACGACATGAAATCCAAAGCCCATGCTATTTGAGTGATGCAGTCTAAATCCTTATGGAGTTTGATATGGAAATTAAGGAGATCGACAATATTTCCAGTATAAATCACCATGTGGAAAACCCGCTTTGGAATGGTTACCATAAGGCTTGGTTGCTATAAATAATCTTCAATGACATGAAGCACCTCAAATATCTAGACTTTTCAAATCGATAAGCATGAACTGCAATGGTTCAGGGTTAAGATCTTACCCACTTATAGAGATTCCAAAATCCATTCTGTCTATCCGTAATGAAAAATAGTTCACCTGCATTTGTTCAAAGCACAATGAAATGTCTAGCACAATTTCAAGCTACTTCACTTTGAAATTTCTTCTTATATTTTCACTGAAATATTACATATCCACAAAGTCTACAGTAAAAAAGCTTTAGGATGCCCCTGGATAATGCATATCATGGATAACGCATAATCATCTGAGCAGAGTGAAAAGGAAAAATTTGCAAAAATTTTGGAAACAGATCATCTCACGAGTAAGCAGAGACATACCAGAGGACTCCAGATGCATATCATGGATAACACATAATTAAGGGACATCATATAATGAAAATTCCAGTAAAAAAAATGTAGAACGTTACCCTTTCAGCAAGTAAAAAATAAGACTAACATACTCAGATCATCATGAAGGCAACACCATAAAATAATTCATCAAGGCGACCCTTATTTATTATTCAGGCAGATTAGCTAGAATTGGGAATGAACCATTCACATTCGACGATTATTTTGGGGGATCGGGCTCCTTTTCTGTTTATTCACATCACGGTAATACTAGAATTTTACATATTTTCAGCTTCAAAGAACATCAGGTGACAAATGGACTTGTACCATTGAATGAGAAATGAATTTGCAGCAATTTGGAAATTCAGATCTGAGCCCAAAGATAAAAGTACCTTTCGGAGACCATTTAGGCTCAGTTGGTGACTCCACATGTTTAGGATCACGACCAGCAACACAGACGCGCTTATAGATATCTCTGCATAGAAATATTAAGAAAATCAATGCGACAAGGCAATAATGTGATTATAGCACACAGATAAATTATGAGGAAAGATTACAAGTGTGTCTTCAGAACCACTAGGAAGAGTTATCAGACTAAGCTGACTAGAAAATGCAAAGAGTGCAATAAATACTGTGTCATAGTTGCAACTCACTAGGCTCAAACACACCATTAGCCATACATTGTTCTAGGCTAAGGTAAGAAGTTCAATGTGCAACATGAGATGTAAAGTTTCATGATCACTCAAAGCTCAACACCACGGTTATAGACGGTGATTACAGTCACTTCTATGTATTAAAACACATGAAAATTATGTGATAGGAAATGTGCTAGAGTCTCTAAATGTCAACACTATCCAAAAATGTATTGTGTTCTAACATTTTCTGACGTAATCTAAAGTTTTCTACACATATTGAACTACTATAACAGTGCACATAAGGTCATAATGAAATGATAGGTTTAGAGGAATTCTCGTATTAGCATTTATTTTTTTAAGCAACCCATATCTGTCAAACAAGTGAAAGAATTGTTGCAACTAAATCTAAGATAAATTTGAAATTCAAGAATGTAAGTGACAATGGCTTTGTTAATGGACACGAGAACATTAACCGATCAAAAAGAACATCAATTTCCATACCCAGCCTCCGAGATGTACCCAACCCAGAGCTCTGCTTTATCCCAGGGCATATTGGGATGGCCCCACTCAATCCATGCTATCTTTTCACCCTTTGGATCCATCCGTGGAAAAGCATAGAAATCATTGCCACTGATTAGTACTTTGGGCTCTAAATTCCAACCGAAAAATCAAACACCAAATGGAGGGAAAAAAAAAGGAAATCAGTAAGTTTCCAGTACTGTAGGGAACAAATTAAAGTAGCAAACAACTAATCTGGCACGTCCAGCAATCATATACCTTGTATATCCTTCTCAACAAGGCCAACAGCTACAACCATAGTGGTTGGATTCAAACTGTCCTCACGCCGATCTATATCCATGTAAAGGCAATGGGGTAATTGTCTGTCTTATAGTCTCCAATAAATATGAGCAACAAAATAATCACCTGAAAAGAGTGACATACCTTCCCTTACGGTGACATAACGACCAAATCTACTATCGAAAACTCCGTCTGCATAACAAGCTGAAGGCCCACCATAGTCTGGAGTAATTGGCAATGGAGGAGAATCTGTAGGAGATACAAAGTACAACAACAGAGAATTGTTGATGCTTATTGATGAATAGCTTACTACTCCATAAAAAATTTGTTAAAACACAAGGCTTCATCAAGCGAAACATAAAAACCACAACATGTCATTGCAAGTATGCTTCCCCAGAAGTCAGCGCTCACAATAACCGTATTCCATAGACTAAGGAGAAATGAAACGGGAAAGGAACTTTACCACAACATTTCTAAAGTGGCATATTTATGCTTCAAGTTCTTATCTTTTTCCCCTCCAATCGTATCTCAACATGTCTACAATCAATAAAGATCTAAGCATGGAGCTACCAAATCCATGCATAAACTTCTCAATGAACAGACTGAAGACTACAATTTAAAATCCCACCCTTCAACATGCATTACAGCAACCGCTGAGCTTACCTTTTAGGTGTAAGGGCTGCTTGTACAGCCTTTGATCCTTGTAATTCGAGAAAACAAGAGTATCCCCAGAAATGTTAAAAGCACCACCACCATATTCCTGACACAGGGTCCTCACGGTAAACTCTTTCGGCGTAATGTCAAGAGGTTCGTCTCCTTGTTTTTCCGGTTCTTTCACAAGAACAGAGCGTCTAATAGCCAATATAAATATCCATAAGTCAGTACACTCCTGAAAAATCTCGAGACTCATTCATATGACAAACCATAAGGACTACAACCCGACAAGCGTTACACGTCTACGGAAGCATCATTCCAGCACCAATTCACAATACCCAGAAACTGAATACTGCCCGAACACTCAGTTTAAATGGTTTGTTCTTTATGTTAGGAAAAAGGGTAAGTGGAGTCCTTTACCCTGATTCATTAGGACGGGACTCCAGCCAGACGAGATGGCCGTCGCCGTCGACGGAGATGCCGCCGAGCCTTTTGGAGGCGCCGGAGACGACGTCAGCGGTGATGGGGGACTTCCAAGAGCCGTACGGAGCTGTGACCCTCTCTTTCTTGGCTGCTGTTTCAGAGGATGACAGTGAAGAAGCCATGGCCTTGTACTTCCTGAGATGCAGTTTGATCGACGACGACGACGACGACGACGACCGGGCGACGAGGATTCGAACGAGAGGATTGAAGTTTGACTTTGGGAAGGAAAGAGGGGAGCAGCGAGCAACGGTGGCTATGGCTGCGAGTGCCATTCGACTCGCGACCGGCCCCGTGGTATTTGTACGTCAGATGTGGCATCCATCGCTTGGTCGGGTAGAATATGATACCATGTCATTCTTTTGAAAATATTTTTAAAAAAACACATACTGACTAAAATGTAATAAATTTTTGTTAACTAGTGTTACAAGGCAATGTGACTTTATCATGTGCCCAGTGTGGGTTCACTATGTTCAGATGAACCTGTGATGTGCCAGAAAAATCCCATATCGAATACTGGTGTCGTTGAATTTGAGCATATTTGGAGTAGTACATGAGTGTTCCATTGCCTGCTCTAGTACTCTCCCTAGCGAATGCAAAAATAATTCAGCAATACTGCAGTAACCTTGAGGAGGCATCACTATTTAGTTGATAGGAACTACCTTTAATTTATTATAAACAACATTATCTTTTTAGTATGATTGACCATTAAGAAATGAATACCTTCCTAGCATTGATTAGGACATGATCAACCAGTCCAAGTGCGCAATCCTCTCACTCATATTCTTGTCGCCCAGTCTCGTGGATCAAACCCAACTCAGGAAGTGCAGGACCATGGCTTCTTCATTGTCATACTCAGAAACAACAGCTAAGAGAGAGAGAGTCACGGCTCCGTATGGCTCTTGGAAGTCCCCCATAACCGCCGACGTCGTCTCCTGTGCCTCCAAAAGGCTCAGTGGCATCTCCGTCGATGGTGACTGTCATCTCATCTGGCTCGAGTCCCGTCCTAATGAAGCAGGGTACATAACTCCACGTACCATTCATTTTAATTAGAAGGATGCACTTCTTAAACTGAGTATTCAGGCAGTATCTGGTGTCTGGGTCTCGTGAATTGGTACTGGAATGATGCTTCCATAGATGTGTAACGATTGTCAGGTTGTAATTTTTATGGCTGTTTTAGATGAATGAGTCTCGAGAATTTTCAGGAGTGTACTGACTTATGGATGGTTCTACTGGCTATTAGACGCTCTGTTCTTGTGAAAGAACCGGAAAAACCAGGAGATGAACCTGTTGACATTACGCCGAAAGAGTTTGCAGTGAGGACCATCTGTCAGGAATATGGTGGTGGCGCTTTTTGCATTTCGGGGGATACTCTTGTTTTCTCGAATTACAAGGATCAAAGGCTGTACAAACAGTCCTTACACCTAAAAGGTAAGCTCAGTAGTTGCTGTAATGCTTGTTGAAGGTCTGCTTCCTGTGGGATTTCATTATGTAGTCTTCAGTCTCTTCACATAGAAGTTTACACGTGGATTTGGTAGCTCCATGCTTAGATCTTTAATGATGGGAGACATATTAAGATACGATTGGAGAGGATAAAGAACTGAACTTGAAGCCTAGAATATGCCTCTTTAGAGATGTTGCGGTGAAGTTCCTTTCCCATTTAATTTCTCCATAGTCTATAGAGTACGGTTTTAGTTTACTTCTGGTAAGCAGTGACTTGGAGGAAAGCATGATTGCAATGAAATTTTGTGACTTGGAATTGACAAAACCACTTGGATTTTCCTAAATTAAGTTTTGCTTACCGGAGCCTTGTGTTTTATCAAAGTTTTTTTGGAGCAGTATGCCATCCATCAATGAGCATCACAATTCTCTGAGGTTATATACTCTGTTTCTCCTACAGGATCTCCTCCATTGCCAATTACTCCAGACTATGGGGGGCCTTCAGTTTGTTATGCAGATGGAGTTTTCGATAGTAGATTTGGCCGTTATGTCACTGTAAGGGAAGGTAAGTCACTCTTTTCAGGAGCTTATTTTGTTACTACTTATCGGGGACTATAAGACAGGCACTTACCTGATTGGAAATAGATCGGCGTGAGAACAGTGTGAATCCAACCACTACGATTGTAGCTATTGGCCTTGGTGAGAAGGATACACAAGGTAAATAATTACTGGACGTGCCACAAAGTTGTTTGCTACATTAATTTGTTCACTACAGTACTGGAAACTTACTGATTTCTTATTTTCTTTTTCCCTCCATTTTTTTTTTGTTTTATCGGGTAGAACTTAGAGCCCAAAGTATTAATCAGTGGCAATGATTTCTATGCTTTTCCACGGATGGATCCAAAGGGTGAAAAGATAGCATGGGTCGAGTGGGGTCATCCCAATATGCCATGGGACAAAGCAGAGCTCTGGGTTGGGTACATCTCGGAGGCTGGGTATGGAGATTGACGTTCTTTTTCATCGGTTAACCTTCTCATGTCCATTAACAAAGCCATTGTCACTTGCATTTTCTTATTGCCAACAAATCTTTGATTCTGTTGCAACAATTCTTTCACTTGTAAGACAGATAAGGGTTGTTCAAAGCCATTGTCACTTACATTGTTGCAACAACTCTTTCACTTTCACAACAGATGTTTCAACGTGACTTTAGGTGAACTGTCATAGAAGTTTGTATATGTTATTTGAGAAAACTATAGATTTTCAAGAAATGCCAGGTCATTTATTGTTTAGATAGATTTTAGGTTTAGAGGTGCATTGCCTATCATGTAATTTTCTTATCTTTTAATACATAGAACTGACTGTAATCACCATCGGTAACCATGTTGTTGAGCTTTGTGGTCATGAAACCTTTCACCGCATGCAGCAATTTGAACTTCTTACCATAGCCTAGAACAACCTGGCTAATGGCAAGTGCAAGCCAAGTGAGTTGTGACTTGTAATACAGTACTTATTGCAGTCTTTGCATTTTCCCATCGGCTCAGTCTGATCAACTCTTCATTGTGATTATTCAGACATACATGTAACCTTTCCTTATAATTCATCATGTGATATATTCACATCATTGCCTCGCCACATTGATTTTCTTAATATTTCTATGCAGAGATACTTATAAGCGTGTCTGCATTGCTGGTTGTGATCCTAAACATGTTGAGTCACCAACTGAACCAAAATGGTCTCCCAAAGGTACTTCTATTTTTTCGCTGCTGATTTAAATTTCGGAAGCTAAATAATATAAGTTCGTTTGTCACCTGAGGTTCTTCAATGCTGAAGAAATGCAAGGTTGTAATATTGCTGTGATGTGAATGAACAAGAAAGGAGCCTTATCCCCCAAAATAATCGTGGAATGTAAATGGCCTATTTCCTATTTTTACTAATCTGCCTGCAAATGAGGGTCATCCTGATTAATTTTTTTTATTATGTTGCTTTCAGGATCATTTGAGTATGTTGGTCTTAACTTTTACGTCTTGAAAGGATGATGTTTACAGCTTTTTTATTGGTATTTCCATGTTATGACATCCCTTAAACATGTATAATCTACTATATGCATCTGGTTTTATCTGGCATGTCTCTGCTTACTGGCAAGGTGATTTATTTCCGACATTTTTGAGTTTTTTCTTCCTTTTCACTCTGCTTGGATAATTGAGTTCAGGGGCATGCTAAAGATATTTTACAGTAGAAGTTGTGGGTATATAATATTTCAGCGAAACATAAAATGAAATGTCAAAGTTAAGAGGCATGAATTTGTGGCAGATATTTCTTTGTGTTTTGAACACATGCAGGTGAACTATTTTTCATTACTGACAGACAGAATGGATTTTGGAATCTCTATAAGTGGGTAAGTACTTGTTATCTTGACCCTGGGTTGTCAGAATTCATGCTTATCGAATTTGAAAAGTCTAGATATTTTAGGTGCTTCATGTAATTAAAGATCTTTCATGGTGACCATGTTTGTTGTAGCCATTCCAAAACTGGTTTTTCAAATGATGATTCATACTGGTTTTTTGGTTGATCTCCTTAAGTTCCATATCAAACTCTAAGAATTCTGACTGCATCCGTCAAATAGTGTAGACTTTGGATGTCACACTGTGAAAACTCTAATTGAGGAAAAATTATTACACTAATAGGTTTTCTGCAGGTGACTGAGCCATTATTACATATGTGAGCTTTTTAAACTGTCATTCATACACTCATAGCTTCATCGGTCATGGTATTGGAAAGAAACTGATTTATATCTTTGATATCCTTCATGATTCAACAGATTGAATCTGCAAATGAGGTCTTGCCTCTTTATCCATTAAATGCTGAGTTTGCCAGGCCATTATGGGTTTTTGGTATGAACTCTTATGAAGTCATTCAGAGCGACAAACAGAAGACCCTGATTGCTTGCAGCTACAGGTGAGCCTTTTTCCATGTGATGATCTAACGTGTTAACATTATCCTAATAGCAAATTATTGTATGATATCTCTAAAAACTTATTTATAATCTGCATGCAGGCAGAGGGGAAGGTCTCATCTTGCGATTGTTGACATTCTTCAGAGCTCATTATCATTGCTTGAAATTCCATTCATGGACATACAAGACATAGTATGCTCAATACCTTCTTTATGATGAGATGCTGTAACTACAAGCAGCTGGTTGGATAAACTCTGCACAATCTGCTTTTGCAGACTTCAGGGAATAATTGCCTTTACATTGAGGGAGCGTCAGAAGTACTTCCAACATCTGTGGCTAAGGTGCTTGCATTACTTTACCTTAATAATCTCATCATATTTGATGAAGTGTGGACAGTGCTGCAGTAATTTGCAACTCCCATTGTTGTTACAAAAAATTTTTTTATTGGTCTGCAGGTGACTTTTAATGATGAAAAGTCCGAAGTCATTGATTTTCAGATAATATGGTCATCTTCACCAGACAGTCTGAAGTACGACTCTTATTTCAGCTTGCCAGAGCTGATAGAATTTCCAACTGAAGTTCCTGGTCAAAATGCTTATGCATACTTCTATCCTCCATCTAATCAATTTTATCAAGCTAGTCAGGAAGAAAAGCCTCCACTGTTGTTAAAAAGCCATGGTACTTGAAAAATTGCAAATCAGCTCTTGTCATACTTGAATTTACCTTGCCAACTCTATATCCTTTTGTGGGAAATTTGTACCACTGGTGTTTTCATATAAATCTAGTTATGAATAAGTGTTTATGTAATTATACTTAAAATTGCACAGGAGGGCCTACGCGTGAAACACGAGGGGTTTTAAACCTGAGTATTCAGTACTGGACTAGCAGAGGATGGGCTTTCGTGGATGTCAATTATGGTGGAAGCAGTGGTTTGTCCCTAAACGAAAAGTTTCTGCTTCGTATCTTTCTCTTGATTTCTGCAAAAGATGTTTTCTGACTTTGGATGGTAATGAAGCACCATTACCATTTCAACGGTGCTATGCTTTATTCTCACTAATTCCCCATGGAGTTTAGTTAACATAAATGGCTGCAGATATTGCTAGCTTTGGCCCATTATTTGACTTATCTTCTTCATTGCTACTGAAAAATGTCACAAAATATTTATTGAAGGTTATGGCAGAGAATTCAGAGAGCGGCTACTGGGTTGCTGGGGTATAGTTGATGTTGATGACTGTTGTAGTTGTGCTAAATTTTTGGTAGGCAATTTTCAGTTAGTGCTCGTTGGGTGATGGAATACTAGAACTATTTCAGTATGGTGAAGTTGCTTAATCCAGGTGGAAAGTAGAAAAGTGGATGGCAATCGTCTATGCATCACTGGAGTCTCTGCTGGTGGGTACACAACCTTAGCTGCTCTGGCATTTAGAGAAACTTTCAGAGCTGGAGCCTCACTCTGTGGTGTGAGTTCATTTACTTTGTAGTCAGTTTCAGAATAGTAAAATTCACCATTCAGCGCCAATGTCAGGAAACTGTCCTATAACTGGGGCCACCAGAGGGATTTGTTTCTTATCTTCCCCTGACAAAGCCCACAAACATCTGAAAGAGCTGTGGACTATGGCGATTAATACCTATAACATTTGGTGACTTTCTTGGTGCTAGTGAATGATATAAAGCATCTTCATTGCATTTTGCTATTAAATGGATCTCCTGGAAAGTCTACTGGCAAGAGCTGACTGTTAAGAGCATTAGTATTGTGATTTATGAACTACCATAAAGTGCATTTTTATTACAGTTTGGCATTGTGCATAAGTCGTAGTTGGTGCTTACTTGGAGTTCAGGATACTAAAGTTTCCCCATTGCTTTTGGTACATCTGAAGATTCATTTATACATCATCATTTTCTACTATTTTAATGCATTGAAATTTCACCATGTGTTTTTTTTTTTTTTTTTTTGGTCATAGAATTTTCACTATGTGAAAAAGGGATATTTTTCTATCGGTTATTTTGATGAACAGGTGGCTGATTTGAACATGTTGAAAGCAGAAACACACAAATTTGAATCTCATTACCTCGACAATTTTGTTGGTAATTTAGATGAGCTTTCTTAAGTGTTTCATCTCTACTCAGATAAGTCCTTACACTGATCCCCCATTTGTTGCACTACAGTATCTGAGAAGGATTGCTACGAGAGATCGCCTATAAATTCTGTTGAGAAATTTTCTTGCCCCATAATTCTATTCCAAGGGTTGGAAGACAAGGTAAGCAAGTCATGCTCTCCAGTTACTGCCCAAATAATTAGAGGAAAAATGAAGAAAGAAAAGGAAGTGGGAAAAAAGTCCAATGTTAAAACGAGGGTCCTCTGTCAATTTCCTAATTTATGAAATTGCATCAGATAAGTTCGACTCTCTCTTTTCAGTTGATAAGTAATTGTCATCAATGGCCTTCAGATATTCTGTTTGCATCTCTGGCATTTTAACACATTTTCCGCTTTGTGGTTTGGCAATTATCTAACTACATCTTGCAGGTGGTACCGCCGGATCAGGCTCGCAAAATTTATATGGCATTGAAGCAGAAAGGTCTGCCTGTTGCATTAGTGGAATACAAAGACGAGCAGCATGGTTTTCGCAAGGTATTGTTCTTCGTGAGTCTTACATAAAGAAGTCATTTGTTGCGTGTGCAGTGCAGGAAATTGACGGGCAATGTTTCACAGGCTGAAAATATCAAATTCACATTGGAACAACAAATGCTGTTTTTTGCACGTTTGGTAGGCCGCTTTGATGTTGCGGATGAGATCACACCGATCAAAATTGATAACTTTGACTGAGCTTGTCTCATGAAGGTAGTGATCTGCTCCTCTATTGTTAGTAAATGGTTGGCATCTGAGAGGAGGATTGAAACCTTGCTTTCTCCTGTCTGCAATTTTTAATCACAACATGCTGTGCTGCGCATGACTTTTGAATGTCCATGCGCATTGTTCTATGTCCATTGTGCTTTCATATTGGCCAGATTGCAAGTATGAGAGTTGGCTTCATAATCAAATCGCATCAATTGCCCGTTGTGGTTGAATATGATGGTCGATTTTTGCATGACCTTCTATTTTTCACTAAGCACAAATTGATTTGGCCTTTGTCATTGCAGAAAGGGCTCTGGTACCAGCAGCCCACAACAAGTCCGTTTCCTTTGCGGTGCCCAACTCCGTATCACCCATTGAGGATAGTGCATCAGATGCGGTACCGATCTTTAGTTACATCAGGAAGCTGGTGAATAATAAAGAACTACAAAATGTAATCTAAACTTCAAAGTAGGAGTTTCAATATTGTTCGTGTTGTAACTTTGCTGTTTCATCAGACCATTTGATTTCGGATTTCAGGTACCCAGTATAGCAAAGGGGGAGAAACTTCCATTTTGGCCATTGCAAACAGGATCAAATTCACACATCATCAAACATATAAAATTCATGTCAACATTTTGGTTGTCTCGAAACCGTGATGTGCCTTGATGATTGAGTTTTTGGTAGCCGGCCTCTTGTCTTTTGTCACCAGGAATGTATCAAAAGCTCAGTTTTAACAAAATCAAGAGCCTCAACTTGTAATTTCAAGACGAACCAAGACTTTGTCAAGTTAGACGGCTGATCTATAATTATCTTTATGGTGGGTTTTTCTTTCCCTTTTCTTATTCGGGCGGAAGCATGTGAAAGGTTAGGTGTTGAAGTCTCCCACTTCTAGAAAGTTGACAAAAGTTCAATCCTTCCGACCATTTTTTTCAACTAAATATATTGCTGACGCCGAGTGCCGAGATAAAATAAAAGTATCAGAGAAAGATTTGCAATCATCAGCACGTTTTTTCACCCTTTTTAGAGTCTTTTTTCTGGAACGGTCACTTTCGTGATTTGATTGTGAGTTGAAGCCCAAGATTTTGCAACCGGGATTGTGCCGAAACACGCAGGGCACAAGCAAGAACTCACAAGAAAGTGCAGAGGAAACAGAGCATTCGAGATGGATCATGCTCTCTGCGTTCTGGTTGCTAGATCGGTAGGTTTAGCGACAAACTCAGCGTGAGCCATTAAATCCCCAAGCTGACCCGTTGGATTGATTAGTCAAACAGGGGATATCATCACATGGTCTAAATCACATGTTCATTCACACGCACATTGTCTGATAAAACATCTCTATGACATGGTTTGGTTTCCCAAATTGAGATGAGGATCGACAGTCTCCAGATTTTCACCTGAACTCTGTACCCTTAAATGGGTTGTTCCACGATCCTCGGCTCTTGCTCCAGGTTTGTGACAATTAGTTCTTCATCGAAACGTGTTGTGTATCGGATCTACGATGATATGCACGTAATCATAGAGGCGGTCTGCTGAAATTTGCTCAATCAAAACCTTGGCTGTTGTAACATATGACTCAGAAAATCAGTACTTTCTTTGCCTAACATTTGTGATCACAGGGACATTAATCCATCTGCAGTGGAAAAAAATTAAGAGCTCAATTGATCATTGAAAGAACAGGATCTTCTCCTTCATCATACAACGTATACGAAAACATGTTCCTCACGTAAAGAACTCTACACTTAACGGAACGAAGAAATTTCTTTACAAAACCAAAGGGAAAACAAACGAAGATGAAAACAAAACTATGATCTCCGGACGGACAAAAGATTCGTATTAGGATGAGATTTCATTGCCGATACAACGACCCGAATCCGTTAGCCAGGGCATGGACCGCGGGATTGAAAGCCAGCCTCCCCAGGATCCCCTGCTTGTAAGGAAGGAAGGTCTTCCTCTTCAGATCGTCCGAGACGGCCTTGTTCACGGTGTAGTGCAGCTCGTGTGCAGAGACCGGGCCTCGCCTCCGCGACATTGACCCGGTGGGGCTGTCGATGGAACGGAAGCTCGCATGCCTCGCCGCGTCCTCCTTCTTCCTGAGCGCACCCACCGCGTACTTCCTAAATGGGTCCTTGTCTGTGGCCCGACCCTCCGATGCGCTTCTGAACAGCAGAAAGTCCTTCAAACTCCACTTCTTGGACGGCCCTTTTGACGTAGCCGAAGCCGAAGGACCAGTGAAACGGGAGGGCTTTGACGTGGGTGTCTGCTTGATCAGCTGTTTCTCTTCTTCCCAGGGATAGGCAGATACCCTGTACGGGGACAGCGACCGGGCTGCTCTGCGGCCAGAATTCGAACCTTGCAACCTCTCTCTGCCTCTGGGTTGATGGGGCTCTGCGCTCCTCCTAGCGTTCTCGATCGCTGCTTCGAAAGGGTCGCTTTCTTTCCTCGCTCTCGGTGAAAACCTGCCTCTGGCTTGCGATCTTGGACTCTTGGGCGATGGCGCGAGCGGGCTCTTCGGAGGAGTCAGAGCTGAGCGGTTGCTCTGTAGCCTTGGTGGGTGCTTGAGCGGGCGAATTTTCCCTCCATCGAAGAGGTCCTCAGCCGTAAGAGAGTGCCTCTCGGAGTCCTTGCTCAAGTCGAAAGCGAAGTTGAATCCATCATCACCATCATCTTTATAATCAACTGGTTCTCTACCAAAAGTCTTCGGCTGCGGCGATTTCGGAGTGCCGGGCTTCTCTTCCCAAACAAATGGAATAGTGGCTGAACATGAAGAAGAAGAAGGCCCGCTCAGGTTTTTCGCAGAGAACTCATCAAACTCGCGGTAGAAATCAGCCACCCGAGAAGGGCTGGTCGGAGCGCTGAAGAAGTAGTCACCGAAGCGTTTCGGGGTCGACGGAGCGCTCACATGCGGCGAGGAACGCGCGCTGTTGAAGTCGAACTCCATGCTCTGCGGTATCATCACCTCCATGACGAAGACTTTTGGCAAAAGTTCCCTTGACAGAGAGAGGGAGAAAGGAAAAGAATTGTTGCTGAGACTGAGAGATGGAGAGGTAGAGACAGAAATTATATAAAGGGAAGGAGGAGAGAAAGAACAAAAAGATGGAGGAGTAGAGATTGCTGACCTTGGGAGTCAAGATCATGAGCCGCCACTTTATACTTTTTTGGCTCGGATTTGCGTCTGCATGTGGATTTACATTGAGTGCTGCTTTCTCAATTCCATCGAATACCCATAATAATGCGATGGGTCTGGTTTTTGTGTCCTTTTGCAGACCATTATAATATGCTGCCATTTTTCTTGGTGACCCACCTATCAACGAGTCTGAATTTTCCTTGAGGCAGAAGGTTTGGAGACGTGGACGTATGCAATTCTATAAGAGGATGGAAGGAGCAGATTAAGAATTAAGGCAGAGGAGTGAGGTAAGGGTGAAAAACAATGCGTAATGAGTGGCATCACTCGGGCTTTGATCTTTCCCCCTTTTGTTTGGCTTCCACGCCTTGAGTTGAATAGAAATCATGCGGTCAAAGGAATTGATTTTTATTCCCGGGCTTGCGGGGGATATGGTGGTGGCTTGGAGGGTAAGGTAAAGCCTTTTGGACATGTGGGGAAAAGGGATGACATGAGAGGTAGAGAGGCTGCAGGTTTTTAGAAAAGGCAACAGGAGAGACTGCTTAGAAAAGGCAAAAGGAGAGACTGACAGAGAGATCTTGTGAATGACTGTTGGCCTTTGGAATGATGGGGAAAAGGGTCTCTTTTTTATTAATGTTGGCTCACATCAAGGCAGGCGCCATGAGTTATCTTGATTACCACTCACTGAGCAGTCATTTTTTCAATAGTTTATCGGACCCTTGCTTGTGGTACTTATACTGTCGCACATGCACTTGATACATGAAGTAAAAGTTCTACAAATTAATTTTACTTTGCATGCATTGTTTTGGATGTAGCAACCAATTAAAGTTGGTCACGCGAGGAATATAACCCTAATATGTTTTTACTAAGATTGGAATCCTCTAAAAATAGAGAGATGTTGCAGTTGTCTCACAATGAGGTAAACTTCGTAAAATTTTACGGAATTTTACCCTCAAACACCAAAAAAAAATAAAAATTAGCATACTCTCACCTCTCCTCTCTTGCTATCACCCACACCTCCGCCATAGTCATGGCACCGCACCATGCTCGATTACAGACTGCACTGTTGTCGCACCTCATTGTCGTCCCTCATCTTCCCTCTCCGTCTCCTAGTTGATTTATCTCTTGGTCCATTTCCACCCTAACCCTATGTTCTAAGGCAAGGGGCTTGCTAGTGCGGCAGGGTGGTCCAACCTTGGGCAATATTAGATTTGGGGCTGCTCGAAGTTGGCGACCTTGAATCCAAGGTTGAGGCCCTAGATCTAAAGTGAGCCTCCTCCATGGGTAGCTGCAGTTCGGACAAAGGCATGGTCGTGATGACCAGACAATGATGTGCCAAAAACTCCAAGAGGGAGAGAGGGGGTAAAACTAAAAACAAGAAAAGTTCTCAAAAAAAAAAAAAAAGGGGACAAAAGTGAATATATCTAGACCATCTAATAGGCCTAGGAGTGACGTGTATCAATCTCTTCAATAGGTTAAATTAGAGGGAGAAAGCCACAAAAAATTTGAAACTGTGATTATGATATATTTATTTTAGATTATTTTTTGTGATACTAAAAACCTTAAACTTATACCTATTTGAGACATTTATATTAAACTTTTTTTTTGCGACACTGAAAACTCTAATTTTTTTTCCTATGACACCAAATTTTTGGAATAAATATATCATACGGATACAAGTTTAAGATAATTTGAGGTAAATGTGTCACATATACAAATTTAGGATTTTTGACATGACAAAAAGAAATTTTAGGAAAATACGGCATGCTATATCAGTACAAATTTAGGGATATTGATGTCATAAAAAATTTTTTGTGGCAACTGTATCATAGTGAGCATAGTTTAAGATTTTGGTGGCTTTTACCCTAAATTTTTAGACTATCTCAATTTTTCTTGGCAATGATGATTTATTATTAATGCAATTATCTCTTGTTCCTCCATGTCTATAGTAACTCAGGGACCCAAAAAAAAAAAAGGATTGTTGGCTAAGCATAAATCTTGTCTGATACCCTTGAGTAGTCACCGTGCATCATTATGGTGCTACACCTCTCAAGCATAGAGAGACATTTTGGGGGAGGGAGGGAGAGAGAGAGAGAGGGGAAATGAATCATGGACAATCACAATCATTGATTATCATGGACTTGACTTATCGTTTGTGAGTATAGAATTCCATGTAGATTTGGCCTGCACAACTGCGTAAGCAAACACCTCATCCTCACAAAATTCATCAAACTGGTCCTTGCCAAGGAAGCATAGTTTGCTTGTACAATCGGGCAAGACTATATCGAAACTAGAAAAATTGCTTAGTAAACATATCATTTGATGTCTACAGATAAAGCTGATCTAAATAAGGATGAGATTGTTAGATGGATGGTGTGGTTGGCTCAATGCACGTCATCCGTCGAATCAAATCGCAAGAATGTCACGTTGGATTTGACGAATTATATGGACTGGACTCATGCGTTTCCTATGTAGGTAATTTTTTTCATTAACTATACACATCCTGTCTGGTAGGAAGCTATGAAAACGACCTGTAAGTATAGGTTTGGTCCAATTGTGACTAGTTTAATGTGGACAGTTTCCAAACTTTTACAATAGAAATTACATGACATCATTGGTTTGATAAAATTAACCAAGTTGGAGTAAGGTAGCTGCATTCCCACATTTATCATTTCAGGAGATGGGAACATGTGCTTAATAAAAGGAAAAAGACCCAACTGATTGGAATTTTCAAGACTTCTAGAATTTAGACTTTTTACATACATGAACGAATATTCTCCATTAGATATCATCTGGTTTCCTCCAAAGACAGCTGTGTCTGGTGTATGTTTCTGACACAAGTGGCCTTTGAAAGAATTATAAGCTGATGTCTGTTTCAAGCGATGGTGATAAGTACGTAAAATATCGGAGAGGAGGAAACCGAAGAAAATCATATGTCTTTGACTTTAAAGGCATTCAAATTTGCAAATAATGAATAATTCAAATTTCATTTTTATTTGTATCGCTTAAAAGAATTAATAAATAAATAAATGTTCATATTAAGCATTTTTGTGAATGATAAAAATATTTTTCGTTTAGTCATTTTCATAAATGATACGAACAATTATTTTTAAGAAAATAATTTATAAATCATTCATTTTTCGCGAAAATCTCGTATTAGTTCTTCATTCCAAACAAAATAATTTATTAGTTGAACTTGGCTAGATACTCTCCCTTAACTCCAGCTGAGATGTTTTTTTTTTTTGGTAAGGTAAATATGTATTAACTTTCAGACCAACAACTATACATCAAAAGGACCCGGAACCAACTTGCACTCGTCATTAGTTTCTATACTTTGATCTCCAAATATAACCATATTTTGCTCTATCCTTTGACATTCTAGTTGATGGATAACAGATTCTTGTATCCGTTAATTAGAGACCTAGATTGGACAAGAGAAACATAACCTAGCTGTATATAATGTTATGCAAGATATATTGTGTCAATTTCAAATCATATGTATTTTTTGGGAAAAGTATTAAAAAAGTCATAAACTTATTATATTGATGCTAATTTAGTCATAAACCTTTTATTTGTGCCAATTTATTTTTATCGATATTACTCTATTCCTATTTTAACTTTACTTGTCAGACTTTTGCACTACCTTTGTATAAGACGTGGAAGTCAAAACCCACACACAACCCCTCATAAGAAGGTAGAGATTTGAACCATCCACCTTCTCTTCCACGTGAGAAGAAAGACCATTAGGGCAAGCCTCAGTGGTTACTTGTGCTAATTTAGTCCTAAAACTTTTGACTAATGTCAATTAAGTCCTATTTAGCTAATTTTGGTTAAATATTATTGATGTGGACGCTGGTCGGTCTATATGGCATTTCCAGTGCTAAATTTTTAATA
Source organism: Corymbia calophylla (assembly GCA_014182845.1). NCBI lineage: Eukaryota > Viridiplantae > Streptophyta > Magnoliopsida > Myrtales > Myrtaceae > Corymbia > Corymbia calophylla. The sequence continues at coordinate 10,576,302 of CM024698.1, read as the reverse complement.
ATATTTTTTATTTTTTTTATTTTTATTTATTTATTTTCCTTTTCTTTGGTGATTAGCCACCAGCCATGGCAGTGCAAGTTAGCCTCCCCTGGGTGAGGATCGTTGTTGCTTACCACAGGTGAGGCTGGCTGAGCAAGCCCCAACAAGAGCTATTAGGGCAAGCCTCAGTGGTTACTTGTGCCAATTTAGTCCTAAAACTTTTGACTAATGTTAATTCAGTCCTATTTAGCTAATTTTGGTTAAATATTATTGATGTGGACGCTGGTCGGTCTGTATGGCATATCCAGTGCTAAATTTTTAATAATATTTTTATTTTTTTCTATTTTTTTTATTTATTTTCCTTTTCTTTGGTGATTAGCCACCAGCCATGGCAGTGCAAGTTAGCCTCCCCTAGGTGAGGATTGTTGTTGCTTACCACAGGTGAGGCTAGCTAAGCAAGCCCCAACAAGAGCTCCTCTCACTAGATCTGGCAAGGTCGGCCCTTGCTTAGGCCAGGGTGGCCTCATTGAGCATCAATGCCTTTGCCTGGGTGACACCTAGTGAGGGTCGGCCTCGCCTAGGCTAGATTTGGCAAGGTTGATGCTCACTCAAGCTATGGCAACCTTGCCGGACGTTGCCTTCACCAAGGCTTACCTAAGCCAAATTTGGCGAGGCCAACCCTTTTTTGTGGTACGTGATAGCAACCCTCACCTAGGACTCCTCTCACCAAGGTCTCACCTAGGCCAAATCTTGGCGAGATTGACCCTCGCCTATGGCAAGCGATGGTGACCCTCGCCTAGGCAAGGCTAGCCCACCCAGCCATGGTTAGTCACTGACAAAAGGAAGAAGAAAGTAAAATAAAGAAAGAATTAGAAAAAAAATATTATTAAAAATTGTCCACATCAACGCCGATAGTACCATGTAAATTGGATGGTGTTGACACTAATAATATCCAACCAAAATCAATTAGTAAAATTGAATTGGCATTAAATCAAAATGTTTATGATTAAATTGGCATCAATGCAAATATGTTTAAGACTTTTATGTTCCTGTATTTTTAATCCTAGTGCTTTAATTGCAATGTTTGTGGTTTAATATGCTATTTATGTATTGGGAAAAGTATTTAATAAGCCCTAAAATTGATGTACGAAATGTGTTGAGTGCTTAACTTCTTAGTTGGTGCAATCGAATCCAAACTTGTATTAAGAAGTGCAATGAAATCCTTAACCTTTCAATTAATGCATTCTAAGTTTTTAATTAAGCTAAACTTGAATTAAAATTTTATTGAGAAAAAAGATATGTTCCATAATTTTTGTAAGATATTCACTTTCATGTCATAACATTCCAAACATTCATTTAAGTACTATAAATTTAAAACCAATCACTTTAGTGTCATTGCCAATTTTCCTTACCTAATAATCCTACAATGCATCATTTATATATTAAATCATCCGACTTGACTTGCCAAAAATCAATGTAGTCTTCCGACATAAAAATCACTGATACCACTAAAATTATTTGTTTTTAAAAATTATGACACTTAAATAAGCATTTGTAATATTATGACATTAAAATGATCACTGCATGAAAGTTATGGTAACATATGTGCCATGCACGTTATGTGGGAAGCACGGTTTCGTAACCAGTAATATAGAAATTCGACGTGGAGGATTCCACCCAAAATAAAGAAAAAAGCATCCGAGCGTGCGTGGCTGGAGGATAAAGTTGTCGTTGACTATTAAAAGTACATGGCGACGTAAAACTTTTTCCTCAATGCAATTTCAGTCGGCCTTGCGTGGCTGAATGAAGAAAGTACAGCTGCAATATTTTGTGGCCCCGAAAACCTTGCACAGATAGTGATTGTGAGACTTTAACAGCTTTAAAAAATGAAATGGCGTAAGCTGGAAATCGCCTATATACAAACTCCATGCATATCTCCTCCACGCTATTCACCGACTTGATTATATCGTTGCGGACTGCATAAAATATTGCGGAGACCAGGTGGTCTCAGATGAGCCAAAAGTTAAAAAACGATGAGGATGAGAATGGTCTAACAGCAAATGAGCCAGAAAGAAGAGGGGAAACAGCCAACGTTTTGGGCATGGCATTGTGGAGACCTCTAAGTTGGCGCTTGGTCCTTGGACGTATGCAGAACGTCGAGAAGCAGTTTGAGATAGCCCCTCTTGAAGACCATCCAGAAACACGTACAATCTTTCTAGTAGCTGCAGAATATTATAGACTTGGATGGTCGAGGCTGAATAAGAAAATGCACACTTGTATAATGGTGCTTGTAGCAACCCACTTCGGATCTTTCGTCAATCCAATGATTTGAAACAAAAGTCAAGCTTGTCTGGCCACTTGCTTTGAGAAAAATGTTGTACTGAATTTGTACTTTAAGAGAGGGGAAAATGAGGAAGATGAATAGTTTCAAATGGGTAGAAAAAACATCCATGAGGGTCTTTGATCTTTAAATGGCATGTGAAGGGGCAAATACTCGTGAATAGACCAATGATGGGAATTGAAATGGCTCACTGGAAGTGTTCCTTGCTCGTCGGTATTTGGGATTAAGTGTGGGGGCAAGAATCATAAGCAAAAGGGAAACAATCTAAGAAATCCAATAATGATGATGGACGGTTTTTCCCGGGCTCCCGTAGACTAGCTTGAACCTCTCTTGGACTTTGTCAATTGGGAAAATGATACAAATTGCCCTTGAATTTTGAATTCAACATGCAATATTATCTCTAAAATTTAAATTTATTCAATATTATTAGTAAATTTGATCCAATATGTATTATTGTCCCTAAACTTTTAATATGTTCAATATTGTCTTGGAATTTTTGTCCGATATTCTATGCGGTCCCTAAATTATAAATATTTTTATATAATCTAGAGATTACATTGAACATTTATTAATAATTTATGGATTACATTGATTAAATTGAAAGTCTAGGGATAATATTACAAATGACCACGTTACATATTAAACCAAAGTTTAGGGGCTATATAATTCGCACACCATAAGCAAAGAAGCCTCCTAGGCTGGGCCTCGGGAGCTCGGAGTGGCATGTGGCACCCCAATTGTCATCATATGGGCCTAAAGTCCACCATATGGGCCCGCCGCTTTCGCTTGGGCATTCTTCCCTTGATGTCAAATCCCTTTATGGACTTGTTGGCTAATGGGCTTTGCTAGATGGGCTAAAGCTCAATAGAAAGGCAAAAGTTATGGCCGCACCTATCGATGAAGCGGAGAACAACGACGCATGAACTTATGCCATCATTTCATTAAAAGTTCGTCGTAGTACTATCTAAGTACATAAATTAGAAAGAAATGGAAGTTTAATTTATTGGAAGATTGAGATTACTACGTAGATCAGACGGCTATTGAGTTACAACAGTGGATCGCCGACAGAGAGAGAAAGAGTCGTTTTCACTCGTCGAACATGGACGTCTCCATCTTTTGGAAGATAACAATTCACTCGAATTATCCCTTCCATGCCATGATCTATCCTCCCAGTTGGAACGTTATCCCAACCTTCAATGGCAAGGTTCAACTGTGGACACTTTAACTGTTGAGCTTTATATTGCTTTTGTCAGTATTTGCTGGGCTGGTCATGGCTACAGCCCAGTCTTTCCTTGCAAAGAAAAGGGATGAGAAATGAAAGAACACCCTCGAGTACTTCCATGGCGGCTTCTGGGCTTCTTAGCTTTTGTCAAAGCCACGTGGTGACTGACAAAAGCAACTTCGAGCTGGTCTGCTTCGATGTGATGGATGCGTGAATGGGTTTTGGGCGTATGCAGACCTAGGGAAAAAGAGCAGAGTAAGGACCACTTGCATGAACCATATTTCTCCAGCGTGACAAACCAAAACATCCCAATGGGCCGTCTTTGAAAGCATCCTGATTTTCAGTAGCAACTGCAGTCAATTCTCTCTCTCTCTCTCTCTCTCTCTAAAAGGTTGTCGATTGGTACATTAACCGGGTTAAACGTGTGTTTCCGTGTGATGCGTATAAGCTCTCTCGCGGCATTTGCAGTTCAAGCCAATATCTGGGTATTCGGATCGTGTTACTAAAGGCCTAATTAGTATCCATTCCATTCCGATAAATAATTTCTACTCAAAATTTATTATTTATTATTTTATTCATAGAAATAATTTATGAATATTTGTAGGCATTTCATAACTACCCAAAATTTTCATTTGTGGAATAAAAATGCATCTGGTAGGATTTTTTAAATTTTTTTTTTTAAAGATTTTAATACTTTTATTATATTTTTCTTAGTTTTCTCTTTTTTTCTTTTTTCCTTTTCTCTTCTTCTTCTTCCTTTGTGGCTGATCGTTGAACAATGCGGTGGCCAACGACTGGCTAAGCAAAGTCCGGCGAAGTCGCCAGAGCCTTGCCAATTGACATGAGGTTGAGCCTTGGGTTGACCTCGTGCCGCTTGGATGAGGCCAAGCCTCGTTAGTGGCCTAGCAAGGTTTGCCTAGCCATTAGTGAGCCTTGCCTAGATTTGCGAGATTGAGGCTCACGATGGCTTGGTGAGCCTTTGGCAAACTCGCTGGATCTCATCATGGCCTGACAAGGCTCTAGCGAACTCGCTGGACTTCGCCCAACTAGTCGTCAGTGGTGGCGGTAGCAGTAGTGGCCAGCGGCTGGCTAGGAGAAAGAAGCGAGAAGGAGAGAGAAGGAGAAAAGAAGAAAAGAAAAGAGCAAAAAGAAAAATAGATTGGGCTGATTCTGGAATTATTTTTGGGAATAAAGAAGCAATTTTTTTTGTTGACTTCTTGATTTTGTTTCAAATCAATTCCTAAAAACAAATTTGTTCTTAAGAATAAAAAATTTACTAAACGAATTTCTATGCCAAATTTATTCTTCAAAACAAAATAATATAATTAAATACTGTTTGGCTGATTATGATGCACATCTAAGTGGAAATCAAATGTCGATCAAAGCTGGAAGGTGTCGACATCATGGGGTTGGTAAATAGATCATCAACGCCAATCGATCCGTCCCATCGGGAAGCTTATGGCTAGTGATTTCGGGACCACTAAGGATACCTAATGCCTCACCAGATTGCAAATGCCTTCTGCAGTAGCAATAGCTGTCCTCGAATGCGAAAGTTCATAGAAAATTCCCAAATGTCTCATCATATCCCCTTTTTCCCTCCATTTGCTCGGTGTTGTCGATGCAAGTCTCTTTAACAAACATTGCCAGACAAAGGAAAATGTCTTTACTATTTAAACCTAATATTCTTTAATGCCCACGACAACCCATTACATCCTCTGGTTTGATTTTGTGGTTTGCTGTCATTCCATTGAACTGAAAGTGATGTAACACTAGTGCTGCTAAAAAAGTCAATCGTCTGTCCCCGAAACCGACAATTCATCATTGATTAAAAAGGTTGACATCTGCTTCGAATGCATAATTGCTATTATGCTATGACGAAATTAACATGTCGATGCAATGTACTCCTGTGGTTTTCATCTTAAGTCCCTTCAGGATTAATCTGATTATGGCGTGGGCGTGTGAATGGGGCCTTCTAGTATTATAAACCGGGACACCAGGAAACAGAAAAACAGACATAGAAGTCTTCATTTATCCTAGAATTAACATGGTGTCTTCAAGTCATTGCTTTTCAATATTCAAGCACGTTCAGAACTTCAATCCAGGAATCATTGATCATTTACATTTCCTCCATGATCCATTTACAAGAAGCACAATCTGGCTGAAGAAATGGTTCTCAAGATTTACGAGAACCATTTAAAATTTTAACTGGAATATACATTATTAAAACAGATTGTGCAAAGAACCTGTATTGAAGCTAGCAAATTGGAAAAACCGAAACTTATTGTGTGTATAGAAGGTACCTAAAAGTGAAATCATAGGGAACAACCTGAATAAACTTTGAAGGAGCGTTGCTTTTTCCGATCTCAAGAAACTTGATTGCTTGTTTTCCTAGTTCACTGGGTAACTGGAGACAAATCCAATCGAGCAAGGAGTCCAAGTCCTTGGCAAAGTCGAGCAGATACCAGTCCAGCAGCTTTGGGATTGCAAATTTCTCAGCAGAAATTCCAACTGCAGCCTGCAAATAGTCTCTTTTCGCTGCTTCAAGTTCATTCTCGACATGTGATGCTGTGTAGACTCGCACCTTCATTCAGAAAAAGGGTCATAATAAGTAAGAACATAAACAAGCATAAGATGCAGATGCCTCAAGGTGAGAAGAGATGCTTCTACTGTAGAAATGTGCACGTAATGAACTAAAGCGCAATGCTTGTGTAGAACAAGAGAACCTGGAAAAAAGGATGGATGCAGGACTAAAGCAGATGACAATGGTAGCTCTATTCCATGCATTAGACTTACAGCAGGGGACGACCAACTTCCACAGGAAAGTGCGAAAGTCACCAATGGTTCAGATAACTCCAATCCAAAGATTCTTCTCGCTGTCAACTCGGCGTTTTTTGTACCCTTTGTGGAGGTCTGAGACCAGGACCAGGAAGCTTACTCAGTACAATTCAAAACCAAAATCATGACCTTCATGAAGGTACAATGGATGTGACTCACATATTTTAAATGATAAGGAAGTCGGAGGATGAAGTGCTCGATCGTTATGCTGTTTAGAAGGTGTCCTCCAACATTTATTGTAGCCTGGACAAAAATTTGGGAAACTGCTTGTAAGTCACTGGCTGCTCAGCTCAAAGATCCTCATAGGCTATTGCTTAATTCACAGGTGAAATATATCAAAACAGAAATAGATAAATCAATGTCTTTAGATGATTAATGGATTTTATCGGCACTTTGTTGCTCATGGAAGGATTCTAAAGGTCATACCTTCTGCATCAGCGCAACAACCACGTGGGGACTCTCCGGTATTCCATATTCGAGGAATGCCTGGAAGAATTCAACAATGTTGACGGTCATATGAGAGACTTCATGCCAAATAAATTAGGATTATGATTAAACTTAAATTTGATGAGAAGCGAAAAATAAAGACACTGTAATTCTTGCCAAGAATACCCTCACATACTTTCATCATGCATGAATTATAGATGTTAATCCAGAATGCAAGCTTCTCCTGGTGAGTGAGATTTTCCAGCTTGACACGCGCAAGTTTTCCAAGGAGCATTCTGGAAAATCAGAAGATGCAAATCTACTGTTACATCGACAAATGTCTGTGAAAAAGATGAGAAATCAATCGACTTCAATAAGTGATGACTCACTTCAATCTTTGCTCTAAAAATACACAGTTGGTCATTCTGTTTGGATTGATTGAGCCAGCGTGAATTGAACAAAGATGCTTATATGGGCCAATATCTTTTGTTCCATACTCTGAATGCACGCCATAGGGATCAAGGAACTCCATTTCTGCACTGCCCTCCTCGGACATAGTTGTAGACAAGCATGGCGAATTTTCAACTTTAACCCTGCTCTTCTTTGAGCTCTTTCTCAAGAATATGCTTAATAGGCATTTCAAAACATTCTCGGAGATATTGTTTGGGTTTTCATCACCTTGGACTCCATCGTCAGAAACTGTTTGGTTCCTTGCTTTTGCATTTTCTAGGTCTGTCACTCTACTCCCAAGCTGGACATTCAGAAATTCCGTATTCAATGATCCACAGAACATACAAGAACTAGGCTGTCGTAGCTCAACATAATAATGACAAGAAGTAAAAAACTAGACCTGTGATTTCTGAGTCTCCAAATACTTCTCTGCCGAGCCATTATCTACAGGGCGTCCCTTTCTAGCAACTTCGGCTCCACAGGTTTTATGTGTGGAAGATTCCTTCTTCTCAATTGTAGAATTAGTGCATGCTTGCTTGTCTTCGCCACATGCATCCGCTGAAAAGCAACAGAGAGAATGAGATTGACACTCTAAGTTCCAGCAATGCATTATTGCAGAGAGGCGAAGTTAATTCGGGAATCTGAGCGCACCAGGGCGAGACAACAGGTGCCTGATTCGAGACGGCGTTGAGCCGCCGGCAATTTGAGCTTGGACTCTGGACTGTTCAGGTCTAAGATTCTTCATTGGGTTTGGTCTATGCAAATCAGATGGACTGTCAACGATCTTCCTCTTGGATGATGAAATGTACACGGCTTCCTGATATAAGTCCTGCCTGAAATGTACCACCTGTTCTTCCAGCCGCAAAACCTCCTCTTCCAATACAGCAACCTCGGCCAGAAGTTCTAGAGTCTGAAATTCAGAAACCAACACACGGTTCATTCATCACAACATTAAACAGTCGCATTCCAATGGAAATCCACGAACACGAATCGTTAACTAACATATGTTGGGAGATAAGGGGGAAGACGAGGCAGAGTTCCTAAAGGTCTGGTAAAAGCTCTCTCAAGAGCCCTGTGAACGTTCTCTTCATGTCTAAGCTTCTTCTTCAACTTATCCACCTGGAAAATAAGAAGATTCACAATATTGGTGATTCTTCTTTAGAAGAACTAGAGTCATCAAACAAGAATTTGTGGAAACAAAAGCTCAGTACGAGATGCATACATCCTGTTGCAGCGCCAATTTTCTCTCTCTGCTCGATTTTTGCTGACTAGCAGTTGGCTTCGTTGCATCCACAGATTTGGTTGCCAACATTTCCACCCTCTGTTATCCAATAATTAAAGAAACTGTGAAGCTTCTTCAAATGACAAAAAGAAAAACTAAGAGCAGAAGCAGGAAAAACTAGCAATTGACAAAGATTCAGACATTATCAGAGAGCATTGAGGAAATGGGTCGCCTTCAAATTTTAGATGCCTAGGATTACATACATCAGCTAAGTAAAAGGAAGAGAGAAAAAGTAGAGACTTTCTCGAGAAAATTTGGAATTTGGCAGCAGATTCATACAGCGAGTAAGGACTGAAAAGGGGACGAACGGATGAAACTGACAAGGGAAAATTAAAAAGAATTTTCCTCAATTACAACGTATAAAAAGTCAATCCCTCTTTCTCATGAAAAACAATGCATTTCGCAAGCGATTCGGTTTCTCGAGCCCCGTCATTAAAAACTGTAAATCCATCTTTCCCGGGTAAAAGCGAGAAAATTTATGCTGATATAGTTGAAAAGCTAAGAACTTTGCTAGTTGCTGCCATACAGGCCGTGTTTCAACATCCCACTGAAAAGAAAAATCATTACAATATCGAAATCAATTGTCGAAGAAGAAACAGGAAATAAAAAGGAAACAATGGACTTTACTTCGCCATGCTTCGCTGGAGCTCCCGTTGACCGTTGCAGCCTAGTCCCTCCTCCTCTGACATTCATCGTCATGCTCTTCGCAATCCGCGCTCTGAGGACAAGGACACCGTTCAGTCAGTTTCTCTTCAATTACCGTATCCGGGTCGACAATGCATCGAGCAAGATCGAACCTTTGAGGATAAATCCCATCCGACAGGGAGAGAGAACAGAGCTGGGAGTTCCAGCAGAAGAAACAGAGGAGGGTCTGAAAGTCAAACGGACGAAGCAAGACGAGGAAGAAGATTCTACGTGAATACGTAGGTGGGCAGAGGAGGAGAAGGATGATGATGATGAGCAGAGAGATTGTGGGGGGGCTTTTCGCTGTGTCTTCTTATGCTTCGCTGGACTGGAAGATTTATCGTAATCCAGAGAGAGAGAGAGCTTCCTTTTTGGCGGCAGGTTGGAAGTAAATTCCTTCCCCTGTAAAACGAGAGAGAGAGAGAGCTCCCTTTTTGGCGGCAGGTTGGAAGTAAATTCCATCCCCTGTAAAACGCAGACGAAAAGGAAAGTTAAATCTAGCGACTTTACCCTTTAGGGAAATGCCAAGGCACTAATTAAGCATGCTTATTCTGAAATAGTTAACATTTTATAATGAAGACATTTCGGTCGATAATAATTTTTAGAAGATATGTGGCTTGACTTGATTCACTTAATCAACTTAATATTTACCATTGCAGATATTACTAATGCAACAATTAAGAATTGATTTATATTCCTTTCGTTTTGTTATGTGTGATGGGGTTGCATAGATTACAAAAATTTGTTGGAATATGAATTTTGAATTTGTTAGATACCATAATGCAAAGTTTCCGACCCAACCCAAACTTATAAGGAAATAATGCCTTTCGGGCATAGGCTTTGAGCATGCCAACCAGTAGTCAGTGGATCCTACATTTCCATTTTCTGATGTGTTTTGCCATATGATTACCCTTTTAATGCTGAGATCTTTGATTGGACTATAAGAAACTTGCACATGCAAGGCATAATTACCAGCTCAATTGTGTTCTTGAGGATTCTTGGGAAAGATTAACCATTTGTTTAATGGTGGGTTGACCGTGGGGGGAGAGTCAGAGTTCTCCATCACTATTATAAAATGGATTTTCTTTCAGAAGAATCAGATCATATTGTCTAGTGGCAGACGATGAAACTGGGAAGTGAAGTGAGGGAGGAAAAGAAAAACAAGAATAAATAAATAAATTTTCAAAAAAAAAAAAAAAAAAACATCTTGGGCGGTGTCTGAAGGCAAAAGCTGGTCAAATCACATGATTGCCAACTAAACACATTGGAAAATCTCAATCCATCCCATTTCTCTTTTAGGGACCGGCGGTCACTGATAAGCAAAATTGGTATTTTGGATGATAATTACAATTAACGAGTGTTCTCAAAATATTATTAAGCATGTTTGGTTCAAAATATGAATTGTGAATAACACAAGCAAAGTGATCTTGTGGGTTGCTTCGTGCCACTCCCTGTAAATATGGGAGATCTCTTTCTTCGATGCGATCTTGCGTGTCCGGGCCACCGTTCCATTTCTTTACCGGGTCGGATGATTTTGACTGCGTCCTAACTAAATGCTAACGCAGAATTAGGCAATGCCATTGTGGAGTCAACAGCTACCTCTATCTCCTTGACCGTCATTAATCTAGGAACAGCAAGTACGCTCGAAAATGGCATTGAATTCATGGGACGCTGCTAACTCCGAGTATGATCACAGGCGCAGTGCAGCAGAAGCGTCCGTGGAGGACTGGGGCGTTCGATTCTGCGGCTTCTGCAGTGTGCATTAATGGGAGATCTTGATTGAGAGAGAGAGAGAGAGAGAGAGAGAGAGAGAGAGAGAGTGCTGGAATGTAATTGTCAATGGACCATGCACACATGGAAGAAAGGAGGTGAAAACAAAGGCCGCCATGATGGCGTTTGCGACAGGACACGGTGGGTGGGCAAAATGTTCTGATTTTCTGATTTTTCTGTTCTTTGTTTCCGTTTCTATTCACTCTTTTCTGGAATTTTTTTTACCACCAAAAATTACTTACAGACAGATTAGTATAATCAAGGAATTGGGACTTGTTTGTCCTGATCCACGCATTTTTTAAATTTAAGAAAAGATTGGTTGGAAAGTTAGAGGAAAGGCCACGTGATAGGGCCACCTTTTTAGCACCAATTGGGATCATAATTTAGAGAAAATACACATGAGTAGGTTCTCTGAAAATAATAATAATAATAATAATAATAATAATAATGTTTCTTGTCAATTATTTATCCGGGGATTAATTGTCCCTTTCGTGAGAAGGCGACAGATGGCAAAGTCCTGAATTGGCCACTTGTCGTGACCATGCAGATTGTGAATATACAAGGGACCTTTAGAAGGTTTCAATTCAGTAACAAATTTTGTAACTTGAGCATACGATCATTCATTTGATAATGTTCGTTCATAGGAAAGAAATAGGAGAAAAAAAAATGAGAATCGTCATAAGATCATGTGCAGCAAGTGGTCCTTTTAAACTGTTAGGTCTAGTACATCAAGTGCAATGATTAAGCTCGACCAAAAGCGCATGACTCGTTCCAATGCATGCTTTGCCCATTTCAAGATATATAAAGACCGGTCGAAACAAGGTAAAGTCTAAAGATTTTTACCCCAAGGAAAGCTCGAACGTGTGAATTCACGTCACAAGTTCGATCACCTCTATCTATAGAGTGCTATCAATTCATTCTGGGCCATTTGCTCAGGTAAAACTTGCGACTTAATTGGATATGAACTAGTACAGATTTGCATATCTCAAGAATCTGGTTGGAAGAAACTCGAATTACCCCATCATAAAGAAGGAAAAAACTTAAAGAGATCCTAAATCCTAGATCAACCGTAGAGAGGAGAGAAGAAGGATAAAGGCCATTGAGGACATGCGTTAGGTTTTCTGTCACAAGCAGATGCATTCAAATGTCATAACTGTAGGGTTTTTATTTTTTATATTTTATGTACTACACATTTCATTTTCCCGTTTCCTGTTCAGACCTTGCTTATATTTGGCCTTCGCTGTTTCCATTACAAAACAAGACACTCGGTCCCACCTACATCATTTTTTTTCACTATTTTTCCGTCCCTGTATTCCAACGCTACCTACCTTATATGTACCACAACATCTCTTGGAGATGTAATTCCAGAATAGATTAAAGTCACAAAAGACAACGTCAGGTCAGTGTCATTAGTTGAGGAGTCGATCGCTGAGTTGTTGCTCAGTTTGATTCCCTTCACTTTGGCTTTGTTCCTTCCAAGATAAACAAAACATCAGATGCTCCATTTATCATATATTCACCCACCTGGCATTGCCTCTTTTAACTTAACACAGACCAATATCATAAGATACATACATGCAAATTGCTTGGTTTTGGCCCTTCTCAACCCCTTGACAATACATTTACATAGGCTGTAACTCGCTATTCTCTTGTCCGGTCTCAAGTTAGTAAAATAATCAAAAATTTTCAGAGAAAGGCTGGTGATGGTGCACTGGATTGCACATAGTGTCGTGCCCCACAGGTCATCCTTCTTTGGCCAAAAGGAAAAGGACAGAGAGACATTTTACCCAATTGCGTGTACCTTCTGCTAGATTCTTGCAATGTACACGTAGATTAGCTTTTGAGTCTTTTTTTCAACTGTTGTGGGGGACGTGAAAAGGAGAGAGCAAGATTGTGAAATGGAGTCGGTAAGATCATGCATGGCACTGAAGCTCTCTACTACAGCTTGGCACTGTTCCTATTCCTAGTCCTCCTCCTTTTCCCTTCTTCACCCTATTTAGTCAAACGAGAATCTAATTTTCCACATGGTTTTTAGTAATGTTGGTGAGGGAAGATTTGGTACGTGGATGACAACCTCCTTGCATGATTGATCTTGGTGTAAAAGAGAGCTCTCAGCTCTAGTCGATCAACAGCTCATGCAAAGCATTATTATCACAACCTAACTCTCAAATGGTTTTGAGCTCGCACTAGCTAGTATATCTAGTCAATTCATAAATTAAGCGCCACATAATTCAATGGAGGCCACCGTCTCCACCGCTGGGCGTCGGTCTCATATTGCCTATTATTATCCTTTGAGCTGATTTCATAACATATGGGCACTTTCTATCTACTCAAAAGCTTGCGATATCTTTTACCACATATGTTAGATCCCAACCTTATATATATAATTTATAATATGGTTTAGGGGACCCAAAGAACTAATGACATCTTCTCTTGGCCATAGAGCCCAGTGGATCTTGAGGTAGGTTTTGGATGGCTTCTCGATCATAGGTTGACTTGTGCAATATGGCACCGTCGGAATAGAAAAGAGGTATTAGCTAGAAAAATTGATTTAAATTGATTTGATACAAGGTGTTAGAGTAATTAGCAGATTCTACTAACCCTCAGACTTGCATGGTGCAAGACTGATCAAACTCACGACATAACTAGCATGAAATCACGGAGAGAAAAATGAAGTGAATGTCAATAAGAACATTCTATTTATACATTGTGGACCATATGGAATTGATTGTGGCAGATGAATAAATTTGGGATACAAGAATCGAGGTCAAGGGTTGTCTCAGGCTTTATAGCCAGGTGGTCCTAAAATGCTTTCACGCCCATCTTCCCATGGGTTTCTGAAGTCTCACTTTATGTGTGCGGTCAGGCCACTATAGAAACTGGAAAAGAGCCACTGGGACTCTGTTGCAGTAGGCAGTTTTTATAAAAAGCCTATTAAAGTTCCTTTTTCGAAAGGAAGAAAAGAAAGAGAAAAGTGAAAGATATGGATAGGCTTATTTCAAAATTGATAACATGGATAGAGCCAATCTTAAAATAAAAAAGATAAATAATATAAATGATTTCCGAACTTTAACCCAGGTCTTTGAATCCTAAAAATATTCAATGTGATCCCCAAAATTTAGCCTAATGTAAAATGCCGTCTTTAACTTTTAATTTATTCAATGTAGTTCATAGATTTTTAGTACATATTCAATTTAGTCATTGAAGTTTATGAAGCTTTCAATGTTGTTATTGGACTTGAAGTAATAGAAGGGCAAACTTGAACATTTTCGTACAATTCAAGGATTAAATTGAATATGTACAAAAAATCCATGAACTATATTGAATAAATTAAAAATTCAAGAACAATATTGTATATCGGGCTAAAATTGAAGGACCACATTGAATAATTTCAAAGTTCGAAGGCCATATTATATATTTAGCCAAAATTTAAGGACATTATTTCCCATAAAAAAAATGTTTGCAAACTGTGGTTTTCAATGAGATGTAGTATAATTTTCATGGCTCTCTCGTAGAGCTGTATCTCTTTTGAGATTCTAGATTTTTGTAGTGATACAATTATGAACCACTGGTAAGCTGTCTATTCTGTTGGTCCTGCAAAGTGCAAACCCATTGAGGAGACATAAATAAAGCCACCATTATTGATCTAAAAAAGCTCCACAGCCAAAGTAAATATAATGCAATCGCCGTGCAATCATGTAAGTGAAAACATGTCAGTCAAATGATGAAAAGCCAGTCGAGACCGACGACTCTATGATCTCAATAAAAAGGAACCCCTCTTTATATCATGGTCTCCAGCTGGACCTGCTTACCATTGCATCAATCTTGACGGTCTCGTATAGTGTATATAGCTGATATACGATCATTTTCGGTCACTATCAAGATCTACGACTCCATGCACGAAATGTTTGGCTTTTTCTTCACAAAAGAGAGGGCAAATGCTAATGCTTGTTTGGGGTTCGAGATAGCTAATCAGCGGTCATCACGCAATGAAAAATGTCCACACGAAACCTGCAAGAGAACCATCTCCAATATATGGATGTTTGCAGCATCACTGGTAATAAGTGAGATTTACCAAAAAAAAGTCCTAAATCGATTTCAAACTATAACGTTGTAAGTGCCATCAATTTGTTAGTGATAAAATAACACCCGTGCGATAAAATTCCATTGATTTCAAGGAAAAATATAATGTAATTTCAGTCTATGTAGATCAACACTATCTTAGTCATTGATCCAGTAGATCTTACATGATGGTATTTGTTTATAGACGAATATATTAAGTCTATAAAGCCTATAAAGCAGTGAAATCTAAGTTGCCATTTAAGGGTAGTTTTTGGTGTTGCAAAAGTACAATCATTTGCAAGAGTGGCGGTAGTAAAATGTAAGTTGCCTAACTGCACTTATGTATATATATCTCTATCAATGAACCCACTTCCTGTAGTTTCTCCAAAAAAAACCCACTTCCTGTAGCAAGATGTTTACATGTTAGCTAGGGCGAGCAATAATCAACAAACTTTGACAGGAGAGAGAGAGAGAGAGAGAAGCGATTCCTTCCTCACGGAAGAAGCAGAGCAAACCATTTATATTGTGGATGGACATGACGTGGGGTGCAATTATGAGACAAGGACATGCCCCAAAATCGATTCTTTAATCCCGCGTCGGCGGTCGTGCATGGACTGGTCCTTGTCTGATTTAGTATTTCCCCTCTCGTCCTGGTTTTGGCACTTAGGCACCTCCATCAAGTGAAAACAGCCGGTTAAACGATGAAAAGCTAGTTCACACCCCACCCTATGACCTCAATAAAGAGCCCCTCTTTGTATCATGGCCCTGCCGCCGGACTTGCTTCCCATACATCACGATCTTGACTTTCTCCTGTAGTGCATGTAGCTTAGACACGAGCATTTGCCGTCGCTGTCGAGATCTACGACTTAGTGCACGAAATGTTTGATTTCTTGCCCACGAAAGGAAGAGCGTGTGCCCATGCTTGTTTCATATTGGAATAAGCTAACCGACGGTGGTTACGCGACGAAAATGTCCACATAAAACGTGCAAGAGAACCATTTCGGATTTGGTTCGAAATGGGTACTCGACTTTTGGTTTTGACTAATTTCAAAAGACGTATGTGAATTTGGTTACTGAGGTCGCTCAAAACATGATCAAATAACGTGATTCGCACGCCGATTTGCTGCTTTTGGACCAAATTCTTAAGTGGTTAAACTAACTCAGCGTTAATTCTGCAATACAGTGTAACTTTTGTTTAACATTTTCAATTAATATCAGTTGTGTTGTTTGTACCGCCCGAACCAAATGAAAGGTATGATCATTTTCTAGTAGATCTGAGAAGCTTAATGTCAATTTCCTTTTGGGAGAATATCACCAAAAACCTCAATTTTTGCTTTGTATGACATATTTATCTCAAATTTTTTTGTGACACCAAAAACCCTAAACTTTACCCGGTATGACACATTTACCCCAAACTTTTTTTTGTAATACCAAAAATCCCAAACTTTGTCAACTATAATACATTTACCCCAAACTCAAAGGGCATTTTCGTCTTTTTTTCATTTTTCATTTTTTCCTCCTTCTTCGGTAGTGGAGGGAAGTTGCCGGCATCGGCCCTTGGGCGACTCTCGGGGGAGGGATGCCCTTGCCTAGGTGAGCGAGGCCAGCCCTCACCTAGGTCGAGCGAGGGTCACCCTCGCCTGGGTGAGTGAAGGCGGCCCTTGCCCAACCTAGGCAAGGGTTGCCCTCACTCGAGAGTCGCCCGAGGGCCGACACTAGTGGCTTCCCTCCTCTGCTAGAGGAGGAGGAAAAAAGGCAAAAAGGAAAAAGGAAAAAATAAAAAAAGGAAAAAAAATCAAAAGACGAAAATGCCATTCGGAATAAGAGTTTGGAGTAAATGTGTCACACATAGCAAAGTGTGAATTTTTGGTGTCAAAAAAAAGTTTGGCGTAAATATATCATATGAGATAAAATTTGGGGTTTTTGGTAGTATTCTCTCTTTAACTTTTTTTTTTTTTTTTTTTTTTTTTTTAAGTTTTCCAAGATGCAGTACCATTTCCCTTGGCCCTCTTCCCCCACCACAAAAAAGGATGAAATGACGGCATTTTTACGGGCCCATCTAATTTATTACTTGAACAAAGACAGCATATCAATCGATAAAAGCACACTATTCGTCTACGATCAAATCCAATATAATCCCGTATATATAATTCACATAATCTATGTGAAATTTGAAGAGATGCCACACGTAAGTATGAGCATAATTTATAGTTTCATTAGTGATAAAATACGACATAATCATTGACAAAGTAAGTCCTACAGTGAGATTACATTACTGATTATATATATATAAGTTGCCAATTAGAACTTTACCAAAAAGAAAAAGAGTTGCCAATTAGAACTAGTTTTGTGGTCGCAAAAGTACAATTTTCTGTAGTAATAGTTACAAGTGATATGTAAATTATCTAGGTGCGCCTATATATATGAATCCAATTCCCGTGGCAAAACACCTATAAAATGAGAAAGAAAGAAGAAAAGTAACAGAAAGCAAAGGTCAAGATGGTTGTCCTTTTGGTTGATGATGCGAGAGCATTGAATTCCATTAAAGACCGTTTGATATTTACGCAAGTTAAGGGAGATTTCAACTACAACATGATCCAATGGGTCTGACGAGGAGAAAGCATCCTAGATTGAGTTTCCAAAAATTGATGACTAGAGACTCTTTCAGCTAAATCAAAGGCCGAATGGTAGTTTTCTAATTTTTAAGTAGGTTCCTTAGCTTAAGTTGGCTTCCTAATTTGATGATTCTTAGTTTTGTATCTTAGTCTATCTAATAATTAGATGCGTATTTTCAGTCGTATGCCTGCAAAGTTTTGAGTTTGACAATATAAAGAATCTTTCTCGGAGAGATATGTTTTCGTTCTTTATCTAATTCACTTTGGTGGTGAACCTTAAAGTACTTTGGTTCGGTTCTTTGTTGAAGACATTGGTGGTGCACTTTAAAGTTCTTTATCTTTGACCGATGAATTACTCATTTGGACCTTGGTAGTGGAAAATTCTTATGTTCCAAGGTTCCATTCGTTTCACAAAAAAACCTCCAAAATAATGTTTTCTGGATTTTTCGATATTCGTTTCATGAAAAATAAACTAGTCAGGGAAAATTTTTCCATCAATGAAAAAAGGTCTTCTAAGATAGGAGAAACTATTTTTCACTTTTCAAGTAGAGGAAAACATTTTCCATGTTTTCTTTCACCTCATTTTTTTTTTTACAAAACACTTTTTCCTTTTATTTTTTTATTTTTTTTGAAAAATTGAGTTTTTATTTTCCTTTTCTTTCTTTTTCTTGTTCTTCTTCCTTGACCAGTTGCCGGTCATAGTAGTGGTTGATACTGGCTAAAGGCGAGCTTGAGCCTTGTTGGCCTATGGCGAGACCTCAACTTAAGACAAGCGTGTAATGCAACGATAAGACAGAGACATATCTCCCAATAACCATTGTTTAATCCCGCGTCGTCGGCCGTGCAAGGACCGGTCCTCGTCTTTTTATTATTTCCCCTCCCGTCTTGGTTTCAACAGTCGCCAACCCCCCACCGTCCATTGAAACAGGAGAATGGTCCCCCTTCTCACTTGGGGCTCTGGATTCTTCACTTCTTCCGAGTCTCCCTCCCCCCTAATTAACAACATCGCCCTTCTTTATTTTCCGGGACTACATTACACATCATGCAATTGCCATTTCGGGACTGCTCCAATCTGTGTGCGGAGCAGCCCGTGCGACGTACGCACGCAGGGACAGGGTCGCAAGAAATGGGCCAAGCAAGATGCGATGACGCTTCGTGATAAGCCGGGCGACTTTTGGATGTCGATTTCCGTCGTGTTTTAGGAGCTTGGATTGGTCGGTGATGTTGTTATGTTCATTGGGTGCAAATAGCTTTGACATGTCCAAGGACCAGCCCAGCTGATGATAAACAGATTGATCAATTGCTTGAGGACGGGATCACGATCACCAAACTGAGAATCAGTAAATGGGCTGAAGCCCATCGTTTACGAAATGCTTAGTTTGAACGGCAGCCTTGAATTGAATGTTATGGTAAAATCTAAATATATTAAAAAGATTTGCGAAATGAATAGAAAATAAATTTTTATTTATGTTTATGATGAAGAACTTTAAATTGCGAAAGGGAGTATGCATCCTTGTAATTTACTACTTTAATTATTGTTTTCTCATTTTACATCATATTCTGTTTTCATATTATAACAAAAACCTTAGATTATGGTTTGAACAAGTCAGGTCTAGCAGTATTTTGTAGTCCCAATCAAATGAGAATTGCTCAGCGATTCGGCTCATAACACCACAACTCCTTGAAAATTGATTACCATGCATCGAGATCTGTAAAAAATTATCAGGGTCAAGTGATATGAATTTTCATGTTGTCAAAATGCTAATAACACTTCATGCAGCATAATTTGTGGAAGAGGATCGTGAAAACCGATCCAACCTTCTCAAGACCCTTAATGTTGTTCCAACAAGTACGGTCTCGTAGTGCATCATAGTAGATCCGACAATGGATCACGAAAACCTATTCGAACTATGATGCTGCATGGAGTGCTACCAAGTGCCAATTAATGCTATCATGTTGCATGAAGTGAGCGGCAGGCAGCGCGAGCGAGCTACGCGAGAAAGAGGGGGTGGTGATGGTGTTCAAGGGCTGGAGGAGCGGAGGTGCGACGAGTGGCGACGGTGGCTGGCTTATAGTGGCCACGCAAGGGGAATGGCGGCCGGCCAGGTTTGCAGTTGGCTCAACAGGGCGAGAGCTAGAGGAGATAGAGAAGGGAGGGAAGAGAGCGTTTTTTTTACCTTTCTTTTTTGTATTTGTGCTTGATTTTCATATGACATACACACTTCAATTTTGGCGACCTCCATTTAGTCATTTATTACAATAAAAATTAAGGATCCACTTGACCCCTAAAACGACAATATAAATATTGCACTTATATTCAGCATTTGCAATTTTTTCGCATTTCATAATTAAGATCATACCATTTTGGATCAAATTCGATGCAGATAGTATCAAATATGGGCACAAGATGATCAATAAGAAATTCAAGCGGTGGAACAAAAGGATTTAATATGGGGCTCGGTCAAACAATGAGTTAAGTCGCCTGAAAGATTTAGATGAAGATTGGATTTTATTAGGTTATCTACAAAATTTGAAAAGAGAACAACAAACCTTGTTAAAGATTGAGTGGATGAAGGCAAAATCTTCGGTGGTGGTGGGGAGGTTGAAAAAAAAAACATGAGGAAAACGAAAGATGAGGATTTGGTGGAAAGCAGTCATCTCATGTTTAGAAAGGAGGAAGAGGCACGTTTCCAGCAAATTTTCACAGCCAAAGTTTCTCAGTTGTTCTTCCTTGCATCGCGTCTCACGAAGCTCCAGCGCGTCCAGGAGGCTCCCGGCCGCATCCAGCAGGTCTCTGCGCCTTGGTGGTCATCTGGCGAGCGACAGGGCTCGCCCAGCAGGTCTGTGGAGAAGGGTCTCGCTGCTCCACCGGTGCGTCCGCGGATCCTTCCGGTGAGAATCCAGGCGGCTTAGTTCCAGTCCTTAGTCCCACACCAGTGGCATCTCGGCCGAGCAGACAAGCTCCCCGGTGACACTATCCAGCGGGCTATCCAATTCGCCTTCCTGTAGTGCTGCCGTGCCCAGTCCTTTCCGGAGTTTTTCGGGCCTTCCGTTGCTGTGACAGGCCATCACACACTGCCCCGCTGCATCAACGCTGGAGTCCATTCAAGCCGTGTTGTTGTTCAGGCCACTATCGTGCAGCTCTTGGTCGCTCTTCGAATCTGTCATTGCAGGTAACAACCTCCTATAGATTCCTGGCTGTACCTCTCCCCGATGCTTCCCCTTTGCTTATTCAATCTCGCCAGGTTCCCTTTGGCGACCACAACCATTCCGAAGCTCTCACCGACCTCACCGCTACAGCTGGAACACCATAGAGCTTCTGGCCAAATCAAGCATTTTGTTTCCCATGTTCATTTGCCGAATCTCCACACTTGCCTCGCCGGCTGTTGTGTGTCGGTAATACTTGGTGCTGTCATTCCAGGTACGATTATTTCCAAGTCTCAACATCAGATTTTTGTATTAGGGCGATGTTACTCTCTCGAGCTTTGCATGTGGAGGACAAGACCTCAACTTGGATGTTTGATTTCTCTGATCTTTAAAGTAAACCGCGATTGGTCCTTCGTTACGGAATCCGCAAGTTGACATGTTTCAGTAGATAGCTGATCACGTCATATTTGATAAGCTTAATGTCTGGCTTTGAGCTATAAAGTGAATGAATTCATGAGAACAGGCACTCACGATCAGCAATCCGCTTCGTAATTCGGTAGTGAAGAGGGGGTGATTAATTGATATTTTCTGGGAATGTCCACTTACATGTTATCCTTAAGCCAGTTTAGTCACATTTTCCGTTATAGTATTAAACTGAATTGAGTTACATGTTTGGAGGGCATAATTGATGCTTGTGATTTAATCAAACCAGACTTTTTTTTTCCCTGAAACCTCAGCTATTTCATTGAGTCTTGATCGTTCCATGTCTTTAATCAAGACATATCCAGGCTAAGACTATTAAACCCGAAAGTCGGATCCTTAGTATTGTCTCATTATCTGGGATATGGTGCATATTATGTTTCATTATGCATGATGGACTATATAAATTTTGGCCGTTTAAAATTATATGTCTTCGAATTGTGTCAATAACCTTGCAAATGACATATGTTTTAATGCTTCATGAAATTTGTTATTCGTCACATATTTAGGGCAACGCCTATTATTTTAGAAGGCATATAGAATTAGGATAATTCATATTTTTTATTAAACAAATACCAAACAACAGATGTCATTAGAATCATATAGATTGCATGTAGGTTTAAAGTTAATTAGTCTCATAGCATGCATGTCATATAATGCACGTCATTTAGAGTTAATTATTTTAATAATCATGTCATGTAGATAGGATTAATTGGTAATGCATCTCGTGCATTATTCATATTGCATATCATAAAAAGAAAAATATAAAATGAGTTAGCATTGCTTCTTTAAGTCAATGTTCTTTTAATAAAAGTCATTTGGTCATATATAGGGTTCTAGGATTTAATCTGTTTACCTAAACATTAAAAATACAAAAAAAAAAGCATTTCATATAACTTGCACCATAAGATTAATCCATGACTATTTCTATCCTATGTCATAGCATTCACGGCATATCATGCCATTAGATTAGCTATAACTTAGTTTAATAGCATTGCATATAGTCAATTCATTATAACATAACATGCATGACATTTAGGACTTAATGTTAGTTCATCAATGCAATTAGATTAGGTACATATAATCATAGCATAAACAAAAAAACCCCCAAAAGAATTAATTGGCATTGCGTCTTAGGTATTAACCCAAGTTATTTTGTGTAGCTTAAGTCATGCATTACTCACACTTATCATCGCTTTCATGAATAAAAGTCGCATTCGTCATTACATATTTGTTTCATGAGTTTAAGCTTGCAAAACCCTTCACGATGGGTGACGAGTAGGGATCATTTCTGTTCGTCCATGGATTCAGGTTCTTTAATCTTTTCATTAATTTATTTACTGTTTCTGCATGACCATCCTTTACATGTTAGCGGCATATGATGAAATCAACTAAGTTTGACTGTAAAAACATATTCAAAATAGTTAGACATAAAGTATACAAGAAAATTGAAGAATTTTCTGTATAATTCAATATATTATGATGAATATTACACTAGCCTAACTTTTTTCGCAACCATATAATGCATTTGGATGGAACGTAACTGTAGACGTTTCCAAAACAAGTCAAATGATGTCTCCATCATTGTGGCTAAAATTTGTAAGTTTGTCAAATGTCGAGTATCATTTTACAAAAATTTTAAACCTTCCCAAGCAAATGTAATTTTGGTTACTATATGAAGACTCCTTTACTCCATTTGTTTGCGTTCTTAATTATCTATGTAATGATGGGGAATGCTTTTAAGCTCTTGTACATCATCTTATAAATAATACTTACATTTCAAAAAAAAAAAAAATTACATTAGTCTATATATAGGTTTTGTGAGATGACTAAATAAGATAATATATCAATCAAAATACGCACAATCATAGAAGATATTCACATAATCTTGAGAGATGTAGAAAACATCATAATTTTCCTAAATATCTCTAACATTTCCTTCAAACTCAAGATGAATTGAAGATGTCAACTTGAGTTTGAATGTAATTCTGAACAATATCCAATTGCTAAGACATGATTAATGTGGCGGCATCCGGCAATTGTTGATGGCAAAAATTCTAGATCTTGTTAGCCTGAGAGGAGCGAGTTTGGTGATTGTGTGGCTTCTCGAAACGACGCACGAAACGTCGAGAATAAGAGGTATTGGAGTGGAGTAGCATGCGTCCTTTGTTGTCAACTTGCTGTTGAAACAGTAACTTAAACGCGACCAATGTGGTTGGCATGGTTACTGCAAGCAGATAAGCTAGACATTGCTGAGGGAAAAGTTACTTCGTGGCATCGAAACATCCATGGAAAAAAAAGAAAAAGAGAGCTCGACTTGGCAATGCATCAGAGACTTGTAAACAACCACCATGGCGCTTACTTAGATGGGAATGATGCCCTTAGGTGAACATTGTCGAGCAACAGAGATGGATTTATTTGTTTGGGATGCATGGGTCCACCATTGAAAATGATAAAGCAGAAAAAAACAAAAATGGGAAATTTTTGAGGTGCATTAGGTGCGGAACACGCAGTTCACTAGGATTGCCTCAGGAAAGGAGCATACCATATTAAATATAAAGTAGATAAGAGAATTGAAGAATTTTCTGTATAATTTGATATATCATAATAAACATTAAGTTAACCTGTATATAGGCTCTATGAGATGACTAAATAAGATAAGATATGCACAATCATAGATTTCAATGTCCTTTCATTGTTCCTTATTTTATTTCTCTGTTGATTTCTAGAGCTCTTGATGTAATTGCAAAATTACGATTCACTTTTGCTGCGTCACCAATTACAACAAAAGGACTCCTAAAATTTCGATGACTCCATGCTTCAAATTGGCTATTATCTCTGTCCCCTCTCCACTTTTTCTTTGTTTTCATCTTGTGAAACTAGGTTGGGTTGACAAAATGCAACTAAAGTACTAGTGGAAAATCTCTATCTCCACTCAGCAAATGCATTCTTCGCATTTAGTGTTGTCACAATGGTCGATATCGTGCACCTATCCTCTCCTCTTGCAGTGCTCGCTTTGCAACCGGTAGTCGTAGTGAGTAGGTTCTTCTCTGAAGGTTGTTGCGTTGTTCCACTACATGTTGCGCACAACGTCTAGACACTTCTAGCGACATTGCACCACTCGCATGCTCATGTAGGCTCTGTGCAACAGTTGAACTCCTTCCTTCCATAACTCCTCACCCTCACTGACGAGGAGGAGCTCGACACCATAAGAAGCTCCAAGGTGCCTGAGTTGCTTCTTCACGAGACTTACATACTCATATTGCAACGTACATAAATTGTTGATGGTTAATTTCTAGCTTTGAACAAAATTATAGGGAATAAATTAGAGAACTAAATCATGTAATTAAACACATATCAGTTCTTGTGTATACAAAGTCTCCAAATTATCACATTTGATATACCTTTGAATGAAGGCATTGCCATCTCTGGGATGCCACCACCACAGTATCATAAAGATCTTGCAATTGAAGGGACAGAGTATTGACAAGTATATTGACAAGTATAAGATTTCATGATTTACATACTAATATTTATTAGGCTTTCTATTGGTGAAAAAATTGTTTTTTGGAAAATGTTTTTGCTCTTCGAAAGCATCTATACTTTTTGGTTGTCAAATTTTTTATAGTTCAAAAGATTGATTATACATTAAAATAAAAGATTAATAATTTATCTAACGAGAAAGCAAGCTCACATGGAGCTGAAGAAAATTAGTTAGTGAGATTTTCAAAAGAAACTTAATTAGCTTAAGGTTTTTATAAATTCTCTACAATCGTCAATCAGTTGATCAGTCAATGACCTATTAGGTGGCACTTTTTTGAATGAGAAGATCATATTGGCACCTTATTTTTGCATGGAAGATATTGTCAATGGAGTTGGCGGCAACCCAACCAAAAATCTCCACCATCATATTATTGGAAAGAACATCAAAGGCTTCAATCTCCATACCTCTCTTAATTTGACAGAGGCATACAATGCAATTCACTCTTCAAGAATCGCTTGAGTTTCAAATAGTTTCCTCCACTTCGATCACTCCAATCAATTTTAGCATATTTCCTTGGCTTCTGCCTCGCACAATCAAAGACCAAAAGATTTAAAGAAATCCAATTTTTTTACAATCAAAATCATGTCACATCATTATTGCTGATAATTATGGAGATTGAAGATTTCGATATTCTTCCTAATGATATGATGGTGAATATTCCTGGTTGGGTAGATGCCAACTCCACGGACGATATCTTCCATGCAAGAATGAGGTGCCAATCTGACCTTCTCATTCAAAAAAGTACTATCTAAAAGGTTATTGATTGATTAACTAATTGACAATTGTAGAGAATTTAAAAAACCTTGAGCTAATTAAGTTTCTTTTGACAATCTCGCTAATTAAATTTCTTCAGCTCCATAAGAGCTTGCTTTCTCATAAGATAAATGATTTTTTTCTTTTATTTTGATGTACAATCAACCTTCTGTACTACTAAAAATTTGATAACTGAAGTATATGGATGCTTTTTAAGAGCAGAAACATTTGCTATGGACAATTTTTTCCCCAATTGAAAGCTTAATAAATATTATTAGGTAAATCATGAAATGTTATTCTTTTCAATATTCTGTCCGTGTCATTGCAAGATCTTTCCTAAATTTGCTGAAGAAGGCTACAAATATCGACAAATATCACTCAACAAAATTTCAATGATATTCTGGTCACATCTTGAAGATGGCAATGTCTTCATTCAAAGGTGCATCAAATGCAATAATTTGGAGGATTTGTATACGTGAGGATTGTTACATGATTAATGGTATGATTTAGCACTCTAATTTATTTCCTATAATAAGCTAAAAATTGATCATCAACAATTAATGTATATTATGGTATCAGTATGTAAGTCTCGTGAATGTGGAGTTAGGAATGGAGCTATTGAAGAGGGTTAGGCAAACGGCGCTCCTCATTGTTGGCAAGGGTGGAAGGAGTTTGACTGTTGAGAAAGTCTACACAAGTAGGCGAGCGGTGGAATGTCGCAATAAGTGTTTGGACACAATGCGTGAAGACCCTGCTCGCCATGACCGTCGGATGCAAAGCTCGCATTGACAAAATAAACCTCTTGTGATCACAGGCAACTGCAATACTTGTGGATGATCTCTATCTCCACTCGGCAAATGCATTCTTCGCATTTAGTGTTGTCGTAATGGTCGACGTCGCGCACCCATATTCTCCTCTTGCTGTGCTTGCTTTGCATTCGGCAGTCATAGTGAGGAGGTTCTTCTCTGAAGATTGTTGCATTGTTCCAGTACGTGTTGCGCACAATATCTATACGCTTCTTGTGACATTCCACCACTTGTCTACTCACGTAGGCTCATCCCAACAGTCGAACTCCTGCCTTCAATAACTCGTCACCCTCGCTGACGAGGAGGAGCTCGACAACATAAGAAGCTCCAAGGTGTCCGAGTTGCTCAGCCCTATCCAATAGCTTTATTCCGAGCTCCACCTTCACAAGACTTACATATTCATACTACAACATACATAAATTGTCGATGGTCAATTTTTAGCTTTGAACGAAATTATAGGGCTAAATCATGTAATTAAACACATACCAATTCTGTTGACACCTAAATTTTGTCGATTTGTTTAAGTGTTTATTAATTGCATTAAAAAATTAGGGATTAATTTCTAACCCCTTAACAAAAAATCTTTTTCATTAAAATTGCATCGCATATAGACATTAGTAGCACTTGCATCGCTAGTTTTAAAATTTATCAAGAAAAGTTTTACAAAAAAATTAAATTAATTTAAATAAATAAATAAAAACGTGGGTCCAGGCTAAGGCCGGGCCTGCCCGGCCCCTTCCTCTTTTCCCTTCTCTTTTTGGTGCCTGGGCCGGCCCTTCTCCCTTGGTTTCGGCCCGGCCCGTCCGTCTCCTCCCTCTTCCCTTCTTTTTCTTCCACGCGCGAAGCAAGAACCGGGGGAGGAGCGATTAAAAAAGGGAAGCAAGTGGCAGCATGGGCAGAAGATGGAGAAGGTCACACGGCAGAGGTTAGGTCAGCGAAGCAGAAAATCAGGCAGGGGTTAGGTCGGCAAGTCAGGGCAGAAGGGGGCAAGGGCACGCCAAGAACAAAAAGAAGGACAGGGAGAAAGAGAGGGAGAGAACTCGGACAGGAGAGGAGAGGGAGCCGAGGGAGGTTGACGAGCAGAAAGAAAGAAAATCAGAGAGAGAGAGACAGGAAGAGAAAAAAAACCAGAGAGAAAAAAGGCGGAACCGGGCGGCGAGAGTTGAGAGGAGCTCGAGGGAGACCGGAGGACCAAAGGAACAAAAACGAGAACCGGAGGAAGAAGGAAACCTCGAGGAGCAGCTAGCTGTCGCCGGAAGCCCGTCCGTCGCCGTCGTCCGCCGCAGCTCGTCCCCGAACGAGGTAGGTCTCTTTGAATCTCAGTAGCTCTATTTTCTAGAGAATGCCGGGCCGGAGCTCGCGGCCGACCGGCTCGCGCAAGCTCCGGCCCTCGTCGCCCTTGCATTTCGCTCCCCTTTTCCTTGTATTACATGTCCGAAGACCCCTAGAGCATGTTCGTGGCTCGGTAGAGCCGGAAACCTTTGATTTTAGCAGCGCCCGCTAACTGTTCGACGAAATGCCCCAATGAGAAAACCGAACCCAATCCTCGACCGGAGCTCGGCTTTCGGTTTCTTTTACGTCATTAAGAGTCATATCGTTGTCGTACACCGTCTCGGTCACTTTCTTAGCTTTTCGATAGGTCATCCGCGTCGTTTGGGTAGGCCGAAGCGCGCCCTCGCCGGAGTCAATCCGGCGACTCTCGGATGCCGGCCAGCCGGCGGCCGGCGATGCTCGGCGTCGGTCGGATGGGACGACCGACGCCTGGTGATGGCACGACGACTCCCTTAGGATGGTCAGACCTCGCGGCGGTGCTGGCATCGGTCCGGCGAAGCTGCTGCAGGGACGTCGGGCTTGCATGGGAAACATGCGGGCGTGAAGCAGAAAGGAGACAGGAGGAAGAAGACCAAAAAAATGAAAAAGATTAAAGAAAAAAAAAAAAAAGGGAAAAAACATAAAAGGCTAAAAAAAAAACATAAATCAAGCAAGGAGATGGGCTTCGCCTTGGGCCTGCGTGCGTTGGGCTGGGTTCGTAGCGGGCTGAGATGGCTGGGCCGAGAGCAAAAAATTGGGAATGGGCTGTTTTTATAAAAGGATTTTTTGTGGGCTTTTAATTTTTGTTTTTTTAGTGGGCTTTGGGAGTCAGCCCGTTTTTAACCGACGGGGACCAATAGGGTCCAGGTCGGCTTAGTAGGGCCGGATCTTTTGACCCGGTCCGAATTGTTTTTCATAAAAAAAAAAAAGTCCAAAAAAATCAAAAATTCAGAAAATCATAAAAAACATTAAAAATATTAAAAATTCATAAAAAATTCGAAATTTCAGAAAATTCAAAAAAAAATTCTCAAAAATCCCAAAAAAATTCCAAGTTTGTTTTAGAGTTCCCTAAGAAGCTCTAAAATATTCTTGACAATTTTCTCTTAAAAAAAGTGTCGGAAAATCATCTATTTTAAAAGCGTGTTGAAATTGAATAAGTTCTACGAACTGGCACCTTAGGGTTTTAATTATCCTCGGATACAATTGCCCTTGAATGCACGCTTAGGATGCGATGATTGTGGTTTCCCTTTAGTTTAATTAGGATTGTTATTTATCTCTTAATGCTTGTGTTTATTTTTGCGTGCAATTTATTTAATGCCTCCTTTAATTGCTGATTGCTATTTTGATAATTGTGCATCTGCATGATCACCTTGCATGTTAGTGGTTAAACGTAAAATCAATCCAAACTGCTTGACAAAAATCTTTTTGAAATGAACAAGATTAGGTATCGAAAGGGCACTAATTGGCTAATTAGTGTAATTAAGTCCCCGACCCTAGATTCTCTGGTTGCGTAGAAAGTGAGGGACACTCCCATGCCCCGCTTGGTTTCTAGCCGACCCCAATAGGCTAGTGACGACTCCTCATTTGTATTTTTATGAACACCCAACGTCACGCGGGGTATGGGCTTGGGAGAGCCTATGTCTAATGAGGGTCCTGGACCCACTTTTGGACAAATACCCCTAAACCTATTTATTCAGACTTCCTTTCCCCTCGGGATGGGAAAAAAATAGGTCGCGACAAATTCTTGCATATACGAAGCCTCCAAATTATCCCATTTGATACACCTTTGAATGAAGGCATTGCATCTTTGGGATGCCACCACAATATCCTTGAAATTTTATCGAGTGATATTTGTAGTCTTCTTCAGCTAATTTAGTAAAGATCTTGCAATTGAAGGGATAGAGTATTGACAAGAATATTTTTTGGAAAATATTTCTGCTCCTAAAAAGCATAGTTATCAAATTTTTAATGGTACAAAAGATCGATTATCCATTAAAAATAAAAGATTAATCGTTTATCTAACAAGAAAGCAAGCTCACATGGAGACAAAGAAAATTAATCAGCAAGATTGTCAAAGGAAACTCAATTTGCCCCGGGTTTTTTTTAAATCTCTACAATGATCAATCATTTAATCAATCAATCACTTATTACATGGTACTTTTTTGAAGGGGAAGATAAGATTGGCACCTTTATGGAAGATATCGTCCATGGCGTTGGCGGCAACCCAACCAAATAGAAATTGGTTCAAGACCATCAACTCGGAAAATCTCAAGGGTGTAGGCTCAACTCTAGTCGTGGACGTCTAGATCGGCAGATGGAAATGCAAGCTCTCATTTGAGGTAATTCCCCTTGATGACTACGATCTTATTTTGGGCATGCAATTCCTGGATAGAGCGAGGGCCATGATCAACATGAGAACCAAGTGCATCACGACTCTCGACCCTCAATGCCCGTCCATGGTGCCGATGATCCAAGGGGTGATGAATGCTAAGACCATCTCCACAAACCGTCTCTTAGATAAAAGCTTGAAGGCATCCAAGTGCACGACCAAACCACCACAAAAACCGCAACCCTTGGAAAAGTTGAAGGTAGGGTTGGACTCTCTTGCTCCAACTCGCGACATGCTAATCCAAGTACTCTTCTCCGAGGTTGAGTACTTTTCGCATGCCATGCCCTAGTTGAAGAAGGAGCCATGTGGCCGACAGATTGAGAAGCCCAAGGCAAAGTGGAATAAGAAGAAGAAAGCTTGTGCCAAGAAGATTACTCCCCAAGCTACTAGTGTTGAGGGTGTTGCTTCAATAAGTGGAGGAGAATGTCACGGATTTGAGGTTTCCGTAACCAACAAACCGTGCATGATTGAAGAAGATTACCCCAATTCGCCCATAGAATTCTCTAAGAGATTCCAGAAGGTTCCCAAGGATGGGCGAAATGGTAATTGCGCTGAAGTTTAGAAGTCTCGTGGCATAAATGCCGATAATTGGTAGGTGGGGAGATACGGTCTCATCCATAAGATCGAATAACGATTAACGGTTGTAATCAGAGAGCCACTAGTATAAGAATGGGTGTTCTCCATCTTTTTATATCTATCAAATTATTTAGTAATCTAAAGTTCATTTTCCTTTTTTTTCTCTAGAAACTTTTTTTCCTTATGATCTGGGTGAACACGGTCTTGATCTCAAATGATTGACTTGTGACATAAAGAAAAGCAGTCAAAAGCTATAGAAAAGAGAAAAAGGGTTCTAAAGAATTTGCAAGGGGACAAAACTAGAAAGTAGGTCCTATTTCTATGAGGCAAAAGGAGGAAATATAACAACATGAGTACAAGAAAGGGAATAGCGCAAAGTCTACAAAGGACCTACCTTGCGAGCTTGAGGCCCCTTCCCAGAAGCTGTGAGCTTGCCCGATCTGGCAAAGTCTAAGCATGTCGATTGTCATTGTGCCCGACGGCTGGTCAAGGAAGAAACAAATAGAGAAAGAAAGAAAAAATTTAAAAATAAAGAGTAATTAAAATTTTGATTTTTTAAATGAAATTAAAAATGATTTCCTCTTTTTTAAAAAGAAAAAAATACCAATAAAAAATAAGTAAAAGAATCCATAGCGAAAGAAAGAGAATGCAAAATGATTTCATCTTTTCAAAAGGAGGAAATTATTTTTTTCACTTTTGAGGATTTTTTTCATTAGCGGAAAATATTCTCCTTGACTAGTTCATTTCCATAAACCACGGCCAAAAAATTTGAAATTTTTTTGTTGAAAGTTGTTTTCCACGAAACAAACCTAAATTAACGGGATCTCTGTCGACCTTTTCCCACTTTCTCCGTAGAAAAAGAAAAGGCAAGGGAGAGACCCGTGAGGAGACCACGGAGGTTGGGACGCGTTTACCAGGAGACTCCAAAAGAACACGAGGAAAAACTTTCAGAGGCGGCCGGTTTTTCTTTTCCGAAGACAAGACTCACGACGCTCAACAGGTAGCGCACAAAGTAATTCCTTCATCCGCACGTTCATCGCTGCCGCGCTACCATATTGCGTGGTCTAGCCTCGCCGTGGACGCCGTGCCAACTCCAGTCAATTTCAAGCGTCCCCTGCAGCAACTCTGGCAGACTTCAAGCGACTCAGGCGACCTCCAATAGCCTCCTTCTGGTCGTGTTCAGCAGTCTCAGCATGGTGTCTGGCAGCGCTCCCAGCAGCTCAGTCATCGTCCAGTAGGTTTAGACCCCCAGTCATTCGCCATCGCTGATTAAGTCGATACTGGTATCAGCATCCAGAAGCTCTGTCGCTAACCAGTGAATTTCAAGCAATCCACAGCCCGGCAACCAAGTTTCAACGAGTTCCCCTTGACAGTCCAGTCTTTCGGTCACCTTGCCGGTTCGTTCCTTGCCTCCACATCAGTTCCCGGCGATGTCTAGCAGCTATCCATTTGAGCTTCAGCTGAGTCGTGTTTTGCTTTTGCAGATTTTCTGGAGGCATCGGCTAAGACACATTTTGTTTTCCTCAGTCAAGTTTCGGTGAGAAACCGCGAATTCCAGGTTTCGCAGAGAACTTTCGTCGCGTCCAGCAGTTCTCGCAGCCAAGTTCGCTATAAGTCCAGTCTCATCGTCACTGCTCCCTATTCACCGACCTTGCTGCTCTGGTTTTCCAGCAGTTTACAAAATACTCCGGTGCCCTTCGAGCATTGAAATCGACGGCAGGCAGCCACCGTGATCGATATATGTGCATATCGTGCTGGTCCAGTTTCAGAAACAAAATTTCCGAACTAGGTAATGTTTTAAACCGAATATTTAGTTTGATTATTTTGTTACCCAGTTTACAATTATTAAATCTGTTGTGATTTGGTTCGTGATCGTTAGGCATTGTATGATTAGGAAAGTTGTTTCATTAAGAATCACCATAATCAATAATATTGAGTTGTGAGGTGTTGCATTAGATTTTTGATTATTTTGATTTTTCGTTTTGAGTCGTGGTGAATATATAATTTATATGGTTTATTAATTTGCTTCAATTGAATTTTAGTAAACTTTACTATTTAAAAAAAATTGTATGACATAATAGATCAAAGTTGCATTTCATATAGTTTAACACTTTATAAAAAGACCAAAAGAAATAGTTAGAATTGCATGTAGTATTTTAGAAAAGCTTTCTAATTTAAAATAGGATTTAATTTAAATTATTTCCAAATTAAATTAGATGATTTCATGTTTGGATAGTTTTCCATTTTAATTTTAAAAGAAAATTAAAAAAATATGCTAAGAGTATGTTACATAGAATTAGATGCCTGCATGCCACATCATCACATGCTATGTCATATGTGCCCTGTCATTAATGTTGCCATGTCATAAATTTTATGCCATCGTGCCATGTCTTTTAGTGATCGTATATTTAGGGTCATATTAATTAGATTGCATACCATATCATAATAGCTCATATTAATTTATGCTCGTTATTAGAATTAGGTCATATAAATTGCATGTCACATGTGTAACAAATCATGCATTTAAGCCTAGGTTAAATTTGCATAAATTAGTATTCATAAATAAAGAAAAAAATTAGTTAGAATTGCATAAACATATAGAAATCATGTTTAGATTAGGCATATATTTTTTTAATTAACACTTTGTAGACACTTGGAAATTAACCATAATAAGTTGTCATATGCTTTGCTTGAGGTGTTTAAGTTCTTGCCTTATTCTAGCAATTTGTTTACCACTTTAATTATAGGTTGGTACATTATTGCTTGTGCACCCACTTAATCACCTCTCACATGCTATAAGCCTAATTTAAAATGAACCAAGATTGCTTGTAAAACTATTTTTGAAAATAGAGAGGAAAGGTACAAAAAAAAGCATTAAATTAATCTAATGTAATCAAGTCCTAGAATACATTGAATTTATGGTTCGTGGAAATTAAGTATTCTCCCATACTTAGTTTTCTAATCAATCCCGATGGCCAAATGGTAAAAAAATTGCATGTTAACATTGACTAACAAATTACGATTGGTAGGGTTTGGGATAATTTGTGCTAAGTCTTTGGCTTAGTAGCCCATTAACTTTCCCTTGGGTGGTTCACTTATGGGAAGATGCAACAATTTCTAACCAAGATAAATAAAAATTGATAACTCAATAAAAAAGTTAGAAAATTAAAAGAATAATTAAATGTCGGTAAGTAATTTAAATGAATAATGGTAACTCAAAAGTTGTTAATAATTTGTTAGCCTAATTCCCTTAAAAAAAATCCAAACTTTAGGTTTAGTTCCATTAATCCCAAACTTTCTTTTTTCTTAAAAAAAAATTCCAAACTTTCATTTGAGTCCCTAGTAGCTCGAGAAAGCAGTGGGCGCTCAAACTTGGGACACGACGGCCATGGCTGCTCAACACGATGTCTGGGCAGAGAACACGAGCATACAGAGCTCTGTTTTTCATTTACTAATTAGAGAATGAGCTCTGTTTTTGTTGTGATTTGAGTTGATGTGTTTTGAAATTTGAATTGGAAAATGCTCGGAGTGTATCCCGACATTTGGAGTTCAAAGTTCGATCCATGTTTGCTGGTATCTTTCAACAATGTGAATTGGGTTTGGGGATTAACTTGCAATAAAGCAAAATGATGGCGCCGCTCTCGCTTGCTTATCTGCTAGCTATCTGAAGTCTCAAGAGAATCGCTCGTGACCGTTCTCGCTTTCGGTGGCTTCGCTCTTACAAATTTGGGCTTGACGGTGAGGTCTCACCTTTGAGGTCTACCTGCAATTCTAACTTAGCATCTCCCAATTCTCAAGCGGCTTGCTCAGCGCGTCAATCAAGCTTGTGAGCTTTTAGGCGAGTGGTGCTACATGGCCATGGCCACCATGGCCCCTCTCTCTCTACCCCATCGCTTGTCCCCATCTCTGTGTCCTCACGTGCTCTACTCAGTCATCATGTGCTTGCGGTAGCCATGGCCATGGCCGGTCAAGTTTCGTGCTCGCTGGATCGGGAGCTTGGAGCTTGAGCGGCCATGGCCGCCTCTCTCTCTGTGTCTCAGTTTTTTTTTCCTTGTTTTTTCTTCTTCCTTTTTCTTTCACTCTTTGTTTTTCTTTTCCTTATTATTTATGATGTCTAATGTGACTATGCACGTAGATGCCAACTTGGATAACTAATATTGACTTGGACGATAGGATGGATATGGGACTCAAATGAAAGTTGGAGATTTATTTTGAGGCAAAAAAAGTTTGGGATAGATTTGGAATTAGACATAAAGTTTAGGAATTTTTAGGGAATTAAGCCTAATTTTATTTAACAAAAGTTGGAAATTAGTAAATTTGAAGTATAAGTAAGTTATGCTACTAAAAATTGATAATAATATAAATATTTTTTTTTGCAAATTATATTAAAAATTGATAATTACATGAAATTGATAAGTTGCTGACAAGTTAAAAGAAGTCATAGCTTATTAACAATTTTCACACTTACCAACAATTACTGGGATTTATCGACACGAAAAAATCTAATTTGTTGACACAAAAATAATAGAATTCTCCCATGAAAGAATAGTGACGAAAATCCATAATGAATAGCCAGCGGTTTTTTGGCAAGTTGGCAACCAGTCACAGAGCAACTTCTTTTTCTATTGGGGCACCGAATTTGTTGATGAAAGAATAATTCCAGCTCCGTCAGTACTAAGGACTTATTTGGTAATTATTCTACTTTTGGAATAATTTCTGTTCAAAAATAAGTTTTTTTGATTTTTTTCCCCAGAAGAGTTTCCAAGCATTCAAAGGTATTTGGTAACTGCATAAAATTTTTATTCCAGAAATAGAAATGCGTATGGTACGACCCTAACTTTTTTTATGAAATAAATTTTCTTTTAATTTTTTAATAGTTTTATGAGATTTTTCTTTTCTTTTTTTCCTCTTCTTCTTCCTCCTCTAGCCAATTCCTGGCATTGGCGATGGCCAACGATTAGTCGGACAAGAGTTGGTGACCTCACCAGCCTAAAGAAGAAAAAAAATGCTTGATTCTAGAATTGTTTCCGGAAACAAAGAAATAACTTTTTTCTGTTTCTTGATTTTGTCCCAAATATATTTTTGGGAATATATTTATTTTTTAGAGTAGAAAAATTAGTTGACATTGCCAAATAGATTGCTATTCTTTTTGTTTCGAAGAACAAAAGAATAGAAATAGATAAAAAATTGATTGATTATCAAAAAGGCCTTAAAAGCACTTGAGAAAATTATTTATGTGATAAAGTACATGCATTTAAAATACCATACAGGTGAAGTACAACAATAAGAAGAATAATAGTTTTTTTTTCTAGTTTTCAATAGCATTGCCAAATGTTATAGATGGACTTAAAATGACAAACAAACTTGCTGTGTAATGCCTTGGCGCTTGACTAACTAACATGTACAATAAATAAATATTAAAAATGGTACATAAGAATACTCTGTAATTATGCTTTCGTTACCTCAAAATGAAGATATAATTAGAAATCAACATTAATATAAAGTTTGATTTTGTGTGGACTTAACGTTTGTGTACAATGTAAATATGTACAAAAAGGAAAAAATTGCATTACAAAAATAGTTGGCTTGAGGAAGAGATAAAAGTTAAGTTAAAATTTTTTTGACATTGTCTGAACGAAAGAAATATGGCAACAAAACTTGTAATTATGTAGATTAATATATTTGAAGTAAAGAACAAAAAATTGGTATATTCTCGTGCATTGCAGGAGCTTGATATGTCTGGAAAAATTGATTCTCTACTATGATTTTTTTTTATAGATAATACACTCTTTCAAGAGGAGAATAAATCAGGACAACCACGTACGTTAGTATTACATCTCTTGACGATCAAAGGCAAGAATGGCACAGTGATTGTAAAATAATCTATACATCTGACTTTTATCTTCTTGATTTTGAACTTTTCCAAATCTTATTAATGAGTTAAAAACTTGCTAAGCATAATTCGTAAAAAAATATTTACATATTGAAAGAATAAATAAACATTACGAAGTTGATTAATTGAAATTGATTAATTAAAAATTGATTCAATTTAATTGGCTGCCGAACGGGAACTCTGTTGGACCCAAATATTCAAATTGAACCGAGCCCATCATTTCGGTCAGTTCATTAGGGACCACGTTTCGGGTCGGTTTGAAACTTGACTTAACCGAACTTGTTTCGTGTCGGGTTTGGTCTTAAACAGACTTGGCCCATTGACAATTCTCAATTCCGGGATACTCGTTAGCAAAATTGTCTCTTGCGTTCTCATTTGGTCTTGTCCAGATGAGTCGTCAAAGCAAGGGACGGAGCGTCCGTTGCCAAACGCAAGCAATCCTCAATTTAATTTCTTATCCTAATGCAATGAACCATAAAGCGTCTTATTTGTGCTAGGACAGCTGTTTTGGAGCCTTATTGGGAAAAAATTTTATGCTTAATTCTGTACTTTTCTGCATCTTCGTGCCCCTAATGGCCCGAGAATATATCACTAATTAATGATGATAGCCGACCCAATCAAATGATTCTTCAGACAAAATTAAGCATGCTAGAAACCAACAAAGACCAGAACAAAATCTTGATTTCATCAATGCTCGAGACCATTAATTAACATCTTATCGTGCCCATTAGTTCCCGTTCGTTGAATCCAATGACATATATAAACGCTCTTGCTGCTTCCTGCCTAATGCAGTGTTCTCGCAAACTTTCATCTGGAATTCCCTACAGCTTTTCTTCTTGTTCGATTCTTGCTGATCAGCTTCCCAAGAACATGACACTCTCGGCCTTCACAAAGTTGCTCGTGCTCTTTGCTCTCTGCCAACTGGCTCTTCCAATCTCTTGCGGAGCCAACCAATTGGACAACCTCAAAAAGCTGATCGAATCCCGAAAATCCCGCAACCCTCCTAATTCCGAACCATGGAAGTTGGAGGAGGCTTCGGGTGTTTATGTCGGACCTCAGGAAGGACTGATGGAAGCAGACAAGATCACCGGTTTGCCCGGACAACCGAACGGAGTGGATTTTGATCAGTACGCGGGGTATGTCACGGTCGATCCAAATTCCGGAAGGGCGCTGTTCTATTATTTTGTGGAGTCTCCTCAGAATTCTTCCACCAAGCCTCTGGTGCTGTGGCTCAATGGAGGTAATTGACATGTGCATCTTCTCAACTCTCAGGACTTGATCATACATATAGGGAGAATCGCCAAAAAAGTCCTAAACCTATTGTAGTTGTGCCAATTCAGTCATAAACCTTTTTTTTTTACCGATTCAATTCTAAACCTTTTGCGATCATACCAATTTAGTCCATTTGGCCAAATTTGGCTGGCTGGAGCTGACGTGGACGCCGGCCGGCGCCAGCGATAATATTTTAATAATATTTTTATTATTCCCCGAATTTTTTATTATTTTTATTATTTTTCTGTTTGTTTTTCCTTTTCTTTTTTGTCTCTTCCTCCCTTGCCCCTCCCTCCGCGGTGGCAATGGCCGGCCAGCTCCAATGAGGCTTGACGGCCACCGCGTGAGGGCCGTGAAGCCCTCGCCGGCAGACAGTGAGGGTCGCGGCCCCCATCAAATCGGCGAGGGCTTCGCGGCCCTCGCACAGTGGCCGGCAGCCTTGTCGGAGCTGGCCGGCCACTACCGCCGGTAGGGGAGGGGCACGGGAGGAAGGGACAAAAAAGAAAAAGAGAAAAATTAAAATAAAAAATAAAAAATTCGAAAAATAATAAAAATATTATTAAAATATTGTTGCCGCGCCGCCTAAGTATCCATGTCAGCTCCGGTTGGCCAAATTTGATTGGATGGACTAAATTGGTACAATCATAAAAGGTTTAGGACTAAATCGGTAAAAAAAAAAGGTTTAGGACTGAATTGGTACAATTGAAATAGGTTTAGGACTTTTTTGGCAATTCTCCCCATACATACATGGAGACATATTTGAGATTCATTTTACTCCACCACGCTAGAACATTGTAGATATGTCCATATTATTCTTGATTCTAGGAGGATTAGTAATATATTTACTCTCGGCGCTTGCCTACAGAAAAAACGAAAGGTTTGTTTGGAACAAGACAAGAGGTCCAGTTTTTTATTTTTCGTTTGTCTTATTGCAAAAGAAAATTACGTTCAGTTTTCACTACTAGAAAACGTTGTAATAAAACAATATTTACTAGATTTTCATATTCTTAATGTGGTACACACCCTTTAGTCCAAACACACTGTTTCTTTTTTTAATCACCAAATTCTCGGATTAATCTCCCGGCCACGACTCACGAAAGCACAATTTCGATGGAGGAAGCACTGCATGCGCGCATAAATATGTCCCAGATTTCCCCACTCAATTTTGGCAAGTAAAAGCCATCCACATCTTCATCAAGAGCGGGCATCAGTCGCTGTAGTGCTTAGGCAACCTCAATGGACACGTCCATAGTCCTAGAAGAGACGTTTCCCACTTGTACTCATGCCACTCCCAAAAGGTCCAGGCATGTTTACTCCCCGAGTTTTCAATGATGAATTGCCAAGATATGCACAGACGTGTGTACCTGAAATCCACATGACCAGCCAACCGGGAGTACAAGCCTTATATTGGTCCACTTTTACTTGTCACCAACAAAGTCCTAGTGCTCTTTCCTATCAGAAACCCCACTGATTTACTTTCATCATAGCTATTCAGGCATAAACAAACGCCTAAAGACAATACCAAGTCACAATATTTTTTAGTGGTCATCTCTGTCATATCGTTAATAGAATGAATCTTCTTGATTAACTTTTCTAGAGTTATTGTAAGTGGATAAACCGAATTAGGACATATGAAGGATCAGATTATGATAGGCACGTCCTGCACAGGTCCCGGATGCTCATCCCTCGGCTATGGAGCTATGGAAGAACTCGGACCTTTCAGAGTCCACAGTGACGGGAAGACTCTTTACCAGAACACCTATGCCTGGAACAATGGTAATTTGTAACTTCATTCCAAAAGCTACTGAGGTTACTGTAACAAGATATATGGCCAATCTCTCCACGCTTGCTCTTCTGGCAATGAGAGGGATATACTGTCAAGTATCACATTCGCTAACCTGATACCTTACGAAATGTGCAGTGGCAAATGTGATCTTCTTGGAGTCCCCTGCGGGAGTCGGGTTTTCTTATTCGAACACGTCCTCTGACTACACTAAAGCAGGGGATAATAGCACTGCAGATGACTCCTATACATTCCTTGTGAATTGGCTTGACAGGTTTCCCCAGTACAAAACCCGCGATTTCTACATTACTGGAGAGAGCTACGCGGGTCACTACGTGCCTCAACTTGCTTATACTATTGTCTCAAGGAATAAGAATCCAAGTCAAACGCGCATCAACCTTAAAGGCATCGCTGTATGTTGAATAAAATCATTACTTGGCCCGTCTATTCAGAAGAAAGTATGGTATGGTATCTAAGTGTGCTATATATATTTAATCATTGTTGCAGATTGGAAATGCATGGATAGATGACAATATTTGCCTGAAGGGAATGTATGAGTTTTTCTGGACGCATGCCTTGAACTCAGATGAAACACATGCGGGAATAATGAAGAATTGTGATTTTGTTACCGGAAATTCTTCAATCACCTGTGATGAATATCAAAGTAGAGGTGATCAGGAGCATGGTGATCTAGATATCTACAACATTTATGCCCCGCTTTGCAACCCAGCGGGACCTAAATCCAGCTCATCCGGTTCTGTAAGTGATCACTCGCAAGCTTTCATTAAATGTAACACAAGATAAAAACATATGACGGGAGAAATTTTAGACTAGATCAGATGAATTTGAACAATCAGAATATTTTGAAGCAAGCTGAATATTTCCTGGTCAATACAAGAAACATATATGTTTGCATCCTAATTCATGCGTGAATCGTATTGCTAAGATCAAAAACTAATGATAAGTTATCCCATTTGTCATCATTTCAATGTTGTACTAGAAAATACTCGGTAAAAGCCAATTGAAATAGTTAGCAATACATTTGATCTTTTGGAAAATATTAGAGAACTAGTCATCTGCTCACTTATGCGATTCATGTTCTCTATTGCAGGTTAATGACTTTGACCCTTGTTCTGATAATTATGTCAACTCGTATCTGAATCATCCGGAGGTTCAAGCAGCTCTTCATGCAAAACCGACACAATGGTCCGCTTGCACGTAAGCCCAAGAATAAATTGTGAATTTCCAATTCATAACATCATAACCACATGAAGTGTGGATGATATTGTCCCTACAAAGCCGAAGAAAATTGAGATTGGAAATCTAGAAACCGCAGTGACATATATGGTTTCCCATGGCCATAATTTCAATGTGTATTCTTATCCATTTTTCGTATGTCTCCAGTGTCTTTTCATGGACAGACAGCCCGGCAACCATTCTACCAACAATCCAACAACTCATAGCAAGTGGAATCGATGTATGGGTATACAGGTAAATACCACTAAACGCCCAAATGCTTTCATTATACAGATAGTTTAACGGTCATCAAGATGAAATCGGTAAAGTTTACAAAGAAGCCACATCAGACTCATTCGCTTCAAGATAGATATTACTAGTATTAAGCATCATATTTAATTGCATAACCACATCCACAGCGGCGACATTGATGGGCGAGTTCCAGTGACCTCGTCTAGATTCTCTGTGAATGCCTTAAACCTTCCTGTTGAAAAAGCTTGGCGTCCGTGGTATTCCAATGGCGAGGTAAGGCACACACAAGGGACAAATTTGTGTTCTCGAACTGTTGATGCATATTTTATCTTCGTTACTTTTCATTGTTTGGCAGGTCGGAGGATATGTGATTGGATATAAAGGGGTGACACTAACTACAGTGAGAGGCGCTGGCCACACAGTTCCAAGCTACGAACCAGAGCGAGCACTGACCTTGATTTCGGCTTTCCTTCAGGGACAACTTCCTCCGACCTCCTAGGAAACCATTTTTGCACTCTATCAAGGCCACAATATGTGATTACATGCTACTAGATAGCCTCATGGAATGCATATGTAGTCGACTGGGTCGCCAAAACCCATAGAAAAAAGGGTCTACCGCTAAACTGGGTCTCCTCTCCACCCTATCATCTTTGGGACAAGCCCATCTCCCGGGCCTATCTTGTTCGATTTGAATTAATAAAGCTTTTGTTTTCTATCAAAAAACAAATGCATATGTGTGAACTGTATCAATGTTAACATGGGTGATTGATGTGATTTTCAAGGGATGATCAAAAAGCCTGATTATCCAAATATTTACAAAATTTATGCCCCACTCTGTAATCCATTAGGATTTATGTCCAGCTCATTTGGTTTTATAATCGATCATTTTCAAGCTTTCATGGAATGCAAAACAAGATAAAAACATATGACAGAATAGAAATTTTAGATTAGATCAGACAAATTTGAACAATCAGAATATCTAAAATCAAGTTGAATACAATCTGGTTTACATAGAAAATATAGATGTTTGCATTTTAAATCATCCACGAATTGTATTGCTCAAGATTGAAAACTAATGATAAGTTATCCCTCCTATCATCGTTTCAATGATATATGTGAAAATACCATGTCAGATCCAATTGAAATAGCTAGTAATACGGTTGATCTTTTGGAAAATATTAGAGAACTACTTATCCTCTCACTTATGCCATTTAAGTTCTCTTTTTTTGGTTCATGATTGTGACCCTTGTTTAGGTAATTATGTCGACTCGTATATGAATTGTTCGAGGGTTTAAGTAGCTCTTCAAAAAGAGAATTACCCAAAAAGTCCCAAACATATTGCATTTGTGCCATTTGATCCTAAACATTTTAATTATACCGAGTCATAAATATTTATATATTTTGTCAATTGAGCTCATTCGATAAATTTTAGTAAGAAATTACTAACATAGATGCCGACTATCCTACGTAACATAATTAGTGCCAACGATGACTTTTTTAATTATTTTTTGAAATTTTTTTTTTTTTCTTTTTTCTATTCTTTACTTTTTTTTTTTTCCAATGCCTAGGGAAAAAATAAAATAAAAAGAATAAAAAGAAAAGAATTATAAAGAATATCAAAACCTTATTAAAATATTTTTTTTAAAGTCCATATCAGCGCCGACCGTGTCATATAAAATTGCTGACATTTACGTGAATGATTTTGACTAAAATTAGGTAGATTGACTCAATTGGCAAATATAAAAAAGTTTAGGATTCAATTGTTATAGTTAAAAGATTTATGATTAATTTAATATAAGTGTAATAAATTTAGGGCCTTTTCATAATTCTCCTGATTTTGACCTGGTAGGTTCACATAGAAATGATGATAGGAAGGATAACTTATAATTAGTTTTCAATCATGAGCCATACGATTCGCGCATGATTTAGGAAATTGAATTTTTCTTTTCTCCAATGCGTTTCATACACTTTGGTGTGTGCCAGGTATGTCAGATGTGCGTTGCAAGTGTGTAACTCGTGTTTGTGGATAGCGATTTGTGTTATTTTTTGGGTCATTGCTCTATAAGATGATATATACATCTACCAATTTGCAAATGCGAATTGTCAATTGGTCTCCATCAGTTTATAGTAAGAGGTGTAAATGCCATTTTCGTAAAATAGAATACAAAATCCAGATAAAAACTTTCCTCATATGGATCAATTATATTACACTTAAAAAACTGTTTTATTTGTAAGCCATATAAAAAGGAAAGGGAAAGGTACAAAAAGCAAAGAAGAAGAAGAAGAGAGATAATGAGATTGTCCATTGAAGCAGTCAAAATAACTCGTCGCAATAGACCTTTTGAGAGTGGGAAGAAAAAGCACTAGCCAAATATGTTCTATGGTCTGGGTAGTGAAGGCCCATCGCAACAATAAACTATCGGATAATTGGGTCCAATGTCCCCCATCGAGCCTTTTGGATATTTTATGTTCCGATGTAACCATGTTAGCTTTGAATAATCAATTGTTTTACTTTTATGCCCATCTAAAGATGACTAATTTTCAATGAAAAGCACGTATTTTCGATGTGAAATTTAAAAAAAAAAAAAATGTTCTACGGTCATTATATAGTTGGTTTTCTTTTTAATGAGAAATCATTCTAAAAAATCTTAAATTTATTGCACTTTTACCAATTAAGTCTTAAACATTTTTTGACTTTGCCAATTAAGTTTTAAACATTTTGACAATTTATCAATATATTCCATTGGGACAATCTTGGTTGAAAATTGCTGCCGTCGACACTAAGTATCTTACATGACATAGTTAACGCTAACATGAACACAAAACATTTTACAGTGATATAGTTGTCTTAAACATTTTAACTTTGCCAATTGAGTTTTAAACCTTTTAACAATGTACTAATATGTTCCATTGGGACAATTTATTTTTATTTTTTAATATTTTTTCTATTTTTTATATCATTTTTCTTTGTCTTTTTTTTTTTTTTGTTCTTTTTCTTCTTCTTTTTTTTCATTTTTTCTTTGCAAGTTGCTGAGCCTTTGCAATGGTTGCTGATTGGCTAAAGGCAATGACCGACGAGGATTGACCTTGTTGGATTTAGCAGGGGCAACCCTCGCTCGTGGCCGACAAGGTCGCCCTTGCTAAATCTGATTATGCGGGCAAGGTTCACCTCATTTGAGGTCGACGAGGTCAGTCCTTGCTAGATCTCGAAGAGGGTAACCCTTGCTTGTGGTTGGAGAGGCTAACCCTTGTTGATCATTGCCTTTAGTCGGTTGCTAGTCATTGCCAACGCCTAATCACGATGGAAAAAAATGAATTCAAAAAAAAAAAAAAAAAAAAAAAAAGACAATAAATATATATAATTAATAAAAATTCCAAAATATTAAAAGATTAAAAAATTGTCTGTGTCAACGTCAATATGCCACATAAGGCGATTTATGTCCATATTAGTAATTTCCTATCAAAATTGGTTAAATGGACTATATTGGCAAAATGTAAAAAGATGTATGACTCAATTGGTAAAATTAAAAATTTGAGGACTAAATTGACAAAAATGTAATAAATTTAGGACTTTTTGTACAAATTTCCCTCTTTTTAATTATTTTAGTGTTGACACCTAAATTTTTGCTAAATATTTAGATGTAAATTACATAGAAAACTAGTGACCAATTTGGCCCTAATAAAAAATATTTTTGCATCACCTAAGTATTAATATTATTTGCATCTAC
Organism: Corymbia calophylla; assembly: GCA_014182845.1. NCBI lineage: Eukaryota > Viridiplantae > Streptophyta > Magnoliopsida > Myrtales > Myrtaceae > Corymbia > Corymbia calophylla. Next base: position 10,531,466 of record CM024698.1, on the reverse strand, counting down.
TAAGTTTTATTTTTTATTCTATTTTCCCTTATTCAACCTTATTTTCGGATAAGTATAAAATATTAAGGGGGGCGGGGAGCCTGCGTGTGCTCGGGGCTGGGCTTTTGCCCCAGCCCGTCCATTTCTTTTTTATCTGCGCCCGGGCCAGGCCCATCTCGCCTCTCTCTTTTCCCCAGCCCGGCCCGCGCACCACTCTCCTTCCTCCTTCCTTCCTCCCTCCTCTGCATCTCACGCGCGCGAAGCGCGAAGGACGCCCTACCGAAGCAGAGCAGAGTAGACGGCGACGGATGGGACGGCAGTGCAGGCGCCTTTAATGCCGCCGAACTGGGGAGCAGAGCAGAGGAGACCTGCTCTGCGATTGGACGGCGAAAGGACGCCCGTTCGGCCGCACCAAGGCCTGTCGGCGCGCCGAGGACCGGCGGTCGGAGCACCTCCGTCGACCGGCCTCCTCACTTGTTTCGTTGCTTGCTGATGTTGTTGGTCCGTGTTCACGTCTCGGACAAGTCTGAAACTTTCTCTAAACCGCCGCCCTCCGCGTATTCGACGAAATGCCTGAGTGAAATGTATGCGTTTGTTCTTAGTCCTCCGTCCGCTTTTGGTGTTCGTGATTTAATCAAATGCATTTTAATAGTCCCATGCCGTTACCCTTTCGCTTCATATGTTCTTGTTTCGACGTTTTTCTGCGCACTTCGAGTTTCCGCAAGCAACCGGTTCTTGACCAGCGAAGTCGAAGAGTGGCGGTGGCGGTAGCGGTGGCGGTGGCGGTGGAGGTGGAGAACGGCCACGTAGTGGCCAGTCATGACTCTATTTGTGCTCGAGTTTTCTATTAAACTCGAGGTTTTTTTTAGTGCCTCCCCGAGTGCAGCCGGCGTAGTAGAGGGCAGAAGAGACCGTGAAGGAGAGGGGAAGATCTCCCAAGTTCTGGAGAGAAGAGCCTAAAAAATAGGAGTTGGGCTTACGGGGATCAGTAAAACTTGGGCCTGGGGCTAGTGAATTCGAACTGGGCTCTTGATAGAGCCCGGTCCGCCGGAACTCAAGACAAGAGCCCAGTTTGGCAGGCCCAGGTCAGTCCGGGTCGGGCCGAGCCCGTCGGGCTTGATAACCCGACCCGGACCTTTATAATATATTATTATTATTTTATTATAAAATAAAAAATAAAAAAATATTTTATTTTCCAAAAAAAGTAAAAAGTAAAAAAAATATTTTTTCTGCAAGTGCATGGAAATACCTTGAAAATCCTAAAAAATAAAAAATAAAAATCAAATCTCAAGGTTTGAATAATATTAGATATCGAAAGGGTATTAGTTAATTAAATAATATAATCAAATCTTTGATCTTAGTTTTTCCGATTGCGTAGGAGTAAAGTATTTCTCCCACTATTTTGCTTGGGTTTTTAATCGATCCACCCCAAATCGATTAGTGGCAAACCTAAATACTAAGTCATAAGTTGGTGAGTTTGGGAGAGCCCAAATTAAACCTAATACTTAACAAGCCATTAGCCTCTGCACATCTACGCGTATGGCTCAAAAAGGTTGCGACATTTAGGAACAATATTAGAATGATATGTTTCAATTCCTAGTAGTTAAACATTCAATTTTAAGGTTTTCCAGATTTTGATATGCATTTGTTCTCTTGTCAGACAACTTATCTTTGAACTAATAATAGTAAACATATATAGCAATTTGCAAATGCGAATTGGCAATCAGTCTCCATTATTAAAAGAGATATTTGGCTCATATAAATTAATTGTATTACGGTTAAAAAGGTTAAAAAGTTGTTTTATTTGTAAGAAGGAAAAGAAAGGAAAAAAAGTTCGGAAATAGAAGAGCGAGATAAAGGGAGTGGAAGGGAAAGAGTACCACGGCTAATCAAGCACGCAAAGCAAGATATATAAGCCAATTATAATTAAACTTTCAAGTCCGCTAATTTGGTTTACACAATCATGTTGGTAGGATAAGCGAGGTCATTAGAGCATCTACACTGCTACAATGACCAGATACAGATACATCGGGATAGACATACATGCCTTTACATATACATGGACGCAAAATCATATTTAAGCGGAAAGAAATGCATCCTCAATTAGTAGTGCTTCCTTCGGTATTTCAACCAATAAGATTGATAAACTAAAGTGCGCACCTTACGGGTAGAGGATTTTCATCTTACACGGATAATTTATACGATATCATCATCAATTGGTCTATGGATTTGGATCTTGCCCTCTAGGGCCAGTGGAATGGCCCACGCCGGGGCTATGACCCGGTTCCGTGGACCGCTCGCTTTCGCTTGTGAGATGTCCTACACCGGCACTGTGACCTGGATTGGTGGAATCGGTATCAGTTTTATGTAGCAAAATGTGGCGATGACCATTGCCAAGAGTGAAACCACTGGTTCCACCGCTTGACTTCACAGAATCTACATTCTTTTCCCACGTCCTTGGCCAGAAAATCCTCCCCTTGGCAGAATCAACTTCGCTCCAAAGGAGTAAAGCAACAAGAAGAAGACCTGGGAAGAAGAATCTACCAGCTTTTGCCACCATAATTTCGAGAGATGCGATGGCAGAAAATATGTTCAAGAGGGAAGGATCAGAACGTGATGAAATGGAATGCAAATATGATGGCCAGTGAAGCCTCACTAGGATGTTTTTATAGACCAGTGGAAGCTGGCCTAATGGCACAAAAGCTACACCGTAGCTTCAGTTTCTGTCCCATCATACGTGCGGATGGTATAATGCTAGAATACTAAGGTTTTTGCTAAAAAACTTACTAAGATATGCCATAAAAAGGAGGGTGGGCTACCAATTCAAGTTTTGCCAATGGAATTATAATTCATTGGAAATTACTTTTTTTTTTTTACTAATTCCCAAATTTAATTTTTTCTTCTTGCCAATGGTATAAAAATTTCATTGGAAATTACTTTCTTTTTTCTAATTTCCAAATTTTTTTTTTTCTCTCCAATTCAAGATTCTCGGTCCACCATCAATACCTAGCACTACAAGCTAATTGTGACACATGAATGTCCAGCGAAGTGTCATCATTATGTCCGTTGGACCTGAATAGATCATTAAGGCTTAAAGGAAGAAACTTGAGGAAGGAATTCCCAAGGGATGCAACTCCCCGTTGTCTCTTATATTCCCTCATAGGTGGGGAAGAAAAAAATCCACCTAAGAGCTTAGGAGACTTTCAATGGGGAAGGTACATTTCGCGTCAGCTCTTCAAATGTAACTAACGCTAGATAAGTAGGTATAATAATCTTCCACTTATGAGATGAAAATATAGAATTCACAAAAGTTCCTATTGGATCGATCTGTGCTTTGCACGGAGTATATTCAACTGATTTGTGGGTCCAATACTACTAGTTAAATAGACATTGTGAATCTAGCACTACAAGCTAACTACAACGCGTGAAAATCCTATGAAGTGTCATGATTATGTTCCCAAAGATTCTCTCTTGGGTGGGAGGTTGGAGGAGATTATAGGTGGAAGAGGGTATATTCTCTGCTTCGCCATAGTCGGCATGAGAGCTTGTTGCAGAAAATCTTGCATGTCCCATGCAACTAGACATTTCCCACTGGGGTTGAAGCAACGGCAACGACACGTTCAAGGGAGTGGTCGCCAGAGCAGGAATGCGGGTGACATGGATGTCTCCGTTAAAGCAATCCCTACGCCAGTTGGGTTTTCCTTTTTCATTTTGGCTTGATAGACGAGACGTTTCCGGTACGAATCCAGCAGGTTCAGAGTTTGGTCCTTTCAAGTTACAATCTTGATCGCAAGTTGCCCTGCAATGGCTGTGGAATCCCACGTGCTCGTGTTTCCCAGTACAAGCATCTCACCCCGAAATGGGCAAGCGTGCGACAGACATGAATGGAATGTACATTTTGAGAGAGAGAGAGAGAGAGAGCATGTATCGAACTCTAAAGACCTATTTAATCTTTATAAGGACATGTTTACATCGTTTGTTTTATATTTTCAGCCCACAATACAAATTAGTTTGTTCTAGCTCAAGACATGTTTAAAAGGTTGCTCCACATCAGTCATTTTTTTCCTTTTTTCTTAACCATTTCTTAATTCACACTGTTTTACGATAAATTTTGAAGAAAATTTTCATGATGATGACACCAACAAGCGAGGGTAGGCTGCCCCTCATGTGGAATTACCCAGCCATGCACGGGTACTTTGATACAAAAACGTGAGATTTGACATCTCGATATCAAAGTTCAATCTATTTAACGAAGATACAAAGTTCCCACTTATTCAGGATATTAGGCTTTTCATGATTAATTTCAAATTTGGTGAGGGTGTGGAATATTATGTTAACATTAATTCAATGAGACAGCTAGTTTAATGGTTGAGTATATGACTTGTGTACATGGAATAGTTATTTCGGTGGACAAATCTCTAAGGACCCCCAAAATGACGAATTGTCTACGCCCGATTTGGTAATCACCAGATCGCCAGAGGAATGGTCGGTCCATATTTGTTTCTTAGCCAAAATGGGCGACATTATGTCCGTGGTTAGCATTCACAAAAAAAAAAGAGGCTTAATGGAGCCCATAGCAAACGATGTTATCATTGATATGTTCAATGTGAGTGGAATGAATCTAGACTCAGTGCTCGCCACCGTCCGAAAAGAAAGGTCTTTAGCTTTTAAAGTCCCGCAGGAGCATTCTCCAATATCCATTTGGGTCCCAATTGCTACAGGTATAATTATTACGGCGAAGAAAACGTTGACTAATCTAATTGTTAGAATATTTAAGTAATAAAAATTACGCTTTAATTTAAAATTTTAGAATAGTTGATAATAATTGTACAAAATTTTACATAGTATCAAAGTTGAAAATCTTGAGTTCAAATATTATCCGACCTCATTTGCATTCCTTAAAATTTGTCTATGCTTAGTACTAGGAGAAAAACTAGATTAAGCATGAAAGGGGATGTTAAAATATTTAAGTAATGAACTATGTTTTCATCAAGAAACTTAAACTTTTAAAATAGTGGGCAATAGTCTCACAAAATATTTACACTAATGTTAACATAAATGATGGAGTGCAAAGAGAGAGGTAGACATCCCGTATGGCAATGGTGTAGAGGAAGGCGAATTTAGGTGTGCACTGCCAAATGATAACATAGGAGTTATTGGAAAAGGAATTTTCAGTATGTATTCATCAATGACAAAGCCACGATATTTAGTGATTAGCTGTCAATTATTTTTCCTGACATATCCATCATTGTGGGCACAAACTTGTTTTCTAGATTTAGCTTTACTTTTCAGTTTTTTTTGCTTTGTTTAGATTTGTTTTATCATGAAAATTTTGTATTATTTTAAGCAATGAATATAATTTTATTTAAGAAAAAATATTTACAGAGGCCCTTCTCAATGTTAAGATGGGTGATTGATGTGATTTTAAAGGGATGATATATGTTCAAGGAATGTTTTTTCATCTCCCAAGAATTCGTTTGAGACTTAAAACACTACATAATTGAGAAGACCGATGTCTGAGATATTCTCAGAGTCATTCTCGATAATGACTGCGTCCCTAAAGACATTCATTCAAAACACAAACTTGAAAAAGTAACAAGCAGATAATTTGCGCCTGACCCACTATTTGATATTATTAAATTTAATTTACTACATATGAAAATGCCATCTTCAAATCACATCAAGTTAAATATTACTTCTATGCGCAAGTGGAGCACGTGTATGGCTTAGTGGCTGGTGGGTGCATATGTGCACGACGTTCAAGCGAATTTATAAATGTTAGCTAATTATTTCACCATGCCTTAATATTATTTCATATTAATCTTTCTAAACTAATCTAACATGACAAATGTATCTAGAAGAGCGGTAGTAATAAATAGTTGTGATTTTGTTTCTGGGAATTTTTTAATCGCCTGAGGATTATAAAATTGAGGTGATCATGACCCTAATGAAATAGTTCTGCAAAATTTATTCTCCACTCTGCAATCCATTAGGACTATAGGTTTCAAAATGGGTTGAAAACCCATTATTAACTTATATATGATGGGTTTGATTAGAGAAATGATTGGTTGACAATCTTTAATCAACTAAGAGAAGTTCAATAAAAAAAAATCTACTATGAGAATAACAATTTATTCTAGATAAAAAAAATCAAAAAATAAATAACTATAAATTATTGTGGGATCCACTCATTCAAGAATTTGTGACTCACGACAAGTTGCTATTCTCATAGTAGCTCAAGGACTGTTATATTTTCAAAGCCCATTTGGTTATATATGGGTTAGCTAAATTTTGCTAAAGGGTTTGATATGTGTTTTAGTAATAAAGTCCAATATAATGTGAATTTTAATGGGTCTAAATCCCAACCCATCTACAATCCATGTTCACTTGTTTTCAGATTCAGGTCAGGGGTTTTCGGGTGAGGTAATGGATTGTATAGTTTTATCTTTCAACGATCTTCTGTTATTTTTTTCAAAATTGAAAAATAGCAACAGATTTATGGTCTTTCAAGCTTTAGAAAATTGTGAAAAGTAGTATATAATTTTACTAGTTAAAAATCTTATTTAAAACTTATAAAAAATAATTTTATCATTTACACACTACACGCATAGCATAAAAATACTTGTTTTTAAATGTCTTTGTGTTATAGTAAAGTAGGTCGGGTCGGGTATGAGTCACTAAATTTATATTTCATATAAATTGGTCAAAATAGGTTAAATATGTCAATTTGGATTGGGCCATTTTTGATCCAACACAAATCTAACGTGAGTCACCCATTTAACAACCCTAATTTGGACCTAAATCCAGCTCATCTGAACCTGTAAGTGATCACTTCCAAGCTTTCATTGGATGTAAAACAAGATAAGAACATATGATAGAGAAGAAATTTTAGATTAGATCAAAAAAATTTCAACAATTATAGTATATGATACCACATGTTAGCTATGAAAGTGCATCCAAGATTTCCATAACTAGAATTAAAAACATGTCCATAATTAAGTAAAGAGAATTGGCGCGCCTGATTTAGAATCCATTGTTTTTGATGACCTGATTTACACTAAAAATATAGATGTCTGCATCATACATCATGTGCGAATTGTATTGTTCAAGATTGAAAACTAATGATAAGTTATCCTTCCTATCATCATTTTAATGATGTACGTGAAAATATTAGGCAAAAACCAATTGAAATAGCTAGTAATAAATTTGATCTTTTGGAAAATGTTAAGAGATCTAGTCATCCGCTCTTATGCCATTCACGTTTTCTATTCCAGGTTCATGCCATTCATGTTCTCTATTTAGATAATTATGTCATATTTGAATCGTCCGGAGATTCAAGTAGCTCTTTATGCGAAACCTGCACACTAGTTCTCTTGCACGTAAGCCTCAAAATAAATTGTGAACTTTAAATTCATAACATCGTAACCACATAAAGTGTGGACGATACCATCACTATAAAGCTGAAGAAAACTAAGATTGAAAATATAGAAACTGCATTGACATACATGGTTTCCCAAGTCCATATTTTAGATGGGTAATTATGTTACCTTTTGCATGCCTTTAGTGACTTCGCTTGGACAGACAACTCGACAACCATTCTACCAACACCTCATAACATGTGGAATCATATATGGGTATATAGGTGAAATACCTCTAAAAACCCAATTATTTCAGTATACCATAAATTTAGATTCATCGAGATGAAATTCAGTAGAGGTTACACAGAAGCCCCATCAAATTCATCGACTTCAGGATACATATTACCAGTCTTTCTTAACCAAGTATTATTTCAGACATGCCATATTGAAGAGAGCACCGCCTCTCTCTTTCCTCTAGAGTTTTCCTTCTCTCACCAGATTTTTCATCAGCCGCTTTGTTTGACTAAAGCTGCCTGCAAGTGGCGTTGGCAAGCTGCTGTAAAATATTAATATTTTGAGGGAGTTTTGCTGAGAAAGTCGGTTCATTGACCGACCTATTGCCCTATAAATAGGGGCTGCAATCCTTGTGTGCTGTGTGTGTGAAATGTGTTCATGAGTAGAGGTAGAGAGAGGAAAAGAGTTGTAGGAGTGGTGTGGTGTGTGGCGTGAGTAGAGAGAAAAGTAGTGAGGCTAGGGAAAGCCTTAAGATTGAAAAAGTCTTACAGATATAGAGAGTGTGTTTGTAGGAATCAGTGTCCTCTGAATATTGTAGGAGCTAGTTTGCTCTGAGTATTGTAATAATGAAATTCAGATTTTGTGAGTTATATTTGTACTGCTCAACTCAACATACCATAGATGAAAAGAGTAGCATCTGACATATTCTCACATGTCATTATCAATTGTGTCAGCTTTAGAAAATTCTTATTGGTAGACACATTCATTGCTGAATACATCGATAACCGTACCAAACAAAACATCCTTCCAAACCATAACTTGCAAAAGCAGCACCCAAATTGGTGCCTCAGTCATGAACCACATGATGCAAGAGGAAAGATGAAGTATCTACTTTCCGTATCTTCACGCCCGAAACTTTGCTCAAAACGCTTGAATCGCCGTTATTGAGTGTCTCCAGCATCGGTAAGAAATTAGTTTAGGACATCTAGTATGAGGAAACCGTAATCTGAAGAAACGGGTTTGGAATGCTTATGGCATCTAGCACATTCAAGTTGGGAATGTTGTACTGTTAGGATCATAAAAGTTGCCGTGGTGCAACACTTTGCTTTACAATGGCCATGTGGAAGTTCAACATCCTCGGGTTAGAAATACACGAAAACCGTGAGATAGGAGCGCTAATTAAATTCTAACAATGCTCTCGAGACATTTTGAAAGTCACTTCTGCAAAGAAGTTCGATGACTGAGATAGTGAGAATGAATTGAGCATGTAAGGAAACTGTAAATACGTGAGACCTCCGTACTTGCAGTAGACTGAATGCGCAAGATGCATGGTTACAGGGAAAACAACCCTTGAAGAAAACCCGCGGAAGTGCCAAAGAGATCAGAGAACAAGGAAGCACAACAGCATTAAAGTGCAGTGAGCGAATTGCAGCGCATACTCCAAAATAAAACCATACTTTACGCATGTCCTTTTCCGTATCCCCGTGAACACATCTCAAATCAACAACTTCATTTCAATTTCATCGTCAATTTAGGTTGTAGCTTGCTGTCGAATCATACTCAAGGGGTGGCTTGAGTCGATCTCAGTCAACTTAGGAATGATCCATGTGGGTTAAATTCCCAAATAGGAGTATTCAAGTGTAATCAGTTAAAGCACTGACAATTTAGGATCATTTGACTTATGAATCACTTTGCAAGTACTCTAACATTTGATGTATAACTTAAAGTGTCAAAAAATTATCTTGCGAGAGGCAAACTTCAGCAATTTTTTATTTTTTAAATAATTATGTGTGTTCAATGTTCTTGAATTCATGCTCCATCAAGATCTCTATCCGCAAGGATCACACAATGACATGCAAAAGGATAAGTGGTGGGGAAGCTGGGGAAATTTCTCGAGCCAATGTATCGATAATACATGGATTTATTAAATGAGTCATGTTTTATGATGAAGGCAACGTTCCACGCCAACGTGAGATAAATCACATCCAGAGATTGCTAACTTAACAATGCCCAAGTCTCCTTTCTTGAACGAATTTGCTTTCTCTCCCGATGGAGGCTGATGATGCAAGTGCTTCTAATATAGTAGATCCTCAATTAGAGTCTTTCAAAAACCAAAGTCCTTACAATCAAATAGATCCTCCCACTATTTTGCCAAACCAAACTTTGATACCAATTGATAGGAACATGATCATTGAAATGAAAATAATAGAGAAGATGACACACGAATATTAACGTGAAAAACCATTTCAAAATCAGAAAGGAAAAAGTCACGGTATTGCATTAGAAATCTCTTTATTATTACTATCAATTTTCAGAGTTTCAAGTCTCAAGTTACAACTATAAAAGATATTGCTCGAATAAATAATAGGAGTCTAGGACATCATAGTTACGATGGAAATTATATGTATGCCATTAATAGTAGTGGTATCTTTACTACTTTAACATGAAAACTACATCTATGCCTTTAGAAGTATCAACTTTAATATTATTATTCTTTATCAAAATTCACAACTCCATTATCATAGTCATAAATAATATGATCCAAGGGAAGATGAAGTATCTACTATCTTTATCTTCGCACTCGAAACTTTGCTAAGAATGCTTTAATCATCGACTGCCTCAAGCATAAGTAAGAAATTGGTTAAGGACATTAAGTAATCATGAAGGAAACATCGATTAGGATTTTAATGCGTATGACATTTATTGCAACTATGTAAATCTAATGAAACGCCAATATCATTCATTACGATGTAAATATGATGAAATGCCAATATCTATCATTTTGATATATCATAGTAACATGCCATGACAAATGGATAAACCTTACTTTATATTGCCTCGATAATCGTGAAATAACCCCATATTTACATGTAGACGTTGCTTTTCAATGTGAAAATTGAATCTCTCATATCTTACAACCATTTAAATTCCTTTAGGAAATCACACATCTCACATGGGAAAATTGTCCAAAAAGTTTTAAACCTATTACACTTTTACCAATTCAATTTAAATCTTTCAATTTTATTAATTTAATCCTAAATATTTTCACCTTTTGCCGATTCATTCCTAAACCTTTTCATTTCTTGTTAATTGAGTCTATCTGGCCAATTTTGGCCGAAAATTGCTGACATAGGCGGGTGGCGCTGACGTAGCACTTTTTAATAATATTTTGAATTTTTGTATTGTTTTCTCCTTTTTTATAGTTTTTTTTTTGGTTTTTGGATCTAGCTTGCCAGCCAGATCAAACACCCCCCAAAAAAAAGAAAAGCAAAAAATGTAAAAATATTCAAAATATTAATAACATATTATTAAAAAAATGCATATTAGCGCTAGCTGTTCACGTTAACAATATCCGGTTAAAATTGCCGGATGGACTCTATTGATAAGGAGTGAATATGTTTATGATTGAATTGACAAAACTAATAAGTTTAGAACTAAATTGATAAAAATACAATATGTTTATGACATTTTAAACAAACTTCCCCAATCCCGCACAAATGTCAAAAACAATGGTCAAATTCACTTACCAGCAGCGTCTTTAATGTGATTCAGTTTCTTTTAACTATAATTAGTTGGACCTGAATGCATAAAATCATTCTATCCCCATTTCCATACAGTGGAATTCCCTGTGATGACTCTATTTATTTTCAAGAGACTTAGCAATTTAGATTCCTATGCAGTGTTAGGCATTCCTCAAGGAAAAGACTTCAAGGCACCCGAGCATGAAGAACTCCATCGTCGCCGCGGTGATCTTGCTTGGTTTCGCTCTGATACTTACTCCTGGTAATCAGCAGATAGTTTCTGCCAAGCCGCCTGCTGGGAACTTGTGCCGCCTGATCTTCCCCGACTCCCCTTGCGACGAGTCCGATTGCGACACCGCATGCTCGAATATCTACGAGCAACCGGCTCTGGGACACTGTGTAAGCCTTAAAAGTTGCGTATGTTTCTTTCACTGTCTCAGTGGATGATTTCTTAGTGTTCATCTGAGGATCGATCATTTTGTTCTATTCGTCCCGATTAAAAGAATAAATTATTTCTCCTTTTATGTTAACTTTGAAATTTGGATGTGATAAGCTCAAACAATTCTGCTTTTATGCCCATCTGAAGATGAAGCCTTGACAGATATCTCTCTCCCTTAAACCATGGTCTATAATTGCAATCATAGCTTCTGATTCTTGTGGGATCGACGTGAGATTCAAATGGGTCTCCCATAATGAGGGCTGCAATAGACACGATCTATGTGGATTCAGATCTAGTCAAATCCATCTTCCATGGAAAGAAGAAACCTGATTTCTTTATTGGAAAGTGAAATTGACAAGAGGTGAGGTTCTTTTCTTTTCTTTTTTTTTAGTATCTTCTCTTTCCATGTTTCCAAATATTTCACACAAAACCTTCTCGGCACTTCTACACATGTTTGACAAAGAAAATATAATGATACACTTGACAAAGAAAAGCAAAAAAAAGAAAAAAACACAAAACATATGCCTCAGTACTTGGTTGTCCATTGAAGCAGTCAAAATAACTCGTCATAGTAGATCTTTTAAGAGTGGGTCGAAAAAGCACCGGTCAAATGTATTTAACGATCAGTCTCCATTATTAAAGGAGATATTATTTGCTCAAATAAATTAATTATATTATGGTTAAAAAGTTGTTTTATTTGTAAGAAAGAATAAAAAGGAAAGCTAGGAAATAGAAGAGATAGATAAGGAGAGTGGAAGGGAAAGATGTCGTGGTCTGGTGGTGGTGGCTGTGGCTCCCGCTGCAACTGCCATATGCCCAGTTATTTTTCGGAAAATATTTTTCAAAATCACTCATTTTTTGCGAAATGAATGCACCCATCATCATCGCAGTCAACATATCACGATCGCAATAATATCTAGCATCTAATGTTGACAACGAAGGAGAGAGTGCTACGGCTAGTCAAGTACACAAAGCAAGAAATACAAGCCAATAATAGTTGACTTTCAACATAGCTAATGCGCTTTACACAATCACGTTGGTAGGATATGCGAGGTTATTAGAGCATCCACACTATTCCAATGGCCAGATACAGATACAATGGAAAAGACATACGCGCTTATCTACACGCCTAAACATATGTACTTATATATGTGGACGCAAATCATATCTAAGTGGATAAACGTATTCAGTATTTCAACCCATAGGGTTGATAAACTGAGGTGGACACCTTGTGAAGATGAGAATCTTTCATCTTACAAGGATAATCTATACGATATCATCATCATTTAGTCTATGGATTTGGATCTCGTCCTCCAGGGCCGGTGGAATGGCCGGCACCTGGGCTATGACCTGGTTCCGTGGACCACTGTTCCTTGCTTTCGCTTGCAAGATGTCCTACGCCAGGACTGTGACCCGGATCGGTGGATTCGGAATCAGCTTTTTGTATCAAAATGTGGCGATGACCCATGCCAAGAGTGAAACCCCCGGTTCCATCGCTTGACTTCACAGAGTCTCCATTCTTTTCCCACTTCCGTGGCCAGAAAATCCTTCCTTTGGCAGGATCAACTTCACTCCAAAGGAGCAAAGCAACAAGAAGTAGACCTGGGCAGAAGAATCTACCAGCTTTTGCCACCATAATTTCGAGAGATGTGAGATGAGAAAGTGTGTTCAAGAGCGGAAGGATCAGAACGTGATGGAATGAAATGTAACTATGATATAGCCAGTGAAGCCTCACAAAGGTGCTTATATAGACCCGTGGAAGCTGGCCTAATGGCGCAAAAGCTACACCGTAGCTTCAGTTTCAGTCCCATCAAATGTGCGGATGGAAAAATGCTAGAATACTAAAGTTTTTGCTAAAAAGCTTACTAAGAGGTGCCATAAAAAGCAGGGTGAGCTACTAATTCAAGCTTTGCCAATGGTATAATAATTTCATCGGAAATTTTTTTTTTATTTATTCCCAAATTCATATTTTTCATCTTGCTCTCCAATTCAAGATTCTCGGTCTGCTGTCAATACCTAGCACTACAAGCAAGCTACGACACGTGAATATCCTGCGGAGTGCCATGATTATGTTCCCAAAGATTCTCTCTTGGGTGGGAGGTTGGAGAGGACTGTAGGTGGAAGAGGGTATATTCTCTTCGCCATAGTCGGCATGAGAGCTTGTTGTAGAGAAATTTGCATGTCCCATGCAACTGGACATTTCTCATTGGGGTTGAAGCAACAGCAACTCCCACATTCAGGGGAGTCGTCTCCAGAACAGGAATGCGGGTGATATGGATGTCTCTCTCAAAGCAATCCCACGCCAGTTAGGTTTTCTTTTTCATTTGGGCTTTTGATAGATGAGACGTTTCCGGTAGAAAACCAACAGGTGCAGAGTTTGGTCCTTACAAGTAACAATCTTGAGCGCAAGTTGCTCTGCAATGGCTGTGGAATCCCACGTGCTCATGTTTCCCAGTACAAGCATCTCACCCCGAAACAGGTAGTGTGCGACAGACATGTATGAAATTACTTAGTCACCCAAACTTGTGTAGGTAAAATAAGAGGGAGAAAGAGAGCGTGGATCGAACTCTTAAAGACCTATTTAGTCTTTATAAGGACATGTATACATGGTTTTTATTATGTATTCAACCCACAGTACAAATTATTTTGTTCTAGCTCAAGTCATGTTTAAACAGTTTGCTCCACATCAGTCTTTTTCTTCTTCTTTTTTTCATTTTTCTTAACCATTTCTTAGTTTCATACTCTATTACGAAAAATTTTGAAGAAAATTTTCATGATAATGACACCAACAAGCAAGGGTCAGCCGCCCATCATGTAGGATTTGCCCAGCCATGCGAGGATACTTTTGATACGAAATAGTGAGATTTGACATCTTGATATTAAAGTTCGAGCTATTTAACATAGAAGATGCAAAGTTCACACTTTGAGGGTGGAATAGTATGTTCAAATTTATTCAATGAGATTTGCTAGTGTAATGGTTGAGGATCTGTCTTGTGTACATGGATTAATTATTTTGGTGGACAAATCTGTGAGGACCCCCAAATGGCGAATTGTCTATGCTCGAGTGGGTAACCACCAGATCACCGAACATAAGGTCGGTCCATCTTTGTTTCTTAGACCAAATGGGTGACATTTTGTCCATGGCTAGCATTCAAAAATGAAACAAGGTTTAATGGAGCACTATGCAAATTATGTTATTATTCTTGTATTCACTATAAGTGGATCGAATCTTCGCTCAGTGCTCGCCACTGTGCGAAAAGAAAGGTCTTTAGCTTTTAAAGCCCCACAGGAGCATTTTCCAAAATCCAATTGGGTCCCAATTGCCACGGGTATGATTATTTCGATGAAGAAAAAGTTCACCTGTCTAATGTTAACATAGGCCCTTCTCGAAGTTTTTGCTTAAGTAGGTATTTTGTTTTAGCGCTGTTAGATTTCATAGCAAAGTTATTTTCTTGAGGTGAAAATAAGTACAATTGGCTCTATTTATTTCTCAGAAAATATTTGTGAGGATACATTTTTCTTGTGTTTTTCGGTGTTTGGATCGTTTGGTAAAAGTAAGTCTTAGGAATTTTTTTTTCATAGTTATTGGAAAACTTATGCTTAACTTAAAAATTGGTTTTCCTTCTTTAAACAAAAATCATTTTTTTCAAAATAAAACTAAACATCAATGCTTGGACTAGAGATATGGCCGCCTGGTACAAAGCTCCAATGCCTATGTCTGCATCCTTGGCAACCAATCTCGAGTCCTAGTGGCCTAGTGGACCCGAGTTTGGCTCCCTTGAGGCAAGGCCTGGGCACTCAACTCCCGTGTCAAAGTCACTAGATTCTATGCTCGAGTCCATGAGGACTAGATCTAGGTCTGTTAAGGTTGAGCTAGAGGCATCAACAACCGTACCCCAGACCTTGGCAGCCTTGCCCAGATACTCGGCTTCCATGCCCAAGTCATCGATGCATGCCTTGGGTCCATCAAAGTGAGGCTTGGGTCCTTGGCACCTGTACTCAAGTTCTTAATGGTTAGGCCCAAGAAGCCTCGAGTCCTGCAACTAGGACCCCAACGCTTGGGCTTGGGGACCCCATTGGCCGAGCCTAAGTCCCTCAAGGGTGCTGCCTAGTCCCCAACAACCAAATCGAAGTCCTCAGTAGGGGGTCTAGGACCCTAGTGGGTGGCCCCTGAGGCCAAACACAAGATCTTGAGCCTGTGCTCAAGTCTTTGGTAATTGTGCCTAAGTCCTCGAGACCGTGGCAGTCAAGCTCAAGCCTCCCTAGGACCCTAAGTACCCTAAGGCTAGGCACATGACCTAAGGACCCCACTTGATGTACCATGAGAGAGAAAATAAATTATTTACAATCTATAAAAGTATTTATGTCAGGGAATTTCATAAAACTTAATTTAAAATTTGATCTAGTGCTTATGTAGCCCCTATATCACATGAATAGAGCATGTCTATTTGGGAAAACAGAAGTAAGATTCCTTATTAAATAACGAAAAATAATTCTTAATTCATTACCAAAAAAAATATCATCATTTTTTCTAAAAATAAATTTTTTAGAGAGTATATTCCAGAAATGGCAATTTTTTTGAAAATAAACAGAGAAGGAAAGAGAATTCTACTTCACCCCTCTCCAAACACCTAAACTTTCACCTCTTATACCAAAAAAAGAAGAAGAAGAAGAATTAATTCCAAAACTTTCAATGCTTTTGTCTTTAAACCCTGAAGGCATACTTCTTACACCGTAGATTTTAAGTCGTTCAGTCCGATCGACCAACAATGGCTATTCTAAGTGGGGATTAGAAGACCTTGATAGCCTTTTCTCTGCCCAACTTCAAAATATTTAGAAACTGAAGATCCCTATCACCGTGTACTCCGACTAGTCTAAAGTGGGAATTTCTAAGTATGCTCTCTCTTTTCTCAATCTCTCATGATGAGAAGTCGAGAATTTCAAAGCTGCTGCTGCTTCTTCTTCTTCTGCTCCTCTCTCTCTCTCTCTTCTCGGTGGTGTTGAAAGTCAAAAAGTCAAATTATACCCAACCAACGGTTCGGACGAGAGCAGCCGTCGGTTGACAGCCGTTTTGATGGAAAGAAAAGACATCCCCAATCTTTCGAAGATACAGAGAATTGATGGGAATGTATAATCACGAAAGGAGAAGAGCTTCCACTTTTCTCTCTAACCACTTAGCCGATTTTCTTGTTTTTGAAGGGTTTTCTCCCTAAAAACCTTCACTTTCATCCTTAGGACAAAATTTATTAATTTTCGTTCTTATACTTATGTTAGTTTCTGCGCCAGTGTCTACCAACGCGGCATCCTCAGATTAAGGGTGCACTATGACCTCAACTCGAGGTCGTCCATGGTAGATTAGACTACCTTAGACCGAGTCGCCATTGGCAACCTCGACCAGAGGTCATTCGAGCTCGTATGGAATGTAACGTGCGTGAGAAATTGCGTAGGGAATACAAAGACAGAGAAGAAGCGTCGCAATTGGACAGCGTGAGTGGGGATAGCAAAATAAAACTAATCGAAATAGTAATTTAACATGTTTGGTATCATTTGACAATTAGAATGCAATGTTCTTGTAGTAAAATATTGTAATTCTAATTATAAATTGTTGCGACCTACCTTTTCCATGTCTGGAGGAGAAAAGACATAAGTTCAAAGATATTGCCTAAATGGTGAACTATGACCCATGATTAGGCGTAGGCTCTCTTACGCCTATATATGCGTGACATTGGGTGTTTGTAAAAGTTTTCTAATAAGGAGTTTTCATTTAACTTATTGAGGTCGGCTAAAATTCAAGTGAAGCATGGGAGTATACTTCACTTTCTTTTTAACTAGAGAATTTAAAGTCGGTGATTTGATTACACTAATTAAATAATTAGTGCCCTTTCGATACCTAATTTTATTCATTTCAAAA
This sequence comes from Corymbia calophylla, assembly GCA_014182845.1. NCBI lineage: Eukaryota > Viridiplantae > Streptophyta > Magnoliopsida > Myrtales > Myrtaceae > Corymbia > Corymbia calophylla. Next base: position 10,514,024 of record CM024698.1, on the reverse strand, counting down.
AGATTTTTATCAGGAAGTTTGTATTAATTTTAAACCTATTTCTAACATGTGAGATGATCATGCAAGTGTGCAACTATTAAAATAACAATAAGCGACCAAAGGAAGTATTAAATAAATTATAGGGGAAAATAAGCATCTAACTTTGAGATAGTTAAATGCCAATCTTAACTAAGCTAAAAGGGGGCACTTGTCTTGAAGGATAATCAAAACTCAAAATTGAAGCTATGGGGACTTGTTCAATTTTAAGCACAATTTTAAATCAATAGTTTTCCCACATTTTTTGTTTTTTGTACTAACCTAATTCTAAACTATTATTCACATAAAAAATTCTAATAAAGCCAGTTCAAATTTAATTTCTAAGACTTTCCCAAATTTTCTGAATGTTCGAATTTTTTAAAATTTTTTTATTTTTAAAACAGTGATTTGGGCCGGGTCAAAGCCCTACTAAACCGACCCGGACCCTATCGGTCCTTGTTGGTTAAAATAGGGCCGGCCCAAAGCCCACTCGAAAAAAAAAAAAGGCCCACACAGATATTTTTTAAAAGAAAGGGACAACCCCCGACCCACTTAGATTTTAGCCCACTTCGCCCTGGCCCAAACCGCACCAGTCCACAAACCAGCCCAAGTAGATTAACCACAGCCCATTTAAACCCATAAATAGCCCAAGCCTAATTAAACCAATTAAGTCCATGCTAATTTTTTTTTGGGTCAGAAAGCCCGTGCTAATTTACTCCTCCCATTTTGTCTTTTATTCTTTTTCTATTCTTTTTTTTTTCCTTTTTTCCTTTTTTATTCTTTCTTCCCTTCGATCTTCTTCTTCCCCCAAGCATACCTGCACCCTCTTCTTCACCGAAGCCGGCCTCCACGCATGACGAGCCCTCACCGGCTTTTGGGGGTGCCGCCAGGCCATCGTCTTGCGTCGGTCGTTCGGTCCGACTGACGCCGGTCACCGCCAGTTGGCTGGCGGTTTCTAGTATTGCCAGCGAACATGGTAAACCAAAACACAAAGGAAACCGGTGCTCCTCTCGGCCAAGCCAAGCCAAACCTTCGCAAACCGGGCAATCATACGCCGCAGGGACACCCTCATGGAGTCTTACAAGCAGTGATAACTCGGTTTCCACCAAAAGAACAGTAATCGACGTCGGATCTCACTCTATCATTTCGTCGAACAGTTGGGGTGCGCCACCAAATCCTAAGGTTTCCAGCTCAACCGAGATTCCAATGTGCACCGGCTGCCTCTACGGACGAAAAAAGGGGAATATGGAAACGAAATGCAAGGCAGACGAGGGACAGAGCTTGCGCGAGCCCGACGGCCGCGAGCCCCGGCCTGACGCGCCTAAAACAGGGCAAGAATGGAGCCAAGCTTACCTGGTCAGCTTGAGGACGTCGCCGGGAAGGTCGTCGAACTGGTCCGTTCACGGCTGAGCCCCTCTCTCTCACTCTCTCAGTCGCTCGGATCGCTCTCTCAGTTCGCTGTCTCTCTGCTCCTCTCACGCTTACCCCTCTCTCTCTCCGGGCTATGGTCTAATCCCCCCGTCCTCGGTCTCTCTCCTTCCCTTTTATGAGCAGTGGCAGGGGCGAATGGCATCTGCAATGCCAGCTTGCCGCGGTCGGCTTGATCTTCGACCCTGAGATCGCACTGCCGCCTAAAGCTCTGCCCCGTTCTGTCTCTGCGTCTCTGATTTTCTTTCTGCAGAAAAGCAAGTCGCGTGAAGGAGAAGAGGGGGAAAGTGCGCGGGCCGGGCCGAGAAAGAAAGAAGAAAATTGGGCTAGGCCCGCGAGGGGAGCGAAAAAAGAAAAAGAAAAAAGGGGCCGGGCAGGCCCAGCCTTGGCCAGGCCTCTTTCGTTTTTTTAAATAATTTTTAAATAATTTTTATAAGGACTAATAATGATGTTAATGTTCCTAATGTCTATATGAGGTACAATTTAATGAAAATTTGCTTTTATTTAGGGGTTATAAATTAATCCTTAATTTCCTATGCAATTAAGTCCTAAATAAAAGGGGCAAAATTTAGCTATTAACACAGATAATATAAGTAGATTCATCAATTTCATAAACTATACTATACCAAATCAAGTTTTCTGGATGCATATAAGTAGTGCCCGAATTCGAAGCGTAATAATTGGTTTATACACAGAGTCACTATTTCACCATTCATTCCCCACCCGAACAGGCCTAAGTGAGGTGCTACCATTAACGTTCACATATAAATTTCCTCCTCATTTTGGGCTTTGGAATTATTACCATCATGGATTCTTTAAGAGCCTCCAACTAGCTCTCAGATTGCAATTCAGAGAGAGAAGTAGATGATCCATACGGAAGCTGTAAGCCCCGCAAAAGTGGCAACATTAGCATGAATCTCAAATTAAGGAGTGTATATTCATTTACAGCCAACATATTTTATTTGAGATCATCAGATATCACCCATCGCAAAGAAATGGCGATGTCTAATGACCTTAAAAAGTACATTCAAGGTTTTTTTCCTTTGAATCCGCGACACTTTCGTTAAAGAGTTGGATATATCACTGAATCCCCATAAGCGCTATCATTTAACATTGACAATAATGCAGGACTTTCTTCACACTATCAATAGAAAGTAATTGAAAATTGGGACAGTGAGTACTCAAAAAAAGATCTGCTTAGGTTAACTCAGTTAAATTTTTAATTCCTTAAAAAACTCCCGTTTAATGTCTAATCCCCATTCCATTCCAAACTCTCTCTCTTTTTGCCTAAAAAACCCCCAAATTTTCACTTTAGTCCTAGATCTACCCCATGCGTCCAAAATTTGCCATTTGTTTCTTCATGATTATAACATCAAGAAACTAGTGTTGTTTCATATGAAGATGAGGGTGTTGATAAAAACGTAGGTTCTAATAATGAATTTTTAATAATTTTACTAAAATTAGTGACAATTTTTGGATGCTATATTGAAAGTTGAGGATTTTTTTAGACAAAAAAAAAAGTTTGAAATAAAATTAAGATTGGACTTAAAATTGGATTTTTTTTGGGAGGGGGGAATTAGGCCCTTTCTATCTGTAAGACTTAATCAAATGCTGAACTATGATGGATATAGGTGTTATATATAGGTCAAAACTTAAATTCCTGATGTACGGTACATAGACGGCAATATATATTAATTTTATAAAATATAAGTAGAATAATTATTGTTATAAAAAAATTTATCCTATTAATTTTACTTCTCATAAGTAGCTGCCGATTTAAAAGCTTAAATATCGTCTAATATACGTAGTTATCACCTCCCATGTTAGCGAAAATGTAGGAAAACAGTGATTTTCATTCTAAATTTTAGAAATCACGCCTCTTCATTTCATGTGAACAGATGTCACGAGGAAAAGAATGAAGATCCTATTACCATCTGTTTTCTAATGGAATGGACTTCTGTACAAGGGGATCGGTAACACAACATGCAGGTAAGTTTTCCCTGTTGTGAACCCATATGCTGTCTTAGTCTTGAAATTGCGACACGTGTTCACTTAATTCTAAACCTCGTCCACATCCAATCCAAATCCCACCTAACCCTAATTTTCGCTCTCTCTTTTCATCCTGTCTGCTTCCCCTCGGCTCGTTGTCACCACTGTCGAAGCCGTTGATGCTACACCTCAAGACCAGCCATTACTGCATCTTAGGGTGCGTAGCCGCCAGCCACAGTCATTGCTCCGCCTTCTTCCCCATCTCAACCCCTCGTTCGCTCTTGCACTTATATTTTTCATTTTCTATTTTCTACTTATTAATTTAGGAAAATCCTCGATGCCCTTTTATCTTTTCGTAGTACTTAATTAAATGTCGATCCATTCGGATATTGATGTAACGTATATCCCAAAACTCAAAAACATGATGTACAGTTGAAAGAGTGCGATGTGATTAGGATATGCAGATGATGGAGGAAATGTTTGGTTCCAGTCACTGTAAGAAGGTCACACAAGTTACCTTGTCATCTGAAGAGAGAGTGGCCAACTCTCTCTTTTGTGTACGTTGTTGCTTTCTTGCTAAATTTTGGCAGCTGATGTTTATCTTATTGCTATGCTTTCGTCATGTGGGGCACATAAAGATTGAATTTACCTAATTTACTTGATAGATCCAGCATTTGGATTTTGATATTTTCTTCTATAATTAAGTTAATGGAGGGTATTTATCTAGTACAATAATGCTTGAATTTATCGTTTCCATCATTTTAAGATCATTTAATTTGTCAAGACATATTATCTTTGGTCGGGAAATACCGTAGGATATGGCTTTAGCTAAGGTTTTGTTATGCTTAGTAAATCATACATCGGAGTAGGGGGTTTACACATATGAATTTGCGCTTTATTTTCATGTAACTAAGTTTTGCCTCTTTTGAGCAATACTGGAAAATCGAGGGACTTCTCTCCATGTGCTTTGCACGTGTACGCTTCGAGGTCGTGTTTTGCGTGTTACAACTCGTGGCTGCCCATCTTCGCTACGTCCTCTCGTTTGTTGCACGCTCAAAATGTTGAGTACTCAAAGGAAACTCGCAGAGGAAAAGAAGTGAACACACGGAACGCGAACGAAATTCAATTCATAGAAATCGACTTACTCCATTTGACAATCGAAAGTTGCATGAAAGTAGAGTAACGTGTTCACAAGGACATTCATTTTCAGAGATCTTGTTATAGCTGAGGACTTCCTTTTATGTCTCGGCCGGGCTAGGCTAGGCCCAAAAATGACATCTAATGGGGCAAACGTTAAAATTCAACGATACAATAAGTTCAGTAAAAGAAAGTCGACATGCGTTTTCTTTTAATGAGATCATGCATGTCTATTTGATTGCCAATGTCGAAATGCAATGCAAAGTCTGATTTTGAATTGATTCCAATTAGGACTATTCGCGTTTAGCAGGATTGATGGTTCATTCTTCTTGCTATTGCTCATGTTTTTCTTCTTTTATCAGTTCAATGGAACAGTAGTGTAAATGTTCGCACTCGAGTAATTAGTTCAGGTCATTTGATTTCCAAAGCATATTCAATTTTTGATAAATTACGAATATAGAAATAACAATATGATTGCTAACTATGTGAAGCGTGGACATATTTAATTGGGCCTAATACTCGAAAAAAACCTCAAACTTTAGTTTTTGCCCCAATTTTACCTTTTATCTCGTAAAAAACCTCAAACCTTTAGGTTCAGTCTCAATTCTAATATAAACCTTTTTTCGTCCTATGAAAAACCCTCAACTTTAGGCCTTATCCCAATTTTACCCTCCATTCCCATTTTTACCCTAAAACTTATATAATCTTATAAAGAATCACAAACTTTTACTTGAGTTACAAATCTTCTGACCTTTACCTCTCTATCCAAAATTTCTCGTTGACAACTAAGAGATAGAAAACTCCAAATAAGTGTTGTTCAAGCATCTTGAAATGAGCTCTCCAATCGAGAGAGATGAAACATTTCCAAGCATGAAAGATCGACAAGCGCAAAATCACTAAGGGCAATTTTGATAGAGGTAATGAAGAGTGGATTTGGGATTCAAGTAAAAGTTGATGATCTTTTATGAAACAAAAATAATTAAAGTGAAATTGAAAGTGGAGCTAAAGTTGAGATTCTTTTTATTGGACAAAAAAATTAGGTTAGGATTGGAATTGGACCTAAAGTTAAGAGTTTTTAAAGATATAAAAATTTTTTAAGGTAGAATTAGGACTGTATCTAAAATTGGGGGTTTTTTACAGGACAAAAAAAATTTCCAGTTGATTTGGGACATGGCCTGAAGTTGGAGATTATTTTATGAAACAAAACATAGAATTGGGACAAAAGTTAAAGTTGGATATCTTTTAGTGTATTAGGCCTATTTAATTTGGAAGGCAAATGAGACCTAGTAAAATTTGAACTTTGGACTTCCAACTTTGATACCATGAGAGATTTTATAGAATCACTGCTAACTTTTCTAAAAGCCTAAATTATTAGATGAATGTATGATTTATTACTCAAATATTCTAACATGTTCATCTAGGACAAAACAAATATTGTGGATATATAAATAGAAGTATGAAAAATATTTTTAAAAACTAAAATCTCAGGTTGGGCCCACCCCTTAGAGTATCTTTGTTTAGAGTTCAATTTCCAAGCTCACACGATTTGAATTAAGAGTGATCAGATCTAGGGTGGCTAGGGTCCAGACCTGGACTTTGTACCCATTCATGTTATAATCGCTTCCTCTTTTTTGGATCATGTACTCTACCCAATTTTGGACTGATTTTATTTTTTTGGTCCGGGAATAGGGTCTATCTTGTTTTCATTTTGGACCGATCGGGATAAAATTTATGATAAGATAAAACTTATCCCATTCTGCGTTTGATATCTGCTCAAGATAGGATAAAGTCGGATATAAGAAGTATATATGCCGAATAAAATTATCCATGAAAGAGGTAGAATAAAAGTGAATAGGATTTTCAATTTTACAATAGGAAAGTTATTTTTTCTCAAATAACAAATTTCTTAAATTAACAAATTTAAAATTATATTTCATTATAAATAATATTTGAATTCTAATATAATAAATTCAAATTAGCAATTTGGTTTTTTAAAATTAATATTATATATATTCGAATTTAATTCTATTCTATAATATAAATTCAATATATAAATATATATTTATTACTAGGTGTCTCAATACAGTTTTCTATTTAATAAAATTTTATTATAGAATGGTTGAAGAGGAAGAAAGGAATAAAAAAAATTAATTAAAAAAGAGAGTAAAATAAAATAAAAAAGTAAGTAAAAATAAAGTAAACACATCATTTATAAAATTTGTAGTTCATTTATATTTATATGCCATTTATACTAAATAATATATATAATATAATATGAATATATTTGACTTTATTATTGTAATCATCAATCAATAACTAAAATATAACAAAATCCCTAAGATTTAATATCATATCTAATTCCGTCTTGATTAAAAATCCGGTACGAGGTATCTCTTGCCACGTGCACCTTCCCTCAAATTTTCGAAGTGGCACAAAGCAGAGGACAAAGATCAATTTGCCACCCAGTACCGACCCCGACCGCCCCACGTGCCGTCGTATTTGTGGGCCGGAGTCAAGGTACGAGTCGTTCGTCTCCATTATCTCCGTCGTCGCCACGAGAACCTTGCTTAAAACGAGTGGATGTGGCGGCATGTTGTGGTCTGTCTTGAAGCACGTGTAAGCATAATAATCAAACTTTAGGAAGCGAACAGTCGCCGTATAATTCGAGGTCGTAAGTATCAAATGAGTAGATACGGTTGGTCTAGTGTATATTGGTCCTCTCCTTTTGTGGTGGACGACGACGCGTGCTTCTCGCGCTGTTTCTAGGGCCTTCGGAATTTCAGAACCTTTTCCAAGGTCTGCCCAATGATGAGAAATTCATATACACGACATAATTGTCATAATTAATTTATATTTTATACTTCCATTCAGTATACGCCCCGGAATCTGCAATATCTTGAATTGCAAAGCGATCTACATTCGTAAATTTTTTTGATATAAATTTATCAAGTAATGCAACTTTTTCCGTGTCTGATGATGTACGTTATATATGAGTTGTAGAATAATTACCCGAATTTTGTACTTTACAATGCACTCTAGATGAAATGACGTGCAAAGATTTGTAAAGTATGTCTAAACGTAGCTCTCGTGCCAATAAAACATTGAGTAACAAGCAAGAGATATGCATCGTACTTGTAATTCTGTGTTTTTGTCATAAGCACTGGATCTTAAACTTTTATATTGTTGATATTTCTAAATTTTCACTGACACAAAATACTCATTTTAGTCATCTGTCACTGGATTCCGCGGTTCAATTCTCCAACTTTGAACATTGAAATATAAAAATTTGACCAGTGTGACCAGTGCTTGTTCCCTGAAATTTCTCATCCACTGGAAACTCGTCTTCAAAAGAGCGATCTTTGAACATCATCTCGAGCTTGAACCTCTATATAAGCACAAGACATCATAAGAGACATCACACGACGGGCTTCGCTCATCTTCTCTTGACTGCAACTGGGTATTTTCAATCATACGAAAACATGGCATCGCTCGCGAAAGTCCAGCCTTCTGCGCATGGTAACCTCATCACGATCCTCAGCATTGATGGAGGTGGAGTTAGAGGAATCATCCCCGCCACCATCCTTGCTTTCTTGGAGTCTGAACTCCAGGTAAATTGGCTTAGCTTTTTGGTCTACCCTATTAAAGTCGAGCACGTTTCGATCCATGTTCCAAAAGTTTAGTTTTATGCCTAACAGGAGCTAGATGGCGAGGATGCTAGAATGGCGGATTACTTCGATGTGATAACGGGAACGAGCACAGGGGGTCTAGTGACGGCCATGTTGACTGCGCCTAATGAGAAGAATCGCCCTCTCTTTGCAGCCAAGGACATCAAGTCCTTTTACCTCGAGCACTGTCCCAAGATTTTCCCGCAGAAGAGGTACATCATTCATGACCACATTAATTACATCAATCGGTCATTGATTCTATGGACTTCAGTAACTCGGCTTAGTTTATCCATTGAAAAGACCTAGCTCTTGTTAGCGTACGTTAAGCTAAAGCACCGGTATTTCTGTTCATACTTCTTTTTTGGTGCTGCAACTATTGATGATGCTAATTTGATTTGAGCAGGGGATTGTGGGGGAGAGTAAGAAAGTTGATGAGGTCATTGACAGGTCCCACATATGATGGGAAATATCTTCGTAGGCTGATAAGGGAGAAACTTGGAGAGGCTCGTTTGCACGACACATTGACTAATGTCATCATCCCAACCTTTGACATCGAGCGTCTTCAGCCCACCATGTTCTCCTCCTTTGAGGTCTCTCTCTCTCTCTCTCTCTCATCTTAGATATACTTTGTCTATCTAATTGCGTGTAAAAAAGTGGGGGCGTTTGATCATCAAGACCACTCCTCGTTCAGGCAAAAAATTAGTTGACATGATGATGGATGAACTCGAGGCTTTAACAGCATTTGAATACTCTATGGTCAGGCATGCTTAATGATAGACAACGCAGCCGAGGAATCGAGCTATATGCGAGCCCATCTTGGCCCAAAAATTTGGTTGCTATGGAGTGATATCAAGCAAGCCATGTTGAGAGTTTGGCAAAGTGGCAAAAATGCATTTGTATTCAACAAAAGTCTTGCCCGTATATACATGGGAAGGTTTACAAAGAAATAGTCCCATTCAAACTAATGAATAAATTTTCAAGTATAAGAGCATACGATTCTCTGGGTATTTGAGCATGTCTTGCTACTTACATGAGCGCAAGTCTAAGAAATCTATGAATCTCGTCCTTCAGGTTGCAAGATCTCCATGTCTGGATGCTCGACTCTCAGACATCTGCATTGGGACATCTGCCGCCCCAACTTATCTACCAGCTTACTATTTCAAGAATCAGGACACTCTAGGACACACTCGTGAATTCCACCTCGTAGACGGTGGTGTTGCCGCGAACAATCCGGTACATAATCATCACTATTTTCATAGTAGCACACCTTGATCTCAGCGTATGATCAAAACATGCTTAATTCTTGTCATTTGATACTCCTGTACTAGGCATTCATGGCCACAGCCCAGGTGACCAAGGAAATAGTCAACGCCAATCCTGATTTCTTCCCGATTGAAGCAACGGAATATGGACGGTATCTTGTGATCTCGATCGGGACAGGATCGCCAAAGGTAGATAGAAAGTACAATGCTAAAATGGCCATGAAATGGGGAACCATGGGCTGGCTTCATCACGGCGGTTCAGTTCCGTTGGTGGATGTTTTCACTACGGCAAGTGCAGATATGGTGGACTTTCATATTTCTGCGGCTTTCCAAGCACTCCATTCTGAAGACAACTACCTTAGAATCCAAGTAAGCTCGGTCGATAAAATTGAGCTATTATCGCCTGTTAGGTGGTCTTAGAACTAAAGTACACCTCACGTGCTCACTTGAGAAAATGTTGCGATTCTTGAACGCACACATGGAAACGTTTCCAGATCACCTAGACTTTGTGCTTGATATAAGACACTGATACAATCTAAGAAAGAATTATTGATTGTGTCAACTATCTTCTTATATGACATGAAAAGGGTGTGCATGAATATTACGTCATAGTGTGCATGCAAAACGCGTGAATTAATTTGATACCAATCCACGTACTATAACAGATAAGTACCGAAGGAACGCCCTCACCTTTTTTTTCTCGTTCTCTCTTCGCAAATGCAGGATGATACATTATCGGGGAAAGAAACATCGGTCGACATTGCTACGAAGGAGAACTTGGAGAATCTCGTGAATATTGGTGAAAGGTTATTTACTAAGCCTGTTTCTAGGGTAAACCTCGAAACGGGTTTATCTGAACCTATCGCCAAAGGAATCACCAATGCCGACGCTCTAAGGAGGTACTCAAACACGTCCATTCGCGACAATTATTGAATAAACCATGCTCAATATCGCATCTATTAGTACGTAAAACTTACTCTATATCTCCAACGCAGGTTTGCAAAAAAACTCTCCGAGGAAAGAAGATTTCGAGAGTCTCGATCTCGCAATACAAAAGCTCACACTGATGAAGATGGCTTTCTTCATTCTAATATAAACACTCCTCCAATGTCATTCCCTTAATTCTTCTATTCTTTTATATGATTGGTGACTGTTTGTAGAATATTTTAAGAAGCAAAGGCTTATCTTGAGTGGCATGGTCAGTCACCTTGTATATGTAGTACGAATCATTAAGCAAAATAAATGGGCTTAATATGTGTTTTTACCGAGTACTTTGCGATATTGTAACAGCATTGGATGCAAAAGTTCTGTCTTAGATGATTGTCATGCAGCTATATGAAAAGACAGAGTAAAGATTCGAGAGACATGGATTTCTCCATGTAAGTAAGTTTCAATAATTGGTATCTTACCAATACTCTCACAAAATTACCAACTTTTTTATAAAATTTGCTTAGCAAATTTTTTTACTAACTTTCAAATTTTGATTTGCATAACTAATTGATGCTTCAAATTTACTAACTCTTATATTAATTATCAACCTAAAATAGAGTGATTAACATCGCGACCTTCCCAAAGGTGAACCACCAAAGGAAAATTAATTGATTCTCCTAAGCTCTACCAATCATAATTTGGTATTCGATTCAACATGCAATTTATCTTACCTTTTAGAGTCACTACCAATCTATTATGAGTCAATAGAAATTCAAATAAACTACTTCCGCGAACTAGATATTCATAAATACGAGGTCATGATTATGGTAGATTAATCTAATGCCATTTTAGTAGCTATTCTATTTTATTTCGAAAATGTTTTGCAAGCAGTTTTTGTCAATTTTAACCTTAAACCATTAACATGAGAGGGATGATCATGTGAGTATGCCATTGATAATGAAACATTCAATGATCAATCGAGAATGTGTGGGCAAACAAAAATGGATCCATGTTCGCCATCCATTGAGATAAGGGTAATACAATCTTGAACTTATGAAACAATCGTGCGATTACTATGGGTTTGGGAGAGTCCGCATTAAGTATTTGCCTAGAATTTCATTATCTTCCTTTGGTAGTTCACATTTGGGAAGGCCGCGACAACCTATTCTAATATATATTGATATCATGAGATCCTCAATCTCATGCATGATATGCCATAATGAATTGACTATATGCAATGCTGTGAAATTCATTGGGAAAAGTGTCATAAAAGTCCTAAACATTTTGCATCGTTATTAATTTAGTCATAAATCTTTATTGGTGTCAATTTAGTCCTAAACCTTTTGACTTAGGACAAATTTATTCTTAAACTTTTATTGGTGTCAATTTATTTATAAACTTTTTGACTTGATGCCAATTTAGTCCTAAATTTTTAACCTAGTGCCAATTTAGTCATTTTGGCTAATTTTGACTAGATTTTGTTGATGTGGATAACTTTTAATAAATTTTCAATTTATTTATTTTCTTTTTCTTTTTCTTTTTCCGCTCCTCCTCCTTCCTCTAGCCAATTGTCAGCTAGCCCGAGTGGTTAGAGGCGAGGGCTAGAGAGGTCGAGGTCGACCTCATCGGTCTCCAACACGCCTAACCAACAATCTCGAGGTTGGCCTCGCACCAGGCGGGTGAGGCCTCTCTAGGCGCCACAGAGGCTAGCGAGATCAAGTCGCCCAACAGGCGATTGGCTAGAGGAAGGAGGAGGAGAGGGGGAGAAAAAAAAAAAAAGAAAAAGAAATAAATAAATTGGACAAATATATTAAAATATAATTAAAAGTTGTCCACATTAACGCCGGCCATGCCATGTCAATTGACTGGCAACCATCTTAGTAAAATCCGGCCAAAATTAGCCGAAATGGCCGAATTGGTACTAGGTTAAAAGTTTTATGACTAAATTGATACAAATATAAGATGCTTAGGACTTTTTTGACACTTTTCCCAAAATTAATTCCTAGAGTTAATGACATGACATGTATATGAAATGCTTTTTTTGTGTTTTCGTTTATCTTATAGGAAAAGTTAGGATTCCACATATGACCTAATGACTCTCATTAAATTATTATATGGTTAATAGCCTAATGATGCAATGCTATCCACGAATGTAATTATTAATATCACATTCCATGGGAACAAGCTATCTCGATTTTTGTTTTTGTTTTTATTCTTAGCAATAAATGCAATTACTAACAATGCTACCCGTAGGAAATGCCTGATGTAATTTGATCCTAACACATGTTATTTGCCTAAATGACAAGTGACGTGCAATCTATATGGCCCTAATGACATTTTTTTATATTTAGTTTAGTAATGAAAATATTCTACGATATATGCACAGGCGTAGTATAGTATATGAGATGAACATGATTATCATCATAAATTTGACGATGCATTCAAACATGAGATGTGCCTTATTCACAATTCATCATTATCCATTAACATTCAAATTTTCATTTTTTAACGTGATCCAAATTAATTCAGTTCATCCCGATTTGGCATCATATATTATATCCTAAAACTACATACAATCCACGAGGCACTATTGAAGACACCGCATCATCATCTCTCGCATGTTAGTTAAAATTGATCAAGACTGCTTACAAAGCATTTTTTGAAATGAAGAAAAAATGTAGTAAAAGAGTATTAAACTTATCTAGCGTAATCAAATCTTTGTATTCATGAAATCTCTAGTTCGCATAAGTAACATATTCCCCCTCATTTTGCTTAGGCTTCTAACCAACTCATTGTAGATTAATGGAGACTCCAAAATGAATTGAATTGCATTTTTAGATGATTTAATTAAAACCCCAAAGTTATGATTGGGATGGACTTGAGAGAGTCCTCACTAGGTAACGGTACCATATCTTTAATGAGCAACCATTCATTCCTGCCTAGTAATCTTTTAGCTTTCCCCTAGTAGTTCACCTTTAAGAAGGTTGTGGCATGCCCTAATCTATTTCGGTGTTTGGTGAATATCACAAGGAAGAAATCTTGTGATCTAGGCTATGGGCACTGTAGTGTAGCAACACATTCCGATGGAAGCCTCCATGATTTTGTCTAGAGAAAGAGACCACAGATGAAGGTGGGCATTGGAGATTTAATTTGAGATACATTGATGTAGAATGACCATTGTTCAGCCTAGTAAAAGAGATGATGGATGAAGGTGGCTATTGGAGATTCAAGTTGAGATATGTTGACGCATAATGATACCTAGATTAAGGAGAAATAGAACAAGACCTAATAGTATGCTCAAACATGAGAGGGACATTGTGGAGGTATACATATTTGTTATGGTAAAAAAAGTCCCACAAAGGGAAATTGTCGCGGTATAAGCAACAAATTTGGATTCGTCTCGCATGGTGTTATGTCATGAGAATAGTGAGATACTTCATCTACTCAATGGTTATTCATCCATCTAATCTTAAGGTCGATATTATAAAAAAAAAAAAAATAGCTATAAGCATTGCATACTGCAAATTAATTTCATCCGTTATGAAAAATAAAAAATCTATTATTTTTTAAAGATTATACGAATTGTGGATATTAATCACGGACCATCCTCCTTAAGTACTAGAAAAAAAGTAAGTGGATTTTCTAGAAGTAGTACACTGGCATATTCTTCTTAACTCTATTCCACCTTTCTACTTTAACATAGTACGCTGCGACTCCTGTAATTAATACATTAATACAAAACGCCAAAGTAGATATTCACCAGGAAATGGGCACAACCTAATCGAAAATAAGAATCAACGTCTCGTTTCCGAGCTTTCAAACGCATGAGAAGGATCCGTATGTCCTGACTCAATCCCATTCGCGTTCACTTTCTTCCTCTCAGAAACCAAAACTCTCCACTCATCTCTAGCGTTTTCTGAGGATCGAGAACTCGGTTTGCAATTTGATTGGGTCTGGCCATTTCTCATCTCTTGAAATTCCCACGACAGAGCATTTCAAAAGTGTCTTCATGAATCGATCTAAAGATGGTTTCCTGGGCCTTTCACGAAACGACTAAGTGTTTTTACAGGCTATTTTTGCGAATTTACATGCTGCAATAAAATCTTATGATCTTACAGATCTTACATTTTTCACCAATAATGTAACGACCTAGTTTGATGAGGGCAGGGAGTGGTCGCTGAGGCCAAAGGGCCTGGACAAGGAGTAGCTCCTGATAGGCTTCTAGGATGGTGAAAGGGGCATGAATGAACCGAATTATGTACCAAATAAGGGGGGAGCGATTATGGGATATATATAAAAACTGAAATTACCTCAAGGATGTGTATTTTGACTTAACGGCAACTTTTGCTTTGAAGCTCCAAAGTTAAGCAAGTCCAAGCTAGAGTACTATCAGGATGGGGAGCTCCAAAGGAGATAGGAATGAACCGAACTATATACCGAACATGGGAGAGCGATTCCGAGATATATATATGAAAACTGGAATTAATTCAAGGAGACACATTTTAATGTAATGGTAAGCTTTGCTTTGGAACTCCAAAGTTAAACAAGCCCAAGTTAGAGCACTATTAGGATGGTGACCTCTTGGGAAAGTGACTGCTTATACTCCAAAGGATAAAATGTGAGGGTCGGTATGGGATAAGCCAAAGTGGACAATATCTCTATGAGTTAATCCCGGGATATCACAAATAACATTACTCTAAAGGAAATAAAAATAATATTTGTCTATCGTATTTTGAAGAAACAAAGGTAGAACTTAAAATGTGAGAAAATTATATATTGTTAAGGTAAACATTTCAAGTCGAAGAAATTCATGGAGACGTGAAGAAAAGTTTCTTCTTCGAAGCATTGTCTAAGCCGGGAAGATCGTTCTCGAGATTTAATGTTTTAGTTCTAATGCAAGAGATTGAGGCTGCACATTATAATCATTATGTTTCAATTTATGAAATAGATTTCTATTCCAGACCTGTTTCTAGAATAAAAATCCGTTTGGTAAAATAATTTCATTTTTCTATTTCTAGAATAGATTTCTATTCCGGAAATAGGTTTGGAATAGAAATCAGAAATAATTTTTTTTTACTTTTCTATTTTTAGAATAGAGATCAGAAATTATTTCTCTCTTTTTCTTACTTCTCACTCGAATGAGTTTCTTGCCGCCGCCGCCTGCCGCTCACCACCACAACCACCCCCCACCCACCACCGCCAACGGTCGCCGGCCCCCACTGCCGCCGACCGCACACCGCTGCCGGTCACCCGCCGCCTCTCCCATTGCCACCGCCACTTGGGAAAGTGAAATTTTATTGATTATCAAACGAATTTCTATTCCAAGAATAGAAATTTTTTGTTATTATCAAACGCATTTTTTAACTCAGAAACTCATTTAGAAATAGAAATAGAACAATCTATTTTTCTTCCAGAAATTAATTTATGGCTAGAAATGTTATCATTCACATTCTGAATTGCCTTTTCTCAAGTTCTAGATCGAGAAAAGTCCTCCCATATAGGAAAATTGTCATGGTTTAAGCAACACACCTAGATTCATCTCGCATCGTGCTATGTCACGAGCATAGTGAGATACTTCATCTGCTCAATGGTCATTTATCCATATATATATATATATATAGCTATAAGCATTGCATCTGCAAATTAATTTCATCCGTTATGAAAAATAAAAAAAATTATTATGTTTTAAAGATTATACGAATTGTGGATATTAATCACGGACCATCCTCCTTAAGTACTAGAAAAAAAGTAATGGATTTTCTAGAAGTAGTACACCGGCATATTCTTCTGAACTCTATTCCGCCTTTTTACTTTGACATGGTAAGCTGCGACTCCTGAAATTAATACATTATTACAAAACGCCAAAGTAGATATTCACCAGGAAATGGGAACAACCTAATCGAAAATAAGAATCAACGTCTCGTTTCCGAGCTTTCAAACGCATGAGAAGCACCCGTATGTCCTGACTCAATCCCATTCGCGTTCACTTTCTTCCTCTCAAAAACCAAAACTCTCCACTCATCTTTAGTGTTCTCTGAGAATCGAGAACTCCGTTTGTAATTTGATTGGGTCTGGCCATTTCTCATCTCTTGAAATTCCCACGACAGAGCATTTCAAAAGTGTCTTCATGAATCCATCTAAAGATGGTTACCTGGGCCTTTCACGAAACGACTGAGTATTTTTACAGGCTATTTTTGCGAATTTACATGCTGCAATAAAATCTTATGATCTTACTGATCTTACGTTTTTCATCAATAACATTACTCTAAAGGAAAGAAAAACAATATTTGTCTATCGTACTTTGAAGAAACATAGGCAGAACTTAAAATTAAAATGTGAGAAAATGATATGTTGTTGAAGTAATACATTTCAGGTTGAAGAAATTCATGGAGATGTGAAGAAAATTCTATTCTTCAAAGCATTGTCTACGCTGGGGAAGATCGTTCTCGAGAATTAATGTTTTAGTTCTAACACAAGAGATTGAATTGCCTTTTCTCAAGTTCTAGAATGAGAAAAGTCCTCCCACCCTCTCCCCCCAAAAAAAAGAACCCAAAAAAAAAAAATTTGAAAGAGGAATAAAGAAACTGCTCTTTTTTTTGGTCAGAAACAAAGATACTTAATTAGATGATTTTTTGAGAAATGATTGGTTGACAATCTTCAATTCACTATGAGAATAATTGCTTATTTTAAACTACAAAAAATCAAATAATAAATTATTATAAATTATTATAAGGCTTACTTCTTCTAAAATTCATAATTCATAATAAACTGTTATTTTCATACTAATTCAAAAATTGTTGTGCTAGCAAAACTCATATAACACATGTCTGAATTGAAGAAGTTATCCACCCAATAAACTAAACGGGAGACTTATCTAGCCAAAATCAATTAATATCGTCAGTACTTCTCCAATTAGTGAAAAAATTAATTCCTAATCTACCAAAAATCAATGGTCATTCATCCACCTAATCTGAAGGTCCATATTATAAAAGAAAACTAGCTATTACCATTGCATACTGCAAATTAATTTCATCCACTTGCGAAAAACCTATCATGTTTTCAAGACTGTACGAATTGTTGATGTTAAATTACGGAAAGTCCTCCTTAACTACTAGAAAGAAACGTTTTGTGGATTTTTCTAGAATCTGAATGCCGGTCTATTCTTTTGAACTATTCCACCTTTTCACTTTGACATAGTAAGCGGCGGCTCCTATAATTAATAGTCATTATTACAATGCGCCAAAGCAGCAGGTAGATATTTATTAGGAAATGGAACACAAACTAATCGGAAGAATCAACGTTTCGTTTACAAGCATTTAAACCCATGAAAAGGACCCGTACGCCTTGACTCGATCCCATTCGCGTTCGTTTTCTCCCTTCCAGAAACCAAAAGGGTCCTCTCATCTTTAACGTTTACTTCGAATCGAGAACTCGGTTTGCATTTTGATTGGGCCTGACCCCGTCTCACCTCTTGAAATTTCCATGACAGAGCATCTCCAAACCGTCTTCATCAATCGATCTCAGATGGTTTGGTAATTTAGATGGATTACTTGCATCCATTGATTGTCCCAGGCCTTTTGCAAGACGACGGAGTATTCGCCGCCTTCTGCGGACCTTTAGTTAAATGAAAACTAGAGCTAGAACGGTTTCCCGTGTGGTCCATCTTAGCAATGCACCAAATATTGTTGATACAAAGTACATTTGATCTGCGAAGAAGACAAGCTAACCCCGAGAGCAAATTGTTTAGACAGTGTAATAAATAAATAAAAAAGCAAAATTGAGCCTTTTCTGCGTGATAAGTAAATGGTCATCGCAAGTCACTATCATGGTCAAGTACGAGTTCACTCTATTATGGCTATCAAACTGTGTTCAGACCAGGATGGAAGAAAAGACTAATTCCGACCTCCACCGAAAGCCATTAAATTACAATATTGACGAAGCCTTTTCCAATTTGGATTCTTCAACGTGATTTCCCCCTGTACATGAGGAACCTAGGGTCCAACCTAAGCGATTCCGAGTAACTTCGAACGATTCCGGTCAAACTTGAATCGTAGGGTTTCGTAAAACACAGTCAAGATGCAACGGAATGAGAGTCTATAAATACGCATGGCTCATGCATTGTAAAGCCATCGCACAAGCTAGCTCTTTCTCCAAACTTGCTACACTTGTTCATACAATTTCCTCTTTTCCCTCTCCCCAACAACTCTCAAAGGCACCAACAGTTCATACTTGTTAATACTTTTGCCTCGTCTCGTTTAACTCGATTTGCAAATGGAAAGAACAGCAAGCGTGCCCCTTCAGCCTCCGACTTATGGAAATTTGATCACCATTTTAAGCATTGATGGTGGTGGGATAAGAGGGCTTATCCCCGGAACCATTCTTAATTTTCTAGAGTCTGAGCTTCAGGTAAGTATGCTTGTTAAGATTTTTGCCATGTCAGTTGTCAATATATTTCACTGATCTAGTTAGCAAATTAACACGCTTCACAATCTTTACCGGTATGTGCATAGTGATGTTATTAACAAGAAAAGTCTTTTCAATTAGCGAACAAAATAAAATTCACTAGATTCATATGCACATGGACCATTTGCATGTAGTCCTTGTCATTCATACATGCATGTAAAAAGTTTTATGCGTGCATGTAATAAGCAAACTTTAAAAGGACAAGACTATTTTATGTATATCTGATGTTATATTATTTGAATATCAAATCACACATTTATCTAATTGGTTAAATTTTTAGAACGGTTGGCAATGATCTTATAAAATCTCATATGGTAGAAGAGTATAATTGGATTCAAATCTTTCTAAAGCTCTATTTGCCTTTCCAATTACATATTTTCATGCTTTAGGCTAAGGTCATACTCTAGCTTACACATGAGGAGTGTTATCATATTTAAACATTAAACTAAGCCTTCATCTAGTAGCGTAAATTTTTAGAACAGTTAACAATAGTCCCACAAAATTTCACTACATGCAACCAATCTTTATATAGCCATTTATCTAACATACCAATTTTTACGTTACTTGTTCATCTAATAAACCAATCAAGAGCTATAAATGTTCTTTGAATTTTACAGAAACTAGATGGCGAAGATGCAAGAATCGCAGACTACTTCGATGTTATTTCTGGAACAAGCACTGGCGGCCTTGTTACTGCCATGCTAACCACTCCTGACGAAAACAACCGCCCTGTATTCGCTGCAAAAGACATCAAAGACTTCTACCTCAAGCACTGCCCTAAAATCTTCCCCCAAGACAGGTAAAGAAAAAACATGAAGGAGTTGCTAATCTTTCTTCATGGTCTAATTATCTCTTAACCGATCGAAATTAATAACTCTTCCTAAAACTATGCAGTTGCCCTTTCAAACCGGTTATGAAGATGATCAAAGTCGTGGCGGGACCCAAATACGATGGAAAATACCTTCACAATATCGTGAGGGAGGAGCTTGGAGACAAAAGATTGCACCAAACATTGACAAACGTTGTGATACCAACGTTCGACATCAAGAGCCTTCAGCCAACTATTTTTTCTAGCTACCAGGTCGTTCATCCGTTCACCATCTTCTTGAAATTTAGGAATATCTCTAGGGTTTTGAGGATATGTAGACAATGAACTCTTACAAGGATTATGAACATCTTTCTTGTCAAATTGTCGCCAGGTGAAGAAAGATCCGAGCATGGATGCCTTGCTCTCGGACATATGCATTTCGACCTCGGCTGCACCAACTTATCTCCCAGCCCATAAGTTTGAAACCAAGGACCCCATGGGCAAAATGAGGGAATTCAACCTCATCGATGGTGGCGTAGCCGCAAATAATCCGGTAATATAATCATACTAGCCTCCTTGTATATGAAATCCTGAAAGATGAATTTCCTCCTATTACATCGTTCTTTGTTCCGCACACAACTTGATTGGATCAGTTTATCATGTCTGTGAATAGTACTTGAATAACTAAGTATATACATGATATCCCAATTGCGTAGACACTGGTTGCGATGGGAGAGGTGACCAAGGCAATCGTTGGGGGGAGTTCAGACTTCTTCCCTATAAAGCCAATGGATTACCGGAGGCTCTTGGTGATCTCCCTCGGGACCGGTACTGGGAAGGTTGAGGGGAAATACACCGCACATGAAGCAGCCAAGTGGGGAGTGCTGGGTTGGTTGACCAGCGGTGGTTCGCCGCTGATCGACGTCTTCACTCAAGCCAGCGCAGACATGGTCGACTTCCACCTCTCCGCCGTGTTTCAGGCCCTACACCTCCACGATAATTATCTCAGGATCCAGGTACATCTAATATTTTCAAATATTCAAGTCAAAGATTCTACGTAATGACACATACAGGGCTGTTTTAATCTGACCTTACCTTTTCATGGCTTGATTTTTCAGGATGATACATTGAGTGGCGTTTTATCGTCGGTGGATGTGGCCACGAAAAAGAACCTGAACAATCTGGTCAAAACTGGTGAGGCGTTGTTGAAGAAGCCGGTCTCTAGGGTTAATTTGGAGACCGGGGTATGCGAGCCCACGCCCAACCAAGAGACCAACGAAGAGGCTTTGATAAGGTATATGCATTAGCAAGCACAAATGTAGGATTTATCACTTTTGTCGATTTTAGGTTGGTTTGACTAATTTAGCTTCGTTTGATATATTTTGCAGGTTTGCTAAACTACTCTCCCGAGAGAGACAGCTTCGCCATGCGAAGTCGCCTCATGGACTTGCCAATTCACCGAAGTGATTATAGCCGAAGAGTAGCGATTCTCTCGCACATATTTGCTGGATTTGTAATTTGAAGATTGGAACTGTTTGGCCTTTGTCTTTTCGTTTTTGATTTCCTTTATGATTATTTTATTCTTGAATAAACCCTTGGAGCCTAGGGCTAAGATAGACTTTTCATTTTTTCAATAAAATCCTTGGGAGGCTAAGCTTAAGGTATGTATTTTGCAGTGCTTGTAATATATTTTCTATGGAATAAAATTATCATTAGCGTCATCACTTCGTACTGTAATTATTTTGTTGCGTTGAGAGTCACATCTTTCATCTTGTCGTAAAGAAAAATGGCAATACACTCATGTCGGGGAAATATGCCCCTCGGATAGCAATGAAACAAAAAGGAAAAACAATTGGATAGTTTGAAACTATAACTTAATTGATTTAGGAAGATACGTGGAAATAATTTTTTATCATAAAAAAAAAGTGATTGTTTGGACATAAAATGATGTGATCATAAAATATGAAAGAAATAATTATTCATGTGAAAAGAAGTGATAGTTTATCATGAAAATGGTAATAGATTATCATGAAAAGTGATGAAAATATCTATTCTTAAAAGATGTGTTAAAAAAAAAATTGTGTTAATTGGTTGTCCGTAAATAGGATTAAATCATACATTGTTTATTACAAATGTTCAAATAATTGTTCCTAACAACAACTCCCTCTTTTACAAAACAGTAATATTACTCCAAAGAAAAGAAAAGATTGTCTACTCTATTTTGAAGAAAAAAATACGGAACTTCAAAAGTCAGAAGCATTGTTAGAAAACTCTATGTTGTAGTAGTAATACGTATAAGGCTGAAGAAATTCATGGAGACGTAAAGAAAAGTTTATTTTTTAGAGCATTGTCTTTAGCTGGGGAAGATCATTCTGGAGAGTTGGCTTTCCCAAAGTGCGAGGGGAAATCTTCCAAACCCCAGAACCCGAGTTTTGAGTTTTCTCCTAAGAGATCGACTTGCCTTTCTCGAGTTCTAGATCGAGAAAAGTCACCCCTGATAACAAGATGAACAAAGAAACTTAATTGGACGAATGTTTACATGTCGAATTGAAGAAGACATCCGCCAAATTGATTAAATGGGATACCAATCTAGCCAAAAACAATCAATAAATCCCACGTTTTAAATAAAAAAGAAGGGTGCATCCCTTGAATTTGATTACTGATTGAAGGAAAACTATTAGGTACTTCATGAGTCCATACATTTATGGATCTTATTAACGAGTGCTTCAATGTAATATACTTAATTAGAAAATGTTCTATTTGCAGAGCATTGATTATGCATATTACAAATGCAATTAGTAACCCTTGAAATTATACTATTCTCTCATTTGTTTAATGAGTAACCGAAAGTGACAAAACCATGCATGAGATATATATCCTCAACCGCGTATCTTGGATCCACCATCAATACTACTACTCTAGATAAGACAAATTCCGCATGTTATGGAATTCCGCATACATTTAAGTGACGCACCAGGATTCGTCTCACGTTGCTATGTCCATGAGCATATTAAGATACTTCATCTACTCAATGGTCATTCATCCACCAAATCTTAAGGACCGTATTATAACAGAAAACTAGCCATAAGAATTGCATACTGCAAATTAATTTCAATCATTTTGAAAAATCTATTATGCTTTCAAGATCATTTCTCGGATAATCCTACTTAAGCACTAGAAAGAAACGCTTTGCAGATTTTCTAGAGGTAGAATACGGCCATATTCTTTTTAACTATTCCACCTTTATACTGAGATGTAACTAGCTGCGGCTCCTATAATCAAAAGTCATCATTACAATATGCCAAAGTAGATGTTTACCGGGAAATGGAAACAAAATAGTGGATAGTAACGCATGGTAACTATATTCTTTTTTTTCTGGAATAGAAATCCGTTTGGTAAAAAAAAATTTATTTCTATTTCTGAAACAAATTTCTACTCCAAAAATAGGTTTGGAATAGAAATTAGAAACAAAAATTTTTTAATTTTCTATTTCTGGAATAGAAATTAGAAATTGTTTATCTCTTTCTTAGTTCTCACCCGAAGAAGTTTTTATCCGTTCGCCGCTCACCACCACCACCACCACCCCCCGCCCACCGCCCCCGGCCGGCCGCCGCCGCCGCCGATCGGTCGCCGATCACCGTCCGCCGCCGCCCGCCGTTCGCTAGTCGCCGACCGCCGACCGCCGTCGCCATCCGTCACCTACCGTCCGCCGTCCGCCGATCGCCGTCCGTCGCCCACCATCCGCCGTCGCCGGTCGTCGCTCCTCCCATTATCGGCGCCACTTAGAAAAGCAAAATTTTTTTGATTATCAAACGAATTTCTATTCCAAGAATAGAAATTTTTTATCGTTATCAAACGCGTTTTTTGGCTCATAAACCCATCCAAAAATAAAAATAGAAAAATCTATTTCTGTTCCAGAAATGATTTCTGGAACAGAAATGTTATCATTCGCACCCTAAATGCCAACGTCTCGTTTCTGGGCATTCAAACGCATGAGAAGGACCCGTATGTCTTGGCTCAATCCGATTCGCGTTCATTTTCTTCCTCCTAGAAAACAAAGTTCTCCTCCTCATCTCTAACGTTCTGAGAATCGAGAACTCGGTTTGCAATTTGATTGGGTCTGACTATGTCTCGTTTCCTGAAATTTCCAATGACAGAGCATCTCAAAACCGTCTTCATCAACTGATCTTAGATGGTTTCCTAATACAGATGGATGAATTGCATTCATTGATTGTCCCAGGAGTTACACATGACGATCGAGTATTCGCCGCCTCTGCGGACCTTCAGTTAAATGAAAACTAGAGTTAGAATGGTCTTCGCATGTGGTTCATCTGAGCAATGCACCAATCATTGCTAATACATTGTGCATTTAATCTTGTAAAGAATGTTAAGGAGTGATTCATATTCCTCATCAATAGGAAGGTTAGAGAGCTTTTATAATTTAAATTCATGTTTTATTGGTAATTTGGATTTGAGCTCATAAATAGTTGTTGAGTATAAATAATAATTTTCTCTTGTAATTGAAGATTATAAATAGAAAAATGTGATGTAGAGGATTGTTAATATCTAAATTTTGGCGATTTGTTTAAGTGTTTATTAATTACATTGGAAAATTATGAATTAATTTCTAATCCCTCAACAAATTTTTTTTATTAAAATTGCATCGCATATAGATATTAGTAGCATTTGCATCACTATTTTTAAAATTTATCAAAAAATTAATTAATTAATTTACAAAAAAATATAAAAAATTCGAATTAAAAAAATCATTATGGGCCCGGGCCAAGGTTGGGCCTGCCCGGCCCCTTTCTTTTCTTCTTTTTCCTCGCACGGGCTCGGCCCATTTTCTTTTTTTTGTTTCTTCCTCGACCCAGCCCGCTCAGCCTTCTCCTTCTTCCCTTCTTCTCCCTCGCGTGGAAACGGGACCTGCAGCAGAGCAAGTCAGCAGAAAAGCAGCAGCAGCGAGTCAGAGCAAGGGGAGTAGAGCAGAAAGAGAGCATGGAAAAAAGCAGCAGGGCAGCGAAAAGAGGGAGCAGCGGGAGAGGTTTTTGGTCCCTGGCTCAGCCGAGAGAACTCGGGGAGAGGAGATAGAAACGGAGGGCACCCGAGAGAGAAAACAAAGAAAAAAGGGGAGAGCAACAAAAGAGAGAACTCGGACAGAGGCAGAGGATTCCAAGAGACAGAGAAAGACAGACCGGGAGACCGAGAGAGGAGCAGGAAGTGAGAGAAAGGAGAGAGGGCGGAAGGAGAGAAGCGAGAGGCCGTCGGCAGCCACGCCTGACCCGCGGCCAACGACCCGCTGCCGTGCCTCCGCTCCGGCGCCTGAATCAGGACAGTAGAGAGGAAAACGGAGAGGAGCAGAAACGAGAAAAAAACGAGAGAGATCTGAGGGAGAGAGGGACGGCCGACTGAGAAAGCGAACTAGAGGGAGACAAAGCTCGAGAGGGTGGGTTGTCAGTCGCCGCAGGTCCGTCCGCCGCAACCCTTCCCCCCGAACCAAGTAGGTCTTCCCCGAACACGGTTGTTCTGTCTTTTCTGCAAGACATCGGACCGGAGCTCATGGCCGACCAGTTCGTGTGAGCTTCAGCCCTGGCGGCCCTCTATTTAACCTATTGTGTGTTATAATATGCAAGTTATGAAGTTGGGTCTGTGTTCGAGTCCCTGTCATGTCTGAAATCCCTCATTTTGGTAGTGCCCGTTAACTGTTCGACGAAATGCCTCAATGAAGAAACCGGATTCAATCTCCCACTGGAGCTCAGCTTTCGGTTTTTCGGCGTCGCCAGGGGTTATACCGTTGTCGCGCACCGCCTTAGACGTTTTCTTGGCTTTTCCTGGGCTGGGTGCGTCGGTCTAGGCGCTTGGACCTCGCCAGCGCCTATCCGGCGACTTTCGGAACGCCAGCCAACTAGTGGCCGGCGGCGCTCAGCTTCGGTCGGACGGAACGGTCGCCGCCAGACGATGGCCTAGCGACACCCCCAAAATCCAGTGCAGGCTCGTCACGCGTGGAGGCGGGCTTCGACGAACAGAGCTGCAGAGGAGCTTCCGTCGAGCACGCAGCGTGGAGACAGGAGGAAGAAGATTAGGCGGGAAAAAGAAGAGCAGGAAAAAAAAGAGAATAAAAAATGGAAAAACACAAAAAGGCCGAAAATGAAAATAAGGCAGGGGCTGGGCTGAGAGCGGGCTGAAAATAGAAATTGAAAAATGGGCCCTCAGGTGGGCTAGGATTAAAAATAAAAAGATGGGCCTTTTTTAAGAAATTTTCGGGGCCCTTGTTTATTTCTTGGTGGGCTTAAGGCCGGCCCAGTCCTTCTTAGTCCGACCCGGACCGACAGGGTCCGAGTCGGTTTAGTAGGGTCGGGTCTTTTGACCAGGTTCGAATTATTTATTTTTAAATATAAAAAAATTCATAAAATATTTAAAAAATTAAAAAATATTAAAAATTCGAAATTTCAGAAAATTCATGGAAAATTCAGAAACCTGAAAATTTATAAAAACTCTCGGAAAAAAAAATTATTTTTTATTTTTTTAAAAAATCGAAAATATTAAAATATTAGAAATTCCAAAAAAGAGAATTTTCAAAAATCCCAAAAAAATTTTAAATTTGTTTTAGAGTTCCCTAAGAAGCTTTAAAATATTTCTTGAACAATTTTCTCTTAAAAAGTGGGGAAAATCATCGATCTAAGATTGTAAAATTGAGCAAGAAGCTCTCGGTTGCACCTTGCCCTTGATTGCACCCTTATGATGGGATGATTATGGTTCCCCTTAGTCTAATTAGGATCGTCATTTTTTATCCCTTAATGATGCTAGGCGTTTATTCTCTCTTGCAATTTATTTACTACTTCCTCATGTCATTGATTGTTATTTTGATGATTGCACACATGCATGATCATCTCACATGTTAGTAGATAATTTGAAAATCAATCCAAACTGCCTGACAAATTTTTTTTTTTGAAATGAACAAGGTTAGGTACCGAAATGGCACTAATTAATTAATTAGTGTATTTTCATGCCTCATTTGGTTTCTAGTCGGCCCCAAAAGGCTAGTGGCAACTCCTCATTAGAAGATTTTCATGAACACCCAATGTTACGCGGGATGTGGGCTTGAGAGAACCTACGTCTAATGATATCATGGATCCACCTTTGAACAATACCTCTAAACCTATTTCTATATATTTAGATATTTTTTTTCCCATGGGACGGAAAAAAATAGGTCGCAACAAGGATAATGTGGAAACTAACTCACAATAACACTCTTGTCATTACAAGCAAGTGACACTTGATACGCTCATGCAAACAAACGTGTTGCTTCATTTCTTTCTTTATTCAACACAACACTTATTACACACACTACTCTCTCACGGCATCAATTGCACACTCACTAGACACCACACACTCTTACACGCTGCACTCTTTCTTCTCTTCTATACGCACTAAAGTCAAGAAGGTGGGCTGCCTATTCTCATTTACAGGGAGTTCCCCACTAAGCAAATAAAAAAATAGTGCACTACAAGAGTCCAACGTGGCCTATTCTACAATTACAAGCTTCAAGTACTTCCACTTTATTTTCATCTACTCATCTTACCTAACACTAAAGGAGTCTTTGAACACCACAACCAAAAACTACCTATTGTAGAGGTTAGTCCTAGAAAAATTTAGAAAAATGGAGAGAGACAATGCTCTTTAACATGCAATGGGCTAATTACAGTGAAATTCTCTATTGCATGTTATCTAAATTTAACTGTGAGTGAGGATAAATCTTGTATCTGTATTTCTCTTTTTTATTTATACTTTCTATTTCTCTGTATTTGAGCGTCTAATCCTAATAAAGAAAACAAGCTAACCTCATGAGCAAATTGTTTAGCAAGTATAAACAAATTAACCTAAATTGAGCTTAATAGACTTGTCAAATGAGTGAATCAGGTCAGGTTTGGGTTGGGTCAAAAATGATTTGACCTAAATTGATCCATTTAACTTGTTTATAACCCATTTATTGTAGTGCAAAATTTTTGACCCATATTTGACTTGACTCATTCCCAACCCATACAACTAAACTTGAGAAAGCTTATTTCTTATGATTTTTTTTAAAAAAAATGGTATTGTTAAAACACTTTTTGCAATACAAATTTAGTAGCTAATTTTTATAATTTTTTTAAAATCCTTCATTTTTTCTTAAATATTTTCTAAGATGTATTTTTCAGGAAAATTACAATATTTTTTTTGTTTTTTCCTAAAATTTGAAAAGAAATTAGAAAATATGTTTTGTGTTTGGTATGAAAAATATGATTAAATTTTCCTTGTTCACTCCTTTTAATATTTTAATATTTTATTTTTAAAATCGAATTTATAATTATTTTTATATTTTTAAAAATAGATTTTTAATTATTTTTAATTTTTCTTTTTAAAAAATAATAATTGTTAAATATTTCCTTTTTCTTTTTCTTCTTCTCCGATCGACAACCGGCCATGACGGCGGCCGATGACTACCCACAAGCAAGCTCGACCTCACCCGATGTTGACGAGTTTGAGTCTTGCCAGATCGGCGAGGCCTGAGCCTTGGCCTCGCCGGATTTGACAAGCTCAAGTCTCGCTAGATCGGCAAGGCTTGAGCCTTGCCAGTCATCCAGCCTATCCAAATTCAGCGAGCTCAAGCTCGCGCGTCTTGAGCTCGCTGGACGCCGGACGTAGGTGAGCTTGAGTCTTGCTAGTCATTGGCGACCTCAAGCTCACCCAAGGCCGGCAAGCTCAAGCCTTGCTTGGTTGGTCGCTGGCCATCGCCGTGCCAGCCACTGACTATGGAAGGAGGAAGAAGAAAGACAAAACAAAAAAAATGGAAAGAAAAAAGAAAAAGGAAATATAAAAAATAATTATAATTTCGATTTTTATAAGAATTATTTGTATAAAGTTAAAGAGGGAAAGAGATAGTGTATGGCTTAGGTTGGAAATGGGTTTTAATTCCCACCTATTTAAAACCCATCTAATTTAAGTTTGCAATTTTTAAACCCATTTAACTAGTCTTTTCAAAATGTAAGTGATCCAAATATAACCCATTTATGATTTAAATGGGTCATATATAGTTTTAAGACCAATTTTAATACCTGTAGCCCTTAGTATGGGATACGTAACTAGTCCATCGCAAGTCACTATCACGGCCAAGTATAAGTTTCACTCTATTATGGCTCTCAAGCTGTGTTCAAACCTACAAGTCTCTTGAAAGTCTCACCAAACTTCGCCGCAAGCATTGGTGACTGCAGACTGGAAGAAAGACCTGTAGCCCTTAGTATGGGATACGTAACTGGTCCATCGCAAGTCACTATCGCGGCCAAGTATAAGTTTCACTCTATTATGGCTCTCAAGCTGTGTTCAAACCTACAAGTCTCTTGAAAGTCTCACCAAAACTTCGCCGCAAGCATTGATGACTGCAGACTGGAAGAAAGACCTAATTCCGATCCTCATTGAAAGCCACTACATTACCATATCGACGAAGCCTTTTTTAATCTAAACTTTTCAACATGGTCCCCATGCATGAAGAGCT
Source organism: Corymbia calophylla (assembly GCA_014182845.1). NCBI lineage: Eukaryota > Viridiplantae > Streptophyta > Magnoliopsida > Myrtales > Myrtaceae > Corymbia > Corymbia calophylla. The sequence continues at coordinate 10,484,795 of CM024698.1, read as the reverse complement.
ACGGTTCAACTTAAACAATTCCAAGCAACTTCGCACGATTCCGGTCAAATTTGAGTCGTAGCATTTCATGAAACACAGTGAAAATGGGACTTGATGAGAGACTATAAACACGCACGGCTCATGCATTGTAAAGCCACCCCGCAGACCAGCTATTTCTCCAAACTTGACACACTTGTTCAAAAGATTTCCTCTTTTTCCTCTCTCTAACAACTCCCAAAGGCACCAAGAGTACATACTTGCTAGTACTTCCTTTCGTTTAACTCGATTTGCAAATGAAAAGAGTAAAGAGTTTACCCCTTCAGCCTCCGACTTATGGAAATCTTATCACTATTCTAAGCATTGATGGTGGTGGGATAAGAGGGCTTATCCCCGGAACAATTCTTAATTTTCTAGAGTCTGAGCTTCAGGTGAGTACGCTTGTTGTGGCTTTTGTCATATACGTTGTCGGTATATTTCACCAATTTTGTTAGCAAATTCGCATGCTTCACAATCTTGAGAGATTTTTGCATAGCAAGAAATTTTTTATCAATTATAGTGAACAAAAATATGCATAGGGTTTATTATGCATTTAGATGATTTGCATGTAGTTCTCGTGATGCAAGCATGCATGTAAGAGGTTTTATGCATGCATGTTCTAAGCAAACTTTAAAAAGGACAAGACTGTTTTATGTATTTATAAAATACATTTACCCAATCTTTATGTAACCCATATCTGATACTTTGATCTCGAGCTAAAAATGTTTTTACAAATTTTGTAGAAACTAGATGGCAAAGACGCAAGAATCGTAGACTACTTCGACGTTATTTCTGGGACAAGCACTGGCGGCCTTGTTACTGCCATGCTAACCACTCCCGATGAAAACAACCGCCCTGTATTCGCCGCGAAAGACATCAAAGACTTCTACCTCAATCACTGCCCTGGAATCTTCCCCCAAGACAGGTAAAGAAAAAGCATAAAGGAGTTGCTAATCTTTCTTCATGGTTTAATTGTCTCTTAACTGATCGAAATTAATAATTCCTAAAACTATGCAGTTGCCCTTTCAAACCGGCTACGAAGACGATCAAAGCCCTGGCAGGACCCAAATACGATGGAAAATACCTTCACAATGTCGTGAGGGAGGAGCTTGGAGACAAAAGATTGCATCAAACATTGACAAACGTCGTGATACCGACATTTGACATAAAGAGCCTTCAGCCAACTATTTTTTCTAGCTACCAGGTCATTCATCTCTTCATCATCTTCTTGAAATTTCTTTAGGATTTTGAGGATATACACAGTCCATGAACTCATACAAGGATAACCAACATTATTGTCGTCAAATTTTCGCCAGGTGAAGAAAGATCCAAGCATGGATGCCTTGCTTTCGGACATATGCATTTCGACCTCGGCCGCACCAACTTATCTCCCGGCCCATAAGTTTGAAACCAAGGACCCCACTGGCAAAGTGAGAGAGTTCCACCTCATCGATGGGGGCGTAGCCGCAAATAATCCAGTAATATGATCATCTTGGCCTCCTTATATATGAAATCTCAATAGTTGCTCGACACATAACTTGATTGGTTCAGTCTATTATCTCTGCAACAAAATGACTTGAATACCGAAAGTTTGTTTTTAAATAAGGTGTGAGTAACTAATTATCTGTAATATTCCCATTGTTTAGACATTGGTTGCGATGGGAGAGGTGACCAAGGCAATCATGGGAGGGAGTTCAGACTTCTTCGCTATAAAGCCAATGGATTACCGGAGGTTCTTGGTGATCTCCCTCGGGACCGGTACTAGCAAGGTTGAGGGGAAATACACAGCACATGAAGCGGCCAAGTGGGGAATGCTGGGTTGGTTGACCAGCGGTGGCTCGCCACTGATCGACGTCTTCAGTCAAGCCAGCGCCGACATGGTCGACTTCCACCTCTCCGCCGTGTTTCAAGCTCTAAACCTCCACGACAATTATCTTAGAATCCAGGTATATCTAGTATCTAGAGATATTCCCATGAAAGATTCCCCAGACAAGACGAAAATTATTGATTTGTTACATCTTTATGTTTTGATTTTTCAGGATGATACATTGAGTGGTGTTTTATCATCCGTGGATGTGGCCACGAGAAAGAACCTGAACGACCTGGTCAAAACTGGTGAGGCATTGTTGAAGAAGCCGGTCTCTAGGGTTAACTTGGAAACTGGCGCGTTCGACCCCACGTCCAACCAAGAGACCAACGAAGAGGCTTTGAGAAGGTATATGCATTAGAAATCACGAATAATCAATTTTGGGATAAGAAAGACTCTGATGACTTAACTATTATCATTATTTTTTGGCATTTTTATGTTCGTTTGACTAATTTAGATTCCCCTTTGATATATATTGCAGATTTGCTAGATTACTCTCCCAAGAGAGAGACCTTCGCCTTGCAAGGTCGCCTCATGGACATGCCAATACACCGAAGTGATTATAATTGAGGGCTAGCCATCTTCTTGCATAATTTTGCTGGATTTGTAATTTCAAGATGGGGGCAAAGTAGTTGTCCTTTTTGGACCTCTTGAGCAAGTTCTTAAAAGGTTCAAAGGGGAAGAAATAAGAGCGGGCCACTCACCCTAATTCCTGGAGAGTCCTTCGTATTCCCTGGCCTTAGGGAAGATAAATGTCTATGGTCAACTGGGAGTGTTAGGGATGGGCTCATTGATGTCAAAAAATAATCTGAGGATCTTTGTAACTTGCCAAAAGCATGTTTGCTGGATAGGCGGAGGTAGTCCCAACAGGTGAAAAACCATCCTAGATAGGTAATAGGGATGAAGAGTTGACATGTAACCTTGACCTTCTCAATGAAGAGCATTTATTTTCTCCTTATGATTCTTTTATTCTTGAATAAATCCTTTGGGCCTAGTGCTAAGATAGACTTTTCAATTCTTGAATGATCCCTTTGTAGGCTAAGACTTAAGATAGATTTTCTGCAATTTCTTCCTCTACTATTCATCAATCGTCGGACACGAATGGTAGTAAGCTGATTTCTATGGAATAAACTCATTACCATCACGGCTTCGTATTATAGTTATATTGTTAGAAGTGCTATCTCTATCTCTATGTCCATTCCTCGTGACCCACTTAGTAACTTCTCCAAAACAAGAGATATTCCCCATTGCAAGCGGGCCAGTGGTTGGTGGCTTTAATAAAAGCACCTTGGCACGTTCATTGCACTTAATAATCAACAACATTTGATTGCCTTTTACTATTCAACGTCCAACCATCTTTGAATTTCCTTAGAAATACACTCAGAGAGTTTTCCCCATCAAGCCTCCACATGGGATCACCATGTGCAAGAATGCACAGTCAAGGCCCTGAGGAACTCAGTAGACTGGTGGATATGGCAAATATAGGATAATGAATAATTTACAAAAAAAACCCTTTAATGAGCCGTTTCTTGAAGATCGATCCCAAACTTTATCAAAGTAATAGGATTTGACCTGTCACTTTAATCTCCTACGGCTGCTTTTCCTGGCATCTGATTTCTCTTTCTGCCTAACATTATATAAGGGAAGAAGAAACCAGAAATAGAATTGTAAAATGTGCGATTCAATTTTGTTTATAATAAACTATAAAAAAAAAAATGCAGGACGGGATGAGATGAGCTTTACCGGTCAAAAACGGCAGTGCAGGGACTGGGTTTTGAGGTAGGGTTGCGTGTGCTTCATTGCACTCACATGGGAATGATAGGACGATGTGTATACAGGGCATTTCTTCATTTAAATCCCAGATGCTGTTTTTTTTTTTTTTTTTTGGTACGTGATAGAAAAGTAGTATTGATAGGAAGATTTTACATCACTTTATTAGGCCGAGAAGGAAGGTTTAGTTTCTGTGTCCGTTCTACTCGCCCTTTTCGGTCCAAAAAAGACAGATTCGAAGGTTTTTCCCAAGTTAGAGAACTTTCCCTACTGTATTTCTTGTCGGTCCTAACTAATTTTATGTGTAACATGAAACACTGATATTTTCGGTGATTTTTGAAAAGAAAGCAATGAAGTTTCATATAAGATATCAAAAACTAATTTCTGAAAAATTTAAGAGCAGAAAAAAGAAAGAAGATATTTATATGTTATAGGACATGATTTTATACAAAAAATTTATAGGAGCGTTGGTGATGTTATTAAATTAAAGGAAAATTAATTGTTTGAAGAGATAATTGTCCTTTTGGCAACTTTTTATTCCCGAAAAAGACTCACATAAGAAATAATCATCTTCATCTTCATATTAAAAGCTTTGCCTTGGATTTTATCTCCTTTTTTTTTTTTTTTTGTGGCTAGGATTGGATTTATCTTTTTAAGGAAAGGACAGAAAGATCCCGACAACTCAGGCAAAAATTTAGAATGGCGAGCAGAGACAGCATGGCATGAGCTAAAAGTTAAATAGATAAGCTACTTGGACACTTTCAGACGCGTGACGTTTGGATGCAAAAGTTATTTAAAGGACACATACATTAGAAAGGATGAAAAGACAAATTGTACAATGGTCCTTTTTTTCTCCCGCTGAAGCTAGATCCGACGAAAGCTACCCTTACCCGATGCAGACGAGAGCCACCTGAGCCTTGCCCTCCAACAACCAAATCCGGCGAGGGCCACCTTGCCTAACGTCGGTGAGGGCCACCCTCGCCTCATCCAGCCTAGGCGAGGGTTGCCTTCGTCGAATCTAGTGAGGGCGACCTTCACTTGAGTCGGGCGAGGGTCGCCCTCGCCAGGGCAGGCTAGGGCAGCCCTTGCCCAACTCTGAATGCTGACAAGGGTGACCATCGCTAGATTTCGACACTGGCAAGGATGGCTATCGCTAGCTTCCCTCTGTTAAAAGAAGAAAAAAAAAGTGGAAAATAATGAAAATGCCATTTAGCCAAAAATTATGCAGTAAATTTATCATAAATGGTATAATTTGGAATTTTTGATGGCACAAAAAAAATTCAAAATAAAATTATCACAAATGGTATAATTTGGCTTTTTGGTAGTGAATAAAAAGTTCAAGGTAAAATTATCACAAGTGGTATATGTTGACACCTAAATTTTGCCGTTTTATTTAAGACTTAGTAGCATTAAAAATTAAAAATTAGTCCCCTTTTTTTTTAAAAAAAAATTTTAAATTAAAAAAATAAATAAAAAATTAGAATTTTTCTATAAAAAAAGAAAAAGAAAAACATTGTGGGTCCGGGCCAGGGCTGGGCCTGCCCGGCCCCTTCCTTTTCTTCTTTTCCCTCCGGCACGGGCTTGGCCCATTCTTCTTCTTTCCTTTTTTCTTCCTCGGCCCGGCTCGGTCAGCCTTTTTCTTTTGTCTTTCTTCCTCCACGCGAGTAACAGCAGCAGAGGCAGAGAAAAAGATGATGAAGCGTGTTGCTGCAGGAAGTCTAACAGAGAAGACAAGGCAGAGCAGGAAGAGAGCAGAAGAGCAGAGCAGGGAGAAGGGGACGCAAACGGAGGGATCCGAGAGAGAGAACTCGGAGACCGGAGTGAGAGAGAGTTCCAAGGGGAGAACTCGCACAGAGGAAAAAACGGAGGGATCCGAGAGAGAGAAAGGGAGCTGCTCGGCCGAGTCTCGCCGCCGCGTGCGACGCTGGTTGCCTGGCCCGGCGCCGTTGCCGTTCAGCCACCAACGACGCCACCTGCTGGCGTTGTTTCTGCTGCTGCCGGCATCGTTTCCGTGGGACGGACAGAAAAACCGAGACTGAAGAAAGACCAAGAGAGAGGGAGGAAGCGAACCAGAGGGAGACAAAGCTCGTTGTCAGTCGCCGCAGGTCCGTCCGCCAGCCACCGTCCTCCGCAGGCCTTCCCCCGAACCAAGTAGGTTTTCCCCGAGCACGGGTGTTCTGTCTCCTCTGCAAGGCGTCGGACCGGAGCTCACGACCGACCAGTTCGCGTGAGCTCCGGCCCTGCCGGCCCTCCATTTAATCTATCGTGTGTTATAGTATTCTAGTTAGGAAATTAGGTCCGTGTTCGAGTCCCGGTCGTGTCTGAAATCCCTCGTTTTGGTAGTGCCCGTTAACTGTTCGACGAAATGCCTCAATGAAGAAACCGAAGCTTTCGGTTTTTCTGCGTTGCCAGAGGTTATACCGTTGTCGCACACCGCCTTAGATGTGTTCTTGGCTTTTCGGTGGGTTGTCCCGGGCTGGGTGCGTCGGTCTGGGCGCTTGGATCTCGCCGGCGTCAATCCGGCGACTTTCGGAATGCCGGCCAGCTAGTGGCCGGCGGCGCTCGGCGTCGGTCGGACGGAACGGCCGACGCCAGACGACGGCCCGGCGACACCCCCAAAAGCCGGTGCAGGCCCGTCGTGCGTGGGGGCGGGCTCTGGCGAAGCTTCGGCGAAGAAGCTGCAGGGGCATCGGGGCAGCATAAAGACAAGAAGAAGACGACTATCGGGAGGGAGAAGACCAGGAATAAAAAAAAATATTAAAAGAAAGAAAAAAAGAAACACAAAAGGGCCGAAAATAGAAAATAAGGAATGGGCTTTTCTTCGGGCTGGGTTGGTCGTGGGCTGAGGATGACTGGGCTGGAGGAATAAATGGGAAATGGGCTTTCAGCTGGGCTAGGACTAAAAATTGAAGATGGGCTTTTTTATAGGAATTTTCGGGGCCTTTAGTTATTTCTTGGTGGGTTTGAGGCCGGCCCAGTCCTTCAGCCCAACCCGAACCGACAGGATCTGGATCGGATGAGCGGGGCCGGGTTGCCTGCCCTGGTCCGAATTTCTTTTATGTTTTTTATTAAAAAAATAACAAATAACAAAAAAACCAAAAATTCAGAAAATATTAATAAAAAAGTATTTAAAATATTTAAAAATCATAACAAAATTCAAAATTTCAGAAAATTCACGGAAAATTCAAAAACCTGAAAATTTATAAAAATTTTGAAATTTTTTTTTAGAAAAAAAGTCTAAAATATTAAAATATTAGAAATTCCAAAAAAAAAAAGAAAATTTTCAAAATTCTAAATATTCTAAGTTTGTTTTAGAGTTCCCTAAAATTTTTTAAATAATTTTTGGACAATTTTCTCTTAAAAGGTGTGGGAAAATCGTCAATCTAAGATTGTGCTTAAAATTGAACAATCCCTTACGGTTTCACCTTAAAGTTTTAATTATCCTCGGATGCTATTGCCTTTGATTGCAAGCTACTCGCTTGCGATGTGATGATTATGGTTCTCCTTAGTCTAATTAGGACCGTCATTTATTCATCTCTTAATGATGCTAGGCGTTTATTCTCTCTTGCAATTTATTTACTGCTTCCCTCACGTTGCGGATTGTTATTATGATGGTTACGCACCCGCATGATCACCTCACATATTAGTAGATAATTCTAAAATCAATCCAAACTGCCTGACAAAATTTTTTTTCAAATTAACAAGATTAAGTATCGAAATGGCACTAATTGGTTAATTAGTGTAATCAAGTCCCCGATCTTAAATTCTCTGGTTATGTAAAAAGTGAGAAACACTCCCATGTCTTGCTTGGTTTCTAGCCGACCCCAATAGGCTAGTGGTGACTTCTCATTAAAGACTTTTATGAACACTCAATGTTACGCGGGGTATGGGCTTGGGAAAGCCCACATCTAATTAAGGGTTCTTGACTCATCTTCTAGATAATATCCCTAAACCTATATATGTATAGATTTTTCTTTCCCCCATGGGACCGAAAAAAATAGGTCGCGACAATATAGTTTAGGGTTTTTTGTGGTATTTGCCCAAAATAGAAAGAAGCAAATCTAGCAAAGCAAAGAGTCACCCATATCATGAAATGCAATTATGGGGCAAGCCTTATAAATTCTAGGGAAATTGACACAAATGGTTCATAAATTTTGCTTAAATGTGCAATGTGATCTTTGAATTTTTCATTTGTTCAATGTGGTCCATAGACTTTTGAGACATATTCAATGTAATCTCGAACTGTATGAAAATGTTCAATCTATTATTTCAAGATCAAGGATAACAATGAATATTTTTATATAATTTATGGACTAAATTAAACATATATCAAAAGTTCAAGGATTATACTGAATAAATTAAAAATTTATTGACCAATTGCACATTGGGTTAAAGTTCACTAACTACATTAAATAAAGAAAAAGTTCATGCATCACATTACATATTTAGTCGAAATTCAGGAATTATTTATGCCATTTTTCCTAAATCCTACATGTTTATTGTGAAAATAAAGCTTATTGTGAGGAAATTGATGGTCTATAAGTCTTTGGTGATACAAAAAAAAATTTCAGCGTAAAACTGTCACAAGTGGCATAGTTTAAGGTTTTTGGTGGTACAAAAAAAGTTCAGGGTAAAATTATCACAAATGACATAGGTTAAGGTTTTTAATGGTATTTACCCTTCTTTTTTCTTCTTTTTTGGCCAGAAGGAGTTTCAATATGTCTTATGTATATTGACCCTCCCTCCAAGTATTGATTTATGCTTTTAGGAATGATGCTTTCAAATTCAAGTGAGTTATCTCTCTCGACCCACTTTCTGATACAAAATTTCATTAATAGCTCCTCTGCATGCGGCGTATAACATTGACCATATTGATATTTCGTAGAAAGTGAGTGGACCTTCTATAAGATAACTCAAAAAAAAGAAAATCGAAATTGGATATTGATTAGATTATATCATACCCATTCCAAATACTTGAGCTGCCCACCAATGTGTGCATTGATCTTTTTTGGTCTTCAAGTTTGTCATAATCCGTAACGCTCTAAATGTTGTTGATTGAATTGCAGAAGTTAGCAATATAAGGGTACATATAGTCCTATTGTGGCCTAAATTCTGCATTGTACTGTACGTATATGAGAAATTAGGGTTTTCATGCTCCCAAAATTACCCCTGTGCCCTTCAGTTTATTATTCAAACCTACATGTCTTTCCTTGTGGCATTGAAAGTCTCGCCAACAATTCTTCACTGAAAGACCTGTCGTCATCAGCTAGCCATTATGGTTCGGCCCCTTTATAATTTTGACTTTTCAATCAGTTTCTTGGATTGAAGAATCTCCGGTCAACTTAAAGCAACCGAGCAGTACGTGGGATTCCGGTCAAATTTTGAATGAAAAGGCAGCCTATCAATACTCGCATCTTATCCAAGACTAAGGCCAAAGAGCTCTCAATAAACACTTTTGAAGTTCGATTTTTTCCTCAAGCCTCTTTCTCTCGCTCTCTGAGTCTCAAAGATAAGCTTTTATTTTGTTCGAAAAATTAAGTCCATTAATCCATTGCTTAGCCCAAAAAGAAAAACAGAATCCACCGTCTCTATGGAAAGGTCGACGAGTTTGCCCCTCCAGCCTCCAACTTATGAAAACCTCGTTACCATTCTCAGTATCGACGGTGGAGGGATAAGAGGGCTTATCCCGGGAACAATTCTTGCATTCTTAAAGTCTTGAGCTTCAGGTTGTTAGAAATCAGTTTTCTATCTTTTTAATGCATGAAGTACAAGGTTTTATCCATGCATGCCCCTTGCAACTTTTGATGGCATGACCAAAAACATATTTTGTGGACTATTCCAGAAACTAGATGGTGAAGATGCAAGACTCGCGGATTATTTCGATGTTATTGCTGGAACAAGCACAGGTAGTCTTGTCACTGCCATGTTAACTAGCCCCGATGGAAACAACCATCCCTTATTCTCCGCAAAAGATATTAAGGATTTCTACCTCAATAATTGCCCTAAGATCTTCCCTCAAGATAGGTTAGCCAAGCTAACTCAGCATTTCTCAAGGGCATATTGGTGCACTATTGTTTCTCAAATGGCTGTTTCTCAAGCTAACTACAGTTGCCCGTTTGCTTCTGCTACGAACATGATCAAGGCAGTGACTGGTCCAAAATATTATGGAAAATACCTTCACAAGCTTGTCAAAGAGAAACTCGCTAACACAAGATTGAACCAAACAGTGACAAATGTTGTGATCCCAACGTTCGACATCAAGTGTCTTCAGCCGACCATCTTTTCTTGCTATGAGGTTCCTCCTTTTCTGAGTCCTTGGAATAATTCCTTCTTTATTTTGATATTACCTGAATAATGATATACAGAAAAATTGCTGATCATATTGCTTTTGTGGGGTAATTGATCGTGACCAGGTGAAGAAAAAGCCAAGCATTAATGCCTTGCTCTCAGACATTTGCATCTCAACCTCTGCAGCACCAACTTATCTCCCAGCTCATTATTTTGAAACCCAGGAGTCCACAGGAAAAGTGAGAGAATTCAACCTCATAGATGGCGGTGTGGCTGCAAAAAATCCGGTATGGCAAAAATCTATTTTCTAACAGACTTGACCTGACAAAACGTAATTCTATCATTTCTAACTCTACATCGTTCATCCTACAGACATTGGTCACAATGGGTGAAGTGACGAAGGAGATCATTGGAGGAAGCTCAGATTTCTTCCCTATAAAGCCAATGGACTATAGAAGGTTCCTTGTGATATCGCTCGGGACTGTTTCAGCAAAAGTTGAGGGGAAGTATAATGCAAGTGAAGCGACCAAATGGGAAGTGCTGGGCTGGTTAAGCAGCAACCGCAGAAACCCATTGATTGATGCGTTTATGCAAGCAAGCGCAGATATGGTCGACTTCCACCTCTCTGCAGTCTTCCAAGCCTTACATCTTGAGGCCAACTATCTCAGGATTCAGGTATAGATAATATCATTTTCAATTGTCTGATCTGTTGCCATCTTATGTCATTTCAAAACATTAGCCTTGAAGTGATCATTAAATAATTTTCTAGCTAGCTTAAGTCGGCATGCTAACTTTAGCCTGTAAATGGAATTTTGCAGGATGACACGTTAGGCGGTGCAGTTGCTTCAGTGGATATCACAACAACAAAAATTTTTTTGAACGACTTAGTCAAAACTGGTGAAGCGTTTTTAGAAGCCAGTTTCAAGGGTGAACTTAGAGACCGGCAGATACGAAGCCAGTGATCCAGAGACTAATGAAGAGGCTCTTAAAAGGTATTGAACTGTAAGTTCTGATGAAGTTAAGAAGTTTTGAGGGTCAAGTGCATAGTTCGGGTTACCAAGTGCAATTGCTTGTTTTCTCTCAGGTTTTCGAAACGACTCTCAAATGAGAGACAACTTCGTCTTGCAAGGTCGCCTCATGAACATCATTCCACAAATTGGAAACAATCGTAGTCATCAAATGCTAAAATTTGTACAAACAAGATACTGCAATTGTGAAGATTGCTTATTAGGGAACAAGTCATTCATTCTTAGATTATTTTCATTCTTTCGATTCTTCCTGAATAAATTCCAAGTGCCAAATTGCTGCATTTGATGTGACCTTTAATCCAATCCTTCCTGATCATTGTTTTGTATGTATCATGTTGCTAGTATGAGCTTGCTAAACACAATCAAGTTATGAATAACATTCTCATTTACCTTATCCTGTGGCCGGCAATGTTGCGAAAAAGAAAGGGTTGAGCAATGATAAACAAAACTAAGAAATAAATCAAACACTGTCGGTGGATGTAACCTGCTCCATGAAGAAGGTGACATTGGATTCCACTATATATTAAGCAATGTAATAAAGATTACAACCATACTCAAATCAAACTCTTACTATTTCTCAACACGGAATTACATTCAATAACTCACGTAGTAATATTAAATGGCATAAAATATTTCCTTATGGAAAAGAAAGTAGACAGTTGGAGATTTGGTTTATTTGTGACAAACAATAAATTTAGTCTGTTAACAAACAAAACAGAAACCAAGCTTAAATTGTTGAAAGTAAAAAAGCCTCAAATTCAAAACCTAAAAAGTATTAGATAAAAACTAAAAAGTAAGCGCAATGTATTCATGACTAGCTGTAGATATAATTTTGTTGCTTGATAATATTGTAACATGATTTAAACCAAGCTGACCATGGTGATCATCGGTTTGTCTGTAGACAATTACGAGTTCAAGATAAACATGTCAAAAGTTATCATATTTTTGGTATTAATAATAGGTTTTTTAAGTTAAGACAATTGCGAATTCATTTTAACATAGAATTAGAGTCAGAGAATGATGGTTTCATATTATGGCCCATACCATGGGCCAGGCCAATAATTCATCTATTATCAGTAAATTCCGTTAAGTTACCCATCTGAAATCCACTTGAATGTTCAAGATCGAAAACCTTTGCCAATTTTTTATTTTTTATATTTTATGTTTTGCTCTGAATCCTTATAATTTGCATTGTGGAACTCTTTCATTTGTCGGGAGCGACTAGATGATCGAGATCGAAAATTCCTGTCAAAGATTATTTTCAAATTGTCTAATGAGTTCTCTTGGCATTACGTCCGGCAAAGTCCAGCCAACGTGGCCTTCGGCAACGCTTGAGGATGACATGGACAGTACAATCGATGTATCTAACTTATCCCCAATACAAGAGATCCGTTAAAAAATGTTTATTCATGTATTATTAATTTAAAAAATGTTTATTCATGTATTATTCACACCCATTGCCGGCCGTGCCCCACAAAAAAAAAAAAAAAAAAAAAAAATTGCATAAAATATGCAAATTATAAAATTTTCCTGTTGATTCACGTCAAAAATGTCTTACACTATCTTAAGGTTGATGGCTAATTGAAATTGTATGATCGAATCGTGAGAACCATAAGATACTACAAACTATTAAAAGCATGCTAAAAACATTATTCCTCTCATTGTAAGTCATATATAAATTAAGGAAAACCCTTATATGTACTACAAATAAGTCTACGATTAGAAAACTTCACTGCAACAAGCTTGACTATGTCATAGTTCTGTAGCCCATTTCCACATCAATCAAGCAACCAGATCTAGGATTTCAAATCGTGACAAATCTCAATTTTCTTTATCATATGTCTTATTTGGAGTTGTGGGCTACAGGTGTCTAGGTTGAGCTTTACTAACTCCGGCCCAGAGTTAATTTTTTACGGGCTATTCTTATGAGTTTAGGTCCTAGAATAAAGTCTAACGATCTTATCAATTTTTTCACAATTTTACCCATCTTACGATTTTCACCGATAACATTACTCTGAGAAAAGAAAAAGATCGACTACTGTGTTTTGATGAAACAAGGGCAGACCTTAAAAATTGCAGAAAGCATTGTGAGAAAATTCTATGTTGTTGAAGCAATACTTATCAGGTTGAAGTAATTCATGGAGACATGAAGAAAGTTCATTGTTCAAAGCATTGTCTATAGCTGAGGAAGACCGTTCTGGAGAGTCGGCTTTTCCGAAAATGCGAGGGAAGATCTTCCAAACCCTAGAACCAATGGGTCCATCTCTTAGTTGTCACCTAAGAAATCGACTTGCCTTTTCTCGAGTTCTAGATCGAGAAAAGCCCTCCGTCTTAATGAAATGATAGAACTAAGTTAGATGAATATTGTACATGTCGAATCAAAGAACTAAATGGGATACTTATCTAGCCAAAATCATTTAACCAATGGGTTATATATTATTTTTACAGCATTATTTATACAAATCTCGAGTACAGTTAGTGACATTAGATATTGTTATGTTTTCTTATTTGATTGTTTAACAAGTAGCGGAAGGCACTTCCACCGTCAAGATTACCGCGCTAACTAAGATTAATTCCGTGTGCTTGAGAGTTAAGAAATAATAAATTTGAAGAGGATTTAGTATTTCTAAATTTCTCTATTCCTATTGCAAAGGCCCTTTTCAAGTCATAACAAGAGAGGATCGAACAGGTTTTCCATTGATGTTTAAGTTGCGGACCGGGCTTTGTCTCACTTCGTACCATGTCCATGAGTATAGCGAGATAATTCGTGTACTCAATGTTCATTCATCCACTTGATCTGTAGGTCCGTATTACATAAGATACAGGAGAAAAGTAGCTATTAGATATTGCACACTGCAAATTAATTTTATCTGTCTTAAAAAGTTTATTATGTTTCCATGATTGTACGATTTGTCAATATTAATCATGGTTAATCGTCCTTAAGCACTTGTAAGAAACGTTTGCAGATTTTCCAGAAAGAAATATACCGGCATATCGTTTTGAATAGATCTATTTTTCGTACTCAGACATATTTTTGCCGGTAAGTTGCAAGTCCCTATAATTAATGGTTACAACTACAATATGCGAAAGTAGATATTTATCTGGAAATGGAAACAAACTAATCGAAAATAAAATTCAATGCCTTTTCTCTTGATTTTCCTCTCATTTTCAATGTTTACGGAAAATTGAGAACTTGGCTCGCAATTTGATTGGGTCTGACCATTTCTTACCTCTTGAAGTTTCCATGACAAACCATTGCAAATCCGCCTTCATCAATCAATCTCCGATGGTTTCCCAATTCAGATGGGCGAATTGCACTCATTAATGGTCCGGGGCCTTCGTTGAAACAACTGCAGATTCGCCGCCTTTTGCGAACCTTTGATCAAATCAAAACTATAGTTCAGAGTCGTCTTACCATGTGGTCCGTTTGAGCACTGCACCAATAATTGTTCATGTAACGTGCATTTAATCATGTAAAGAAGACAAAGCTAACCCCGAGAGCAAGTTGTTTAGATAGTGCAAAAAAACTAATCTAAAATGAGCCCTTGGTATATGACACATAGCTGGTCGATCGCTAGTCACCATCATGGCCAAGTACAAGTTACTCTCCTATATGGCTCTCAAACTGTTTTCAAACCTACAAGTCTCCGAAAAGTCTCACCAGAAATTCTCTACTTTGCATTGGTGGCTGAAGACTGATCAAATACTCGCCGAAGGCCATTCCATTACACTGTTGACGAAGCCCTTTTGAATTTGGACTTTTCAATAAGGTCTCCGCGCATGAAGAATCTAGGGTCCAACTTAAGCAGTTCTCTGACCAAAAAAAAAACTTAAGCAATTCCAAGCAACTTCGAGCGAATTCGGGTCAAATTTGAATCCTAGAGTTTCGTGAAATACAGTGAAAATGTGAGGGGAATGAGAGGCTATAAATACGCATGGCTCATGCATTGGAAAGCCACCACGCAAACTAGCTCTTTCTCCAAACTTGATACACTTGCTCAAAACATTTCCACTTTTTCCCTCTCTCTGACAACTCTTAGAGGCACCAAGAGTACATTCTTGTTAGTACTTCTTTTTGTTTCGTTTCGTTTAACTCGATTTGCAAATGGAAAGAGCAATTAGTTTACCCCTTCAGCCTCCAACTTATGGAAATTCTATCACTATTCTGAGCATCGATGGTGGTGGGATAAGAGGGCTTATCCCTGGAACCATTCTTCATTTTCTAGAGTCGGAGCTTCAGGTGAGCATATTGTATATAACTTTTGTCATGTCTGTTATCAATGTATTTCACCGATCTTGTTAGCATATTAGCAGGCTTCACAATCTTTACAAATTTTTGCATAGCGACTTTGTTAGCATAAATATATATAAATGTAAATATAAATATAATTATATATATCAATTTAAGCAACCAAAACAATATTTGTTAGATTTATATGCACTTAGGCGATTTGCATGTAGTTCTCATAATGCGTGCATGTAAAAGGTTTTATGCATGCGCGTCCTAAGCAAACTTTAAAAGGACGAGATTGTTTTTAGAATATATAAAGTACCTGCAACTGATCTTTATGTAGCCCATATTTGATACACCGATTTCGAGCTAAAAATATTTCATGAATTTTGCAGAAACTAGATGGCAAAGACGCAAGAATTGCAGATTACTTTGATGTTATTTCTGGAACAAGCACCGGTGGCCTCGTTACTGCCATGCTAACTACTCCCGATGAAAACAAGCGCCCTATATATGCTGCAAAAGACATCAAAGACTTCTACCTCAATCACTGCCCTAAAATCTTCCCCCAAGACAGGTGAAGAAAAAGCATCAAGGAGTTGCTAATCTTTCTTCTGGTATAATTGTCTCTTAACTGATCGAAATTAATAAATCTCCCTAAAACTATGCAGTTGCCCTTTTAAACCGGTTACGAAGATGATTAAAGCCGTGGCGGGACCCAGATACGATGGAAAGTACCTTCACAATATCGTGAGGGAGGAGCTTGGAGACAAAAAATTGCACCAAACATTGACAAACGTCGTGATACCGACGTTCGACATCAAAAGCCTTCAGCCAACTATTTTCTCTAGCTACCAGGTCATTCATCTCTTCATCATCTTCTCGAAATTTCTTTAGGGTTTTAAGGGTAGGTAGACAATGAACTCTTACAAGGATAACCAACATTATTCTCATCAAATGTCGCCAGCTGAAGAAAGATCCAAGCATGGATGCCTTGCTCTCCGACATATGCATTTCAACCTCAGCCGCACCGACTTATCTCCCAGCCCATCAATTTGAAACCAAGGACCCCACGGACCAAGTGAGGGAATTCAACCTCATCGATGGTGGCGTAGCTGCAAATAATCCGGTAATATAATCATATCGGCCTCCTTGTATATGAAATCTCAAACATGAAATTCCTTCTATGAATCGTCCTTAAACGAATTAATTTCAATATACTCAACATTTAATTGCTCGACACATAACTTGATTGTTTCAGTTTATCATCTCTGCAACAAAAGTACTTGAATACCTAGAGTTTATCTTTAAAAAACGAGTGACAATAACTAATTATCTGTGATATTCCCATTGTGTAGACATTGGTTGCGATGGGAGAGGTTACAAAGGCAATCATGGGAGGGAGTTCAGACTTCTTCCCTATAAAGCCAATGGATTACCGGAGGTTCTTGGTGATCTCCCTCGGGACCGGTACCAGGAAGGCTGAGGGGAAATACACAGCACAAGAAGCAGCTAAGTGGGGAGTGCTGGGTTGGTTGACCAGCGGTGGCTCCCCATTGATCGACGTCTTCAGTCAAGCCAGCGCCGACATGGTCGACTACCACCTCTCTGCCGTGTTTCAGGCCCTACATCTCCACGACAATTATCTCAGGATCCAGGTATATCTGGTATCTACAGATATTCGCATGAAAAATTTCCAGACGAAGATCATTTCCACAAAATATTGTCACATAAGTCTGTTTTATGCTGATCATTGCATCTTCATGCTTGATTTTTCAGGATGATACGTTGAGTGGTGATTTATCATCTGTGGATGTGGCCACAAATAAGAATTTGAACGACCTTGTCAAAACTGGTGAGGCATTGTTGAAGAAGCCAGTCTCTAGAGTTAACCTGGAGACCGGAGTGTGCGAGCCCACATCCAACCAAGAGACCAACGAAGAGGCTTTGAGAAGGTATATGCATTACAAATCACGAACAGTCAATTTCGGGATAAGAAAGACTTGATGATTTTACTACCTCTTGCATTTTTAGGTTGGTTTAACTGATATAGCTTCCCCTTTGTTATATATTGCAGGTTTGCTAAATTACTCTCCCAAGAGAGACAGCTTCGCCTTGCAAGGTCGCCTCATGGACATGCCGATAAACCGAAGTGATTATAATCGAGGGCTATCGATCTTCTTGCCTAGTTTTCCTGGATTTGTAATTTCGAGATGGGGACAAAGTATTTGTCTATTTTTTTAAAAAAATTATCCTCGTGATTCTTTTAATCGTGAATGCCTTTGGGCCTAGGGCTAAGATAGACTTTTCCATTCTTGAATAATCCCTTGAGAGACTAGGGCTAACTTAGAATTTTTGCAATTTCTTTCTCTGTTATTCATCAATCATTGGACACGAATGATTGTAAGCTAATTTCTATGGAATAAATTCTCATTACCGTCACTGCTTCGTATTATAATTGTTTTGTTGCGGTCAAAGTCATAGACAGGTGCTTAAAGTCACATCTTCTATCTTGTTGTATAGAAATTGGCTATATTTCACTTCACCGCGAATATGCCCCTCCGATAGTGATGTAACTAAAAGAAACAATTCCATAGGTTGACTATAACATAATTGACGTGGAAAGATGTATTTTTTTTATAAAAAAAATTACTCGTTTTCGGGCCATTATGCGACTATGATATATTGTCCTTTTAAACATAAGTCCAAAAGTATGACCTAACAATTGAAAAATGCTAATCTATTCCAAAAATAAAAATCTAGTTGAATTTCTTTTTTCATGTTAGGAGATTAGGATAATGAATCTAAAGATGTTCTCTCACATTTTAGCTTTTACTTAGGTTTTTAATTGGCCCATAATAGATTAATGACGACTCAAAAAAGAATTGATTACTCTTTTTTAAAATGATTTAATTAAACATCAGGTTGCAATTGATATGGGTTTGAGATAATTCACGCTAAGCATTCACTTAATAATTCATTAGTTTTCTCCTTAACAAGGTGACAACAATTATTAATTTCTACGAGGACAAAAATTTCGTAAATTTAATATAAGAAACTTGGCACTTTCATTGCACTTAGTCATCAAAAGCATTTAATCGCCTTTTACCTTTCAACGTCCAGCCATCTTTGAATTGCTTTAGAGGTGTACTCAGAGACAAGCCTCCACATATGATGACCACGTGCAAGTATGCACAGTCAAGCCCCTGATGAACTGAGAAGACTGGTGGATATGGCAAAATATGATAATGAACAATTCATGCAATACCCTTTAATTGACCCTCTCGTTTATTGAAGATCGATCCTTCACTTTTTCAAAGTGATAGGATCTGGCCTACCGCTTCAATCTCTCGTGGCTGCTTTTTTCTATATATCGTTTCTCCTTCTACCTAACATTAGATGCGGAGAAAAAGAAAACAGATATATAGAGTTGCGAAACGTGCGATTCAACTTTAGTGTTTAATAAACGAAGAAAAACTTGCCGCACGGTGATGAGCTGAGGTTTCCCGGTGAAAAATGGAAGAGCAAGAACTGCGTTTTGAGTTAGGGTTACATGTGCTTCGTTGTAGCACACATGGAAATTATAAGACTGTCATCAAAGCGAGGACATGTATATAGCACACTGTCTTTATTTAAATTCCAGTGACTGATTTTTTGCATGTGATAGATAAGTAGTATTGATGAGAAGATAAATTTTTGTGCGACATGAGCAAGTGCTTTCAGTGATTTTTGAACAGAGAGATAAATTTCACACGATATATCGAAAAATTGCTCCTGAAAATTTCAGGCTTAGAAGAAAAAGGGCAAATTAAAAATTCCTGGGCATTGGTTTATACGAAAATTTTGGAGGAGACTTGGTGAGGCTATTAAATCAAAGAAAAATAATTTAAAGAGAAAACTGTCCTCTGGCAACTTTTTATGCCCAAAAAGGCAGAGTTTCACATCAGGAAAACTACCGACCAAAAAACAAATCAGGAAAATTAATGCTTATATTCACAATAAAAGCCTTAACTTGGATTTTATCCCGTTGAGGAAAGGACATAAGATCCCGACGACTCATGACCCGACTAAGGCAAATATTAAGAATGGTGAAAAGACACAACATGCTAGGAGCTAAAATCAAAGTAACTTAATAGTACTATTCACCAATGGAAGAGGCTCCACCAACAAATATATAAGCTGTTTTGGACGCTTTCATACGCATGACGTCTGGGCGAATGGTTGATTCAATGACACAGACATTTGAAAGGATGAAAAAAAAATAAAAGAAGATTGTCCCGTCATCCTTTTCTTTTCTCGTTTCCTCCCTTCAAGCTTAAAATCATGAATTGTACTTCTCCGTCACTAAAAAACAGAGAGAGCAAAAAATGACTACAGTTTTTGGACGTCTTTGCTCTCTTTTAGTACTTCGTATTGACTATTTTATTGGATAAAACTTAAAAGGAATAATTATAGAAGCATCATATTTTCTTTTGAAGTGCTTTGGTTTCCCACTGAACATGTCGAATTGAAAGGGTTTCCCACGTCATCGAATTATGGTGTATCAGTGGATTCATTTTTGCTAGTTTTTTTATTTGTCAGAAGGGGTTTCAATATGCCTTATATACATTGAGCCTCTTCAACGTATTGATTCATATTTTAGGAGCAACATTTTCAAATCTGAGTAAATTCTCTCTCTCTCTCAATCTCTCTATCTCTCTCCTTCACTTTTTGAGATGAAAGTTTATAGTAACATTCCTCTGTATGCGACGTATGACATGGTCAATATTGCTATTTTCATAGAAAGTGACATCAAGTCTATCTATATCATTCTCATTCTAAATACTTGAGCTGCCAGCCAACGCGTTCTTTGATCTTTTCGCCTTTAGGTTTATCATTTTGGGTAATGCTACTTATGTAATGATTGAATTGCATAAGATATCAATAGAAAAGAACGTATGGTGCATGCACGAGAAATTAGGGTTTTCCTACTCCCAAAATGGCCCCGTGCCTTCACTTTATTATTCAAACCTACAAGTCTTTTCTTGTGGCGTTGGAAGTCTTACCAATAATTCTTCACTTGAAAGACCTCTCATCATCAGCTAGCCATTATGGCTCAGCTTCCCTTACAAAATTTTGACTTTTCAATCGGTTTCTTAGATTGACTTTTCAATTGAATCTCCAGTCAACTTAAAACATTTCCGAGCAAGATCGTACGTGGGATTTGGTCAAAGAGCTCTCACTCAACACAATTGAAGTTCTCTCTTTCTCTCGCTCTCTTGGACACACAGCACGCTTCTGTTTTATTCGTATTATTAAGTCCATTATATCCATTGCTTAGCAAAACAAAGAAAAAAAGAGTCCGCCTCGAAAAGTTTACTGCTCCAGCCATCAACTTATGGAGTAAAATAAATATCAGGCAAATTCAACGACCTAGGATAATACTCATAATTATAGAATTAAAATAGGAGAAATCCATTGACTTCACCAACGTGGAGTTAGCTACAAATTATGGATAAATTGTCCAAAATATCCTAAGCTTATTGCATCTTTGCTAATTCAGTTCTAAGCCTTTCAATTTTACCAATTGAACCCTAAGCTTTTTCATGTGTTATCAATGTAGTACATCCCATCAATTTTAATTGAAATTTTTGACATGGACAATGGGTAACCTATGTGGGCACAAGCGACACTAACATGAACAATTTTTTGTGGATTCCTTTTTTTTTTTTCTTTTTCAATTATTTTCTTTCTTTTAATTCATTTTTTCTCTACCAATCTTTAGGCCTTAACAAAGGTAAAATACAGTGAGGGCCACCCTTGCCGGCCTCAAGTGAGATCACCCTCATCAAGATCTAGCTAAGCTGGCCCTTGCTAGCCTTCAGTGAGGGTAAAGAAAACTGAATTGGCGAGGCTGACCCTCACTGGCGAGGCGACTTCGATAGAGGTCAACAATGGCTAGCCTCACTCGAAACTAGCGAGGGCGACCCTTGTCAGTCATTGCCTTTGGTTGGTCACCAACCATCACCAAGGCTTAACGACCAAAGAAAAAAAATAAAAGAAAAAAGATAATAAAAATATGAAAAATTTAATAAAAATTAATTTTAAATTATTGAAAATTAAAAAAATTCAACATTAATGCTAGCTACACCACGTATCAGCATGCATACCAATTAAGATGCACACATCCATATTAGCAATTTCCAACCAAAATTTAAAATTTTTAGGACTCATGACAAAAGTAAAGGATTTAAAACCGAGTTGATAAAAGTGCAATGAATTTTTAACTTTTCGAACAATTTTCCCTGAAAAAACTATTCAAGTGCTCGTAAACACCGCAACTTTTTCTCCTTTCAACTTATTAAGAGGTTTCATTTATTATCTTGAGCTTGTAATGCGAATCTACTCATCTCAACCAAGGTAAACCCTATGAATCGGCAAGTCCACACCATACGCTCTTGAGAAATGACCGCCCAAGAAACTGAAGGAATTTAAGTGCAATCTAACTTACTACTAACATATAAATTTTGGCAACCCATTTAGTCATTAATTGCATAGAAAATTAAGGATAGACCCTAATCCCTAATCCCTAAATAAAAATATTAGTTAAATTGCATATAAATATTATGAGCATTTTAATTTAACTCGTATAATTGCATTGAAGTTAATGGACTTAAGTGAGGGAGGTTCTAAGCTTAATTGAATTAACTGAACTAACCCTATAAGGTGAAAATTCAAATTATGCCCATTAAATCTTCATGGTGATCGAAAATTTGTAGATAGGGGATGCCAAATTGGAATTGACTTATTAAAAGTAAACTTGGGAGCGATTAAACTTGATATTATCACAATTTGAATTAATAAGAGAAAAGAGAAGAGTGTCCTATTGATAAAGATAGGGTATCTCTCTTTAGAGTTCAAGATAGGAAAGTAGTCCTAGACTTACACCTATAAATGTGTTGTTTGGGTTCGCAAAGGGGGTAAGCAATTCACAATAAGAATAAAAGGACACGAGAGCACAAGAAAAGGACACACAAGCTCCCTCTCTCCTGTGCCCTCCAGAAAAAATCCAGCTTATATTTTAACAAAATCGACAAATACACATTGTTAACCGTTGGATCGCACTCAAATTTTGTAAAGAGTACGATAATGTTCTTGAATTCCAGCATGCAATTTCATGAAATCGATTAGTTCACATTCTTAATCATTGGATTGTGCTCAAATTTTGTGGAGAGTACAGTAACACATTGTTCTTGAGTTTGCCAAGTGGGATTGATGAGAAAATATCTGGAAGTATATCGTTGAATGAGAAAATCGAACCAGTCAAACTTATGAATCGAGACTGAAGATATATGGTCTCATGAAAATGCTGAATATGCGTGTTCTAAGTCGGAATGCGATGAAATTGTGAGGACAACTCCACGACACTTAGGTCTTCAACTTCACCAAAGGAATTGGGCATAAAAGATCCATAGATCCCACTGTGATTTTCACAGTCCCTAACGTCGTTGAGTCAATAATCAACTTCCGGAAATTTCCTAATTTATGTTTGATTCATATATTCAATTGCCTATATCATGTTTATTCAACCCCAACACAATTTATTTTGAGATTTTAGTTGGTTCCCAACTAGGAAGACTCCTTTTGAGTCGTGCATGATATCGCAGTTTTGATTTTTAAGGCTAAAGATTGGATCCCCAATAATGATTGTTTCTTATTCTGAGTTTAATGAATATTTCATCATGGTTTATTATATTTAATGTCTTTTATTTAGTGAACTTTCCTATTTTGAAAAGTATATAAGAAAAAATGCATTGCATGTGAGGGTAGATTAGTTTCTTAGTTATAATTGCATACTTAGGAATCATGTAGTTAGTAGGATGCCTAATCTAGAATAGAATTTAACCTAAATTATTTCCTAAGTTTAAATTAGGTAACCACATATTTTAGATAGTTTTCTATCTTAGCCTTAAAAGAAAATCACAAAAACCTAACATGCATATCTCATGTAGGATTAGTTTCATCTTTCCATATAATCATTGCCATGTCATATTTCCATCCATAAGTTGATGTCATTTAGTGATTGCTTGTTTGGGGTCATATAACTTAAAGTGCATGTCATGTTAGAATAGTTTGTATTAATTTTACTTGTCATTAAATTTAGGTCATATAGAGTGCATATTACGTGTCAAGTTAAATTTGGTCACATAGCCATAATTTAGCATAAAGTTGCATCTCATGCATTGCACATAGTTTAATTTTCATTAACAAGAAAAATCCAAAAAGAATCATTTGGAAGTCATGCTTAGTCTACAAGCATTTTTAATTGACATATTGTAGAACAATCATTGGAATTAATGGGCTTTTGCTTGCTTGAGGTCTTTATGTTTTTGCCCTATTTCTAACAATTTATTTGCTACTTTGATTATCCTCACATGTTAGTGACTTAAGTTAATATTAACCAAGATGACTTGCAAAAGATTTTTGAAATAAAGAGAAAAGGTACCGAAATGTCATTAGATTTATTTAGCATAACCAAGTCCCTATATTCATGAATTCTTTGATTCGTAAAAGTAAATTGTTCTCTCATATTTTACTTAGATTCCTAATTAACCTATAATAGATTAGTGGTAACTCCTAAATGAATGGAGTTGCATATTTAAATAATTAAATTAGATCCCCAAAGTTGCAATTAGTATGAGCTTAGAAAAATTTGCAATAAGTGTTTGCTTAGTAATCTATTAACATTCCTTTCGATTGTTCACTTCTGAAAATGTCGTGACAACAACTATAGTCGGTGACATTTGCTATTATTATTATTATTTGTTTGATTGTTTGACAAGTAAGCACAAGGCACATAGATAAGATTAATTGGGTGTGCTTCGGAGTAAGGAAATAACAAATTTGAAGAGGAATTAGTATTTCTAAGTTTCTCCTCTTTTCTTTTGGCAAAGGCCTTTCAAGTCATAACACGAAGGGGATCAAATGGGGTTTTTATTGATGTTTAAGGTTGTGTTTGTTTCAATGAAAGTATTTTTCTGGAAAGTGTTTTCCAGACTTTCCATTATTTGTTTCTTTAAAAATAATTTGGTTAATGGAAAATACTTTCCGATCAACAGAAATATTATGTTTTATTTTAGGAAAATGAATTCCTATGCGTGGGAAGGGGAAAACACTTTCCCTCTTTATTAATCTTTAGGTCCTTTCTTTTTATTAAGTCAAATGTTATTCAATCACATATCACCAAACACAGAAAAACTAATCATTTTTATGAAAAATGATTTCCTGAAAAACATTTTCCAAAAATGGTACGCGAAACAAACGCAGCCTAAGTCACACATTGGGCTTTGTCTCGTATTATTCTTTGTCCATGAGTATAACAGCATACTTTGTGTATCCGATGTTCATTCATCTACCTAATCTGGAGGTCCATATTACAAAAAAAAAAAAAAACTAGTTATTAGCTATGGCACACTACAAATGAATTTTATCTGTCCTAAAAAATCTATTATGTTTTCAAGATCATACGAATTGTCGATATTAGTTAGGATAATCGTCCTTAAGTACTTGTAAAAAAACGTTTTGTGGATATTAAAGAAAGAAGAGTACCTGCATATGCTTCTGAATAGTTCATCTTTTTACTATTTGACTTTTTTGTTTTTGTCAATAAGCTGCGACTCCTTCGATTAATAGTTATTACCACGATAAACCAAAGTAGACGTTTTTTATCAGGAAAAGGAGACAAACTTATCAAAAATAAAACTCAATGCCTCTTCTTCACGAACATTCAACTGCATACGAAGGACCCACGTGATTTTCCTCTCATCTTTAATGTTTGCCGAAAATTGAGAACTCGGCTTGCAATTTGATTGAGTCTGACCATTTCTCATCTCTTGGAATTTCCATGACAAACCATTTCAGAGTCGTCTTCATCAGTTGATCTCCGATGGTTACCCAATTCAGATGGATGGATTGCATTCCTTAATGGTCTCGCGCCTGTGACTGTGGATTCGTTGACTCTCACGAACCTTTGATTAAGTCATAACTATAATTAGAATTGTCTTACCAAGTGGTCCATTTGAACAATGAACCAGACATTGTGCATGCCACGTCCATTTAATCTTGTGAAGAAGATGAAGCTAACCCCAAGAGCAAGTTGTGTAGATAGAGTAAAAAAATTAATCTAATTTGAGCCCTCGGTATATGACTATAGCTGGTCGATCGCCAATCATTATCATGACCAAGTACAAGTTCACTCTACTGTAGGGCTCTTCCGCTGTGTTCAAACCTACGGGTCTCCCAAAAATTTCACCAGAAATGCCCCGGATGAAGACCTAATCTCGATACTCACCGAAAGCCGTTCAAATCTTGAATATGGACTTTTCAATATGATCCCCATACATGAAGATTCTAGGGTCCACCTTAACCAATGTCAAATAAC
Organism: Corymbia calophylla; assembly: GCA_014182845.1. Classification (NCBI taxonomy): domain Eukaryota; kingdom Viridiplantae; phylum Streptophyta; class Magnoliopsida; order Myrtales; family Myrtaceae; genus Corymbia; species Corymbia calophylla. Next base: position 10,459,176 of record CM024698.1, on the reverse strand, counting down.
TACGTACGATTCCGGTTGAATTCGAAGCGTACCGTTTCGTGAAACCCAGTGAAAATGTGAGGCAATGACTGACTATATATACCCAGGGCTCATGCATTGTAAAGCCATCACGTAAACGAGCTCTTTCTCCAGACTCGATTCAAAACCTTTTCCCTCTCTTTGGCAATTCTCAAAGGAACCAAGTGTCCATTCTTGTTAGTACATCCTTTCGTTCGTTTCGTTTAACTCATTGGTAAATGGAAAGAGCAATGAGTTTACCCCTTCAGCCTCCAACTTATGGAAATTCGATCACCATTTTGAGCATCGATGGTGGCGGGATTAGAGGGCTTATCCCTGGAACCATTCTTAATTTTCTAGAGTCAGAGCTTCAAGTGAGCACGCTGCATATGATTTTTGTTGGATCCGTTATCAATATATTTTACCGATGTTGTTAGTATATTAGCATGCTTCACGTTATTTACAAATTTGTGCACAGCGATTCTGTTAACAACAATTTGAGTGAGCAAACAATATTCTTTAGATTTATATGCACTTAGACGAATTGCATGTAGTTCTCGTAATGCATGCGTGTATGCATGTAAAAGGCTTTATGCATGCATGTCCTCAGTAAACTTTAAAGAACAAGACTGTTTTATGGATAAATAAAGTACATGCAACCAATCTTAATGTAACCCATATTCAATATTCCAATCTCAAGCTAAAAATGTTCTTTGAATTTTGCAGAAACTAGATGGCGAAGATGCAAGGATCGCGGACTACTTCGATGTTATTTCTGGAACAAGCACTGGCGGCCTCCTTACTGCAATGCTAACCACTCCTGATGAAAACAACCGCCCTGCATTCGCTGCAAAAGACATCAAAGACTTCTACCTCAATCACTGCCCTAAAATCTTCCCCCAAGACAGGTAAAGAAAAGATATAAAAGAGTTGCTATTATCTCTTTATGGTTTAATTAACTGATCGAAATCAATAAATGTCCCCAAAACTATACAGTTGCCCTTTCAAACCGATTACAAAGATTATCAAAGCCGTGGCAGGACCCAAATACGATGGAAAACACCTTCACAGTATCGTGAGGGAGAAGCTTGGAGACAAAAGATTGCACCAGACATTGACAAATGTCGTGATACCGACGTTCGACATCAACAGCTTTCAGCCGACTATTTTCTCTAGCTACCAGGTCATTCATCGCTTCATCATCTTCTTAAAATTTAGAATATCTCTAGGGTTTTGAGGATATGTAGACAATGAACTCTTACAAGGATTATCAACATTATTCTCGTCAAATTGTCGCCAGCTGAAGAAAGATCTGAGCGTGGATGCCTTGCTCTCAGACATATGCATTTCGACCTCAGCTGCACCAACTTATCTCCCGGCCCATCAGTTTCAAACCAAGGACTCCACAGGCAAAGTGAGAGAATTCAACCTGATCGATGGAGGTGTAGCTGCAAATAATCCGGTAATATAATCACCTTGGCCTCCTTGTTTACGAAATCTGAAACATTAATTTTCCCCATGCCATCGTTCTTTAATGAATTAATTTCAATAAATCAAATCAACATTTGCTCGACACATAAGTTGATTGGTTCAGTCTATCCTCTTCATGACAAAAGTACTTGAATATCTAGAATTTGTTTTTAAAGAACTTGTGAGAATAACTAATTATCTGTGATATTTCCATTGTGTAGACATTGGTTGCGATGGGAGAGGTGACCAAGGCAATCGTGGGAGGAAGTTCAGACTTCTTCCCTATAAAGCCAATGGATTATCGGAGGTTCTTGGTTATCTCACTTGGGACCGGTACTAGGAAGCCTGAGGGGAAATACTCGGCACCTGAAGCGGCCAAGTGGGGAGTGCTGGGTTGGTTGACCAGCGGTGGCTCGCCACTGATCGACGTCTTCTGTCATGCCAGCGCGGACATGGTCGACTACCACCTCTCCGCCGTGTTTCAAGCCCTACACCTTCACGACAATTATCTTAGGATTCAGGTATATCTAACATTTTAAAATATTCGCGCGAAAGATTCCATGTAATGTCACATACAGTGTTGTTTTGTGCCGATCATCGCATTTTGTGGCTTGATTTTTCAGGATGATACAATGAGTGGTATTTTGTCATCCGTGGATGTGGCCACGAAAAGAAACCTGAAAGATCTAATCAAAACTGGCGAGGCATTATTGAAGAAGTCGGTCTCTAGGGTTAATCTGGAGACCGGGGTGTGCGAGCCCACATCCGGCCAAGAGACCAACGAAGAGGCTTTGACAAGGTATATATATTAGAAATCGCAAATAATCAATTTTGGGATTTCATGATTTATTAATTTTTGCATCTTTAGGTTGGTTTGACTAATGTAGCTTCACCTTGATATATATTGCAGGTTTGCCAAATTACTCTCCCAAGAGAGGCAGCTTCGCCTTGCAAGGTTGCCTCATAGACGTGTCGACACACCGAAGTGATTATAATCGAGGTTTAGCGATTCCCTTGCATAATAAGTTGAAGATTGGGACAAAAGTATTTGAACCTCGGTCTTTCTTTTTTATTTTTCCTTATGATTCTTTTATTTTTTGAATAAACCCTTTGTCCCTAAGGCTAAGATAGATTTCCTATTCCAGAATCAACCGTTTGGGGGATAGGACTAAGATTTCTGCAATTCTTTTTCAATTATTTCATCAATCATTAAACCCGAATGATTGTAAGCTAATTTTTTTTGGATTAAATTCTCATTACCGTCACAACTTTTTGATATAATTATTTTGTTGCAGTCAGAGTCATAGATAGGTGCATTAATTCACATATTTTATCTTGTCGTATAGAAAATGGCACATTAGCTATAACTTAATTGACATGGAAAGATGTGCTTTTATGATTTTATGATTTTCCAGCCAATATGCGTCAATGATATCAAAGAATAAAAGTGTTTGATTACTGATGTCGACATACAATTATTAAGATGATTTTCATTATCTAAAGATATTACAAAAGTTACACTTCATAAAGAAATAATACAATAATAAAAAATAAAAAATGAAGAGATTATTATATTATAAGAGTTGTCATCTAGCATCTCCAAGTCTCTCAAATTAAAAAGAATAATATCACAAAAAACTTCAAATTGATTTACTTGTGACAAATTTACTTCAAACTAATTTTTTTATCACAATAAACCCCAAAAATAGTACGTGTATGACAAATTTACTTAAAACTAACTTTTTGACTACTAAAATCCCAAATTAATACACTTAAGACAAATTGACCATCTATTAGTTTCTGTTAAATTTTACTATCAATTACTAAGTGTGGTAACAAGTGGCAATTGACGGATATATCAATTTGGGGTTTTACCTTTCGTTTGGATTTGTGTTTTTTGTGATATTAATCTAATTTCACAAAATGTATATTTGTTATAAATGAACCAGTTTGAAATTTTCAATGGTTAAAAGATTAATTTGAGATAAATCAGTCACAAATGTACTAGTTTAGGGTTTTTGGTGTCAAAAAATTAATTTGATTAAATTTCTCACATATGTATTAGTTTGGAGTTTTTCATAGTATTAACTCAATTGGGAATGGGAGAATTTGATCTTCTTCTAAGAGTGTCGCAATGATCCATCCTGACAAAAGGCAATGTGACCTTCTCCATTGTAAAAACTTTGGATTTGTCAATTCCTTTAGGACTTTGGCTTCTTTTCTAGAATAAGGGAGGTGAATATTGTTGGACTCAGCATCTAGTAATCGCCATCAATAAATCCTACCAAGCATCTAGGCTCTCTAACAAGTATAGTTTGTTTGTCCGTGCCCGTTTAGTGACATAAAATTGCTAATGTTCAAAGATGAGAGGTATGGATAAATTAGCATGCTAGAAGGATTAGTGGAATCCATGGTTAAGGATTGATTTTTTTTTTTGAAGATATGCTCTGATACCATAAAGAGCAACGGTATTTGATTCTTAATATCCACATGCAATTGTTAAGATGAATTTCATTTTATAAATATATTACAAATGTTATATTTTGCAATGAAACAATACAATAATGAAAAATAATAAACGAAGAGATGATTATATTACAAGAGTTATCAATCCATTAATTCTAGCACCTCCAAGAATCAACTTGTGGATTTTGATTAATATCTCCAATACTTCCTTGACAAAAACATCAATGTCTTTAGATATATTGGTCTTGTTAACATAAGTTCAAAAGTATGACCAAACATTTGAAAAATGCTAATCTATTTTTTTTTAAAAATAACTCTAGGTAAAATTCTTTTTTCATGTTAGGAAATTAGGATAATGAAGTTAAAAATTACCCATTGGCTGTGTAACTAAAAATGGAATACTAGAACAAAACCTTCCACATAAAGCATATACAGCTAAATAAGACAAACATACAAGACAAGCAGCTGAGATTTTTGCAACCCTAACAAAAATTTTATGAACTAACATACTGGCTAATGTCCTAAATTAAGATAATTGAAGTGAAGAAACCAAGCGGAGTATTTGTCATCTTTTTTAAGCTCCATTATACATCTCACTATTTCTTGTACCGCAGCATCTCAATTTTTGCTTGAATACATACTGAAAGACACATGATGGTTGGAATGTGACCTTAAAAAGAAAGCACATAAGGGTCACAAGTCTAGGCGACTTTTTGAATTGTGGAATGAAGGTTACCGACCGCACGAACCTCACATGTAATGTCAATGTGAATCACAAAAATGAAGAAAGTAGTTTCTTTCCATTCAGTCTCTAGCCATCAAAAGACAAATCATTTTTGGAACCACATGAAACCTCTCATGTCGTTTAAACCACGTATAAACAACCTAGACCCAATTATAAGAAGTGTTATCACCATTCCTCGTGACCCACTAATTAAATTCTCCAAAGCAAGAGATGCATTCCCCATTGCAAGCGGACAAGTGGTCCGGGGATTTAACAAAAGAACCTGGGCACGTTCATTGCACATAATTATCAATAGCATTCAATTGCCTATTACCCTTCAACACGTCCAGCCATCTTTGAATTGCCTTAGAGGCACTCTCAAAAGTTTTCCCCATCAAGCCTCCACATCAAATCACCACGTGGTCATATGCACAGTCAAAAAAAATAAAAAAACTCAGACGACTGGTGGATAGGGGAAGGATATGATAATGAGTAATTTACACAGTACCCTTCAATTGACCCTCTCGTTTCTGGAAGATTGGTCCTGAACTTTTTCGAATTGATGGGATCTGACCTGCCACTTCAATCTCTTGGGCACGTTCATTGCACATACTTTGCTATTTTATGAACCCTAAAAGACAACAGACATATAGACAATAGACCTAAGGTTGGCCCATTGGTGGTTGATGCTGTTTTAGACATTTTCAATACAGAATGCTTATTAAGGGAGATAAACAATACTATTATAGCTTTGGTCCCCAAGGTCCCAAATGCAACTTCGGTCTTTGATTTTCGACCTATAACATGTTGTAATACAATATATAAGTACATTACCAAGATTCTGTCTAACAAACTTGCAGTGATCCTCTCCGCCATAATTAGTGATGTCCAAACGGCTTTTGTGAAGGGAAGACGTATTGGGAACAACATTCTTCTTGCCTAGGAATTATTCAGCGGCTTCCACATGGATTCCTATCTCCCAAAATGTGCCATAAAAGTTGATTTCCGAAAAACTTATGACACATTTGATTGGGATTTTTTGGAGACGGCTCTAGTGGCCTTCGGCTTTCCAACACACTTCATTAGATTAATCATGGTATGTGTTCATACTCACAAATTCTTAATTGCTATCAATGGTGAACTCCATGGATTTTTCTCTAACGAGCGAGGATTAAGGCAAGGTGATCCGATATCACCTTATCTCTTTACCCTGGCAATGAAGGTGTTTACTGGGATTCTTGATGCCCAAACTAGACGGAAGGAATTTCGTTATTTTTGGAGATGCAAGACCACTCACCTATCACATTTATTCTTTGCTAATGACGTTTTTCTCTTTAGTGAAGCCAATCTTGCCTCGGTTAGGTGCCCTACAAGATGGCCTAAAAACATTCTCTCTGTGGAGTGGCCTGATTCCAAATACTAACAAAAGTGAGATCTTCATCTCTGGGGGCTCACCGGAAATCAAGGACCAGATCGCCCTTTCTCTAAAATTCAAGATGGATTCTCTTCCAGTTCGCTATTTATGTGTTCCGATTATCACCTCAAGGCTCAGCAAATCAGATTGCAGCACTCTAATATGTATTCTCACGGCCAAAGTCCAATCTTAGACTCACCGGTTCCTATCTTTTGCGGGCCGGCTAAAACTTGTTAAATTTGTTTTGCATGCCATTCAAGTATACTCGACTTCCTTTTTTGGTTACCTTCCTTGGTTGTGGACCGGATTGAGCAAATTTGTCGCCAGTTTCTTTGGAAAGGTCCTGGTCTCAGCCAAGGGGGCGAAAGTCTCCTAGGAGGATGTTTGCCTACCTAAAGAAGAGGGAGGTCTTGGAGTTCGCAGAATTCGAGATAGTAATAAAACAGCCATGTTCAAGCATATTTGGACATTATTCACCGATAAAGAATCGCTTTGGTGTAAATGGATTCATGCCATGCACCTTAAGAGGAAAAATTTCTAGATCGCAACTCCACCAACCTTTTGTTTATGGGCTTGGAAGAAACTCCTTGGCTTTAGGAACGAAATCAAATTTTCATTCAAATGAAAGATAGGCAATGGGCTCTCCACCTCTCTTTGGTTCGACCATTGGCTTGATATAGGTCCCCTCAACTCAGTGTTTTTTGATAACTTTATCTATCAATCGAATCTTCTTCAACAGGCTAAGGTTGTAGATCTCTTCTCGCCGGCAGGTTTACTGCTTCTTCATGAGCTTTTAGCTTGGTAGATCTCGATCCCCTCTCTAAATCCCACACAAGACAGGTTCTCCTGGGTGGAGCATCCATCTAGAGTCTTCTCTATTGCCTCCGCCTAGTCTACCATTCGTCAAAAAGCTAGCATAGTTCCATGGTCCTCCTTTGTGTGGAGTAAAGCTATTGTCCCTCATTACCAATTCCATCTTTGGTTGATTACCAGAAATAGACTCCCCACGCAAGTAAGCCTCATGTCTTTTGGTAGAATTCCTACTACGGTATGTGTTTTTTGCAATTCCAGGCTTGATTCCATAGACCATCTATTCTTTGAATGCCAAGTATCGAACACCCTCGTTGCATTTTGGGCTGCTAAATGTAACCTATCTTGGCTCAACACCTCCTGGTTGGATAATCTACAATGGGCCATGAGAACGCTTTCCGGAAAAGGATTTTGCAACGATATAGCTCGATTCTCATTTGCAGCTCTTTGCTATGTGATTTGGAAGACCAGGAACAACATAATCTTCCGTGCCCGCACTTTGCTCATTCCATCTATGAAGCAGTACCTGGTCAAGGCCGTCAAAGACAAATCTATTGCTTTCAAATTAGTTTTAGATACTTCAAGTAATAGGAGAATCCAACGTGGTTGGGGGATTGATCTAGGAGTTTTGGTGCTAGTCCGTGTTTGGACCGGGATGTGACCGCCTAATGTTCAGCTCTTATATTGCTCTCGTTAGCTATATATTCCCTTCCCGTGAACCCGATACCCCCGCACTCAAGTGACATGTCGTCATGTTGATTGCCTGTTGGTACCGAGTTTCCCCCTTTTGTACATTGTTTGGATGAAAATTATATACTACTTATTTTACCCAAAAAAAAAGAAAACGTAAAGCATGGGGATGTGACGAGCCTTAACTTGTCGAAAACGATAAAGCAAGGACTGCATTTTAAGTTAAGGATACGTGTGCTTCTTTGTACCACCATCGGAATGATAGGACGGTGACCAGAGCGAGGATATGTATATTAGCACGGGGTCTTTATTTCACTGTTTCTCTGCATGTGATGGACGAGTAGTATTGATGGGAATATGTGCCACGTTAACAAGTGATTCCATTGAATTTTGAAAGGAAATGGATAAAATTGAAAAAACTACATAATCAATCCTAAATCGATTGTATATATAGCCAATTTAGTATTAAATTTTATCAATTTTGTCAAACCTTTATGCAAAATTTCAATATTAGTTCTTTCTGTCAATTTTCGTCAGAAATCACTGACGTTCAAATCTAGTCATCACTAGCCATCTTATGTGACACACCATCACATCAACGATCTTTGATGAAAATTAGTTGAAATGACTGTATTAAAAAATGCATGAAGCTTTAGGACTAAATTGACAATTGAAAAGTTTATAATTAAAATGGGATATGTGTAAAAGATCTAAGATTGATTGGCTAATTTTTCAAATAAAATTTTTGATAAGAAATTTTGCTTTTAAAAAATTCCACCAGCAGAAGAAAAACAAGAAATTTGAAAGCTTCGGGGAATGAGTTGATCCGAAAATTTTAAAGGGGAGCTGGGGAGGTTATTAAATCAAGGAAAAAATATTTTTTTAAAGAGAAATTGTCCTTAAGCAACTTTTTATGCCCGCAAAGGCACAATTTGGCATCAGAAATAGTTGTGTTCATCTGCACATTAAAAGCTTTGCCTTGGATTATATCCCCTTGCGAAACGAACAGGAGGATCCCTACAACTCATGACCCGACTAATTGGGCGTTTGTTTGAGATAAAAGTTTTCCAGACTTTCGAGCATTTGATTGTCGAAAATAATTAGTCAATCGAAAACACTTTGAAAAATATTTATATAAAATTAAAAAAGTGAAATCCTTAATCTAATAGGGTGAAAATATTTTCCAGAATTACTCTTCTTAAATTTTTAAATATTTTATTTTCCTTTTTTATTCTTTTCTTTCTTTTTTTCTTTTTCCCTCTTTTTCCACCTTCCTTCCTCTGCCGCAAATCCTAGCTCCTCCTCCCTCTCTCTTTCGCCCCCTCCCCCTTCACCACTACCTCCAACCCTAGCTCTTCTTCAAGAAGCACCGACCCTCTTCGGGTGCCTTCGTATCGTGTTGGACACTCCGACATGTATGCGACACTCGGTTAACACGTGTCGAAAAATTTGATACTTGGTCAATTTTCCTCGACACTCTCTGACACTCATGTTAGAATTTCAAGACATGATTTCGACATACAAATGATCAATCTTAAAAATTTTCAATAAATGATTGGTTAAAATGTAAATACGTAAATAAATAAAAAAGTAATAAAAATAATAGATAGGGAAAGATGAAAACCATAGTCTTCTCTTTTTTTCTAACTCTCACTTTCGAGATACACAATTTATCTACTCAATTTATTTATTTTTCCTTTTTTCTTCCAACAAGCTTTGACATGAAAGTCTAGAATGTGAATTATTTGTTCTTTTCCTTTAAATTTTATGGATTACTGAAATTGAGTTAAATTAGTTAAATTGAAATAATAAATGATATTAACAAATGGTAGATTAATGTTTTTAGTACAAATTCATTCTATACTCTTTTTCATTGTTTATTTATTTGTGAATTTGAATCAAATTAATTTGATTGAAATAATCATACAAATGATAATTTATTATGAATATATTAAAATATATATTTAATAAAAACAACGTGTTCCAACGTATCGAAATTCTCTATTTTTTTATAAATAAAATGTCATGTGTCACGTTGTGTTGTGTCGCGTGTCGCATATCCATATCGGTGCTAGTTAGGCTCCTCCCCCCACTCCCGTCAGCTTCGCTCCCTCCTCATCCTCTTCATCAGTATCCTCTGCTCCTTTATTCTCCTACGGATTGGGCTCCATGCCATCGACTCAGCCTGACGCTCTTTGGTACACCATCATCGCCCACGTTCCCAATCGTTGCCCTTCGGAAAGGCTCAGCCTGAGCTCTAGTCCGCCGCTCACGTCCAGTTCCCCTTCGCCATTGTTTGCCTCATCGGGGAGCTTTGCTGCCTCTCTATTCGGTACGCCTACGCCTTCTTCCAATGCGAGCATTGGTTCATCCTTGTTTGGGATGCGTGAACCTGTGCCTCGGAAAGTTTGAGGCTCGCCGGCTCGTGCTTGTGCTTCAAGCTCGGCCAAGCTTCGACAGACAAAGTCGGTGCAGAGGAAGGTGAGGTCGTCAGAGATGGTGGCCGTGGCGGCGGACAAGGAAGGAGCAATGGGTGGGGTGGAGAGGCAGGGTGGAGAGAAAGGAAAAAAGAAAAAAAAAAAAAAAAAAGAAAAAACTAAAATTAATATGAATTTACAAAATTTTGATTTTTTTTTTTGCCTAAGATAAAGTACTGTTCGATGAGATCCAAACATCAAAAAGATATTTTCAATCATATGAAATCAAATAATGGAAAATCAATCATTCTTGAAAAATAATTTTTCTTATCATTGAGTCATCTGCTACACAAATGCACTCAAGGCAAAAATTTAGAATGGCGATTAGACACAGCAAGACAGAAGCTAAAGTTAAAGCAACTCAGTGGTACATGACGTCTTGGTGAAGAGTTGATTCAAAGACACATACTTTTGAAAGAATGAAAAAAAACAAAAAAAACTTTAGAGTCGTCCTCTGTTTTTATCCCCCTCCCTTCGAGCTTAAAATCGTGAATTGAACTTGTCCCCGACTGAGGATTCGAGAATTATCATATTTATCTGCACAGTAATAGAAATATGACAACAGTTTTTGAATATCTTTGCTTTCTTTCAATAATTTGCATTAACTTCCCTATCAGATAAACATCGAAAGGAAGATTTATAGAAGCATCATATTTTCTTTCAAAGTGCTTTATTTCCACAATAAACACGTTATATTGAAAGGGTTTCCTGCATCATTGAATTACGGTATATCGGTGGGTCATTTTTGCTAGATTTTTTTTTTTGTGAGGAATGTATTATACACAGCCAGCCTCTCTCCATGTATTCATTTATACTTTATGAGTAATACTTTCAAATCCGAGTGAATTCTCTATATCTCTCCCACCACCTACTTTTTTAGACGAAGTTTTATCATAACATTCCTCTGTATGCAACCTATGACATTGTCAATATTGCTACTTTCGTAGAGATTGACCTCTAATCTACCTCTATTATTTTCATTCCAAATACTTAAGTGGCACGCCAACGCGTTGTTTGATATTTTCGCCTTTAGATTTATCATCTTGTGTAATGCTATTAATGCAATGATTGAATTAAAGAAGTTATAAATAGAAAAGAGTAGATATAAGACAATGATAATGGCAGCGGCGGCAGACAATGACATATTGTGACCTAAAATCTGCATCACACGTGCATGAGAAATTAGGGGTTTCCTAGCTCCCAAAACCTCCCCCAATGTCATTTGTTTAATAGTCAAACCTACAAGTCTCTCTTTAGGCGTTGAAAGTCTCACCAATAATTCTTCACTTGAAAGACCTCTCGTCATCAGCTAGCCATTATGGTTCAGCTGCCCTTTAAAATTTGAACTTGACAATCAGCTTCTTGGATTGAAGAATTTCCGGTCAACTTAGAACAATTCCGAGAAGGATCGTACGTGGGATTTCGGTCAAAATTTGAATGAAATCAACCTATAAATACTTGCTTTTTATCCAAGGCTAAGAACAAAGAGCTCTCACTCAACACATTTGAAGTTCGATCTCTCCCTTCAAGCCCCTCTCTCTCTCTCTCTCTCTCTTTTCTTAGCAAAAAAAAAGGCCGCCATATATATGGAAAGGTCGAAGAGTTTGCTGCTTCAGCCTCCAACTTATGGAAACCTCATTACCATTCTCAGCATCGACGGTGGAGGGATAAGAGGGCTTATCCCCGGAACAATTCTCGCATTCTTAGAGTCTGAGCTTCAGGTTATCATAAATTAGTTTGCTATCTTTTTTATGCATGAAGCACGAGTTTCCATGAAGTACAAGGTTTTATTCATGCATGCCCCTTGCAACTTCTGATGGTTTTTGGATTGGTGCAGAAACTAGATGGTGAAGAAACAAGACTTGCAGATTATTTCGACGTCATTGCTGGAACAAGCACAGGTGGTCTCGTCTCTGCCATGTTAACTAGCCCCGATGAAAACAACCGTCCCTTATTTGCTGCCAAAGAAATTAAGGATTTCTACCTTAATAATTGCCCCAAAATCTTCCCTCAAGACAGGTTAGCCAAGCTAACTCATCATTTCTCTAGGCCATAGTGGTAGTTCCTCAAATGGCTGTGTACTAACATAATATCTCTTTAATTGAAAACTACAGTTGCCCATTTGCTCCTGCTACGGACATGATTAAGGCGGTGACTGGACCAAAATATGATGGAAAATACCTTCATAAGCTTGTCAAAGAGAAATTAGGAAACACAAGACTGCACCAAACATTGACGAATGTGGTGATCCCAACGTTCGACATCAAATGTCTTCAGCCAACCATCTTTTCTAGCTACGAGGTTCATCCTTTTTTTCGCAGAATATAATTCATTGTTTCTTTTGATATTGTCCAAATAACAATATACAGAAAAAGTACTGAACATGTTGCTTTTGTGGGGCAATTGATCGTGACCAGGTGAAGAAAAAGCCAAGCATAAATGCCTTGCTTTCAGACATATGCATCTCAACCTCCGCAGCACCAACTTATCTCCCAGCTCATTATTTTGAAACCCAGGACTCCACAAGAAAAGTGAGAGAATTCAACCTCATAGATGGTGGTGTGGCCGCAAACAATCCGGTATGAAAAAAACAGTTTCCTAACAGACCTGAGCTAGCAAAGGGTAATCCTATTGTTTCTAACTCTACGTCGTTCATGGTACAGACATTGGTCGCATTGGGAGAAGTGACGAAGGAGATCATGGGAGGAAGCTCCGATTTCTTCCCTATAAAGCCAATGGACTATAGAAGGTTTCTTGTGATATCGCTTGGGACCGGTTCAGCAAAAGTTGAAGGGAAGTATAATGCAAGTGAAGCGGCCAAATGGGGAGTCTTGGGCTGGTTGAGCAGCAATGGCGGGAGCCCACTAATCGATGTGTTCATGCAAGCGAGCGCGGATATGGTTGACTTCCACGTCTCCGCGGTCTTCCAAGCCTTACATCTTGAGGCCAACTACCTCCGGATTCAGGTATATATATACAATGATAGCCACATTCATTTCAAAACAAGCCTTGAAGTGATCATTAGCTAATTTGCTCGCTAGCTTACTTTGGCAAGCTAATCTTAGCCTTTAAACGAACTTTGCAGGATGATACGTTGAGCGGTGCAGTAGCTTCAGTGGATATTGCAACAGAGAAAAATTTGAACGACTTAGTCAGGACCGGTGAAGCGTTGTTGAAGAAGCCGGTTTCAAGGGTGAACTTGGAGACCGGCGGATGTGAGGCCTTGAATTCAGAGACTAATGAAGAGGCTCTTAAAAGGTATCGAACTGTTTGGACAATATCTTAAGTCCTCATGTACTAAAAAAGTCTAGGGGTTACGTGCACGGTTCAGGTTACTAAATGCAATTGCTTTTTTCTCTCAGGTTTGCTAAACTACTGTCAAATGAGAGACAACTTCGTCTCGCCAGGTCTCCTCATGGACGAAACTCCACAAATTGGAAACAATCCTAGTCATGGAATGCCACAATTTGTACAAACAACATACTGCAGCTCGTGAAGATTGATTCTTAGTCGACATGTCACTCGTTCTTTGATTATTTCATTCTTTACATTTTTCCTGAATAAATTCCAAGTGCCAAATGGCTTCGTTGGATGTAAATTTTAATCTAATTCTTCTTGATTGTTGTTTTGTATGTATTTTATCGCTAGTCTGAGCTTGTAAAACACGATCAAATTGTGAATAACAATCTCAATTACCTTATCTAGTGGCTGGATATGTTGCGAAAGACAAGCGAACGGACAATAATAAACAAAATAAGGAAATAAAGCGAATGCCATAAATTGGCCTAGTCAATGTGACCTATTTCAAGGAGAGAGCAACATAGCTTTCATCATAGATTCAGTGATATCACCAGAATTACAACCACATTTAAGTTATTCAAATGCTCTCGGTATCTTCCAAACACTAATCAAAGTAATTCATGTAGTATTTACCCCTACACAATTTTTTACCAATCTATGTCTTGATCTCATAAAGGAGTGAAATTTTTTTAACAAGATTTGTCTTCGGCTATCAAACACTCAAGTTCGATGGATTCAATTAACGAAACAAACGTGCAGCATCTCGGACTAATGTCCAACCCACTTTTTGCGCCCAAAGCTACGAGAAAAGTCCTCTTGACCAAAACCAAAAGACCCCCACAAACTCAATAAATATAAAGAATGTGGGTCCCTTCTTTGATCCAATTGTGGGAACCTCTTTCGTGCGAAACTCAGAAGAGTTGGCCCGCCAACAGGAAGTTGACTCATCGAAGTCGACAACAATTTGCACTTTCCTTTTAAGTTTGCCACATCCGAGGTGGCATAAAGCATGCCAGATTTTCCGTACATTTTGGATCGGATTCCGTTTACAAACTTAAACCAGAGATGTATTTACACAATGTATGAGACAAGAGATCAGCAAGACGTTTCGATCCAAGTTGAAAATCTACTCATAAACCCTTCCTATAAACATAGTTTTTGAAATTTTCTTTCACAAGAAGATATCATATTTTATGAAAAGTCATTAGATATAGTTCGTAACAATGTTTCTTATGTAAAAAGAGATCAATATGCTAATTACAAGCGGCGCAAGAGGGTGGATCAATTAATTCCTATTCTAGTAAATGTACGCATAAACCAGCTAAAAAGTTCAAATTTTGCAGAGTGCATAGACTGATGCTTGAAAGCAATTGACATGGCAAGGTCTATTTTGAATATCAAAACGCAAAGTGTTGGGCTATGCGACTGTAAGTCCAAATGCCAGGCCTAAAAAGTTTAGGGATCTTTTTTAGTTTCTTTCCGAACATGGGATGATAAAATTGCTTATTACCCATTCTGAAAGGAACTAAAATAGGAAACTTAGAATGAAGCCGGTATGTAAGTGCCGTATAGCTAGATAGGACGGGAGTTAAAATGGACAAACATGTGAGGCTATTTGTCAAAATTACTAAGAACATGCAAAGTTCAAATCATCATATTATACTCCAAATTCTCAGTCAATCAAAAAATTATCATTCTCTACTACATAGAAAGTAATCTTATCTTTAGTTCCGAGTTTAGAACTTTTTTATAATGAAAATTACACTAAGTTAATCTGAATTTACCTAAAGTGCATTGCAATTTTCTATCGAATTAAATGGGCAAAAATATAAATTAATTAGATAAGAATGAAATGTCTCGAATCAAAAATATGCTTTCTCATCCATAAAGTGTAAAAATCAAAACCTTTCGATTTTCTTCATCGAAATAGATGCAAACATTTTGTTTAATTCGTTTTTTATTGTACACATAGAAAGTGCGGTCTTTCTTTAAATTTCAAGTGGATTACAAAATAGTTGCAACTGGAATATTTATTTTCCATATCAAATATACGTAAAATTGATCTATAAGTCACAACAAAATATTTTTAGTTTATTCGCAAATTTCATTTGTCATGTTTTTTGAAAAGCATTCATTAATATTATATTCTGTTAGATCTTACCTTATATACGTTAACAATTAATTATATTATGTTATCTATTTCTTCATATTATTTTTCTTGTAATAAATTGTGATTTTTTTCATTGACATTATGTATTCCCCTCATATGGTAATATCTATGTTATTTAGGTAAATTTTTCTATTCATAAAAATTATTATCTAGGATGAAGCTAATTTTAAGTGAATATATTTTAGTTGAAGAATTTCCGGCTAAAAAAATCTCTTAAACTTTTATATTATAGTAATCAAGAAAAAAGTACCTCTCTTATCCAAATGCTTATTTAGGTTCATATTAAAAACTTAAATTTCAAGATGAAGGTTATATTTTTTTTTCATTTATTAATAAACCATATACCCCATATAGGATGAACTTTAGTCGAAATTTTCATATAGAAAAAGCTTTTAACTCCATCTGGAATCAATGATTTCGGCCCCATAAACTTAAATCCTGCCTCCCCTACTACCTCGAAAAAATTATCACTTGTTGAATATCAAATAGGTTTAGTTGTAACTAGAGTTATGAATGGTTTTAAGGGGAAAAAATAGAGTGATGAATGAAAGAAGCGAACAAACACGTACACGATTATCTTCTCCAAAGTCTAGCATGGATTTCGTAATTTCTTAAATGTTAATTGGCCAATCATTTCTTTTTTCCTTTTAGCAATGGGGGTGTTTCAAATTCATTGAGCATCCTGACTCGAGTCACTTTCTCTCACCAATTGATTATCTCAATGATTTGAATATCAAAATATGCCCAATCTAACTGACATGCATCTACACATTATAGCGTTGGAGTATTAATAAAATTCAATCCATGTTTTCAGTTACGAAGTTCGATTTTAAGATAGATTGACGATGGTTCACCATATAATACCAGAGCAAGATGTGTTATTCATCTAGATCTATTTAGACTACTCATTTTTTATCGTAACTATCAGTGACTTACACAGTACAATTTTAGGTTACATTATTCACAGGTTCGATAAATATGCATCTCAAGCAACAAGGAATTCCAAGGGCAAGCCAGATTAGGTTCGCTAAAGATGAAAGTCAAAAAAAGCTGCATAGATAATCCATGAGGAATGTGGTGGAATGAACCACTTCTAGTGGAGAAACTAAATGGAAACCTGTACTTTTTTAGTGGGACCAGTGTCAAACGCACAGATTTTTAAAATTTGATTGCCTTGGTCTTGCTGACATAGCCCATACATACTTACTAAAGATAGAATACAACTCGGTTTTCAGAATTTAAAATCAAACTCATATCTTTTTCTTTTTCTTCTTAATTTTCACGTTTCCTATAGCTAACGGGAAGGAAGTCTCATCAGAGGTCGTCACTGTCGTTGCTATCTTATCCACAACAATGAA
Organism: Corymbia calophylla; assembly: GCA_014182845.1. Taxonomy (NCBI): domain Eukaryota; kingdom Viridiplantae; phylum Streptophyta; class Magnoliopsida; order Myrtales; family Myrtaceae; genus Corymbia; species Corymbia calophylla. The sequence goes on along the minus strand of CM024698.1, from coordinate 10,442,300 downwards.
TTGCCATTCAACTTTCAGCCATCTTTGAATCATCAAAAGCCTCCACCATCGACCCTCTCTTTCCTTGAAGATGAACAAGTTCTTCTCTGACAGGATGACCTGTAATCTCGCATGTCATTTGATTCTGCCTAACAGTCCTCCCATGAAGTCAGGGAGGGAAAAAACGACCCAGAAGCAAGTTTCCGACACGTGATTCAAATCTTGTATTTAATTAATAAACTTAGGTTATAAGGCATGCGAAGACACAGGGATGAGAACCGAGGTTCGCTTCACCGGTCAAAAGCAGAAGAGCAAAAACTGCTTTCTTTAAAGCTAGGGTTTTGACGTGTTCACCAAGAGGAATGATGATGAGCCATGGCCTGATGAGTGGATGAGGGGGTTACAAATCACATTTACATTAATTGATTGATTACTCTTTTCCTTCACGTGTTAAACCCTGAATTGGAATGGAACTAGTCAACCGATTTGCCTTGGAATGGTTACCACTCAAACCAAAAAAGAAAAAGAAAAACGGTAGTCGTTCTTTTTCGGGTTAAAACTTAAACATTCGCCATTCATTCCGACATAATTAAGTAGATGGGTTTGTCCAAAGAAATAACCATGCTATCTCTTTATCTATTTTAATCAATATACATTTAGACAAAAAGCCAATGTATGTGGAGAGAAATGAAAGAAAAGAATGACATTATTCTGTTAGTGAGCTCCTTTCCTCACCTATACATCTCTATATTACCATAACATATCTCCATCCACCTTACCAAAAAAAAATAACATATCTCCATCCGTGTTGTACAACATTTTCTACATTGCTAGCTTTGAAGAAAGCAACTCCGGATTACAAGCAAGATAATTTCAATTCCAAATTCTTGAGCTGCCGCCAACGTGTTTCATCTTTTCAAATAAGGTTCATAGTCATGTGCTATCAAGCAAAGATAGTTGATTTAATCTATTGCATAAGACACGAATTAGAAAGAAGCCATTATATATATATAGAAGAATTCGGAAGAACCATTCGTAAGTGACATATCTTGATATAAATTCTCACATATATTATATGTTCATCACGAATAAAGATTGTTCGCTCCCTAAATATGGTCCCATCAAGCCTTTCTTTGAATTTTCAAACCTACAAGTCTCTCGAATGTTGAAAATCTCAACAACTATTCTTCACTCTGCATGGTGACTAGAAAGACCTCTCAGCTACAAGCAATTAATGTTTAGCATCATCTTTGAAAGTTGGACTTTTCAATATTTTCTTGGAATATTGAAGAATCAGTCAAACCTATGACGATTCCAAGCAAGATCGTACGTTCCATTTCGGTGAATTTTTGAATGAAGCACAGCCTATAAATACCTCTTTCTTATCCAGACCAAGGCCATCACGGAACTATCTCATCTCCAGCTTCTCTCCAACACAAGCACATTTGCAATTCAACATTTTCCTCAAAGCCCCTCTCTCTATTTCTCACTATAGGAAATAAGAAAAGCGCATACTTTGTCTGAATTTTCGTCCGCTGGTATCCATTTCTTCACAACTTATCACAGAAGAAGGTGTCCGTTTAGTTAGCAGATACATCCATGGAGAGGGTAATGAGCTTGCAGCTTCAACCTCCGACTTACGGAAACCTCATAACCATTCTCAGTATCGATGGTGGAGGGATAAGAGGGCTTATTCCTGGAACCATTCTCGCTTTCTTAGAGTCGGAGCTTCAGGTTTGTACTTGAACAAAGCTCGCTATTTTAGCGTGGCCCATGCAACCTGTGATATCTAACTAGAGAACATATATATCTTTGTGGACTGTGCAGAAATTAGATGGTGAAGACGCAAGGATCGCAGATTATTTTGACGTTATTGCTGGAACAAGCACCGGAGGTCTGGTCACCGCCATGTTAACCAGCCCTGACGAGAACAACCGCCCCTTATTCGCTGCAAAAGATATTAAGGATTTCTACCTGGATAACTGCCCAAAAATCTTCCCTCAAGACAGGTTAGTTCTGCTGGCTGATTCAAAATTATCAAGGCCATATTAGATGTTGGATTTACAAATTATTGTTTGTCGATGACTATAAGTCAATGCCTTCTTACATATCATCTATCTTATTCGAAACTACACAGTTGCCCGTTTGCTCCAGCAACGAAGATGATCAAAGCTGTGACGGGACCAAAATATGATGGAAAATACCTTCATAAGCTTGTCAAAGAGAAACTGGGAAACAGAAGATTGCATCAAACGTTGACAAATGTTGTGATCCCAACATTCGACATCAAGCGTCTTCAGCCAACCATCTTTTCTAGCTACGAGGTTCATCTTTCTTGTCCTTGAAATATAATTCACTTTTCTTAAATATAGTTTCTTGCGGATTACATGTAGAAAAGTAATCAAATACATTTTTTTTTCTGGATAAATGAGCAGGTAAAGAGAAAGCCGAGCATAAACGCCTTGCTCACGGACATTTGCATCTCAACCTCCGCAGCACCAACTTATCTCCCAGCTCATTACTTCGAAACCCAGGACTCCACAGGAAAAGTGAGAGAATTCAACCTCATAGATGGCGGCGTAGCTGCGAACAACCCGGTATGCAAGGCTTATTTTCCCTATTGTTTTTTAATGTGGATCGTGACTTGACGACTCATATTATTGAATCACTAATTTGACGTTGTTCAAAATAGACCTTGATTGCGATGGGGGAAGTGACGAAGGAGATCATGGGAGGAAGCTCGGATTTCTTCCCCATAAAGCCGATGGATTACAGAAGGTTTCTGGTGATATCACTCGGGACCGGATCGCAAAAAGTTGAAGGGAAGTACGATGCAAATGATGCTGCCAAATGGGGAGTGCTGGGCTGGTTGAGCAGCAATGGTGGGAGCCCGTTGGTCGATGTGTTCATGCAAGCGAGTGCCGATATGGTCGATTTCCACCTCTCGGCAGTCTTCCAAGCGCTACACCTCGAAGCCAACTACCTCCGAATCCAGGTATAATACAATTAAGATTCTCGAATTTCACTTGCATAACATTGACCTTGATGTCATCATCGATTATTTCCTAACTTTACTTGACACACTATATATTGATTCTCGTAAATGAAATTCACCAGGACGACACATTAAGTGGTACAGTGGCATCTGTTGATATTGCAACGAAGAAGAACCTGAACGACTTAGTCAAAACCGGTGAAGCGCTATTGAAGAAGCCGGTTTCGAGGGTAGACTTGGAGACGGGTCAATACGACGCGTGTAAACCAGAGACTAATGAAGAGGCTCTTAGAAGGTATTGAATATTAGAACGATGAAATCAAATTCTTTAGCGTATTAAAAGATTTAGAGTTTATTAGTTGTCCGGTTGAGGTTACTTAAGTGTAATTATCCAATTTGATTTCAGGTTCGCCAAGCTACTTTCAAATGAGAGACAACTTCGTCATGCGCGGTCGCCACATGGACATAATTCCACGAATTTGAAACGGTGCTAGTCTAGAATATTTCTACAGTCTGTGAAGATTCTTAGGGGAGGCGTCATCCATTCTTTGATTGTTTTTGTGTATTCGCATTCTTTGGACTTCTTTTATTCTTTGCATTCTTCTCCATTAAAATCCAAGGGGAAGTTTGCTGCGTCATTGGATGTAACTTTTTTCAACATTATACTTTCAGATGATTCTTTTTGTATGTATTTTACTGGTCTGAGCTTGTATAGCACAATCAAATGAATAAAAGTTCTCATTGCCTCAAGCTTGTAGCCAAGAAGACGAAGTCAGCAAGTCGTCTCCGATCGATCGTTCGTGTATTCCAGACGTTGGAAAGAAATGCAAATAAAAGTTTGTAAAAAATAAGAAATCTTTTTACAGAGATACGAGAAGTTGGTAAATTAGAAAAATGAAAAATATTGGTAACTAACTCAAATAAGAGTTAGATAACACAACACTAATTGGTAACTTAATAGTAGAAAAAGATCGATATGCAATACAAATAAAAGTAGTAACTCAAAAAATAAATAAAAACCGGTAAGTTTACAAAGAAAAAATAGTAAGCAAATCAAATAAGTTGTTAGTAATTTAACTGGAAAAAAGTTGGTAAATCACATTAAAAAATTGTAAGTTTTATGGAATAGCTGGTAATTTAAAGGCAATGATAAGAATGATGAATAAAAGTAAGTAAAATATAACAATTTTTTTCAGTGATAAGACAAGTTGGTAACTCAAACTCAAAAAAAAATTGGTAACTAAATCAAATAAGACTTAGTAACGGAAAAATAATGGATAACATGATTGGAGAAAAGTTGGTATTGACTTGAATTGTGATAATTTCTAAAAAGAGGTATAAATTAAGAAAGCCAGTTAGCAAGGAAAATAAAAATGGTAACTAAATAATAAAGTTGGTAAAGTTAAGACAAAACAAATAATCATTAGTAAATAGTTCAAATGAGAGTTAGTAACGTAAAATTAGACAGCAACTCAATTAGAGAAAGTTGGTTAGTCATACAAATAAAGGTTGGTAATTTGATATGATAATCTGCAAAAGTAAATCATTCGTAAGAAAGGTAAAAAAAAAATTAATAAACGATAGGAAAAGGTTTTTGACAAAAGAGGAGAAGTTAGAAATTTTAAAAAACTAAACAAAAATTTAATCAATTCAAGTAAGAGTTGGAATATAAAAGTAATTAACTTAATCAGAATAAAGCTGGTAAGCACTTTAATTGAGGTCAATAATTTTGAAAGGAGTTTATATATTTAAGAAGTTGGTAAGTAAGGTAAAGAATAGTTGGTGACTCAACAAGAATATTGGTAAATAAGCCAAATGAGAGTTGCTAAACTAAAACTAGGTCTAATTTAATGGAAGAAAAGCCACTGAGACATACAAATAAAGGTTGGCAAGTTTATATAAAAGTTGATAAGTTCAAGGCATATGTAGGAAAGACAAATAAAAGTTGGTAAACGATAATAAATTTGATAAATTAAAGACAAGTAAAATAAAACAAAAAAAAATGATAAAACAAATAAAGCTGATGAGTCAATAACTAAAATAAGAGCGGATAACCCAAAACCAGTTAGTGATATATAGTAAAACAAAAAGGTGATAGGTCACTCAAATAGAAATTGGCAAATTTATATAAAAACTGGCAAATTTAAGGTGGTAAAACGAAAGGCAAGAAAAAGTTGGTAAAAAGAAGAAGATAATTGGTTACTTACAAACTGTCAAAAAGTGTTGGAAAGTCCGTAGATGTGTAGGTATGTTACCATCAAATTACCAATCACGGGATAGATGATTTCGTTTTTGCAGTAATTTTTTGATACTTACCAACTCTTTCGGAATTATTCTGGCACGTAGGAAAAGAATATTAGAATCGTCCATTTACATTCCATCTTGATAGAAAAAGAATATTAGAATCGTCCATTTACATTCCATCTTGAATGCAAACAAAAGCTTTTAGAGGCAATACACAGAGATTTGCCAGAGCCACCACCTACAATCATCACGTGCAATGTATAATGACAGTCGAGCTCCTGACGAACTCCGAAGACTGGCGGATGCAGCGGATATCATAATATAACCTAACACAACACCTTCCATTGTTCTTACGATTCTTGGTCGTATTTGATGACGAAGTTCTTCACTAGTAGAAAGAGCAGACCAGACCAGACCAGCAACTTCAAGTCTCCTGTGGCTGCTCGTGCCTCTTCCCGCACCTATTCTGATTCTGCCTAACGAGTTCATTTATCCATTGAGGGGGAAAAGAAAGTCCCAGAAGCAACGTTTAGAAACGTAATTCAGTTCTTATGTTTTCAAATGACTATGCTATTAAGGAAAGCATGCAAAGCTGGGACGATGACGAGCTTAAACGGTCAAAGATGGAAGAGCAAGATGTACTGCTTTTTCAGATTAGGGTTCCACGCGTTTGTTATACCACAAAAAACGAGTGCCGTTAGGATATGCAAAATTATAGGATTAAATCTATCAAAGTGAGTTTATCGTGTTACAAAAATCTATTCAACCCGCTAAAAAATTGTACTTTTTATATATTGTGATTAATTTTATCCACCACATCATTTTTAATTTTCAATTTATAATATATTCTCCCAACAAATAACGGGAAGATAACTTCCACCATTTTTTATGAGAATTCGACATATCATCTTTTGCTTGTGTGACAAGTAGTTTTGACTATGGTTGGCATCGACGACCCCGCCATCTTAATGCGAACACGTTAGTTTTATCAATTTCAAGTTGACATTCCATAATAGTGCTCTTTTTAGTTGATTCTTGAAGGAGTCGCTTAATAAGTTCTAGGACTTCTTTACCAAAAAAATATAAAACTTTACCCAAAAAAAAAAGTTCTAGGACCAAAACTTAAGCAAGATTTTATGTATGTCTCGGCATGCAAATAGTTTGAAACAATTTGAGGAGTATTGGTAAGGTCATTGAATATCAAGGAAAGCATATGGAAATATATTGGTCATTTTACTGTTCTTTGAGCTCAAATAGGCACCAAAAAAGCACCAAAAAGAAATTTAAAAAAAGAAAAGAAAAGAGAGATATATTCATCTTCATTATAAAGCTAATCCTTGGCTTTAATTTGGTTATAAAAGGACAGGAAGATCCCAACAAATCATTATAAAATCGTATTGAATTTGCAAGCAGCATGATAATGAAGATTGGAGACATTATGACATAAGCTAAATTACTCAAAAGCGAAGTTAGTTGTAGCTCATTAACAACAAATAGAGAAGCTGTTGGAGCACTCTCGACATGACATGGTGATGAAAAAGGTGATAGAAAGACAAATAAATCAGACAGGATGTAAAATGATGCACTGTCTTCCTCCTTAATTTCCCCCTTCAAGTTCAAAGGCGTGAATTGAACTTATCAAACAGCCTTGGTTCGAAACCCCTGGACTTCATTTTCAATTTTTGATCAATTCTCGTTTCGTCCTCACACAGCATTTCTCAGTCTCCAACGCAAGACATTGTCTACATTTCGATTTTGAAAGCAACCTCTAATGTGCCTCTAGAGTTGCCGCGAGCGCGTTGATCTTTTCGCTCTTGACTTGAACATTCACCACGTCCCCCATACCACTTTGTGAATCAATTTCATGGCACCAACTCCCTCCCCTTGCTGTACGATGCATCAGAATTTAGGGTTATCTGCCTCCAAAATGGCCCCCCCCCTTTCGTTTACTTTTCAGACCTACAAGTCTCCTGGAGAGTTGAAAGTCTCAACGACAGTTCTCACTTGCATGTTGACAGCCCAAACTCATCCTCGGCTAGATAATTCCCAAGAAGCAAAATATGACTCAGCTTTTGAAATTCGGACTTTTCAATGGCTTTCTTGGATTGAAGAATCAGCAGTCCAACTTAAAACAGTGCCGAACAAGATCTTATGCGCGATTTCGGTCAAATTTTGAATTAAGCATAGCCTATAAGTACTTGCCTCTTATCAAGATAAGGCCATAGAGATTGCATTCTCCGCAAACATCGTCTTTGGAATTCAACACAGTTGCAATTCAATCTTTTTCCTCAAAGCCTGCTCTCTCTCTCTCTCTCTCTCTCTCTCTCTCTCTCTCTCTCTCTCTCAGTTACATGATCGTATCCATGGAAAGGACAAGGAGCTTGCCCCTTCAGCCTCCGACTTACGGAAACCTCATTACAATTCTCAGTATTGATGGTGGAGGTATAAGAGGGCTTATCCCAGGAACCATCCTAGCTTTCTTAGAGTCTGAACTTCAGGTATAATTACATATACATCAGTCATTAGCTAAGGCTTTTGCACTTTCTTTGTACAAAACACTTTGCTGCGTGCTATAATCACTTGAAGTTCGCCTTTTCATTATGCATGTCCATGCGAATTTTGATTCCTAACTAGGGAACATATCTATGTGGACTGGTGCAGAAACTAGATGGTGAAGATGCAAGAATTGCAGATTATTTCGATGTTATTGCTGGAACAAGCACCGGCGGTCTTGTCACAGCCATGTTAACCACCCCCGATGAAAACAATCGCCCCTTGTTTGCTGCAAAAGACATTAAGGACTTTTACCTTGATAATTGCCCCAAAATATTTCCTCAAGACAGGTGATCCTAAATTTTCAAGCCGATGTAGGTGTTACATTTACAAAGTAATGTTTTCTTGATTGACTTTCTAACATAATGTCTTTGTAAATTGAAAACTACAGTTGTCCTTTTGCGCCTGCTACAAAGATGATTAAAGCTGTGACTGGCCCAAAATATGATGGAAAATACCTGCATAAGCTCGTGCAAGAGAAACTCGGGAACACGAGATTGCACCAGACATTGACGAACGTTGTTATCCCAACGTTCGACATCAAAAGTCTTCAGCCAACGATCTTTTCTAGCTACGAGGTTCATCTTCTTGTCCCTGACATGCAATTTCTTTTTTATTATTTCCTATGTCTTTATTAATTATGACATATAGATAATCAACTAAGTATTTTGTCTTTGGGAAAATGAGTAGGTGAAGAAGACGCCAACCATAGACGCCTTGCTCTCAGACATATGCATCTCGACCTCGGCAGCACCAACTTATCTCCCGGCTCATTATTTCGAAACCCAAGACTCCACAGGAAAACTGAGAGAATTCAACCTCATAGATGGTGGCGTAGCAGCAAACAATCCGGTATGAAAGAACTATGTTTTGGCAGACCTGACTTAACAAAAAGTGTATCTATAGTTTCTGACTTCACATCGTTCATCATGCAGACGTTAGTAGCAATGGGCGAAGTGACGAAGGAGATCATGGGAGGAAGCTCGGATTTCTTCCCTATAAAGCCGATGGATTACAGACGATTTCTGGTGATATCGCTCGGGACAGGTTCACGAAACTCCGAAGGGAAATACGATGCAAGTGAAGCGGCCAGGTGGGGAGTGTTGAGCTGGTTGAGCAGCCATGGTGGGAGCCCATTGATCGATGTGTTCATGCAAGCGAGTGCCGATATGGTCGACTACCACCTCTCCGCGGTCTTCCAGGCCCTGCACCTCGAAGCCAACTACCTCCGGATTCAGGTATTCTTATTGCACCGTGAATCTTATCAGAAACTTAAACACCTCGAAGAACTTGAGTTGACATGCTAATCGAATTTGGAATGGCAGGACGACAACTTAAGAGGGACCGTGGCATCCGTGGATATAGCAACGAAGAAGAACCTGAACGACTTAGTCAGAACCGGCGAAGCACTGTTGAAGAAGCCAGTTTCGAAGGTAGACCTGGAGACGGGCGGAGGCGAGGCGCACAACCCGGAGACTAACGAAGAGGCCCTCAGAAGGTATTGAACTATTTTAAAGATGTCTCGACTCTCGAGTTCTTGAGTTATTACTAGCTTCAGGGCAATGTCTAATCATCGAGGTTACTAAATGCAATTCTAATTTATGGTTTCAGGTTTGCAAAAATGCTTTCGAACGAGAGACTACTACGCCTTGCTAGGTCGCCTCATGGACGTAACTCTGCAAATTTGAAGCGGTCTAATCTGTGCAACCAACTGGCGGCAACTCGTGAAGATTGATTCTTAGGGGATAACTCATTTATTCTTTGATTGTTTCATTCTTTCCATTCTTATAGAATGAAATTCCAAGCGCCAATTTTCGCGTTGGGTTTATATTAACTGAATTCTCTTTGATGATTAGATTTGTATGTAATAATTGCGGTAATTGTCAACACCATCTGTATGAATAAAAACCTCATTATTATGGACTGTGGCTGGAAAGTGTTGAGATCGTCTCTAATCCATGTCGAAAATCTAGGCACGAACTTGCCTAAATAAAACTTAGTTTTTGAGGTTTTATGATCAAGCTAATACATTTTTACCCGGAATTTCATACGGTATGCTGTATAATCTATTTGCTACACAGTCCACATCCTTCAACATTGATATTGGTAGCTACGGTTTGAAAAGTTGACTACTAATTAGTAGTCGTGGATGTGGATTATATTAAAGTATTTTACATGGATTGCGAATTCAAAATTTGTCTTTTTATTTAATCAAATATATATATGTAGGGTTATATAAATAGCTATATCAAAAGGCACATTTTCACATTTTCATTGCACTCGTTTGTCCCATATATCATGGAAAGCACACATGTGTACAGAAAAGAATTCAATTCGCATTGAAATGACATCTTGTCAAAAACTTTAAAGAAATTCAATTTCTACCAGTGCATAGTTGATCCCTTTTCTCCATAAACTTTCTAATGAGAGTACGTCATTGAGACATTCATATTAGTCATTCTATTAAAGAAGTAGATATAAATTAATGCAAAGTCCATGTATCATTTAGTACGTATATGAATGAATACCATATACTATCTGTAGTCACCCAAAAAAAATTGATAGAATTTCAGTGCCATCGTGTTCATTATTATATCGAAATAGCTAATATGATTTTCACAACGTACCGCTTTAATAAATTCGGTTTGGGATTGATTGTAAATTCGTATATGGCGTTGGAAATTAATAAATGTACACATAACAAGAACGTTGTGGTAAAAGTCCCAAAACATATATTTTCAATTACGATTAAAATAAATTAAGTTCGCTGATTTAATGCGAGATCAAGTTATGTTTTCGCGGTTTTTATGAAATGTAGTGCCATCTACCATACATCAATGGCCAATGGCCAGCGTTTGATTGGCTGGACCAGGCCCACCAAAAGAGTAGGCCCGATGGTCGGGCCTCGTGCCGGTTATGCTGAACTGGGCCCCTCGGTCCGGGAAAAAGTTCGATTCGGGCCCATTTCCGTACCGAAACGCATCGTCCGAGCCCGCCCAGACAATCGGCAGGCCTTACAAAAGCCCAAACGGCAAGCACAAGCCCCTCTCTCGCTGGCTTGCAGCTAAAGTCATCCCAAAGTTCTTCTTCTTCGCCTCCTCCTCCTTCCTCCTGCTTCCTCCTGTCCATCGGTTTACAGCAGCAGAGAAACTCGAGAAGACGAAGGAAGGGAGAGAAGAGAGAGAGACGCAGAGGCAGGAGCCACGGTCTGATCCCGAACTTGAATGTCCGGTATGGAGAGGCTTCAGCGAATGTTCGCCGGCGCCGGAGGTGCTCTCGGCCACCCGCCCCCCGACTCCCCGACCCTCGATTCCTCCGAGCAGGTCTACATCTCCTCCCTCGCCCTCCTCAAGATGCTCAAGCACGGTAAAGCTTGCCCCCCTCTCTCCCTCTCTCTCGCTTCGTCTTTCGCTAACGGTCGCTTGATCCCGACAGTTCGACGTGAAAAAAAACCCTAATTGGTAATCCCGGTCGCTATTCTCTAGCGCTGCCGGAGGGTACGTTGGGGTTTCTTGCTGCGTGCTTTCTGTTGGGCCTCCATTTTTAATGTCGAGGGATCGGGAAAGTTTCTGTCTTTGGATTCGAATTTGAGCTTTCGTCGATTCTGTGGTTTTTTCGTATTATTAGATATTTGTTGTGGTGAGATGGTCCTTGGATAGTGTCTTGGTTTATCTAATTGGGGACATGGATTTGACCCACCAGGGAGAGCTGGGGTTCCCATGGAAGTGATGGGCTTGATGCTTGGGGAGTTTGTGGATGAGTACACCGTCCGGGTCGTCGATGTGTTTGCTATGCCGCAGAGCGGTACTGGTGTCAGTGTGGAGGCAGTCGATCATGTGTTTCAGACCAATATGCTCGATATGCTCAAACAGACTGGAAGGTAATTCTCCGCACACTTGGTGCGATTTGCTTTTTCTTACTGACTGGATGGACAGTTCTCGATCTATTTTGCTTAATTGTATCAGGGCCCTTTCATCAAGCTATAATGTAGAGTAGTTCTTCAGAGGATATCGCTTAACTTTTCTTGAGAAAGTGAATTTTAGAAAAATAATGTGCAACTGAAGTTTAGAAACTATTGCTTAGTGACAATGATGTATCTTAGCTTCTGGATGGATTTTGAATTAGATAGTCAGTGTTAAAAAGATGGGGCTGCTTAAGTTATCTTTTCATGCCATGTTTGGGATTGTTTGTGAGTCGAGACTGGGGAGCTCATAATGATATGATGAAAAGAGAAGACTGGAATTTGATTCTTGTAATTTTGCAGAAGTTATCAGAAATTTCTGAAGAGCAGATAATTTTACAGAGCTTTCATCAGTCAATTGCATTTCTCCTAGAGAAGTTAGTTATCATCTTATCCCATCTCATTGAGAATTTCACACCTACAAAGCATCCTCAGTGAACTGCATATCTCCTAAAGAAGTATGGTTCTATCTTAAATAGGTGATTTGGGGACTGGCAAATCTGGGTATTGAACCTGATAAACACTTGGTTGCTTTTATTCTGGTCTCCTGGAACGAATTGATGATCTTTACAAGGCCTTAAGGTTATGATAAGCTGATAAGGTTAACGCCAGTTATAAGGAAATTTTAATTACTGTAGAACCAAAGCATGATTTTTTTTTCTTTTAAGAATGACTTGCATGTTGAACTTCATTTTAATCTGCTGGTATGATTTTTCCTATTTAGAATGACGAGCATGTTGAAATTCATGGTTTCTGTTGTAATGATTTTGTAATGCATGTGTGAATGTTTACCTAATTATGCACTGAACAATGATTAATAGTCTCCGATGAAGAAGTGGTAAGGTAGCATAGAATCCTTTGAGCTCATGGATGTCATGGCTGTTATGGGCTTGATACATTATATGATAGATCTTCCTTCTGCCAGATTGTATGCTTTGATTAACTCGGAAATTGAAAGGTGATGATCCTCGTGCCAGATATTCTATGTTAGTTAGTGACTGACAAACCACAAATTTTTTTTTAGTCCTAATTTCTGGGTCAATCAGTGTGAGTTTTCACAAGCTTTACATTCAATGGTAAATTTTTGTCTGTATTTTCTGTCCTAGCTGTTTATCGTAGGTCACCATTTACCAGCACAATATATATGTACCAAGGATGTGCATTGTTGGATAGGTAGAAATTAATTTTTTACTTGTATATATTTATGTTGGACTGAATTTTTGTGGATGGTTCTTGAGCTGGACACTGGCTATTTTATCATCAACACTATCATTCAATAGGTCAGATAGACACCAGTATATAATTCCAATTGTAACCTGTGATTAGGGTTTATATTTAGTTTCGCCTTATTTGTCAATGTCGGTCATCCTTAGTATGGGTTCTTATCTATTTGCATATATGTTGTGACATACATTTATATTTTATATGCTTATTATGTGTTCTGAATTGCAGACCAGAGATGGTGGTAGGTTGGTACCACTCTCATCCTGGCTTTGGATGTTGGCTTTCTGGGGTGGACATCAACACTCAGCAGGTCATCTCTTTTACTCTAAATTCCATTCTTATAGGGAACATGTAAATTGTAATTACAAATGGTATGACCATTTGGCCTTACAACCACTACTGGTTGGTGATGTAGTTTAGAGTTATGATGGCATGGCATGCGAGTCTGGAATTATAACTATGGAGTTTCTTTTATTCATCAACCTATTTTCCCTATATCGTTTTGTCCCCAGCCTCCTTATGAAAACCATGTCACTTTGGAATGCAGCCAAATAAATCAGTTACATTGAGTAGAAGTATCAATAGCTTTGATCATGGGTAACACATTGACATGAGAGTTAACAACTTTATGCTTTTCCTTTCTTGCATACTGAGATTTTTGTCTTGATGGAGGTGGCTGTTTGGATCGGGTTATTTAAATTAGAGTAACATTTAGTCTGTTAAGAACGAGCTACCAAATTGATTTACTGAGTTAGGTGATGGACTGTCAATGACCTTGCGAACAAGGAGGCCATATTCAACATTTTAGTAGAACTCTGCTGTATCAGCCAGTAAACCAATTTAGTGGACTAGTCTTTAGATAGCTGGCATTATTCTCTAAATTATCTCAAGAGTCCTCTCTATTGGGATTCAAGTGTTGCTGTGTGAGGGGTTCCAGGATAGGACCGGGTTCTGGAACTTACCTGGTAGGAATCGGTTCTCCAGTTTTTGGAACTTGTAACTATCTTGGATACCTTGAAACCTACCCTGTCGTAGGTTCCAAGGTCTACCTGGAATCTGCCAATTTTCCTCTCCTTTTTTCGTTTTATTTCATGTTGAGCAAAATGAAAGTGAACTCAACAACAAATATGAAAATTCCCCATTTGTCAATAGCAACAATCCATAAAAAAAGAAAAAAGAGTTTATTCGGTATTATTAGTCGCTCACAATTGATTAAATGCGCATCATTAGCAGGACTTGATATTGCTATGGTGCTTCAATGGAAGTATAAGAGTTTATGCTGTGCTGATCTTCGGTCTCTTGTTTTTGTGTACTGTTTGGAAGTCGCAGATTGAGGTCTGATCACCTAGAGATAAGCTAATGAATTGAGCTAGAGTTTAGCTCTTGTTTTGTGGTTGGAAGAGAGATTTGTGATTAGACTTGGTTTGTGCATTATGTTGGTGGTCCGATTTGGTTCGGTTCAGTTCCTACCCAAGAACCGAACTGCTAGTACAGGTACCAAAAAATATGAAACCAGGAACCAGACTGAATCCCACCAGAACCTGGATTGGTCTGGTTCCCATTTCTACCTTGGAACAATGCTCACCCCTATTTGAAGGTTGTGGCTTTGGGGATTCACTTGGAGAGTTATAACTCTAAGATATTTCAAATATGTTCACCCTTTGTTGATATGTTGATAACCATATGATTTGTTTCTTTTGCCCTTTTTTTGCTAGACTATAATTGCTTGTGGGTTTCTAGTTAGATCCAATTATTAACCAGGCTGCTTTTTACTTGTGATGTGTTCTTCTTATAAAATCAGAGTTTTGAGGCTTTAAATCAGCGTGCGGTTGCAGTAGTGGTGGATCCCATCCAGAGTGTCAAAGGGAAGGTGGTGATTGATGCCTTCCGTCTGATCAACCCACAAACCATGATGCTTGGCCAAGAACCCAGGCAGACAACCTCCAACCTTGGACATCTTAATAAACCGTCCATCCAAGTGAGTGCTGACAAGATAGTACTCTTCTGGATATTGAGTTTTGAGCTTATCTCATGGGGTTGACTTCATATTTTTAGGCATTGATCCATGGGCTGAACAGACACTATTACTCAATTGCCATCAATTACAGAAAGAATGAACTTGAGGAAAAAATGCTACTTAATCTTCACAAGAAGAAATGGACAGATGGCTTGACACTTCGCCGTTTTGACTCACATTCTAAAACCAATGAACAGACTGTTCAGGTAAGTCAAAGTCTTAATTCGTTGCATCTAGATTAGAGAATTGGTTGTGCTAGTCACATATAGGTGGATTCTAGGCAATGCAAGACAAGACCCTACTGCTTAAGCATATTTTCATCTGGTGTCCATGGTTTCCTAGGTTGCGATGCATATAGACTTCATTGAACTGGAATATTTTTTTTTTAACTGGATGTTGAAAAGCTGTCATTTCTTGCAAAATGAATGATTGTTTTCAAATTCAGATCCCTGTTTCAAATTCAGATCCCTGTTTTCTGGTGGATATTATCTTTGGGTAGGAAAAAAATTTATGTTTTATAATCCAAATGCTAAGGACATGTGCTTTTTGCTTTACATCTAGGCTGAGAAGAAGGCATCCAGGGGAAAAAATGTAGTCGTTTGTTTTGTAATATAGATTGGTTACGTAGTGTGGTTCATTCTTTGGTATATTCTCTTTCAAAAACTACCCATGAGGGTACCACTGCAAAGGATTTTTTTTTTAATGGATTGGCAAAGACCTATTCAATGAAAAGTGACAGGGAAACAATTTATAGGTAATAATCTAAAGTCCAAGCTTTACATGATTGTTGGTGCATACTCTGGACAGGTTTTACAGATAAGGGAAACAATTAATAGGTGACAATCTAAAGTCAAAGTTTTACATGATTCTTGGTGCTTTCTCTAGACAGGTGTTACAGATAAATTGGAACACGTACCGCAATGGTTACATTGTGTAAGGCAGTGTAATAAATGCCTCAAGTCTGAAGACTTGAATGTGGTTTCTCCTTGTGCCAGGGTCAGGAAAGTGTGAGGGGGGTTGTTGGGAAGTAAGTTGCCGAATTATAAATGGAAGCAGAGTACCGTCTTGGCCATTCAGTATGACTTGTGATCGTCTGTATCTAAATAGAGTCCAATAAACGAGTAGTGGCTGGCCACAATTTTGCATAGGGTAGGGCCATAGAAAAACTGTCTTTCTGCATTCATGATGATATCATGTATCATTTGGTTGGTGAGTGCACGTTGTTCTACTTATGGCACCATCAAATTGAGTTGATTTTTTTTCTTTTTTCTTCTTCCAATCTTGCAGGAGATGCTGAATTTGGCAATCAAGTATAACAAGGCAGTGCAGGAGGAGGACGAATTGCCACCGGAGAAGCTAGCGATTGCAAATGTGGGAAGGCAAGACGCCAAGAAGCACCTTGAGGAGCACGTCTCCAACCTCATGTCTTCCAACATAGTTCAGACCTTAGGGACCATGCTCGATACCGTAGTCTTCTAAGGCCTCCGAATCGGCATCTTATCTTACCTGCATTCTGCACAACTCTGTATCATCTTTGTGGCGGTGTTCCTGGACTAATTATGAAGTCGGTTTGATCGGTAGACACTGTGGGTGGCTTGTTAGAAATCTAGCCCTTTTTCCTTTGCTTGCTTGTATCCCCATTGAACCGATTCAGTTACCAATTTGTTCTTATCCAAGAAAGGGAAAGGAAAGGAGACGGCTTATCAGCCACCCTCTCAACATGCTCTCTTATACTAAATAATGGGCTGGTCTCCTGTCTCCCTTAAATGAGGGCGGTGGATGGAGTTGACAAAGATGTTTGCCGTCCCATCTCTTCGGGCCGGCACACGAGACAAGAAGTCGTGCATGGGTTGTCATTGTTTTACTTGGCAGCAATCTGAGCCAATCTATGTAAAGAGTGCGTGCTTTGTTGGACTGGTTTGGTATGAAATTTAGGTACTTACCATAGTTCTTTACAGTAAGTTGGAGAAAATTTATAATGAGAAAAATGAAGATTTATTATAAACAAAAAATAGTAATATTTAATTTGGTTGAAGGTTAAGATAATCCACAAATAAAGTTTATAGCCTTGAAAATGGTCAATAAAATATGAATAAATGAATCCCTTGGTAAACGACTGCTGCGCACCAAGTCAACTTTATGATAACGAAAGATCTGGAACTCTGCTAGGAAAGTCACGACATGACGCGCACGTCTCTCACCCCCGGGTCGGAAGATTACTAATGTCAAAACCTCAATAATCATAAAATAATAGTAAAATAATCAGGAATTCAAATAAGCTACACACAATTCTCACGGGCGACAATTTATGGACGATCACGTTCTTTAACCACGACAACGACAACTTGACCGCGACCAGAAACTTTAGCAGCAACAAGGAAAAGTAATAGACAAAAACTTTGAAAACGCCCTCAAATTGTCTCATGCACCTTTCACACGGCAATCTCCTTCCTTGTGGTCATCACCATCACTGCTCACGAACGAGGCCACGCGTTCGAACAGCCTCTTGGCCGCCTCGCAGCTCGGGTCAAAGATGTGGAATACATGATCCACGCCCTCGATCTCCATGAACTCCGCCGCGGGGGCCCCGCCGCTCTCCACCAGCTTCTCGTAGTACATCCTCCCTCTCTCCCTCAGTATGTCTTTCTCGCTCACGATCACCAGCACTTTCTTGCACGCCAGCCCGTCCACGCCCGGGGCCCCATCCGCGAACGGGTTGATCAGCGGGTCGTCGCACCCCTTGTCCGACACGCACACGAACCGCCACCAGCTGTCCACCAGCGCCTTCCGGCCGGGGTCCGCCACCTCCGCCCCGATCGGCGTCTCGCCCCAGAAGTAGGGTTGTATCATCCCGATCCCCGAGAGCTTGACCCGCTTTCCCAGTACGTCATCCCTTAGCCAAGATAGTAAAGAAATAAGGAGTTTTTACTAAAAAATTCCACTACTGCGGTCAACAATATTAAATAGTGACTCCACAACATAAAAGTGTTCATGTTTTAAAATTCTAATTAGACGTAACACACCGATGAAATCTAGAAGTAACTTATACTGGAGAACTCACTCCGCATCTGCAGGTTTGTTAATGTACCGTACCTGAGCTGCATGGCCAAGTGGTGCGACATGTTGGCACCACCACTGTCGCCCATGAGGAAGAGCCGGTCGAAGTCGGCATGGTCCCTGAGCCACGGCTCGCACCGGGCTTCCTCCGATGCGATCCACTGCAGAGCTGCCCAGGAGTCGTCGTAGGCCGCAGGGAGGGGGTGCTCGGGGGCTCGGCGATAGTCAACCGAGACGAGGACAAAGTTGCACTCGGCAACAAGAGCATTGAGGCTGGAATGATACTTGGGGTCGGCGATGGAGGAGATGATGAAGGCCCCACCGTGGAAGTAGAGGACGAGGGGGAGTTTCTTGGTTGCGGACGGGGAGGATGGGCGGTAGATCCGGGCAGAAACGCCAGCGTCAGGGAGAATGAGAATGTCCTTGGATTCGACTCCGGTCTCGGGGTCGAGGCCAGGCGGGGTGATCTCAAAACCGGCGAGGCGTTCGAAAGTGCCATCCTTGTAGACTCTGATGTAGGGGAAGATCTCGAGCGAAACCTCCTTGGATGAATCCATGAGAGAGAGAGAGAGATGTCAAAGATATTAATTTGAGGTAGGTGAAGATGAATTGAGAGACGAGAAACAGCGAGGGCTTAAGTAGGGAAAGCAAAGCTGGCCTATTTATCAAGGTGGCCTTCTGGTAACTTTGGCATTAACAACTTTGGAAAAAGGTTAGACAGACTCGCCGTTAAATGTCAATGTCCAAGTGCATCTTTCAACGTGGTCATAATACTTTTTGGGTCTCGTCGAAGAAACCGATCTGATCATGGCTGGACGAGAGCATCTCGTTCAGATCGATTCATACTAATCATCGTCCTTTGTTGGTCAGAAATATATTAGGGCCCGAAGGAAAGTCGTCGCAAATGCAATAATTCCGGAATGGCGAATGAATGTATTTCTCGAAGCTCTTAACTTATAGTTTATTGCCTTGTCATCATTCTATTGCTATTCAAGGTAACTGCACCTTTTCCTTTCTTCTTTTCGTTTTTCCTTTTTTGCCTTTCTGGGATTTCGAAAGGGGGAGCGAGCTCTCTCCTTCGTGACCATGGGGTAGGTTGAGTTTGTCATTATCGGGGTAGTTGTCCGTGCGGCAAGGGTGCATTTAAATATAACAACAGGTTTAAACAAAGATATAGAGGAATAACTTGGATGCTAAACTATAGATATACAGATGTGAGAGAAAGGTGCGCCCCAACAGTTGATAAAAATAAAGGGTATAGAGAGCCACATGGAAAGCGATTAGTCAAATAAGGGGCAGACAGAGGAGCAATACGGTATGTTGAGACCTTGTTAGGAGGAGCTCAGGGGAGTTAGCATGCAATGCAATTTTGAGGTGGAAGTTGTTAACCCGGCATCCAAAGTATTTAAGAGGTTTTTATGTGAGGCTTGATGAGTTAAAAAAGAAGGTTCTAGCAGGATGCAGGCGTGTCATGAGCTTGGATGGTTAGATTACCTCTCAAGTCTGGATTGAAAGGTGTGTTGTTTTGACTTATTGGAAAATATGAAAACAATCAAATATTCATAATTACTTGGGTAGTTGTGGAAGATGAGTATGCAGCATCTTGACGTTGGTTTCTCACCCTGTTATTCCCTAACTCAAGAGTGGGCGGAGGCAAGGATTGTTCTTTCATCGATGACCAGCAAAAGGTAATATCTCACATTTTGTCCTTAGATGTTATTAAGCTACAAAAGTGCAATCATCGATGTGATTTGCTAAATTTTTTTATTGGGTGAAATTGGTTGCAGTGACTAATTAAACGAGTTTCAAGGCTATCTCTCCTTGCAAAGTATTGAAATTGTGCAAGGCACATATGTGCCAAATATGAAATAATGCACAAAGGGGATGCTCTTGGGTAACTCCTTTAGGGGGCCATTAGGAGTACATTTTAAGTTGATTTTCACCAAGCAATGGCTAATTTGAAGATGAAGTGCCCTAAAGATTACAAAGACTTCATGAGCAATTATGTAGAGCTTTCATCAAGACAAATACCAAATCTTGATGCAATTGATAATAAATTAAGTGCAGCCTTCAATTGTATACATTTGGCCACCAAGAGAAAAAGCCATACTTGATATGTTTGAAGGGATAATCACCATGTTAATGGAGAGGATAACTGAGAGAAGTCAGGATAATTACCAAGAAAAATTCTAAACATATTATATGAATGCTAATTCAGTCTTAAACCTATCAATTTGACCAATTTATTACTAAACCTTTTAACAATTTGTTAATATAGTCTTTCCAGTCAATTTTGGCTGAAAATCGCCAACGTGAACGTTGGTCGTCCTACATAATAGGACCGATGTTAGCATAAAGAAATTTTGCATTTTTGAAATTTTCTATTATTTTTATTGTTCCTTTCTTTTCTTTTCTTTCTTTTTTCCTCTACGACCCTCCCTTGCTTGGTTTGGGCGAGGGCATTGGGCTCACAAGGGCCCGACACCCTCTCTTGGATCTTGAAGAGGGTGCAAAGGTCCTCAACTATGGTTGGCAAGTGTCAATCAGTAACATTGCGAATGTAGAGTTGAAAGAAGAAGAAGAATAAGAAAATAATAATAAAATTTAAAAAAAGTATAAAAATTGTAAACGTCAACACCGGCCATAACACGTAGGACAATTGGAGTCCACGTTGGCAAATTTAGGCTCAAATTGGCCAAAATAACTACATTGGTAAATCATCAAAAAATTTAGCACTAAATTAGCCAAATTGATATGACCAAAAAAAAAAATTAGCCAAATTGATAGGTTTAAAATTGAATTAGCCGCCATATAATGTATTTATGGTCTTTTTTTTGTAATTTTCCTGAGAGAAGTTGGTAAATGGTTGATTACAAATCTAATTTGCCCATGGATTAGCATGAAGTTGGAGAAGACTAAACTATAATCTAGGTATTGTATTTCTAGGCTAGCCATGGGGAATAAATTTGAGGTTCAAGTGGATGACAATATATTTGTGGTTAACTAGGTTGGGAAGACCTATGCTAGTAAGGAATGGGATACCTCTGATGTACTGTGTAGACAGACCATATGTTGCATTATGTTTAAAAAGTTAGACACTCACAATTATGACAATGATTGCTTTAAGAATGTTTATGAAAGAGTCACCAATTTCCCTTCGAAGCATGAATGTTGCAAAATTGTATTCCAAAATCAATGGCAAGCCGGTCAATCCCCCACCTTACAGAAGGAATTGGGGAGAGAGCGTAGAAAAACATAATCAAGAACCAAATCAATGAAGTAGAGATGATAAGAAATTGATAAAAGCTAAGAGTCTAAATGTGATGTAGAAACTGTCTTTAGTATGGGCATAACAAGAAGACATATAAGAATCCTACAACACTTAGGCCATCAGAGGTCCTATTCAACAATTGTGTTAGTTTTAATAAGATTTATTTAGGTTCTCATGACTTATAACATCATGTTTCTTGTGCTTTTCATATGTAGGCTAAAAAAGGTAGACCAAAAAGAAGACCGAGGAGGCTAATACTACCAAGAAACCTGGCAGAAGGCTACTGTTGGATAGTCTAGTAGACCATCTAATATGAACTCCAATATCACATGAATGGAGAGAGCACATATTGTGATTATGCTCATTTTGTATTTGCAAGCACGACATAAATAAGGACTTTTCACGCCTGAAGCCAGCGTTAATGCATATTCAAAGATAATCTCTTTGTATAATGCTTCATTTGTATATTGAAAAGAAAAGCAAGTTGGTATTTTAATCATCTGCAAACATCCCGCAACATCCATGGAAACTTCTCGGCTCCGTCGCTGCTCGTCCAGATCTGAATCTGGAGTCTTGCCTCCAGACCTGGCCTCGTTGATGGCCGCGAGCCTTGCTCATCCACGACTCGCAAGCTGGCTTATCCACAGGTTTGGTGACACGCAGTCATCTTGGATGGCCGGCCGTGGATGAACAAACGAAGACGAAGTGGCTGGATGGATGGAGAACGAAAGGCAGAAAACTTTAAAATTTTTTATTTGGCTTCACAAAAGCTAATGACGTAGCATTGGACATGTGTCAATTTGCAAGTCGATGTGAGTAAAATTTACACGCCGTATTAGTGAATGTTGCGGTGCTTTGAAACCACTATGTATATTCTCTCTAGAGGGGAATGTTGGGCAATATCTCGCGCATGCTCTGTTATGACTTAATATATCTTGACAATCCTCCCCAGAAAATCTTGAGACCAAATGTTAATGCTTCACCCGGAAGCGACACATACTAATCGTAGTGCGCTCTTTGTTGGACTGGTTTGATATGAAACCTACGTATATATCAGGATTCTTTGCTAAATTCCTACAATTACATAACAAATGATCTCTTTCAAAGGCAGGAGACTGATAAGGATAGTGGTTAAATGGCGCCCTGAGGGACCCAATCCTTTTGGGTTATCTTGAGATAATACTTTGGTTCGCAGATTAGACTAACGACATATATTAGACTTCTACAGAAAAATTCAAGAGATATTGCCAAAAAGAAGTTAAGTAACATTTAATTAAGTTGAAGGTTCGGATAATCAATAAATAAAGTTTAAAGTATAAAAAGGGAAAACAAAAAAAAAAAAGTAAACCATAAGAAACTCGGAAACGACTGGTATGTATCAAGATTGCTTAATACAAACGTGAAGATCGAGCTTTCCTACGAAAGCAGGAATACGACACGCTTGTCCCTCACCCGGTTGGTCGAGTCAGAGGTTACTAATGTCGAAACCAATAAACATCAAACAAATAGCAAAAACCATCTTAATTCACGAAAGTTACCGACAATACTGCATCCAAGAATGCATCAAGGATCGCTTATTTCGCCACCACAAGAAGAAACTTCAGTAGCGACAAGGCAAAGTCAACGAGAAAACTTGCAAAACGCGCTCCATGGTTTCATGCACCTTTCACTCTACACTCTCCTTCTTGTGACCTTCGCCGTCACCGTTGATGAACGAGGCCACGCGTTTGAACAGCCTCTTGGCCTTTTCGCAGCTCGGATCGTAGAGGTGGAACACGTGATCCACGCCCTCGATCTCCATGAACTCCGCCGGCCCGCCGCTCTCCACCAGCTTCTCGTAGTACAGCCTCCCTCTGTCCCTCAGTATGTCCTGCTCGCTCACGATCACCAGCACCTTCCTGCACGCCAGCCCGTCCACGCCGGGGGCCCCGTCCGCAAAGGGGTTGATCAGCTGGTCGTCACAGCCCTTGTCCGATGCGCACACGAACCGCCATGTGCCGTCCACCCAAGCCTTCCGACCAGGGTCCGTCACCTCCACCCCGATCGGCGAATCGCCCCAGAAGTAGGGTTGTATCATCCCGATCCCCAACAGTTTGACCCGCTCGCCCAGCACGTCATCCCTTGTCAGTGTCAGGCGCAGAACTTAGATGAATAATGAACTAAGGGGCTTTTACCTAAAACTCCTCTACTATGTCTACTCGATGTAAAATTGTTTAAACCCACGTATCCTAGCAGTGAAATCACTAAGTTACTTATAAAAAATGACTACTGAAAAACTCATTAAGCATCTCTCGGTTGTTATTGTACCATACCTGAGTCGCATGGCCATGTGGTGCGACATGTTGGCGCCACCGCTGTCGCCGATGAGGAAGAGGCGGTCAAAGTCGGCATGCTCCCTGAGCCATGGCTCGCTCCGGGCTTCCTCGGATGCGATCCACTGCAGAGCAGCCCAGGAGTCATCATAGGCCGCGGGGAGGGGATGCTCAGGGACTCGGCGGTAGTCCACAGAGACAAGGACGACGTTGCACTCGGCGACAAGAGCGTTGAGGCAGGAGTGATACTTGGGGTCGGCGATGGAGGAGATGATGAAGGCCCCGCCGTGGAAGTAGATGACGAGGGGGAGTTTCGTGGCGGCAGAGACGGAGGAGGGGCGGTAGATGCGGGCGGAGATGCCGGTGTCGGGGAGGATGAGGACGTCCTTGGACTCGACTCGGGTGTCAGGGTCGAGGCCGGGCAGGGCGATCTCGAAGCCGGCAAGGCGGTCGAAGGTGCCGTCCTTATAGACTCTGATGTAGGGGAAGATCTCGAGCGAGACCTCCTTGGATGAATCCATCACAGAGAGAGAGAGAGAGAGAGAGAGAGAGATCTCAGCGATTGTAATTTGAGATAGGTGAGGATGATGAATTGAGAGACAAGAAACAGCGATGGCTCCTCTGGTCGGGAAAGCAAAGCAGGTCCCATTTATTCAGGAGAACGACTTTTGGAAAATTTGAGTTTACAAGTCAGAAAAAGGTTTAGTCAGACGCACTGTTAATTGTCAATGTCAGACCACATCTCCAAACAAATGACGTCGTGATACTTTTGGGTGGAAGCCCGACGACGGTCTTATTGCATCGACTCGGATTAAATTATAATTTTTGATTGGTGGCACATCCAACATCTTGAAAAAATCAGTAATAGCGGTGCATAAATTCTTCTGCACTAGAAGCAATCAAACCGGACTATTTTTTTTTTTTTAATGCATGAAAAGGTCCGTCTAACGACCAAATCAACATGATTATTTGCCGAAGATAACAAAATGGATCTTCCGTTTTCATTCTTTTTCGACTCTTTATATGATGAAAAAGTTCCAACAGTTAGTTCCGTTAACAAATTATTAGGCAGCCATAATTGCAGAGTATCGTATAAATGTATTTCTCGTAACTCTTGCTTTGGTTTATTGTCTTGTCATCATTCTATTTTTATTCAAAATAACCATACCTATTTCTTTCTTCAATGAAAACTGTTTTCTCCTTTTTCTTTTTTTCTTTTTGGGAATTCTCAGGGAGCGCTCCCAAGGAGAACGAGCAAGGTTGACGTCAAGGTTCTTGCAAATGCTACATTTATACCGTTGAAACATCATACATCGCTTGATAACATATCTTATATATTCTTTAAATAAATATGATCTTTCTTATTTTAATAACTTAAACTTTTGAATTGGACTTTTTAACACAATATCATAGTTGGTGTTATTATTTTTACTTATGTGTGCCCACCCCTCACTAGCTAAATTCCACGGGCTGTGGTCAAATTCCACATGCCACTCCAAATCCAGCTTGCATGTGAGAGAGGGTGCCAAATTCAGCTTGTTGTCATATATGTTATTTGCATAGATCTAGTTTTGCTTGTCTTCTTCCATTTATTAGTTTAAGTTTTTTTGTTAAACTTTCTAATATGGTTTAGATTCAAGTGTTGTATTTTACATATGTGTATCCATAGTCGTTAATCTAATTTCGCATATCATTCATCATCCGATTTATACATGAGAGGAGGTGTTAAAATATCTCATATTGCTCGACAATAGGTCTTATATACTCTTTATGTACATATGGTCTTCTTTCACCTTGATAACTTAAACTTTTAAATTGGACATTCTAACTTGGTATCATAGTTAATACCATCCATTTCCCTTATGTGTGTCCAGCCCTCATCAACCAAATTCCATAAGATGTGATTAAATTTCATGTACCACTCCTAATCCGGTTTGCACGTGAGAAAGGGTGTTAAAATATTATGCAACATTTCTTGACAACGGGTCATATGTGTTCTTTATATATATAGCGTATCTCTTGCTCCTTCCACCCATCAATTTAAGTTTTTTAATTAAACTTTTAACATGGTTTCAAAGCCAGACACAATCCCTTTCGTGTGTGTGTCCACACCTGTGAATCAAATTTCACATACCACTCCTTATTCGGCTCACATGTAAAAGGTGTTAAAATATCCCGCATCAATTGACAATGGATCTTATATGCTCTTTATGTTATGCATGGTCTTCCTACACCTTATAATTTAAGATTTTGAGTGAAACTTTATAATAACTATAAAAAAACCAAAAGAGGCTTAAACAAAGATTTAAAGGAATAACTTGGAGGCTGACTATTAATACGCTGACATATGCAAGAGAAAGATTTGCTCCTACGCTTGATTAAAAAAATTTATAACACCATGTGGAAAGCTCTTCATCATATGAGGGGCCCAACACAGGAGCAATACAATATGCTAAGATTTCATTTGAAGGAACTCAAGAGAGTTAGTTAGTATGGAACACTTGAGATGGAAATCAACCCAACAACCAAAGTAAGTATTGAATAGAATTTATGTGGGCTTTATGAGACGAAAATGGACCCTATGAGTTGAAAATGGGCCCAATATGGGAGCAATACAAAAATGGATACTGATTGCATATGAAAAAAAATGTACATAAAGGACATTAAATTAATCTAGCATAATTAAGTTCTAGAATTTATTGAATCTCTAGTTTGCAAAAATAAAATACACTCCCACGTTCTAATTGGGTGTTTGATCGAACCAGAATCTATTAATGGCGACTCCAAAAAATAAGATTAAGTCGGATTGAGTACCAAGTTACTCGATTGGTAGGGCACGGGAAAGTCCGTGCTAAACACTATAATTAGTAATCCATTAGCTTTTTTTTGGTAGTTCACCTATGGGAAGGCCTCGACAAATTATCCACAAACACAGCTGTCAACAATTCAACTCATGAAATTTTGAACAAACACACGATGGTAAAAACACTCAACAAATTGTAACAATTTCACGATAAAAATTGATGATAAACTATTTACCCTCCTTGTTGAAAAGCGGAAGAACCTCCTTGCAGGATTTCTTGGGATCCGCGAGATCTCGAGGGTTGCTCGTCACAAATGCTTCCATCAAACGTCGCAATCGCCGCTCATGAATCGACTCCATGCTTCATCTTCTTTGTTAGAATTTCCCCGAGAAGACATTCTGCATTTTTCTTTTTTTTTTGTTGAAAGACATTTTGCATTTGATTTGTCTTTGTTTGAGCCAATTTCGTTCTCTCCAGCCCTAATTTTTTTCCCTCTGTTTATGAGAGAGAGAGAGACATAATTCTACCCCCAATTCAAGATGACGGCATCTCCCTTCAATGCCTGGTTTGCGACGACGTCGTTGGTGTGCGTCCCTTTCACCTCAACATGTGAGTTGCTAGATATACATGGAATGCACATTGAATCTTTAATGGTGACCCTTGAACAAAAATTTGACAAGAACCAAATTTTAGTACCAGCTGAAATTGTTCATTTTCACGAAATAAAAAAAAAAAAAAGAATTGGAATTCAAGTTAAAGGCTGGGGGTGTTAGGAAATCAAATCCTCTGGTCAAAGGGAGACAACAAACTTGAGTTAAGAAAGATGTTTGCCAACCCAGCTCTCTGGGGGGATGTGAGACAAGATCTTGTGCATGTGCCATCGCGACTTCCCATTATTCGGTGCAATACATCTTAAACAGCGTTACCTATAGAAAGACCGTGTCGAGGCCACATCTTAATGCTTCCTTCAGAGGCGGCACATGCTAATCGTGGAGAGTGCGTGGCCCGAAAGGGGAAAAGATCGTGAAGCGCGCACTGTTTGTCGGACCTGTTTGATCATAAATTTTCACGTGCTGACAATGATAACTAATGATCCATTACAAAGGCCGGAGACTGACGACTGACATGGCCACTCGTTAAACGGCTCCTTAATGCACCCAATCTTTTGTTTGGTACGCAGATAGCCCTAATGACATATCCTTCTTCAAATTGATTTGAGAACGCTCGTCACAAAAGTCTATTTAAAAAAAAGTAATCATTAATTTGATTTAAAGTTAGACTCAAGGGAGAAGAAACAGGTGAGAGATTCACTTTGAAATAGAAGACCTCGTAATGCCATCTACCATATTCGCTTCTAATCAAGGAAGAAAAAGATTTGAGGGAAATTTAGTTCAATCTTCGATGGTCAATCGTTAGATATGCAGATATAGTAGCCTTCCGCATCAGAATGAAAATGTGTGGCTACACTTCATGCAAGTACTAGAACCAACTACCAGTCCCATACCCCGGTTATAGGATATGCACAAGATGTTTAATAAGTAAAGTTAAAAAAAAAAAAGGAAGGTAAAACGCTAAAAAAAAAAAAAAAAAAAAAAAAAACCTCGAAAGGGACTGTTATGCACCAAATTCGCTTATTAAAAACGCAAGTCTCGAACCTTGCCACGAAAGCCAGAACACGACACGCACGCCTCTCGCCCGGTTGGTCGAGTCAGAGGTTTCTAACGTTTAACCCGCAACTAGAAAGTAATATAGAAATGATCAGCAATTGCAAAAGCTACCCTCAATTCTTGTGGACCAGAATGTTTCGACCATTATCTTTTTCTCACGACTACATCCGACAAGGGGACTACGTACGATCCAACTTCAGACAAAGTATAATAAAGAAACTTCGAAAATCGCCCTCTGCTTTTTCAACTTGTCTCTTTCTTCGATGCACCATCGCCATCACCGTTGATGAACGAGGCCAGGCGCTTGAACATCCTCTTGGCCTTCTCGCAGCTCGGGTCGAAGATGTGGAACACGTGATCCTCGCCTTCGATCTCCATGAACTCCGCCGCCGCCGCCGCCCCGCCGCCGCCCTCCACCAGCTTCTCGTAGTACAGCCTCCCTCTGTCCCTCAGTATGTCCTTCTCGCTCACGATCACCAGCACCTTCCCGCACGCCAGCCCGTCCACGCCGGGAGCCCCGTCCGCGAACGGGTTGATCAGCGGGTCGTCGCCTCCCTTGTCCGACACGCACACGAACCGCCACCAGCTGTCCACCAGCGCCTTCCGACCGGTGTCCGCCACCTCCTCTCCGATGGGGGTCTCGCCCCAGAAGTACGGTTGTATCATCCCGATCCCCGAGAGCTTTACCCGCTCGCCAAGCACGTCGTCCCTTATCGGCGATGGATGCAGAAACTTAGAAAAATAATGATATATGGAGATTTTATGTAAATTTCTTCTACTGTAAATATATTAGTAATCGGTGTCTACTCAATATAAAATTGTTTAGAATTTAAAATAATAATTATAAGACAGCAATGAAATCTCAAAGTTACTTATAACAAATGAACAGTACAAAATTCCCTTAGCATCCCTCGGGTTTGTTATTGTACCATACCTGAGCCGCATGGCCAAGTGGTGCGACATGTTGGCGCCGCCACTGTCACCGACGAGGAAGAGCCGGTCAAAGTCGGCATGGTCCCTCAGCCACGGCTCGCTCCGGGCTTCCTCAGATGCGATCCACTGCAGAGCAGCCCAAGAGTCATCATAGGCCGCGGGGAGAGGGTGCTCGGGGACTCGGCGATAGTCGACGGAGACGACGATGGCGTTGGACTCGGCGACAAGGGCGTTGAGGCTGGCGTGGTACTTGGGGTCAGCGATGGTGGCGATGATGAAGGCCCCGCCGTGGAAGTAGATGACGAGGGGGAGTTTCTTGGTGGAGGCGGAGGCAGAGGAGGGGCGGTAGATGCGGGCGGAGATGCCAGTGTCGGGGAGGATGAGGACGTCCTTGGACTCGACTCGGGTTTCGGGGTCGAGGCCGGGCGGGGTGATCTCGAAGCCGGCGAGGCGGTCGAAGGTGCCGTCCTTGTAGACTCTGATGTAGGGGAAGATCTCGAGCGAGACCTCTTTGGATGAATCCATGAGAGAGAGAGAGAGAGAGAGAGAGAGAGAGAGAGAGAATTGTCAACGGTACTAACGAGAGATGTAGGCGAGAAACAGCGCTTGGCTCGAACAGGGAAGGCAAAGCGGGCCTATTTATAAAGGTGGAATTTCGGAAATTACGAGTTATCCTTATCACAAAATCAGCAAGAGAGAGAGAGAGAGAGAGAGTAGTTAGACTCATTGTTAAATGTCAATGTCTAAGTACGCATTCCAACGTCGGTGTAAGTATAATACTTTTTGAGTCTCGTCCAAGATAATGTTGTTAGATGGGATTCGGATTAATAATAGTTTTTTTGAAGGTCAAACATCGAAATTCTTGGAAAAATCAATATTAACAATTGAGTAAATTCTTTTACGCAATGTAGCAACCAAAAAGTCATCCATCGATAAAATCAACGTGATTTTTTGTTGCAAATAACAAAAGCCACATCTCTCTAATTTCTTCTTACTCACTCCATCTATAACATGATATTTTTACCCTACATTCGTGCACGAAGATAAAGTCTCAAGAACAATTCATTCCATTGAGAAATTACATGGGAAACTTTGTATTAGGATAACGTAGAGCTAAATCTTTTGAAGGTTTTTCAATATAATTTTTCCGGATAATTTAGGTTGGAAACCATTGATGTAGAGAGTACAGTTAGCATCGGGCGCCATCATGTGGCACTGCTAACATTTGATATAGACATATTTATTCAAGAATGACTTCGTTCTTACCCAATAACCCCATATTGAAATGCAATCCTCAAATTGGAAAATGTGACGCTACCGTCTTCCAGATAAAGATCACCGCTCCCAACAACAAAATCTCCATTTCCACTCTCGTAGAATTTCATTCCCCATATTTTAGTCAAGGGAATCGAAAAATTCTAAGCCCAATACGAGATGTTGGTGGAATATGCAGTCCAAGTAACCATCAAACGACTTCGACACATCACCAAATCGATAAGTGAACCTCGACCACGAAAATTCCCTCAACGGGGTTGTCGAGTTGATGGTACTGACGTCGCTATTGCAGATCTTTACTTTGGGCTATGACTTTTTTGGAATCTGGTGAGTGCGGGCCAACTTTTGAAAAAAAGGCTACAGGGTTCATATTCAAGATGGAGTTTGCACCGTAAGAAGTGTCTAACAAAAAGTGGATCACGACGGGTGCAAATGACGAAGACCTGGACCTTTTTCCTGACTCTTCGAATGAAGAATCTCGAGTTTGAGCGATGATGAGAGACAGCACCTTGAATTTAAACGAACTTGGTGACTCGTACGACATCCGAAATTTTCTTTATAATTAATATCGAACAATAGTGACACCTTAACCCAGTAAAATTTAAATGATTTGGAGATTATTTGATACATATTCTGGAGCATATCGGTCCCTATTAACAATTATCATACTAATTATACTTCCCCCAATAACTCTCACTTACTTAATATCTTAAACATGATGAATTACGAAGAAAATTTCATACGTCTCATGAGTCATCAAGTTAGCGTGAAATCACATGTCGAATTTTTTATGGCGTTATTAGAAGGAACCTTAAAAGGGATCAAGTTTGGCTAAGGTGCACTTCCATGAGACCATAAAAAAATTGGGGTTAAAATTGGAAACCAAACTGAAATGGGTGGCTTTTTAAGGAATTAGGTGCTCTATTAAATGAGAACGATAGATTGAATTGAGAAAGGGGTAGCCAACTCATCTCTCTAGGAGGATATGAGACGAAGATGTTGTGCATGATCCGTGTAATTGTACCTTGACAATCCTATCTAGAAAACACTATTTTCAGAGCAAGGTTCCGTCTATTTTACGAAAAATGAATGATTAAATTGAAAAATATTTGCGTAAAATCAATAGATTGTATTGCCAACAAAAATGAATGAACGAAAAATATTTTCATTATTCACAAAACTATTTAAACATAAATTATTGTCAAAAAAACTAATTATTTCAAATGATATAAATAATTATTTTTAGGAAAATACTTTCCAAATCATTCATTTTTCACAAAACAAACGAAGTATAAATGCCAATGCTTTATTGAGAATCGACGAACACTCAATCATGAAGAGTGCGCTCTTTGTTGAACCGGTTTCTTGTGAAATTTACGTATTTATTGTGATTTTTTGCTAAACTCCTTCAATTAAATAATAATCAGATCATAACGAATGATCTGTTTCAAGGGCAGCTGGCAAGGGACTAGATAAACGGCCCCTTGATGGGTCCAATCTTTGTGCTATTTCTTATTGACATAAACTAGTCTTCTACAATTATTGGACAAAATTTATAATTAAAAATAAAGATCTAGTTAAAAAAAGTAACATTTGATTTGATTGAAGGTTAAGATAGTCCATTAATATAGCAGAAAGTCAAAAGGTAAAAGCTATATTATATATAAATAAATGAATGCCTCGAAAAAGACTGTCATGCACCAACTTCATTTTATATAAAAGGAAAATGACACAAATGGTCCATGAACTATAATCCAATATATAATGAGGTTCTTATATTTTTATTTGTTCGATTTGGTTCGTGAACTGTAACCCAATATTTATTGTAGTTCATGAACTTTTAATTTGTTCAATATAGCTCTTGTTGTTCTTCCATTAATTCAATATCATATAATTTATGGATTACATTGAATATACACAAAAGTTTTGGGACCATAATTAGCAAATTAGAAATTCAAAAATTACATTAAATATTAGGCTAAAGTTCAAAGACCACATTAAATATTTTCATATAATCTACATTGAACATGTATCAAAAGTCCAGAGACTACAATTAGTAAATAAAATGTTCAAGGGCTACACTAACATTAGGCTAAAGTTCAAAAATCTCATTAAATAAATTAAAAATTCAGAAAACGCATTATATATTAAGTCAAAGTTCAGATACTATTTGTGTCTTTGTTATCCCTTATATGAACATGGCGAGGAAAGTGAGAACACGAGGCTTGTGCATCTCACCCGGTTGGTCGAATAAGATATTATTAATGTTTTTAAAACAAGAACCAGCGAAAAAAAAATAGCAAGAATAATCAGGATGTCAGAAAAGCGACGCACACTCTCGTGGCCAACAAACAATACATCGGACGATCAAGGACAGCATGGCGACGACCAGAAACTTTAGCAGCGACAGTTTAAATAACAAGACGACTTCGACAAATGCACTCGGTTTTTCCAGCGTCCGTCTCTCTTTGTTTCATGCGCCTTTCTTGGGATCGTCACCGTCGGCGTTGACGAACGCCGCCACGCGCTTGAACAGCCTCTTGGCCTTCTCGCAGCTCGGGTCGAAGATGTGGAACACGTGATCCTCGCCGTCGATCTCCATGATCTCCGCCGCCGCCCTGCCGCTCTCCACCAGCTTTTCGTAGTACAACCTCCCTCTGTCCCTCAGCATGTCCTTCTCGCTCACGATCACCAGCACCTTCTCGCACGCCAGCCCGTCCACGCCGGGAGCCCCGTCAGCGAACGGGTTGATCAGCGGGTCGTCGCAGCCCTGGTCCGACACGCACACGAACCGCCACCAGCTGTCCACCCACGCCTTCCGGCCAGGGTCCGCCACCTCCGCCCCGATCGGTTTCTCGCCCCAGAAGTAGGGTTGTATCATCCCGATCCCCGAGAGCTTGATCCGCTTGCCCAGTGCATCATCCCTTATCAGCGAATGCAGAACTTTAGACAAATAATGCAATAAAGAGATTTTACATAAAAAATTTCTACCATAATAAGTAACAATAATCAGTGTCTACTCAATATAAAACTGTTTACAAAATTTTAAAATAGTAATAAATGAACATTAAAAGAGTCACTAAGCTTATTTGGGTCTGTTATTGTACCGTACCTGAGTCGCATGGCCAAGTGGTGAGACAAGTTGGCACCGCCGCTGTCACCGACGAGGAAGAGCCGGTCAAAGTCGGCATGGTCCCTCAGCCACGGCTCGCTCCGGGCTGCCTTGGATACAATCCACTGCAGAGCAGCATAGGAGTCATTGTAGGCCGCAGGGAGCGGGTGCTCGGGGACTCGGCGATAGTCGACGGAGACCACTATGACATTGGACTCGGCAACAAGGGCGTTGAGGCTGGCGTGATACTTGGGTTCGGCTATGGAGGCGATGATGAAGGCCCCGCCGTGGAAGTAGACGACGAGGGGGAGTTTCTTGGTGGAGGCAGAGGCAGAGGAGGGGCGGTAGATGCGGGCGGAGATGCCGGTGTCGGGGAGAATGAGGACGTCCTTGGACTCGACTCGGGTGTTGGGGTCGAGGCCAGGCGGGGTGATCTCGAAGCCGGCGAGGCGGTCGAAGGTGCCGTCTTTGTAGACTCTGATGTAGGGGAAGATCTCGAGCGAGACCTCTTTAGATGAATCCATGAGAAAGAGAGATGTGGACGATACTAATGAAAGATAGGCGAGGAGGATGAATTGGAGAGACGAGAAACAGCGATGGCTCATACGAAGAAAGCAAAAGCAGCTCCAATTTATAGGGGGAGGGAACTTTGGTAGTTATGACTAGGAAAAAAGAAAGAGAAAAGGTTGGTCAAAATTCCGTGTTGAATGCCAATGGCTAACTACTTCAAATGTGTCCACAACGCTTTTCAGTCTCGTCGAGCAAGCCAAAGTCTATCTCCATTATAGCCACAACGAAATCAGCATATAATTATTTTATTGAAGATGGCAAGAACCCGGTTATAGGATACTATCCGTAAGCACATGCTAGCTCAGTAGGAATGATTATACCTCTACCTTCTCATCTCAAACATGGAAAATTATAATACATGTATACTCGACGGTAGCCAGAATTGAAATCCTGACCTTATACCTATCTTTACAATCGAAAGCTCCATTAATTTCAATCAATTTTTTTCTTCCCTATTAAGAGTGAATATATGGATGACATTGCAAAATCTCTCACTTTAAAATAGATCTTTCATCTATTTCTTTCCTCGAGAATTTTAAGGATTTGTTCAGCTCTATTTCTTTCTAACGTGTGAAACGGCCGTATGGACAGAATCAGCATCATTTAATCATTTTGCTGAAGACGACAAAAGGCACGTTCTCTTTTATTTTTCTTGCCCTGAACTTGCGCGCGAATGAAGAGTCTGACGACGATTGTTTCCGTCCAGAAATTACGGGGGAGACAAGAGACGTATGGACGCAGTGCTCGTGGCCCTTAATTTTGTTTATCGTCTTGTCCTCATCCTATACTATCCAAATACAATCATGCCTTCTTTTCTTTCTTCTTTATAGAACTTTATTTTTCTTTTTTTGGGTCTAATCTCCCTCTCTGTCTTTTTGGCAATTTGCAGAGGGAGACGACGAGCTATCTGCTCCACGAGAGTGGGGCTAGGCTTGAGTTTTGTCATCATCGAGCTTACGGCTCGTGCATGTGGTCCACTACTGCAAATAAAACAAAACGATGCTTTAAACAAACGTTGGCATGTGCGAGTCTGATGGGGCCTCCTTCGCGTTAGGTCGAGCGACCCTTTTCTTTGGCGCCATGCCACCGTTTTTGCTCGCCAAATCAACTCGGAATCTTATTTCCCTCATTTTTTTGGTGTCTCGATCGGTTGTGAAAATGAGTCAACGGAAAATATTTTCTTATTTTCATTTTTTTTTTTTTTGATAAGGTAAGCATGTACTTCACCAACCAACTATACAAGACAAAAGAAACTCGGCACCCAATTTCACTCACCACAACAACTATTTTTACTTATTTTCATTCGTAATACAAAAAATGACTTTCACAAAATCTTTTCCGAATTTTTCAATATTGGTTTTACAGAAAATGAACTAATCAAGGAAAATATTTTCCATCAACTCAGACTTTTATTTCCCTCATTTTCGGCCTCCTGACGCCAGAGAGCCGCCAGGAAGCCGCAAGGCTTGGGCCTTGCAAATCAGCAACACCCAAGTGCTGCCAGGAGTTCGTAAGGCTCTCTCCTCACAAATTGGCAATGCTCACTAGCCGTTGCCGTGACCAATGACTAGAGAGGAAAAGGAAATGAATAAAAAATTTGAAAAAGAACAAAAAATAAAATAAAAACAAAAACAAAAAAGATCAAAAGAAGTATATGGAGGAAAATTAAATTAGATATCAAATGATAGAAAAGATTTTCTACTTCAATTTCAGATTTTGACTATATTTTTTAGTATTTGGTTAAAACTTATAATTGAAGTGGAAAACACGTTTCGCGGTAAGAAAAATCTCTTTCTTCCTCCATGCATCCTTTTTGATAATTTTTTATTATTACTATTTTATCTTCAAAATAAAATAAAAGAAAAGCTCCAAATTCCCCAAAAGCACTAAACGGACAGAAGTTCCAAAAAATTTAGGGTTTCAGTTCCAGTCGCTGTGAATCCCAATAATAATGCTTCTTCACCAAGAGGATTCGGTGGTGATGCAATCAGTGGCCCAGCCTGGGCTCCCTCTCCTCCGCCATCGACGCCTTCCGCCGTCGCTTCCACAACCTCGACGACCACCTCCGTTCCCTCCACCTCGCCAGCGATTCCCGCACTCTCCTCCTCCAACCCAATCCCGATCCTCCCATCCAAACTCAAACCCCAG
The DNA here is from genome assembly GCA_014182845.1 of Corymbia calophylla. Lineage (NCBI taxonomy): Eukaryota > Viridiplantae > Streptophyta > Magnoliopsida > Myrtales > Myrtaceae > Corymbia > Corymbia calophylla. Next base: position 10,406,178 of record CM024698.1, on the reverse strand, counting down.
CCCAAGCCCCACTCGATCAATCGAAATCCCTGCCTCAACTCTTGCAGGAGAACGCGAGATCGCCTCCCAAATTGCCGGAGAGCCCCTCCAGTCCGAGCTCAAGCGGCTATGCCAGAACATGCGCACCCTCTTCTTCTATTGATTGATCGCAAGCAATCAATGTCTGTACGATGCGGACTCCATTTTTTACTACGCATGTCCGCCTTCATTCCGCTTCTGTCCTCGTCTCCTCCGTTCACGTTTCCTCTTTGATTTGACGACAAAGTCTTTGTTGTTGATTCTGTGACCGCCGCGACTGACAACCTGCTTATCGTGTCTGCCAAATGCAGCATTCCTGAGCTGGTACCGAAGTGAAGAGCATCCGAGTCCTCCAAGGCTCGCCATTCAGCTCCGAGTGAGGTGCTGCTCTCTATTGTGGTCCGAGTTCAAAAGGCTGAATCTCTTAATGAGGGCTGAATTGCTTGTAGGGTTCTTGTCTCCCCCTGATCGTGTCTCTCTTTCACGAGTTTGTAAAGCAGATCTGTATCGAAGAATGGCTCTTGCAACCTTTTCAATGAAGGGCAAGCGAACGTGTGAGTCAAGGAAAACACATTTCCATCCGGGTACTTCAAAATACGTGTGATTTTGATCCCAATATTCTGATTGATGAGATGTTAGCCTCTGCACTATTATTTTGAAGACAATTCAAGTACTCTCTCGTTAGTCCTGTTCAGATTGGTTTTGTGAAAGGCAGGAGAATAACTGATAATATCCTCCTGGCCCAAGAATTATTCAGTGGGTTCCACACCAAGCCTTATATTCCCAAATGTGCAATCAATGTGGACTTCAGGAAAGCCTATAATACTCTCAATTGGGATTTTTTAGAACTTACTCTTCATGCCTTTGGGTTTCCCAATCATTTTATAAAACTGATCATGATTTGTGTTCGCTCACCAAAATTTTCCATATCCATCAATGGGGAACTCCATGGCTTCTTTACTAGTGGCAGAAGCATTTGACAAGGAGACCCCATGTCCCCTTATCTCTTTACAATGGTGATGGAAATATTTTCAGGAGTCATTGACTCTTATACTCGGCTATCGGATTTTCGGCATTATTGGAGATGTAAGGACTCCTACTTGTCCCACCTTTTCTTTGCAGATGATGTCTTCATCTTCAGCAAAGCGAGCCTCGCGTCTATTACTTGCATCAAGGAGGCGCTTGCTCTTTTTTCCTCTTGGAGTGGCTTGACCCCGAATTCCAGTAAAAGTGAGGTCTTTATTTCGGGAGGATCCGAAGCGAATCAGGATCAGATACTACATACTCTTGGTTTCTCACTGGGATCTCTTCCAGTCCGATACCTGGGTGTTCCTATTATTACATCACGGTTGAGCAAAGTAGATTACAATACCTTGGTAAACATCCTCACTGCTAGAGTCCAATCTTGGACCCACCGGTTCCTCTCTTTCGCGGGACGATTACAACTCATTAAGTCAGTATTGCATGCTATTCAAGCCTACTGGGCTTCCATATTTTGGCTCCCGGCTTCAGTGGTTCAAAAAATTGAACAAATATGTAAACAGTTCTTATGGAAGGGACCATCCATGGGCCCGGGTGGTGCGAAAGTTTCTTGGGAGGATGTTTGTCTCCCCTTCTCAGAGGGTGGCCTCGGTTTGAGGAGGATCCGGGACAGTAATAGAGCAGCCATGGTGAAGCACATTTGGCTTCTCTTCACAGACAAAGAATCCCTATGGTGTAAATGGATTCATGCCACTCACCTCAAAAGGAAGAATTTCTGGATCACTCCTGCCCCAACTCTCTGCTCCTGGGCTTGGCGAAAGATCCTGGCACTCCGGGGTGAAATACTACCTCACTTCAGATGGAAGATAGGCAATGGGGAGTCTGTATCACTTTATTTGATCCATGGCTTGATATCGGTCCCCTTAATTTGATATTTTCTGATATATCAATCTATCAATTTGATCTGCCTAGACAAGCGAAGGTGAAGGACCTATATTCTCCAAATGGGCTCCTGATTTTCCAAGAGCTGGTATCTTGGGGTATCACGGTCCCCCCCTTTCTCAAGGCCAGGACAGATTTATATGGGTGGAGGATCCCTCGGAGGATTTTTCTGTGGCTTCGGCTTGGGCCGCCTTAAGGCGGAAATCCAATATGGTCTCATGGTATTCATTTGTGTGGAGCAAGGCTATTGTTCCTAGACACCAATTCTTACTATGGCTTATTGCCAAGAATCGCCTCCCAACCCAGGTATTCCTCATGTCCCATGGCAGGATCCCCAGTTCGATGTGTGCTTTTTGCAATTCCCGGCCTGACTAGGCTGACCACTTATTTTTTGAGTGCTGTGTCCCTCTAACCCTTGCCAATTTTTGGGCCGCCAAATGTAACCTTCCATGGTTTAATTCCTCATGTTCGAGCAATCTTCATTGGGCTATTTCATCTTTGTCTGGCAAAGGGTTCTACCGGGAAATAGCTAGATTCTCCTTCGGGGCTCTCTGCTACATTATTTGGAAAACCAGAAATGATATCATATTTAAGGGTTGCAATCTTTATGTACCTGCCATGAAGCAGCACCTCTCTAAGGCGGTGAAAGACAAAGGCCTTGCCTTCAAATGTGTTGAAGACGACTCCAGGAACATGAGGATACAGCGTAGCTGGGGGATTGACCCCAGCATTTTTGTTGTAGAGCCACTTATGGCCTAGCTTAGGACTATAAGAATCCATCCCTTCGCTTGGAAAATTTGTCTGTTTGTTTCAATGTGTGAACGGGATACCCTTCCATTCCAGTGACGTGTTATCCAGTTGAGTGCGGGTTGGTGCCGTGTTTCACCCTTATTGTACTATTATTCCGGTTGAAAGTCTATAATACTTACCTTACCAAAAAAAAAAATTCAAGTACTCTCTCGTTGCTACAACTTTATGATTCGAATCTGGTTGCAGCCTGATTTCGAGACTAGAGGAGGTGGCCAAGGCGAGGAAGTTCAGCATCAAGAAGAGCGAGTCAAAGGGAAAGCTGCAGGGGCAGGAGAAGGGGAGGAAAGGGAAACTGAGTATCGAGGCGCAAAACGACTTGCAAAACTCATCGCCGATTTGTCGTGCACTGCAGGAATCTTGCTTGTCCCTCCCGATCCCGCTGGTGGAAACTTTGCTCAGTCCGAACGGTCAAAAAAAGTCTTCAACAGCAGCGTCCGTGTCATTCTCCCTCGTCCAAAAACAAATCTATTGTGTGTCATTCGTATCATGGCCATAATGCAAGCCATGCGATCATGTATCGGGTTTGATTTATTTAATTAGATGTTCTGTGAATGTGTGAATGTGTGAATGTGACCATCTGCAAAAGCGGTCCTAAAATATCATTTCACCATTTTCTCTTTCTTCGACCCATCAACCTTAAAACTAAACGGAACCAATCAACTAGTCGAACAGACTACCCTCGTATGAGCCAAGTCCATCTCATTTCCAAATAGACATTATGCCCCCGGTGGGGAAAAAACAAAATGTTAGGCCTGTCCTTGTAACTTCCCAACCCACAAACCCAAAAAAGAAGGAAAAAGAGAAGAACACTTCGTAACTTGTATCAACCCAACGAGAAAATGCCATGAATACAGTAATCTCGTACCGCATATGTTGCACGATACTGTCCTTGCACCAGGCACTTTCTTCATTGATGATGTTTGAGACGGATCGCTTGAGTCATGGCTAATGCCTGTTTGCAGGATTCAGCAATTCCGAAGGGAGTTTGTCGAGTGGGTAGTTTAGTTGGCTGTCATAAGGCCTGGACTAGAACAGACTAGACCAGCTTCCCTTAGCTTGTAAATACTTACATCAAAAGCCAATTGATACATCTATGACATATTTACTCCAAATTAAGACACCAATATCGCATTTACCCTAAATTGTAGGTAAATCTGAATTTTTTTGAGAGCAAATGTGGCACGAATGCATCAGTATAAATTTCTTTAGCCGCATCGGAACTCTTTATTCTCCAGTCTTACCAATTTGAAAATTTTTGTGACACCAAAATTAATTTTGCGTAAGTGTGGCACTAGTGTACTAGTTTTGAGTTTTTGGTGATATTAACTCTTAATTGAAACTTAAGCCTTTCAAATGAAAGAGGAGATGAAGTAGGGAAGAAAGAGCACGAAAAGAAATCCGTTAATTTCCATTATTTGGAAAGCATAAAGAAAATGAAAGTTTACTCTCTAGTTATTTCATGAAAAATAAATGATTTAGAAAATACTTATCCAAGAATGATCGTTTGTATCGTTTATAAAAATGACTAAACAAAAAACATTTTCATTATCCACGAAAATATTTAGACATAAATAGTTATCAATAATGAAAATATTTTCCATTGACTACTAATTTCAGGAGATCATATTAAGGAAATCAAATCGTTTATTTTCCAACGTATGCAGGATGATGGGCAATTTTTGTTTAGAGTGATAATGGATAATGTCAGATTGTATGGAAATAGATGTTGATGGATTAAATGCAAATGAAGGATAGAATACAATCAAAATCATGGTATATAAGACGCGCCACTAGCCAAGAAAGAAGATCGGGATTGACGAAATTTATCACCAAAACTTACAGGACAAACCACCCGCCAAGGATATAGGATTTCAGGATAAGAGAAACTCACCATTAATATCTAGAGGAAAACCACTAGCTAAGGATACAACATTTCTTGGCTCACCGCCAAACAAGAATCCATTTTCAAAGAATACAAAAACTGAAGATAAATATTTGCTCACACGTAGACAAATTTCATATTTTCCTCACCTCATGGTACAACCGCCCTCTGTCTCTCAATATGTCCTTCTCGGCCACGCACACCAGCACCCTCCCGCACCCAAGCCCCGCCAAGGTCGGAGCTCCGTCGGCCACCGGGTTGACCCATGGTTCGTCGTTGTCCGGCTTGGAGGGGCAAACGAAAGGCCATAGCCAGTCCACATCGGCCCTCTCATTCGGAGGCAGTGCCTCCGATCCGATCGGATTGGAACCCCAGAAAAAAGGATGGACTAGTGCAACTCCTAGAAGCCGTATGTTTAGCCCGAGCTCGGGATTCCCGGCTGCCAAGGCCATGTTGTGAACAATATTGGCACCTGCTCAATTGGAATGATTACTTGTGATTCTACTTTCTTCGCGCATATGCGATTAAAAGTCAATATCGAGACAGAGTTTCAAACAAAGTATACAAAGACTGCTTCGGTCTATCGTTTTGTCAATTGGCTTTACAAACATGTCACAAGCACAGAATGACTAAAGTAACTCAACGATGAAGTCATCATATTCTCACCTGCGCTTTCTCCGGACAAGAACACCCTCCCAAAATCGGCGTGCTCGTTCAACCAAGCCTCCGGGCCATCCCCGTCGCAGTGCGAAGCCGCCCACTGGATCGCAGCCCAGGAGTCCTCATAAGCCGCTGGTATCGGGTGTTCCGGGGCCTTCCTGTAGTTCACTGAGACGGCGACGACCTTGGCCTTGGCAACAACGGCGTTGAGGTAGTCCTGGTAAGCTGCGTTGAACGGGGAGCAGACGCAGAACGCTCCACCGTGGAAGCAGATGAGGAGGGGGAGCTTTCGGGAGTCGGTGAGCTTTGGGAGGAAGAGACGAGCGGAGATGACGTGGGAGGAGGGCTCGGAAGTGGCCGTGGTGACGGCGGTAGTGACGGGGATGGTGATGTCCTTGGATGAAACGCCGGTTTCGGGGTCGGTGGACGGCGGGACGGTGTCGGTTCCAAAGAGCCTCTCGACGCGGCCGTCCTTGTAGATTCTGATCACTGGAAGCCTCTCGAAGGCTATCTCCGATTTGCTTGAATTGCTGTCTGGCTCCATGAGGAAGGGAGGGAGGTTGCTCTCCGATGAGTTTGTGGTTCCTTTTTATAGACACGAAGATAAAGAAGATTACATGCATCGAGTTTAAATGCATCTTAAACCGTCCAAAAGTTTATTTGACGATTTCATCGCTTAAACAAAATTTTCGTCTACCAAAAATGTTATCACCATGGACAATAATCTATGGCTACGATGAAAAAAAAAAATTTGCAATTCATATTTATAAATGATACAAATAATCATTTTAAAGAAAATATTTGTTGAATCATTAATTTTGCTAGAAACTTCAAATGATGTAGCAATCATTATTGGTCAAAAGTTCAACTGTCAAATGGTCAGCTTCTAGTAGAACGTGATTGAAAAATTGACAAATTCTATATTGGACTGTTATGCTTATAGTTTGATCCGACTTTCTCATGGGTTTTTCTCTGCTTCTATTCGCTTTGTTACGAAGTCTATATACTTTTGACGTATCCTTTTGTGTAATTTTCTTTTGACAACAAAAACAATAATCCATGTTATGATGAAATAATTTTTTATGGAAAATTCGCATAATTTTATAGTGCACTATAGTTTGATCATCGCAAATTCATTGTCCATGGTCACATTTAAGTTTTTCCACGTTGTACTTTTTTCTAGTATCCTCGGACACATGGGCTAAATTTGCCGAAATCAGGGACCCAGGACTTGATTGGGAAAATATTATAAGGTCGAGGAGATAGTTGCAAGAAATTAGAAATTTAGGACCGCACTAAAACTTAATGCAATTGCACATATCAATTATGCATTTTTTTCTCCTTATTTTAACGTGCCGATGCCTATATGCTCAATATCTCCCCAATTCCCACAAAATATTTTATTCCCTGGTAGGAGGGAATACGGGAATGTGCAGCATGGGAGTCCCATCTCTCGAGGGATTGACATATGTGGACATACAGTACAACATTGTACCTTGGAAGTTCCTCCGAATCATATAGCATGCGGTTTGGTTCAATTTTACCAAAGCTTTTTTGAGGCCTTAAAGGTGCTTGGGTAAATCCGTAAATGCAAATGACCTTTGACAAAATTTTTGGAGAGTTTTAGAAAAATGCAATTATATTTCCAAAGTCCTCTAATGAAAATAACATATGTGGACATACGGTACAATTTCGGTTCTATTTCATTTTTTGTTCGGTTAACCAAAAAATAATTGTTAACTTTTCTAATCTGATTTGGTTCGATTAAAATTTTCAATAAAAATTGAACAATAAACTTAAAATCTCTCTTTTTTTCTCAAATTTTCTTCATTTTGGTTCCAATAAGTAAGGCAAAAATAAGAAAATCAAAAACCAAACCAAACCTGGTTTTTTGTTCGTATTTGATTTAGATTGGATTCCATTCAGTTCAGAATCACACTTAATCAGTTCGGTTTTTTTGAAAAACTGAACCGGTTACACTCCTACTTTTGTCATGTCAAGTTGGCAAAAAAAAAAAAAAAAGGTTTAGATAGCCTGTTAAGGCAAAAGCGTAATTGCATTGTCATCTTGCTCCCTCACCTTCACTTTTCCTCTCTTTCCAAACAAGATATTTCCAAACAAGATACTGTCCATCGTCAGCACTTTCTTCCATTTTCCCCTTATTCCAAGCATCATGAAGGAATTTTATCTTCCTCGCCCACCTAAAAACCTTTCCAAACACGGCCTATACCGTCGGATCAAGCACTACTAAAACTGTACATTTGTTGGTTCCTCATATCTAATATAATTTGTGTCCGATTCGAAACAAAATAATTATAAAATTCATAAGCTTCAAAAGAGTACATCACAATCTTTGATTTTTTGACCACATAATTGAATAATTGCAGTGCATGGAACTCATAATTGTTCTGCCTCAGATGCGAAAGGTCTAAGATGTCCATTCATACTTGCTCCTAATATTCCCCTGCATTTTTCATAGAACGAAACATAAATTGGGGGCTTTTCCTAATTAAGACAATAAAGGCGGCACGTCTCGATTGAGGAAATCCGCCAGCCGTCGGATCAAATCCTTAGCCTTCTCAGTTCCCCCGTCGAACAAATGAAACGCGTGGCCCTCCCCTTCCGTCTCCATGAACTCCGCCACGCCCATCCACCCGCTCCGGCTCAACACCTCATGGTACAACCACCCTCTGTCTCTCAATATATCCTTCTCGGCCACGCACACCAGCACCCTCCCGCACCCGAGCCCCGCCAAGCTCAGAGCTCCGTCGGCCACTGGGTTGACCCATGGTTCGTCGCTGTCCGGCTTGGACGGGCAAACGAAAGGCCATAGCCAGTCCACATCGGCCCTCTTATTCGGAGGCAGGGCCTCCGATCCGATCGGATTGGAACCCCAGAAAAAAGGATGGACTAGCGCAACTCCGAGAAGCCGGATGTTTAGCCCGAGCTCGGGATTCCCGGCCGCCATCGCCATGTTGTGAGCAATATTGGCACCTGCTCGATTAGAATGTTTGCTTTGCGATTCAAACCTTCTTCACGTATATGCGATAAAAGAAAAGACAGTTTCAAACGAAGTATATAAAGACTCTTTCAGTACATCGCTTTGTCCATTTGCTTTGAATTCCTCCACGAGATGGAACTCTATTAGGTGACCTTGTCATTATAGCCCATCCACTTCTCCAGTAAAAGTCAAAACACATAAAAAAAAAAACAAGAATAAAAATAAAAGTCTGGGAACAACAGGATGACTGAAGTAACTCAACACTGAAATGATCATTTTTCTCACCTGAGCTTTCTCCGGACAAGAACACCCTCCCAAAATCGGCGTGCTCGTTCAACCAAGCCTCCAGGCCGTCACCGTCGCAGTGCGAAGCCACCCACTGGATCGCAGCCCAGGCATCCTCATAAGCCGCTGGTATCGGGTGCTCCGGGGCCTTCCTGTGGTCCACCGCGACGGCGACGACCTTGGCCTTGGCGACTAGGGCGTTGAGATAGCTGTGGTAAGTGGCGGAGAACGGGGAGGAGACACAGAACCCGCCACCGTGGAAGTAGATGAGGAGGGGGAGTTTTCGGGAGTCGGTGAGTTTCGGGAGGAAGAGACGAGCGGAGATGACGTGGGAGGAGGGCTCGGAAGTGGCCGTGCTGGCAGCGGCGGTGACGGGGATCGTGACGTCCTTGGATGAAACACCGGTTTCAGGGTCGGTGGACGGCGGGACGATGTCGGTTCCAAGGAGCCTCTCGACGCGGCCGTCCTTGTAGACTCTTATCATCGGAAGCCTTTCGAAGGCTACTTCCGATTCGCTTGAATTGCTATCTGGCTCCATGAGAGAGAGTGAGAGAGAGAGGGGCTGCTCTCTGATGAGTTTGTGGTTCCTTTTTATAGACATGAAGATAAAGAGATTATATGCATCGAATGGGAATGCATTTTAAACCATTCAAAAGTTATGCTTCGCCTATTCATCGCTTAAACAAAATTAATCTACAAAAAATATTATTATTGTCGACAATAATTTATGTTTACGACAAAATATTTTCGTCGATTCATTTTCGTGAACAATAGAAACAATCACTTTAAAAGAAATATTTTTTAAATGATTGATTTTGCACCAAATAGACGGACATGCATTATATTCTCATATTTTAAAAATGATGTACCGATCTTTACTGGCCAAAAGTTTAAAGGTCAAATGTTCAGCTTCTAATAACACGTGATTTACAAATTGACTAAGAGTATAATGGACTATTATGATTATTGTTTGATCCACCTTATATATATACCATGCTTTTGGCTAGCAGAGTCCAACACGCCGGTTTCAATTCGCCGAATTAAAGCTTTCAATAGTCAATGCCGAAATAATTATTGTTACACGAGGCAAGACTAACGTCTCTCTTACCCTTCCATTCTGTCTTTCACTATTCTCTCCCCCATCGTCTTTTTCGACCTTTAATCGTGGGGCTAGGGTTTGAGCTAATTTCACCTTTGCCTTCCTCTCTTGTTAATTTTGTTTGTGTTCTTTTGTTCTTTTCTTGTTTCTTCTTTTCTCCCGATCTAAATTTGAGGACTCTTTCTTCCAATCTAATTCTAAATCTTGGAGCTATACTCTTCCGATCTAGATCTGGGAGTATAATAAATATGCTTCCAAAAATCAATACTTTCTTGCTATAACTGCTCTAGTGTTTTGCTAAACCATGAGGATTTGCTCTCACAAATATTAGATTTGTGTTGTTCAACTGATTTTGGTTGTCTCATCGAGTGTAACAAAACCATTATTGTAGAACAAGCATATGCTTAACTCTAGCTGGTGCTTTGTTAACCCTTCTTGTTATCTGGATTTGGGTTTATATTGCAATATCTTGGCTTTGCTCTACTTCTATTTGCTTTGCGATGAAGTTCATGTACTTCAAATTGATGTGTCTTATTAAGCAATAAATACAGCCTTCTTTCGACAAAAGAAATTCGTGTAGAGTTGTTTTTGAAAATTCACCTAATTTTATATTGCACTACTATTCTTGTAGTTTGATTAGTGGAAATTCATTGTCCATGGTTACATCTAAGTTTTTCCATGCCGTACGTTTCATTAGTATCCTCAGACATATCTACTAAGTTTGCCGAAATGAGGGACCCAAGACTTGATTGGGAAAATACTATAAGTTAGAGGAGACAATTGCAAGAAATTAAAATTCAAGATCGCATTAAAAATAAACCAAGTTCACATATCAATTATGCACTTTCTTTTCCAACAAAAAGAACATGACAATAGCTATTAAGGGTGCCCGAAACACTTATTTTTAAGCAAGAATAACGATGCTAAATAAATAAGATATGACTACCAAAATTAATTTACTAAATAATATAACATATTTTCTTAATACTTATTTATAATGGATTTGAGTAGCTCCTTAAAAGGCTCAAGGGAGAAGAAACAGACGGGAGATCCATCCAAGAGTGAGAGACCCGCAATGTCACCTCCCATATTCCTTCTTAGTCGAAAATAAAAAGACTAACTAGGGATTGGAGTGCCCTTTGGTGGAGAAGGTAGAATCCACATCAGAATTTCAATTCTGACTATTGCTGAATAAGGAAGGTATATTAGCCTCCTACGCTTGGGATAAGAAGGGATAGATGAAATGCCCACTACTTGGCAGGCTGCCATTCGGACAAGTCATATAACTGACTACCTAATCAAGTATCCCTGGTTTTGCTGAATAATATAATATATTTTATTAATACCTACTTGTAAAATTATTTCTATACCAATTTTGTTAAGTAATACTTGTTGTCTTGGCATTGCTCTAAACAGAAAATGCTAGGAGATGTGAACATTAGACTGCAAAATAATGTGATGTTTTTCCAGGTTCAAATACTCACTTCTTTTTATTTTTGGTTATTAAGCTATAAATTTGCAATTTGTCTCCTTAGTCATCACTAAACAACTTTATATGTGACCCCGTGATCTTTCTAAACCAAAACTTTAATATATATATATATAATTTATTCTATTTTAAATGTGACTTGCCCCTTTAGATATCTGCTCTAAATTTGAGATGTGAATTTACTATATTCCATATATTTATTTATTTATAAGTTTAGCAAAGTGCACCATTAAAAAGAGGTTGTCCTAAATTTCACGTTTAGTCTTGCGACTACAACGTGTGTTCATTCAAATGGACTATCCATTACGGAAAATGTGCACGTATCATAATCAAAAGACAAAGAAAGCATTTTTATGGTTTACTCCTTTAAATTGCATTGGTTGAAATCGTATCATAATATTGGAATAAGAGTATTGGAAACCTTAAAACTTTCAAAACAAAATAATAATCAAGTCTTAAAAGTTATCACGAAGATACAATCGAGTTTCAAAATTTCCAAAAAAATGCAATCAAATTTTAAAACTTATCTCAAAAGTTCAATTGAGTTCCAAAATTTTCAAAATGTGCAATGAATAGAAGAAAGTGATTAAACCAATTTAAAAAAATTAAAAATTTGATTACATTTTTTGAATATTTTAGAATTCAATTACACTAATCCTGCTTCATCTTCAGCCACCATGGCTTCTTTCTCACCCGCCACTTCAATGTCCTCTCCTGGAGCTTTGTTTGGGCTCTCCAATCAGTTTGTTTCAGCTCCTCCTCCCAGAAAGCTTCCTTTCGGTAGGTGTAAATCTTTCCTTCCATGATTTTATTTCCCTGTTTGGAGTTTTGATTTGTGTTAATCTCTGTGGGATATCTTTGAGGTACTGAAAGAGAAAATGGAGAAGAAGATGATGAGAATGATATTATTGGCCAATCTTTCTTTTTTCGAGAAAGGCAATGCGTTTCATTCGTATCATGGCCATAACGCTAGCCCTTCATGAACGTGAACTTGGAGGCGTGCCTGAAGATCATTAACAAAGAAAGGATCAATTCATGTATCATTTCTTTCTCCCTCCAAATCTAGGTGGTTGCCCACTTACAAAGGCCGATTGCAGTAATTCTCTATTGGGAGTCTTGTCAGGTTGCATGATACTCGCATGCCTTGCACTCTCTTGTTGATAAGTGGATATTTTACTTCCTTACTAATGAGGGAATACGAGAAATGACATTACGGGATCTCCCATCCTAGGGTGGATTTTTTACCTTTTTTTTTTTTCCTCAAGCCTTAAAGACCTGCTCGGGTCCAAGAAGATGATATCCTTGGCTAATCTTCTTTTTTTTCAAAAAAGGCAATGCGTTCCATTCTTATCATAGCCATAAAGCAAGGCCTTGTGGATCAAGATGTGTGGGGGTGATTTTATCTAATTAAAATTTTACGTGAAAACAATTCCCTGCAAAAGCGGGACTAAAATATTATTCCCCCATTTTTCTGTTTTGCTACAAACGTCAGATTCGGCCCAGCAAAGCTGAAAATCAAATTGAATCCGAGCGCCTAGTCCAAAGAGACTAACCCTCGTATAAGCCAATCCCATCACCCTTCTTTGAAGACATTACGCCAACATGGGAAGAAAACGACATATTACATATTAGGGCTATCCTTGTAAATAACACATCATTACATGTTAGGACAGCTGGCAACACACGATTGTCGGTTAAAATTGGCTAAAAAAGATTATATTGTCAAATCATTAAATAGGTTTAGGATAAATTGGTCAACTTGAAAAATTTATAACTGAATTGACATCTATACAATAGATCCAAGATATATCGTATAATTATCTCGATAGTTATTTGTGAGATTCAGAAATCGCAAAGCATGTCCTCCGGTGAATAGTTGGCTGTAAGGAGGCCAAGACTAGAACAGGCCAACTTCTCTACCTCATTCGCTTACATCAAAAGCCCAAGAAGAGGGGGAAAAACAACTGATTTATTGGATTACAGAGGGCTTTCAGCTACCACGTCGTAACCCCACACAGGGCCGTCGCCTCTTCTTTTTTTATTTCCTTGAGATTTTAGGACATGACAACAAACCGTGATAAAACATTACAATAACGTCGTAATTTCTTAAAATTTACTATGAAATTGTTCTTGATTACGACGGAATTGCGAAGATGTCCATTCATACTTGCTCCCGACAAAAATAATCCGCTACATTTTCCACGGAACGGGACATTAATTAGAGATATTTCGGGATCAAGACATCAAGGGCGGCTCGGCATGTCTCTATCGAGGAAAGCCGCCAGCCGTCGGATCAGATCCTCAGCTTTCTCCCCTCCCAAGTCGTAAAGATGAAACGCGTGGCCCTCCCCTTCCGTCTCCACGATCTCCGCCGCGCCCGCCCACCCGCTCCGGCCCAGCACTTCATGGTACAGCCGCCCTCTGTCCCTCAATAAATCCTTCTCGGCCACGCACACCAGCACCCTCCCGCACCCGAGCCCCGCCAAGCTCGGGGCTCCGTCGGCCATCGGGTTGATCCATGGCTCGTTGCTGTCCGGCGTAGACGGGCAGACGAAAGGCCATATCCACTCCAGATCGGCCCTCCAATCCGGATGCAGTGCCTCCGCCCCGATCCGACTGGAACCCCAGAAATAAGGATGGACTAGCGCAACTCCGAGAAGCCGGATGTTCAGCCCGCGCTCGGGATTCCCGGCCGCCATCGCCATGTTGTGAGCAATATTGGCACCTGCTCGATTAGAATGTTTGGTTGCGATTCAAACTTTCTTCACGTATATGCTATAAACTATAAAGACTCGATATCAAGACAAGAGTTTCAGACTTGAGTATATGAAGACTGCTTCAGTCAGTCGCAAGCACAGAATGACTGAAGTAACTCAACGATGGAAATGATCAATTTTTCACCTGCGCTTTCTCCGGACAAGAACACCCTCCCAAAGTCTGCGTGCTCGTTCAACCAAGCCTCCGGGCCATTCCCGTCGCGGTGCGAAGCCGCCCACTGGATTGCAGCCCAGGAGTCCTCGTAAGCCGCTGGTATCGGGTGCTCCGGGGCCTTCCTGTAATTCACCGAGACCGCGACGACGTTGGCCTTGGCGACCACGGCGCTGAGGTAGCCGTGGTAAACGGCGGAGAACGGGGAGGAGACGAAGAACCCTCCGCCGTGGAAGTAGATGAGGAGGGGGAGTTTTCGGGAGCCGGTGAGTTTTGGGAGGAAGAGACGAGCGGAGACGACGTGGGAGGGGGGCTCGGAAGTGGCCGTGGCATCAGCGGCGACGGCGATGGTGACGTCCCTGGATGAGACGCCGGTTTCCGGGTCGGTGGACGGCGGGACGACGTCGGTTTCAAAGAGCCTCTCGACGCGGCCGTCTTTGTAAACTCTTATAACGGAAGGCCACTCGAAGGCCACTTCCGATTCACTTGAATTGCTGTCTGACTCCATTAGAGAGAGAGAGAGGTTGCTTTCTGATGAGCGTGAATGCTTTTTCAACCACCCAAAAGTTGCGTTGCACTATTTCATGGCTTGAACAAATTAGGCTCCGTGTTACCCGAGGCAAGAGGAAGTTTCTTTGACCCCCCCACTGTTCTCCCTCTATTGACTTTTTCATGTGGTATTTTGTCATTTTCCTGTTTCTTCTTATCTGCCCATCTGAATGTAGGACCTCTACTCTCTCAATCTAATCCCACGTTTAAGAATTTGAACCCTCCCAATCTAATTCTAGATATTGGAGTTATTCTCTACTCATCTAGATATGGAAGTATAATTAAATATGCTCCCATGTACTCTATTCGTGTACAAGAACTCTGTTTCCAACTTCAATTATCGCTAACGTTTGCTAAACCATAAATATTTGCTTTCCCAAATGCTAGATTTATATTCAGTCGACTTATTTTGATTGTATACGGCAATAGTGTAAAGGAAACCGAATATAAAAGCGCGCTGACAAATGACTATGCCATAATTACTAAAAGAGAAATTTCTAGAATTTGCTCTCACTTATGAAAATAATGAAAATATGAGATTTAGCGATCGACTGACGATTATTTTATTTAATAGATTCATTGTTGTAGAAAGAGTGTTTGCTTAAGCTCTCCAGTGCTTTATTGATCCTCTTTGTTATCTCGATTTGGGTTTGTATTGCAATATTTTGGGCTTGGCTCTACTTCTATTCACTTCGTTATAAAGTTTATGTACTTCTAATATTTCTTTTTAAATAATGAATTAAAATTTCTTTTGATAAAAAAAAAATCCATGTTATTGTGAAATTATCTGTTCTTGAAAATTCGCCTAATTTAATGTTGCACTACTATTCTTATTGTTTGATGGGCACAAATTCATTATCCATGGTCACATCTAAGTTTTCCCACATCATACTTTTGACTAGTATCCTCGGACACATCGGCTAAATTTGCCAAAATCAAGGACCCTGGACTTGATTGGGAAAATACCATAAGTTCAAGGAGATAATTGCATAAGAGAAGAGAACCAAATGGCTGATTGGGTTGTTAAGGCTCATAGACGAAAGAATTTACCTTGTAATTGGGTTATTAATCCTTTTCAAGTTTTATGGGATCTCTTATACTCGGAGGCCCACGCATATTGTAATTCTAAAATCACATGAAGCAATGAAAGAAACTTGTTTTGACCCAAAAAAAAAAAAAAGGAGATAATTGCAAGAAATTAGAAATTTCAGACCACATTAAAAATAATGCAAGTTCACATATCAATTATGCACTTTTTTCCAAAAGAAAAAGTATAATAGCCTTTAACGGTGCCTGAGACACATATTTTATGATCAAGTTCTTTTATTTATTGCACTTTTTAAAAATTTTAGGATTAAATTGCATTTTTGTGATAAATTTTAGAATTTAATTATACTTTTTGAAAGTTTGATAACTTAATTGCACTTCTATGAAAAAATTTAGGACTTAATTGCATTTTTTGAAAATTTTAGAATTAAATTACACTTTTGTAATACGTTTTATAACTTTCAATACATTTATCCATATAACACTACACAACTAAAATTACATCGAATAAGAAATTTGCAAACTTTTTTTTTCTTTTATATAGTATGCTTTGTTTGGAAGGACACCAGATAAAAGAATAAATAAGAACACATCCTATCATGTAGAGCGTTTCGAGGACCTAGATAGGATTAAATTTTTTTTAGAAAACCAAATAAACATTTTTGTAATCTATATATTATGAAAACAAATGTCAGTTCGGCCCAAGCTGAGCTTTAAAGCCCGATCCATTAACAAGAATCAATCAGCAAATGATTGATAATGGACCGGGGAGAAAACCCGACCCGTGGATCGACCCGGATTAGAAGAACTGTCAATGTCAAAAGAGAAACTAGGAACATCAAGGCTGCGATCCAAGCATTTCTTCAAGCTGTGGAGCGAGATGAAGATCGAGAATGGAGAAGGAGGTGGTGGTCTTGCGATGCATCCACTGCTCAGCTTCGGCCACCACGGCCTCTTTTTCGCCGCCGCTTCACCATCCTCTCCCGGAGCTTGTTCGGGCTTTCCAATCAGTCTGTTTTGAGCTTTGATTAGTGTACTCTCTCTGTGTGGGGTATCTTTGAGGTACCAAAAGAGATGATGGAAATGATGATGATGATGATGATGATGAGGATGATATCTCTGACCAATCTTCTTTCTTCCAAAAACCAATGCTTTTCATTCGTATCATGGCCATAACGCAAGCTCCTCCTGTAAATCATGCGTGGGGGTGATTAATCTAAATAAAATGTTCCGTGAAATTACTAAAATATTATTCTCCCATTTTCTGTGTTTGCTACAAATGTTAGAGCCGGCCCAGCAAGTTTAAAATTAATATTTGCAGACGTGGAGGCTGGCGTCAAACCGATGCTAATATAGACAATTATCAATAATATCTTAATTTGTTCCGAATTTTTTTTCATTTTTTTAAATTTTCTTCTTCTTTCCTTTTCCTTTTCTTCCTTCTTTGTTTTTTTTTTTTTAAAATTCATAGTGGCCAGCGAGGGTCACGGCCCTCACCCGTGGCCATGGCCTCGATCAATGCTTGTTCCTTCTGGTTTGTTTCCCCAAGTCTCTCACATTTTCTCGGATTTCACAGAAGGAAACCTGAGGATCGAGTTCAGGGTCATTTGAAAATGGCCCAGCAATCTTCGTTCATCAAAGGAAGAAGACGGCGCAGATTTTCCTTGCCAACCATCATCTCCCCACAATTTATCGCTTCTGCCATTAACGATCACAGCTCCTCCATATCCTTACGGTAGCCCAAAAGCCAAGCTTGGTCTCCAATCCGTCGAGTAAACCCAGGCGAAATTCTTGCCTTCATTTGGTTTGTGTTGGATTGAGTAATTTGAGATGGATATGGTGGTGAAACTCAAGTGGTGAACCAATCTGAAATTCCAGATCTAGGTGAGGCTTGGGGGACTGGCCACCATGAGTTTTAAACAAGCAAAGAAGAAATAAAGAAAAGAAAATGACAAAGAAAAAGAAAAAAAAAATTCGAAAAAATATAAAATATTATTAATATTTCAGATGACTATTCAAATTCGGTAGATTGACTAAATTAGTACAAATATAAAATATTTAAAATTAAATTAACAAAATTGTAATATATATGAGATTTTATTAATAATTTTTCTTATTAGGATAGGCAACGTTTATATTCACGATTACAAGTCAAATTTAGCCTAAAAAACTATTTTGGCAAATTATCGAAAGATTTAAGACTATCTTTATCTCCAACTTCAATAGTTTAAAAGTTGTAGAAGTAATTACGCTTTTATAATAAATTTTAGAATTTTTAATATATTTATCTCAAAAATAAATGTCAGTTCGGCCCAAAAGCTGAGCTTTGAAACCCCATCCATTTACAAGAATCGATCAGCAAATGATCGAGAACCCGTCAATGGACCGGGCCGGAAAAGCCCGACCCGTGGATCAACCCGAATTGGAAGAACTGTCAATGTCAAAAGAGAAGCCAGCAACATCAAGCGCTGATTTCTCCACACTCCGAACGAAACTCGGTTCGAGGTAAATCTCTGCGATCGAAGCGTTTCTTCAAGGTGGTGGAGCGAGTTGAAGATCGAGGATGGAGAAGAAGATGGCGGTCTTGCGATCCATCCACCGCTCAGCTTCGGCCTGCTTCAGGCCCGCTTCGTCTTCGGCCGCCGCCGCCGCCCTCGGCCACCGCGGCCTCTTTCTCGCCCGCCACTTCGCCGTCCCCTCCCGGAGCTTGTTCGGGCTTTCCAATCAGTCCGTCTCAGCTCTTCCTACCGGAAATCTTCCTTTCGGTAAATACCCATTTCCCTTCTTCGATGCTGGGTGCTGGTTTTTCGTTCCATGATTTCATTTCCCTGTTCTGAGCTTTGATTAGTGTGCTCTCCATGTGGGATATCCTTGAGTGAAAAGATGGATTTTTATAAGTTATCAATCTCAGCATGTCAATTTTACTTCTGGGGAATTTATGATCTGTGGGGTTGAATGTGAGGACTTGTGGTGTATTTCTGTCTGATGCCATGTTAAGCTCCCGACTTCTCTTTCTCTGCTCAAATTCAACTGATTTATCTCCCTCTTTATGAGAGGTTACATTAGCTGCGGTTTTAGTTGAGCGGGATTTTAGTACTCTTGGTTGAACTTGAACCAGATGTCTGCTTTATTTAGGCTATTTCTAGCAAATAATTGGGAGCTGTCACTATATGAGGTGTGTGGGGATCTAAAGAAGTAGAGGACGTTGGTATCTGGAGTGAAGACATATGTTCACCGATCATTTTATTTCTGTGTATATCTCGGGTATATGGGGACTTCTATGAAGCTGCTTTGTGATGTTGTTATGATATAACGATGTGTTGATTACTAGTCAATGGTACCTTAAATGGTGAATCTGTATTGCTCTTCGAATTAGGCATAGCTAGATCCTATAAGTACGGACAGCTGGAGATACGTACATGATGCTATGCAATGCCAGTTGTCAGCTCTTAATTCTTGTGAGGTGATGAATTCAGATTAACCTGTTTGGTAATATAATGATAATCCTGGAACTGATTTCCTCTTACTTTTTACTTGGCATATAAAATGGGTTAGTGAGAGCTGAGATTCTGAGACTTAGTTTTCTGAGATTTATGCTATCAAATGGTCCTTTATTTTTTGCTTGGTTGGTGCTAACTTTGCTTTTCTACAACGTTTGCCACCATTGGTTCTATATATGACCATCTTTTTAGTTCTGTGGGAGAAAGTTCCTTGCATTGGTGTCGAACTGTTCTCTCCAATGAATTCTGTTGAGCTGCAAGTTTGGTGGGTCCAATTGGTCTCTGCTTATCAGTTTAATGGCGTGTTCCTTCCATCCAGCTTTAATTTTCTTAGTTGTTATGTTGCATTCCATCATCTCAGCTTTTCTTTCTGGTGCAATCCTTATAGATTGCAGGTCCCTTGCGGAATGAGTATGGGGAGCACACGTTGTTTCAGTGAAGATGTTACTCACATGCCCGACTTTAAAGATCCCAATGTTTTGAATGCATTCAAGGATCTGATGGCTGCTAGCTGGGATGAGCTTCCTGATAATGTTGTGCATGATGTGGAAAAAGCATTGTCCATGAATACTGATGATAAGGCTGGTCAAGAGGTCTTGACCAACGTTTACCGTGCAGCTGAAGCAGTTGAGGAATTCACTGGTGTGCTTACATCATTAAAAATGGAACTTGATGACAGTATTGGAATGAGCGGCGAGGTTAAGTTCTTCTCATGATTGAGAAGGCCAAACATTCCTGTACCTTCTTATTTTTCTTTTCTCACGTGTATGACTTATATTTTTCTTGCAGAATGTAAAGCCCTTGTCAGATGAGTATGCCAGTGCCCTTCAAAAAATTTATGAGCGGTATACTGCCTATCTGGACGCATTTGGACCTGATGAGGCTTATTTACGAAAGAAAGTAGAGACAGAGTTGGGAACTAAGATGATTCACTTAAAGATGAGATGTGGAGGCCTTGGCTCTGAATGGGGAAAGGTGAGGATATCGTTTCTCATAATTTCTTTTTGTGATTTCATTTTTATGTAGCTGTTTACACCACATATTATGGTCTGCTGTGCCACAAGAAAGCGCTGACATCTGGAGAGTAACTACTTCAAGCAATGTATGCAACTTGATTTTGCCATTTCGAGGGAACGGGGTGATTAACAGTCTTTCATATCACTTAATCCCATGGACAATGCAAGGCCACTGATGATGATGTTGAGACACTTAATGTAAATACAAATAACCCCCCGCCCCAACCATTAAAAAAGAAAAATGGCGTGCTCTCTCTGTTTGTTGCACAATTTTGGTTGGAATCTTCACAACTCTGCCGAGTCGCATTTGCCTGTATCTAACCATAAGATAATAAATGATGATATAGTTGATGGGTAATCGGTCATATGAGCATTCTCCTCTGGAAATCTAATTGGGTTGGTCTTCCTTTTGCAGGTTACGGTTTTAGGAACTTCTGGACTTGCTGGATCGTATATCGAGCAAAGGGCTTAAACCGTAACGTTCATTTTTATCTTCTGTAATCGAAACCCTGCAACTTGCATTTGTGATCTTGTTTTTTGGGCATTCAGAAGGAAGTTTGCTTGTTGAAAAGGGTCCAAAGGAAAAGTTTTGAGTTGACCTGCTCTTCAATAAAGGACTCTAACTGTTGACATAATGTTGGGGGATGATGATGTTTCTGGCAATGTTTCCCATGTTTAATTGGTCATGAAGAAATGTTCTTATGTTATTTTGTTGTGCAATTTTTTTCGAATTTTCTCCTCTTTGATAGTTGATTATAGTTGCTTCTGGTGCTAAAACATGACCTTTCCTATGATCCTAAATAACGTGTGTTCTAAGAAGAAGATGAACCTGAAGAAAAGTGGAAAAAAGAATGGATGTTCCTTTGGTGGTTTCTGTATTGATGAATATTATTGGTAAGTAATTGACAGCTCACTCGACTTTCAAACCCATTTGGATGGGACTCAGATAGAGTGAGATTTCCATAATCAGTGCAAGAGATAGCGCTAAGTCGACAATGCTCAGAGCGATTTGATGATATAACTCAGAACTGATACATAGATGTTGAAATGGCGATTATTCAATCAGATGATTACCCATCTTCGGTGGTAGACACCTCTTAGCAAATTGAATGCCTTCTAATATGCTAGAACCTCATCCACAATCTTCAATCTCAGCTTGTAATAAACCTGTCTCTATTTCTCTTTTCCCTACTTTTCTGCAGTTTGCTGTGAGCTGACAGATAACAGTTCTCCAGCAATGTGACCAACTTCATCCAAAACTACTCATTTATTACATGAACAATCACCCAAGAGTCCACAGATCAAAGAAGCACTAAATATAGGGCATCCTTCTCAGCCTAGTGCCTCTCCTCCATGACCATGACTCTGTTGGAGACTTGGGCAGAGGCGGAAGCAACAGGAGCTTCCGGCACAGGCCGAATGGCCACCCCTCGCAGTGACAGAACTCCTGAATGATCGAGCGCCGCCGCATTTCTTGGATCATCATCTCATTCAAGCTCGAGCAACGCGAGAAGTTGGTCCTCACTGTCATGAACTCGTCCCTGCTTGCGGTAGCAGCGCTTGAACAGCAGGTGAAACAGCTCCTCACGGTCATGAATTCCTCCTTGTCATCTTCATCATGGTCGGCCTCCTGTCGACAGACGAAAGATAGCTCGTCCATGCCCGGAGAGAAGACAAAGGAAAAGCTTTCGGTAGTGAAATTCGCCTTGCGCCTTAGCTTCTCCATGGCTCGACTGCGAATCTCCGATACAACCTCCTGAGAAGCACCGATGATTCATTACAAAGGTTATATATGATCCGAGATTCCTGCGCTGAGTGTAATGGTGCGAGTCTTCCTGTATCTTGAAGATTTCTCATGACTAATTTGACAAATGCAATGCGTGTTCGTGGATAAAGCTCATATCAAGTTCCTTGCCAAAAGGAGTAGATAGAATCAAAGCCGATGAATTAAACTCCTTTCCGAACTGATTCAGTATGACAAAATAAACACATGAACGTCAAAAAGGTTGACAAGAGAAAAACTTGACAATCATTTTTCTACTTTGATAAAAAGGAGAAATCATTACTTCCTGTTCATCGTCGGAATCGCTCATCGGATACTCCTCTTCGGGGGTTGACCGCGAGAGCTGTCTATCAAAAGTATGGCACTGAGAGAATGCTTCCTTGAATGCTGCAGAGAGGCACTTGCATCTCTTGGAGGGGTTTGGTGGCTCTTCTTCATGATAGAACACGCCCATGTTTGGTGAGCTCAAAGGCAAAGGCGTTGGTGGTGGGTGCGGAAAAACTCCTGGTTGATTTTTAAGACAAGAAGAAAATTTCAAGAACACAATCCAATCAGTGCTCTCGATGGTAACTTTAAAGTGCTCTGTGATAGTGGCCTCTCAGCTTTCTGAAAATCACAGGCTTTCAATCTTTAAAGTAAAGACTAAGAAAAAATAAAAATTTGACAAGACCCGCAATTCCATTTCAAGCTTTCCTTCATCACCTGATGCGGATTGTGATGGCTGGGCTTTCAAGTCCCTCTTAATCAGACCTGTTGATTGTTGAACTTTCATGTCAAAAGCTTTGAGATATTTTTTTTGCAGGAATTCTTAAACTTTGCCCAAAGGGAGATGCATGAAGTAAATTAAACATTACATTGATTTCACTTGAAGATGAAGTCATATTTAGCCATGACATGATACCAACCGTTACTCTCTCCAATGTGATGGAATTTGGCAAGAGATGGACCATCCCTTCAAGGGAGTGATTTAATGATCTCAGCCGTAGAAGGTAAAGGTGAATATCATCTCAAAGGCTCTAACTTTATGCAGAGTTCTGCAGGTGCAGAGTTCTGCAGGAATCAAGATCAGAAACAAACAGAGAACTAACCTGTGAAGCTAATAACTCTCTCCGTGCACTTTCTGCATATTCCAATTGACTCTTGAGAAAATGGGCAGTGCTTTCTTCACTTCAAATCGAAAAAAAATATACTTCAGATTGGCGACATGTTGACTATTGTTGTGAGCTCCAAGTTGCACCAAGCGCTCGGATTTTGTCAAACGGATGGTGGAGTGGCTGAGAAATCTGTTGTGTCCCCTGAACACTTTTTAACCCCAGCCTCATTCTTGTTATTGAACTTCTCATATAAATATCCATTAAATACAGCTAGGAGTTACGTTGGCATTGAATTTTCCAGCCATAAAAGATGAACTCTGCCCTAACTTTTTCTTGTTGCTCATTATATTGCTCACGGGGAGAAGAAAAAAAAACCGAAATGCAAGAACCTATTAAATGACTTTGTTTACGACGGTGAGTATGTGTCCAATCCATGTTCTGAAGTTTTGGAGACCACACAGAACAAACAACTGTCCTTCTATGTGTCTATGAACGTGAAAATTAGTGAAAATGTCAACGGATGCATTAATGAGAATCATTCGGCCATCAAAATGGGAACTAGGCTAACTTGACTATTCATGTTTCTTTAGTCAAGACCAGGATACGTCTCTCTCTCTCTCTCTCTTAATTTACTGACTTTGATTTGTACAAGTCATGCTAGTTGGATTCCTAAATTATTAGACCTTTTGATTTGTCAAAATCAGTACCATAGCAAGAACACCGCACGCCTATCAGCTTTAGAATCTATACATCAGCAAGAGTAAGTGGTCCTCGTTAGGATGAATGTTCGTGTAACGTGCTTGTGAACGAGCTAAAAGTGTTGTGTTGGATACCTTATAATTGGGTCCAAATAAGCCCATCAAACAAGTGGATCGGGCCAAAAAAGTCCGGTGACCTCTTTAACCTTTTGGACCCAATTTAGATCTAATATATATTTAACGACTCATGCCCAACCCATGCTCACACCCAACCCAATCCAAAATCCATTTTTATCAACTTTTCTCCTTAAATTGTTATCTTTGCGGAATGGGTTGCTCCATGAATCAACTCGTTAAGTTAGTGAGGGAGCTCAGGGTCAGGTTATGGACGGGATGTGAAGGTAGTGATGAAAGGTCGGGTTTCCTCAGAGCAAATTGTCACAGTACTATGGAGTTGCAAATCAGAGGTTGAGGAAAACCTAATGATGGCAAAAGCAGTGCAGACAAAGGGAGAAGGTCGTGTCACAAAATCAAAGAGGGCTAAAGAAGAGATTGGTGAAGAAGGACCAGAATGGAAATGGGTTGAAATTGGGTTTATATCAATTCCAATAAAACCCATGTGTTTTTGAACTTTTAACTTCGAAACCCATTATGACCATACTTTAAGTTCTAGTGTGATCAATTTATTAATCATTCAAATAACTGTGAATTTTTTTTGGTCAGTAATAAATGTGAATTAGAATATAGATTTTGTGACCCAATTTAACAGCCCTAGATCCAAGTCAATGTTGCATAAATGCAAATATTTTGGAATTAAATCAATGAGAGTTAGATTGTAACAGCTTATAATCAAGAGTTCTCTTTCACAGAGTTACAGAATTGCAAAGATTGACAGAATAGAAGCCATATCAAACACCAAAGAAAGGCCCGTGCTCAAGGATCTGCTCACCAGATGCATATTTACAGCTGCATTGCGACTTAGGTACGGAAAATAAGAAAAGAATCTAAAAGGTTTCACTTGCTTATTGAGGTATGACCAACATGAAATAGTGCTGATATAGAAGAGTTTATAATTAACATATAAACTGTTCACCACATTAGCCAATCAATCAAAAGCTAATCAAAAGTTGTAAATCAGGATTCAGATTCTTATGAGGGAGGTTCCACCATGTTGAAGCCATAATAAGCTGATTCAAACCTCAATTTTGGAGCTCGCATTTCATCATTCATGATATTTTTCAATTGCCTGAATACCGATAAACAAGTAATATAGCGACGGTAACCGTGAATCTTTCTGAACACAGTGAATTCATCTCCCTGAGAATGAAGTATTCAGGAGCATGCCATGACGTGAATTCTTTCAGGTAGCCAACTGATACTGGACACCTTCAGTCAAAAAGGTTAGCATACATCAAAAGAAAAATAGTATCCTATTGGATCCTGGCAAAACTTGACATCTGAGGCAATGCAGTTTCCGCTAAGAACAAATCACGAACTTGTCTAAAAACCAATATTAATTCCAACATTCCAACATCCTGCTTCAAGATCAGGTGATACCTTCCATTACAATCTATTTATGTAAAATCGAATGACTAATGAATTCAATCTGGACAATAGCCAGATGGAGCATAGAGAGTGCGATGGGCCTATGGAATGCAAAACTCACGGTTTAGTCAACTGGCTCCCCAGATTTCTGGAGCTGCTGAAAAGCGAGAGAAATAAGAGAGTGAAGCCTTGCAACAGCAGAAGCCTTAAAAGGCAGGCATTTAGAGAGGGCAATTATTCAGCAAGTAAAGAGCCTCGTCAAGCTTGCCAGCAGCTAAGGCAGCACATCCAGCCCTGGATGCTTCATCTGCCATCCTAGCATCGTAATGGGAGATTGCATTCTTATCAGAGCCCTTATACGTCGAACCAACAGATGATGCAGATTCAAGGAATGCACTCGCACGTGCATATTCAAGATTGGCAATGGCAGTGCTAATCTCTGCCATGAGAAGATGCTCCAAGCTTCTCGAGAGTTCACGCTGATTGAATTATACTTGCCACCCCAAACTGGGTCATAAAGATTCACATTAAAAATATCAATCCATCACCTATACTGTCTACTGGAGTTGTTTCAATCCCCAGTCCATACTGAATAGTCTGAAGTCAACATGACATATAGTAATATGAATCCGACCACCTTGGAGTTGCTTAAGATTCCAGCGTGATTATTGCTCCTACGGTGCAACTGTGACAAAGATACATACGGCAAGTGCATCTAACTTACCCCTGCCAAGTACAGTGGAAAATCAACAGTGAGAAACAATCTTCTGCAGAATATGCCCACCAATTTACAACCAAAATGCATATGATTCATTGACCACAGACAAGACAAATTGGATTTTCAACTTGCTCAGCATAATTCTGACATAGGAAGAAATTTCAAAGCCTTTCTGCTGAAGCAAAAGAACGCGAAACAATCACATGGGCCGTGACAAGTGATGTCATATTATGGACTGTTCACATAGCGAGTGGGCATTCGGTCTCTCATGTAGTGGTCTTTAGGTTAACATGCTCCCTGATGGGTTATCCTGCCCCGATCCTACAATCCATGTAGTTGGCTTTTATAGTCACCCTGTCGAGTCAGGCTGGAGTACGACCATCCGACGGTATTAACATGGGACACGTATGGAATACTTAATGGCTTTGCAATGTTTTTTAATAAACCGATTTTTTTCCCTTCGTTTATTTTGTAAGATAATGATTTTTCATAAATAATAAATATACATCAACTTTCACGAAATTTTATAATAGAATTATCAGGTGAAGGCTACCGTTACATTTGCATTATAAAGCAAAGAGAGAAGTCATAGCAAAGGAGTTCTTGATGAAATGTTTAACTAACCTAGTAACAAAAAACAAGCACGTTAGGATCCCTCACATGCACATGGATGTAAATAGGAGGGATGAAGTGGGAGTAAAGGCAAGCAATGGTAACCAAGAAAGTGCAGAACGAAACATGAACATTCAATCGAATCAATTGAATTGAGCGGACCAAAATCTCTCAAGATGTTAGAACTGATCATCCAACAGAAAATATAGCACCTGGCTCAATTAAAAGCCGAATCCTCAGAGAACAAGAGCCACAGGGAAGAACTACTGATGCCGGTAAGTTATCCGATGTCCGTACAGTCATTACGCTCCCATCCCTTGAAATTGGACAACCCATTTCTTCCAACTCCTGAGAATCGACACAGAGATAATCTCCACACCGGCATTGATAAGAGAGCTGTAAGACGTCTCCAGCATCTTCGACCATCATATCCTCTAAGCCGACGTCCTCTGCAGTTCCAGTATCCTGTCTTGAAGCCAGAAGTTCAGTATCATAAAGCCTTCGTGACTTGGCATCACCGAGGACTTCCCAAGCTTTTTGAATCATCAAAAATTTATTTGCCATGCTATGATCAGCACAACCCCTCTCAGAAGTCGTCTGTAATTTATCCGGATGATAATTGAGTACGGAAGATCGGTAACTTGCACGAATTTCTTCATAGCTCGCATTTTCTTTGACACGCAAAATATCATAGTACATTTCTGTCACAGAATGCTGGCCAAGCGCCATGGCTCAAAGGAGAACTGGCTTCAAGCTGGCTACACTGCAAAATGAATGCACACAGGAAAACTTAATACAAGCCCCATAACTAAATATCAGAAGAGAGAATTTTCTAAACAGAGTATGCTGCCAGGTTAAACTTAAAAAAATCAATCTCATCCTGTATTCAAACAGAACCAATTAAAAAAAAAAGCAAGACACCAAAGTTTGCCTCCGCTCACAAAGGAGTTTGTCACTGTTGATACTACTTCTCAATCTTATTGTGTTTCAGGGACTTAAGCCATCAGATGCTAATTCACAAGCATATGGCCATACATCTTAATTTGCGTACGTTGGCACGTTGCCATGCCACTACCTAATATTGGTCATCAACCAACTAGGTATGCATTAAAATGCTAGTGGCTTCTTTGTTCCAATATCTTAATTGTAGCCAATACAAGATACTGTGTTTATCGTCCAGGTAGTAGGGATATCAGTACAAGCCATAGCCAAATACAAAAGAAGAATCAAGCGAAGTAATTCTATAAAGGGAAAAACATCACCTATAAACATCAAGCACAAGATAACATACAACTTAAGACATAAAAACCTAGGTCCAAGAAGATTAGCTTCAATCTGTCTAAAACTAAGATCTCTGCAAAACTTAATGGAGACTGTCAATAACATCAAACCCCAAGTGAACAACAAACCAAGATTTACACTCGCATATACATAAAAAACCAACACCATGCCTAATAATAAGAGGCAAAGCAAAAAAAGGGTAGTCTTTCCTTTTAAAATTCCTAATGACTACCAACAGCCAGATGAAGGGCAGATCATACTTAAGACACTGGTTATCAAAGCAAAATTGTTACAAGTGAAAATGTATACGCTATACAGCATCATTCTCTAATTACATTGCTTTGCAGCAAGGCCAGCAACCGAATCAAAATCCATTTTAATACACTACCAAAGCCAAGGAATTCTATGTGCAAATCCCACATTCCCTTTTCTTCTAAATTTTTCGACCATGCTACATATAAAGTACTTCACATGATCTATTCTACGCTTTCACATGCTGCTAATCTTCATAGAAGGGTAGTATTAGGATACGCCATTTACATTCAAGTTGTTCTCTGATAGCACTGAGCTTTGAAACCATCACTGAATGCTAGTGTAAGGATGATCAGCAGAAGCACCAACACCAACCTAATGTAAAAATGGGATAATGAATCCTTTCACACAAGATTCACTTAAGCAAGAAAGAATTTTAGTTGCAATGCTAGGATTTAGGTAATACATGTTTATACAACCCACTCCGTGAAATTCAAACTTTAACTAGGGACAGTCACCTACTCCTCTGTAGCCAGATTTAATCATGGTCAAACAAGACCTGATAAGCCTCATTATCTAGGACGACACAAGACAATGAACTAAGCTTGAGTAATTCGCACCAAATAGCATCAATGAAAATCAACAGAGTCAAATATTCGGAGCCATAAATGACATCAGACACATCGATTCACAGTGCGAATAAAGAAACATTCTGCGTATAAATGCCGCGAAATCTTCAAAATTTTCACCAATACAAGAAAATCACATTCACAAGGCTCAGTTTCACTGCCGAGAGAAAAAAAAATTGAGAAAAGAATTACACGTGTGAGGCGGCGGGTTCCGCGAGTCAGAGAGGAGTTGAGCGCCGGGTCGCCGGAGTTGGCCGAACAGAGAGAGAGAGAGAGAGAGAGGACCGGCCGGTTTCGTACTTCGCTTCGGGGTTATCTACGGTGGCCTGAGGAGGAAGAGAACCTGCAAAAAGGGAGGAGCGCACGAGAAAGAAATCCATTAGCCGAGCAGTGACATCTTCAATCAAACACAGCATCGGAACAACCGAACACGAAATCGCCATTCGCTTGAGGAGCACAGACGAGGTGGAGGAGCCGAAGCGAGCGTTACCTGGATTCGGCGCCAGAGTTTCTGCAATCTGCTGGACTGGTGCTCGCGAGCAACAACGACAAGGAACTGCAGCGAGACAACCGGAGGCGAGCAAGATGGAGGCCGGCGCAAGCGAGGAGAAGAACCGGAGGCGCGGGAGCGATTGGGAGCCGAGAGCGGCAGGGAAGAGATCTAGGGTTCTAATTTCAGAAAAGAAGGGTTAGACTTGGAAATTTATTAATTTTTTAAGTGCAAAAAGGGTAACGGCGAAGATTTCTTAAATCTTGATACTTGCCCTTCAGAAATGCTGATTACATTCAATTTTGGGATAAGTGCAATACAAGTCCTAAAACTTGTCACAAACGTGCAAGTCGCAGCCCTAAAACTTACAAAAAGTGCGCAATTGAGTCCCAAAAACTCACAAATGATGCAATCGAGTCCCAAAGTTCCACATGGCTTTTTTATTCAATTATTTTTAAATTAGATTAAAAAACAAAAACAAAACAATTATTAAAAAACAAAACTGGAAAAAAAGTGGTGGAATTAAAAAAAAAAAAAAATTAAAAAAAATTCTTCAAGGCCGCCAACGCCGCCGCTGCCCACGCCGGAAGGGCCGGGGCCGGCCCTCGTGGGGTGGCCGGCGAGGGGGAGTCCCCGCCGGCACCAGGTGAGGGCCGGCGACCCTCGCGGCAAGCGCGGGGGCCCAGATCTGGGCACGCCGGCCCTCACGGGGGCCGGCGACCATCGCCCCCCGAGCGAGGCCTCGCTGGCCCCAGGCGAGGGCCGACGACCGTCGCCAGGCCCCCGACGAGGCTCGCCTGGGCTTGGCGATGGTCGTCGGCCCTCACCTGGGGCCTGCGACGCCTCGCCTGGGGGCGGGCGATGGTCGCCGGCCCCCGTGAGGGCCGGCGTGCCCAGATCTGGGCGCCCTCGCGCTCGCCGCGAGGGTCGGCCCTTACCTAGGCCCGGGAGAGGGTCGGCCACCCTCGCCCAGGGCTGTCGGCGCCGGCTCTTCCGGCGATGGGCAGCGGCGGCGACGGCGGCTGAAGCCCCTGCCTTCTCCCTCTGTTTTTTTTTTTTTTTTTTTTCAGTTATTGTTTTTTAATAAAATTTTAGGTTTTCTTTTCCACTTTTTTAATCTAATTAAAATAAAATTGAATAAAATAATAATTAAAAATGCTGATGTGGCATTAAAAAATAAAAAGAAAATGCCACGTCAGCTTTTTCCGTTAATAAATTTAACGGTGTTAAGTTTAGTGACTGACGCATCAATTGTGAGTTTTTGACTCAATCGCACTTTTTGCGAGTTTTTGTGACTAATCGCACATTTGTGACAAAGTTTTAGTGACTTCAGATTGCACTTATTCAATTTTACTTCTTCAATAACTGACGAACAAATTTTTACCATCTTCAATGTATCATTACTACCATATTGTTATCAGTTTTAATAAGTGTTATCGTCACATCGAAAAACACCTCTTTTGAATTAATTCCAGCTTCACATGTATAATTAACAAAACATTATTTCCTATTTAGCGTATAAATAATTGGACTCATTCTCATCCCATTTGTCATTTTAAAAATTTGCTAAAAGCAATATATAATCCAAGCCCTCTCACCATGGTGATCAGTCCCTAGTGATCAGTTCCCCCTTCATCACATAGAATCAATAGATCTTCATCGAAGTGTTGTGGTCGTCATGCGCTCTCTCGGCCAACCCACAGATCCTCCTCTCCCCCTTCTCAGATTTGTTTCCGAACCACGACCGCTTGAAACAGTTGCTGAGAGCTAATTGTCGTCCTTCCGGCAATGACTACTGGCTTGTACCATGACCGAAACCCGGAAAGAGTTATTCTAGTCTGATTGGATTAACCATTAGTATCAGACCAATTGGCTCGCTTGAGTATAACGAAGACACTTCAAGGGTTCCTGGAAATGATTGAACCGCAATTTGCTCCGCGAATCCAATGACCGGGGCAGCCTCAATGGACTTTCGTATCCCACGTGCACCAACATTATCGCGGACAGGGACGATGAGGTACTCAGCTAGTCGATTCGAAACATATGCCCACATCATCCTTCAAGAAGCACTTACAATTATTAAAAATATATATATTCCTTTCTTGCCAACACGTGAATGCTACTTGAAAATGTGATGAATGAACATAGGTATGTAGGCACTAGATTGGTCCTGATGCTACCACTTGCATTAAGAAAACTGTCTTCGTTTTAGTAATGACCAGATAGCTACACACATACATGCCTGAGAGAGAGAACACACAAGTGCCAAAACTTCTTCACTGTATGACAAATCAAATGCCCCCATATCATGATATTCTTCACATGTCAGATACAAGAGAGCCGGACAACCTTGGCGCCATCCGACTTAATTTTGATCAGCACCGAGACCACAGTGTCCCGTGTTACAATAACAAAAATGGTGCAACGAATAAATATTGAAGGATGCATTTTCAGTCCGACAAACAATGCCAGGTGGTGAGCGGCACCTAATAACTTGGCAAGGCCAAAGCTTCTTTCGGATCAAGAACGATTTGCAGCTCCTATACAGTTTCCAACAGCCTCACGAATGTATTCCCCCTGTCATACACTAACGACACCAGAAACCCAAGGAACAACCAATGGTGCATTTGGATGCTGATCCCTATATGCCTCGGAATAATGGTCCTTAAAATTCACCTTTGGTTGCTCTGCCTGCATTTTGACAATAAAAGGCACTTAAGATGTGAAAACCTTAAAAGAAACAATGCCAACATACAGCAATCTTCATTTAATTAGAAGCGACCATGAAGTTTCCAGATGAAAAGAAATTCCAAAACTCACGTATTTAAGCCAGCACTCCTGGTTCTTGTGTTCATAGATATCTGGAGAGTAACACCCTGTTTCGGATGGGCAATATACCCAAGTGTTACATTTCTTTTCCCCTGGTCTAGCATACTTAGCCTGATCCAAACAAGCCTGACAACAATCAGCCGCACTTTCTTTATGATGAGTCAGGCCCCATCTAACAGCATCACCAGCATAGTCTGTATGGAGCTCAGCATTGCACTCTGGAGGCAGTGGTCTGCCGGGTAAAACTTCCTCCTCTGGAAAATAAAATTAGAACATTATAAAGGCAGGCCTTCTAATCACTGACAAATTCCATTATACTATTCTACCACGTATGTCAAGAAAACAACAGACTACAGGGAAAGGCAATTAAGGAAGAAAGAATGGGGACAAGGGAACAGATAGTGGGATCAAAGGAAAACAGGAAAGATAGACAATAGATAAATAACTTCATAATAATGTACTAAACAGCTGTTAATGCGCCAGAAAGAAAGGAAGAGAAACATTACCAATCTCATCTACACCCTCGGGTTTATCATCATGTTCCTTGTTGATGACTTCAGTTGGTATCCAAAGTCCAATCTGTTCTGATAGAACATCCCAATTAGAGTCCAAGGCTTTCAGCAACAACCCTGCATTAAATTTAATCAAGGGCGTTTAGTAAGAAATAGCTTATTAGAAAAATTAAACAGGAGTACTGGTGCATTAACACAAGTGAATCAAGTTATGGAGCATCTCCTAGATATACCTGCCTCCTCCACTAGAAGAGTTGAATTGAGCCTGTTTCCAAGGGTCACTTGTTTGGCCTCTCGCAATTTTTCCTTGCGCCAGCTTTCCACTGCATCTGTTTATCACAAACATTTATTGAACACATTTATAAACTCCATGATAATAACAAGAACAATAGCAACAACCACTACTGAGATAACAGCAATTAAGTGGAATTGGATATAATTTACATATTGCACCACACAATAAATCAAGAATAGATTAAAGTCTCTTCCTATTTCCATGAGGTTAGCGAGTGCATCCTTCATTTGGTTCAGGACACGCAACTTCCCAACAGATAAAGTACATGACTTGCTAGTAGCAAATTACTCCAGTCAGAACACCTATTATAAGGATTCTGCAATACAATGACATAACTGTCTCCATCATCATTGCTTAAGGTCTACCAGTATTAGCTTCAAAGTGAATGCCTGCCAACTCCCATAGACAGACAAAAGAGTGGAAGAAAAAGCTTTTATTTTAGTCTGGTAAATCGATCACTCACTAAACCTAGCTGTTACAAATCTCAGGATACAGGAGAAGCGACTTCCTCTAGGAGGGAACATACCTTTTGCAATACAATCATTACCTATAACTCTGCTGCTATAATGATCCTTGTCAGCACATCCTACTTACAGCTGGTCATCCTTTAATCATTAATTACAAGATATTATACCTAAGATTGCAATCATACATTTCACCATCGAAAATTTCTAACAGGTCTTCTCCCAAACCATTCACGTTGCTATGAGTAACTAAATGTTCAGTTAGAATTACAGGCTGCATGGGAGACTAAATTTCACATACTTGCTTGTCGATTCTATCACAGAGTAAGCTCTATATATATGCCTATACACGAACAGCCACTTTTCTAGATCACACTTAGTGCAAAAAGGCACCTCCCCAGTCCACAAGTATTCCAGTGGCTCTTTTGGAAGTATAACACCCGGAAATTCAAATTCAGGATTCAGATGATAAACACCTAAATTTTGACGTCATGACTAATCAGTAGCAAAGTCATGCAGCAACCTGTGCCACTTCAACAGGAAGATTTTCCAAAATTACACATAATTCCAGTTAAAACTGGAAAATAAAACAAATGACTGCCTCTAAGATATTCTCAATTTCCAAGTACACAGCACAGATGGCGAATCGGGAAAGCTGATCGATCCAATGATATTGCAAGGATGTCCCACTAGACCCATCTGCAGATACGTAAGCTCCTCCTAGAGCAATAGAAAACCTACATGAAGGGATAGGTAAATTTCCCATGGAGTTCATCGATAACATTTTGGTATCCAAAAGGAAACTATCTGGGAAAATGGCACAGTGACCTTGGGCTGAAGTCTAGTGTTAGCTCAAGTAGCACTACCGCACAGGACATAATACAACTGAAAGAAGACTTGTTCTGGCACAAACAATCTCCATGGTTGATGTTCCTTTCTTGATTTTTATTACCCTATCCCTACGAAGCTCCTGGTATACATGATTTAGCCTATTGGCAAACCCAGTACTTGGAAATATTATCACTAAGGAACCATATCCAAACTTGAGTATCCTTCCTTCTCACCCTTCCAACAAGGCAAATCTTTTTCAACAAAGTAAACATCATCCATAAGAAAGGAGGTACACCACCAAATACAGAAAAATTTGCTACGCATAATGCAAAATAAAGAAATGCCTAATGAAAAACAGAGGCAGGAAGCTAAGTAGAAATTAAAAGATGCACCAGTCTAATGGAGATTTGTAGATGATATCTATCACCAGTGTACATTGCTCAGATCTTCGCCTTCTTTCCCACTAAAAGAACATGGTGATACTAGTTGATACCGCCACTATCTAGAGTATGAATTGTCTCCATTGGTCCGTGGTCTCAGAGATCTGGTGATCCCACCTGATGAAGGCTGGCCTAGCACTAATGGACCATGCCAGGGACTACAGAATAATTGTGAAATTGGCAGAAAGGCTTCGAGGTGCATATACAGCACCAATCAACAGTATTAAGGCCATGACAATTTTTAACTTAGCCTCGAGAATCTTCCTAGAAGATGCTGTACACGTGAAAAAAACGCTCAGACTGTAGACACAATACAGTTGAAAAAGGCTAATCTTGATGGAGCTTTTACCATTCCATAAGCACTTAAGGGGGAAGCAAACTCACCCAAGGAAAAAACTACCCTAAGCCGACGCCAAGTATCAACCTCCTAGAAATTTCCAGAGGATGACATGTCAAAAAGGATGAGCTAGAAGCAACAAAAACAAATTTATTCTTGAGGATACCAATCAATGACATCTTTGTTACGTAAAGCGCCAGCTAATCACAGAGAAATAACGACACTTACATCCTCGAATGCATAACAATCTCCCTATGAAGGAGAAACAATGACATTTACACTCTGAAATGCAAGATGAAAAACGTGGACAATCCTAAGATAGCAAAAAAGGGGAAAGTGAGTGAAAAGTTTTGAAACAAAGATATACCAATGAAACTGGTAAAGAACTGAGAAACTTGCATCAAAAAGCATTTGATAGAGTTTCTACACAAAATGGGCACGACACCAAGTTGACAAATATTCAACAGTGCTACTCAAAATTTCTAATTCCTACACTTGAGTTTATGTGCTATCTTGAGTAAGAAACCTTAATCGGATGGTTTTCCCAAAAGTCGACCTATAAATCTTGCCCGAATTCCAATTAACCAAGCCGAAACAAAAGCTGCAGGTGCAAGATCGCGAAAGGTAGCTGCCGCAAAGATAACTACATCTAGACTATAGAACAATGTAGCAGCGAGTAAAATTATCATCAACTACAGGTTAAAAGTGGGGAAGTAATGGGCACACGACATTAGAGCCAACTCATGCTGACCTCGTTGCTGCTCATTCGCCTTTCCATTGCCATCAAGGCCTTTCAGTATCCGCAAAATCTCATCAGTGATTTTCTGCTTCAGTGGGTGTGGCAGCTGAACTGCTACTTCCGTAGACATTTGCTTCTCGAGCTTTTTAACCTTTTTTTTTTCCACAGATCAAAGAAAAAAAAAAGTAGT
Source organism: Corymbia calophylla (assembly GCA_014182845.1). NCBI lineage: Eukaryota > Viridiplantae > Streptophyta > Magnoliopsida > Myrtales > Myrtaceae > Corymbia > Corymbia calophylla. Next base: position 10,370,232 of record CM024698.1, on the reverse strand, counting down.
GCGCTTCTCGTTAATAATGCAGTCGCAAATTTAGCATTTTGCTTTAATCAATCGACACTGTTTCAGCAAATCTACCGACATATCAAGTAAAATCTTTTCGAACGCCTATTTTTACCATCTTCACGAGCTGGACCGGTTTGGCCGCCCTTCGTATCCGAATGGACTCCTCCATCTTCTTAATCTGATCAGGCGTGTACTTAGCAACTGCAACCCGACAAAAGAAGATTGAGGGGGGCACTCGAAATCGGAGGTCCCGAAGCAACGCCGAGGAAAAACCCAAAAAAATATATATATTAAAAAGAATAGTTTTTTCCGCTCGCGGAGATTCACGGAGAAGAAGAGGGGCAGGGGAGAGGCATTACCATTGGTGGGGGAGTCGCCGCCGCCGCCGCCGCCGCCGCCGCCGGAGGAGTAGAGGTAGAGGGAAGAGTAGAGGTAGCGGAGGACGAAGAGGGCGACAACGATGTTGATGGAGCAGACGATGAGGGTGGTCCGCTTGTAGGAGCACCCGAGCTTACCTCCTCTCGCTTGATTTCCCCAATCCCTCGCCATTCCCTTATCTCCCTCCTCATCCCACCACCACCCCAACCGCCGCCACCATACTCTCTCTCTCTCTCTCTCTCTCTCTAGAGCGCGACCGAAACCGAAAGCAAGCAAGCAGAAGTGCGAGCGAGGGAATGTCGGGGGGGCGTAATGCTCGATGCGGCGCGGAGATCGCGCTGGCTCGGATCGATCTGGGGATCGCGGCGATCAAGAGGGGATCCCTTCCCGGGGCGGCTGTCGTCACCAGTGACGCTCGCGGCCTTTGCTTCGGGTGGTGGGTTTGATGCTCCTCCTTCTCCTCCTCTTCTGCTCCTATTTTCTCGCCGCCTCCGTCCTAATCCGATGACACTGGAGACACACAAGAGAGAGAGAGAGAGAGAATAAATGCTCTGCCTGCGCTCTCTCTTTCTCTCCCTGTGTAGTCCGCAATCTTCGAATTATTTAATTATTATTATTTTTCTTGCCCCTCTGATTTGGGTCTTTAATCATTCGCGTTCGTGCTTTGCCGTGCTGTGCTGTGCTGCGATTGAGATTGACGGTGCAACCAGAAAAATTATTGCGCTAAAGTAAAGTAGTCCACACCGTCTTTTGACAAATTCCATCGAATTTGCGGTCGATGTAATAGATAATTCAGGTTCGTAATCGGACATAGTTAAAAAACAAGTGGGTCGGATCGGTTAGGTTGTGTAAAAAAATGATCCAGGCCAAATTGTTTGTTTAATTCATTTTGATTTGTTTTTTTTGATGCAATAGAAATCTAACGATTCATGTCCGACTTAACCCGATTCATATTATTAAAAAAAATTATATTTGAAATATAATGAAACCCATACTTAAACTAAAGTGAGACTGTGGAGGAGTGAGTGAGTGAGTGAAGAAAATGAAAAGATAATCATAAATATGAGTTAGTATGAGGAAAGTGCAAACCCAATTATATCCATTTAACATCCATATTGTATTTAAACTTATTTATGCTACATTTAATTATCATAACTAACTTATATAAATGAGTTAAGAAGTGGATAAGTCTAGATACAATTATGGGTAATCTATTTCAATTCAATCCAGTTCAAAGGTGGAACCAAGAACCGAGGATCAGACCATTGGTTTTGGTTCGATCAAATGAAACCGGTCATTTTTTTTTCACTAAAAAGTAGTTATGCAAAATGAGAGAAAGTGACAAATCTTAAAGCATTAATGGAATAAACGATGAGTAAAGAGTTATTATGCCAAACTTATGGTACATTAGACAATATATTATTTAGTTCGTATTTTATTAAGGAAAATATATATATAGTCGGTCCGGTCTGATGGGTTTTCTCTTGGAACTGGAAAATCGATTATACTTTTAGGAATTAGTAATCGGACCGCACAAATCAATTTGGTCCGGTCTAATTTGGGTAGTTTCCGATTTGGGCGGTCCATTTTACGCATTCATAAATATAATGACTAATAATTAAAAATGAGTGATTGAGGAATTGACTCCAAACAAATATTTCACTCATATACAACCGCGATAAGCCTAATTGTAACCTTTTTATTTATTTTAAAAAAAAAGTAAACGAAGAAAAGAAAATCGGGGTTGAATTTTAAGGTCACGAGTGTCAACCTATGTCCAGAGGGTCAAAAATCCCCATCAAAAAGTTGTAAAGGAGATCGGGTGGGTATCAGGATTAAATCGATCTCGCTGGCTGGACCCTCTAGAAAATGTCTCTTGTCCCTTTTTTTTCTTCAAAAAAGGCTAAACAACTATCTCCATATTGTTACTGAATAAATCATAAACTAAACTCTCTAGAAGATGGTGAACAAAATTTATGCTCCATTCATTTCTTAAAAGACGAATCACACAAAAAACATTTTTCTAAAAATAATCGTTTGCATCGCTTATAAAACCGAGTGAAGTTCATAAAAATATTTGCACATGAATTGATGTTAATAATGAAAAAATCACGTTTCTTTTAACTAATTATGTCAAGCGACCTAGTTTTTCTTGAAAATTGTTGCTTCTATTACTTAAAAATAATTAATTAACAAAAGTATTTCATTCTCAATAATAACCTATATCTAAATATTATTATGAATGACAAAAACTTATTTTGTTCACTAATTTCTGTAGAATATACAAGCAATTATTATTTTTTAAATAATTTTCATATGATTTATTTTTTTGGAATATAAGGGGGGGGCCTGAAATGGAAAGCCTAACGAGAAAAGGAAAAAAAGTTGGGGGTTGGGAGGTGGAGCATGCGGGCGGGCGGGCGGGCGGGCTGCAGGTGGGGACGGCTGAAAGGGTTAATTGGTTGGGCGGATTTGGAAGGGAATCGCGGTCGGCGGGTCGGGGGAGAGGAATTTCGGGCCTAAGCGTGCGGCCGAAGCGTAATTAATGACGCGCGGCTCGCTTTCTCTGCCTGCCTTTCTTTTTATGGCGCCCCGCCGAAACGGCGGCGTTTTCGGTGGATCCCCCATCCCCCGCCATTAATTCCCATCATTAAAATCCCTATGATTAAAGATTTTAACTTGCATGCCAAAACAAAGGGAGAGCTCCATGATGCAACATGATTAGATTGCCGGCCTTCTCGAATTGGCAATTTTTTCGTCCGTTCCTTCCGATTAAAAATATTATATGAGCGGACATGTGTATCCATTTTAGAGCTAAAATTATAACGCGACGCGGGTTTAAAAATGCATCCTTAGATCAACATACATGTTGGGAGCAAGGTCAAATTTGTCGAGTGAGAATATAGAGATTGAAAAACCCTTGATTGGTGGGGGAGATGGATGACCGTATCGGGTTGTATTACTTGATGGGAGTTCTCTTTGTATTTCATCTTTCGTCTCTTGTCATACCTCTCGACTATTGCTGGCATCGACATAGAGATATGCAAAATGGAATGTTTGAATTGAAATTGTCTTAATTGAATCAATTTGGTTCCTAAAATATCCGATTCCCAATTCATAAAAGTAAATTTAGTAACTGAGCAGTCCTGTTATTTATTCAAAAGAAAACCGGACTAGACCGGCTACATATATATATATTTTAAAAAATTTCTTCAAAAAATTAATAGTGATCAGTTTTTTTTTTAAAAATTTCTCCGTGACGTATAGCGTCAAATTGTGGGGAGAAAAAAGCTACCGGTTTTGGGAACTGGACCAGGAACAGATAACTCTGAATTGGGACCAGCGGCCAGCGGGTAGGTAGGGCAAGATTTCTGACCCGAAAAGCAAGTTCGTTTTGGGCCCCAAGGAACTTGGGCTTTGGACAGGCCCATAGGCCATCCGTCCAGGACGACACGTCGTCCCGGCATCGGGAAAATGGCGGGAAAACGCACCCCCCGCCGCGAGTTGCGAGGCGCGTGAGGCTCGTGAGGCTCTTTTGTGCGCTCCTCGTCTTCCTCGTCCTCTCCCCTTCTCGATCTGCCGCGGCTCGGAAAACGCAGCTCGACAATGGCGGCCGATGACGTCGACGAGGAAGAGGAGTTCGGGTTCTCGAGGAATTACTTCCTCGCCAAGGAATCGAGCGGCTCCGGCAAGAAATCCACCTCCAAGGTCTCCGACATCGATGTCGTCGACGAACAGGTTCCTCTCTGGAAAATCGTCTCCGATGATGCTTTACGTCTGTCGTTCTCGCGAAGTTCCTTCTCTGAATTTTTGCAATCGGTTGAAAATTGACTTCTTTCCTCCGTGCGCGTGTTTGTGTGGGTTGACGGACGCCAGGAACTCGTGGCGGCGATGTCGGAGATTAAACCTAAGCACGAAAAGGAGATTGCCGCTCTGAGAGATGGCTACAGAAGCTCGTACTCTCAGTGGGTTTTTGAGCTCAGGTGTGCGCTCTTCTTGCTTGCGAATTCGGCGTGCTTGTTGGATTTTTCTCCCGTTTATCTTAGTTTAATCGGTTCTCTGGTGCTAATTCGGCGTCTTGTCATCATAAGGTATCCGGAAAGGGCTTAGGCGAATCTAATTTAGAGCTTGGGTTTCTTCATTTCTCGGTGTGTGTGTGTGTCTTGCTCGATTGCTTACGTTTGTGGAATTTTCATGTACAAGGTGTGGATTTGGGATATTGTTCTATGGTTTTGGATCCAAGAAAGCGTTGCTTGAAGATTTTGCTTCCACGGCATTGACTGATTATTCCGTTGTTGTTGTCAATGGCTACCTTCCGTCAATCAACATAAAGCAGGTACCATTTTCCTTGTACAACGTTTGTCGAATTTCAACAGTTTTGTGTGTACTGAGCTACTTTCAATATAGATATGAAATTAACTGGTGAGAGCGTATTCCCCGTATGGGGTGGATGTGGGCAGCAGGGCAGGGTATTTGCAAACTTTTGGTTGGTTGATTGTCGGTATTCGAATGAATTTTCAATACTTGGTATGCAGGTCGTGCTCAGCTTGGCTCAAGTGTTGTGGGATCTTTTGAAGACCAAGCGAAAAACTCCCGCAGCAAGCGTGTCTAAGATGAAAGAACCATCCGGCTCTCAATCCTTGGATGAGCTTATTTTGTTCCTGAATGGGCCGTGGGTGGAGGAGAAGGATTATTTCATTTGCGTTGTCATTCATAACATCGATGGGCCTGGATTAAGGGACTCAGACACTCAGCAGTGCCTCGCACGCATTGCTGCTTGTTCTCATACTCGCATCATTGCTTCCATTGACCATGTCAATGCTCCCCTCTGTAAGTGTGCAGCTTATTATCAATTAGTCCACATTTGACAGTGGACTAGTTGTGGCAGGCATCAAAGGATAGATTGAAGTATCTTACCTGGTTTATTTGATGCCTGCTTAAATTTCTGCATGAAAGTTCAGTTGGTCCTTTTCCTTGCATTGCGTGGTAAGTTGGATTTGCCTAACCATGAAGCAAAAATAGAAGCTGCTATCACAATAGTTCTAATTTCTGTTGCTTATGGAAGTGTTTGTGTGTTGCAAGCTTGTAAGTAGCTCAGTATCTGGTTCACATAAAACAAATAATGCACATGAAAAAAGTAATATTGGTGCAAGCCATTTGTGGTGTTGTCTTGTGATCAATACTTCCTAATGTTTACTGGGGTTTGTTGACAGTGTGGGACAAGAAGATGGTTGACACGCAGTTTAACTGGTATTGGCATCACACTCCTACCTTCGAACCATACAAGTATGAAGGAATGTTCTTCCCATTGATTCTCGCTCATGGCAATACCACCCAAGGTGCCAAAACAGCTACCATCGTCTTGCAGAGTTTGACACCAAATGCCCAGAGTGTCTTCAGAGTACTGGCAGAACATCGAATGGCTCATCCTAATGAAGAAGGTAAGTTGGGAACAACTGATAAGAGCATGGTTGCCTGTAATTGTTATGTTAGTATGAATGTCATCTTTTTGTTGGAATTTCAGGGATGCCAATTAGCAGCTTGTACTCTACATGCCGAGAGCGTTTTCTGGTGAGTAGTCAGGTGACGCTGAACTCACACTTGACAGAATTCAAGGATCATGAATTGGTCAAGATGAGAAAAAATTCGGAGGGAGAGGACTGCTTACACATCCCTCTACCAACTGAGGCACTTGAAAAATTGTTGAAGGACATTGCATAGGTAAAGCATTCATCTTGTGGTGAGAAATTGCCCCTAACTTTCACTGAGCATCTGTTTTACTGATTGTGCATCTATAGTTACTGACAGTCAACTAGTGGATTGATCTTAGTTACACTTTGATTATTGTAATTGATTTGAGTTTGTCAAATGTAAAATCATCATGGAGTAGTTGGCCACTTCAGTATCAAGAAAGCGCAACCCAACAATGCCACCTATGCTTAGAAATTGAGCGAGGACATTAATAAATGCAAATGACCGCGAAAGCTGTAGCTATCCCAACTTGTTAAATCTTGTCCAATGGGTTAAACATGGATTCTTTAGTGTCTTGAAAAGGATTGAGAACCCAATCAAAGCTATGAGGGGCAAGTGCTTTCTTTGAATCACATGGGGCGACTCAAGTCTGTTCTGCTGATCGACCTCTTTTCTGATACCCACTACTGTTGATCCTGAAACTGCCTGCCAGATGATTGGTTTATGCTTTTCGCTTTTGTCAAAAGTTTCCAAGCCTTTGGTTCTTTCCAACATTTTCTGGGAACTTTACTTGGAATATAAGAAGTCTCTTACTGTTGTCATCCGGTTCAGGTTTTGCTTTGCCCGTGTCAGGTCCTCATTTCTGGCCTCATCAATACTCCTTCAGACAAGAGGTAATTAAAGAGCATGTGAGTAGGGTATTCTTATCCATCCAAACTAATCATCAAAGGACTGGTTTCATCAATTTAGGAAAAAAAGAAAAGAAAAAAAGAGAGGATAAAACCCATAATCGTTACATATGTGACGATTGGGCTGGGTAAACCGGACAAGCCGAACTCCCCCCCAGCATGAGAGAGTTCTTCCCATTTCCAACAGATGTGCGGTGTAATTGGGACGTTCCGATACTCTTCTCTCCTTAACATTGGATGCACGATGCTCGGTAGGAAAAGAACCCAAGCTGAATTAATTCTCTCTTAAAGTTTGATTTTGGGCCTTCGGGAGTTGGCACAGTGCTGGTTGACATTGGGAACTCTTGTAAGGTCGAATCTTTAATGCGTTATTTTCTTATGTTGTGGGCCTTGTGGCGACATTGATTTGATGCACCGCCGATTCCTGTCTCTCCACTTGGAAAAAAAATGAAAAACACTGTTCTGGCACTAGCACCGCGGGATGAGCCACGTGAAAACCCCGATAAGACAATGCCACATACTGGCAACATAACCCGAAATAGAAGACGTTGGCCTTCTCGAGCTAACAAGTGATTTGGGTTCTATTCAGAATCAGAAACAGATCGAACAGTTCCGGCTTTACCCCGAGCTTGCGTCCCGTTGCCGGAAGACCAGAAGGGTCTCTGAATGCTTTGGCGAGCCCCCAATCCCATCATCTTCAAGACCAAACTAGGAAAAGCAACAAAAGTTCCCATACAGAATCACTTGTCGAGTTGACAAATCGATCTTGTCCTGGTAAGTGCTTTCATTCCTGTGGGAACACCGAGACATTTTCGTGACTTCTAAAGCCGATGAGTTTTCATCGTACTCAATGAAAAGAAAAAGGAAGTTGCTATTTTTAATCTTGTGCGAGACAACAACGGAGATGGTCCACTAGGTATTTGGTGCATTTTTCAGTATATTATAACTTTATGTTGGTTTTTATATTTGGCCTCTTATAAGGGCTTACCAGAAGTTATTTTCACTTTTAACTTTTAATTGTTTATAAATCTTGCAGACCTTATATTTTGGTTTTTATCTAATGTGAAATACGTTAAAATCTTTAAAGTATACTCACAATTGGCATGTGAAGTGCTGTATAATTTACTCATATTTTTAAAATTTTTTAAAACTAATCATTTATTCACTAGCAAGTAACACAAGGTGTATAACTTTCCACGTCGATCAATCATTAAAAAAGAAATATATCAACAAGTATCCAATGAAAAATTAAAGTCTCTATCGCATCAACTGTCCTTGTAAATCATATAACGAATACTTTAAAAATCTTTTATTTTCTTATTAGTCCTGTAAATGAGTTTCCCGTAGATTTATTAGGAATAATATATTTTTCTAAACACTAATTATCCATGAAACGAGCACAATAAAAAAGTAACATCAATTTTTTTTCTTACGAACGCGTGAACCTCGCTGTGGAAAGTGCTCCAGCTGCAACGAAGTTCTGCTAAAACGAAGGAGAAAGTGGCACGCACTTCGCTGAAACATGCGACAGTTCCAAAAAGTTGCAGACCAGTTGATATCCCCATGAAAACATTAAATTAAAAATCAGACCCACGCCAAAACGACCTAAATAGGGAGAATCGCATTTGATCCCTCGGCCTTTGGGATTTTGACAACTTGTCTCATAATTTCAATTTGTTTTACAATTTGCCCCCTGATTTTTAACATTGGTGACGATTTTGTTCATAGTGTTGACTCTAGCTAGATTTCTATTACATACTTGATCATGAGACTACACGCATAAGTTATGGAAAGGAAATTGATCGTATGCCATTTACACATGTGCAATTGACATTGACTTTAGTCAAATATTCGTTGCAATTTTGGTCGCATGATCTTACTTGAATATATTTATGAATTATCTTTATGCTTTTTTTTTTGCATTCGTTATATATTTATAAGGTGAAGTTGTCATCGGTAATCAATCACGCATTGTCATGTTGTTGAAGCTCTGAGAAAAATTTGGTCTGAATCAAGCCGGGTGTCATATATAGCACCCGTTTTCCAAAATTCCGGGGGAAATTGTAAAGAACGAAACATCGGGGGCGATTTGCAGTAACGCTAAAAACTTGGGGAGCAATGTATAATTTGCCCACTTGAATATCCCCCATCCATCTAACTATAAATTCATTCCCGCATATATTCCATTATTCCATTTTAGAATAAGCTGAAAAATAGCAGCAAAAGACAAACAAACAAACAAACAAATAGAGAAAAGAAGATCGAGATGCTCGTCGCTCATATCTCTCCGCTCCTCTCTCTCTCTCTCTGCATAACGTCTTTCCTCCTCCCAGCGTCTCCGATTCTCTGCATATCCCCGCAGACCCGCTCCACGCTGACCCACGAAGCTTGATTCCTTAAAGAGTGCAAGCTCGGGCGAAAGGTCGGATCTTTTCCCGAGAAATTTTGGTTGCCAGGAGCGAGAAAATGTGGGGGTTTGGGGGCAGGCATTATTGGGGGAGGAAGGGGAGTGGGAGAGAGAGAATCGAAGGCATAGTGGTGGTGTTTGCGTGGATATCGAGCCAGGAGAGGCACTTGAAGAGCTACGTCCAGCTTTACGAGTCCGTGGGGTGGAATTCGCTCGTCTGCCACTCGCAATTCCTCAACATGTGAGCTTCAGTTTCGTGTTTTCTCCTTTAATGTCATTGATTTTGAAGCCTCCGGTATAATTTCTAGAGTTTCCTTTTGCTTTCTCGCCTTTTAATTTGATGGGTCTGAGCATGGGTTGACCGAGTGATGGATATGGGTCTCGTTGGGCTTTTAATTGGGATGTAGTGTTTTAATGGTTCCTCTCTCTGCCCCCCCCCAAAAAAAAGGGGGGGGGGGTGTTGGGTTGTTTGGTGAAGAGAATGAGAGGATTAGCCTTTCTTTTGATGATGAATGTTAAGAGCTTTCTTTGAGGATTGGATGCCAAAATCAAGCAACGAGTTCTCTCCTTCATTGAGATTGAAGTTGCCTAGTTTTCAACTAATAATAACTATCCACTCGGTATTTGGCTTCACTTATTTTAAGTTTCTATTCTCAGCAGATTAGTATGTCAGGCACAGTTATTGATTCTCTTGTTGCTCTTTCTCTGGGATAAGTTTCTGCTTGGTGGTCTACAATCCTTTCGTAATTCATATGTGGATTGTTGTTTGTCCATGCATGATTGGTCAATTAAGTTTGCAGAACATGGTTTAAATGCTTCCAAAAGTTTAAATTTGAGTAACTACTGGTGGATCTTTTCTCTGGGAGAGAGGCTTAGCTCCTTGTTGTATGAGGTTCTTCAGTTTCTGAGTTTAGGGGTAGCCTAAATTCTTGGGCTGAATCACCGTGATGTTCAGGTATTGTTTAAGGAGAGGGAGACTTGAACTGTAGATCATAGGACAAGGTGTGGGGTTTTTTCATGATAATTTCCCCAAAGGATTAAAGCAAATGCTTTAGTCTCTTGTTAGTAACTGAGTCAGTATCTAACTACATTAAACAGAAAGCAGTAGATTTAAGATTCTTCTGAGAAACCTGATAATAGTTGTGCCATATGATGGTATGAGATACCAAGTGGTCTAACATCAGTATATCTTTTTGCGGTGTCTCGAGTGGATAAATCTTAGAGTGACCTAAATTTGCTGAACTCTCAATATTGTGAACTAGACAACTGATGTCACTATTACTATTTTTTTAGGAGTACTAGGCAAGCAATGTTAACAAAATGATGTGTATTTGAGCTAAAGAAAACAAATTATAATTAATTTGAGATTGGCATATTGACAAAGAATCCTATTGTGTTTACTTTGTGGCCTATATAAGATGAAATCACAGTGGTGCTCTCAAGTGGCTAGTCCCTCTAACATTGCACTTGCACGCATGGCGCAATCAAGGAGTGGGCATTAGGTCTTTCCACAATAGCAGATAATGGTCAATTTGATCAAGAATGTGTCATATCTGCAGGTTCTTTCCTGAAAGAGCAACTCCTCTGGCGGTTGAAGTTCTCAATGAACTTGTTAAGGTATGCTTTCTTCCTTGCTCTTCATGCTAAAATCTGAAGTCTAAACTAGCTTCAGCAAGAAAAGCACAGAAGAATCATAGGGAAAGATTATGTTGGACCATCTCCATTTTATCCTGGATACCTTGTCAACTTTTCTTAATCATAATATAGATACCTTTCTTGATTCATCAAATTCGATTAATTGTCCAGCTTAAACTTTTCCACAGTTTCAATTGATTAATATTGTCTTGTGATTTGCAGGTGCTAAAGATCAGGACATGTCCTGTAGTCCTTGCATCTTTTTCTGGAGGGCCAAAAGCTTGCATGTACAGAGTTCTTCAGGTATATCTTGTCCTTTAATTTGTTTGTGTTGTTAGCAATGTTCTCTAGTTGTGCTGAATAACATCCAAGGACATAATCCTATGTCTTCTTTATACCCTTTATAAATAATTCACATGCCACGACTTGTTTCTTTGCAGATATTGGAGGGGAAATGTGAAGTGCAGCTGAATCATGTACGTCTTCTTTCAAAATTTGAATTCACCTGGGAAAATGTGAACGCTCTGCAAGAGTAGTATTACTTTATTCTAATTGAAACCAAAGTTTTATAGGAAATGATGGCATTGCTTGCTATTAGTTTTGCTTCTGTTTTTTAGCAAGTCCAGAGGTTTTAAATGTCTTATTCCAGGATACTTTTGTAAGCAGGTCAATTAATTGGGCAATATTTTTCTCATCTTTGATTTGACTCCAATCTTCATGCTTAAGTGCGCTGTTCCTTTTCTATGTGTGAAGGATGACATCTGTTTGGTTAAGGACTCTATTTCTGGCTTCATATATGATTCTAGTCCTGTTGATTTTACAAGCGACCTGGGGGCTCGGTTTGTGGTTCATCCAACTGTCATCAAAATGTCCCATCCACCGAGATTTGCATCATGGGTAGCTAATGGCATTGCCTCTGGTTTGGATGCTCTCTTCTTGAGCAGGTTTGAATCACAACGAGCTGAATATTGGCAGACCCTGTACTCCTCTATTGTGAGTAAATTTTGCATCAACTTCTATTTGAAGCCTTCTGTCTCTGTATGTTTCTGTTTTCTGACTTTTCTTCTTGTGCAGAATTTGAGAGCTCCATTCCTAGTATTGTGTTCAGAAAACGATGATCTTGCTCCTTATCAAACTATAAGCAATTTCGCGGAAAGACTTCGACATCTTGGTGGTGATGTTAAACTTGTTATGTGGAATGGCTCTCCTCATGTAGGTCAGTAATTTTGATTTTATATCCTATGCAATTTCTTGGCTGAAAAGCTTGCCTGATTGTGCATAAAGGAAGATCTTTAGATTTCGTGCTGTTGGTAAAAAGTGCAGGTGTACTCTCACTGAGGATGTAGTAGGGTCTGCAGCTCATGTTTCCTCTTGGCTGGTCATTCTGTGTCCCCTTCCTCGCATGACTTCTGGCTCCTGATTCTGGACCAAATGGAATAGTTTCCACTCCCCAACTTGTCCTTCCTTGGGAACTGTGCCGAACTTTTCTGTGTTTCTCTCTCTTCCTTTCCACAATTGTGACTTTCCACTTTCATCAATTCTTCTTTGAACTTTCATAATACTGGAGATGGGGACCTATGAGCCCATCTGTTGCCCTATAGTGAGTTTACCTTAATCAATTTCATTTCCACTTCCATGCCTGGTTTACCGGTGCTGCTTCACTCCTTTGATTCATGTGGCGCTCTGTTAGGGCAGGTTATTTCTCCAAGATTGTGGAGCTTAAGAAGGAAAAGTTTACCTTACCAAAGAATTCGCTGGACATACTCCTTGGATTTGTCCTATGCAGATTCTGAACTTTCATGTTATATATACTCCTGCAATAACCCTCTGCACGGCATGCCTTTGCAGGTCATTACCGCTGCTATCCAGTTGATTACAAGGCTGCTGTGACCGAGCTCCTTGGTAAGGCAGCTGCAATTTACTCCCAGAGAGGTCAACGGCCTGAGGGCAAAAGAATGGGTATTGAGGGAAAACATGATGAAATCACCGAGCCAATCTTCACCCTTAGGAGAGCAACAGCTAGTAGTTCGAGCCAGAGTTCTCAAGGGTTTGCTCTCACCCCAAGCAATCAGATGTTCTTGCCGAGCTCAGTTGAGTGTTATGATGGAAGAAATGGTGGATCTGTACAAGATGAAGGCAAGGAAGGCATGGTCCATCTGCCTAGCCTACCTAGCATCAATGCTCACGGAGTTCTTGGCCAAATTCTATTTGACGTGTGTGTTCCCAAGAACGTCGAAGACTGGGACATAAGGCAGTCAGAGTCCTATTACAAGCACCCTCTGACTAATACAAGGAGGCATGCTCCATTCAATCCGATCAAATGCATGCGCCGGTCGAGATTGTAAAGTTATTTGATTTGTAAAGTTGCGGAAGTTATTTAATTCAAGGGGTGGCTTGGAATACACATGAAAAGCAAGAATCAGCCTAGGACATGCTTTGCCTGAAGGAGAATCATAGAAATGACTGTTTCGAGGAAATAAGGAGAACGGGTGCGGGATTGGTGGTGGATTTGACTTGTGGCTTGAATTGTACAGCGACTGTAATGAGAAAGCTTTCGACTCTGTAGATCCTTATCATGAGAATAAAGAGGCTTTTATGACTTTAAATGCATCAACTTGGAGACATGCGTCTTTTCTCATGATGGACGATAGATCTTTCACAGCATTACATGCTAGTTGTTAGAGGGAACGTAGGACAGCACTTGGAGCATGTGTGAGGAAAACAAAAGTTAGAGCGCCGGTTATGACGCGAAAGTTTATTATGTGACATCACACGAATGGTCAATGCAATCTAGCAGTTGAAACAAAGAAAATTCAATATATATTCGTGACTTGTAACTGGTTCCTATTCTAGCACAAAACTTAGTATGGGTAACATGATACAGAATGAGCATTGTCTATGTTATAAGGAGATACCTCCGCTATTGACGACAGATATAAAAAGCATGTTATTGCCTTTGTTAAAATGGAGAATAGGAACTCTCCTACTTGATGGAAATGTGTCAGAGATACGGTTATGAAAGTTCTACTTTGTTCGAGAAAGACTGGAGGTTTTCTGTATTCTCAAGGAATGCAAGAACCATGTCGAGAAGCAAAGTGGGCATAAGCATCGAACACGACTCCAACCAGTTCAACAAATTCTGTCAAGACCACAGCATTCATCATCACCTACAGTTGGCTACATTTCATAGCAGAATGGGGTTCAGAAAGAAAGAATAGTTTCGTCACGGAAATAGCGAGATCCATGCTAAGGGAAAAAAAGACCTAACTCGTTCTGGGTAGATACACGGCAGGATACCTGTTAAATAAGTGTCCGACTAAAGTAATTCATAATAAAACCGGAGTCGAATTATGGGGCGAACGCCTATAGCAAAGCATCTCAAGATGTTTTGCTGTATATGTTATATCCCCGTCAATGCTAAAGAAGGAGCAAACTTGATGAGAGAACCGAAAAGTGAACATTTATCGGCTATAATGACCAATCGAACTGTTATCTTTAATCTAAGAACTTAGAAGTTGATGATTAGTCGAGATGTCAAGTTTAATGAGAATGCAACCGGGAATTGACAGGATGAGAAGATCGAGAAGAAATATGTCACCTTGTCCGATACACCACTAGCACGTGAAAAGTCAACAACACAAGGAGAAGGGGAAGTATTGATTCCGCCACTCAATTTATAATGCCATCATCTTCTCTAAGCACGACACAAGAAGAATCTACTCCAGTATCTCCTATGCTAACGGTAAAATCTCTAAGAAGAATTAATGAAACATGCAACATTACTGCCTCAGAGCTAGAAGACTATGACTTCAAATGAAGAAGACTGGATAAAAGCCATAGAGGAAGAAATCAAGATGATCAAGAAAAATGAAACTTGGGAGCTTGTCGATTGCTTGAAGAAAGACATCATTGTATCAAGTGAGTCTACTAGACAAGGCTCAAAGCTCAATGTAAATAGATGAATTCAGAAGTATAAAGAAAGCTAGTGGCGAAAGGATACTTGCAGCAACAAGGTATCTATTACACCAAGACTATTGTTCCTATTACTCGCCCTGACACTATTTATGCAACCTTTTTGTTTTTAGATTAAACTCCTGCTGTTACAATAAACCTCTTTCAGTCTTTCCTTGCTGTTGTCTTCACAGATGAAATACACTTCGCCTCTTTCTTAGCATATACAAGTGATAATAATTGATGAACCTTCTATCATGTTCCTTCCTCGGTCCTTAATGTGTCTACAATTCTCAGTCAAGCTAACATAGTCACCTGGCCGTGATGATCGGTATAATAGGAGCGTTAGCAGGTCTTTCACCAGAGTCCTACTACAATATTATCCCACGTCTTGTCAAGGGTTATGATCAGGTGGTTTCCATCAGCTGAAAACATGCTTATACAATCTGTCGACCATTCTACTAGGAAATCTCGATTAGGTCTACTGTATATGAAGGCAAAGGTTTTTTATTTTATTTTATTTTATTTTATCATAATGAAGATGGGTGGGCATCGATACTTTCGCAGATTCTGCTGATAATTAGAAAAGTCTAAAAAGAGAATTTTGAACGAGGAAAAAGATGGAAAGAAAAACCAAAGTGGAGAAGAAGTCAATAAAGAACCAGAGGACCTTGAAAGGGCATTACGGCTTTACATCCTAATTGGGGTATGTACCGATTCATTCAACACAAGAGCTAGCTAAATATATGAAAATTGTCTTTAAAGAAAGTAGGTCAATGATCACGTGCCCGCCCGTTGGACTTTCACAACGTATGTTGTCACAGAACAGTCTTCCATATTTGGCACCCGAGGTTTAATTGTTTGCGTAGCCAGTATCAATGTTGAAGGTGTATTTGTCGGTCGGAGTATTGATGTCCAAGGTTTTTCTTTTTTTTTTCTCAGATTTTTGCCATGCCTCTTTATAGGGGCATGTATAGAGTTGTGCGTCTTTTCACTTGTAGCAGTCTAGTACCTGCAAATATAGAATTCCACGTGCACGATCTAACTTTAGCAGAAACGCCTGCATGGGTAGGGTAGCTTTTCAGTCTCTAATTCGTTTATGTGATGCAGAACGAGGCTTCGGAACCGGAAACGTGAGGCGCGATTCGTAGATGGAGAAAAATCAGACGACACACAAGGCATGGGCACAAGACGACAAGAGCACTTTGGAGTCGGGAAATCTGCAATGGTCCATCGAGTTGTCTCACTCGTTTGCCGATACTCGCGATTCCCCTTCATTCTCCACCACTTGCAGCTTCCACCGTCGGGTTCATTCATGTAGCCAAAAGATTTTTAAGATGCGTTCCCCTCATCCATCTTCGCTGCCAGCCAAGTGAAGGGAAACACGCACCCGCGTACGTACACATCTCACAGCAAAAAGGCGTTTGTTTGATACTACGTTCAGTCCCTGGGGCCTTTCAGCGACCGTGCGTTGCGCCTTTAGGCAAAGAGCCAGGATTTTGAGTGGCCAATGGCAAAAGCTCATAGAAAAGGAAAAAAACAAAGGAAAAGAAAAGCAAGGATGCCCACTGGATGACTGTGAAGTATTTTGTTTTGTGCAGTGTTTTCTTGCTCTCTCTCTCTCTCTCTCTCACATATTATCTTGTTCAGAAATTCAGAGGGAGGAAAAAAAGAAAGGGGAGGTTTTCCTTTCTTTTTTGAGTGGTTTTAGTGCTGAAGACGAGCCTGTCCAACCAAAATAATGCCTCCATGATTGAGATGTTGACCTTAACTCAGACGAACAAAAGTTCCCCTCTACAGCTTCACCGAAATGGACCACCTTGTACACGTGTGTGTGGAGCCCCACCTCATCGTACCTAACAGCTAATTCGCTGTCTTTTGTCCGCCCCAGGAAAAGAGTCCCACTCTTTCCTTGGTCTCGCCACCCCTGCCTGCTTTCTGCAGCTCGCACGGCTCCTGCTCGATTCTTCCCTTCTGTTCCTGCAGGAGCGGTTCTCGTTTCTCCGCCGTCCGCTGCGTGAGCTTCGCGCTTTCTGAATTTTTCTTCTTCCTTTTGGAATTGACTGATGTGGCCGTCCCGTGATTCCTGTTAGCGTCGAAGTGTCGTGGGGGTTTTTCTCGAGATGTTATGCCTGCGCCAGCGAGCGAGCGAGAGCATCCGAATTTCAAAGGGGGGGTTAAAAGTCCAACAATTCTTTCTTCGCCATCGCTGTCGCCCGTCCTCAGTGCGCGTCGCATTCGCCGGTTAAATTCCGAATTAAAATACATCCCTGGGGCTACTGAGATTACCAATGACTAGGACCTCCTCAGTGCCTTGACTTGAAAAAACCTATCATCTGTGCGTGAGTGCCTCTTCAACTCACCAGTGACATCACGCTTCCATACTTGCCCACTTCACCCTCCCGTTCTCGCCTTTTCGCATTGCCGGTCTTCGCATCATCGATTGGGTTTCTTCGCTTTTTTACAGGAAGAAAGGGAAGGTCTCCGAAGTGCCTTCTCCAATGTGATTTCTATGCAAATAGATGACGTAGTAACAGTAAAATGTTCATGGTGGGGTGGTTTTTATACCTTTTGGCTTACATACGGTTTCCAAGATTCCCCTAGAAACCAGAGCGGGTCGTGGGCATGTATGGAGATGACCCCCTCAGCCCTTCTCTCGTTCGCAAGAACAACTCGGGTATAGGGACATGTATCCAAGGATCGAGTCTGCTTTGACGACTTCCATCTTGCTTTTTTGATGGCAAATTTGGATCTTCTGATCTCCCCCATTTCCAAAATCAGTACTTAAATAGCTGTTGGATTTGACAAGGACCCACCATCCTCCTTTCGCAGTTGCGTCTAAAATTTTATTTTTAAAGTTTGATATCGCCCCCTTTTACCAAAGACTCATTCATGGCCATATTACTCTTTTCGCATCAAAGGATGGTGATGAGATTTTACTAATGCTACCGCCTTATAAATGCAAAGCTTTTTGGCCAAAACACATTCTATGCCTCTCTCTCTCTCTCTCTCTCTCTCTCTCTCTCCCTCTCTCTGCTCACACTGTATAGCAGCTTAAAGAAATCTACGTACTTGTCCTACAGCTCGTTAATTTCCAATATATTCTTGGGCGAATTATTGATTCCCAATCGGATTATGGACTCCTATCGGCACCAGAAGGGTGGTGGGAGAGAATCAGACAGAGGAAGAGAACAAAAGCAGCTGCAGCCACCGCAACCGCCGCTGCCACCTACAACTTCTGCATCGCCACCATCGGCCACCTCCTCCCCTTCTCATGAATTCTCCTTCACAATCTCCCTACACTCCTCCACCGCCCCAAATACCACCAGCACACCAAGCAAAACCAAGAACCCAACTTCCCTAGCTATTGACCTGTCTCCTGCTGATGATATCTTCTTCCATGGCCACTTACTGCCTCTCCACCTCCTCTCCCATCTCCCCGTCTCTCCACGCTCCTCCGCCAATTCCTTGGACAGCTTCACCCTCCCCATCAGGGACTTCCCAGATGATCAAGGCTCCATCAAGAGTTATGGTAATTATGACCGCGGCGACAGCGATGAGGATGATGGTGGTGGCTACGGCAAAAGCGAACACAAGCCGAGCATAAATGGTGATGAAGAAAGTGAAGCTCCTCGGGGAAGAAGCAAGCTCAGATCCTTCTCCCTATTTGGAATACCCAGACGGAAAAAGTCGAGAGCCAGTGAAGTTGGAGATGGGGAAGATAACAAAGAGAAGCAGAAGAGGAAGAAAGTAATCAGCTTTGACATGGCCCAGATGTTGAAAAGGTATGCAAGAATGGTGAGGCCACTTTTGCTGTTTAGAGGCAGGAGAGGAGAAGAAGGTGCCCAATTCAGAAGGCAGTCACATTCTTTCTCAGGGAATGTCAATGGAAGGAGTAGGAATCAAGAACTGAGAGCTCCACAATTCTCAGCACCAGCATCAATGAGGACATCCCCAACCAACAGTGGCCTGCTAGTGCCAGCCACAGCCCTATCTTCTTCTACCTCAGATCAAAGCACCATGGAAGAGTTGCAGGCTGCAATCCAAGCTGCAATTGCCCATTGCAAGAACTCCATTGCAGCTGAAGAAAAGCTCAAGGCTTGATGTGTGTTTTTATCAGTTGTTGCCATAGGTTCTGTACTCTTAAATTTTTTCTTGACATAGTCATCAAATCATCATCTCCTTGTGTATAATTAATTGTATATCACATCGATAAACGTAATGAGTTTTTTTTGAGAATCATAGATTGAGATGACAGGAAGATGTCACAGATTTGAGATCGGCAGAGGCTTGTTTTTGGTGCCTTTTGATTGCATCTCCTTCAAATAATGTCCTAGGAAAATGCATTGGGTTCTGCCCTGCCACCACACAGAGTAATTAAGATATTCTCTCTCACTCGGAAACTGCAACCACTTGAGCAATAAAATAATTTGTTGGTGCCTTGTAACGAGGGCCTCTTTTGCGCATAATTGCGAAATTTGACTAATACGGGTCGTGAGTTTCTGGTCAAAAAGTTTCATGGGCTTCAGTGTCCCATGGGAGATTTTATTTTTAAGTGTTTTTTTTTTTTTTTTTTTGCTTTCTGCTCCATGCAACATGGATGAGGCGAGGCTGCTCTCTGTCATATAAGTTATTCCTAGAGCCAACGCGGTACACACCTTTTTGGCCATTTTCTCTTCCTATGCAAGCAATGAATTTCTCGCTTTCTTTGTCATTATTCTCTTGCCCCTGAAGCTGGACTGCTTCACTCTTTTTTTTTTCCCTTCATGCACTTTCCTTTCACTTATAAATGATTCGCTTCTGCTGAGGTCATTCGAGCTCGTCTATAGATTCCCTTTTGTAAAGCATGTCGAAATGGCGCTGTGAATGCATCTGATTTCCATATCTAACACAGACCAGCTTCTTCGAATATGGATGATGAGACCCATAATGTTACCCTATGCGGCTAAAGAATGTGCCGGACTATGAAACTGGATCTTGTATCGTATGAATTCTCATACTGAACCCATTATATTCCCATGAGGTTTATTCACGCAACTACATAATCAACCCATCCCTTGGCGGTGTCGATCCAACATCTTGGAAATCCTTTTTCCTTCACTGTTTGGGTCATGGATCGTGTGGCACCGTGTTCAATGACTCCAAATGAATTGTCTCTGATGATTCTTCAGAATGCTTTTGTTTTCCGCCATATTTTGTATCAATGGTGATGTTTTTTTTTTTCTTCTTTTCATTACAGCAACTTGGCTCATAATCTTATATAAATCTTTTTTGCTAAAAATAGGGTCTCTCTAATCTCAGTTTGGAAACAAGAAATCGGGTAATGCAGAACCAATCTCGTATACTATTTGATTATATCCACTTGTTTTTAAGATACACAACAACAGTTGTACCAACTACCTACCAGTGATGCATCGTGCTGTCCAGAGAATATAGGTTTTTTCCATGTACTCTCAAATCCAATGTAAGAGCCCGGGGATTGGCATATTCTCGAGAAGTCGATATGCCCGTGCTCTTGTAGTCGTGCAATATGACTCATATCCTCATGAAGTCAATCCACTTCAGACTTTTTCTAGACTTTTCGGGGACTGTAATTATACCATGCTCAAAATAAACTTCAGCATGCATTAGCAAAATGATTGAACAAGTCACATGGGAGATATCGACTGCAACAATGGTATCAACTTATGCAAACTGATCTTTGACAGCAATCGTCCTTCAAACGAACTAACAATACATACGCGACAACAACATTTTCATCGGAAAATTCTTTTTCTGGTAAATGGAAAAGGCCCTCCTTCTACGACGTAGAGAGTAAAAGGAATCAAAGTAGTAACAAGCTGCTCATATTGCGGAAAGCAGATTGGTCGGATACTGTCAAAAGGAGACAGTTTCAAAGGTCACTCAAATTGGGTGTGTGGGGCTCACAAGTTTTTGATGATTAAGCTCTGTTGAAAAGGGTCGGCCAAGTACAACAATTATTTATGCGATGAGAGCAAAGAAAAGCAGAAGGTACTCGGCCCTTCATTAAGCTCCCTTCGACGCACCAACTGCACTCATGCATTAGTGGGTGCTGCTATTGCTGATGACCTTTATTCCCATGAAACAACAAAAGATCACAATGATGAGGCTGACGATGATAGCTTCTAATAATGATTCCATAGCGATCGAGTCAGCTGCTTTAAAATGTCTAAGGAGCTGTGTAAATGGCTATTTGTAACTACTAAGACAGCTTTAATCACCAAACCCCACACACTCACACATGAAGCTTGTTAAAAAGTGCTTTGAATCCTTTTCAAAAGATCCACGCCAAAAAGCAAGGAGGATTTGAAAAGTGCCCTCCCCATCCCTGGAAAAAAGGGGAGTGCGCCCAGCAAAAATTCTTTCCTTTTCCTTCGAGATGCGGGAAGATGGGAGCGCTCGCATTGGACTGTGCATGCGTGGATCTGCACTCAAGACTGAAGCATACGAGAGACATTGCATGATGTGCAGATTCCTGGGTTTTGCATATTGAGAACTGCAAAAGGAGGCCACAACCCTTTTGCCAACGATCGAGGATTGGCCCCCACCCAAAAAGACTCTGCCCGTGGGGCTCTAGAAGGAGGCGCTACTCAATGATTAAAAAGAGAAAGCCACGACTGCTCAATGGAATTGATACCACAATTTGGGGGAGGATTGGGGACTGTTGATGAAATCTCGATTCTGATTTTCGTTTATTGCATCATGTTGGGGGTCAACAACATAGCGTACGTCAAGAATCACGTTGGCTCGATTTGTTGATGGCTTGCTTGGATGCCCACCGGCGCCGTACACACATATAAGTCCCTCCAACTGATTAAATTCAGATCCGTGATCTATGCATGTGATCATGATCCAAAGCAGTTTGTACAGAGTAGTTGGTGAGATTTAGATGACGTCCTTCAATTCTTGAGATGAAATTTCTTGATACCCCAGCCATCTATACCAATCTTCCCTCTCCATGGAACTTTACAAACTTTTGCAGAAGTTTGTTTTTACATTGAATTAGGGACGGATCTTCCCCCTTCTCAAAATAAAATGACCTTCATATCTCAAATTTAGTTAACAATTTAACGTTAAATCAGGTGGGAGAAAGGTTTAATAAAATATTGTTATAAGTGTACTAAAAATCCTAAAATTTATCACAAATATGCAATTAAATTCTAAAAATTTCGAAAAAAATATAATCAAAATTTTCTGTTAATTTTATCTAACTTGACTAACGGAAAGTTTTAATGTGACCTTTTTTTATTATTACTCTCTCTCTCTCTCATGTGTTGCTGATGTGGCTAAAACATAAAATGATGTGGCTAAAATATTAAAATATGATTTTTAACCCAAATTTTATTCAAACTTGATTAAAAATAAGCTAAATTTATAAAAAAGAAGAAAAATTGGGCTTCTAGGGTCCTTGTTGCCACTGCCCCACCATCGACGAAAAAGCCGGCCATGGTGGGCAATGGCCAACTAGGGTAGCTGGGCCATAGATCCTTGTCAACCGCAATGGAGGGCGATCAGGCGAGTGATGACCCTCAACTAGATTTGGCCTAGGGCTGTCAAATCTTCATGAGGACTATAAAATATAAAATACAAGTCCACATTTTTCTCATTCGATTGTACTCTTTGAAATGCAAAATGAGTGGGGCATTTTGAACTTGCTATTGTATGTGCCATGTGAGTTTCTGCTGCTGCCTCTGCAATCATAATAGCTTACTCCATTTACTGTTGTTTCCAGCAAGTGAACTAAAGATGTAACGTAATCTCCGGCCAAAAAACATAAAACTAAAAAAGAAATAGAGAAATATCATGTAGCAGACAAGATGCCATCACCATTCAAGCAGATCTCAGGTTGATGCAGTGCTTTGCTGCCGAGAATCTGCCACGAGGGCTAAAGCCCAGATCATGATGACGATGTTGCCTACGCATCGTAGTAGGACGACATGGAACGGCGAATAATAATTGAGAAAACACTCCATTTCCTCTTTATTTCGTTCTTTCTTTTCTCTCTTTCATACTGCTTTTTGGAGACAGGGTTTGACATTTTGACATTGATTCCGGTTTGAATTTTGACGTTCCTCGTTAAAATAATCGGAGTAACCATTTAATTTTGTTCAAGTTTCATTCATTGTTTTTTTTTTCAACCTCAGACTTTTCTCATTCTTTTTCTTCAATATCCAATTTCGTTGTCCTTTGTGCTAGAAGTAGAGCACACGCATTCTGCACGAGGAGAAATAGTTAAAAAAAATGAATTAATAAAGAATGTAATATTATTGAAAGACTTTGATCTACTTTTGAATATAATTTTAGATTGATTATTAAGTACTTGACGATTATTTTGAATTCAAATTTAGAAGGTAAGAAATTCATCGCTTACTTGTCCATAATCTCAATTATAGCAAATTGCCATTTTTGTTCATCTGTAGGTATGTGTTCTTATTGGGTTTTCAAATATCAGCATGAGTTTTTCATGGCAACTTTTTTTTTTTTTTGTTAAATGGTTGAGGTTGAAGTGGCCGTTGGGTTTGCTTATTAATTACATAGATTATCCTTCTCTCTCTATATATCCTACAAGAGAAAGAAAAAATATATAAACCGATATCAAGGTTAATCCGAAATTTGGGATTTGAAAATACTTTTTTTCTTGTTGTTTTGGGAATTAGAATCTCTTGCAAAAAGAAAAAGAAAAAGAGAAATTGGACAAACGAGTTGTATCTCATTTATTGATGCTTGGAATTAGCTCCAGAGGACCAAATGAATCTCAACCACTCAAGTAGGCTCGTGATCAAGTTCTCCAAAATTTTCCAAGACCAAAGTTCAGCCCATCCCAAGACCCAAAAGAAGCCCAAGTAACTTCAGCTGATAGAAAGTCAGTTCCATCATCTTAATT
The DNA here is from genome assembly GCA_014182845.1 of Corymbia calophylla. Classification (NCBI taxonomy): domain Eukaryota; kingdom Viridiplantae; phylum Streptophyta; class Magnoliopsida; order Myrtales; family Myrtaceae; genus Corymbia; species Corymbia calophylla. The sequence continues at coordinate 10,346,573 of CM024698.1, read as the reverse complement.
AAGATAAAGACAGATGAGGGAAATGCAACTACCAGTTACTTAATCACATAGGCTCCCTGTAAAGTAAATATATATGACTTTCTGAGCAGGCCAAATCCTAAAAGGCACATCAACTTTTACCTGTAAAGTATAAAAATAAATCCCGACTTTCCAAGCAACCTAAAAGTACTCGTGAATTATTATGTGAGAGATGAAAAATATCATTTGTTAGATTTACCGTCCATGCAAGCTGATATGACACATAACATGATTGACAGCGTTGTTTAATAAGAATATATTGGTAAAAAAGAGCTTTAAAAATATTTCGAAATGTTTGCGTAATAGATTAATCTGAGTTGATGACAAATAAAAATGACAACTTTTTATAACAGTAATATCATCTGACTTTTATTGATGTGTCTGTGTTATTTTTTGGCTCTTTCTAACATGTCTTTAGTATGCATTGATGATGTTAGCATGTCATGCGCTACTCAACTTGCATGGCCGGAAAACTTAACAATGGCTAATTTTGTTTTTTGTGTAAAAAACTTTAATGCTTTCTGATCGTTTGAAAAGTCCAAGGTAAAGGTTTGTGGACTTTTTGTGGGGCTTGGCCCATCTAATTCAACCCGCTCCTAAGTTTGTCAGCTTAAATGGCCAATAGACCACGACCCAAACCGTGCATGCACGTATGGGATTTGGAAAAGTGACTTGTCTGGATCAATTCTTTTGAACATGTTGTCTACCGATGATCGATCCACTGACTGTTTACGACATGCCTCGCCGTTAATCTGTCGAGGGGATCATGGTGGTTTGTATGTTGCGAAACGAAGGGGGAAGATCCATACGTGCCAAGGAAATTAAGCCGAGAATGTGCCATACAAATGTGGACCGACGCGGCTCTGATTTCATGGAGCAATTGTAATCCGTACCACATGGAAGAAGAAAAAATCTCTCGAGCCGGTTCTATCGTCTGCTTCTCATCTACCTCCAACCACTGGTCTAATACATAAATGTTGGACCGTCGGACAAGACGAACCTCTCAATTTGAATCCATCAATCATCTCAATCGGACATTCCCATCAGGGAAATAATTTATCCCAACACGGTTCGAAAAACTACAACTCAGATCGACAAGAGAAAGGAAGGGTCAAAGGCGGCATTGGAATGGTTCGCTGCATCTGTAGAAGAAAGCGATGGAAAGATTGATGGGTCACTCTCATACTTTTCAATTCTTAATTCCAGCTGCCATCGTAGGTGCATTGCCTCCTCTTCTGTTTGATTGGCGGTGCTTAGTGCTTGCCACTGTTGTCGATTTTTTTATCAACTTGGAAGCGTGTGGAGCTCAGGACAAAGGCTAACTCAACACAATGATGGAAGGAACCCCTAAAGAGGATTGTGGCAATCCGATCAAATGAGGGCATGGAATGGTTGCCGGGATGAATCATGCGAAAATTAGTGGGCATATAACAATATGATTTGATAAGAGTGAAGAGTGATTGTCGGGACAAGAAGGTTTGGACAAAAAATGGAGTATATATATATATGTAAAAATTATAATTAACTCATGGATATGCCTTTTGATATATTGACAAATTTTCTTTAATGTGAGGTTTGGCGAGTTAATCTATGGATGTTTTAAGGATTTTACACAATACAAAAATTAGACAATTTTCAATTCTCGCGGCACATGGACTTTTGCATTCAACCTTCACTCGACAAATTTCAATTGAAAAGTGCAAAGGTGCTTGACGAATAAAAAATTTATGGTAGGCCTAGCAGCAATTAATGAATCAAAAAGTAATGTCAAATTTCCAATTTTTTTTTCCCATTGATTGTCTTTTTACGAGGATGGATTGCTCGAACTATATTCTTGATTATATTTCACCTTGACGTCAATTTGAAGTTGAGTTTGTAATAGCATGCAACAAAAACACACAATTTAACACCAAACGTGAAAATGGACACGAATCCGATGTCCTAAAACAATATAAGATGGCGGTTCTGAGTGTCAAGCGATGAAAGTCCATCGTCATCAGATAAATGTGAAATACGGGCATAATTCAACGTAACATGAACAAAAGCAAGAAAACCGAAAGGAGCCAAAAGGAAAATGAAGGGTCTTTCTTGTCATAGACATTAGCTAATCATGGCGTGAAGTAATGGACAGCTAACTTCATTCCAATCAATCCACCGTGATTCGTCTCCCCATTACTAACTCGCTCAACTCACTTTTCTATTTCATTCCAATCATCAAAAGTTTAAAAATGCGAACTTGTCGAGCTCGTCAACCCAGGTGCAAATTGCAAAATTAGCAGACAATCTCAATCATTGAACGTTTCTACGTTCGGGACAGAGTATTAAAAGAAAGGAACAGACGAAGAGAAACAGAGAGCCAAGCGATTTGAATAAACGAGAGAGCAGAGCACGTTCGGCGTTCGAGAAAACAGAGCACGTTGACTCATGTTCGATGGTAATGAAGAAACAGTTGGGAAAGGGGGCCCAACAGGCTTCAATGGTCCCAACGGAATTGAAGCCGTTCCGATCTAAATCTAGGACAAACAACCATCCACAGTCGACCTAGTCATTATAGCCTCTCTTTTTTTTTTTCTTTCTTTGTTTTGTGAAGAATTTATCCTTCCTTCGTCGACATTTCCGAGGACAAGCCCACCCAAAAAGACTCTCTCTCTCTAGATCTCTCTTCTCCATATGGAGACCGCCCTGTTTGATGATCATTCTTCTTTTTAAGCAACGTTGGTTGGGCCTGTTTACAGGTCAGTTCCTTCCTCGCTCAGGGCACAATTATTGTCCCAGAATTCGATTAATCTTTTAATAGTATATAAAAGTAGATATTATCCAGCGAGTGGTTTTTATTCAAAGCATCGCTAGATGGATTTAAGGAAAAATTGAAAAAGAAATGGGGATGACGTGAATGAGGTGTCGTATGCCTGTTGGGGATTCATTGATGATGACTTGGATCCGAATACATTTAAAAGAATATTCTTTGATTGCTTCAACGGAGCAAGCTCTCTCTGCTTGTTGGCGGTCCGTTCTTCTTAAGCTGCCTTGGCAAGCGAGAGAGTCCTTCCGGGTTTCTTTCGCTCTTCGGTTTCTGTTCTTCTTGTTCTTTCTTTTCCTCGATTTGGCTTGTGGGGCAGTTAAACTTGTTTGATCTTTAATTGTTGTCGGATCGACAAGTTATCGGCTTTGCGCCTTCAAAGGGCGGAGCTTTATGAGTTGCTATTAAATGGGTCGTCCCACGGCGGTGTCAAATTGAGATTTCATCGGTCTGGGTTGTGATCGGAGGAGTTTAATTTTGGTCTCTCTTGGGTTCTTGATTGAACCCAGTTGGAGTTTGCTGTTTCCAGAGATTGAAATTCAGCAAAAGAAGGTCACCCAAAAAAAGAAATTCAGCAAAAGAACAGTGCTATTTCGGGAGAGAAGAATGCCTCATGATTATGTGAGGCAATCATTTGGGTGCTTGAATTTCGGTAGGAATTCGAATTCAGTATCTGGTTGTGTTGAGGGATCATAACATTTTTGTAAAGATGTATGCAGTAGGCAGGCTAGGTAGCTACCTCACACGGGGTGTCTCCACTGTTTCTGGTCCATTTCATCCCTTTGGTGGAGCTGTGGATATAATTGTGGTGGAGCAACCGGATGGCAGCTTCAAATCGTCTCCCTGGTATGTCCGCTTTGGGAAATTCCAAGGCGTGTTGAAGGCGAAGGAGAAGATCGTCAACATTAGCATCAATGGAGTTGAGGCTGATTTCCACATGTATTTGGACCAAAGAGGAGAGGCTTACTTCCTCCGAGAAGTCGAGGGAGGAGATGGGGATTCGGTGTCATCCCCATCTTCATCGTCTTCTGGCGATGACACAGATGGGCAGTCTCAGGAAAATAAGAGGCCGGCAAAGTCCAAAAGCTACAATTTCGAAGCAAGAGGACCAAAGTCCATCGATTTGAGTGATCAAAAGATTGTTGCTAGGACCAATTCCCAAAGGTCACGCATTTTTGGGCTGGTTTTTGGGCGGAGGTCAATAAAGGCAGATGGTTATAAGGATGGAGATGGTGATCCTGGTGTGGAGAGGGTGGATTCGTTGGAGCGTGCAGAGATTGCTGCAGACCTCTTGGAGATGAAGTGGTCCACAAATCTTTCCACTAAGAACTATAGGAAGGATGCTGCTTCTCGGTTTTGTGCTAATGTTCTGGATAATAAGCCCAATGAGGTTTTGCAGATAGAGGACAAAAATGGTGTGGCAGAAAATTCTTTGAAGAGCAGTTTATCGTGTGAAGGAACTGATTCTGGTCACCAGGATCCGTCTGTTGAAGAGGTGGAGCATTGTGTTTCCAATGGTGGCAAAGAATTGCCGCAAGTTAGCACTTCAGGACAAGAATTTGAAATTTCAACTGTCAGAGGCGGTGTTTCGGAAGAGAAGAGTGACATAATAGTGGAAGAAACTAGCCAGTATGTACATAGTGTAGATAATGCTGAGGAGACTGTAAATGCAGAGGTTGTAATTGCTGAGATCGCTGGCCCTGTTTCAGAAACTTCCAGTTCTCTAGATCATGAAGAACTCAAGAAATATGATGAATGGGATTCCACTGAAAAGAATGCTGATTTTCTGGAAAATGACATTCTTGGCAAGGACAGGGATGCTGATGGAGTTGGATCCTGTGCTTACAGGGTGTCTTCAGAGACCTTTGATTCAGGATTGCATTCATCAACTGAGCATTCTCATGAAGAAGTGTACCTTGCTGATGGAGAAGCTGGTGAAGTTTCTATCAAGACAATTGAAGCCAAAACTGCGATACCACCTGAGGTAAACTCTCTTTTGAGGTCATTTATTAGTGGTGCATGAAATCCTTATAATTCATCATACTTAGGATAGAAACACTAATTATTAGGTATTTTGGTATCTAACTGCTGACGATTTTATCTAGCATTCAGCTGGAGGTGCTCTAAAAGTGTTCTTCATTGTGTTCTTATATGCTGTCTTGACTGAGTAATCATAGGTTTTTAGCAGGATATAATCACTGAGTACCAAGCTGAAGATGTTGAACTGGACAAAAAACAAAAGGATTTTCAACAGACGTATACATCTTCTTGGTTGATGGATGAGTGTATTAAACCGCAAGTCGAAGAGCCAGTTTTAGCAGTAGCTTCTTTCGACAAGATAGCAAAAGCTGAACCCACGTGTGCTGAAGATATCCAGAGCATGATCAGTGTCACTGAAAATGATCACCTCTCTTACGATGATAAAAGCTATAGAGATAATATCAGTAGTGAGCTGAAACTTAACTTGGAGTCTAATGGCAATGCTGAGAACTGCCGAGGTGATTGCCTTGTGTCAAAACTACAATTTCTCCAACATCTGAAAGTTCAGAGGAGGAACAATTTCTTTTCGGTGACCTTGATGGATTCAATGTCAATGAGGTTACATGTGTTGATGCACTTTCGCCAGAGCCTGTGAATGAAGAAAGTCATCTCTTGTCGGGTTTGCAATGCAGTGGGGTGACTGGTTCGAGTGATGGACATGAGAAATCATGTGCATCTTCTGATTATGAAGATCAAGAGAATTCATCAATTGACCCTGATAATACAATTGAAAAGTCAAATATTGTCTCAAGCCCCATTAACATTTCTAGAAGCCACACCATCGATGGGGATGAAGTTATGTGGCTAGCGGAATCAATGCCGAACATGAGGTCTAATGTTGAAAATCTGGACTCATGTGAGCTCCACATTCCCTTTGGTCACTCATTAGATTCAAATTACGAATCGCTGGAATTTTCTATCCCCAGCAAGGAGGATGTAAGTTGTTCAAAGTCTTATGCATGCAAAGAGGACCAATTAGCGCAAGACCAGCCTACTGCTGAAGACATCCAGGGTGTAGGAGGCACAGAGAATTTTCCTTTTGATCCTGCAGTAGGTGAGATAGTCTGGATCATTAACTACGTACCCTCTTGATGCTGTCAACATAGTTTGGTTGTTTTTATTTCTCTTTACTGGAGATTGTCAGTGTTATTTCTCTTAACATGGAGCACACATTAGATGTCAGTAGAGAGAGAGAGAGCATTTTGTTATCAACTAAATATTGCATTTGTTCATGCATCTTTATGATGCTTTTCTTCTTTCCTGTATCCAACTGGCCTTTGAAAAAAAATGGGAGCTTTTGAGGGGAAAAAAGCTTATCTGCTTTTCTCTTCACAATTGCTGAAGCAGATTACTGACCGAATTTGCCTGTGTTGCTCAATGCAGAAGTGTCCCTCTGCAAACACTTGTTGCATGAAGGTATGGGGGCTGATGCTGCGTCCCAAGCATTTGATGCTGAAATATTGGACATCCATAGATATACTTCTCTAGGTCCTTCTGTTGTCAAGGATGATAGGCTTGTTGTTAGAATTGGCGGTCGCTACTTCCCCTGGGATGCGGCTTCTCCCATTCTTCTGGGGATGGCTTCGTTTGGAACTGATCGGATATTTGAACCAAAGGGCATGATAGCCATTGATAAAGAGGAGAGGACTCTTGATGGGGATGCATCAAAGGCCATAATTCCAGCTGGTGGAAGCTGGAGAATTTGGCCCTTCTCCTTCAAAAATTCCAAATCTCGAAAAGCCATGTATAGTGCTAGAAGCTTTGAAGCTGAAAGTGTTTCAGAGATTGCTAACAGCCTGAATGCAGACGAATTGCTGCCTAAACCAAAAGTGGTGAAAAAGATGGCAAGGGCAATGACTCCCACATCTGAGCAGCTTGCCTCCCTAAATTTGAAAGAAGGAAGCAATTTGGTGACCTTCACATTTTCCACTGCAATGCTGGGAAAGCAGCAGGTTTTTCGCTACCCTTAAGCTTAAGAAGTTGCTTTTTTAAGAACAGTGATGTTTCTTTCCTTATTTTTCTCAGACCAGAAAAGAAGTTCGTGCTAAGTTGGGATTTTTCATCATGATTCAGGTTGAGGCACGAATGTATTTGTGGAAATGGAACACTCGTATCATCATCTCGGATGTAGATGGGACTATAACCAGGTTAGTCTATAATTTTTGGAATGAAGAGAAAGTAGCACTCTGCTTTGTGATGTTTGTTTCGTTTAGATGCTTTGTAAGTAAAATAATTGTGCAAGCAGCAAGTCTGGCAATGAGTGGCTGCAGACACCACTCCTTGAAATAGAACTTGCAAGAAAGGATGGTCATTGGCACCTGGGAGACATAATAATAGAGTGAAACAGCACGAAGCAATGTGTTTTCATTTGCTTAGCCAAAATTAGGGAACCGTTGCCAATATAAAGGAGGAAATCCATCTTTCATAATGTTTTATGATGTAATGGCTTTTGGGTAGTCCTGAGCTGCATCTTCTCACAATTGTAAGCTTACCCTTCTCTTTGATCTTCCATGCCTCATTTTTGTAAGAATGAGGGGACAAATAAGGATTAGGCATTAGACATTAAGGGACAAACAGCAGACAAACAGCTTTACTTCCCTCTCATTGCTGATTACTCGCTGTGCATTCATCACCCATATTTTAACCATGATTTCTTTCAAGATTATGCTCCACAACTATACAAACTACCCCTTTGAATATTCTGTTCTGTGTTGCAAGGGCTTTCCACAGTTCCACCACGTTATAGACACTATTTCGATAGCCTTTTTCTTAACCAAGTTACTTTAGAACTTTCACATGAAGACTGTTAGTTAACTGCCTTGAACAATAATAACGATGAACAGAAAATGTTTTGTGTTCTAATTTGATGTGTGCACTTCCCATTGGAGCTGCTTCTAACATGCTGTGAAACTGTGACATGAATAGGAGAACACTTGGTGAGGGAAAACTGCTGACATGAAATGAACCCAATCAACTTGAAACATGGCATGACTTCAAATTTTTTTTTTTTTTTTTGGTGCAAAATTCAAATTTTCCAATATAAGTCATATTTAGACTATCTTGTCACATCAAGACACTTATCTCTGATACCAGCAAGAAAGTGAAATGACTAGAATCATCCCTTCTATACATGATACTGTTTTTCTGTTTGCACTCAGGGTTTCTAGCATCCTTGATATGTGTGAGTCGGTTGAGCAGTTCACAAGTCTGAATTTCTCCATATTTTACTGGCTCATCCTTCATAGATACTATTTCCATGGTTTAACTCTGTCAGACTGAGTTGCTTCCTCATAGATTTGATCCTCATTAGTATTTTGTTGTGAACAGATCGGATGTTTTGGGTCAGTTTATGCCTTTGGTTGGAGTTGATTGGTCACAAAGTGGGGTTGCACATCTGTTTTCAGCTATTAAGGTTTGTCCATCTTTTCATAATACTCTATGTAAATGAATTTTGACTCCCACAGAATATTTTAGATCCCTTGCTTAAACTCTCCTTAGGTGGGAAAATTTGATAGGCTGGGGTTTTATCAAGTGTGTTCAACTGAAATGTCATCTCTTTAATATGGCACCTGAATACATTCAGAATTAAGAATATGATATATTTGGTTTCTTATTTTAATTTTTCTGGAGAGTTCACTCTGCCCCACAAATACATCATGCACACTTGACTGTGACAGTTGAGGACGAGATCTTTGAAACTCACACATTAAGTTCTTGGTCATTGTTCCAGGAAAATGGGTATCAATTGCTGTTTCTCAGTGCACGTGCAATTTCTCAGGCTTATCACACTAGGCGATTTCTGTTCAACCTCAAGCAGGTAATTCCCTAAAATCATAGAAATGTGAGTAAACATGTATTGTCATCATCATATGCATTTCAGCTATTGGGTTCTTTGCATTTTCAGGATGGCAAGACTTTACCAGATGGACCTGTTGTCATTTCTCCGGATGGACTTTTCCCTTCTTTATATCGAGAAGGTACAGTTTGGATGGTTATGGTTGGGTAAATTGATAATAGATGATATAGTAGGTTACTATCTTTATAAAAGGTGTCTAGAATCAAGATTGATGAGCCGATTGTCTTGCATTCAGTAAGCCAGCTATCTTATTGATAGATTTCGACATGTTGATATTTCCCTTAATTTTTTTCTTTGTTCTGTTTTTGGATTTTTTTTTTTTTTTTTTTGGAGGGGTGGGAGGTAGTAGAAAATGGGGTAATGCAAAATTTGAGGGAAAAGTTGAAAAAATTTGAAAAAATTGCAAGAGTAGAAAAGAGGAACTATTTTAAAATTCTAAAAGAAGATTCTTCCATTTTTCTTTCCCCACTCTATCCAAACAAAGCCTAATAGAAGCTTACTTAGGACCTGTTTGTTTACTCTTCTTAATTAGTGAAAAGAATTTGTTTTGCTTTCCTGCCAAAATTTAGTACAATTTTCAAATTTCAGAAACCTATGAAAATATTATATGTGACCCTACATATCAACATTTATGTATTGTGGAGGTTTAAGGAGTTTCAGATTTGAAAATGTCAAAATGCATGAGCTGTAAGATTTAGATCAAGCAAAAGGTAAAAAGTAATAGTCAATCCAAACAAGCCATTAGTTGTGGTAAAACTCTAGGTTTTAACTGAAAGTAGGCATGGAATTTCAGAACTATTTCTACTTTCTTTACATTAAGTTTTTAGAAGTTGAATTTTTGTACGTTTAGTATCTCATTTCCGACACAATACGGTAATTCATTCTAGACAAATTTTTAAATAACTTTATTCAAAATAGATGATGAGGTAGATTTTGGGCACTCTTATCTTCTGCTGAAGTACAGTTAGTCTATATGGCTCGTTGAATTTTTCAGGGAACTAATTTGTGTTTTGTTTTTATGTCAGTTATAAGAAGGGCGCCTCATGAATTCAAGATAGCATGCTTGGAGGTTTGTCTAACGATCACATGGTTCTTTTGATATAAAAATTAAAGAAGTGTGTCTTGATATGTGCATACTTTCTTAAATTATTTATTACTGTAAACCTGTCTTGGATTTGCCTTTGTTGATATATTTGTGTTAATAGTTTACCTGATGTTGGTTTTAAATAAAACCATAGCTGATGCAAGTAGCCTTGGGGTTGATCTGGGATGATATTTATGCTGATTATTTTTGTCGTCAATGAAGCTTGAAACAACAAAATAGAAATCTATATTGTAAGCTTTGCATAACATAAGTACTTATTCAGATCTTATTGCAGTTCTCAATATGGATTTTCTAATGACTAGTGAATAGCTTGGATGTGGTAATACAATTGGAATCTTGAGAACCATGTAGTATGAGGTTGGGAATTCTTAATAGTATAATCACCGAAAAGTAGCTCCTCATAATATGAACCATGGGTGCAAAAAATTGATTTTCAACTAAAAATTCTGATGGCCTGTTTTTGCAATCACTGCCCACCATCTTTGCTCCTCACAATAAGAACCAGAAAACCTGCCAGAACCTCTGAAATGACAGTTGACTAAAGAGAAATTAGCAAAATTCATTTGTCTGATCAGATTTCTGCAATTCTTTGGAAACACTTGTTCATTTTGATGCTGCTTCACTCACAATTGAAGGATACTTGCAACTTTTAGCAATCTGGCTGGATGGGTGGTTCTTTTAGATGATTGGAAATGCTCTTCTTCTAAATTGTGCTTCTTCCTTCGATTCTTCTACTCTCCAGGAGATTAGGGCGTTGTTTCCTCCAGACCACAACCCATTCTATGCTGGTTTTGGAAACAGAAACACTGATGAAATCAGTTATCTGAAAGTCGGAATTCCAAAAGGAAAAATTTTCACCATCAATCCTAAGGTATCTGAAATATGATGCTATTTCAGTGACTACTGAAGAGTCTGAGGAAAAAGGATCCATAGAAGATGCATCTCATTTTTCATTTTCTTGCTCACAGGGTGAAATTGCTGTCAACAAACATGTTGACACGAAATCTTATACATCACTTCATGCTCTTGTGCATGGCATGTTTCCGCCGAGGGCGTCAGTTGAGCAGGTTTGCTCCTTAAATATTGGCAATTTTATGTTAAATTATTAATTAACGAATTTCCAACTTAAATACAGCATAACCAAGCATTCATCACAATTGATTGGCATGTATTCTGACATGTGTGAGGTTCTTTTTTGGAGCACAGGCATTAGCTAGCCTTCACAAATTACCTCTAAAAGCAAAAGATTTTTTTATTGCTTGCATTAAAGGATTTAGGTCTCTTTCTATTTATCCCAGAGTTGCCTTTTATTTGGAAAGATTCATGGTTTGGCACTTGATACGCCATTTCTTTGTTGGTTATAGGAAGATTTTAATTCTTGGAATTTTTGGAAACTGCCGCCTGCTATTATCGATGTATGAAAAGATTCAGTTGGAGGTCACCTTGTTCAGATGCAACTTGGGTTAGTCATGAATCTTCTTCAACAGCTGCCAATCATGAGTCTTCTTCAACAACTGCGGTAAGCAAGAATTTTGATCTTGCCGTTAATTGCCAAGAAACTTTGAGTCAGTCTGTCGTTTCCCTGCCTGCCGTGGTCATGCCAAAGACAAATTTTCACATGCTTAAGTCTACTGATACATTCTTTGGGCATTTGTATGGTCAATATGTTCTTTCGTACTGATATTATGTAGTGAGGCAATGTGGCCCTACGAAGTTATTCTGTTTGGAGAAAGGATTTGCTTGCAAGACTGTTGCAGGGTCATTGGGAATTCCAGTATATTAAGTCTTGACCTTTGTATCTCAAACTTCTCTCTTGGATCCCTTTTGAGCTTGAGTTTTGCTTGCTTATCAAATTTACAGTTTAAATACTAGCTTCCTGTCTTCTTGTTAAGCCTTCCTGACAATTGCAGGTTGAGTTGAAGCTACAGATGATTCGCATTCTTTGGGGCTGCAGTGACGGGAAAAATCATGGAGCAGCAGCAAAAAGTCGTGTTTGCTGTATCCTGCCTCTTAGATTCAGCATATACAAGTGTGGATTATCAATTATTATACATTGAAAAGAAAACCGATATATCGTCTAATCCCGTGACTTCACTCTGTACAAATCTTCTTTTAGCTTGAAGTTTAATGGGGAATAGGCTGCTGGGAAACCTCAGCTTGTAAAGTTCACTAGATCAAAGTCGATTATTATTCATTAATTTTCTCTCTCTCCACACGAATTGGTGCGTATGTTTTTTGCACATGCATCTGCACTGTGATCCTCCCCCGTGAGTAGAAGCAGCGATCGGCCACACGGTCTTTGTGGAGTTACTCTAAACCGTATTAGATGGTTGTTTTCTATACGTAACTCCTAAGCGTTTGTTTGGTAATTGGCTAAATAGTTATTTATGTTGTTTTTGTTCCCCAAAATTTTAAAAAAGAAAAGAAATTCATTTGGTAGGTTTTCTATTCCCAAAAATAGATTTGGAACATAATTAAAAAGTAGAAAAATTATTTTGTGTTTTCGGAAACAATTCCAGAATCAAGTCCAAATCATTTTCTCTTTTCTTTTCTTCTGTTTCTTTTTTTCCTTTCTTTTCCTCCTCTTCTTCTTTTAGCTAGTTGTCGACCATAATGGTGGCCAGTGACATCCCAGATGAGGTTTGACAACCTTGCCAACCCTCAATGAGGCTTGACCTCGCTGTGGCTGGGCGAGGGTTGACCTCACCGAGGGTTGACCTCACCGAGGGTTGGCAAGGCTCCATCAAGGTAGGCGATCAACTAGAGGAATAAGAAGAGAAGGAGAAAGGAAAAAAAATAGAAAAAGAAGAAGAGAAAAATGCAATAAAATTATTAAAAAATTAAAAGAAATTTTAAGTCACAAAAAAGATTTGAGAGTGGCATTAAATGCATTTTTATTTCGAGAATAGAAATTTTGTGCAGTTACTAAATGCTTTTGAATAAAAAATTATTTTGAAGAAGAAATTATTTAAGGGAATAAAATGATTACCAAATATGCCCTAAGAGTCCTTATTTGATGCCTTGCCAAACAGTAGACCAGATTGGACTCGGACTGTCATTTTGCCTCCCACTGTTCATGTTTAGAGAAACCTTACACGGTTTCTTCTTTAATTTTTTCATAAGTCGCACTTAAACGTTCTTGAAAGTATGTGCAGACATGATCTCTCCTTGCTAACCCTAATTTGAGTTACGCCACCGATGTTCCGCATGAAAATATTCCGTCGCCAGGTCCTGAAACGGGGATAGGCTGTGTTTTGTCTATAGGCTGGACGCCCTCTTTGCAGAATAATCTCGTGGCAGGAAAAAACCAGTTTGGCTCATCGGTGATATTCTGTTCATATTTTCATTAACCCGTGCCTTTTATCTACAGTGATTCTGCTAAAACAAAGTTCTGCATGTTGATTCATATCCACGATTTTGTCAGCTAAACTCAAGGTATCACTGTTAAAAACTTATTATACAGATTTAATATATTTATCTACTTTTTTAAGGAGCTAGGGAATTCAGAATCACACAGAAAACAGCTGAGCTTGAGGGACACCTTACAACAAGTAGAAGAAATCATACAGGTTGGCAGACAAAAACAGTTCACTTGGCTACAACAGTTGCTTCTTGGCAAACTCGACGAGGTTGATCATCTCGTTTTCGTCAATGTATCCGTCTCCGCTGGTATCAGCATGATTCAATGCCCGCTTGCTCTTCCACCCGGAGAAATGGACCCCGTGGCTGCGGAGGATCTCCTGGAGCTCCTCCTTGCTTATCTTGCCGTCTTTATTGGCGTCGTGCTTCTTCAACAACTTCTTCAATTCCTCCAGGTTCATGGGGCGGGTGCCATCCGGTAAGCGATGCATGATCGCCATGACCAAGGATTATCAATTGCTCTCTGTATGCTATGCATGGCCATGGAGGGGTGCTTCAATTTATATAACAGTCTCGCTGCTCTTTGTTGTCCTAGAGAGCATCTCTACTTTTTTCCCAGGGTGGTGGCCATTTCCTTGTTACAGAATAAGGAATAAGAATCTGAAGGGCCTCTTTGCTTTGCCATTAAATAAAAGTAGATAGCTCCTAGGAAAAGGAATTTGCCCATTTTTCGAGCTTATATTATTATCTCAAATTTCCAAAAATTATGAAAGTATATGTTAATCTACATATAAATAACTATACATCATGAGAGTTCTAGCTGTACAGAATCAAAAGTAAAAGTTAAATGTATGAGTGCATCTTTCAACTAAGTGAAAAGTAAAAATTAATCCAAACGCATCTTTAAATTTCATGAGATCATTGTCATTAGTTTGTATAATTTTAGGTCAAATTAACATTGTGGTGGTGGCGGTGGACCTGGTGGTCTAGAAACGGCCTGATGTAGTTCGCATTCTATTCATTATTGGGGCTTTTGCTGGTGGGAAATACTTATGCTGATTGCATTTTTGCTCTTGGAGTCGTGGTCAAAACACGAATTTCCTCTTCTTGAGGCAACAAATTGAAAGATTCTCTTAGCTCTCTTTGGTGAACTCTATCCACCCACGTCACGTTTCGACGTTTTCTCCGATGTAATTGGAATCACATTCTCATATCCAAAGCAGATAATCGAAAGGTATCTTGGAAAAATTAGTGGGTCCTCATGCGCATATAACACGTTTCATTTACTTGCGGTTAGCTCTTCTTGATTGTACTTAATGATTTTTATTTCCACAGGGATTTCGATTCTTACTATTGAAGGATAAATTAACATTTTGAATTTACTCTCTTTGGGTGGTCGTGCGTGATGAGCGGCTACCGTCAGTAGAGGAGAGGAGAGAGAGCTGTGGAAAAGTTGGGATTTTTTTTTTCTGTAACGAGTATCGCACGGGCGAGTGTCACAAATCTAAGTATAAGTGGGAAAAAATACGGAAGAATGAAATGTGGGAACAGTAACCTCATCTCTTTTTTTTTTTCTTTTTTTTGTGATTAGGAGAGTATTAAAGTAGTTTGTACGAACAAAATTTTAATTCTATACTAGGTAGAGAGCGAAGGGTGCTCTCAATGGATTGAACCTCAGAAGAAAGATTCAAGTTGTGAATGTTATCTTTTCCCTTTACGGAGAAAGTGCGCAATCTAAAGCTCCGTTTGGTGGCACGTTTTTATTCCTTTCGATTTTCATTCTTTTATCCCTCAATTAAAAAAGAATATAAATTTGTTTGATGATTGATCAATTAACATTTTTATTCTTCTGAATGAAATTTGTTCCAAAAAATAAATTTGTAAAAGAAACAAGAAATATAAAAAAAGTTATTTTTTTTGGTTTTTTTTAAAATAAGTCATATTATTTTTTTCTTTTTTTCCTTTTCTTCTTATTCATCTTATAACTGGTTCGTTGCTGCCGGAAGAAGAAGAAAAAAGGGAAAAAAGAAAAGAAAAAAAGAAGAATCTCAAATAATTATTAAAAATTTAGAAATTTTAAGTCACAAAAAAATTTGTGCATCATACTAAATACATTCATATTCTTTTTCTATTTCAAAAATAGAAATTTTATGTAGTAACCAAAATGGTATTTTATTAAGAAATTATTTCAGAAAATAAAAATATAAAAGAATTATTTATGAAAAAAAAATTATTCTTGAAAATAGAAATGTTAATAAATGTACCTAAAGTTTCTCCTCTGGACGCCCAATTTCCAATCGTCAATTGTCATTTCTCTATTTTAATAAGGAAGTAAATGATGCTCGTGTTAGTGCATCCAATTACGAAATATATCCTTCATTGATGATTGATAAGATTAATATCATACTAACTGTCTGAGATATTGGCAATGATAAATTGTTCACATTTGAATTTAAAACTTAATAAATGTAGATGATTTTTAGTTTGGTTTTTGATTTCCAAGATTATTTTATTATCATCTTTTTTTGCTGTTGCACCTAATTCAATTATCTTTTTGGGATAAACTGCTCATATTCAAATTTGAAACGATTGCTTTTTTTCTTTTGATGCCCATGGAACATTCCGATGTAATTCGCATTCTACTCCTTATTCGTGCTTTTCGCTGGTGGGAAATACTTATGCTAATTGCATTTTTGCTCGTGGAGTCATGGTCAAAACATGAATTTCCCTTTTTTGAGGCAACAAATTGAAAGATTCCCATAGCTTTATCCGGGGAACTCTATCCATTCATGTCACGTTTTGAGGTTTTCTTCAGTACGATTGGAATCACATTCTCGTATCCAAATCTGATAATTGAAAGGTGCCCTGGAAAAGTTAGTGGGTCCTCATGCTCATATAACATGATTTTCAGTTATTTCTTTTAACTATCGCATGGGAGAGTCTCGCACATCTGAAGACTAATAAGTGAAAAACAACAGATAGAAATGAAATGTGGGAATAGTGTCCCTCATCTCCCTTTTCATGATTGAGAGAGCATTAATCTCCTTTTATTTTATAAAAATGAATGATTTGAAAAATATTTTCTTAAAATTGTTCTTTATTGATTAAAATACTTAATCAACATGATATATTTCCATTATCAAATATGTCTTAATTTTTTTCGTAGACGATATAAATATAAATACAAATGATTATTTTTAGGAAATTTTTTTTCAAATCATTCATTTTTTTTAAGAAATAAACAAAGTCTTAGAATAATTTCTAAGAAAAAACTCATATTCTATTGGGCTTTGTTAGTATTATAGTCTTTGGACTACTATAAGAATAATAGTTTGTTGTAAGACACAAATTTTTGAAGATGTGGACCACACAAAAATTTATAATTTTAAATTATTTAATTTTTTATGATCTTCTCATAATATATTATAAACTTATATTAATTTCTCTATTCTATATTAGGCAAGCAGCGTCTTACGTAAAGAAGTTCTCAGAGGAATGAATCCCAAAGATAGGGATTCAATTTGGTGTAAATGTTACTTTTTCCCTTTTGGGGAAAGTACACTCTCTAAGCTTTCTTCGATTCTGGATGACCCGATTCCCAATTGGTCAATGGTGACTTCTCTATTTTAGAAGGGAAGTAAATCGTGCCTGTGTTACATGGGTCTAGTCGCGAGTTAATCATTCATTGCTATCTTCATACGGAGTATTTGCAAAATTGGCAATGATAAATTGTTCATATTTGAATTCAAAACCTAATAGATGTAGATTATTCTTTAGTTTGATTTTTGGTTTGCAAGGTTATCTTACCATCGTCTTTTTCGGCTGTTGCTCCTAATTCAATTGTCCTTTTGGGAAAAATTGTTCATATTTGAATCTGAAACAATGTCTTTTTCTTTTGATACCCATGAAGGATCTCTTATTTGGAACCCATCATTGAGAGATAGTTCAAGGGGGAGCATCGAGGTTTTTGATATATCAAGTCAATCTTAATTTCACTTGAATATTTAAATCACGAGCTAGGTACATGTATACCCATCATGACCATAATTTGTTTTTTTTTTTGGTAAAATGACCATAATTTGTTTGGGACTACTATTCTAACATTCTCATACATGAATCTTCATAAAATCTTTTTTCAAAATCAAAATATCCAGCGCAAATGGTAAAATTTCTATTCTAGAAATCAACTCTTGGCTAGAAATCAATTTTTCAATTTCTATTACCTGAACAAGTTTCTAAGGTAAAATAAGCATTTGGTACCAATTTAAAATTTATATTCCCGGAATAGAATTTCTCATTCTCAAGTGGTGGTAGTGGGTAGCAACCGGTGGCGGGTGATAGGCGGTGGGCGGTGATGAGAGTGAGCTATGAAAATAATTTTTATTTCTCACTTTTATTCTAGAAATAGTTCCGTAAATTGAGAAGTAAAAAGTTTTAATTTCTAATTTATGTTCTAAATCTATTTCTGGAATAGAAATTTGTTTCAAAAATAGAAAAATGAAATTATGATATCAAACGAATTTCTATTTCAAACCTGTGCACAGAAACAGGGAAAAAAAGAAAAAGAAAAAGAGAAATATTTTCATATGCACCCTTAATTGCCTTCGAATCTTTAGAGAGAGTGCATGAGCCAAAGGCCACATGCGGCATAAAGAAGTACCCCCACCTGACCTAAAGGGCCCAAGGAAAAAGAAGCTATGACATCAAGAGAAATGGCTTCTTGAAATATCCCCAAGTCACTCGACAATAAAATTTATGTGCTTTTTTAATACATGTCATCTCCATCCGCTTATCACTTCAAATTTTATTTGAAATTTGTACCATGATATCATATCCAGATTATGACCATTTTGAGTGTGTGTCCACTCCATTAGTCATGTTTCCATATGTCATTCTTAATCCAGTTTGCATGTCTGCTCAAATATCTCATATCGCTCGACAACGAGATTTATGCATTTTTTATATGGTCTTTCTCTATCTTGTAACTCAAGCATGTGTTCTGTGATATTGTTTCGCGGAGCTATGCCAATCGGCAATAGTTGGAGTTAGATGTATTTGAGAAATTCCCACTTCGCATCCCCAATCTTGAAAAGACAACACCCACGTTCTTGGCATTACTTTATTCCAGCTTTGTCTTCACGAAAACGGAATCCAGTCACTGGCCGAAGATGCTTCCGAAATGACTGAAACTACCTCACTTCACAAAAGTAGGTGAAGCATCTTATCTATTTAGGACGCAACATACTCTTTCTGCTTCCAATTCGTTATTTATCTGGAACAGCAGTTGGCTCCTTTCTCCATCAATTTGGGGCCTTTTTTCATAGATTCAATCCTCATCTTCGTAATATCATAGTTATAAATGTTAGGTAGTTAAGCAATGTTACATTGGAGGGTACTGATTGCAACTCGACAAGAACTACTGCATGATTGTTTATAAAAATCAGTCTGTTGCATGATCAAATCATATCGCTATTTTGTGAGGGATTAGATGATCAAATGACGTTTTTAAAACTATTTTTGCACATCGGATTGAGTCCACCTTTTCGATCTAATCAGAGATTGGCCACCTCTTCATAGTCCAATCCCAAGTGGTCAAAAGCCGAGTAGGTTCTGAAGAACTCGTGTTCTTTTTGGCGTAACATTTTAATCATCCTACTAGTCATGTAATTTTTTTATGTCACGGATGGTCGAAATGGTGACATATATGCAATTGTTTATGCATGATGGTGTTCATTGATGAAGCCGACTGAATGTTGTCTTATAGAGAATTTCGCTTCCAGAAGTTACGATATGCAGATCACAGATTGCATCATGTATTCCATTGTTTATTATTAAAATTGGATTTGGTCAATGTACTACCTAATTGCAAGGAAATCACCATTATTGATTTGACCCAATCAACTCGTCAATATTAGGAACGTGTGAAGACAGCCTTGCTAAACGGGCCTACGTAGTAATATCATTGACACATATGGTATGGGCGTACGATACTTCTTTTCTCCAATAATAGCTGCAATTCCTTGGTCGTTCTGCACTTGGCACCACAATACAGGGATAACCACCGAACTAGTCATAAATCTATTGTACATATACCAATTCAGTCCTAACTTTTAAATTTTACTACTTTAGTCTTGGACCTTTGCATAAAATTCTAAAATTCTAATAAAGTCCTTATAGTCAATTGCCATAGGAAATTACTGACGTGGTGTGACGCCCCAGAATTTCACGCGACACGTGTCTTTTCTGATTTTTTTATTAACAAGCGAAAGCACCACAAATACAAGAAGATCATCACATGAGTTAAATATTATACCTCATTATGTTAACTTTATATTTACAATCCACAATAGTATTCCAAACACACACAAAATACAAAAGTAATGGGAAGGGTTAGGATCTTCTACTCTAACACTACACTCCTATACCCAAAAGCCCGCTTGTACATCACCAAACCTAATATCTAAGGATCGAGAACCTCTCCCAACGACAATTCTTTGGAAATATAGCTAGGGGACCATCAAATCCTCTGAGTAGTTCCATCCATTCATTGTCAAAGACTGCATACCAAACTATGTACTGATGTGAAACCAACTCAGTGAGTCTCACTTCGACCTAAACCGTAGTTGCACACTTAACATGCATAAAAACCATATGAGGCAATATAGCTTCCTCATAATTATACTCAACGTGAGCTAGAGCGTCAAAAAGCGATGGTGGCGGAAGAGTCGTCCTACAAGTTTGAAAAATAAAGAAATGAGCCAAGACCCAGTAAATGAAATTCCTAAGTCTAAGGTAGGAGATCCATCTATCACTCAACCTGGTATCAATAGTAGACATAAATTCAAGACAATACAAAACAACCGTGCATGACAAGTACAAGGATGAATATACCATTTTTCCTATCATGATATGTTAATGAGACAACCATAACATTAGATAAGATGGATAACTCATGCGCAAATGGATATCATATTGTATTTACAAGTACTATGACATCTCATCAATTTACACACACAAACTCATATTTGTCACTAGTCAAGACCATTTCGATTCACGAGGCATCTCGACTAACAAGATATCAACACCCCCAACTAATGGGGGAGGAATCATAAATATCCATATACCATGCCTTTTAACCTATCCATCATAGGTATCCTCTATGTTAGCGAGGATATATACATCATACATCCATATGATGATGGTCATTTTTTAACCTCATACTATGGCCACACAAGCCATGTCATACCATGACTACAGGAGTCATGTCATCATAAAATTTTATATCATCTCAACCTTTGTAGAGAATCGTTTTATACGATAGAACATCTAGTTGACTCTAAAGTCTCATACATACTCACATAAGGGAATTTGTTCAATGGCAAATTGGTCATGGTAAAGATCTTAATCACATAGCATCAAAGACATACATAATTAATCACAACACAATAAGCACTGCATACTTTTCCGTGTCTACAATTGTAAATTGCAACACGTAAATCTCTTGGCATTTCCATATAATCATGATAATTGATTAATTACGTACACTTGAACAAATAAATGTTCTTTTTCTTTTCACCAGGCCATTGGTAGAGAACTTTTTAGGTTTATTAATTTTTTACATCCAATAGCAATAAACACTATTACTCCAATATCTAAATAACTCATAAAATTTATACTCTTCTATTTATTTTATTTTATTTTTACCACCGTTAATTAAGCTCACTCTTACCACCAAAAGTAAAGAGTGTTTTCATCTCATTCCAAATTTTTAGAATTAGATCATTGCCCTTGTAAAAATTTCTCATTTTATAAATTTATCCCTAACTTTCAGTTTTTATCAAACCAAGCCATATCAATTAAAATTAAAAACTAAAGTTATCCTTTGTTATCTAAGACATACTAATATTTTGTTTATACTATAGACAATGACACACCACATATTTTACAAAACTATTAAAACAATCCACTTTTAATTTCTTAAGACAACTAGTTCCGATTTTGTTTTTGCATAAGTGACATATCATCTAAATTAAACAATTAACTCTAAAAATAACTTTATCACCTATCAAAATAAGATTCCTCATACTATGAACAGCCCTCCGAACTTTCAGTATTTACAGATTCGTCCCCCAACTTGGTGAATTTACAAATTTGCCCCTAAAGCTTCTAAACTCATTTTTTTAACTGGTTTGATTTCCCTTAATAATTATTACTTAATAACCCACTAATTAACAGTAAAACCCATAAAATAGCTCTGTTAACAGCCCCATCTCACTTCTGTAAATTTCGAAATTACCCTTGATTTTGTAAAAATTCACCAAAGTACCCCTTTTATGCCTACTTTTACCATTTTCACTTTTCCCATTTAAATTGCAGCAAAACCTATTAGTAATCTCTCAAAGGCATTCTAAGCATGAGGAAAGCTTTTAAATTCAAACCCAATAATCACCACATAGAGTAAAATCTATAGTAATTAAATATACAATCAACCATCCAAGCTCAAGAGTAATAAGTAGATCATTCTAGCTTAGTCCTGAAGATTTTCACTTACCTTAAGTGAAATCTTCAACAAACAAAGCCTTTACAACCTTAAAATCAAAATAATTATTAAAATTAACAAGTCTCATTCTTCAAAAAACAATAAAGCTCATTTGATAAAAATAAAAGGAAAATAAATGAATATACCTTGTAAAACACTAGGTTGAAAATGAGGGTTTTGGACTTTGATCGTCTTGAAAGAGAGAGTGAAATAAAAATTGAACTTGGAGAGGCGAAGAAGATGAGGTGCATGTTCAAGAAATAGGGAAAGAAGACTTTTTATCTTGTCTTCTACAAATATTCTCTACATTTAAGACTATTTTGAAGTAGCATTAATTGGCTTTGGTCAAAAGTAATGATGCCAATTTAACTATAGTTCAAGAAGATGAGGTGCACGTTCAAGAGATAGGGAAAGAAGACTTTTTATCTCTTGTCCTCTACAAATATTCTCTACATTTAAGAGTATTTTGTAATAGCATTAATTGGCTTTGGTAAAAAATAATGATGCCAATTTAACTATAGTTAAAAGTAGAAATAATGTCATCCATGAGGTCATATGGCTAGGTTCAATGAATCTAGTTTAGAGATATGGGCAAAAATAAGGTGGGAATGAAGACATTTGTCCAAGCTCTCATAGTGATAAATGGCATGGTTTAGTAAAAAAAATTGAGATATTAGGTGATGTTGGATAGATACTTTATATTGTGATAAATAAACAAGGGAATCAGTATTTGTTTGAAACGTTGGTAAATTAGAAAATTATTTTGAACCCGCTCCAATTATGAACAAAAGATACAGAACAATAGGGAAACCTTAACTCAATAAAAATTTAATGTTTGAAAATTATTCGATATGTGTTCAAGAGCGTATCGATCTTTGCTGATAGTTACCATATTATTTATATATCATAAATATCATGAACTATAAAGAAAATTTCAAATGTCACATGAGGCATCTATTCATTGCCAACTGTTGCCAACCGTCTTACGTGTCAAGCCAATGTGGACAACTTATAGATCGCCATGTCAGGTATTTTTGGTAGCCACTGGCCAAAAAAACTACATTGGCTAAACAAGCCTACATAGTAACATCATAGACCCGTATGGTAAGGGCATACGATACTTCTTTTCTCCGATGGTAGCTGCAAATCTATCCATTTTGCATTTGGCACCACAAAACATAGATAATTACCAAATTAGTCATAAACTTATGATTCGGATGCCAATTCACTTCTAGGGTATATTTATTTCGTAAAAAATGAATGATTTAGAAAATATTTTCAAAAAATAATCGCTTGAATCGCTTACAAAAATGAATAAATGAAATATATTTCATTGTCCATGAAATTGTTCTTGATGATAAAAATAAAATTTTTATCAAACGATAATAAAAATATTATTCATTAGCTAATTATTTCAAGCAATGCAAGCGACATTTCTTTGGAAAATATTTCCAAATCATTCATTTTCCGTGAAACAAATGAAACCCTAAATTTTTCGATTTTACCAATTTAATATTAAACCTTTACAAAAAAATTTCCATACAAACCTTCTGGCCAATTTCCACTAGAAACTACTAACATGACATTCAATCATCATCAATCATCGTACGTGATATGTTGACGCGGACAACTTATTGATTGCTACATCAGAGATTTCCGGCTACCAATTGGAATTTTAAGCGAATGTTTAGGATTACATTAACAGAATTGGAAAGTTTATAATTAAATTATTGTCCATACAATAGGTTTAGAATTGATTTGATAATTTTTCGAAAAAAATGATCATAAGGTTGTGCAGCACATTACTTTGATCGAAGCGTTGAGATAGAGGATGGCGGTGGTGCGGCATGCAACGGAGGTTGTGATAGAGCAGTGGCGTATGTTTACTAAAATTATTGGATTTAATCAAACCAATTAAAAGATTCGAGACTTTATTAAAATTGATGACTTGATCAAGCCAATCGAAAGGTGTAGATCTCGATCGCATTCCTCACATAAGATTTAAAACTCGCGGTGCAATTTCCCGATCCGAGAGATTCTATCTTATTCAATGATTCAGATATCGTTTTCCCGATAACCCTGCTTTCCCATCCGAATACGCGGGCGAAGTTGCAGCTGCTCTTGCTCACGCCTAACAGAGGTTGCATCATGCAAGATGCATGTAAAGCAATTTTACCTAATTGAGGGCTGCTTCTCACTTGTCATGATTCTTGGATCATCATTAAGAGGGCCGTTTGCTTTGAGTTGAGATTGCGCACACGTCTCTTGAATGAACATCTTCTTTAGCAGGTCACAAGTTTCAGGGGAGATAGAATATGCCATTCATTCATTCTCAAAGCACGCCTTTTCCGGACCACACTCTTTTCTTGTCCAAAAATGGAACCAAAGATAAGTCCGGGCTCAACATCGGAACCGGATAATTATTAAGAGCGTTTAATCCGTCGTTTTACCTCATTGCAGAAAATCACGTCATCTTCTGTGTTAATTGACAATCGATCTTTGTTGCGACCCTTTTTTAGAGTATTTATGGCTTTTATGCTGCATAGAGAGATATCGTTTTTAATACTATATGATAAAAAAATTATAAATGACTTAAAAATGTTAAATCATTTTATGTACTTTTATGTCGTGTTTCGAAAAGAACGGGAAAAAGAAGTGGGGAATGGTAATTAGAGTGACAATTGAGAATTAATTTATCGTGGCATTTTCTCTCCAAGTTTTCTTCCCCTATTTCTCCCAAACATAGCGAAGATTTAAGGTGCTTAGTGTTAAATGAAGTCGGACTTCAATGCTAAAGAAACATCTTTCGAAAGTTAAAAAGCAAAAGCCAGACTAAATGGTGAAATGCATAGTATAAGCATCAGGAGACGAGTTCATGAGTTACGATATGGCTGAATTTATCTCCCTCGTAGAAATACGAACCCGACATAATCGACTCCAATCCTAAACGAATGGACACTTTTTAACCTACGATTTTACTCACTTTGGGATTGGCCTACGAAAGCACAAAATCCTTAGACATAAAGTCTGATTTCATGTCCAAGCACGAAGAGATTCAATTTGTTCATGTCCGTAAGCTCCTATGCAGGAAAATTACCAAAGAAATCCTTAACCAAACTTATTATAATTGTATCGATTTAATTATAAACATTTTGTCAATTGAGTCTTCAATCTTTTGTATTTATATCGATTCAGTACATGCAGCCAATTTTGACTAGCCGGTAGTTGACATGGACGTCGGCCATTCTATGTAACACCACCGGTGCTAAGTTGAATAATATTTAATAATATTTTAATATTTTTTTCAAGTTATTTATTATTTCGTTTGTTTTTTTTTTTTTTTCTCTTTTTTTTTCCCCTTCCCTTCCTTCTTCCTCCCGCTGGTCTCTAACTTGATGACCAGCTAGAGGCAGGCCGAAGAGAGCCTAAGGCTGGTGAGGTCCCTTGTCGACTCTGCCTCTAGCCGGTCACCGGCGGAATAATTAGCACAATTCCTAATAGATTTACAACTTTTTGGTAATTTTCCTACTCAAATGTGTCCCTTTTATCTAGCCGGAGCACAAACACTTTTCCCAACTCCTTCACCAGTTACCCCTTTTGGTAACTAAAATCATTCTAATCACATGCCCTAATCATGGTAAAATGCCCAGAATTTGTTTTTCCTAATTCACGTACAAATTTTTTCTCTCCCACCCAACAATCTTTCTCAACATCCAAGTCAGCTACCAAATAAAAAGAAGCTGAGCCGGACCTTTTCGCGAACCCTAAAAAAGAACACACCGCCATCAGATAATAATCATAAAGCCTCGTTCGCATCATCACGATGGCCTACCTTTCCTCAGCTCGAATGAGAACGCCTCGGACAGATCAAACACAGCTCTCAGCCCCAATCATGCATCATGATCCGCTTATACCCGAAAGATCGACATCTTTTTGGAGGGTTCGATCCGTGCGTGAACCGTGACGATCGCCCCTCCAAAATCATTGTTCGTGGGGGTTGTGGTGAGTTGTGATGCCCGACCTACACCCCTAATTTTCTTTCCGAATTAAACTCGTGATTAATGATTTGAAAACGATGAAAATACAAAATACAGGAAAGAGATGGGAATGATTAATAAATAGGCATCGGTTGAGGAAGCCTTTGTGATTTCGTAACGGGCGACAGCGACGTTTCCATCGCTAATGTGTGAAGTTGACGGGGCAACCAGAGAGTTGTTGCGAGCTTGCCCTTCCTTCTCAATAAGCTCCTCCTTTCAATATTGGTGGCCCAAATCATTTAATTAAAGATCTCATTTTTTAATATGTGTTGTATATTTATATATCGATATCACTATTTCACCGCCCCTTCTATCATGTCCCTCCGATCGAATCGATCCAACCTTCGTTTTCTTTAATTTATCCACGTCTCTTTTATCTTTTTCAAAAGACTGTTCCATCCATCTTCCAAAGTCCGCCGTATCAAATTATGATAATTGCACATATTTTATAGGCTAAACACTTGACGTGGGGACTGGTGCTAATAAGAAATTATGCTAGCCAACAGACGACCGATGAACCTTGGCACGACCCCCTTCTTTAAAATTGGCGACTTAAATTTGAAAGGATCTCCAAAGCAAGCCAAGAAAAACCAACTTGGACATAATTACTTTTTGAACCTTTCTTGCCCCTTTTTTCTTTTTTTGGTTTCTTTGCTAGTGGTTGGTGGGATTAAGAGAACAAGTCTAAAATTGAAATGAATGTGAATCTCATTCTCATTGCCAAATGTAAATCCGAAGCGATGATTCACGCGGCTTGGAGACAAAAACGGCACGTCATGAATCCAAAATCGTTCGAATATTTCTATAAAAATCGATTATCGTGGTCCTACACCACAGCACCAGCTGCACACACACATATACGAGAAGCATAGCATCATTAGGTCCGACCCGCTTTTGTCCCGAATTGAAGAAAATCCAAACCGGAAAGAAGCCGACACGTGGAGCTCTCCAAAGGTCCGACCCGCTTTTTCTTTCACCTTGATAGCGTGTTTTTACTTTGATCTCACTCCCTAATTTCTCCAACTACTCCGGCCTATAAATGCTTAAAGTTGAACTAATCATATGATTAACCACCCCCGATCGCGTTTAAATAAAGGCTGGTGGCGATTTG
The DNA here is from genome assembly GCA_014182845.1 of Corymbia calophylla. NCBI lineage: Eukaryota > Viridiplantae > Streptophyta > Magnoliopsida > Myrtales > Myrtaceae > Corymbia > Corymbia calophylla. Next base: position 10,319,707 of record CM024698.1, on the reverse strand, counting down.
CATAGTGATTATATATACGAGCCCTCGGCAGGAACCGCAGCTTCCGGCCAGATTAAGATGGGCGAAGGCATCGGCTTTCAGAAGATCATGAAGGCCACGCCTTCCAAGTCTCTGGTCGTCAGGATCAACCTGGTCTTCCTCGCGTTCTTCCTCGTCGTGTACGCGGGGCTCCTCCTCCGGCCGTCTTCAGTGTTCGACGACAATGTTGGGGCGCCGCTCGTCCGGTGCTCCGACGTGCGCGAGTGCCATCACAAGGTAAGGTGAGCCACGGCCCGCGTTGCAGTTTTTTGGTTCGGAATTGAGTCGGGATCGGTCGAGAAAGCAATGTGTCTAAATTTTGCCGTGTTTCGTCTGTCTTTCTGTTGTTGTCAGCACGAGGACGGGGTCAAGATGAAGGTGGTGTTGGAAGAGAAGGCACTCGACCGCCGGTCGAGGCCTAGTAGAGGTCACAAGATGGAACCGCCGAGCTTCATGGACGAGGTCATGGGGCGAAGGGGCAAGAACAAGATCGGGATGATCAACATGGACGAGGACGACGTGAGCGAGTGGGGGCGGTACGGGGACACGGTCCCGATCCGGTTCGACCAGGTGTCGCCGCTGTTCGAGTGGAAGGACCTGTTCCCCGAGTGGATCGACGAGGAGGAGGAGAGCGACGTGCCCTCCTGCCCCGAGATACCGATGCCCGACTTCACGCTCTACGAGACCCTGGACGTGGTGGTGGCGAAGCTGCCGTGCCGGAGACCGGAGGAAGGGTGGAACCGGGACCTGGGGAGGCTGCAGGTGCAGCTGGTGGCGGCGGGGGCGGCGGCGAGGCGGGGGAGGAGGGAGCCGGGGGGAGGAAGGTGAGGGTGGTGCTGTGGAGCAGGTGCAGGCCGATGCTGGAGCTGTTCAGGTGCAATGACTTGGTCAGGAAGGAAGCGGATTGGTGGTTGTACGAACCGGACCTGAGTCGGTTGGATCAGAAGGTGGCGCTGCCAGTTGGGTCTTGCCGATTGGCTCTCCCTCTGTGGGGTCAAGGTAATGATTTCTTGAATTTTTGCTGATTAGTCCTGCTAAAAGTTCTACCAATAGAAATTATTTGTGTCCCCCGTTGACCCAACGAGATGAAAACGTGTTGGAAATTTTCGTCTAAAGAGAGATGAATTGTGATCAAACTTCTCGGTAGCAAAGGTGCAAATGGGTCGGGCATGTGTAGGAAATTGACATTTGAACAACTAAGTATAATAATTCTATTAATGAAATCTTTAAAGTTTTGAATAATGGGAAGAAGTAATTGATTAGAAGTACATGGGACAAACAATATATATCTATTTTATGAAAAGAGAAAGATGTTTTTGAGATTTGGAATCTTGTTAGCAAGGTTGCATATGATAGAAAATATTTAGCTTTTTAATATTGGAAAATGAAAAAGAAAGAGAGTGAAAATTGACCATTGTCATAGTATCTGTAAACAAAAGCATCAATATTTCATATGGTAGAATAAATTAGGGGCAAGTTTTTTAGGAATTAGGTTACTTTTAGCAAGAAACTGTGAAAGAGAAAGGTCAGAATGAGGTACTTTCTAGAAACAAAAGAAATACAAAAAGCGGTGAACGCGCCAGGTAGGGGTCGAACCTACGACTTTCTGCTTAGGAAACAGACGCTCTATCCACTGAGCTACAGGCGCTGATTTGCTACTCGGTACTTAATTAATTTTATTTAAATAATTTTTCTAAGATCACTTGATATTTAATTAGATTCACGATTTTTAGAAATAAGCGATTTGACTTAAAAATATATGCAATTTATTGATGCAATAATAAATCGTAAAATTTATTCCACAGGCATCAACGAAGTGTACGACCTCTCCAACATCCTCACCACGACCGCCACCGTGCGGCGGGAGGCCTACGCCACCGTCCTCCACTCCTCCGAGGCCTACGTGTGCGGCGCCATCGCGCTCGCCCAGAGCCTCCTCCGAACTGGCACCCGGCGCGACCTCATCCTCCTCATCGACGCCTCCATCTCCGAGGTGAAGCGCGCAGCCCTGGCCGCCGCCGGCTGGCAGATTCGCCTCATCCGCCGCATCCGCAACCCGCGGGCCGAGAAGCACTCCTACAACGAGTACAACTACAGCAAGTTCCGGCTGTGGCAGCTCACCGACTACGACAAGGTCATCTTCATCGACTCCGACATTGTCGTCCTCCGCAACCTCGACCTGCTCTTCCACTTCCCCCAGATGTCCGCCACCGGCAACGACAACTCCATCTTCAACTCCGGCATCATGGTCCTCGAGCCCTCCAGCTGCACCTTCAAGATCCTCATGAACAACCGCAAGGACATCGTCTCCTACAACGGCGGCGACCAGGGCTTCCTCAACGAGGTCTTCGTCTGGTGGCACCGCCTCCCCCGGCGGGTCAACTTCCTCAAGAACTTCTGGTCCAACACCACGGCAGAGCGGAGCGTGAAGGAGCAGCTCTTCGGGTCGGACCCTCCGAAGCTGTACGCCATCCACTACCTGGGGTGGAAGCCTGGCTGTGCTACCGGGACTACGACTGCAACTGGGACGTGGCGGATCAGCGGGTGTACGCCAGCGACGTCGCCCACCGCCGGTGGTGGCAGTTCCACGACGAGGCGATGGACAAGGGCCTGAGGAAGTTCTGCGCCCTGACCGAGCGCAGGAGGACGGAGCTCAACTGGGAGCGGCGGAGGGCGCGGCGGATGGGGCTGCCGGACGGCCACTGGAGGACCAATATTACGGATCCGAGGCGGCTTCGCTCGAATTTGATGGCGTAGATTAAAAATATGTGATTAATTCTTTTTTCCCTTTTCTTTTTCATTTATTTTCCTTTCCCGTGTTTCGGAGTTTAAATAATTTTTTTTTCTTTCCCTCTTCCTTTTTTTGGTGTTTTTTCTTTTAATACACGAGACTAAAGTAAATGGGGGTTTCTCATCTTCTCACTTGTGAATAATAGAGGAATGGCAGTACGTGATGATTGACGAATGTGAGAGGACAATTCTATCCAGCCACTTCACCTTATTCGTGAAGGTCATTTCAAACCGTCGAGGATGAATCTCTTTAATTATCAATAAAATCGGGATTTGAATATATTATTGGCGATCTTTGCGTGAATCGAAATAGAGGATGAGATACCATCACATAAGTGATGATTTATATAAAATCGTGTGGAACTCCCCATTCTTGAAATTGAATTGGAATGAGAAACAAAACCTATTAATCCTGAAATCAATCGGGCATTCTTTTTTCTTTTTTCCTTTTAATTTTTTTATTATTTATATACAATATACATGTGTCAGACATAAATGGAATTCTTTTTGCGTGAGGATAATATAACAAACAGATTTAATTTCAACAAATATTTTATGTTTAAAAAAAAAGTAAAATAGCTTACTTGCAATTAGGAGTAACAATTTAAAAATCGATTATGCTCCAAGCTCTACTATAGAATCAGTCTTGTGGGTTTCAAGTTTTTGAAAAATTTGTCCAAAAAGTCATAAATTTATTGTACTTTTACTAATTCAGTACTAAATCTTTTAGTTGTGTCAATTGAATCCTAAATATTTTTATATTTTGCCAATTAAGTCCACTAAGCCAATTTTAATTCGAAATCATTAACGTGAATAAGTGTTAGCGCTACATAAAATGGTTAGCGTCCACATCAATGACTTCTGGCCGGATGGACTTAAAAGGGGCAAAACGTGAAAAAACTTATGACTCAATTAACAAAATTGAAATGTTTATGATTAAATTGGAAAAAAAGTGCAATAAGTTTAAAAATTAGTTCCCAGATTCTAGAATTGGTTCTTGGATTGAATTGGCCTGGTTGCTCACTTTCATAAATTAGATGCAGATGGTGAATTTTTTCATAATCAGTATACACAATGCTTCATTATACTCTCGAGTAGTCTATTGTTATTAGGTGTGAGTATTTCCATGTTCCATCCAAATTTCACATGGAACCTTAAATCTAGTTGTCGGAACAGGTTTCCTAATTATTGGAACTTGAAAACTATCCTATATGCCCAAGAACTTAGAACCTATCATGTTATACTGTTATAGGTTCTAGGGTCGATTCCAAGCTCTACTCAAATTCTATCTATACTCTTAATTAAATGATCACAGTAAATCATCACATCTAATGACTACCTGTTACAATTTACTAATCACAACTCGTTTTTAGACACATGAAGATTAAAGTTTCAATTATGGATTTTGCTAGAAATGAAAGTCCGGACTAAAAGTTTTAAATTATATATTTATCATTGGACGTTATGAAATGTTAGGATCGCCCGAACACATAGAACAAGAAAAACAACAAAACAAATTGTAGGTTCCAAATTCCAGTAGTAATAGATTCTCTAATTTTTGAAACTTGAAATTTACTCAACATATTCTAAAACCATACTCACCCTCAACTGTTATTGGCTTATGCAGAAACAACGATGGCTAAGTGTCAACATTAGGATAGGATGTAGTGGTTTGCTATTGGAGTAGTTAAAAGGGTGTTTTACTCATCGTCCGACCAGTGCGTTGAAATTCGCCACGTCTCTCGGCAAAGCCTAAGGCGCAAACTCAAATTGGTTGAACAAGAATGTCCTAACTAATCTGATAGGGAAAAGGAAAATGAAGTGTTTTCTAATCCGGATGAGCCGAAAGTTCACCCAAATCTCGGTGAAGCTAGTTTATGAGCTCGACCTAACTAAGGTTATTTACAGATAGTCCTGCTCGAAGAAGAGAGGAGGCGGCTGACTTCCCGGATCTGCCATTGACTCGGGTAAGTCTGCTGGGGCTATCGTCGATCTGCTTGCGGGTCTTAATCGTCCCCCGGAGAGACTAACAGCGACGACTCCAGTGGAATGATTGGGTGCAAGGCAAGGATCGGGAGGACGGTCGCGGGACGGATTGATATTATCTTTTTAGGGGATGTTGTTGAAAGGATTAGTTCAACAAATCTCTGATAGTTTAGGTGCAACCACCATAGAAAAATGGAAATCTTTCCGTAGGGTCGCCGTTCCTGTGCTGTGGAAGTTTCGTGCGGTTTGGCATGTCCGATAACTGCTATGGACTTATCTTTTTTAAGTAGTCAATTCACGTTTTCCGGTGAAAACGAATTAAAAAAAAATCATATTTTTCATCCATTTTTTATATAAAAAAATTGGGTTCTCCATTAGTGCCATGAAATCCATCCAATCAGAAACAGCTCATCGTCTTAAGCAAGTGGTTAGAATAATCTTGACGTGCAACGTTTTCTTTCGTAGCTTCGTAGCTTTGATACCATGAAAAATCCAAAATAAGTATATCGGTGATAAATTAATTTTTTGTTAATTTCCGTTAAATTTTATCGTCAAATTACTTAGTTGGATAACATATGACAATTAATGGGTGTATGAGTTTGAGATTTTACCCTCAATTTGTCAAAGGTATACAAATTTATGTTTTTTTGTGGTATTAATCAAAATTAACAGAAACTAAGAGTGAGTAAATTTGTCATAAATTTACTAGTTTGAGATTTTTTATAGTTACAAAAATTACTTTCTATTAAATTTTACCGTCAAAAGGTCAAGTTGGATAACACGTGGCAATTGACAGATGTATCAATTTAGGGTTTTACCCTCCGTTTGTTACAGATATATCAATTTATGTTTTTTTTTTTTGTAATCAAATTTAACAGAAACTAATAATGGGTAAATTTGTCACGAATGTACCGGTTTTGGGTTTTTCATCGTTAAAAAATTAGTTTAAAGTAAACTTGTTAGAGGCATACCAGTTTGGGATTTTTCGCAATATTAACCCTTATTTTACTCCAAATTTTTGGACACAACCATAATCTTGTTTTCCACATTGAACATTAATCAAAACGCGCGGCATTTTGACAGGGCTTAATTCGGGTGATTATCTTAATGATCCGGTGGCATTTTGATGTCCGTGAGCGCGGGGCAAAACATTGGATCAAAGCATATTTTTGCATTTTCGGTCATGAACTCCATCTCCGTATGTTGGACACTGTTAGAGCACTCATCTACTAATTAATACGACGGTTAGTATTAAGCTAGTTCAGATGAATTGTCAATGGTTTTGGTCAAAAGAGAGACAGAAATCGCAATGCTCCACGAGTCGATCCAGTTTCACATTCTTGTCTTCGGACAAATCTGAGGTCACGCGTCGGGGTTTCGGGCTGGCCCGTTCCGTGGCGGCCCAATGGGCCGGGCATTCGCATGACCTGGCTCAGTTCGGCGCACCAGTGAAGCAAAGGACCTTTCGGAGTTTCATATTGGGTCTTGTTTTGTTTTTTTGTAATTCGGCTTTGGAACACTAAAATAGCTTAAATTCATCACCATCAACATTATTATTTTCATAATGAGGAAGCCCACATTGATTTTGTATCTTGGATTTGCGGAATTAACACAACATGAATCCAGAACTGATACGACTTGCATTAAGATTTTGACGGTCGGTCCAAATAGAAAATCGTTTATACTTTATGATGTAGTATAGACGATCACGCCTGTACTTGTGCGCGATCTATGCGTACAGTGCCCTTCATTAGCCAGTAAGCTAACTCATCATTCCATTATAAGTAATGATTAAAGAAGCACATCCATCCTTTTCTTTTTGGTCAAACCAATTATAATATATTTGTTCGCCGATCTATAGTGGCGACCATGTTCTCCATGCCAAGATTCGAGCACCGACAAAAAAGAAGAAGTTAGTTTACATGCTTAAGATCGAAGCAAATTACATGCTTAGCATCCACCTCGATTAGGAAGAAAAATCAGCCACTGCTTTTGTCCCGTTTGGACCGTTCTCGTGCTTTCTTCGGCCCATGAAAGTGAATACCATCCCTAGAAATTTTCTCTCTCTCTGCACTTTTTTCTCTTTTTTGATCTGTCTTTGGAGGTTGGGCGTTCGACTTAGCTTTGGCGCATCTTGACCGGTCCATCTTTTTGGGCAATTTCTGAAGGCGAACTCCGATACATCAGTCTAGTCTGGTACATTTAGGATAATGAAATGTGCATAGATCACATCTCTTGTCTTTGGATTGAGTAGGGCATCGAATTTGATCGGCAAACCTCAAAATCAAACTTGTCCGTAGCTAATGATATTTTATGTTAGAGTGTGAATTGGAGGGCGCCATTTACTGTATAGACAAGGATAAATTAAAAAAAAAAAAATTCAGGGTGATTATCCTATCAAATGATTTTATTTTATTTTCCTTATAGGGGTAGTCCCTGCGAAATGGTAATCACATCGAAAGAGGGCAGAAGGGGAACTGGCATTCACGATTGCGGTGGCTAAGCTTTTCTGATGCGGAAAATGTCCACGTATGCCTTTAAAGCAGGTACAAAAAGTCAATATCAGTTCCTCGATCCAACGGTCCTGTCGTGCGGCCGGCCAAGCTGGTCGGCGGTCTTACGCAACCCTGTGGTCCCCACCCAGGGCTGTGGGGGCCCAACACGACCCACGTCACATATTTCCAAGGGAACCAACCTAGTCATTTCTCTTTTTTTCCCTTTTTTTTCCAATATTTTTTTTAAAATTCATTAAAAATCCTAAATTAAGCTAATTGTGATATATTTATTCCAAACTTTTTTGTGACATCAAAAAATCTAATGACATTATGACATATTTATCTTGAAATTTTTTCTACTTCTGTGGGATGTGTTTATGTCTCTCGTGGTTATAGTACATTTACAATTTTTCATCATTAAATCAAAAGGTCAAAAAAATAAAAGACCTAATCAATTAAGCTAACATCTATTGAACGGTTCAGAGTCCTTTGCATTTTCAATCTAACGGGGAAAGATTATGAGGACACTGCGCAATGTGTGATATAACAATGAAAAGACATTTTTCTCGAAACTACTTAAAATTTCTTAATAACAATATGAGTTTGAGAATTCATTTGCAAGTTCCATTAGGGTGAATGACAACATGAGCGTAGGCTGCACAAGCCGCACCTAGCACTACCCCTATTTTAACCGAGTTAGTGTCGGGTCGTGCTTGGGTTAGCATGGTCTTGCGGCCTCTTCTAAGTTCTACCTATTTGTGGATACTTCATCCAAAGCTAGGTAATATTACTAAACCAAAGAAAGAAAGAAATAGATCATGGTTATCTTTTGAAAATCTATTCATTCTTATGCATCGCTCGCTAAAGTGTCGAGATACTAAAAATTATATAAACGATTTGTATTTTAAGTATTTAAATATAAATTAAAGGAAAATATTCAAAATCCTCAATAGCCCCATCATCATCTTCCCCTTAAGTGACATAGGTGTCACAGTGACATAAATATCTTGGACGAGAATTTGATGACCAACTTTAGGAAAAATTTGAGAAATAATAAATGACGAATGATGAATTCTTTTTTTGTTATTTGCTTGATAGGCAAGCTAGTAGTTTACCTTTTCTTTTCTTTTTGGAAAAATAACACAAATGATTTTGAACTTTGGGTCTAGTATGCAAGATCATCTCTAAAAATTTAATTTATTTAATATGATCTCTAAAACTTTAAATCAATATGCAATGTCATCCTTAAATTTTTAATTTTTTCAATATGATGCTTAAAATTTTGGTTCATATTCAGTCAAATCCTTGTATTGAATAGTTTCGGATAGCTTAGGGATTAGATTGAATATGAACAAAAAATTTATAAATTAAATTAAACAGATTAAAAAATCATGAATGAAATTAAATATTGATCTAAAATTTAGATGCCATGTTAAATAAATTAAAATTTTAAATATGATGTTGTATTTTGAGTTAAAGTTTCGGGATCATTTGTATATTTTTTTTTTCAAAGGCCATAAAGCAAAATCAATCTAGCTGACGTGTATTCCACAACCCAGGAAAAGAAAAACCTTTTTCCTTTCACATATAATATTCTTTCGTATATTAATAATGATTTAAGCTAATGCCCGACTAAGACTAACCATTGGTGACGGAGCTAGAGCAAAAGACATGTCTCTGTCTGAAAACTTCAACCTAACTGTAAGCACCACTAGCAGAACAAAAGCATATTCAGGGAATAACCCCAAAATTTAAAGGGATAACAATACAAATAATTTCTTAACTTTGGCCTAATATGAAATGTGGTCACTAACTTTTTGTTTTGTTTAATATGATTCATAAATTTTAACTCAATGCGCAATATCGTTTATGAACTTTTAATTTATTCAATGTAGTTCATAAATTTTTGGTACATGTTCAATTTAATATGTGGAATTATATGAAAATATTTAATATTGTTCTTCCATTAATTCAAGTTCAGGAATAATATTAAATATCTTCATGTAATTTAGGGATTATATTGAACTAATTAAAGGTTTTGGAATGGCATTGCACGTTGGGTTAAAGTTTGAGAATTATATTGAATAAACTAAAAATTTAGATATTACATTGCACAATAGGTAAAAGTTCAAGAACTATTTATATCTTTTTTAAAAACTAGATTCTCCTTAATGGGAAAAAGAGAAGAGCTACATGAAATCTGACTTTGTTTTATGCCTGTACACCTTAAACATTTTAAAATAAACACGCACACACATATTCTGTGTGCGTGTAATTGTATATAATCTATAAACATTTTACATTTCAATTAGTAATTTAAGTTTTTGATGATCAAATGAATAGGTAACTTTTTTGCTTAAGAAAAGCTAAACAACACATGTTGGAAGACTCACGCAACTATCAATAATTAAGGGCTTTGTTTGGCTGAATGCCTGTTTGCTTTGGCCCTTTTAAGCGAAAAAAAAAAAAAAATACTCGGTTGATTTTTCCGTCAAAATTTAAAATGCTAATTGAACTTTTGAAAAGTTACGAAAAAGTCTCGAATATCCTGTATATTAACATTTGGACATCATAAAAGGCTTCAAGTATCTCACTCGAGTTAAATTGTGAGAATTGCCCCTATTTTTCCTGGACAATTCTATGGCTAAACAAGGATGGAGTCTCGGGTAGTAATTTTTATATCTTTTCGTAACTTTTATGGAAAAATATCTTTACAAGTAAGATTTCGAAAGTTTTATGACGAGATTTAATTTATCAATTATTTGAAAATTATCGAAGGATTGGAGATTGATTTCGAGGAATCCTTAGAAACACCCCTTTTGGCGATCGCTGCTAATACATCCAAAACCCGTTCCCTAACCTCGGTCTTCTTCTGTCCCTTTCTTCCATTTCATTCCAAAGGACAAAAGGGAAGAGAGAAAAAAGGGGAAAATGCTGGGAAGACTTGGAGGAGAGGAGAGAGGGAATAATCTTGAAAACTCCAGGATGATTGGTCCCCTTCTTCTCTGCCCGAAAAAAGAAAAAGAAAAAAAGAGGTTTTTTTTTTTTTTTTGGTGTGTAAACGTCAACAATTTCTCGAAACTGTTTTGTCTGCTGCAATATTCAGAAAAGGTCCGATTTTTCATGAAACCCACAAGCCAAAATCCTGTTCTCTCTCCCTCTTTCACTAGCATGTCATAAAAAAGACAAGAATATCGTTTAAAAATCTCATCTTGAAGCGCAGAGAGAGAGGGAGGGAGGGAGTGGGTGTGTGTGTGTGTGTACAGATGGATCTAGTCTGTAACTGAGTGGAACGCTCCACGCACGTGTTTACCTCTCTTTTTTTAGCCTCTTCCTATTTTTAGCTGTTGATTTTAGCCCCCTAGTTTTTCCTCGTATTTCAACTCTGTAAATCTTCTGTGAAAAAAGGGAAGTTCTTCACGTAGGTTGCTTCAATTCACCAGAAGATCATTCAAAGGTTTCTGTTTTGACTCATCATCGCGCTGGTGCTTTGTCAACGCGACCCGGGTATGTCTCTCTCCTCTCAATCATGCATTTTGGCCTCAAGAATTTCAATCATATGTCAAAACCATTTCTTGATTCAATCAGCTCGTGCTACAGTAATCTCAATTACGGGTTGAGCTCATGATTAGTTCTTAAGCTGCTGTCAGCCTCTTTGGTTGCTTCCCCTTATTGAATTCGATGTGAGTATGTGCTTGAAACTTGTGGAGGATCAAATCAGCTTGTTTTGCTATTATGGGTTGATTGAAATTCTGTAGGGAGATTCGCTCTAGTTCAAGGCTCGTGTTTGAAGATGAAGCTTCAAAAAAATTGCGAAAGTCTCCAGCTTCACTTTGTCGTCGAAGTTCATTTCTGTGTTATATAATTTGGTCCTTTCCCCTTTCCATAAGTTGGAGTTCATTTATGTAATTGGAGGTTTCTGAGTTTAGGAAGATCGAGCATCCGACCTGTGAAGGGTTTTCGTTTGTCTATTCAAGAAATAGAATGGATAATCTGCTTAATCCAAGAGGAGTTGAAAAATATGTGCTTCATCGCTAGAAAACCAATTAAGCTGCTGTTTGTTTCTTGATTGTCGCTGTTTATGTATGTCTGCATTCTGATGCCATTTGAACTGGGTTACTCGTATTTTATGTTCATGTCATTACCTTTGAGAAACATTTGATATGTGGAGGATTTGGAACTTTTCTAAAAGATTAGGTGTTGCTGCTTCTATCAATGATTTTCCTTTCAAGTTCTTGAAGAATTTGTGCCTCTGAACATATGATTTGGGAGGAAGTGCGTGGGACTTGTGCATCTGGAACATGTGTCATTGATGATTATATCACTAACCGTTCCAATATGCTATTGTGCCTTTTGATTCTGGAGGCCTTCTCTCTGGTTTAAAAATTTTACATAGAAAGGAGTACCAAGACATTGGTTGCTTGATACTTGTCCTGAATAAGAGAAATGTTCATTGTCTGCTACATGGTCACTCAATCTAGGATTAAGCTCATTCACATTCTTAATTTGCTATGGGAATATCAGCATGATCAAAATTGAGGACCTATGACTCTGAGATTTCATATCGACCAAAAGACGAAGAAAGCAACTGAATTTGTTTGATTGTATCCCCCTTTGGTAATGACCATCTTGTAGGGGAAATTTTCTGTGACAAAGCATTTTAGTTTGGTTAGTCAAGTAATATCATTTACCTATTCTGCAGCACAACAATATTTCTCTCTTCGCTTATCTTATGTTCTTTTGCTTATATTGTTCTTGAACTCCTGTCACTTGAACTAGTTTGTTCCTATGGAGGATGCTAAAATGGCTGATGAGATGCCTTCACAAGAACTGTCTCCTCCTACTCAGAATGGGAACCATTCTGAGAAGGAATCTGAAGAACAACGAGATACTGATTATAAGATGGAATCCAATAGCAACTTCTTAACAGTGGAAATTTCTGAAATTGACGCGACTCATGGTGCTTCAGAAGACACAGCTACTAAATATAGCCAACTTCCGACGGATGCCCCTGCTTCAAGCCTGGTGGTTGGAGTCGATGATGTCAAGCATGATCATCATCACACTGAACGAGAAAGTCAAGATTTAAAAGATGTGCCCGATGGTGCTCCCAAAAGTTCAACCTCTGGAGAAAACCAACTTCAGATAGAAAGCACTTCAACATCACCACTTAGGGCTGATGATACCAAGGATGACCAACCACCTACAGTCAGAGAAGAAGGTCAACTAAAGGTTTCCTCTGGCGAGCAGTCATCTCGAGATACTGATCCTGTTGGGAGTCTGCAAATTCAGATGGATGGTATGATGTTGCCTTCTGCTCCCTTGTCTGAAGTTAAAGTTCCAAAGTACGATAACAACGCTCCAACAACCAACAAGCTTTCTCTGACCCCTGTCACTGTTAAAACAGCTGCTGTTGGATCGCCTAAGGTCCTTGATCCTTTGAGAAAAGCTAAGCAGGCTGAAGAAGACCGAGGGTTTATCGATACAGCAGCACCCATTGAATCTGTCAAGCAAGCTGTTTCCAAGTTCGGTGGAATTGTAGATTGGAAAGCTCATAAAATCCAAACTGTGGAGGTACCTTAGATTTGCTATTCCATTACATTATGCTTGTTTAACATCTTTGTTGAGCTCTTCCGAAAGTGAGAACGCCTGTGGCTCATGTTTACCAGATTTCAGACTAATGACATTAAACATTAATCTGGAAGATTCCTCTTGCTCAACTTGTCTTTGGTGTTGATGGAGACAATTGTGGTACAGGCCTGTAAAGGATGTCCCTCTTGTTATTCCCAAGAATGTGCTAGTCAGGAAGGTTTACAAAGAAGAAAATTTTTCCAAATGACATGGTAGAAGTATTTGACCTTAGATTGCTGATGACTGGAAAAATAATTTCTTGACATATATCGTAGCAGTGATTAAGTTGCTTCTCTCTTTGGTTAGACAGCATTTCACCGTTGAACTCTTTGTTTTAATATAACATGGTTGACTGATTTCCAAGAATGCATGTAAACCGCCCTGGCCCCATGCACATGAGGTACCCTAAAGCTTTACCCAGGTGGCAAGGGTGGTGCCTAAAGTTACCCTGAGTGGGTGATGTATTTTGATATGGGATTTGCCATGTCCAAAACAAGCTTTTGACCTCTCAACTAACCCCTTAATCGAATGTGACATAATTTTTAATGGAGTAATACTTTAATTTATGGATGCGTGGTTTGCAGTGGTTAATCACAATGGTTTAACATCACTTTTAGATTATTTTCGCTTCTTAATTTCTTTGGAGTCTTTCGGATGCTAAGAAACAGAAATATCTTTGATTGACGAAAGGAAGATTGCCTGGATTTCAGAAAGTTGGACTGCCTTATGCTATCCTCAGCATCATTGCATGTTTATGTATCGCTTGGCAAGATTATCAGTTTTTTTTCTCTTATATTTTTTAATTTTTTAAGGAGGATGAGCGAAGGAAGATTGCTATTGCATTTTCATCTTAGACTGAGCAGGAATTTAGTTTTGTTAGGGTAGGAAGCAGAAGTCATTTTCTCTTCTTTTCCCCCGGTTTTACCACTTTGCCAAGCTGCAGTTATCTTTTCCTAAGGCTTCTGTTGTGCTTTCTCATCCTACATCATTGAAGTGCATCGTAACTTCTTCTCAGCTGCATTTTATATGGTCTCCTCTTTTTCTTTTTTTTTTGGTTTGTGCAGAGGCGCAAGCTTGTGGAACAGGAACTTGAGAAGACACAAGAGGAAATCCCTGAGTATAGGAGATGGTCGGAGGCAGCAGAAGAGGCAAAGATGCAAGTACTAAAGGAGCTTGACAGTACTAAGAGACTCATTGAAGAATTGAAGCTCAATCTTGAGAGGGCGCAGACAGAAGAGCATCAGGCGAAACAGGACTCCGAACTTGCCAGGCTTAGGGTTGAAGAAATGGAGCAAGGGATTGCTGATGAGGCTAGTGTCGCTACGAAGGCACAACTTGAGGTTGCCAGAGCCCGCCATACAGCTGCAATCTCTGATCTCAAATCTGTTAAAGAAGAATTAGATACATTACGCAAGGAATACGCTTCATTGGTGACTGACAAAAATGAAGCAGTGAAGAAAGCTCAAGAGGCTGTAACTGCCTCAAAGGAAGTTGAGAAGACAGTGGAAGAACTAACCATTGAGCTTATTTCTACGAAGGAGTCTCTGGAATCGGCTCAAGCAGCGCATTTAGAGGCAGAGGAGCAGAGAATTGGAGCAGCTATGGCCAGAGAGCAGGATTCTCTAAATTGGGAGAAGGAATTGAAGCAGGCAGAGGAAGAGCTCCAGGGACTCAACCAGCAAATCCAGTCGGCTAAGGATCTAAAGTCAAAGCTAGACAGTGCTTCAGCATTGCTGCTTGATTTAAAAGCTGAATTGGCATCTTATATGGAGTCAAAATTGCAGAAGGAAACTGAGGAAGAATTGAACTCGAAGGGTAAAACAGAAGATTCAAAGGAGAAAACTCATGCTGACCTTCAGGAGGCAGTTGCTTCAGCCAAAAAGGAGCTCGAGGAAGTGATGCTTAACATAGAAAAGGCAACAGAAGAAGTAAATTGCTTGAAGGTTGCTGCCACATCATTAAAGACAGAGCTGGAGAGAGAGAAATCTGATCTCGCCACCATTAGACAGAGAGAAGGCATGGCGTCGATTGCTGTTGCATCACTTGAAGCTGACCTGGACAAAACTCGATCTGAAATTGCCCTAGTTCAGATGAAGGAAAAAGAAGCTAAAGATAAAATGGTCGAGCTGCCTAAGCATTTGCAGCAAGCTGCACAAGATGCTGACCAGGCCAAGTCTCTTGCCCAAGTGGCTCGTGAAGAGTTGCGGAAAGCAAAGGAAGAAGCTGAGCAGGCAAAGGCAGCCGCTACTACAGTGGAGAGCCGGTTGCTCGCTGCTCAAAAGGAAACGGAGGCTGCCAAGGCTTCCGAAAAGCTGGCTTTAGCAGCCATCAAGGCATTGCAAGAGAGTGAATCAACTCAAAGTGCTGATGACGTGGATTCTTCCAGCAGTGTGACACTTTCTCTAGAGGAGTATTACGACCTCAGCAAACGAGCTCATGAGGCAGAGGAGCAGGCTACCGTGAGGGTGGCAGAAGCTGTTTCCCAAATTGAGGCAGCTAAGGAGTCTGAGTTGAGGAACTTGGAAAAGTTGGAAGAGGCGAACAGGGAGGTGTATATTAGAAAAGAGGCATTGAGAAGTGCAATGGAGAAGGCCGAGAAGGCCAAGGAAGGGAAGTTGGGAGTTGAGCAGCAGTTGAGGAAGTGGAGGGCCGAGCATGAACAGCGACGAAAGGCCAGCGAATCTAATCAAGGCCCAACAGCTCCCAACAGGGCCCCTGAGAGAAGCTTTGCTGAGAGGAAAGAATCTAATAGTCTTGTCAAAGTACAAGATACGACTGTTGTACCTGCACATCACTTGTTGACCCAAAAGTCGTACATACTTGAAAGTAACAGCGGAAGCGGATCATCACTTGACGTGAAGGCAGTCAAAAAGAAAAAGAAATCTTTGTTTCCAAAAATTCTGATGCTCTTGGGGAGAAGAAAGGCGCATTTGTCCAGGGAGTCATAGTTTTTCTCTGATCCAGGTTGTGTTCTCTCCTGCTCTTCTTGCAACTTCTAGCCTCTGCTGCGTCGAGCATTTTTCTCCGGTGTATGACCACAGAAGTCCTCAAACTTGTTCTGCCACAATTTTATACCAATGTATATGCCAGAGATTGTTTGTGTACTTACATTGATTATGTGATTTTTTCTTCATTGTGTAACGTTTATGGGAAGTTGGCTTTTGGAAGAGGGTAATAATGGCTGTTGTTGTTGGGGGTGATGACATGGCTTCTGTAATGTATATTTTGGCTTTGTGAATACTGTTACGGGACGACTAGAAAGTTTGAGAAAGAAGGGGTTTTCCATGAGATTGTATTGGATAATGGTATTTGTACTGTTATCCTCGATGACTGAGTTTTGGTGTCATTATATTGTTATCTTGGTTGACTGAATTTTTTTGTCATTCTAGTTAAGGCACATTTACAGTAAGGGCCATGCAGGAGCTATGTGAAGAATATTGTTTGGGGTAATGTCGCAACTTTTGACATGACGCTGGAACTTTTATTTGCTCGACGAGGGTCTGAAGGGGTTAGGGGTGTAGAAAGTATCCAAACCAGCCCAAATCAAACCGAATCCAAAATTTCAGATATTTTCAGTTCAGGTCTCCTTTCGGTTGAGTTAATAGGTGAAGAATGGTTATCATTACAGTTTCGGTTCTAAAGCAACACACATTTCAGAGAATGTGAAGCAACCCAGAACGTCTACTTTCTTGTCATCTGCACTATAGTCACCAAGAACATGCTCTCAAATCGTCCTCCTAAACTGCAACTTGATCACAAAGTTTCCTCTGTCTCGTTGTCGCTCCTCCAGCCCTCGGATGATGCCATCCCCACGAAGCTGGTCCTTGATCTTGTCGGTGAGGCCTTCCTTGTGCTCCAACTGTGCTCGTCCTTCACTGTAACTCCTGCTTGTGGTCTCCTCCTGTCATGTGGAAGGTCTCTTCGTTCTTGTGGATGGTTCTTGAGATTTTCGTTATCTCTCTCTCTCTCTGGTTTGACCTCTCAAATGTGGGAGCTGATTTGGGTTTGGTTTTGGGGCGAGGTGGGTGCTCAAATGGAGGAAGCAAATTAAAAAAACGACGAATGCGGTTGAGATATTGCACGCCTTTTGTTTGAATAGGGTAGATTCTCAGACATTATTTCTTTTTTTAGAATACGAGCTTGATCTGTTTGGTTGGCCATGGAAAGGACAATTGCAGAGACAGGGCGGGGGAAGTGGAGAGAGATAGAGGTGCGACCCGATGGATCTAGGCGGCTTGGTTCTCGCCATCAAGCTCAAAGGTGAGCCAGCAATTGCCGGCGACATTGGGGGTGAGGGAAAAGAGGATGGTTACTGAGAAAGGGTAAAGGAAGGAGTACAGAGAAATGGGTATTAGTTGCAGAGAGTGGTGTTACGATGAAAAAGGACCCAAAAAAAACCAAACAAGAAAAAAGACAGCTGAACTTTATTCGGTTCGGGTTCAGATTGTGGTTCGGTCACAAGACACATGGCGACTTCCGTGTTCAATTTGGTTCAGGTATCCGTTAAGCATGATGGCTTTATAAGTATTTGAGAACTAGATACAAATCATGTTAGTTGCAATATCGACGATAAACATTCCATCAAATACTTTTTTAGGATCATACAGCCTGGCATTTGCAGATTACATCTGTTACAGACTGCTGCAAAACAACGAACCCCATCAAATAAATATGAACTGAATTTAATCGTCTGCTTGATGTTAATGGCGGTCAAAATATGGAAACAACGGATTTTTGTAATTCCAATGCGGTCGTTTTACATTTCTGATGTGTTTTAACTTCGATAGATGTTTAAGAAGAGGAATTGGCGAGGGTCTGAATGATGGTTCGGTGCCACGGATCAGAGAGGTGCTCCACAAGGTTGTTAATGGGTCCTGCATGGGTCACGGAGGCCTGCACAAAGATGCCGAGCATGGCCACCATAGCTAACCTTCCTGCAACAGGTAGATGGTTTCGCAGTGAACCCATTTCAAGTTAATGTCAGATTGCAAAGAATCAGGTAAATCAGAAACATTTAAATAAAGCCAGACCATTCTTGATCTCTTTAAGCTTCCAGTCATGAGCGTTCTTGATATCTTTAGCCAGGCCAAGAGGATTCAACAGAGGACCACCAGGATACCTGTTTCAGATAAAACGTCACTGATATTATCATTTTGATAGTTATATCTTGATTGCCAGACAACAGCACTAAGCTCTACAGTGGTTAGATGGAATCCATCGGGGACCATTTTAAGAGAGAAGATAGATTACCCAGGTTCTAAGCCCTCTAGTGCTGCTTCCATTCCAAAGAAGAAGGAACCCTCCTGACCTTGAGATCCAGGGCTAATGTAATCCATGTATCTTTTAGTTTCAGCATATCTGTATAAATCAAAGAAAGATGAGATATTGGTCAAAAAGATGACGAAAGTTCAAGACTGGTAGGGCTTGGAGGGGAATTTTACCCCATGAGGATCAGTTGGATGATGAACAGCGTCGGTGCATTAGCAATTTCATATTTAGCTGCTCCTGCTTCATACCAAACAGGTAGGTCTCTTACTCCCGTTACACGAAGTAACTGTGACATGTAACTGAAGATCATTAAAGCACCAACAACCACAACAAACTAATCTTTGCATAATGAACATTGTTAACAGGAATTAGCGTCCTCTTTTTTTTAGGAATTAGTGTCTTCGCCAGATTACCCCGATCAGATTCAGCTGTATCGACTATATGTGTAAGGGCACGTTGTGACACTTTGATGCTAAACGTTTTTCTTGGTTGAGTAGGGTGAAAAATCAAGTGAGATTCAGGTGGGGGATTTTGAAATTTGCACAACGTTGGGAACCACCTCTATGGATTTGGATTGCTATTCAAGGAATGTAGGAAACTTGTGATTCTCAAATGGTTTCTTCCACTCGCTAGATTTAATGGTGAATCAATCTAACCTCAGCTACACTCAGGAATTCCAATACCCAAGAATTGAAATAAATTGATTTGTAGCTGCACATGACTTAAGTTTTGGGTTGGTTTCGCTTGCAATTCTTGTCCTTCACCAGTTTTTCATTCCAGCCCTTCTTTTATCAAGAAAGATCACGACATTCTGCTCAACATTATTGTAAACAACTATTGCGAATTTGTTCCTTCCGCTGAGAGAGGGAGGGAGGGAGAGAGGGAGAGAGAGAGCACCCACATCAGTGAAGAGAATTCCAGCGACACCCGCCATGGCAAAGCGAGCATGAACCAGCTCAGCCTGTACGTACCACCTCAAGCTCTCTGGATCTTCCCCAAGCCCCAGTGGATCGAAACCGAAGTCTCCAGCCAAACTGTTACAAGAACCATCAGAATCAATAGAATTTCAAAGATAAGACCAAAAAGCCATAACCATAGTACAAGATATAGACAAATTCAAGATTGGAGGGCTCTAAACTCACGTTCCATCGAGATAAGGTGGAGGGTCTAGCCCTGGGAGCCACGTTGGCCGCTGCTGTGCCCGAACAATGGCTCTTCTGGGTCTGTCTTCGAGCCTTCCATTGAAGGATGTACCAGCCACACTCCGTACATAGCGGTGTGAGCTATTGGTACCAAAGGAAGCAGCAGTGGAAGAAAAAGGCTGATATAGAGAGACCTTGGAGTTGCAGGTTAATGTGATTATTGCCATCTCTCTCCTCACGCTCTCTGTGCAGTAATTGTAGCGAGTCGTGAGTCTTTGAAGGCATTTCCAAGCATACCTACGTACAACCACAAGGTCAAATAACGTCCACCAGTTGGGTTGGTTTGATTGCATGAGATATATGATAGCCCTGGGCCACTTATCCCAAAGTTACGCAGCTCTTGCTTCAGGAAGTAATACCGCAATCCTAGATACAGACAAGAGGAGTGGTCCCCTTCATAATTTCTTGCTTGTAGTCAATGTTACTGGCGATTAGGCACAGGTTTTATCCAGTGTTCAGAAAACTGTACCCGACCGGTCTGTTTAACTGGGTTCTGGTCTGGTTTATGTTCCAGGATTTGGGCCAGTGTAACTAGGTTCAACCGTGTGCACACTTTAAAAAATCGGTGTGATCGCTATCGTTTTTGTTTTGAGGTAATTATTAGGTACCCTTAAGACCTAGAACATGAAGCAGGGGGAGATCCAAATATATAAGGAGATGATTGTTTGCCCAATGCACCAGGTGTTCGGTCTATCTAATTTTCTTCTCATAATTAGTAGAGGTGATTCGTACATTTTATATTCTGGTCAAATATTATCCGCAGCAGCAATCAGGCGTTTGAATACAGGAAAGACGAATGCTGCCAAGAACTTTCACTGTCGTGCAGATCATCAGAGCATAAGGTTCTATTATTTTCTTCCATCGATGTGATCTCCATTACACTTGCTCCATAGCACCCATCCCTACCCATGTCTTTCATCATCCCCCTCACTCTAGCTACATCATCCCATCTTCCTTTTGATGCATAAAGGTTTGACATTAGCACATAAAAGCCGCCATTTTGTTGATCCAAGAACCATAGTTTCTTTGCCAAGCATTCACCAAGCTGCACCTCCCCATGGATGCAGCAGGCACTGAGCAAAGCTCCCCAAACAGCAGAATCAGGCTCAACCTTCATATTCTTTAGAAAAAGCAGAGCCTCCTCAAATAGGCCTGCGCGACCAAGCAGAGCAACCATGAAAGCATGGTGTTGCAAGGTCGGCCTCAAGGCAAGGTCTTTGGTCATAAAATCGAAGTACTTTCTCCCTTCATTGACAAGACCACCATGGGTGCATGCTGCCAAGACTCCCAAGAAAGTGATCTTATCAGGCCTGAGTCCTCGTCCTCGCATTTCAGAATAATGTGTGAGGGACTTATGTTCAAGGCCACACAAGCTGTAGCCAGAGATTATTGAGTTCCACGAAGCCAAGCATGGGTCTTTGATGCTCTTGAAAACTCTTTCTGCAAGGTCTATTCTTCCACACTTTGTGTACAAGTCTATAAGTGCAGTTTCTACAAAATCTTCCAATTCAAGATGGTTTCTGAGCACATAATTGTGGACCTTCTGCCCAAACTGCAAGTATCCAATTTGGGAACATGCACATAGCAAACTGGCAATTGTGATGGCATCTGGTTTGTGCCCAGACAACCTCATTTCACCAAACAACTCTATCGCTTTACTTGCCGTTCCAGCTTGAACACAGCCAGATATAACTGAATTCCAGCTAGTTAAAGGTTTTTCATGCATCTCGGAAAACAACAAAGAGGCAGCTTCTATGTTGTTGAACTTAAAGTACATGCTTATGAGCCCATTTGCAATAAGTGAATGGACACATAATCCAGTTTTGAATCCATAACAATGGAAAGCAAGTCCAATGCCGATATGAGCAGAAAAGTGTGTGAGTCCATGGAGGATGCTAACTAGAGCAACCGCATCAAGTTTCATGTCTAAGTGCTGTATCTCGAAGAAACATTTCATCATTCTTTTAATGTTTCCTTTCTCAGCATAACTTGAAAGAAGTGCAGTCAAGGTTACTAAATTCTTCTGAATCAATCTTTCATACAGTGACTCTGCAGAACCCACGTCACTATGCTTTGTGTATGCACAGAGGAGCGAAGTCACGACACAATCATCACTGACAAGACCTGTTTTAACAGCATAACAATGGGTAGAATCTGGATCAGCACGTGCGGACAGGAGACTCACCAAGGAAACTGAGTTGACTTCGCAATGTTCCTCCACCATTTCTTTAAAAACACACATTGCATCGCTGAAGAAACCGTTTTGGCCATATGCACTGATCATTGTGTTCCAGGAAACAACACTTCTGTCAACCATTGCATTGAAGAGAGATTCCGCGCAATCCAACTCTCCCCATTTAGCATACATTGACATCAATGCGTTTCTCACATGACAATCCAAATCAAGTCCAGACTTAATTCCCAAACTATGAATGCATCTCCCTTGAAACACTAAATCACGATGACCACAAGAAGGAACCAAACTCACCAGTGTGGTAGCGCGAGGGCTCAAACCCTCCCCAAGCATCCGTATAAAGAGCTCCAGTGCTTCGACATCCATCCCTTTTCTTGAATACCCGCAGATCAACGCATTCCACGAAACAACGTCTCTCTCGGGCATATACTCAAACATCCGGCGCGCATAGGCGTCGCACCCCAGTTTCATGTACAGATCAAGAAGAGCAGTGCTCAAGTACACGAAGTGATCAAGCCCGGATTTTACCAAGTGGGCATGAGCCTGATTTAACTCCGTTTTCGTCTTCGCTGAAACAGAGCCGGAGGGACGCCGATTGCCATAAGCTTTAATCAGCAGAGAGAAAGTCAGATCGTTCGGCTTCAAATTCAGCTGCAGGAGTTGCCGAAAACGGACCAGTGCCCACCTCGAATGCAAGGTTCCTACGTACGATTCGATGGCGGAATTGAAGAACTGGACGCTGGGGATCAGAAGCTGCAACGCCGAGCTCATACTCTGGCGCGAAGCAGTTAAACGCTTCCCTCGGTTGCTCCAAATCTCATCATTCGAGAGAGACGATCTTAACGGTATCGATCCTGTTGCAATTTAGGGCCTTTATATGGAGGCCCAATGAAGCTCGCGCGCGGCCCATTTGAGTGGTCAGGAACTAAGCAGGAGATGAGGATATGGTTCTTGGTCCCCTGCATGTCGTGTCCTCTTCTCGTTCAGCTTTCTTCAGGAGAAGCAAGAAAGGAAAACTTCAGGCAAAGCCAGAACTGGCAATCAGGTAATTGCATTGCATTGCTCGCCGTTTCGTCTTTCGCGATCTCCTCACAAAACTGGTTCACGTGCAAGTTCTCTCATGCTTGTTTTGTTGCTGTTGAGTTGAGTTGAGAACTCTTGCACCAAGATCTTTCATGCCGAATGCTTGCTTAGCAATTTTCTTACCGCACGGTCATCTGAACTTGTTGTGTCCACTAATCAAATCCGCACAAATAGTCCCGTCCATGTGCGTTGGATAAGGCTCTATCTGTGTGCTGGCGGACGTGATGCTGTGCTTAGCACTTTTGCAAGAAACAGTTCTTCATGCTCACATGCTGATTGTCGATCTAAGTTGTTCTGAATGTGTTTTGCATTAGGAAATGGTGAAAAAAGAAGAAGAGAATGGACGTTCCAGTAGGGATGCTATGAGATTCTGACAAGTACCTCTTTGTTCTTTCAGTGAGGACCTGTATTTTTTGATGCTCTGATCTATTCAGTCATCAACCAGCAAAGTATTCAGATTTTTATGCCTGCACCAGGCCCCGGATTTCTACTTTAAGTTGACACGTAGCAATTGTTGAGGTTCTCTGTGTGATTTTGATGCAAAAGACAAATATTTTCAATCGTGAGGCCTTGTTTGGATTCCATAGGAATCCCATTAGACAGTATGATCGCCGGTTCGCCTGCACGACTTCATGTTGTTATACTGGAAGAGATGATGTTAGGTTATGTGCTAAGTGGGTGAAGGTCCCACTATCATCCACCACTCATTCTGCTGTTTTGAACCATTTAAAAGTTGGTCATGATTGTCGAATGGTAAAAGTGAAGTGCGTAGCTTATGAAGATCAAGGGAAGTTGTTGGATGAGGATGAGGACGATGATCTCTGTCCTGTCGACTGTGTGAGAGAATTCAAGACTGATGAGGAGTTCTTTAGAATCCTCGAGAAGGCCAAAGAGACTAATGCTTTGGTGGTGGTTGATTTTTACCGCACTTCTTGCGGCAGCTGCAAGTACATAGAGCAAGGATTCGCGAAACTATGCAAGGGTGCCGGTGATCAAGAGGCTTCAGTGATATTCTTGAAGCATAATGTGAGTACTTCCGCTGGTCTTGCAATTGAGTTTTGATAAAATGCGAGTTTTGGCTACTAAGCTTCAACTAAACCTCTGGCACTTCATGATGCACGATGCGTATGTTTCCTGCAGGTAATCGATGAGTATGATGAACAATCGGAGGTTGCAGAGAGGCTTAGAATAAAGGTAGCCATCTCCTGAAACTCTTTTCATCTTAGCATCGA
This sequence comes from Corymbia calophylla, assembly GCA_014182845.1. Lineage (NCBI taxonomy): Eukaryota > Viridiplantae > Streptophyta > Magnoliopsida > Myrtales > Myrtaceae > Corymbia > Corymbia calophylla. The sequence goes on along the minus strand of CM024698.1, from coordinate 10,295,808 downwards.
TAGATGACATTCAGGTTGAAAAAACTTCCCATCACTTTGGCTGCTCAATGTGAGTTTGGTCGTTCTTTCCTCATCTAGTCCAATTAAGCAGAAGATGTTAACTAGTATCCATTTGAATAATTGATATCGATTCTCAGTCTCAATATGATGCACATATATTAGCTTCAGCTGTTGTACAATAGTTTTGATTAAGACTAGTCTGAATTTTCTGTTCTTACTTGAGAAAGAGCAAGTGCTAAAGCTAGCTCTAAGTTAAGCATCCATTACAGGATCTAGCTATATCTTCTCAGAATTTATTAAATAATTTTCTGATGCATTCCCTCAAAGTAATTGATGTAAACTTCATCTGAGTTATGCCTGCATTCTTCACTAAAGACACAACAGTCAACATGAGATACTCATATGTTGCAGGCCATACCACTCTTCCATTTCTACAAGAATGGTGTCCTCCTGGAAGCATTCCCAACTAGAGACAAAGAGAGGATTACTGAAGCCATTCTTAAGTATTCCTCTTCTGCTTTTGCTAACTGATGATGGGTTCCAGTTCAGTTTCCAAAAATTCACTTTTTGTACAAAATGATGCTTGTAGATACTCTCAGCTAGTCATTGGCTTCAATGCCTATTCCATGCGGTCGATGACTGTGCAATAAATGAATGGCATGATATTCCTAACGTGAGAGCAGAGCAGAAGGATCCTTCGAAGTGTAATTCAGATCGGAATATGGTGATAAGAAAGTCTTCCAGTTTACTTTCGTGTGTGGTACTTGCTTCTCATTTGTTATGAATGGTAAAAATCCATCATTGCATAACAGAGTTTTTCGACTGAGAGGGGTTGATATTGTCTGGGCTATTGCTGATGCGACCGAACCATCAAAACACAACAAATACTAGCAAACGATCCCTTAAAGTACAAACGCGTATGAGGGTGCAAGTTAAGCCACGACATATGGTTGGTTTCTTTCCATTTGTAATGAGCAAATTAGGAATATTTAGTTAAAACTTTTCCGTCTTGATGTGCTGATCCGTTTCACATGTAGGGTCTCACGCTTGTGTCTTCCAACATTTCCATAGACACAATCATCAACCTCCTCAAAACATTTTCCTTGTAGGATCACATCTGCCTGCTCCCTTAAATTTTTGTTATAAAGAAACAGCAAACGAATAAACGAATGCATAGATCAGCCATCAGACAGACATAAGGCAGGCAGATGAGTGTTGAGGGATCCCATCCAGGTCCATGTATGTTGGAGTATTGGATCCTCTTTGTGAAAAATATCAAACACCCCACTATTGAAAGAGACAGTTCCAGCATTCAACCGAGCTGTAGCATCCACATCTTGGACCTGTAGAAAAGAGTGACAAGCTATTGCTCATGAAAGTAATCCATGTCCCAGAGAGTATGCTCTCCAGCTAGGAGGGCACGCGGCAGTCTCAGTCGGCCAGTCTTGCTACTGCACGTGGCTGTCTCGCAGCCATACCCGGACTAAACATTTTAAGAGAGATAATAGACTAAAGGCACATGACTAAAAAGAAAAAAAATTATGCAAGGTCTATTGCCGTCATGAAAATAACAGTTCAATGGTTCTCTGCTGTCTTTTTCAGGCTCTACTCTTAAGATCTTCTTTCTCTTAGATTACTTCAGATCTTAAATAAGTGCGCGTCTAAACGAGAGGAAAAGTGGAGAAATAAATGAGGAACTAAATTGTCAAATTGATAACTCAGTCTACATTGATAAAAAAGAGTAGCATCTCCACATTTTTTGGAGAAGGGCTACAGAATGTGAAAAAGAAAAGACCAATTACTATGAAAATTAGAGAAAAATAATAGAAGACATGTTAGAATCGAAACTAATTTTATTTGGGGAAGATAATGCCATCAATGTCTCAACGGATTCTTCAAGACGGTAGCTTCCAAAATCTGGCTGGCAGTCCATGTAGGGGAACCGGGAATGGACTGTACTGGACGCCGTTTTCGGAACCTATGACTTCCCACCTGCAAAAACAAACGAAAAGTCACTGTCAGTACATCATCGCATTCATCGAGATTCTTTCTTCCTGCACCAATGATCATCTAAATATCTTCTTTTCTCCTAATTTTTGTATCGATCTTCTTCTTTTTTTCATGGCTTAGGAAAAAAGCTAGTTTACTTTGTTTCCATTCATTCTTAGCCAATCATGTGTATGACTCTCAGTTACTCAAGACTTCTGGAAACTGGAAACAATACCTGAACTTGGTAACAACATGGTGAATCAGAGTTAGTAGCTCCAGCTTGGCAAGCTCATTTCCTGGGCAGGCATGTACTCCGCTGCCAAATGGCATGAATGTGTAGGGTTTTGGTGTGACCTGTGGAGAGGAAGATACGAGAAACTACCGGTCAATGCATGAAATGGAGGGAAAACACCAAGTGTTTGAGTACTTTTTTTTTTCATGTGGAGTCATACCTCAAACCTTGAAGGGTCGAACTTTTCGGGGTCACTGAAGAATTCGGGATTGTGATGCATGTTCCGGAACAGGGGCATCACCTTCCAACCTTTTGGAATTAGGTAACCTGTAACACCTCAGCGTTAACCCAACCATATAATGCCACTTGGTAAGGAATTATTGCCTAATCTCACTTTCCTAGACCAAGCCAATCATATGTCAAGAAACATTAGGACATGCTCCAGATGACCGGTACAGAATCAGTATTCCCACACTCGCGTTGTAATTAGTTCTGTCCCCTTGTCTATACCATATAGTCTTATATTGGTCAAAGAAATCCTCTCAACATCAATGAGGTCCCAATGGGTGTTTGTCTAAAGTCAAAGCCTGATTAGGGAAATTGATCTGTCAAATTTGAAGGTCGGATATCATCCTTTTGGTTTATTCTGGCTCATCGCACTTTCAGGACCAGCGGATGCCAATTATGACCACATATCAGCATATTCTGTACCCAGAAGCTTCCTTTCCTTTTAATTGAGCCAATAGATAGGTTTCGTCACTTACCCTTGTATTCTACATCAGCCACCGCTTCCCTGAAAGTGAAAGATATGATGCTTGCCATTCTCAGAGCCTCCAAAACAACCTGAAAATGTCCCACAAAACAAATAATTAGTCGCCATTTCACTGCAAATGCTACGTAGGAGATCAATATCAATAAAACAACTGAAGGAGATCTAGCGCACCCTATGACTTATTGGCATTCTTCTAGTCTGACTCCAGCTCAGAGGCTGGAAACCTTCATCGTTCGATCGGCAGATGGTATTCTGCTCTGCCTGCAAGAGAGCATTGTCAACAGCGAGACTTAGTTTAGTTCTATACATCTTTTTCCAGCATTTGTCCAAGATAATATAGACAAGAATTAAGAGAAAGTACCGAGGAGAATCCATGTATCAATTCTGTGCTATACCTTTACACCCTCAAGAAGTTTTGGGTTGTCGTGCAGGTACTTGAGAATCCATGTCATGGCGCTAGCTGTGGTGTCCTGAGCGGCGAAAAGCACTCCGATAATGTTATCAACGATCTGCTCGTCGCTGAGAGTGCCACTGTTTTCATCTTTTGAGTCCAAAAGATGTCCTAGAAGGTTCTTTCCAGGTATCCTCTTTTCTTTCCTATCAGCAATGATCCCACTTATGATCTTGCTCAGATTCCTTCTCGCCTGTGGAAACCGAAAACGAATATTGCAGAGAAGAATTAGTGCATCTATTTTGGAAATAGTACTAAAAGTTATCACGGACTAGGAACTGAAGAATCATGTTCTTACAAGTAGTGCTCGTCTGTATGGAGTTCCGGGAATGATAGTAGGAAAAGAATTGTAGCCTCTATCCACCATGTGATAGTTGTGCTTCAGCTTTTCTCTATAGTGACTCTCCAAATGGCCAAAAATCGCAAGTATACCGACTTCAAAAGATAACTGCACCAAAAAGCGCAACCATGAATGGGAAAATTGCAGATGATTGCAAACTTGCATGTTAATTATGATCTTCTGAGGACTGTATATACTGTACCGCCAAATTGTAATCAGGAAAGGAAAGGCGGTCAGGCATCATAAAAGAGAGAATTATATATGTTAGCTATAATTGCTCTAATCATTGACTTGCCTTTTTCATTTCATGGAATGTATTGATTACATGGCCACCAACCCACGAGTCCAATGTGGAGACCATGACCGCCTCGACGTCGGCGACCATGTTCCGGATCACCTCCGGCGACAGAGATGCCTGGACTAACTTCCGCAGCTGAGTGTGGTACTTCCCCTGGTGGAAAAACAGGGCTGAGGGACCGAGCAGCCGCTCCTTGCTCTTTGGGTACGTTGGCTTGAACAGATGGGCCTGCGACACCAGAACGAACTTGGCAGCCTCAGGACCGGCCAGCATCACGCAAGGGCATCCTAGGATGTGGGTCTTGAAGATCTCCCCATACCTGAACCATCATTCCAAAACCACATCGAAAAGTCACACATAATTCATCATGATAAAAAAGAAGATAGTATTCCACGTCGATGAGCCGAAATAAAATCAGAACCTTTTCTGTTTGGTGGCAAAGAAGACATTGGGGTCCTGAGAGTAGAGCTGGAGAGTCTCTCCAACGTAAGGCCAACCCATCGAACCCGGAGGGAGCTTGGTCTTTCGCTGCGATTTTTTCCCATCTCTGAGGAAGAAAAACGCTAGTAATGAAGCAAGAACGCAGGCGAGAACACAGATGGATCCTTCAAACATGATGTTCTTGTTCTCGCTTTCCTTTTGTCACCAGAGTCTAGATAAATCCTACGGGTGGGTTGTGGCAAAAATGCCAAACTGTGTATATAACGTTTCTTCACTTTTTTTTGTCGATATGGAGAAGACGAGAGAGGGGTTGTGGTATTTATAGAGCATGGAGTGTGTGGAGGATAGGGCCAAAGGAACCAAAAAAAGAAGAAAAAAGGGTAGTCCTGAAGCACATATACGCTTATCTTCTTTTTTTTTCCTCGACTTTTGTACGTGCACAGTATCATAGTTAATTCGTGGAGAAAAAGCATTTTCGTTCTTTCCTTGGCTTGAGTTTCTAGTTAAATTCTATCCTTATGTTTGCATATCCTTCACAAGATCTTCATAGACACCCCCAGATATCATTCGAAATGGACACCTGTCCACATCCCTCCCTTGGAGCCACCGTTTTATTTACAAAATAAAACTAAAACCCGAATCGATTTGGACGCCACATTAGATTGAGCTCGCTCTTTTTAACACATTTATTGTGATTTGGTAAGTAAAATCCTCGAATTTATCATATTACTTCATGTGAATGTGAAGTTCCCTGTCTTGGACCAAGCATTGAGGGAATGCAATTGCATTTCTCCAAAATTGAGTAAAAAATTAATAAAATATTATCTACATTTATCCAAAGAACTTTAGAGTCCCAAAATCCTTTTCAAATGCTGAATTAAATGGGACCTAATATGTTTGGCTAAGGATAGATGCATCCACATTAATTCACATGCCAATTTCGAACGAACTGGTGCCTAGCATTCGTGAATCCATCTTAGCTCTCACTCCTAGAGAAAGTTACCTTAGCTATCGTGTCTTATTCTAGTAAGAGTTATATGGCAACCTAATGAAAGAATTTCCATAGCCAATCAATGACATCTTCAGCCCAGACAAGCCACGAATCACCTTGCATTAAAAGAGAGATTCTAGCCCATTTTGGATAGCCTTGGTTGGCTGTGCTTGTTGTGGAAGTGGTGACTGATATGCTCATATAATCTTCTGCTTAAGACAATCGTTGTCAAGCAAATTAAGGGTTTAGAAGAGACAGCAAGACGGGGGTTCTTGAGATTACTAGAAATGGAGCGAACTGTACCTTTTGAGGGCAATCTTTGAATTGGATGTATTCAGATTTGAAATGGTCAAACGTAATATTTCCGGACGTAGACTTCTCTGGGAGCTGTAATAAAGTCGCACGATTCAACAACCTTTCGACTCTGGTAGTATGGGCAGGTAATCACGGAGAACCGCCGTCGCAAGTCGATGTTACTCATGGGAAGCGACTAGCGTTTTCCTTTGACCTTTCTGGATACCCCCGCTCGAGAGCCGGACCAATCCAAGTAAGGCTTGGCGCGGACTAACGTACAAGAATGGTTGCCGTGCGAGAGCGGTAAGCAGGGCATCGCCATCACTCAATGTCGATTGTGAATTTGCCAGTATGTTCACTGTTACATCCAGGAGATTTGAAGTTCTTGTCTCTTTTGTTTGCGCATGGACAGTGAATAGAACGTTGGAACTTCTTCTGGATTTGTGGGTCACTGATGGCGTGTGATAAGGGTTTTTGTAAGCTTTGGTTGTACCAACTAAATGATTCAAAGCTCGACTAACTACGCTTTCCAATAAAATATTTAAGACTTGTTGCTCCAGAAAGGTTTGAGAGTCGATTGCATTTCATACATAAACATCTTCCGTGATAAACCATTTTCGAGTTTGACTTAGAGGGGACTCGCCAACCGAAAAGGAATAAAGAGAAGAAAAACTCAAAAGAGTTTCATAGCTTAATATATACACACTGATTTGGACCGACCTTAACTAAAGTGAAAAAATGCTTTTGATCATGCTCTTTGCTTCCAATTCTACGTTAGTAGAAGTGGCCAATTCACATGACCAATTAAATATGCATAGTGAAAACTTTATAGGTGTACATGATTTTATGTGCATAATCATCTATATTGGACTGACATATGACAAGAAAAAGGGAAGAATCTAATAATGAAAATTACACGTTTCTATTATTAGATTTTCAGAGAATTAGGATTTGCAAAGGAGTAAGAGATCGGCATAACAATCATGTGGTCGTGTTAATCCTCTTTGTTTTTTTTTTCCTTTTTTTTTTTTGAGAAAGGAACCAAAGAAGAAAAGAAGATTTGAAGAGAATATTAAGAATCAAAGCCCTCGAGAATGAGTGACGCAGTGAGAAGTGGCATCCAGCTCACCAGCTTCCTTAGGATCTCCGACCATCCAGATGGGATTTCTCCTTGGGCCCCCGCATTGATTCTGATGGGCCCCACCTGCCATCATAGATCACTGCACACGTGGTGCTATTACCGTCCCGCTTATAAGGAATGATTTGATTTGATCCACCGATTTACACCATCATGATTAGGTAAAATTCAAATGAACTCAATTTTCAAAATTCACATTCAGTTTAGTACATTCATCATTATGTAAGTAGAATGATTTTCAACTAGGAATGATCGAGAAAATCTTTTCTTTATGGTGAATTTTCTCGTACTATTTAACGAGCTCAAATGCTATGATTATCTAGGAGTGTATATATACAAATCACACATCATATTGTTTCAATGAATAAGGAAAACTATGTCATCACACTGCATATTATAATAACCATGTAAATATTACTTCTTTTCCTCAATTTTTACCGTAAATCTTCAAAGGAACAAGATGGTCCCATTTGGGAGAAGGGGGGCTTATCACCCAGGTGCTTGTCTACATCAATGCTAGCTGGAGATTTAACGCATGGCAAGATATTGGTGGTCCAATCTCTCTCGAAGGAAGAGAGATTGCCAAGTGGGACAACATCCTTTACATGTGAGGGATTTCGAGCATGTAAATGAGCTTTGGCATTCATTTTCTCGATTATTTTTTTGGTGTATTACTTGAAAGTTGATGGGCGTCCAAATGATATAAGCAGAATGGGAATAATAGGAAGACGACAATTTCTTCTTTTTCTTTTTTGACTGGAATGAAAATGAGATGGATTAGATTAGAACTAATCTAGCAAAGTAATTTTAAATACTTAAGAAATAAACAATTCGGGTGCATTAGAATTAATCCAGCTCACTAGCACGAGACACTTATGATAGCGTCAAAAAGAGTAGCCATTCGTTGCTCCTGCCCACCTTTTCTATTAGCAAAAATTGAAAACCGACGTTCAATTCACACGTTTCAAATACGTTTACAGAAGAACGATCAACCAAAACCCTAAATTGGGCCTCAAGAGGTCGACAACCTTTGATTTAGACTTCATATGGGATTATGGCTGCAAGGGCATGAAAGTTATGGCGCCGAGTGGATGAAAACAGGGTTAGGGCACATAGAAGAAAATGGCTAAATATGTTTGCTTGTAGACTTGGACTAGCCTTCTAATGCTTAAGTCAAACAATAATGTTATAGCAAAAAGAAAAACTAAACAATAATGTAGGATAGAGAATGAAGGAGGAAGAAGACCTATTGTCTTAGATGTTACCAGGGAGGCAAATGGGTTTCTATCACTGAGATTACCTCTCTCCTAGGGTTTTTTCCACTTGAATGAAGAAAAGGTTGCTGTTTTCACCAGAAGTTTCCTTGAATCCAGGAAAGTTAACGATTCTTTTGCTTTGATTGTCATCAACCTCGTCAGGATTAGCAGCAAAGAAAATCGGGTATGGGCCCTTGGCAAGATTTGCATAGTCATCCTAAAATCTCCCATCAACACGGATCTCTTGACTGATCGCTATGTGTCATTCAAAGAGATTTCAGCGAAGTCATGTACTCTAAGCACTACACGATTGTTCTAATAAGATATTCTCAGCCATAAGTAATCCTTGAGGTACATAGATGGTTTTTTAGATGTGCACGCGATGTAACTCAAAAGGATTTATGTAGATGATCGACAAAAATCGAAAGGTCAACAGAGCGATTGCATTTCCAATTCATAATCGAGAAAAGATGATGAGGGATCATCTCGAGAAGATTGAACTTCATCCGGCAATTGTTGCCAAATTGTTTGGAGGTTAAGTTCAACTCTCCAAGTAGCTTCTGAGGGTCACCTAATGCATTTCAATGAGGATTTCGTGCTCCGATCAGGCCTCACTAATATATGGTTGGGAAGCCACATACGTCGAGTTTCTAGATGAATCAAGTGTCGTGCAATTTAGAGTCATCCAGAGGAAGTGGTCCCAAAAATGCCAAGGCTTTGACTGTGAAAGTTAGGAAAGAGTGGGGGAACGAAAATAGGGGTGGGAAATATCAAATATTTCAATTTCTTATGAGAGAGTAATGAGGGAAAATTTATAATCTCTACCTACTTTTATTCCCTACCCCTCAATTTTTCCGACACCCCCTATACTCCCCAAGGGGTCGAGCCTTTTAGGTCGTTTTATGTCATCGTTGAGTCCAGTGCATTGTATTTTGTTTTTAGAATTAAGGAGAGTCTAAGGGTTCACATTCTCACTTATGTTTTCTCTAGGGATTTATTGGTATTATCTTGAGAAATAAGATATTTAGGAGTCTTGGGGTTTGCCTGGTTTGAAGGGTAGATCCAAATTGAGTATATAAACCTGGCTGTAAGTCTTCCTTGGGGTAATTGAGGGTTCTAATGAATTTTTGAAATCGAACTACCCATTTAGAGGTTCGACTTAACTTTGTCTTATTTATCTTGTTGATTACGTTAGTGGTGAGTTACATCTCCTATATCTTAAAATAGGTATCTTAAGTGGTGAGTATCTACCCTATTAAATGTTATACATCCCTTATTACCTCGATGTTACCTTCTAAGTCGATTTCCGACCCATCCAATGTCAAAACACGACATAGTTCGCTTGTCTAACGTCTTAGTTAATGTTCACCCGAGTTTGTGGTTTCAAGATGTAACCTCATCATAGAAGAGGAGCCAAAACTAATGTAGGGGCCTTTGCGGCTTATCGTTTGATGTACATTGTCAGCGGATTTTATAGATGTGTTTATCATTTTAATGTGTCGGTATCCGTATACTCTATACCTCTACTTGATATATAATATTTTTCTTGTTCTATACCTAAGAAAACCCTATTTTATATACGAATGATTCAAGGTCTGAGTGAGAATTTAGACGAAGTCCTTTAAGGTATTGTTTAGGACCGAAGTTTCTGCCTGGGGGACAAAAAAGAAAGTTGATGCATTAAGATTCTCGTTTGGCATCAACAGATATTCAATCATGTGCAAGAAGGACGTCGAGTTTACACGATGTACGGCACCCTCGGACGTGTCTCCTATTAAGTCGTGGATCTTTCTGTCTCTCTCTCCACGGGGGTTTGATTAATAATGAGAGGTGCTTGGCCCGAAATAGCCTCAAAGTTGTGCTGTCTCAATAAGTCGTTTCATGCCCTTTTTTAGAGTACCTCGTGCCCTTCAAAGCTGTGCTGTCACGAGTGGGATATACACTGTAGGATTACACATATATGTCACTTCGCGTGACGGAGTCGGTGATCCAAGGATCCCCATCGATTCAAGCATATCGTACAATCTCGATCGCTTCAATGAAAATGTACATTGATCAACTCCGCATGGTACATCGTCGCGCCATTATGAAAGAGCCAAATGTACTTTCAAATCAACTTAGTTCTTTCTTTGACCATCATCGAGCATGATTTCAGGTTATTCGAATTTGATAAAATCATAAGTTCATGTTAACAAAAAATAGTCTTGAATCCCATATAAATTTCACTTAAAATCTTTTTAGAAATCTGAAAATTTTCCTTGGAACCTAAGGGCAATGTCAATTTCAAGATTTACTCAGTTTTCACTTTTATTATTAATTGAATGATTAAAGTAAATTACCACCATTAACAACAACCACTTACTGTTAACAACAACCACTTATTGCTATAGTTCCTTAACTATAACTTATATTTAAATATGCGAAAAATATAAAACTTTAATAAAGTAAAAGTTTCAGTTATAAAATGAAAGTTCAGACTAGTAATTTTAGATTATAACTCATTATCAAACACTATGAAATATTTTATGACCGTGCGAAGACATAGACTAAAAAAAACACAAAAAATTATTTTGAATTCTAGATTCTACCAACTTAGAACCTGAAATATATTCAACGAAATAAGTTAGGGCTTGCAACCTACCTTATATATTTTGAAATTTGAAAGTGAATAAATTTTTATCAATTTGATTCTTAAGTTTTAAGTTCTATCTTGAAAGCATATTATCCCAAATTCGGGTGTAAAGGAACATTTAACAAAATACAAATCTCGAGCGTCTGGTATCTCTGTTCGGAGCGGTTCTGATTTTTTGACAGTAAGGTGGAGCAGCCATGATGCGCGAGCTTATCAGGACAACATCATCATGCGAAGTGATAATGGTTTAGGAGACAGAGGAGATCGGTGGGGGAGATTGCTGATTGAAGGGTATGATAGAGGACAGGTGTCGAGGTCGCGAGGCCTGGGTCGTCCGCGCCCCAGCTCTCTCTCCATGCAACAGCGAAGCATATGGTGGTCATCACTGTGTGCAGATCTCGAAAGATGGGACTGAAAGGGACGATCAAACGCACAACTGTTCCTCGCGGGATCCTCAGTTCGTACGCTGCTTTGACTTTGTGTATTGGACATTATATCATCTTGACTAGACGAGGAAAGGTCTCTCGTGAAAGTGTCCGAATCTCAATCGAATCTCGAGCACATGGTCAAGCCTTTAAACTTCCACCGATCGATTTTTTTTTTTTTCATGAAGTTGCTTACCCGGAAACATCGGTCATATTGATCTTTAGTTAAATTTATATATAAATAATATTCATAACTTATCACCAATTTATCAAAAACATAGAAAATTTCTTCCAACTTAGACGTTGGAAAGTATAGTACAAATTTTAATTGGTCATATTTTTCTCTATTTTTGATTAATGAAGGCTTTCTCCTATCACATTTCTAAAGGTAGATTACAAGTATGGTTATCATCCATATTAATATTTGGTTGAGTTTACATGTATGAGATACCCGTGACATGTAATCCACCCAATTATATGCATGGTGAGAGGAATTTTTCTTTCAATCATCGAAGAAGGAAGATATTAGCCAATTATAATTATGTTGTATCTAGGAAGTAATCAGAGAATTTCGATTGAGAAGCCTATTAAAACAAGAAGTTACCTACATATTATGTGGAATAATGTCATCTAAATAATTAATTATGTAATCAATAGTTCAAATGGATTTAGTTAACACTGTCTATGAAAGATATGGTATTTTCTCTATCAAAACACATTGTTCGACAAATATTACGTAATTACTCGTAAAGGCGATAAATGATTAGAGAGGATTGAGTTATAATTGGTTTGACACTTGCAACCCCATTACTTTTAGGGATATGTTTTCCTCCATCATTGATTTGATCTATTGGGCAGGTTACAAATGCAGACATCACCCCATCTGTATCATGAGTTTAATATGCGTATGGCCTGGCTAGAGGATGTGTCCTCTCACCGGGGTGGGGAGTAAACACGACTCCTTACATGAAGCTTCACCTTAAAGCTTTAATTGGGGAAATGATTGAAATTTAATTAGATAATTCTATGAGAAGGGAGAGGAGTGAAAATTCAAAATTCAGGTTCTCCCCTCCCTAAGTGGCACGAGTAGAAAGACCCGATTACCTGGAACTCATGGAACTTCCTGTTAGTAGGGGTGGACATGGTTTCGGGGAAGAACCTAGAACCTAAGAATCAAATCGATGGGAATATGTCTAATTCCGAGTTCCAAAATATGCACGGTAGATTTCAAGTTCCAAAAATTGAGAATCTGTTTTGACGGGTATGTTCTAGATTCTATGTTCCAAATTCCACCAACCTAAAACCTGAGATAAGTTTTTGTTTTTGTTTTTTGTCTATGTCTTTACATAATCCTACTATATTTCATGATGTTTAATGATGATTATATAATTTAAAACCACTAATTTGAACTTTTATTTTATGACCAAAAATTTTAATTTGTTAATGTTTTATACTTTTCATGTGTCTAAATATAAGTTATAGTTAGTGAATTGTAGTAGCGAGTGGTGGTTGTTAAATGCGATAATTCACTATAATTGTTTAATTAATAATAAAAGTAAAACTTGGGTAGACCTTGAAATCAACCTTGAAACCTGTACAACGTAGATTCTTGCTTCCAAGATATATAAAGTAGGTTCTAATTTTCAAAAAACATAACTTGAAACTGCTCATCCCAACCTACTAGAACCACAAACCATTTAAGTCTAGACTCTTGACCAGTACAAATGCCCGATGCAAAGCAATTTACACGCAATTGGTGAAATTTGAATAGGTGACTTCTAATTCCCTATACAACCTCCTAACGTCACCAACCGATCACCCACTCTGACGATTATTCCGACCGTGGCCTACGTGTTCCATAAAGCAGCAAATGACCAAGGCTTTTGGATGGATGTCTGCTTGGACGAGCACGAATGCAGGCCAAACAATTGCGATCCACATTGGACTTTATTGCTCGCTGAATGCGTACGGCGCATGCATGCAGGTTTACTGCTTCGAGATCCTCATGAGCTCGAATGATTTCGTGAAAATGGTGAACCACATAAATTTTCTAGGAGAACGAAAGTATTCTGCTCCATATTTGTCTTCCTGTCGATTCATATCTCCCTCTGATTCTTGTTATCATGACATGAGCATGCAGAGTTCAACCCCACTTGCACCGCAGAAGTAAAACTAGAGGAGGTACACGCGCACGCATAAACCCTATCGGATGGGCTTAATGAATAGTGATTCAAGAACGACGCGTGCATGTTGGATTCCCCCACACCACCAACCATAAACAAATCATGTCGAGGCATCAACCTCGGCTTTTATTCGCATTTTATCCGATCTATGAGGTCAATCGTATGTTTCAAGGGAAAAAATATCTGATAGTTGCAAAATGTCACGTCAATTGCTGACAAGACGTGCATTTTTACTCATGACTAAAATAGATTGACATATCAGTTGAGGTGGAATAAATAATAAAAATATGATTTTTCTCTTTCTTCCTCCATTGCCCACTTTCCTCTACCTTGTCATCCAAGGCCGTCGGCGCTTCCTCCTCCATCACACAGCACCAACCCGTTTGGCCACCATCTCCATCCCTTCCAACGTCACTTTTCCGGTCGACCCAAGTTACCCCTCCATCGTTGCTTGCAGTCAGCTTGTTACTTGACCAAATCGAGCCTCGGCCGTGGCCATAAGCTTTGCTCATCCATCCACCAACTGCAATAACAACAACACTACAACGAGCCACGATTGGAGTTTGTGCATCCATCGCTAGCAACGAGTGAGCAACAACGTCTAGATTTGGTTGTCGTGATTGTAACTGCGACCAACGAAGGCAAGCGACAAAGTCCAGATCTAAGGATCGTGGTGCAGTCCGCCATGACCAAACCTAAGGATCGTGGTGCAGTCCAAGCCGAGCCCCCTTCATTGTCCTTGCTTACCCATAGCTGTGATAGAATATTTAAATTTTAAATGACGCATTCACCTAACAACTTAAACTTTTAAAACAATTTATTGTTGTCCCACAAAATCTCACATGGTATCAGAGCAGGAGTTTCAAAGTTTAAATCTTTCTAGATCTCAATTGCCTCCTCAATTAAATATGTTTTTTTTTTTTTTTTTTTTTTTTTGTGACCCGGGGACCCCGCACGGCCGGGGCCGGGTGGTAAACCCCAGGGGGCAACACGTGCTAGCCACCACACACGTGCCACCAGGTAAGTCACCTAATGCCTCCACTGAGATTCGAACCCCTCCCCTTTTCGTCAAGGGTCATGGGAGCCTTATCCAGCGGAGCCACCACGGCGGGTGGTTCAATTAAATATGTTCATGCTAAGTTCTAGGCAAAAAAGCAAACGTGAAGGAGAGCCATAAAATATTTAAATGATCTCACAAAATCTCAAAAGCTAGTACTTCCCAATTTGGCCCGGCTGAACTTTTACATATGAAGCCATGACCATAAGTGACAACAGTTCACTTGATGCCAACGGCCATGGACAGCCACAGCTACAGAGCCGACCAAAAAGATGCTTGAATGTGGCATCGGCAACCATGGGCTGCAACCAAATAGGCAAAGGAAAGTGGGTGATGGAGGAAGAAGAAAAAAGATCAGATTTTTATATTTATTCCACCTTAGCTCACAAAGGCCAATCTATTGTTGAGTATGAGTAAAAGATGCGCGCCACGTTAGCGATTGACGTGTTATTGTGCAATCACCGAATATTTTCTGGTTTCATGGGCTTATTTTACCTACTTGAAAGAACTCTCTCACACAAATGAAATAAATCCATATACACACGAGTCACTAAATTAAGTCAAAATGTAAAATGGGATAAACCACTAGGATTTGCTTCAGTGACCACCCTTCTCATATGAGAAAAGGGAGATAAGAGGTTCAAATCCCCACTTTTTCAGGGGATTAAGGTGGGCACAATTTAATTTCAGGAGTGGGTTTTGATTCCCACATCTTACAAGAAGACGTGATAAAAATATGAGCAATTAGAATAGAAGTAGAGAGGACCGACCAAAAAAAAAATGTAAAATGGGATATAAAATAAGGAGTAATTAGAGAAAACATTTAATAGATGCTTAATTATATTGATCAATTTCTATGCCGAAGAAGACATAATGATTGAGAAATAAGAGGGGAGAGAGAAGAAAAGGATCATGGTTAAGAAAAAAAAGTTCGAGAAAACTCATTTTATGAATAATATGATAGGTAAAATCAAATCTCGAATTCCCAACGAGACGGATTCAATAGAACCTAATAAGACACCACTTCGATTCCACATGGCTAGGACGTGCTACACCGGACATGAAGGGCTCAATCCACGTGGAACCGGAATCACGTAACATAATCCTCATATGTCGCATGCAGAGCCAATAAAGCTGTTCGTACTCGATTCACCCTCGTGGGCGAAACCATGCACGATTATTGAATCGAAGACAGGCTTCCTTAAAACATGCGAGATTCGTCCTTAAAACATGCGAGATTCGTCCGGTTATAGGCAGCAATCAAGAGGAGGGACGTGCGTGCGTGCGTGCGTTGTTTGTCGCGAGTCGTTGCGTTAGGCGAAGCAAGAGAGACGTTCGAGTACGAGAGCGAAGTGACGGAGTGCGGACCAACAGGTTTGTCGCATGTGGCGTGGCGTGTGCTTGTGTACCAACAAAGGATGATAGAAGCCTACGTGCGTCGACAATCGATGATTTGGCTTTTGCTTATTCTTCTGCACCTGTCTGCATAAACTGAAAAGCAATAAGAAAATCTGGGCAGGATCTTGCCTAGTTGCAGCAGGCCCTAGAAGCTCTAGAGATAACGAGATGCGCCCTAGGATTGTTCCCTCCTATCTTATACGCGCATGCCAATTTAGGCGAATGACTTTCCCCGTTCTTCTTGCTAGATTGGTTGCAGGCTAAAAGTTGTTACGTTACATATAATAGAGAATTTGCGCCACCTTTAACTATGACAAACATGGTTCTTCCCATGGTGAAAATGGCTGACGGAGAAAAAGTGTAAGTTATTAACCGATGCAGCCCGAAAGGCAAAATGTTGAGTATGTCTAGATCTATCCCAAGCCTAACTAGCTAGGCGGGATTTTCCTTGGAAACGTGCCGTGTGAGGAGGCAATATACCACTACCCAGCAACACCTACTTCCACCTACGGCATATGACCACAATGCCACTATCCAATGACATCTCTCTCTATCCCTGTCGCCATCGACCTCTATGTCTGAGGGTCCTAGAGCCAACTTATCAAGGGGCTCCGACGTCGAAATGACAACGACTCATCAATTGAACATCAACCCTGCAGGGGTGAGCAGTCTGCAGTGGAAGCACGCAACGGCTCCATGGTGGTGGGTAGTGGTTGCTCATGGAGTACTAATGAATGTGAAATTAATTATCATGTGATAATTTTTCATGGAAAGCCTAAGCAAAATTGAATAGGTTCAGGCCTATTCAACTTTCTACACAAAGTTATTATTCAAAGATTTAATTTTCGGATTCTTTTTGAAACAATATGTCGTGGTTGGAGTGAATAAAATAAGACAAAACTATTGACCACATATATAATATCCGCACTGATAGAGTCTCTAAAAATTCGATCGCGATGCATGTGAGCCCAAAAAGAAGAGAGAATTTAGAGAATAATTTCCTTTTGACTTTGCTGAGCTCGTTAATGCTATGCTCTTCCAAGTGGATATCACAATCCCAAGTCGGCCAATAATGCAGCCACCAAGCATATCGAACTTCTCATGGTGTGCGGCGAGAACCAGCCACACAAAGTTCAATTACTTCACGTCAACTTTGGCATGCTCGTCGCTCCATATGTATCCGATTTCTGTCCTGATCTGATATGTTCATACGATTTTATCTAGTAAATCAAAGCAGAGAATCTCACCTCTTCTTTCTAAGTAAGTACCGGCAATAACGAATCTCAGCTTCATAATCTTAGAAACAAGAGAGTCGAATCATGCATTCCTCACATGGCGGAGATGGGACATTCGCCCTCAACAACCTTGCCTCTCTCCTGATACATTTGAATCGTAATGATGGAAATGTAGACACCCAAAAGGCGTTACCGACACATCGCGAATTTTAAGGTGACGGTCTCTCCATCCATGCATGGTCTATTAAGACAAAACACGAAACATGCCGGTCCACTCATTCTTACCGCGATTCAATCTTTAAGATAGAAACATGTTATAATGGTCGCCAGGCCATCAACCCAATACATCTTGTCGGCGATTGAACGTTCTTGTGATGAGGATGGCGTCTCGTCTCGTTTTCCATGTATCAACGAGGGGAAATGGTGACAAAAATAAAGCAAGATAAGGGGAAAGTTAATAAATAAAAAACCCACCAAACAAAAGTACAAAAAAGAAAAAAGAAAAAAAAAAGATGGAACAAAGAAAAGGAATGATTATTCTCATTGGGTACTTTTAGTTTTTGTTAACATACGGCAGATGATGGCTCCGCTCGAGGACCCCCCCACCTCGATTCTGATCTTTGAATATGGGGGGAGGTGAAAAGGGCTTGAGATATTATTCTCCCGAAGACGTGTGCTTCACCGTACACAATGATGGGAGGGGAGCATCTTGTGGATGAGGAGGCAACACAAAGGCCCTAAAAACCCTCAACATCTTCCTAAACCATGTTCGCTCATCATCTAAAACGAAAGGGGATTGTCATCTGGAAGAGGACCCCCTCCCTTTGAAAAGAACATTTCTAATCCGCCAGCTGGAGGATCTCCAAAAGCGAATGAATTATTGACCGAGACAAAATTTGGGAATCAAAAGGCGAAACGACGCCGGTTCGGTTTGGGGGAGGGGGAGGGGGGTGTGGAAGGCGGTGGTGAGAATTGAGTTAGTGGTGAAATGAAAACTTTGGTGGTGGTCCTAAAGAATATTACCTACTCGTGACATAACATGAGCACGACAATACATACTATTGCTGCCATATCGGTTTAGTTTCCAATATGGGGTTTTTCCATTAAGGTGGGGGATGATTTCTCACTACATGATTGGAGTCGATGAAGGTACATATCAAGGATGAAAATGGTCCATGTGAAGAACCATGTGGATTGTTCTCCCCGCTAGAACGTGGGAATTTCGTGGGTCTCCTCCATTCATCATGCACTTTGCATTCCCACGCCGACCGGTTAAACATCAGTAGTACAAGAGTCAAGCGTGGGGTCTTGAGCCACCTAATCATTATCGTTCTCATTCCCCTACGCGATCCTGTCCTAACCCCGATCGACGAGGCATGTCGCGTCTATTTTTGTTGAGGGAGGAGGATTTGGGATGTTCACTCCTCTTGCTGGGAGAGGATATTTTTGTTGCTTCTAGAATACTTGTTAATTATTTTTATTAGAGGGAAGCACAAAAGAGGCTGCCCTATATGATGCTAAGCACATAATTGGCTTGTGCATGAATCCATTCCAGTGCCGCTTGATTTTAGTCCCAAGGAATTCTTCATTCAAATCTAAACTCACCAACATGTTTACAGCATCCTTTGCCAAAGCTTTTGGCCTTTCGAGTTTTGCGAAAGACAAGCAGTGGTTCATCATACGAACTTCATATCCTCGGTATTATTGGAACAACATCCAGCTGAATCAAAATATTGATTCCACAACACAGCATGGACAGCGGAAAATAGGAAAGGACCCGATGACCGTGCCGTTTAATGAGCAGCACAGGCTAACTGCTGAGCAGAGCACATCAGAAGTACTTGTGCAAAACACCAGTATCACTAATGTAAAATCGAAATTACTTTTAATTTTTCATAAAAATCCCTAACTGGGGGGGCAATATTCAAAGAATTGCAAAAAATGATACAGCTGATGCTATCTATCTGCAACATAGTGATTGCTCTTGAGGCTTTATCCCTTGGCTAGAAAGGCCCATTACGATAAACAAAATGGCAATGTGCTGAGAGCAGCAACCAGAAAAGGGGATCAATATTCACTGCCCATCGACACAATGGCCACTCATGGGAATACATGGCAAAAGGACTAAATCAACATGAGGCCCGCTCAAACTTCATGCCCTCTGTCCATAAGACTCTTCATGAACTCGGACCCCAGGTCCATAGATCAAGCGGCAACGTTCACTGAACGAGCCAACCAGTCGGCCAACCACTTCCTTGAAGAAGACCGACGCCACCTAATAGCAGGAAACCCAAAGACATATTAGCATGGTCCATGAGTGCACACATTACTTAAAAACGTACAGAAGCTTAAGGTTTTAAATGAATTGCTGCAAGAGACAGAAACATCAGTGCTAACGAATGAATCCAATGAACTGCTAATATTAAATGGAGCAAACTACACTGAACAGCCAGAAGAATATGAGCTCATTTAAAAACACTAACTTCACTGCTTGATACATTGTAGTCAGGATAACGTGGGAGGAAACATGATCAAAAGAGGTGCAAAATAACAGCAACTGCAGACACTCGCAAGTTTAAATGACACAGCCATAGGTATAATGATAAAATCATATAACAGAGATAACAAACAGCAACAGCAAACAATATTTACATTCATATAGAGGGAATCAGGACCGTAAATGATCGAACTTAAGAGCCAAAGATTAAACAAGAGTCGACACGCAATTAAGCCCAGGACATTTTCTTATCCAGTGTGTCTCATGGATTGACATCTTACTATTTAATTCACAAACACAACAAGTTCACATGCCTCAACTCCGATGAAGAAGAAGGAGCCATCTACTAGTAGTTGTGAATAACTCTGGCATTTTATCAACAGAAAATCTGGCTTTCTAAAGGCATTGACCAAATTACAAATGTAGTTTAGTCCACAGTGAATGAGCTGGCTGCTCTACTACCGCACAAAATGAGCAATTTTGTCTTTACCACATGTGGAAACACTGAAAATGTAAGAGGCAAATGCAGCATATTAGCAGAAGAAAATGTCAGATTTACGGTCTATCTATACCATTGCTAGTAGAGTTTTTTTAAGTCAGCAATCCTGTGTATCACTGCAAATGCCATCTGAGTATGATTCTTTCTAGCATGGCAATTGCAGTTGATATCTTATTGAAGGTAGCTGTTACTCTCATCTACCCTCCTGATCTCCAAAGTACAAGAACCTGCTAGCAACCATAAATTTTGGCATTCCCATACGAGGAAAGTACACAGCCCAATTCCCTTAGAAAAAACCCAAACTTTAGGTCCAGTATCAATTCTGCCCCATACTTTTTTTTGTCTCTGAAAAAAATCCTAAAATTTAGGTCTAGTCCAAAATTTGCCCTAAACTTTTTGTTTTGTCTAAAACCCCAAACTTTAGATTTAGTCTCAAATCTACCCTGGATTTTGTTTTGTCTAAAAAAAAAAAATCACCAACTTTTAATCTATTCTCAAATATACCCCGTGGTTCAGTCTCAACTTGACATGACATTTCCACATCAATAATAAATCTGCATTAGCAAGGCGACATGGAAAATTATCTTCAAAATAAAACCGCTTTAGAATATAAAATTTAGGGATGACTAACCGCGACTTCTAGACAGAGAGTTATCAGGGGTAGATTTAGGACTAGAGTAAAAATTGATGAATTTTCTCTTCAAAAAAGAATGTTTAGGGTAAATTTGGGATTAAACCTAAAGTTTGGGGTTTTTTTTGAGAAAAAAAGTTCGAGGCAGATTTAGGACTGAACCTAAAGTTTGAAAGTTTTTCTAAGACCAAAAAAAAGTTCAGGGCAACATTGAGATTAGATCTAAAGTTTGGGGTTTTTTTGGGAACTAGGCCAAAAGTAAGTGATCTTGCAAATAGAAAATGTGGTCTTTATGTTGCAAATGCCAGGATATAGATTTGAGCATAGTAAATGCCAAGAAATACACAAGGCTTTCCAACTAGACTAGGTAATTCAGTGTCTATACAGTAAGAAGAATTGCTTCTGACTTCTGAGCACTTCAATTAAATAGTGTAACTCACTAGAAGTATCTCAAGTTCAACATTTGTCATGCCCATTAAAAAAGAAAAAATTTATAGAGAATGATTATGGAGATAGGAAGTTGATGCAAAAGCAACACTACCTGCCGGTAAAGTGGCGACTGAAACTTGAAATCCACCAAAAAGTAGAGGCTACAAGATCCTGGAACTGGTCCTGGATTGAACTCCCAAATATTTATCAAATGGTCAAAAAGGTTACTCTCCGATGCTGTTGTCTGGAAGAAAGCAGAAAAGAGGAAAACATTAACAAAACAAAACCATATCAGTCAATTCAAAACTGCAACCAAGAACACCAATTGTTAGCAGCTTAAAAAAGGACAAATGTTCTCATCAATCCATGCAAGAGAAAAACCTACTTATTTTCTTGCTAGATGAAGGAGAAGTCTTGGGAGGAACATGAACATTATCCCTAGACTGGTTGATCTCGGTAAGGGAGGCAACCACTGAACCAAACCCTTCATTGCCGATGAACGCCTATCGTGAGACAAGCGTCTTTCTGTATTTTGCAGGTTAAACATATGGTGGAACCAGTCAATTTTTCTTAACCTCTTTGTCGAATTCTATTGAGGAATATTCAATCCTAAATCAACTAAATGAGGCAAGTAAATGACTTCTGGGTCATTGCCATATATAATGATTCAAAAAACTGAATTTGATTACTTCAGGAACAAAGATTCAGGCAGAAATGAAAAAACCTTTTCGAGATTATGTTTGGAACACAATTCCAAGTCAATTAGTCAATCTTGCTAAAAAATGAGTAATAGAAAGTCTGATGGGCAATCTTTTTGAAACTCTTCTTCAGGAACTCTCAACAGATTGTGATGTGGCCCAAAGCAAAAGTGGACAAAGTGTTGCCTTTAAAAGCAGGTAGAAAACTGGAATTTTGGCCCATGAAACATGTGTTCCCATCTGGATATTTAATGAGTTGCATCAAGGTTCTAATTAATGCTAATCACAATAGTAAATGCTTATAACATGATGCCAACAAAAAAGCAAACTAAGAAGATGGAGACACAATTGTTTCTTGAAGCCAAGCAATGTCTAGGCATAATATGTGGGGCAGTGTTTGTAATGACCAACAATGGAAGCTCCTTGGGCTACTGTGTACTCTGTCGGCCAAAATTCAAACCTGACCGATCAATTTGATGCTATTGGTCCAGTGAAACATGTTGATGCATATATACACGGCTGGGAACATAAACGGATGGAAGAAGATCGCTAGCTTCTCACCTTGATTGACCTTGGTCTGTTCAACTCTACATGAGAAATATAACTCTCAACTAGAAATTTGAAACCAATCTCCAGCTCAGCATCGAAAGACCCATCAGGATTGTATCGCATTATCTCCGACCGCTGACACCAGGGTACAAACCCATGATACAAATCAACAGCTGCAACCACGTCAAACAGCTGTTCTGGAGAGTACCTATTGATGAAACACATCATGCTCCGAACACATTCTCGAAGAATTAATCGCACCCATCAAACAATACCTATCAACAAATTTAACAGAATCACAAATAAATCGAGAGGGCTTCTTTGTGTAAATTACCCCAAAACGCGCTTCTCCTCATAAACCTTAGCCAAAACACCTCCTTCCTCACCATCTCCGCACCCCAGAAACCGCCTCCTCTGCATAATGCCGTTGCCGCACGGCCGCCCAGGACTAATCACGACGTCCTCGGGCGCAGTAGACGCTGTACGACCAAACGAGGCGTCGAGACCCGCGATGCCGCCGAGACATCGGATGCGATCGGACGCGGGATGCCGCCAATCGCTCCAACGAGACTTGACCAAACGCCTGATGTCGCTCCTGCGCGACAGAGACGCCCTCACCGCCCTCGACGTCGACAGGAATGGCGGCATTGGGGCACTTCCCGACCGGCAAGGACCTCAGGGAATCGAATCAGATCGAACGGGGGCGCTCCTCCGATTCAATTCATTCAAAAACTACGGATGGGATCGCGGACCGGAACCGGGCGATTTCATTCGGAAAATGCAAGCGAAGGATCGAGCGGCCACGGGAGAGGAATGAATCCGAATCGCGGAGCCGCTTGAGAGAGTCCGAAGTGGTTATGGTGCGAACTAGAATTTGGGGGCACGCGTTTGGAAATTTAGGGTTTGCGCGACGGAGGTCAGGTTGGCGATGGAAGAAGCAGAAGAAGAAGAAGGACGCCTTGGGGTACACGTGAGCGAAGCCAACAAGAAATCTGACTGGCGACAACATGCACACAGACTAAGAGAGAGTAGACATTCGGTTATCGAACTATGATTATTTTGTTATTTAAGAGTTCAAACTAATTATTTAAAAAAAATTATAAAAAATTAATTATGCCATTTGAAATAATTAACTAATAAAAAGCACTTTCATTATTGATAACAATTATGCTAATCTAAGTCCATAGTTTTTATGTAATGACTTGAATATTGCTTGTGATGATATGTATTAAATAATTATATTTTGTTTGTTTCACGAAAAAATGAATGATATGAAAAGAATTTAAAAACGGCCGCTTATATCACTTATAAAAAAAATAAATAAAAATAAAAATTTTATAATGAAAATATTTTTCATAACTAATTATTTAATTACAATCGAATTTTTCAGAAAAAGTTCTTCAAATTATTTATTTATTGTGGAACAAATGGAATCAATAAAAAGATATTCTCATTATTGACAATAATTTATATTTAAATATTTTTTTTATAGATGATAAACCTATCTTCCGTTCATTTATTTTTTATAAGTATGCAAAAAACCATTTTTATAAAAATATTTTTCAAAATTTTCATTTTTTATGAAACAAAAGTATCCTATCTACTTTCAATTCTATTGATGACTTTGGCAAAGAAATGCAAACATTTTATGTCAAAGCATGGTCAATAATTCTATTTGTTGTTATCATTCATTTTGAACTTTTCTATCTCATAATCAATTTTTGAGAAAAAGGTTCGAATGCTAAAATATAGTTTCCTTTCTATATGCATGTGTACAACCTTTTAATATTGCCGTGGCGATAATTCTTTTAATTAATTAACAATCCAAATCTCCTACCACAACATAATTTTGTAAAATGTTTTATAGATCAATTTCATATACACACTAGCCCAGAGACTGCCCTTGCCCTGGCCATGGCAATTGTGGGTTAGGCAACTTTGCTTAGCACAACGATATTGTCCAAATTTGGGCAAGGCTGTGACCCTTGCTCACAGTTCGCGAGGGTGGTGCTTTCCTTGTCAAGTCATTGACACTCTCCATAATTGGAAAAAAAAAATTAAAATATTAAAATTTAAAAATTTCGCATTAGTGATTTTCGACTAAAATTTTTTGGATAATTTCAACTAGAAAAACGTGATAAATATTTAATACACAATTGACGTAATTATTTGAAAAAAAATTGATTCAATTAAAAAATTTAAAGCTGAATTGATAAAAATATAATAAATATAATATTTTTAATATAACTCCTCTCTTTCAGTTGCACAGCAATGCCGTTGACAAATACATATGATTTGGTAATTTTGAAACGGCTCGAATTGCCAAGCTCTCCAAGAACAAGTACTCCCCCCTTCACTAAAAATGTGTCCTTTTGCAGCAAAGTGATTGGTGGTGTTTTTGGCTTAACTTTGCATGCTTGTCTCAAGAAACCAGGGGCTTCACATCGCTGCCCATAATCCACAAATGATTACTCCTCTGTTATGTAATCGAACGGTAGTTATATGAAAGATCGGGGGCTTTTCAGTGCGGCGAAGACATCGCTCACAACGACTCCACGAATTAAAACATTCCATCGTTTCTGTGAAGCACTATGACAACAATAAATCAAATTGTGGTTCAAGTAACCTTAAGAGGTAACAGGAGTTCCACAAATCTACAGCATCAATCAACTCGAAATAGATAAAACGATCCCCCCACCCCCCCCAAAAAAAAAAAACCTGTTGATGTTAGTACAATCAATCGCCATGTTCTCTCCCAGTCGAATTAGCCCCGACTAACCTGTGTCAGCACATAGATATGTAGAGTTGTACAAGTATATAAGACTGTTCCTAACCCTTGCCCGAGTTGGAATATGCATCGTTTCAGAGAGGTAAAAGGAGCACCCCCCACACCCGGGTCTCTCATCTTAGAAAATTGAATCCTCTCGTTTTCTCGGGAGCACGCAGATGGTGCATGCAATCCAAATTCCGTTACTTGTTGATATTAGGGACGTGAGAAAAAGAGAATGTTCCCTCAGCCTTCACAATAGAGAAATCCTTCATCTCGATGAGGAAGCCCATTTCTCACCGGCTTCTCCTGTTGAGGCAGGTCTGCTGAACGGAACAACCTTGTAAACCAGGTAAAATTTAGGTAAGCTGGGGACTCCAGTCCTAGGCGACTGGTACTGAATTGAAATTTACCTGGTCATTGTCCAAAGAATCCGTCCCCGAAGTTTTTGCCTTCTTTGCGCTGCTTATGTTGCTCCCCTTTCTTCCTCCTATATCTTCATCCACAAAGTTTTGACCCGTAACCTCTGCAAAAACCAAGAGCATTAAATACAGCCAAAGGCAGGCCCTACGACTCTACATCTCTCAGTTTCTTCCTTTTCATCAATATTAAGTGAAATGGGCTTTAGTATGACTGTAGTGAGCACTTCACCAGTCATGAGTCACATAATAGTACATTTTAGAAGGGAAGAGTGTATATAAATGGCAAAAGACTGCCAAATAATAACAAAAGGCCTAGACTATTAATTGGTTTTTGTGGATTCAATGAGTTGTTATGGTTAAGGTAGAAAAGGACAAGGAGCACCTCGATTTAGCTTGCCGTTTTGATTAGACGAAATTATAGAACATGTTTATTCAGCTCGATAGTGGATAAACAGTGATATTTTGACAATGTTGAATTCAGAAGTTCACATTTTACATTCACAAGTTAGATTAACTGTCTCTTATCTAAACATTCTAAGCTGTATTTGATGGAGAGAAAAGCTAATACTTCTTTTATCAATGTAAAAAAAGAAGAAGAAGAAGAATAAGAAGAAGAAAGATCAGTTCCAGCAAGTATTTTTTTAAGTCTGTCAACATTTAAATCTCAAACAGCTGTCATCAGTCAAAATCTTCCAAAAGATAGCTTTGCTTTGCCTCCTTGTTTAAGAGCAGTTATGTCTACAGTTAAAGTTTAGTAAATAGTACTCAGTAAGAACCACAACCATTCATTGTACCCACGTAACGGGAACACCAGTGAAAGAAAAATTCAGTGGACACATACATCACAAATAACTAGAGCACCTGCATTGCCGCTGTCAACTTGATTGCCAAAGTAAGAGTGGCATGCGTGAAACTGCTCTGGATTTCCAGCTGATGCATAGGTAAGAGCCTTTTTCCCTTTCCCACTGGACCCAACCTTATGAGATCCCAACCTTGCGTTTCTAGAA
Organism: Corymbia calophylla; assembly: GCA_014182845.1. Lineage (NCBI taxonomy): Eukaryota > Viridiplantae > Streptophyta > Magnoliopsida > Myrtales > Myrtaceae > Corymbia > Corymbia calophylla. The sequence goes on along the minus strand of CM024698.1, from coordinate 10,269,177 downwards.
GCAGGTCGAAAATGCTGGATCCATCGACTTTTTAGGAGATCTCGTGAACCATCCGCTTTCTCTACCTGCAAGTGAGGTCTTTCAAAGTCCATCTTCTTCCAACAGCCATCTCTAAGAACTTTGAACTGGATATAAGAGTGAGTAAAGAGCTCTGTGAACAACAATAAATGAGATGCCATTGACTAGTAAGAAACGACTATCACCCATCTCATATCAATTCAAACCTGGCCAGAGGGTGAAGAAGGGTGTTTGTTCATTTGCCTGGTTTGCGGATCCAAGAAGTTTGCTTTCTCCAAGTGCCAACCAAGTAACTCCATGGAATCATATAACTGGTCCACGAAAGTAGCCTCCATCGATTTAAGATAAAGACTGTGCTTCTCATCTGTCCACTCTGTATTCGAGGAATCTGTGCCCAGAAGTTCCTGAAAAACAACCACCACACAATTTCAACTAGCTTAGTAGCTGCTTATCAATAGGAAGATGTTACCCTACTGACGGGGATAAGCAATTCTTAACTTCTCTTCCTCTCTTGAAGGCAAGGGGAGAACAGCCCAAACAGAAATACATCATAAGCAACTCAATTTTCTCTCTTTTTTGGTATTAGCCCATATTCGCTGTCTGCTCTACAATTAGCTCTCACATCGATAGATTGTAGTGGCGAGCACAGTTCGGGAAGGCGTCTCACCCACGTTATCAGATTCCAATCTACCTCAGCATCAAATTAATCAAAACGACAACGGACGGTGGTAAGCAGAGACGGAACCTAAGCACCTGGTCTATTTTCATCACAAGATAGGGGAAAATTCCTTTCGGAGAACTTAAGGACCCAGATGCAGTTCGCGGTAATGTCATTTCATCGCGATCCGCTCGTACCACGGAAGTCAAGCAGCGGTCTCTTTTCCCCAACGGCAGACGCTTCAATCGGACGCGAACGCGAACCTCCTCAAAACAACAGCGACGCATTCTTATGAAGAAACCCGCCACCAGAGGCGACGGACAAGATCAGGAGATACAAAACTGATCGAACTCGAATCAGCACCGGGAATCGAAACCCTCCGGCACGGGTTTCCGTCTCGAGAGGGCTCGAGATCAAAGCGGAAAACCCCGTCGCGGCGCGAAACTTCCGTAGGAGAAGAACAACCAAAACAGAAGAGAAGCGAATGGCGAAACAGGAGAGAGCAAAGATGAAAATCGACGGGCAGGCAGGAGGAAGGGAAAAAGAAAGAAATGCCGATCGTTACCGGAATCACGGGCTCACGGTGAGGGAATTCGTTCGAGGTCCCCGAACTCATCCCCGAGGAATCAGTTCTGCGAGGAGCTTCCATTGCGACGGCGACGGCGGCGGCGGTGGCGGCGACGGCTTAGAGAGAGAGAGGGAGGGAGGGAGGGAGGGAGGATTTGGGGAATTATGGTTTATTAATGGAAAAGATGGGAGAGTATTGATAGGAAGGGGAGGGGGAGGGGAGTTTTGGGGAAGATGGCGATACAGTTGTCACCGCTTTTTACACGTGTCAAGGGCCCGACAGGCGCCACGTCACCGGGGATGATGAGCTCAAGGCCAGATATTTTCGGGGCCGAAAATATCTTCGCTCCTTTGCTGCTGCCGCTGCCTTTCCTTTTCTTTCCTTGAACGAGAGAGAGAGAGAAAACTTCGATTACGTGGCGGCGAGTGGGGTGCGGTGGGGGGGCCCGCGTCCCCTGGTTCCGCGCGCTTTTCTCTTTTCTTTTTGTCCTCGTTTTTCTTTTTGTCTCCGTCCCGCCGGGGCCGTTTGTTTCTCGTCGCGTGTTTTCGGTCACATGGGTGAAGTCCGTGGAAAGCCCGTGGATTCAGGACCCCAGTGTTAAACACGAGTAGTTCTTTCCCTTCGTAACCCGGAGGAACCGGGTAAAACTAAAACCAACCGGGGCTCGGAAACCTGGGATGCGCGGGAGGGTCGGTCTCGTCCCCGCGGCGTCAGGATGAGATCGAGAAGGTGCCGGGATGAGGATCATACCCGAGTCCAGGGATGTCGGGATCGAAACCCGTGCCCACCGTCACCCAACAAGATCAAGAAGGTGATGGTGGAGATCGAGAATCCTGGTTGTTAAAGACTCCATCAGAACATCCCGTGGGCGCGCGAGCAGCGAGTTAAAACGTTTCCCCGTACACGACTCTTTCCACTTTTTCTTCTCTGACAAGAACGAGGGTTTTGCTTTCTCAGCCGCCGTAGGTTGTCCTTTGGCGGCATCCAAAGCATGATATTCACTTCTACTTTCTCTTATTGGTGCATTATCATTTGTTCAGACCCATCGTTCGCCTATTTTATCATCAAATTCCACATTTTATCATCGGCTCCAAACCCCCAGCAAATGCAAAAGAGCACCAATGAAATTCCGCATTTCAGATTATGATATTCCCATAACGAATTTCCGATGTAATGAGAGGAGAATTTTCTGGAGTGAAGTTAGCACCAATTAAATAGGAAAAAAAGAAGAAGAAGAAGAAGAAGAAGAAAAGAATAGAAAGAAAGTTATTAATTATTTCCATTCATGAAAAAGCTCATGCTAGTCCGCTGCATTCAGATGTTCAAGCAATCATAAAAACTACTAATTACAGCTGACTGGGGTTTCATAACATAAACTGATCCATACCAAAGGGGACTTTTTTTTTGGAAAATGTAGGCTATATCATATGAATTGATCATGCTCAAAAAAAAAAGAATTGTCAAAACTTTTTCTTTTTGTACAACATTATGCTCATAAGGCCAGATACAGTCGGGAGAGAAAAAATAATGCTACAACATCGAAGCTTAAGCTCCCGTTATTTGAATTCTTACATTGTCATCTCAAATGAATGGCTTATGATATTTGTTCTCCCTTTCCCTTCTCATCATCGATTGTTTATGGATTGAGAAGAACTTGTGAGTCAATCTTCCAGTCTCTGCTCGTCCACGGATGTTTCATTTTCCAGCAGTTCCATCTGACCTGAGAATGAGCAAAAGATATTTCAAGAAGAGGCCATTTTCTAACCACGATCAGTATGAACACTTTCTCTTAGGTAGAGTTTGATATGGGAACATTAATTAGGCAACAGCCGAGTCATATCCTACCTAGCAAGGATACTAGAGATGGGGTCCTTGAAACTCCCTGCTGTTTAAGGTCTGCACCTGCAGTCAGCATCGAAATTCTGGAGTTAGTTTGATTTTCTGTATGGAAGACTGCAACTGCTTCACCTAAATAAACATAGTGAATAGCAACACTTAAATACAGCATACCTGAACTTTCGAGGGAGTTAAGGACATCTGATTTCTTAAATGTAAATCCAATGAAGTTAGTGTCTTTCGATGTCAGCATCTGCAATATCAGTTAAAAAGCAATCCCTCATTTTCATGTGATGTCAAAGTGATGACAGAGCCAGTGAACCAAATAAAAGCTTTGCAAAATAAATAGAGCAATGTTTCATCGTTTAAATGCATTTGCCCCAGGTTTAGAATGGGGGTGGGGTGTCAATGTTTTACAAAATTCTTTACTTCAGATAGAAATCAAGCAATGTGAGGTGGAATCATTACCTTCCGCCAAGGTCCAACAGTTGGTGTTGAAGATGGTGGGCCTTCTACCTAGGAAAGTCAATGCGAAAATCTCAGCCAAAACACACATCGAAACAGAAAGATACATTGGGATAAGTCTTGATAAAGGTTATGCAAAAATTGAGATTTGCAAGGGAATTCTCGAATGTTTGAGGAAGTCAATCAGTGGGTTAGGTTAGCCAAGAGAACAATAGATCTCTTCCTTGGAGGATATACTGCTAAAAATCCGAACAATTTTCCTGTTCAACATAAGCCTTATGAAATTTGAAATTAGATCAAAACCATCCAAAACTACCCATGTCCTGAAACATAAAGAGAAAACAGAAATTGCAGTGAGGGCAGCAAGAAAGTCGGATACTTGTTCACCCATACTTGTGGCCTACTTTACTAAATTCAAAAGCATGAAAAATTCAAAGGTGCATATCTAGCATGGAAGACCGGCAAACTAACGGCCTGTGTCAAGCCATTAAAGCTTTAATTTAGCAGCATAGCAATAAAGCTATTTTGATCCAGACAGAAAGGAAAAATTTCAGTCTCTCTGAAGATATTTTTTCTCAATCAGCATGACTGCATTTGATAACCTAGACAAATAAAATGGGTACTCACTTCTGGAAACTTCTCAAAATTCTGAGTGTCCAATTCCCCGTTAACCATAGGCTTATACACAGCTTCCATCTCATAGAGCATGTCCCATTGAACAGATTTGAACCACGGATGTGCCTAAAAAGAAAAATTGCAAAAAGTATAAACACAATTGCAATTTTAGTCTGCAGAAAGTGCAAATTTACATTTTCTCCATTTAGTAAGGAAAAAAGAGAGTGCAAAACTGGCAAAAAGCTCAGGCAATTTATTCTACAGTTTGAAAGAAAGAGCATTATTCTGCAAGTCACCTTTATTTCTTCCACTCCTCCAGTCCCTAGTCTTGTTTCAACATCACATAGCAAGTGACAGATTAAATCCTTAGCCTCTTCTGATATCTTTGGTTCCTCAGGGAACTTCAGGCATGCTTTCCAATTAATAATCTGAGTTAAAATCAAATCATTGAGTACTCTGCATATGTCCTTGGAACTGTAAACAACCAAAGGTAATAGTGAATTCACCTTACGGCATGTGAGCCTGGGATCATCAGAGCAGAAGGGAGGATAGCCTACAAGCATCTCGTACATGATTGCACCCAACGACCACCAGTCACACTCCATTCCATATCCCTTTTTCAGCAATACCTCAGGCGCCATGTAGTCAAGAGTTCCAACGGTGGAATATGCCTGTTGATGTTATACATGAGACTACATAAGCCAAATAGATATTAAATTAACTTCAAAAATTTAGACAAATGGAATGCTTGGCATTACTTCAAAAGACCGGAATATGTCTAAGATGGACAACAAAAGTTAGAGGGCATAGAGATGAGAGGATACCAATGCACGCCGATTACGTTTCCATCGTAGCAATTGGTCCTTCGGCATCAACCAAGGCGCTCCATCAGCACCAGAGTGTCCACTGGATCCACTTAGATTTTCTTGAGAGATTAAACCATCATCTTCTAATAAAATTGTAGAATACTTGTCATCTAGAGGTTTACACAAACCAAAATCAGAAAGCTTCAAATGGCCATTTCTGTCCAGTAACAGATTGTCTGGTTTAATGTCCCTACACAAAGGAACTTGTTCAGAAGAAACTTGGAGTTTCATTTCTAGCTCCAGAAGCTGAATGTAATCATATACATGTTGAAACACAAGTGAAGTTGTTCAATGGTCAATGGTCCACCTCAGATAGAAAAAGAAACAGAGAGATAAAAAGGCTAAGATGAGTATGATCTATCCCTAAACAGCAGCACTAACAAAGTTGGAAAGAGTTCATTAGAACTGAAGCAGTGGCAACAGGATAGCATCATGAAATGGTAGATAAAGATTAGTAACGAAGAATGTAATGGTGAAAATACAAGGGCTCATTGACATGCCAAACACTAGCCAGCATAGTGTTCCACATGAAGGAGAGACTGATGGTAGTGAATCTTTTGACTTTTTCTTGTTGGTTTAATATGAGTAAACACACAGAATGATTTAGGTAAGATTCTTCTTAACGAGTGTATTGAGAAGAAGAAGCTGCAAACAAGGTCGATGAGCAACAAGCTCTCCCACTTCACCCCTTCAAACAGATTATAACAGACAAGAACATTCCATTGAGAAAAAGCAGTTAATAATCATCTGATGCTGGTAAATTGAATCATTCACCATGGTCTATAGCTTACATACCACTTGATTACAAGAAAAGACAAGTAGCCATCCATTTCCAATTGCAACAAAAGGCAAGTTTAGCTTGGAAAAGACATTCTCCAAAACTGTGGTTCCATAAACTCATGTTATAAATCCATATGTATATCCTTTTATCTGCTCTATATATATTAGAAGAATTCAATTTCAACTTCTATGGAAAATAAACAAGACTATGTAAGCATATAACCATCCAATGCCACACCTCGCTCCAATTAAATTTTTGGCACTCCTTAGCATCCAGTACTATATATTACCAAATCTGAAAGCTGAAACATATCCATAATCACTAAAAGTTGTTATGTTGTGGGAATTTTAAAGTAATACCTGTGCACATAATTATGTTGATGAATAGAGTGGATGGCTAGAATACTCTCTGCTATGTAAAACCGTGCAACATCTTCAGAAAGAATGTCTTCTCTCATCAACAATGTCATGATATCACCTCCAGGTAAATATTCCATGATGAGGTATAAGAATTCCGAATCTTGAAAGGAATAGTAAAGCTGAACAATGCACCAACTATCAACCTCCACAAGTAAGTTCCTCTCGGAACGAACATGCTCAACCTAATCACACAAACAATCATGATTAAAGAACCAAAGCATAGAGTGCATTAACACTACAAAGCAACTAGTCCCAAGATTATATACACTAGAACATAAGACTCTTTGACAGCCAGTACGTTATTGAGAAAGGATTCTGAGACATAAACCGAATCAACTATTTGAAGAACAATTCATTAGATTAGTAACTGAACCAAATTTCTTGGTACTGCTCAAAGAAGAGAGCGAAGAAGGGAAAGCTACAGAGATACAAAAGTCGCAAATTGTAGGATCCAACAAAATGTCTCTTGTGATGCTCACCTGTCCACGGCTAAGCATCTCAGATTTTTTCAACTTCTTCATGGCATATATCTCTCCTGTATTCTTAGCACGACATAGTCTCACCTGCATCAGTTGAATGTAGCTGATAAGAATAAGGAACATATGCTAGAAAGGAAATACTCCTGAACTTTTGTGGAAGAGAAGCCTAGGGAACTCATAAAAAAAACAACTATTTTATACACAAATCATGTCAATGCCGAATCAACCACACCGGCTTAAAAGCAACATTTGCATCTACCTCGCCAAACGCGCCTTTACCAATGACAGTTAACTGTTCAAAGTCATCAATTCCCACTTTACGTCTTTGCAACCTCATGTACGCTGTCTCCTTGCGCTCTAGATTTCTCAGCATTTTCTGTTGCTCCTCGCTAGACACCTGAGCTTCTTGTGCTCTCCTTTGGAGCGCTCGCCGTCTAATAGCAAAATCACAGAATTAATCAGTATGCTCGCAGTACTACTCTGCTTTTTCTTTTTTCTTTTTTTCTTTTTTTTCCTCTTCCCCGAAAGAGGATCTGTGTAATTTAGGCCTATGCCTTAATGCGCAACACAGAGATTCTAGGCTTATACTTCCTGGATCTATCTAATCAGGTACGTCTCAGATTTGCATACTACATTGTTGATAGTATCTTAAGTTGAGTCAAATGCGAAAGAAGGCATGTTTATATCAAGTTAATCTGTTTCACACAGAAGAGTCGAGCTTATTCCTCTCTCTCTCTCTAAGAAGATAGGAAACCAGAAAATTCGGTAATTGCATTAATGATTCCAGAAATGGAGAGAGACCTCCTTAATCATAACCAGTTCTAGAAGAGAGACGAGCAGTCAATGCTTCAGAAGAGATATAAATGCAACACTCGCGCGACTAACGAATCCAAGCCTCAGTCAGAGCAGAGACCAGTGGACGACCAAAGTCCCGGAAACCGATGCGAGTCGGGCGGAGCGAAGGAGAAAGCGAGAAAAGAAAAACGCTCGAGTTGGAGCTTCGGGGGGGAGATTCGGCCGAACCTGTCCTTGCGGTCCTGCAAGCCCTGGAGGTGGTTCTTGTAGTGGTTCTCGATGAACTGCTTGGCGGCGGCGGCCTTCTGCCGCGTCACGGGCGACGACACCCCGACGTCCTGGCCCAAATCGAGGGCGGCGACACGGTCGGGCTTTAAGTTGAGCGCCCCGAGCTTCGCCGTCCCGTCCCCGCCGTCCATTTCTCCCCCGTCTGGCGGATCGCGAATCAAGCTCGGGCCGAACTCGGAGGCGCACCGACGACGACGACCGGGGAGGGGGGGGAACGAATCGATCACAGAGGCACCATCACGTCTCGAATCTGAGGCAGGGGGAGGATTTCGAGGACGAGATCGGGATTTGAGTCCGCAGCAGACGAGAAGGGGAAGGGGTGGGGTTGGAGGTGGGGGGACGACCCGGCGTGTGTGTATATATAGGTGGAGGACGAGGAGTCGTCAGAAGAGGGAGATGGGGCGTCTACTGCTTGGGATCTGCTGTTGGTGCTCTGTGCTGGAGTCGTGAAAGCAGCTAGAGAGAGAGAGAGAGAGAGAGAATTCGGATATTTTATTCGACGGAGGACGGAGGACGGAGAGAGGCTGTCTCTTATTCTTCTTTTGTTTTCTTTTTGGGGGAGGTTGTGTTTCTCGGGAATGGAGTGGGACGGACGCCATCGTTTTCCTCGCGATGAACTGGAATCTTTACCCCCGTCCCCCCACAGTGGACTGACTTTGGAGCGAGTAGTGGGAAGAACGAGTCAATTCCAACCATGGATATAGTGGGGAGGTGACTTTCTCGCAAAGGCCCCTGTCGGCGGAGATCTGTAGAAGAAGCCGCGACAATGTGATCTTTCTACTTTCCTTCCTTCCCCCTTCCTTTTTTTTTTTCTTTTTTTTCTCTTTTATTTTTGGGTTTTTTTTGGGGAGGTAATTTTGTTGGTGTTATTTGGTCATGATTTGATTATAGAGTCATGGACTGCGGCGGAGGCCCCGGGGATACTGCTGCGCACGCGCTCCCCGTGAGAGAGCAGGCCCCGCCCCGTGAAAAATTGCCGACCCCCACAACCGAAAAGTTAACGTCAAAATGTAATTCTTACAAAAACTAACAGAACCGGGTGAAGTAATTTTGTCTCTTTTTTTTCTTCTTTTGGTTTGATCCGAGGGGAACTGTCATTTACGGGCATGACGCTTGGAGTGAGACAAAAAGGGTCGTGTTTTTGTCCGATATATAGCCCCGCGAGATGCTGTTTTCGTCGAGGGCGTATGCGTTCGGGGCGCGCGACTCCCGAGGGTGCTCCCGCTCGCCTTGGCCCCAGACAACATAAACGGATCGGGACGTGGAGACAAGCTGGGTCAACGGCCTCATCCCTTTCTCTTGTCTCTTTCTCCCTTCCTTCTTTATTCCGCCCACTTTTTTTACCGTTCTTTCTCTGGTGATGATGGGATTGGGGAGATCGGCCTGCTCGTCTAGCTCGGAACGTGAATCTCATGAGTCGAACGGGGGCTCCGCGTCCAAAGGCCCACCCGACTCAACTCGGCCCGAGAATTGGTTACCATAAATATTAGATCCGGATCTGGCCTAGCCGGCCGTTTGGTCAAGTCTGTGGGCGTTGAACATATCTTTTCTAAAGGTGATTGATTTAAGGTTAAGTCGGTTACCCACTTTCAATGCCGAAGAATCAGACGCGTAAGTTAAATAAAAAAAAAAGTCATAAATGACATCTTAACTAATATATGATGAGATAAGTAAAGGACTTTATGTTATTGTGAGAATATCGGTTTATTATAAGTTATAAATTTTTGAATGAGTGGACCCCATAGTAATTTTATAATTATTTATTATTTGATTTTTTGAGATTTAAAATAGTTTGTTATTTTCACGATAGATTAAAATTGTTACCCCATCATTTATTATAAGTAAATGAGTCATGATTTGTTTAAACATAAATGGGTTTATAATTTCTTTAAACTAAACTTACTTCTATAACTCTTTATATATTCTCTCTCGCTTCACTCACTCCACGCTCTCACATTAGATTTTATATGAGTTTTTCATATTGATATTTTTTTTTTTGGGAGGGAGGGTTTGTTCCCATATTGGGTTAAATAATAAGTATTTTAGCAATATGAATTAGGTATTGATCTAGTTGAATATAGGTCATTAGATTTGTATTGAATGAAAAATGGGTCAAAATGAATTAAATATATTTATTTAGTTGGTCAAACAAAGAACTGGCCCTTTTTCTTTTTCTTTTTTTAGGGAAAGAATCTAAAAAGCAAAAGTTGCATCTTTAAACGTGGAAGTCTTCGTCAAGTGGTTAGGTGAGTTGTCATTTTGACATGTTTAAGCCATAGTAGTTGGTTTTTCTCGTAATTGATCCAAAGAACGGGCCTTTTTTTTTTTTTTTTTTTATCTAGGGAAAGAACTTAAAAAGTTAAAAAGCAAAAGTTGCATCTTCTAAACGTGGAAGTCTTCGTCAAGTGGTTAGGTGAGTTGTCATTCGCTGGTGGGGAAGAAAAAAAAAAATTGAATACCATCCTTTATTGCTTGCATAGTTTAGGGTTTTTATGGTACAAAAAAAAAAAAAAAAGAAAAGAATTTTTCCCAAAAAAAAAAGAGTACCATGATTTAAATCTCAGTTGATGCAAGACTTCTTCTTTTTCCTAATAAAATAAGATGCTGCAACTTCGGGTCAATATTGGTTTATGCATCGATTCCTAGAAGAACTGCAACTCTTGTGTCTAGCATTTTCTTCCTGTCGTAGGACTAAAAACTGAACTTGTATAGGCTGGATCTTGGAGATGGAAGCTGAATTGGTTCTCTCCGAAACTGACTCGTACTTTTCTTCTTCTTTTTTTGATTTGTCATACTTTACTCCTACTTTAATTTTAAGACTTTTATCATGTTTCCTTATAGAGCGTGAAAATTGAAACCCACACTTGAAGTTAAATCGTCTCTAATCAAACCCCTTGAAAAGATGTAAATTCAAAATCCCTACCTCTCCCTTTTACGTGGGAAGAGTGATAATTACTCCCCAATGGTTGACTGATAATCTAATTGGCTAGGCCAATTCAGGCTAGTTCTAGACCTACCTAGTTCTATTCTAATCAGCAAACGAAGTGAGGAAGCCCAGGAAGATAAAGGCCCAAGTTTGAAGCCCATTAATCATAGGCCCATGAATCTGACCCGATGCTCACCCAATGGGCCTTCACTGGGGGAAATCTCACGCGGCCATCGAGCCCCAGCCCATAAAAAGAAGCTCTGCGAACCACACAAAATATCAGCAAAAGCCGCGAAGCACCCGGCCTCTCTCTCCTCCCTCCCTCCCTCTCTCTCTCTGCACTTATCCACTGAGCTTCGCTAGTTTCATTGAACGAGCGATGATGATAACGTGACCCTAGTCACCATTTTCTAACTCTTATTCTTCGGAAAGAGCTCTTGATCGTCGGGCGATCACGCATGAGACTCGAAGCAGAGGCGCATCACCACCACCGCCGCCGCCGCCTCCGTCGTTCTCGCCGTCCGTCCAGTGCCGCCGCCGCCGCCAGCGAAGCTCGATGGCCAACATGGTTTCCGCCCCCGGCAATGCGCTGCGCCACGCCCGCGTCCTGAGGAGCCCCGCTCTGCCCCGGTTCTCGCCTCTGGTGATTCCCTTTTCGTTCCGCCAGGCGGCGCCGCCGTCGCTGTCCGTCTGCGCGCTGCGGACCGGGTCCGAGAGCGGCAAGGTCTGGAGCCAGGAGGCGTTGGGCTCGGAATTCGTGAGGAGGCCGATTGTGTCTCCGGCGAAGGATTTGGCTGGGGATTCGGGGGAGGACGAGGCGTCCGGAGAAGCGGAGAGGACTCAATTGAGCGGCAGAGGAGCCGAAGACAGTGAAGAGGAGGTGGTGGTGGAGGAGGAGGAGGAGGAGGAGGAGGAATGGGTTGATTGGGAGGATAAGATATTGGAGGACACCGTGCCTCTGGTTGGCTTTGTGAGGATGATTCTGCACTCTGGAAGGTGAGGCCTCATTTCTTTAAAGAATCATCGCATCCTGTCTATTTCGCCGGAATTTCGCGATAAAAACGGCATAAGTCGAAAGTGATAATGTCTGCTCGCACTATAATTTATTGTTACGTGTGCTTTTGCTTGCTTAAGTTAGTCTTGCGAAACCGTATTACCGGAAAGGGACGTGTCTGGTGGAGTTATGTAGAGCCGAATGCTATGAGAGGATTGTGTAGTGGCTGATTCCACCCTGTAGGAAGATTTGCTTGCTGCAATTTTGGTTTTGTCTTACTGTTAAAAATGAAATGTTATATGTTATGTTTGCTCAATTGTTGGTTGGAAGATAAAAATGCCTAAAAGTTTCTTCAATCTGGTCAAGTTGAGGTATATGATCGAACTTAAAAGCTTTATGCATGGTATGTTATGGTTATACTAAGAGTAGTCAAGAAACCACCCTGTAATTTCTTGTATTTGCGCAAGTATTGCCAGTCATCCATCCTCCAGCTATCTCTCTATCTACCTCGCTATCCTTAGGTACCCACATGCGCGTAGATATATGTTCACATGTGCAGATGGACTCTGTCTTATATTTCTACGTTTATATGGACATAAGAAGTATTTTTATGCCCTGCACAGATGTATGTGTTTAGAGTCTTTAGACCTGTGCACGTACTACAAATCTTCAGATTTGTGCAATTGTAGGTTTCGACTACTGAACTTTATGTCAACTTTGGATTACTTAACTTTGTCTTTATCTTTATCTTGACTACTACTATATCTTCAGAATCCGCAATGCATTTACAGTCGTATGTAATATAGGCTTCACTATGAAGACATTCATGGGCCGATATTATTCAAGGGGAATGTGCAACTCCATTTATGTTAACAAAGAGTTCAAAGATGCTTAATATTTAATTAGGATTCCATGTTTAGTGCCCATACCGGTCTCCATTCCTGTTCTGCTGGGAAAGGGGCACAGTTTAGGACAGTTATTGACCCTGGACCCATAGGTTTGTTGGTCTGGGATTTATTGAGTGTCGGTCCTCTATTACAAATTACAGTAACACTCTGGTATATCTGTGACCAAGCCTTCCTCCTCGAGATCCTTTCTATATGTAAAGTTCGGTAAGAGACGAGTGTTGTATTTATTTACCCTTCATCCTCATTACTTAGATGAATGCTTCTGCAACCTTTTTTCAGTCCACCAAGTAATCTTTGGATTTTCAATTCTGAACTTGCTGCAGTCTAGGTTCTCTCTGTCCTTCCAGTTCCTTCTTTTACCCTTACATAATTGCTCATTTCTGGCACGTGAGCAACCACAAGTGCCCTGGAAAGCAGAATAATAACGTTAATTCTTAACTTTATACAGTTCATAATGCATACTTAATGTTCTGTGATGGTTGTAGGTATTTCAAAACCTTGTAATATGAAGGTTCCCTTGATCCTGTCTTCAGAGATCTGTTTACATTTTGCATTACCAACTTCATGGACAAGAGTCATAGGGCAAGAAAAACCTTCATGGACAAGACAGAATATAATAAGATGCTTTCTTGTATCTGCATGTCAATTTGTAAAAGCATGATCGTAGCTTGGTTGCTAATTCCGGAGTTATTTCATGGGATGGTGCTTGTCTAAGTAATAAGAGTCCATGCCAAGCTGATCACTATTATGGGACATCTATTTATGGGTTTGCAGAATGTTTGCTGCTGCACGTTCCTTCTTTATCACCATTTAACCATTTCAGCTGCTTTTGGTCCATATTTAAGGAACATTTGGACCCTTAGAGCATGTTAGATGATTTAGACAATTAAAAAAAAAAAAGATAACAAATGAACTGTATTTTTATTGGTACTAACAAAAGTGGAATTCGTTATCTTGTTGTAGATATCAAAGTGGAGAGCGATTTAGTCCGGAACATGAGAGAACCATTCTCGAGAAGTTGCTTCCCTATCATCCCGACTTTGAAAACAAGACTGGTTGTGGAATTGATTATATCACGGTATCTTCCTCCTTTCACCTTCTCTATTTTCAAGCAGAGCAACTCATGTATCGAATATCGGGAGTAGTGACATTAATGCAAGATTTGCCTTTTTTGTTGCCTTTATCATCCTGAAATATATTTACTCTGAAAGAAGCATTACTTGATGAGTATGTAGCTGATATCCCATTCAGTATTGTGAGAGAGAATCTTCATGTTAAAGCTCAATGAAGCTCTACATTCTTGCTTCAAAGTGCTTGGAACTGAGGAAAGTAGCAGCATTGCTTATAGCCTTAGTCTAACCATAGTTATAAGGCTTTACTGTTTGAGCTAAGTAGATTGTTGAGCCATTATTCATGGGGTTAGAAGAGAGTAGAAAAATGTGATCTCCCTACTTAATAAATAGAAGTGGATCCTCTTTTCATATTCTTTGAACTTATCCTTTGTGAAACCTTGAATTTCTGCTGGGCAGAAACACATATTAGTTCCTTCTTTTGCCACAATTACTGGTTACCCAAAAGAAGGCAATTACTGTTGTTTTGGATGGGTTTTTATCGTTCTCGTTTTATTAATTTCACAGTACAAGTAACAGTTATTTTGGTTGCATTCCATCACTCTTTGACGTCCTGAATCCTGCTTGTAGAGAATTGTACTCACATAAATAAATAAATGAAAGGATTGTACTTGATGGGAGTTGATCTACACTCCTCAATTGAGTGGAGTTTGATATGTTTGCGGATCATGTTGCATCATGGTACAAGAATTTAAATACTCATGCATTCATGTCTCATCTTTTATTTAGACTTTTGTTTATTTTGCGTCCTGTTAACAGGTAGGGTACCATCCCGATTTTCAAAGTTCAAGGTGCTTGTTCATAGTCCGTAAAGATGGGGAGTTAGTTGACTTTTCCTATTGGAAATGTATAAAAGGCCTCATCAGGAAGAAGTATCCTTTATATGCAGACAGCTTCATTCTTAGGCATTTTCGACGGCGAAGGCAAACTGATGGACGGTAACATTTAATCTCATTCAGTTTGTAACATACTTGAGAGAAAAGAAGGAAAGAAAGTAACAGCTTCCATCTTCACATGCTGAGGAATTCTTCTGTCTTATTAATTTCTCTCTTCTGCTATAATCTATCCCCACTGTGGGTAGAGGTTACAAGGTTAAGATCAAAGTAAAGGTATTGCAATATTATTGTGAATTTGGTTCAATTGTCAGGGGTTGCCTGCCTACGTCCATTTTTCTGGATGCTCTTTTTATCTACTAGGCTGTCCGCATTCCCCATTTCTTCTCTTGTGAAGGTCGGCAGCAATAGTATTCCTTCTCAGTCATCTTGCTGATCCTTTGTGAGTGAGAGCTGATTTTTTCCTTATGCATTGTGGCCTCTAGGAGGTATACTAGGATGCATGTAAGTTTACTCATCATATCTGGTAATCTTTTGGGAGCAGTTTGTATCATTTGGTCTTGTACAGTTGTCTCTATGCAATGCTCACATGAGATTTCGTACATTAGTCTGTCCTTGGAAGCAAATGATTGGGAAAGCTCTCTTCAAGATCTTGTTCCGTTGTTCATAAGAACACATAAAAGAAAATCTTATCTCGTGTACGATTATCCGTACACATGACATGATACTTCAGTCAGCATCAGCTTCCTCATAATCTGGGGAGCTATGGAGCCTTGTCTAGTCAAACTGACATAGCCTTGAGGCGAAAAGCAGACATTTCTGGAATAGCGCCGCTGATCATCCTGAAGAGTATCATGGCATGATGAAGCTCCTTTTGTCAGCCCAAATTGCAATCTTGACGTTCGCCACGTACCATAACAAAGCCGAGTTGGAGTTGTTTTTGTTTGGCTCCTCTTACACTTGAGGGTCAAATTGATCGTGATAGAAGAACGTTAGAGCCAAATATACGAATGTACATTAGTAATGTAGACATGACCGCCTCATTGTATTCGGCCCGCTGTTCATTCTTACCTACAAATCCCGTCCTTCCGTTCGAGCCCTAAACTTAATATGAATCGCCAATAGCCGCTTTCTCCTCATAAAGATTAGCTTCAACGATAAGATACTTCGGTTTATACACAATAAGGAAGTATTCTCGTTTTCCGAAACTCGCCATGTTCATGATACATAAAGATGCTGGTACACGTGGAGGTTGCTCTAAAATTAAATCATGTAAATTAACTAGTAGACGAAAATCAAATGATGGTTCTAAAGCGATTGGAACATAAAAGTTCATGCGGTTCGTGGTTCATCGGAGTTACGCGGGCGAAAATGACAGGATGGCATGATTAGAATTTAGAGTTGGAGAGGGAGGTGCCCTTGACGAAATCTAGGGATGCAGAGGTTTGAGTGCATGGAAAATACCTACAAAACCATTGAAGAGGACACGCCGCTTGGTGAAAAAAGCGATCGGCAGAAGTAAAAAGGGAATTAGGATAGGGCCAGTGTGGTAATTTTTTATTCGAATAGACACGATGAGACACATTTAGGGTAGTAAATATCGATGAACCTGGAAGTGATTCGAAAATAATCGAACTCAAAGTACATCATTTGGAGTGCGCCTCATAAATATAGGCCTTTCACAGGCTAAATGGCTATAATGCTCCATAACTAAATGAGTTCACACAAATAATCTCGAAAGAACTAACCGATTGAAATCACAAATGAAAAGAGTGAAAGTTGCCATTTATTGGAAATGCAAAAGTCGAACACTGTTGTAAAATTACAATATTGTCAGTATTAATCAAAACAAAATCTTTTATTATTTTCCATTCGTATGTGTACAAAATTCATTTCCTTTGAATTTTGTTGGCAAGTTTTGTTATTTAACATATCATAACTATATCATTTGATTATAAGAGTTCACAACTTACACTTAAGAATCCCCTAGAAAAGCTTGGATTGAGAAATTATATATCACAAGAAGTTTAAATGCAATATATTAATTTTCTTTTAAATTAGAATCTTGATCATTAATTTTATTAAAATAAACGAATCTTAGATGGTTCTCGTAAAAAAAGGGTGACGAACAAGTGAACTCTTTAATTTGAATAAGGCAGAAGAAGAAACAACAGTTTAGGAAATGTTGATAAAATTTGCTAGATAGATTGATCGATATACCTTTTGTCAATCTTAACTTTAATGAGGTCCAACGACTTAGTGAGAGCTACTTTGGATCATTTAAATTTAGGATATATCTAAAGTTATTTAAGGTATTAATATAGCGTGAGCCTAAATATAAATGACACACGATAAATAGATTTTGTAATATTTGGTATAAAGGTTTACACGGATCAACATGCTTTTTTTCTTTAATTTTTCTGTACATTACCATCTTAATACATCATCTTGAATGTACATCTCCATCTTTGTTGATGAACAATTGACAAAGTTTAGAATGACTCGAATCTCAATTTGTCTTATGAGGGACTAAATTTTGACATGGTCAAAAGCAAAACATCTGTCTGATAGACCATCTAAATCAAACCCTTTCATTTATCAATTTGGTTATAGATTCATCAACTCATTGTGTTGACCATTAAGCTAATTGTTTAGTTTTTGGACTCATATTTGCAACATTGCAAGTCTGCGGTCAGAAAACCTTCTGTTCGATTCATTAAGCGAAAGTATATTGTAGAAGATGAACTCATTGCATTAACATTAAGCTAAATGTTTACTTCATAATGTACTACTTAACAATACTGCAGAACCCTTCAAGAGTTTAGGGTTTTATTCTCTCTCAATCCACCCATACAGAATTCCTCAACAGCATACAGTGCAAGTAACTAATTTTGTCTCGAAGGCACCTGAGTTTGCCCTCTCAGACCGATATGATCACGAAAGTTATTGTCACGACCATAAGACCTAATACAACCTTTAGTTTCCCATTTACTATCACGTCGGTACATAGACTATAGTCCTGACTGATTGAATCTAGCTTCCTTCATAGGAGACTTAGGAGCAAGTCGAGTCAGATTGACATAATCTTGAGGAGAATGGGCAGACAATCCTGGAAAGATGATGCCGAGCATCCTAAACAACACTAAGAACCAGCTCTCTCGGTATGTTGGGCCATGCACACATGGCATGATGAAGCCCCTTATCAGCTCCCAAATCGCAATCAGGATGTTAGGTATGTGCCACAACCACGGCGAGCAGTTTTTGTTCGGCTCCTCTTCTAACAACTGAATTCAATTGCCATGTAATTAGGAGAGTGTGAGAGCCAAATATACAATGTGCAAATATTTCAACATGATTGGAGTATTGCACCCAGCCCTCCTTTTCCTACTTACCCATCCTTTCAGTCCTTTAAGCCTGCAACTTATATGCACAACACAATTTGGTGCGTTGCAATATTGATACGGATTAGTTACGGTATGAAAGTCCAAACTATCAAATCCAAGATTCGTTTCCTGGGCAACTATCCTGACACTATCATGAGTCTTGAAGTAGATGCTTCTGTGTGTGTGTGAGAGAGAGAGAGAGAGAGGGGGGGAGAGAGAGAGAGGGAGGGAGGGAGAGATGGCAGTACCTTCTCCTTGTACAAGCAGTTGAAGTAATGGCAAGTGCCAAAGTGCTTGAACCCAAAGATCTTGCCATCACAAGGCAGCCTTGGGACAATGTCGCTTGAATAGACGTACCTATAGTACTGCTCCTCGCAACAAATCTTCCTCTTCATGTACCGTCCAAATTTCTCATCCCCCACCCTCGGTTGCCCAAATGTGTACACTCCTTCCAACTTGTCCAGAATTGCATCCTCCTTGTGTATGCACAACGCCCCCACAAATAGTATGGCAAGTGCCCCTCCCAAACTATGCCCTGTCACTATGAACTTTGTCCCTCCCTCCAATTGAATCCTCAGCATTTCCTTAACATCACAATAAGCATATCTTTTGCCTTCTTCAGTTGCCTCATCGGTCTCCTTGTTCCGTTTTCGGCCTCCTTGTAGGCCCAAGGCTTTCATGAAGCCGCTGTGGACTCTCACCCTTCCCTCTTCTTCTTTGGTATCAAGCTCGTACCAAGAGATATCGATGTCAGTGCACCATGCGTTTGCATCAAAAGGGCGAGTACCCCTAAATGCCACCACAATCAGGTCTTGGTCTTTGAACATGATAGCTCGAGTTGAGGCTTGCTCTGGATGATCTCGAGTTGAGGCTTGCTCCTGGTTGTGAAATTTAGTAGGATCACTGCCAACTATTTTAATACTTAAACTATTAGACGAAAACGTGTTTTAATATTTAAATATTCTAATATATCTACGATACAATGTAGGAATTCACATTAAAAAAAAATCTTTTTTATGGCAAAAGCGAGCTTGAATAATTCATAATGGAAATGTTCTCTGATGCAACTGTTAAGTGATTGTATTTCCAAAATTTTTGAAATATTAGAAAACAATGTAGACATAGCTTATTACCTTGACATAGGGAAGAAAAAGAAAAATCCAGGGTTGAATTACGGAGATTTGCAATGCGAAGATGGAAAAAGAGAAATCATCATTGTCGACCCTCAATGTTGCATATATATATTTTTGTAAGAGAATAGAATTGGACTTATTAAATCATCACCGTCATATGTTGATTGCAAGAAGAGCTTGTACTATTGTAAGCTTATCATTTAGGCTTCTTGAATGAAGAATATGTGGGGACAACACATATTCAAGAGATAAGTGTATCATAAATCCTAAAACTTGTCACGAAAATACAATTGAGTTCTAAAATTTTGAAAAAGTGAAGATAAGTCCTAAAATTTGTCGTGAATGTGTAATTGAGTATTATAATTTTCAAAAAATGTAATTAAATTCTAAAAATTGTCATGAAAATATAATCGAGGTCTAAAATTTTCAAAAAATACTATCAATTGAATGACTTTATTAGACTAATTTGACAATTTTTATGACATGTTTGTACTTTTTTAAAATTTTAAAACTTAATTACACTTTTTTACAAGTTTTAGGACTTAATTGTTCTTTTATGACAAGTTTTAAGACTTCCTATACACCTATCCCAATATTCAATGAACAGAGCATGTCGGTAATAGGAATGAGCATAACCTTTGACATGTTAGATTCCCAAAATATATATATATATAAAAGAAAGGGGTTTCCATTACCTTTTACTATTTCGTGGCAAATTATTAGATATCATGAAAATATCATTTATTTCTCTTGCGTATTATCTAAATCCATTGATACATTGGAGAAAATCATCTATTTAGTATAATGCTCCCTTCAATGTCTTGACAAATCTCAATTGTTGATACAAATCTCATTTTCATAGGTCAATAGAAGAAATTTATCGAAATACCAATGGAACACCATACGGGATGACGGATTCATGAGTATGGATAAATCTTCAGTGTATCAAACCCAACACACACTTCTCTCTAATGTAATAGGTAAAGCCTATTTATACATGGTGAATATTGCTTCTCATCAAGAGTCAAGAAAAACCAACAACAGTCAAATGTTTATATTTTGTACGTTGGTCTATAGAGCTGGAGATCAAAGTCATATTCCTTGATGCATAAGTATAAACCAATTCAACTACATAAGATTTTCATTTGTGATTTTGTGGTTGTCCTTAAATTGTTACTCTCTGTGAATGATTAGCGACTATAAGATCACAAAAATTGCACAGCATATTTCATATCTTCTTAATTAAGCAAGCGACTAAGTTTAAAACCAAATTTCACCAATAAAACGTATAAATACACATAAAGAAGATATAATGCTTACCGCTCCTATAGTCCCAGTGCAGCAACAGTTCCATCTGAAGCCATAAAAATGAAAAGACAAAAAGAAAAATAAGAAGAGAGAAAGCTAGATCAGCGCGAGATGAGATGACCAAACAGCTCAATGGATACTTTAATCCATGTTGTTTGGTTGTTAAATCATCACATTGCAATCATTTTTCATTTTTTTCTCTTATGATGGTAATTGATGTATCATAACTCTATGCTTGTCTGTCAATATTATATCGAGGGTTGGAGAGAGACGAACCTTCCAACGATCATGGATGGTGGTTTCGACGAAAGAATCATTCTCGTACGACAATTTAGCGGCCATCATGGACAAGTATGCATTATATCGTGCGTCTCCACGCTTCAGGTGGCTGTCAAGGTCCACTCTCGTGTCCAAATTCCCTACCGCTGATGCAAAAGTTGGCGAGTCTATCACCGGCTTCGCCACGTTTCCTGCATAATTTGCAGAGGTGACCCTCGTCTTCTTCTTGGGTAAAGTTCCGGAATAAGAATGACGCTTGGTGTGGTTTTATGCACTTTAACTTCTCTATTTTCACTTTCGAAAAGTTTGTCACCAAGAAGATGTCGTCAAAAAGTTTCTACCTCTGTACCACGGAGGAGCAGTCTTCAAAAAAATTTTTTTGGGACACTAAAACAGTGGTGATGAGCAGGGATGGATAGATGGAGCGTGTGAGTAAGACTACATAGGCTCTATTTGTTTTACGGAAAATATTTTATTCATTTTTCAACATTTGGTTCATTTAGGAAAATGAGTCAATATAAAATATTTTCATAATCAACAGAAAACCAATGCTCAAATTCAAGAAAACGATTTTCTTTTCGAAAAGTTGGAAAACAATTTCCAAAATATAATTAAGATTTCGTTCTTTTCGCGGAAAATATTTTCCTCTTTTTTTGGCACTTGGTTAGCTTAGGGAAATGAATAAATAGAAAATGTTTTCTTAGTCAATGGAAAATATTTTATGGAAAAGGTTTTCCTTCCGAAATTTAAATTTAGAAAAATGATTTCCACTTTAAAAGAATAAAAAACATTTTAAAAATATAACTAAGTATTGGTGCTTAAACTCAAAACTCTATGCTTAGGACGAAAACCCCAACGTTGGTTCCCAACATTCAGGACCAGGTCTCCCAATGGCCAAGTTTGGGTCCATCAACATTGAGTTTGGGACCTCAATGTTTGGGCCCCAGCATAAACACCAAGGTCCATCAAGGCGAGGCCGAACCCTTGGTGCCCGTAATTGATGCTCCGGCATATGAGCTCGGGTCATAAAGGTTGTATTTGGGTCCCCAACGCTCGAACTTTGGTCCCAACCCTTGGGCCCAGGTCCATAAAGACTGTGCGCTGGTCCTCGGCACTTGGGCTTGGGATCATGGTTAATGAAATGTTTGGTCTTATTAAAAAAATTTTTTTAATGGCATTTTTAATTATTTTCCAATTTTTTTAAAATATGACTTATTATTATTTTTTTTCCTTTTTCTTTCCTTCTTTTCTCTTTTCTTTCTTTCCTTCCTTTCTCCTTTTTTCCTCCTTCCTTTGCCGACCACATACCTCGGCAACAACCAGCAACTTGGTGACTAGCCAAGATGCATGCTAGTGAGCTTGAGGCTCAATCGATTTGGGGGAGCTCGCGGCTTAGCCAATCCAGCAAGCTTGGGCTCGGTTGAGGCCAGTGAGCTCATGATTTCCCCACTCTTGGCAAGATTGAGCTTGCCCAAGGTTGACGAGCTCAAGCTTGCCTATGCCGTTGTTTTGGCCCGACAATCGATAGAGGGAGAAGGAAAAAGAAAAAGAAAGAAAAGAAATAGAGAAAAATTTTAAAATTTTGAATTTTTTCAGCCGAGATAAAGTCATGAATTGAAATCATTTTTGAATGAGATCTAAATACTAGAAAATGTTTTTGGTTACATATCATAAAAGAAAAGAAAACTAACCATTTTCCTGAAAATGATTTCCCAAAAAGCATTTTTCTTTATTAGGAAGTTTTCCCAAAACAAACGTGTTCATAATATTGGTGCTTGGACTTGAAACTCTATGCTTGGATATGAAAACCTAACATTGGTTCTAAGGTCCCAATGTTCAAGATCAAGTCCTCGACAATTGGGCTTGGGTCCATAGAGGCTAGGCTAGGGTCTTTGGCGCCCATGCCAGGGTCCATCGAGGTTGTGTTCAAACCCCTAGTGCTCATGTTCGATTCTCTAGCACTCAAACCAGGGTCCATAAAGTACTCGAGTCACTAACGCTTTTGAGCTTGAGTCCACAAAGGTCATACCTTGGCCAGGGTCCATCAAGGTTGCGCTCAAACCCCTTGATTAATGAAATGTTTTTTCCCATGAATTTTTTAATTATTTCTTAAATTCAAATATTAAATTATTTTTAAAATTTTCTTTTTCCTTCTTTCTCAGCTCATGGCTAGCCACAATGATGGTCAATGATTGGCCACAAGTAAGGGACGACCTCAAGCCTCTGTGATTTGGCGAGGCAAGACTTCACTAAGCTTTAGCCAGGCTCCAACTCACTTGAATTGGGCGAGCTCATCCCTTGCCTATGTCCAGCAGCTAGTTGTCGTTGTGGCTAGTCAATGGCCAAAGAAGAAGGAAGAAGAAAAAGAGATAAAAGAAAGAAAAAGAAAATTTTAAAAATTAAAAAAAAAAATTGAATTTTTTTGTAATTTTTCCCCGGGAAATCTAATTCCCCTATCAAATAGTGAAAAATATTTTCTAGTTCATTTTTAGGCTTCAACTAACCTCATAAAATATTATCATTTTCCCTAAAAAGGACTTTGTAGAAAATATTTTCTAGATGTCATTTTTTGCAAAATAAATAGAGCCGTATATTAAACGACAAGAATATTGGGAATATACATGCATGTGTGCGTGCATTATCAATTGTTGCCCATGTTTATAGCTATGGGAAGGAGCACACAAAACCTTTGAGAGCATTGGTGATGAGCTTGAGAAATCCTCCGTTGGTCGACGGGAGATTAAGACAGTACTCGAACATCTTCCCAAGGCATGCCAACATTCCCTTGAACAACTGTAGGAGTTTCTGACCGACAATGGAGATGAAGATAATCCATCTATGCCCAAACTCCCTGAGCTCCTCCTCCTTATACTTTTTGTGGCATTCGATGTATTTTCTCTCGGACACATCCTCAGAAAACAGGAGGCGAGGGAGGCCGAGAAAGCGTGCCCGTGTATGATTAAGTTCGAGGTAGCAATCCTCGTTATCATCTTCCATGTATGGCTTTGAAAGCAAAGAAGACGAAGGTAGCACGTAATGTGGGAAGTTATTACGATGTCTAACGAATTCGAAACACCTAAGTCTATGAGCGTGCAATGGAAAAGGAGACAGCCCAACATATATAGGAAGAGACTCGTCTTCAAGATGAAATGAAGAAAGTTAAAAGTGGACGGAGACATATGAATTTCATCAGATCTAATGGTCTAGATTGTGCCATGTTCACTGAATAATTTCGGGGCGTGCATCACGTTGTTGATAAAAGGAAGTGTGCTCGATCTCGTGTAAAGTGATTTTCTCCTTTTCTGGTGCGACATTGCCTGTGTGGGAGCACTAAGCATAGATTCCAATTGGCGCACGAAAAAGTGGGGAATTCGTTTGCCTCGGGGATGCGACCCGGCCTAGAAAATTCCAAATGGGTGGCTGTTGTTCAGGACATCTTTAAGACTCGTTGCTGCTTCAATCGAATCGAGATGTTCTGCTTTTTATCCCCCAAGTGAACTTTGCTTGCTTGATTGTGCCAAGACATCCCTGCGCCCACCTCCCTTTGTCTCTTCACAAACTTTCTTGTATACCATATCGTGTTGTGCTATCGGTTAAACATTTGCTTAAACAGAAAATAGCCCGATTACCTAATAAGCCCTGTAACTTTTGGGAAATTCCTGAATTCCATCCAAAACTTTAAAACCTTTCACTTCTCATCTTTAAACTCCATTGTTGTGAAATCAAGAAAGGATGGTAACCAATGGGAAGAATCTCACCGAAGTTATGGTACTGATATTGACTGCTCTCGTGTATGTTCATCGATAACATGGAAACAAAGTTTTTGCAGAAAAACCTATACTGCGTGAAAAAATTGTCCATAAAGTCCACAACTTATTTTACAAAGGTTAATTCAGTCATAAAATTTTCAATTATGTCAATTTAGTCCTAAACCTAAACCTTTTGATGATTTGCCAATTTAGTTCCTAAACCTTTCAATTGTACCAATTTAGTCTTAAATCTTTTGATAATTTGCCAATCTAGTCCTATACGTTTTAACGATTTGCCAATATAGTCATTCCAGCCATATATCTAAATAATAGATATGTTCCTTAGAGCTCCTTTAGGTGTAGCTCGTCATACATAAAATCTTTTGAGTTTGAGTAATAATTCGAATACTTATTTGGCTTGATGGCTTGGACTTGAAAATATTTTATGCTAGTGATTTAGAAACCTAATTGAGTCATTTTTATTTAATTGCGAAGCTCCATTTTTTTTCCTCATGCTCCTTTTATCTACTGGGCTGTTGGCACTCCCCATGTCTTCTCTCGTGAAGATCGGCTGCATTGGTATTCCTCCTCGGTATTTATCTCATTTTGTTGATTCTCTGTGAGTCAGTTTTAGAGTTCACCGTGAATATTTTCTCTCTTTGTAAGTTTCATACATTAACTTCGATTTTGCACTGTAGTATGGTCCACAAAAGCTATAAGAATAATTATTAAACTGTATTCGATTTTGCACTGTAGTGTATCACTTAACAATATTGCATGCTCCAACGGGTTCTTCAAGCGTTTAGGGTTTTATTCTCTCTCAATCCACCCATACAGAATTCCTCAATAGCATACAGTGCAAGTAACTAATTCTGTCTCCAAGGTACATCAGTTTGCCTCTTAGACAAATACGATTGTAAAAGTTATTGACACAGCTGTAAGACGTAATACAACTTTTTTATCCCATTCAGGATCACGTTGCTACATAGACTGTAGTTTGATTGATTGGATCTAGCTTAATTCATAGGGGGTAAGGAGCCGAGTCGAGTCAAGTTGACATAATCATGAGGAGAATGAGCAGACAATCCTGGAATTGCAATGCGGACCATCCTAAACAGTAATAAGAACCAGCTCTCTCGGCATGCTCGGCCTCTCACACACGGCATGATGAAGCCCCTCATCAGCTCCCAAATCGCATTCATGACGTTTGGTATCAACCATAACAATGGCAAGCTGTTTCTGTTCGGCTCCTCATATAACACCTGAAATCAATGGTCATGTAATTAGGAGAGTGCGAGAGCCAAATATACAATGTGCGATGTTTAGGCATAATTGCAGTATTGCGTCCAGCCCCCCTTTTCCTTACCTACCCATCCCTTCAGTCCTTTTAAGCCTGTAACTTATATGCACAACACAATTTGGTCCATTGCAATAAAGATATGGATTAGTTACATTGCAAGAGTGTAGACTATTAATCAAGTACTCAGAGAGAGAGAGATACCTTCCCCTTGTACAAGCTGTTGAAGTAGAGGCAAGGACCAAAGTGCTTGAACCCAAAGGCCTTGCCATCACAAGGCATCCTAGGAACACGGTCGCTTGAATAGACATACCTATAGTACTTCACCTCACGACGGATCTTCCGCTTCATGTACTCTCCAAATCTCTCATCCCCCACCTTCGGTTGCCCAAATGTGTACACTCCTTCCAACCTCTCCAGAATTGCAGCCTCCTTGTGCATGCACAACGCCCCCACGAATAGTGTGGCAAGTGCCCCACCCAAGCTATGCCCCGTCACTATGAACTTTGTCCCTCTCTCCTTCAATAAATTCCGTAGCATTTCCTTAATCTCATAATAAGCATAGCTTTTGCCTTCCTCGGCTACCTCATCCATCTCCTTGAGCCCTCCTCGGCCCTTTTGTAGGCCCAAGGCTTTCATGAAGCCGCCGTGGATGCTCACCCTCTCCGGCACAACTCCTCCTTCGAGCTCAACCTCGACCTCGTACCAAGAGAGGTCGATGGTGGTGCACCAAGCGTCCGCATCAAAAGGGCGGTTACCCCTAAATGCCACCACAATCAGGTCTCGGTCTCTGAACATGATGGCTCGAGTAGAGTGTTGCTCCAGGTGACCTACGTGACGATGTAGGATTTTTGTTATCAAAGTAATTTTCCTTCTTATGGCAAGAGTGAACTCGAATAATGTATGACAAAACGTCATCTAATACCATATCAGATAATCTCATTTTTTGAAAAGTTTAAACTGTTAGGAATCGGATCAACAAAGCATATATTTCTCAGCATATTTAAGAAAAAGCAAAACCCATGATGGAGGTATTTATTATATGCTTTCTCGCCAAATTGAATTAAACTGCATGCCAAAAAAAGTTATGATAGAATCTCCAGTGAGTTCAATTGACCGTTGAGTTCATATATGAATTCTTTAAAAGTAAAGGATCAATCAAAATAGAATCTTATTTGGTTATTCTTTTGCAACTTCAATTATGTTTCGCCACTTTGTGATTTCTCTCTAAGAGAAAAGAATGGTTGGATTTGTAGAATCCCCACCATTATATTTTGTTTGTAGGAAGTGCTTGTATTATTGTATGTTTTATCATTAGGCTTCTTAAATGAAGAATATGTGGTGACAATATATGTGCAAGGAAAGATACATTAGTAACATCGACGAGCATAAATCTTTGACCTTTTAGATTTTCCAAAAACGATAAGAATTAGGGTTTTGCATTCCCTTTTAATCATTCTCGGCAAAAGTATGAGTTACTCTAAAAATATCATTTCCTTCTCTTGCATATCATTTGAACCCAATGATAAGGATCCACGAGCATGCAAAACTTCAGTGTATTAATAGCCTTTAAAAATGAAAAAAAAAACTATTTATACATGGTTAATACTGCTTCTCATCAAGAGTCAATAAAAATCCAACATGGTCAATGTTTTATATTCGGGGAGTTTCGGTCTAGCATCTATATGAGCTCGCGATCAAAGTCATATTGCTTGATACATAAGTATAATCTAATTCAACTATATAAGATTATAATCCGTGATTCTCGGGGTTGTTCTTAAATTGCTAATATATGGTGAACGATTAGCGATTGTAAGGCCACGAAGTTTGCACAACGTATTTTATGTCGTCTTCATTAAGCAAGTAACTAAGTTAAAAACCAAATTTGACCAGTAATATGTATAGATGTGCAGAAGATATAATAATACGTACCATTCCAAAAGTCCCGACACCGCAAGAATTCCATCTAAAGCCAATAAAAACGATGGAAAGAAGAGGAGAGAAAAAGTCAGTCCTCGTCATCACCAAGCACAAGGGGATGGTTTTGATTAAACTAAACACTTGCCGGATGACTTAACAGGTCAATAAATAGCTTTATCCATGTCGTTTGGATGATAAAACATCATGTCGCAACCATCTTTCATTTTCATATTGACGAGAATCGATGATGTATCGTAAGTAAATGCTTCTGTCGATATCATATCAAAGGGTTGGAGGGGGACGAACCTTCCAACGATCTTTGACAGTGGTTTCGACAAAAGAATCATTCTCGTACGACAGCTTGGCGGCCATCATGGACAAGTATGCATTATACCCTGCGTCTCCTCGCTTCAGGTGGCTGTCAAGGTCCACTCTCGGGTCCAAATACCCTATCACTGATGCAAAAGTTGGCGAGTCTTTACTCGGCCACTCCACGTTTCCTGCATAATTTGCATAGATGACCCTCGTCTTCATCTTGTATAAAGTTCCGGAATAAGAATGATGTCGGGTAATCAGCATTGTTCAATACAGTTTAATTATTTGATTTTCACTTAATCTGTGGTGATGAGGTCAACCTGACTAATCGCAGTCCGGGGATGGATAGATGGGGAGCGTGTAGGCAAGACTATACAGATTAAACCACAACAATATTGAGGAAGAAGCACACAAAACCTTTGAGAGCATTGGCGACGAGCTTGAGATATCCTCCGTTGGCCGACGGGAGGTTAAGACAGAACTCGAAAGCATTGCCGAGCCATTTCAACATGCCCTTGAACAAGAGCAGGAGTTTCTGAGCGACGATCGAGATGAAGATGGACCATCTACGCTTAAACTGCCTGAGCTCCTCCTTGTAGGTTACCGGGCACCGGATGTATCTTCTCTCAGACACGTCGCCAGAAAACAGAAGGCGGGGAAGGTCGAGAAAGCCTGCCTGTTTAGGATCAAGCACGAGGTAGTTGCTGTAGAGCGCGCCGCCATCCTCGCAGTCTGTGTATGGCCGCTGAAGCAAAGGAGATGATGGTGGGGTATCCATGGATGGGTTGTAGTTTTTACTACGTCGACGACGATCTTGAAACCCTCAAAATCTAACAATCTTTATATATGGGGAGACTCATCAGAGATCTAACGACCTAGATCGCGCTTGGTTCAAGAGAATGATAACGAGGCGTGTTTCGCGTGTCCTGCGCAGTGCGCACTAAGTCAAGGGTGCGTGCCAAGTGTAATGTGATTTTCTCCGTCCCTTTTTTGGACGCTGCATGTGTGGACACACGACGCATAAATTCCCATTCCGGGAAGCTGGGCCTTTCCTCGGGAATCTGATCCACCTCGTAAATTCCAAAATTGGTGCTTGCTGATGCTGTTTAGGACAGCTGCGGCTCTTTTCTTCTTTAATCAAAGTGAAATATTCTGCTTGTTTGTGCCGAAACGTGTATGCGCATACCTCTCTCTCTCTCTCCCCAAACATGTGTGCACGTACATGTGTATGTACATATCGTGTTCTTCTATCAAATAAACGTTGGGTAAACAACAACAAAAGAAGCCCTATTGCCTAATGAACCTTTTTTAATAGGAGATTTCTTAATCCTATCCAAACATTAAAATCTTTCAATTCTATCCTTGAACCCCCATGGTTGCGAAAATGAAGAAAGGAGAATAATTGTCAGGTAGAAATTCTGCTCTCAATATTACAAGCTCCATTATTGACTTTTCTCTAGAATCCATCTCCTTAAGCGATTCTAAGAGAGCACTCCTCCATACCATCTTGGTCCTTCGAGATTTTACTCCCAAAATATTCCAAATTTGAACTGGACATCACAAGGAGATAAGTAAATTTCATCTCCATTTACATCAACACCTTTTGGTAGAGTTGTTTTCTTTTTCCTTTTTAAAAATTTAATATGTTAAATAAATGCATAATTTAATATTTAATTATTCTATTATGGCAATCCCAATTGTATAGGGTAGGAAGGATATTGACATTTTGGTTGCTATAAATGCACAAATTAAGCTAAAACAAGAAGCCGAAGGTGAATGAATGCTTTCCCTTTCTCTAGGTTAGAAGTCAATGACCAATTTGACAAATTAAACTTAGAAAAATAACAAGAATCTCAAATCACGTTATTATGCTTTAAATCATGACACGCTCAGAAGTCTCTAGATGATCGACGACCTGAATTTACCCCTTTAATCTATAAATTTGGAAGAAAATTATCCAAAAAGCCTTAAACTTACTATACTTTTACCAATTTAGTTATAAATCTTTTAATTTTTCAATTGAGTCATAAACTTTTTCATTTTTTGTCAATTGAGTTCATCCAATCAATTTTGACCGAAATTCGCTAATATGGATGTTGATCATCCTACGTGACACAACCGATGCTGATGTTGACAAATTTATTATTTTTCAAATATTTTTTGAAAATTTTAAAAAAATATTTTATATATATGTTTTCTTTTTTTCCCCCCTCTTCTTCCTCTACCAATCTCCCAACCTTTGGTGACCGGTTTGAGGTTGTGATCGGCGAGGGTTAGCCTCACTAGCCTCAGGCGAGGTCAACCTCACCCTTGCTAGGGTCTAATGAGGGATGACCTCACGAGCCTTGGGCAAGGCTCGCCCTCAAGAATCTAGTGAGGGTGAGCCTCGCTCACAACCAGCGAGATCGACCCTCGCCCTCACTCAAAGCAGGTGAGGGGTTGACCTCGTTGGCTTTACATGAGGTTACCCTTGCCAAGATTTGGTGATGGACAACCTTGCAGGCCTTAGGCGAAGTAGGTGAGGGGTGACCTTGCCAACCGTGAATCTCGCCCAAGGCTTGCAAGGTCGTCCCTTACCAAATCTTGGTGAGGGAGACCTTGTGGGTGGTCGACAAGGCCGATCCTCGCCGGTCATAACTTTTGGCCAATCACCGGAGGCTGGGTGATTGGCAAAGGAAGAAGAGAGAGGGGGAAAAAGGAGAAAAAATTAAAATATTAAAGAATTTAATAATTCGAACAAAAATTGGTCCGATAACTCAATTGGCAAAAAGTAAAAATATTTAAGATCCAATTGGCAAAATTGAAAATTTATGACTAAATTAACAAAAGTATAATAGTTTAGGATTTTTCGGATAGTTTTCCCAACTTTGGGAGCAATGCAAAACCCCACAAATTATTGGTTTAACCAAATTTCATTGAAATTTAGTTTTTGTTGATTCATATTGGACAAATTGTAGGTCTCAATAAGAAAATCTTCAGTTTGATTCAGTCACATGTAAGAATGTTACCAAAGATGAACATGGGATAAGGTTACCGTAAGTACTATAACTTTCATGCGGTGTTCATTGAAATACTATAACTTTTTTTTCGACCATTTGAGTACCATAACTTCTAAAAAATGTTTGCTTTAGTGCTGCAATTTTTAATCAATCACTTAAGTGCCACATTTAAAAAAAATATTTACCAAGCACTAAAATCTGACGTGACATGGCAGTGTGATTAATGTTTTTAAAAATTATGATACTCAAGTGATTGATTGAAAAGATGGGACTCACCAAGATGTAAAACAACTAGAGTGTATTCCAAATTCTTAGAGAAGAAAAAGATACAAAGGAATCAGGGGTGCGAGAGATATTAATTAGTCATTACTATAATAAATCTCTCTAGCTAGCTTAGTTTCCTTTTTTCCACTATGGCCAAATAAGAAAATGCATAAAATTTGTATTATTGTGATAAATTTACCACTGACATATCAAACGTACAAAAAGCAAAGCATGACCACCCCGTGACAAATTTAACATGACCTTTCAGACAGACCAAGAAATTATATAGCCTTTCATAGCGGTGACTAAAATAGCATCCTCTTGTATTATGTCATTTCCCACTGTTATCTTGTCCACGTGTCAGCCCACCCGACTCTTGTTGCATTCATAGCAAGTAATGACTAGTATCGACACATTTTCAATGCCCTAAATACAATCTTCTTTCATTTTATGTATAAACTGACCTTTTTTTCTAGGAGCCATCCATTGGTTTGCCATTACATTACAAACTAATTTTGGTTTAATTAGCAATTATCATTTGAGTTGCTTGCCAACATTTATTTACCTTTATTCTTAAATATATCAACTTTTCTATTGATTTCCAACTCGTTTGGTTAAGCAATTCCTTATAACAACCTTAATCATAGTGATTATAAACTTTTCTCTTACTAATTTATCAATTAATTTTGCATTATCAATTCTTATATGAGTTCCATTCCACGCACGACACACGGGAAAATTCCGAGTTGAATTTTTCGTTATTCCATCTGTCGATCGATTGGTGAAGCTGGTCTCTCGTGATTTACAATGGAGTGGGGCATGGGAAAGGTCAATGTGCCCTCATTTTGTAGGGCAATGTTGTTTCCCAATCTGCAAACACAACATAAGCATATGTTGTGCCCTCAAAGGATCGGTCACATGGGTGTTTTGCATATACATCCATGCATGCCTGTACCTATCAACACATGTAATAATATGTCGATCTTTAGAAAAATTGTCCAAAAATTTCTAAAATCGCTTCACTTTTAACAATTCACAATTGAGTTCTAAATATTTTCATGTTTACCAATTAAGTCCATTTGGTTAATTTTGGCCTAAAATTACTAATGAAGGCATCAATCATCCTACATGACATTACTAGCAATCGAGTTGATAATTTTTTATAATATTTTAATTTTTAATTTTTTTGCATAGGAAAAAGGGAAAAAAAAAAAAGGAAAGAAGAGAAAAGTAAAAAATGAAGAAAAAAATAAAGAAGGAAATAGAAGAAAGAAAAAGGAAAATATAAGAAAAAAAAATTAAATTAAATTAAATTAAATTCAAAAAAATTAAATTATTATTAAAAACTATTAATATCAATATCGGTCATGTGACTTAGAATAGTCAGCGTGAATTAGTAAAGGTGCAATATGTTGAGAATTTTTTGAACAATTTTCCAGTCAATCTTTCCCCTCTTTCTGAAGCTCCACATCTTATTACTTTCCAACCTTAAACTTACCTAAGGATATTTCAAACGTACACCTGAAGAAATAAATCCGGATGCAAGCCTCTCTATCGGGGACAGGTAACAAAATGTCTTGTCTAGACTCAATTTTATTGGAAACCTTAAGCCAATAAATTAAGAAAATGTCGTTTTCCCTCCAAACATCCAATGAAGGATTCGACCTTACACTAAAGACAGGCGACTTACCAAATACCCCTTCACATGTGAGGAGCCTGTGATGTCGGGTCAGCTACCCCTTATTCAAATCAGGCATTCATCTCCATCGGCATGTGTCAAGTAGTTACAAAACTAAATCATTTAGCCCATAACTTTTCTACATGTTGAGAGCATCTCAAAGTTTAGACCTGATTTGATTTGGGATCGGCTCGAATTGGAATTCAATGACATCGGAAGATAGCGAAAAGGTTTTGAAGTGAGCGAGGACAAGATCTGGATATCCTAAGCTAAATGGCAAAAGTTTGGATTGAAGAATCAAAAGTTGGGTAACTACCGTGCGTCCGAATCACCATCTTTGGACGCTCGGGAGTCTGGGATGTCCGGCCCAAAGCTGGTCGGACTATTCCGAATGTCCGGCACTTCGAACGGACGTCCGAACCTGCACATGTGAATGTCTTCTTGAAGATGGTTTTAAGCCTAATTTTGCATAGAAGTTAACGCTTCCGGAAAAGATAGATGCTCTTTTCGAGTCAAAGGCGCGTTGTGTCCCACGTGGGGTAAAAATGCTTCGGTTTTGAACTCATTTTCGTACCACTTTCGTTAGTCAATTATTAATGTCACATGTCAATTACCGATGAAAGCATAAAAAAGAATATGATTACATCATTTCGTTGTTTATTCAGACGGATAAATAATTCTTTTTCTAATTTCTCATTGGATAGTACGAAGTGTTGGAGAATTCAATTATCTGATACAATACTCTTACATAATCTTGCAATTTGCATGATCTTACTATAATATGCAAGTTTTTCTCGTTCTTGATTTAATAGATGTAAACTCTTGATAACATCACTTTTATGTTACATCTATATAACGCTGAACTTTTTGTCACGTACTTTAAGAAAAAATGACGAATATGTATTCATCTTGAACTAGCATCGCATAATTTCACACTATTATAGTAACTAGAATCATTTTGTGTAATTCTTTATAGAATAGTTTTAAAATGATTAATACAATTATAAATGATTTAAGGGTCGGGTGTAAGATCTAATTATGCACATATCGTTGCCCCCATAAAAAAAAAAGTAGCAATCTCTGTTCGTATGGGAATTAAAAGAGATGAAAAATACTTAAAGCTTTGTTTATCTCACGAAAAATGTGATGTTACTAGAAAATATTTTCCAATAAATTATTTCTTAGGAAAATGATAATATCTTTTAGTGTTTGATTGAAATATGAAAATGCATTAGAAAATGTTTTTGCCATTTTGTATGAAAATTTGATTTGATGTTCCCATGGAAAAATACCAAAAAATTTGAATCTTTTAATTATATATTCTTTTTCTTTTTCTTTTTCCTTCTTCCTCAGTCAATTGCTAGCCACAGCGACAATAGGTGACCAACCACAAGTGAGGGACAAGCTCGCTCAAGGCCATCAAGGTAGCTCGAGCCTCGCTAGCCTTGGGTGAGCTCATGCATCGCCTATGGCTAGTTGCTAGCAATTGGCTAACGAAGAATGAACAAGAAAAGAGAAAAAAAAAAAGTTTAAAAAATTGATTTTTAAAAATTATATATTTTTATAAGAATGAACTTTTTTTTAACCAATGACTTGAATCCAAGCGTCAAGGATTGCTATGTAGTCCCTAGCTTGAGTGTTATAAGTTTTCTATTGATTCATTTTTTAGAAAATTAAATATTGAAAAATAAGAAAAATGTTTGCTGGAGAAAACATTTTTCACGAAACAGATCCTACAACGGAATTAATTGTCTCTCGTCAACAATGTGATAATAATCGAGTTACGTGAACCATTTCTTCCATAGTTGTCAGAACTTCACATGGTCCTGTGATGCATTGGTCCTTTGACATGGTGACATGACTATTAAATGCGACGTGGACTGTCACGGGACATGCCTAGTCTGAAATCGAACGATGTCGCCCGGAATTCGTCTACGTCTTCGGATAGATTCGCTAACATGGGTTGACAAAAGATCCCTTGGCGAAGTCAAGTGACATACTTTCATCATATGCTAAATATATATACATAAATTGAATAGCTCAGCTTTGCCAAAATCACTTTAAAGTATCAATTCGATAGACTAGCCTTACTACGGAAAACATTCTGTGTCGACTTAATTTATAAATGATGTAGTTGACTAACCAATACCAGGGCCTAAGAAATTTGTAGTTTTTTAGTGGGATTCAACTTGGATTTTAGAGATTTCTTATGATGTGAACAATTTGGTTTTGATAAATTTAATTGATGAATTTTTAATAGAATACATATTAATAATGACGCAGAAAGTTATAACTTGAAAGACGGTCTACTAACTATTCATATTAATAATGGGGATGGATGTTGGTTATGTCAAATTAATATGATGTTGTGAACTAGATAGCCATGCCCACATGCGAAAACAACGTAAATACATCAGTCAATTTCATTGTTAATTCGGTAAATAATCCTCTCTCATTTTTCGATTTTTCTGCAAAACGATTGATTCTATCGTATCATTCTAAACATCATCTCCATATCCCGAATTAGCATCGCGATGCGGATGCTGGTACGCCGGAGCAGCGTAGCTCCCATCCGACCCGGCCGCTGGGAATTTCATTCCGTTACGAGCCCCTCCATTGTTGCCGGTGCGGTCGACCGAGACTCGCTCGAGAGACTGCACTTGGTCCTTCAGGAACTTCACGTAGTGGATGGCCTCGTCCAGCATCGACGCTGTGTCCATCTTGGTCCCGCCCGGGACGAGCCGCTGCAGGATCCTGATCCGCTCGCTTATCCGCTCCCGCCGGTGCCGTGCTGCCACGCTCTGCGGGTCCTTCGATATCCTCACGTTCCTCCTCCTAAGCGGCTTCACCGCCTCCGGGTCTATGTGCACCGGCTGCATCGCCGCGATCCTGAATATCATCTCCCTCATCGCCACCATCGACGGTTGCGAGCCGTTGGTCGCGCCCTGGGGCGGTGCTTGCGGGGGTGGTTCATGGAGCGGGAACGGGGTCGAGAACGAGGTCGGTGGGGGCAGGTTCTGGAGCGAGTAGGAAGCGACGAAATGCGGGCTAACGTTAGCGCTATCGTGCACGAAGCTTCTCATGACATTATCCATATTGGTGGTGTTGGAGGCGCAAGCTGCGTATCCGAACTCGGTGGGCGTCAGGTTGGCGAACTCCCTGCACATACCGTCGTAAAACTCGGGCGGCTTTTCCATGTGCATTGTCATGAGCAGGTCCAGCTGGTTAGGCGTGGCTGAAGAATTCAGCTCATCGATATCATCCATGGCCTTTTTCTCTCTATCTCCTTGGGGGCAGAGAGAGAGAGAGAGCAGTGATGAGAGGACTGATATGGACAGACAGAGGGAAATGAAGATGAAAGAGTAGGCTTGAAGAGACTGCTGAACCTTGAGGGTAAGGAGAGAGAGAGAAGCAATCAAGGAAGGAGGAATAGAATAGTGTTATCAAGGACTGGCTACCGTCCATCTAGTAGGGGGGGTTGAGAAAAGGACTATATATATAACAATTCTGAACTTCTAGGGTTTAAATAATATATGATAAATGTCACATTTAGGTAAGATATATTCTTTTTCCTCCTCCAAGGTCTTGTTCCTTCTTATTATTATTGTAGAGATGTCGAGCTTTTGTTTTTATTCGTACACTATAATGTCTTTTCATTCATATGGAATGTGGACATGTTTCGTGTCGTATTATGAGGCCTACTAGCTGGTCATGTGTGCTGCCAACATCGTTATAGCAAGGGACGAGATGCCATGTCCATTTCCCCTCCTCCTCCTCCCTTGCCCAACCCTAACCTTGGCAGTCGCCAACTCCGATGCCGCCACCCAGGTCCGTCGGAGACGAACTAGGGACAGATCTCGAACAAGTGTATGTTTGGAAGGGCTGATGGTGTAGGTGATTCGTAGACAAACATTTTAGTCAGTATATCATGTTTATTAGTAGCTAATTTACTTGGTGAAAGTACGATAGAGGATTCTATTATAAAATCATATGG
Organism: Corymbia calophylla; assembly: GCA_014182845.1. Lineage (NCBI taxonomy): Eukaryota > Viridiplantae > Streptophyta > Magnoliopsida > Myrtales > Myrtaceae > Corymbia > Corymbia calophylla. Next base: position 10,232,279 of record CM024698.1, on the reverse strand, counting down.
CTTATTCGTTTTTGTGATTAAATAATTCCTGTGACAAAGATGTTTTGATTAAATAATTCATGTGACAAAGATATTTTCTTTTCTTGTCGCAATAGATAGATTTCTTATTTAAAATATATACACATATATATAGTGAAAGATATTAAAATCATTTTTAATAGATTCTTGATCCGCTTAATAATTTTTTAGTATTTATAATAACTCTTTTGAGAATTATAATCATGGGATTCACAATATAATTCTTTCTTCAATCTCTTATGAAAGCCAACATATTCAAATTTTTTTGTATAGAAAATCATATACTTACCATACCCACACTAATTGAATCCTACTCTCTCTCTCTCTCTCTCCGCGTGTAGGGAGGGGAGGGAGGGAGAGAGAGAATGTAGTTGGTGGCAGTTGGGGTCATGATCGTAATGCGGATGCTAGAAAGTTTCAAAGCAGGCTATATTAACACCCCTCTCATGTGTGAATCGATAATTTGACTGCAAGGTAGAGACACATGTTAAAGAGATAAAATCCATGTTGAAAAGTCTAACCCAAAAAGTTGAAGCTAGTAAATGGAGGGGATTGTATGCATTTAAAAAGCATATGAACTTTATTGTCAAGTAATATGAGATATTTTGGCGATCACTAATATCGACAACAATCTAATATGATGCCTTGCTATTCCGTCTTCTTCTGCAATTGTGCTCTCCCACCCCCAACATTCTTTTTACTGCCATCATCATCATCATCATCATCATCATCATCATCATCACTATTATTATACTCACATCTTCTTTTCTAAGCATGAAGCTTGGGCAAAGAAACGGATTGTCCTAGAACCATCTAACGTTGAATAAACCTTTTATTACACACGCACGCCAACCATCGTGAATTTGACCACACCTACGATAACTCAACCCCTTCCTCTTTTGAAGAAACCCTTGCCCAGCCATCTAGATCTTTGTCTACTAGTCTCTCGGTCGCCACTACTCCATTCAAAGGTTACAGGGCCAGTTTGCTGGAGAAGTATCGTCTTTGACAGTCCACCACCACCCCCTCTTTCCGGCAACAACTCTCTCTCTCTCTCTCATGACACCTCCTTTGCGATCTAACTTTCTCTCTCTAATTCTTGATTAACTTAAGATTTGAAGTAATAATAATCGTTTTACATGATTGAATGTACGCCAGATCAACTTCGAAAAAGAATCGACCTGGGATCATATGTGGGAGCATTAGGATGAGAGAGACGTATATCCGATTGATGGAACTAAACTCCAAAAGTGTCGCAATAGCGATTTCACGTTTCCCATCCATTCGTCCGTAAATCAACTTCCGATCGGCAATGCACTAAATGCACATGAAGCGAACCTAGATGGTGCATTATATGAGGTGTGCGTGATCTCAAAATTTGAAGGGGCTAATATGTGCCAACTGTTCCTGGGGGCTACCAAAGGTAGGTGCTCTTGATGGTGCATGAATTCTTTTATCTGAGTACACATCCCCGTGTCGAGAGTGAATGCAGAAAATTCATTAAAAAACAAAAACACACATAAAATCAAAATCCAAATTTCACTATCTTTACAAAAAACCCTGAAGCCCCACCCACATGACAAGTGTCAGAAATCACAGCCGAAATTATTATAAGGAAGGCTCTAACGTTAAATGCCCCAGTATGAGTTTTCTTTTGTTTTATTTAATCATTTTGGTGATATTGCATATGAGTTTTTTTTTTTTTTTTCCTTCTTTAAAATTTAAATTTATAGCATAAGGTCGATGGTCCAAGGAGAGAGGGGAGGGCAGGGGAGGGGGGATGCAATTGGACATCTTTGCATTATCCTGATCAGATGGTGGTGGTGCAGAGGAACGCTTTTCGAGACGGGATCAGGTTCTTCCGATGCTGCTGCTCACTGGTTTCATGTGCTGGACCAAATTATAGCTAAAGAACTTTCCCGAACAAAGGAACCTTTTCCTTTTAGTTTTCCATTTATCTACGTTGGGAGAATTATGCAGCGCATTGCAATTCGATTTCGGAAAAGGCAGAATCTGAAAAGAAGAAAGATAATTTCTAGGCGCAATTGGTGATGTGATGAGGACGTTTTGTTTTGTCAGGTGACATTCATGGCGCATCAAATAAGTCAAGTACACAATAATGTTCACACAAAGAGGACGATAGAGATGTCATTGCACCGTGCATTCATTTCTCATGAGGCTTTGCTGTGATTGGTATGGATGGTGCAATCGTTGCCCTATGCCCAGAAGTTGTTGTTCCCAATAGTAGATCAGTTTATAACATAAATGGTCTTGGACGACAATATAAGATCGATCTTGAAGCCAATACTAGATTGACTCATGATCACATCTAGAGATGATTGGTCAAACAAAGTGGTCGCGGTGGCGATTTTGCCTATTGAACTTATCTCCATGTTTTCCAGCACACTTTTCTAAGATGGCCAGAACAATGTCTTCAAATTGAGAAACCGAGAAAACATTGCATGATCGCGACGTGTGAGGAAAACTACATTTAGAACATACAAAATGGTGAGTACCCTCAAACATCACAGAGAACCCACAAGGTCCGACTGTTCAAAAACGTTTTTTTCGAGGTAACACATTCACTTTCTCCCAGAAACCTAACGATTCTTCTCTGTAAACAATTACTGATTATGTGCAAGGATTTGAATCACCGAAATTTAAAAAAGAAAAAGGAAGAAGTAATAACAGGATCATTATCTACACACCCAATACAAGCAAATTCATTTGCAGAGGCATTGCTTATGTTAGAAATATTTTACTTGAATTACAATCAATCAAGATAATGAGATTACGATTTGAGAGGTGCACAGAATCAGGTAATATATTTCTAACAACTCATAATGCAACCATTAGTAGTAAAATTGCTGCCCAAGGAGAAGATTGCACCATAAGAAGCAGCAATTTCACACTAGGCCAAATGTATCAAGTTTGGTCCAGTGCATAAGGTGCTCTGTTTGCTCTATCAAAGACTTGCGCGAGAGAGTTGTGCTAGGCAAACTCAAAAGCGCGAACAGTCATAAGGCTTAAGTATCAAATTTATAGTAATTTTCAGACAAGTGGAAAATCTGCGAAAAGGCAAACAGCCTCATTCAAGCTTATTGTGCCATGATGATATTGCCCACTCTTATCACAACTCTTCCACGCCTTTAAATGGCGCGGGATTAGCTTAAGGTTGCACTAGACTTATCTACTAATATAAAAACTCTATCTATGAGCAACGTGAGATTAGAGGCATACTTGTCGTTCAGAATTTCTTAGTGGTCAGTTATTAAAATATGCATTGGGAGAGGGGTGAAAAATGTTGGAATGGCTGTTGCCTGGTCTCTAATCTGCACTACATTTTCTAGCAACACCAATCCAAAACTCAGAACAACTGCATAGCACCCTGATTTCAATAGCATATATTAATACATTAATGTTCTATTTTTCAAAGTACTTTGTTTCTTTTAAGCTAAGAAGACATGAATAAAGTGGACATGTTCTCTGCAAGAACAGGTTCGATTGGATAAAAAGAATCCAACCGAGAAAGATATTGCTGTTGGGTGCGTTCTTCTTTTCTATTCATATCTATATTTTATCTTTGCATTATCACGGTTGCACTACCTTTATCTTCTCACCCCCTCATCGCCACCTTATCACACTTTGGGCTTGTGCCCCCAGAAGACGCAACGCGACAATAATTATTGAACACGAAAAATAAATAAATTAAAAAAATATATTTTTTGAAAAATAATTACTTAGATCACTTGGAAAAATTAATCGATGAAAAATATTTTCATTATCAACAATAATCTATATCGAAATGCTTTCGTAGACGATGAACATATTTTTCGTTTTTCCATTTTTGTAAGTAATACAAACGATTAATTTTGAGAAAATAAATAAAAAATCATTCATTCCTACAAAACAAAGGTACCCTAAATTTTAAAGTAAATTTTGTTAGAATTTGAGACACAATCACAAGGAAATAGAAAATAAAAGCGAGAAAAAGAAATAGAGACACAAGATTTTTATCTTGGTTCACTCTTAAACTAGGATTATGTCTAATAGAGGATTCCATTATAATTAACATCTTGTGGCTCTCTGTTATATCTCTCAATTGCAAGAGAATGGGACCCCATGTGTTTTTGTCGCTAGGGAGTACAAACCACACTCCAACAAATTTACATCTTAAATTTATTGTATCTTCATAGCCCACATATCAGCAAACGCATTTTTACTGGTTGAGATTGAATTCGCATCGTATTTGCCTCACTTTTTGCCTTTGTTTGGCTTTGTTGATTTCATGGAAAATGAATTATTTAAAAAATATTTTCCTAAAAATGATATATTATAACGCTTAAAATAATTAGTCAACAAGAAATATTTCCATTATCAACAATAATTTATGTATAAATATTTTTGAGAATAATGAAATATTTTTCATTCGTTCATTTTTTAAATAGATACAAATCATCATTTTTAGTAAAATATTATTAAAATTATTCATTTTTCGCGAAACAAACCGCTTGTAAGACATATTCTCTTTCTCTCTCTCGTCAGTATCAATGACCTTCAATATGTTTGGACGGCCTCTAATATAAAAATCATCTGCCTGTGTGGCAACCTTTATCTTAGAGTTCTTGATATGGTCCAGAACTTTTACCATACGTTCTAATAAATCTTTAGGGCTTATATTGCATCGATCGATAGAAAGATTTAGGACCTAATTATATTTTTCATTAATCTTTGCAATAAATATTTAGGACTTAGGTGCACCAATTAAAAACTTTGAAGGCTCAAATGCATTTCGTATGTAAAAAAACTTTCTTTGATGGTCGAATTCTATGATCGTATGCACACGGTTGTAGTACCACGAAAACTCATACTATAGGGGTGTGCCTCATATTTTGGATATGCAATATTCAGCTAATAGAGAATCTTAGTGATGTCGATGACAAGCATTTGCAATGTAATTCATTTAGATATCATTTTTTCAGCAATTTACTTCATGCAGTTAAAGCCCAACCCAAAAAAATCTAAGGCCTTGTTGAAATGAGACTTGTGTTAAAAGCTTGTCTGGGCTCAATGGACTCGCCTCTCCTTTTCCCCTCTCTACGAATCTCTCCGTCCAACTTCAATTTTTTAACAAAACAAAAACTTAAACTTCTTAAGTAGATAAGCAATATGAAATACTTTAACACGGCCTCTTGTGTGCAAGCTGGATCATGAACCACATCAATGAACGTGGGACCGTGCACACAAAATTGATTGAGGCAGAACCTGATTTTGATAACATGTTAGGAAACTCAACCCATGAACTTAAGCCCATATATGAAGAATAGTAGACAAGTGGTATGGAATATTTTTACTGTTCTTTTTCCTTTTTGTGATGGAGAAGGAAGCCCACTATAATTATGTAAACTCGATATCTACAAATTACGTCACTAAGCTCATGAGTCAAGTACGGTGCGAGTTTAAGTCCGCACAGATGGAATTTTCATGCGTCTCGGGAAAAAAAGTTCCCTTTCTTTCCGTAGGAACTTAATTTGTTCTTTGCAGCTGATCTTTTTATTTAGGATTTGTTTATTTAGTAGAAAATGAATAATTTGAAAAATATTTTCCTATAAATGATTGTTTGTATCGTTTACAAATGAATTGACTTAATATATTTTTATCATCCATGAGATATATATTATTCTTGATAATAAAGAAATTTTCGATGACTAATTATTTTAAATAATACAATCGATTATTTATAGAAAAGTGTTTTTAAAATTCTTCATTTTTCGTGAAATAAATAATGCCTTGGAGAGATGTATGCTTGAGCCCGTTGAAAAGATCTTTTTTTTCCACGTTTTGCGTTGCTTTAGCATTTCTTTATTATTTGTTCTTTCTTTAAACCAAACCATGGCAGTAGAGACCAATCGAAGTGATTTTCGATGCTTTGAAATTTCAAAGACCAAATCAACGTGATCTCATCAGTTGATTTGCGGTCAAAAATCGTGATTTTCCCAACGCATCCAGATCGGAAGGTCATAGTTGAAAGTCACACTATGTAACAACCCGGACCGTCTAATTTAGTCAAATTAAATGTCATTGAAAATTTCACACAAAGCATGGCCCAATTGTATCCGTTCAATCAAAGTATTTTCGAGATTGACTTTTGGTTATAATTTTATCAAAACTCTAATAAAAAATTTGATGCCTATAGCACAAACGGCTTTAACAGATACGGTAACTCTATGATACAATGCCTCTACAAGAACACAATATTGATTCACATCAAAGTGCTTTTCGATTATGAACTCAAACCCCATAAATGCCAAAAATCGTTGACGTGGTGATTAAGTCAATACCAGCCGTTCTACATGACAATCCTCACCTGAGGCTAGCGAAGGTCACTGGCCATCGCTTACCGGCCATCGACAAGGCCTAGTGATGATCGGTGAGGGGAAAAAAGAGAAAAAGATTTTTTTTTAAATTGCAAAAAATGTCAAGTGATTTCCAGTCAAAATTGACTGAAATAATAAATTGACAAATCTGACTTAACTAAAAAATCATTAAAAGTTTTAAAACTAAATTGGCATAATTGAAAATTTTATAATTAAATTGGTAAGTTGCCAAAAGGTTTATGACTTAATTGATACAATTGAAAATTTTAGGACTGAATTGATTGTCATATAATAGATTTAAGACTTTTTGGACAATATTTCTTAAGCACATTACATATAACAAGATCGTTAGTATACTAATGTAGTTTAGAAAATTGGGGTGAGGGAGGTGTCCCCGCATACGGTACCTATCCATTGTCCTCACCTATTTAGTAGTCAGATTTGCACCACGTGTTCACTAAACACCTAATCCAAAATCAATCTCTCTCTCTCTCGCCACTACTACCCTTGATTGTCGCTTCCAGCTCCATCGGCCACTACTACAACCTCCTAGATCGAGGTATTTTAAGGCAGTCGACCACCGAAGATCAACCTTGATCTAAGGTCATGAGGACTTGGCAAGAACCTTTGTTATTGACAGTTGAGATTTATCGAGACATTGAGGGAAGTACCATGCGAGAGGTAGGGGGATTTTGATACATACCTCTCACCCTATAAAGTGATATGAGGCAAACAATAAGTAGTTATTTAAATTAGTGATATTTAGATAAGTTAACATCAATTTCTCACTCCCGTTTTACAATATATCAATCTGAACACATTTAGTATCATTATCCTCGGAGAGATACGTGTCTTTTGTGAATACAAGGCTACTCATCTTTGTAATTAGCAAACCCTAATCGGTCGTCCTCGTTAACAACTTTGATCCCAGAATACACCAGAGATGCCACCTTATTCTGATTCCATTGTCGCCTAGGCGACGGTGAGGCCCTACTTTAGTCCAAATAATGCACAGTTGGACTTGGGAGACTCGAGGAGAAGCAAATCCTATTCACTTACAGCGGATACTAGTACGACTCACTTTTGCGTCAAGGACCTTTTACGACACACTTTCTTGTGCACCGTGTCCGCCTCTGTTCATGTGAGTTGCGAAGTCGTAATTTTGGGCTTTAAAATATAAATCTGCACTCGGACACCGAATCATTCATTGAGCCATGTTAACGTGCGGAGGGAAATGTCAATAAAGTGCGTCAAAAAAGGGGCTCGAACTAAAGACGAAGCCATCTTCGCTTTTTTTCTTTAAAATCTTCGCTCTCTTTTTGGTCTCTTTCATTGGAGCTCCGTTCAAAAAATCGGATTTCTCTCGGTGCGGTGCGGCTGGAAGCAATTCACGTACAGTCCTAAAGCACCCTTTTTAGGCGCCCGATAGCCCGAAGCCGACTCCTTTTTCCCTGGAAACCATCCTGGCATGGTGTTCGTAGAGAAGAAATGCATTTTATATAAGGCTGATCTGCTAAGTTAAACAAATAAAAACCCCCCAGGCCTACGACCGGACTTTGAAAGGTTTCCGTTTATATGAGCTTGGTCCACGTGATTTATAGATAGTGCAATATCTCTCTCTCTCTCTCTTTTTGATTTTTTTTGTTTATACTTTGCGCACAATCATGGATACAATAACCAATCGAAGTGCAAAAGGAGTTGCTTCTGATGAGGTTCATAATTATGTACTTTTTAGTGAGTCACATTGTGGGTTCATCCAACTGATAGGGATGTAAATAGAACCTGCATATTTATATCTCTATGTTAAATTGCTCGGCACCTACCATCTCTATTTCTTAGCTTCAGACAATCTCCCCTTCATGTGTCCCTCCCGGTGACATTTGAAGTACTTCACGCGACCCTTATACTTTCTATAGCACGACTATGACATGCTTCTACCCCGCATCACCTATCCTTGTGATACATTCGACATCAAACTGTCATCTCACAACTCTTTGCGATCCCTTAGAAAACAAAATGGACTTACCTTTTCTGAAGTAATTGTGGTACGCCTCTGTAGCAAGGAATCAATACAATGCTCTCATGACTCTGGTAGAAACACCAACAATATCATGTCTTGTTTTTCATCAGCTAGGGCCTCATCGACATTATTTAAGTTCATCATGAATTTGTTAAACTCATCTAAGTGGGCTTAATAGCTGTACCTTTAGCAAATTGAAGTTGAAACATCCCCTTCGACATGGAAAAATGATTATCATAACCATTCATCGGATAAACGGCCTGAAGTTTTGCTAATCATCTAGTAAAAGCTTTATATGTCCAGCGATTGTTCTTATCGCTCTGCGTGCATTATCTATAATCTAGTTTCCACGATGAGTAACTTCAGATCAGTTGGCTTAGTCATCAGTGTATAGAGAGCAACGACTCGCTTATCTTCCAACAGATAAAGAGAGAGAGACAAGTAAGATTAAGAAACACAAGAAAAAAAGACTGTTGATTTTCAATCTCAGCTAGCGGAACAACATGATACCAGCAATAATGTTCTGTACACATCGCAAATGCATTAACAACCATACCCTCATACATTGAGTAGTCTACTCGTCACAAGGGGGATAACAAAATACTAATAGCTTGCAAATGTGGAAGGAGGCATGAGATTCAACCTTAACTCATCATATTCCGACACCAAACGAGCCTTGTTGTTGTTATTCTCCGAGATCTTTGGTGGAGCATACTTATCGGGATGCAACCGCTTCTTCGATCGGAGAGGCACTCCGAATAGCTTCATCTTGCTGCTACTGCAATTAGTTGCGTCTTCCTCATCGAGAATCGTGACGGAGCTCTGTGAAGTATTGGTGGGAGAGTCCGCAACATTATTACCAACTTGAGCAACATGGTTTTTATGGCTGTTCGTTGCAGGAAAGTTCCCGAAAGCCTGGTTGGAAATGACGGAATTACTCGGAGCGACAGGCTTTACGTGATTCTGCACGAAGTAGATGATGTCGTTGTACAGCTTCCTCATGTGAGCGAGCTCAGCCGTGAGCATCTCGTTGCTTCTTCTCAGCCTCTCGTTGTCCTTGGCAAGAGCTGCGACAACCGATGATGGCGATGATGATGATGGGCAGTTGTTGTAGCTAACAAAGTTGTCGACCGCCGAAACATTAGCAGTATTCATCAGTGGGGACGAGTCACACCAGCCCAACTCGTCCGAATCGGAAGGAGGGATGCAGCTGACTCGGCCACCAATGAAAGGAAAATAGTTGCCACATCCGCCGATTGGGGAGGGTGGATATTGTTGGTTGATGGGCACTTGCTGGGGCTGCGGGGATTTTCTCCGATGGATCTCGCAGAGCAGGTGCTTCTCTCCTTTCCTGAAGAACTCATTGGCAAACTCCCATCTGTCTGGTACAATCTTTCTAAAACCCTAAATCATCACATAGAACAACAGACGCCTCTCAGCAAAAAAATAAGGCTCCTACCAGTAGTTTACCTAAGTTTTACATGATACAAGAGCAAAAATGTTCTTTTACTTATTTTCTCTTTCATTGCTTCTCATTAGAAATGAATTCTATGATTCATTCGTGAAATCTACGAACGAATGCACACAATCAACTGCTGTAAAAGTTTCGGCAGCAAGTGCATTGCAACAAAGCTAGAAGGGAGGGGGGGGGTGTTCATTCAAAAAGTACTATTTGAGTTTTTTAAGTAATTGGGTAAAAATCTAGCCAAAGAAAGAAACAAGAATCTGCATACATAGGTATTGAGCTGCCGAACGAAGCTGGAGAAGTTGTTGTGCTTGAAGTAGTTGGGGAGGAGATCGCGAGCGAACTCTGGGGGCCTCCACACTACAAAGGTGGTCTCGTCGTCGCCCCACGAGACGATGTGGTCCGTCGACGGGTCGTCCACCAGCTGGTAGGTCTTGGTCAGGAAAGGTGCAGGTATGGACTTCTGGGATTCCAAGGACAGCAGGATGCCCTCGCACGAGTTCTCCAGCAGAAGAGCCATAGTTCTTTACACAGAGAGAGAGAGAGAGAGAGAGAGAGAGAGAGAGAGAGATGGTCTTTGGGTGGCTGAGGCCAAGATATGAGAGAATGGGAAGTATGCCAAACTTTTGCAAAGGGGGTGATAATGGAGGACAGCGATAGCTAGTGAACTGGGACGGGACTGTGTTAGCAAAACATGCTAGTACTCCGAACAGTCTCCTCTAGCTTTAAAAAGCAAAGAGACACACACTGCACACCGAAATTGATCAATATGCAATTATTCCATGGGAGACTGCAATCGAGAATCTAAACAAGAACCCGACTAAAATAATGGGGCGTTAGGGTTTCAATGTTTTTCTTTTGTTCATGATTTACAAGATGATATGTCGGGTTCTATTTGTTGTTTGAATATAAACATCATGATCCACTAATTTAAATAGTTGTTTATCCATAATTCTTCTCATCATCAACCGTAATACATCTCCAATGCTGCACGATGAACTATATTCAAACGCTAATAATATAGTCCTTGAAAAAGGAAGTATCCCCCCAACATAATTCAGTAGTAAAGTACATGGGGGTTTGCGTCCTCGATAAATGGAAGTGGGAGAGAATATGTGTCCGAAGAAGAGCAGAGGTCGGGAGGAACAGGTTCGTGTGAACCCGGTTCGCATCTACCGCTAGATCAGTCGAGTTCCATATGGAGCCCGCCTCATCGGACGGTGCGCCTGAGTCAGGGCTCACGTCCGCCGGACGTTGGCAAGGATCTTTCGGTGTCCGAGTGTCTAGAATAGTGGAAATGAAAAAGGGGCTTTCGAGACAAACCCGTGAGTCGCACTCCGCTTTCTGACATTGATTCCGCTCGGCTTTGAAATCTACACTCACTTAGGAAAATGGAGGCAGCCTATCATGCAAAATTGTCCTTTTCTGCCTCTCTCCCTCTCCCTCTCCCTTTCCCTCAACAATATTCATTTTCAAGTACTAGAAGATGCTAGCATAATGTGCATCATACTTCCAATCACTCTAGAGGATACGATTTCGGTGCATCTTACTTTTTGCTTGATTATACATGTGAATTCGATTTTCCTTTCTCTGAAAACTTGGCACCAGAAATATTCACTTTCATAATTGATCAAAGATAAAAAAAACTCATTCGATTTATAAAACGAGTGAAACGTTGACAAAGTCAATGATAAGATAGGTCTGGTTGTGAGCTCAAGATATCATCTTTACAAAAATTACTAAGCTTACCATTTTGATATTCCATTTTGCGTAAAGTTAGGGATAAAGTATCCCTAACTTTATGCAAATTATTGTTCGAAAGCTAATGCTAGTCAAGAGTTTGAATCTTATCAGTCTCTCTCAACTTTCTCATGCATACAATTCCTATTATTCTGCATATTTCTCAGTTGCTGGCTATCTGTTTAGTGTGGTTATGCCTACATCTTATGCGACTTATGGTAAAATCAACTTATACGCGAGCGAGCGAGAGTATAAAGTTATATGTAGCAATATGTATGCCAAAGCTAGTTTCAAAAGTGTGGGGAGAGAGAGAGAGAGAAAAGGGGGTAGTTCTGCGAAATAGAGTGGAGTTTGGCATCTCAAGAAAAAGTTTAAAGAAAAGAAAGGAGAGGAAGGTGCTTTCACTTCACGTCAAACGAGCGTCTCCTTTCCATTTTGTAGTTTTCTCCTTGTTGTTTAACATCACCAACCCAACACCACTCCAAGATTCGAATCCCACACGTTATCCAATCCTTGTTTTAGCATACATACAAGGTCAAGGTCGCATCGAGGTGCGTGATTTGGACAAACCCTTTTTTTGGAGACGAACGACATATCGTTATCCTCCTCTTCTACGGTATATCAAGAATTTGATTACTAAATACTGTCGTCCTCTAGGAACATTACTGCACTCACAACATAAGCGTGCCTTCAGTGCAATAGCTTTGTCTAAAGCAGAAAAAGTCACGAGTTAGGCAAATGTTCGAGTAAAATACCCTGTATATCCAAAAAAGATGTCAACCATTTCTTTCTTTTTCTTCCTCCTCGAGTGTAAATGGAATCTTATATTTGAAAAAGTGGGCGTGGCCGTAAACACACGGCCTATGTGAAAAGTGAACTATACAAACTAGTGGATTATACTATGTGTGCATTTGAATGTTACCGAAACTAGTACCGACAAAAAATACACTTGCATTTCATATTTGCACAACCTGTGTACATAACATACATTTAGGAGGGACAAAAAAGGGACAACCAGTAACTTTTTTCAGCTGATGACGTTTTCAGAAGGTATTTAATTTATAGTCGAATGCATTCCTATTTTTCATAATAAAAATTGTGACACTAAACATTGCTAACGTTCTCTACTATTGTAAACCAAAGAAATCACTATATAAATCCAGTGTATGTGGTAAACCAAATTTGAATCATTAAAAAATGGTAAAAATCCAACCTACATATGCTAAACTTTCACGCGAAGAAGGGCAAGAAAGGAGAGTCAATAAGGAAGACGAGCCAAGGATATTCTTATTTATAATGTGAGATCAAAGTGAACATGAGTCAGGATCGCTTCCACAAAATTCCAAAGTGTCCATGCCAATATACACCAGATTCCAAGTTATTTATATCCTCCCTCTTGAGAATTTCAAGAAGGGAAAGCTCGACGCTCCGACAGAATACGGATAAATCCAATTATGTAGAGTTGATGACTGACGGTTTCTATGCATCTTTTATCGGGACAGAAGAAGACAGCTTCTAGGTCTACGTAAAGTGAAAAAGAATCGAAACTGTGAGCAACACGACAAGCCACAAGGGGCTCCTTTTCGGTCGTCTCTTCTTGCGCTCTCTCTTGTCGCTGTTTCATTGACCCTGCATGCACAGCGAGGAGCACGTCCATTTCACTGCACCACGAATGACGCCTGTTAACTTATGACTACGAGTCTGTCACTCTGACTCAAGAAGACGCTCATGCTATTTACTTGAGTATATTTTGGCAGAAACAATTCGCATAATGTAGTTCTCCAATCTCCGCGGTCAAATCCGGCTTGTTTCTTTAAGATATTTTTATTGTCTCGAACAATTTGCAGAATGTAACTTAAGACTTAGAGTATCGAGGTTTTCGGAGAAATACTAAACAGGAAGCAAACTTGCCCAATAGGTAGTTCAGGCCAAATTTACTGCAATTTACTTGGCCTTAATAGATGAGAACGAAACAGCAGAATTGTCCACAGGGTTTACTGGGAGCAATACAACTAAGCACAGTAACAAGTGTTTATATACATGAAACAACCTCGTGAAAATTATGTCATATATATAGGAAGGCTTTGTGCAAGCAGCCTCGAGCGACTGACTCCAATGACGTGCACGCATAGCTAGTCAAAAGGAATTTCGAGCATGAAGTCGCCACCAGGAGATGTCTTTAGATTTTATGCAGATGAGACGAATTCTTACTACAGGTAGATTCAGATTGGATGAGATTGAATATCTGGAAAGTGGAGATTCACATGTGATTTTCATAGAGATTTTTGTCGGGAACATAAAGTTATTCATCAATTTGGTTTTATTCATTTCTAGATACTGTTGAACTTATTTATTTGGTTTATACTGAGCATGTAGCAGATCGTTGCTCTTGATCTGCTGTTTATTAGTCAATGAGACTGAAGGTTTACGTATGTTTAGCTAAAAGAAACAAGATTTAATACGTAAAAGAATTGCAAAAAAAAAAAAAAGATAAAAAGAAAGAAAGGGATGGGGAACAAAAAGGGTGTTGGATCACATGCATTCACACCTTTTTTCTTCTTTCTTCTCTTCTTTTCATGATTGTGACTATAAGACATTCATCAAGAAAGAAAGATCATATTAGGGGGTCCCAAAAAACAAGACATTTGGCTTCCATCCAGACTTAAATTAAATAACCCCTATCATACCATATAATTCAATATAATAAACACAAAATTACGTATATGACTAGATTTCATTACATTAGAAGTTCATGTAATCAATAAGTTTCTAAAAAGAAATATATATGGACGAAAAGGGATAAGAGTTGTCTATGCAGTCACGAGTCGAATGTGATTGGTTCTATAGAGAAAAAGTCGCAATATCAATTAAACCCTAATTAAATGGATCCTGATGATAAAAATTTTGCTGGTCCCATCCTCTCCATGATCATCAATCCCCAATCATCTCACGCATAATACTCTATGTTTGAAGTCGCTGCCTATCTAATTATGTCATTATCAAGAAATATGATTAAAGTTCGATTATTTCAAAATTTCATGAATAAGTTAGTTTTCTGATAGTATCATGTGATGCACATCACTTGCTTTACGAAAAGCGATATCTTTTCCGTTTGCAGCAGGTTTCACCGTCGGTAAAAGCAGTCTTTGAAGCGACATTATCATTGCCAAAGGACGACCAATTATTGCACGACATGAAACCAGTAATCTGCTTCATGGAATTTTGCGAGAATTATGGAGCAAATGATCGTATCGACCCAAGTAAAGCTCATCATAACTAAGGAGATAACGCGTGACAATATGCAGATAACGATTTTTCATTCCGGATCTTTATCTGGGAAGGTCGGTCGATGTAATGAATGTTTTGCACATGCAACGCCATGCAAATGACTAGTTGAGCTTGGGATGAACTTTTTTTGGCATCACATTGAGATGAAACTTTATGTATAGGACCATTGCCCACAGTGGCCGCGATGGTTAGAGCTCTTTCCCCTCATCGCCGGGGGGTTCGAAACCCCTGCATCCCCATTACATGACTTATTTGCAGTTGGGTTTGTGGTGGTGGCTCAATTTGCCCCGGGTTTACACCGCCGGCTGCCGGCTGTACGGTGGTTCCCGGGTCACCAAAAAAAAAAAAAAACTTATGTATAGGGTGTGTTATTGGTAGCCATCGGTACCAATTTTACATGTAATTGGAGCTTGATTTGTTGTTCAATGGACGTGATCAAGCGAACCATTTCCAGAATGCCGAGATGCATTGAATTGACATCTTGGTGTCCGTCGAAGAGGTGCCTAACTTTGTTGGAGTCAAAAGATCCATAACCAGGTCGCATGAGACCCGGCAAGAGGTTGAAGACAACCTCCAATAAGGGTGAGCAAGACGGACTAACCGAACTAACTAATTTGGTCTGGTTCCTAATTCCTAAAAGTGGTTTCTAGTTCCAAGGGAGACCGGACTGCCCATACCGATTATTTTATTAATTAATTTATTATTTTAAATGCAAACTAACTGATCTAAAATCATTCACGCACGCCTCATCTTGCTCTACTCTTTCTGTCTATTTGAATTCACCCATGACACTCATGCATCCTCTTTAGCTAAAGTTGCACTAGGGAACATTTGCCCAAATTATGCATTCAATTAGAGTAAGTTTATTGATTAGAATGTAATTCAAATACAAGTGATATAGACAAGATACTTGTTCAAGAGAAAAATCTATTTTGGTAACATGAGATTTTGTTTTATACCATTTTAAGTGTTCACAATGAGATGAGAATATGGTGGTTATGTTCCAAATAGTCTTGTTTACTTCAGGCATGAAATTTAAACTGCAAAATGAAGTGCTTAAAATGATTGGTTTTCGGTTCCTAGGTGGGATCAGATTGGACTGGAAACGGATCACTGCTAATCTCTAGTAGCATGGAGTCTCCCATGTAGTTGGACCAAGAGTATACAGCTAATTTGTAGGTTCTTTTCACATACTGACCAACTTTGAACTTCGCAGTAGTAGGTCATTAAAGAAGGCTTAGAGGGGGGATCAAGGAGGAAATTCGACCATGTTAGGAATCCTAGAGAATTAAACCTACCAAATGCAGATATGCAAATAATCACAGCATTGATTCATTGATTCGATTTTGGCTTGGGCTGAATACTTTCTTTTACTACTCTAGCATACACATTTGATATGCCTACCTATTTGACATGCATTTAGGACCCTTGGTTTCTGAACTAAAGGATCCAATCAACCCTGAAGGGATCGGCTTTGATTTGCAAGTTCAAGTTATCCACTTCAGTTCGGAATTACCATTCGATGTAGTTGTAGTTGTGCTGCGATTATAATCCTAATATTCGGTAACATGCCATATTTTAAAGCTGCATTGCCTTAAAACATGGCTGGATAGCAATTTAAAACTAGGCTGTCAAATTGCTGCGACCGTGAAGGTAGTGCGGCCTGAAGCTTTTGTCGAACAACTTTCAAAAGCTGCAACGTTCTTCTTCGCAGTAAGATTCTCTGCAAACCTGAGTCGAAGAGAAGGTTGAAAACATGTAACAAAAGGAGCAAAAAGGGCAAAAAAGAAAACGAAAAAAGAGGTGCAACATAAAGAAAGTGGAAGGCCAGCTTTGGAGGGAATAAGGAGGTGCTTCATGCAGTCTTTAGTAGAAAGGATTTGAGTGGATGATTGGTGTAAGTGCAGAATCTCCAACATAGAGAGATTTATTCTAGGCTTTTCGCTAATTCCTTTCCGGATAAAAGAGAAGGTGAAAAAGAGGCAAGGGGCATCGCGAATTTGCAAGGGAGACTGGTCGGCTTTGCAGTGGGCGGAGGTGGAAAGTGGAAATGGAAATGATTGACGAGGGGTTACAATCGTGCAGGGAAAAGCATCTTTACTCTCTCTGTCATCACTTTATTTATTATATTTATTTATTTTAATCTAGGATTGACAGACCGCAATTAATTAGTTATATGAAGGGAAACTAGCACATCAACCCGTCACTATGACCCCTTACTTAAATACAAGCTTCCCAAGGTTAAAATTGAATCTATGATTATTTATTTCTGAGCCAGAACACGAAAATACCCTTGTTATTAAATTAAACCCAAGGCGAGTGTTTCTCTGCATCACTTTGCATGGGCATGATTTTGAGTAGGCTCTCTCTTTCTCATACATATATGACAATGTTATTGTGCCTCCTCTAAAAGTTAGAAAATGCTCTACCTTTTCATGGTTATGTTTAATAACACGCAGCTGGTGAATGGAAAACGAAATGTCATGAGCTTGAGACGTAACTATCGTGTCTTGCAATGATGTAATACTTAATCATCTAACTCACTAGTGTTAATCTCGCCTGTCATGTAAACTTACAAGTTTTCACTCAAGCTTACCCTTCGATTCAAGGAAGATGATGAATATTTTTTGAAAATCAATCTCAATTGGATCTTTCCAACGAGTGCCTTTATCAATAGAGAGGAGAGAGACACTTCATCAATGGGAAAATTACAAAAAAATTTCTAAATCTATTATAATTACGTTATTTCAATTCTAGACCTTTTTTTTTTTGTCAATTGACTCCTAAACCTTTTGTATTTGTATCAATTCAATATGTCCGACCAATTTTGGCCAGTCAGCGTTGGCATGGATGTCAGCCTTCCTACGTGACGTTATTAGTGCTGACATGAATAATTTTTAATATTTTAATATTTTTCGAAAAAAAAATTCTTTTTCTTTTCTTGTTTCTCTTTATATCGCTTCCTCCAGCCGGTCATTGCTAGCAACCAACTAGAGGCGAGGCCAACGAGGTCCCTCGCCATCCTTGAGGAAGCTTGGCCATAGTTGGACAAGGCTTAACCTCACCCATCAAGCCTCAGCCAGCCTCTAGCCTAGCTAGAGGCCATGAGGGTAGCCTCACCCAAGCTGCTTGCTAAGTTGGCAAGGTCAATCATGGGCAAGGCACGACCTCACTAGATTCGGTGAGGTCATGCCTCACTAGAGGCCATGAGGTTAAAGGTCGCGACCTCGAGTGGCCTCTATTGAGGGCTTGACACTCACTAGTGGCTAGGTGATACTTGCCCTTGTCGGATTGGCCAATGAGGCTAGACCTCATTAGATCCGGCAAGGGTGAGCCTCGCCAACCTAGCTGGCAATCTAGGTGAAACTACCTTGCGGCCTCTAGCAAGGCTAGAGGCTTGAGGACGACTAGCTTCATATTAGCGCCGATCGGTTAAAATTAGTCGAACGGATTGAATTTGTACAAATGCAAAAGACTTATAACTAAATTGGCAAAAAATAAAAGTTTAAGACTAAAATGCTAAAATTAAAACAAGTTTAAGATTTTTTTGGTAATTTTCCCCTTTATCAATTGTGGGGAGGGTAGTGACTTCAATTGTGGGGAGGGTAGTGACTAGGAAGCACCATACTCTTCGAAAGTCTTCATATCGTATCGAAGAGACACTTTCCAACACTTGATTAACAAATGTTGGAAAATCCAATACCTAATCAACTCTATCAACATACAAATATAAAATTTCGATATGCATAGCTCAATTTTAAAAATTTCAAATAATGAGAAGTCAAAATGTAAATATGTAAAAAGTAATAATAATAAAAATAATAAATTGGGAAAGAAAAAACACGATTTTTTATTCTAACTCTCATTTCTCGTAACACACAATTTACCCTTCAATTTGTTTTTTCTCCTCTTTCAACACACTCTAATACGCAAGTCCAGGATATGGATTGCTTTTTTTTTCCTCTCCAACTTTTATGGCATATTGGAATTGAATTAAATTTGTCAAATTGGAACAATAAATAATATTAATAAATGATAGATTGAATATTTATCATATAGTGGGTGAGTGACCTCAAAGCTTTTACTTCGTGGGCCAGAAAGTGAACCTAAAGTTAGCTTTGTCACCGTATGCATTCAACAGCGAGAGAGGCCCCCATCCACTAGGATCAGCCGCCAAGACATGCAACTCCCATCTGCTTATCTCAAGACGATATGTAAGAACACAATTTTATGTCCCATGTTGTAGAAAGAAGAAAATAGATTAACGAACGTGAATGCAGATAAGTTCAGGGAACCATAATGGATGCCGGCAATTTGAGCAAATAAAGACAAAGGAATAGATGATGGAGGTTCATCCAAGTCAATAGCAAAATGCCCAAAGACATACATATCACCCTAGGTAGACAGATAGTTATAACGTTTAGTGCAGAAAGCCATCTCTGGGGCTGGTTTCCAAATAAGATAAAGATAGACCTCGAGGATGCAATGTATAACGATGATTGTAACCAAGTAAAATGCCCTCATATAAAAAGTAGAAACAACAATTTCCAATTGAGATCTCCTTTAAGTTCTGAAGATGCCCAAGAATTAAAGAAGAATACTTGGTTGGTGTAATGACCAAGGAACAGACAATGCAATGCAGGAATGGAACTAAAACATAAAGATTCCCAGCATAAACTGTCATGGCCTGCGAACCCTTTCAGCCATCTGATCTCTCTAACTATACTACTATTTTAAGACAAGACAGGATAATATCACCAGTTCTACATTATATCATCCTCAGAGAATACAGCAAGTCCAAGTTGTCGCCATTTCACACACTGCCTGCAATGTAATTGTCATCTCAATCCAATAATTCAACTACAACTACATCATTAAGGAGAAATGCTAATATGAACACACAAAAACTTCGGAAAAATGAAAAAATAATCGGATGCTACCCAAAGAGTTACCAGCTATTAATGTGCTATATCATATAAAAGCAAGAACCCTTTCAAAACTATAAAACTGCATATGGAAATGAAGCCAGACAATCATAATAAACATGCAAGGACAGAGTGAAAACTAGCAATTTTACTATATCACATCAGGAGCTTTCATATGTATCTTGTTACATAAAGACCTCTGTGCCGAAAAGTTTATATGATTGGCACAAAGGACAAAATCTGACCTTACTCTCACAGTCCTTACATACACAGAGATGCTGACATGGCAACAATAGCATGCTTACTGTGTTAACTCTGCAAACCTTACAAGTCATTGATTCCTGAGAGCCATTTCTCTCTTTGCCCAGCAGGCTGTGGAAATCCGTGGCACGGCCATTGGAGCAAGAAGCTGTATCATCGACCTCACTGTCACCGCATCCTTCTTTACTATCTCTACTTTGAGCATAAATTTGCTGCAGGTTATAGTTGATGGCGGCAATCATGTTCTCACTGTTTAAAGCCCGTTGCTGCCAAGCACCTACTTCAAAAGTTAACTGCTTTATGCGTTCTTCAAGCTCTTCATTCTTCTTGTTGATGCTTTCGACCTCTGCTTCCTTTGCCCCTAGTTTCTGAATTACTTGATCTTCCAGAAGAGAAAGAGTCTGGAGTTGGGTA
This sequence comes from Corymbia calophylla, assembly GCA_014182845.1. Classification (NCBI taxonomy): domain Eukaryota; kingdom Viridiplantae; phylum Streptophyta; class Magnoliopsida; order Myrtales; family Myrtaceae; genus Corymbia; species Corymbia calophylla. The sequence continues at coordinate 10,211,771 of CM024698.1, read as the reverse complement.
GATCTGATCTTCTGAAGGACACTTTGCCGCATTCGATCAGCCTACTAACCAAAAATGTCAGACTTGTTCAAACACAAAGAAATTGATCTATGAGAACAATGCTCATGGGTTGAAGAAATCAGACATAAGAACAACACTAGAAGGGGAAGTAGAAGAAATTTAAGTAGTGATTAGTATTGTTCCAATTGTCAACCGACAATAAGTGCCCTCATCAATACCGACAGCAACAAAACCCAGGCTGATAGATAATTCATAAACAATCAATAAAAGAATCCACAGACCAATTTAACCAAATCCAGTAAATAGCAGATTATCAGGAAGAAACTGGAACCACAGAGAATCACTTACAACTAAGGGTCAGTTCGTTTTGGCTTTGGTGTAATGAAGAAGTACTTTTTCGCTTTCCCCAAAAATTAAAATATTACTCAAATTTTGAAAAGTTCATATAAAAAAAAAAGTTATATGTGAATCCACGCATCGACATTACATTTTGTGAAATTTTAGTGTTTATTTTAAGATTTAAAAAAAAGTCAAAAGTGTGTGAGCCGCAAGATTTCAATCAAGCAGAGGAGGACATTCAGTCGTGTTTCTTAGAGATGAAAAGGAGGAATTATTGGTCAGTGTTCCATAAAATGGGCTTCCACACTTCTATTTGTAACAATGCAAAAGATTGACGTCACAACTAATTGGACTATCAGTCCAGTTTCTTAGACAATATGATGAAGCCCAGCCTAGAGAAATATAACATGGGCCTCATGTTAGATGACCCAATTATCTGCAATCATGGAAATCCTTGCATCGATCAACTATCTAACACTCAGTTTGGTAGGAGGGATTGGTAAGAAAGAGAGGATTTTTGAATGACCGTGCATTTAATTGGAATGACAAAGATGTAGGGAGAAGAAAAGAAAATATTACGAGGGAAACCAACCTTTAAGTAGCTTATTTATGCAACTTATAAAGAAATTTCTTCTTTACTGTGGACACCGTTATTTTATATCAAATTTTAAAATCAAAAAAAGATATCCAGGTCATTTTGCATTCCTTTCCATTGTTTCCACTTAGTTAGCAACCAAAGAACATTTTAACTCAATCTCTCTGTTTCCTTTCTTTAGTAATTATCCAAATCCTTTCCATTCCCTCCTAACCATTCCTTCCAAAATGAGTGCAATGGTTAGTAATATTTTACTAGCAAGCCACACATTTTCGTAAAAATGGAATTCCCAAATCAATCCCCGGTTTCATATAAAACCAGACAAAAGCTAATAATGCCAATATAGACACAACACCTGAAGCTTAAGGAATCGGTTGGTCTCCACATCAAGCTGGTGTAATTCACGATCAACGTCATCCCCAATAAGAGATACCAGCGCAGAGTCTCCCGTAGACAGCAGCGGGCGGTTATCGAGAGACAAACCTAAGCCCACCGAGATTGGCCGTGCTTGCATCAAATCAAGAGATGATATTTGCGAAGTGTTATCCAGAAAGTCTCGTTCTTTCAGCTTCTTCCTCTTTGGTTCCAGCCCATAATCATACTGCAAATCAGCTCCTCCATCACCTCCATCGGTGGCAGTGGCACACATGGGAATTGGTGCAAAGCCAAGACCATTTACTGAAACCAAAACCAGACATGGCAAGTAGTAAATGAATCTGCATATTCAATAGATGATACACATGAAAATTGTTCAGCACACTCCAACAAAAGCGATTATGAACGGATCTTTTTAGCCCATCATGCTATTTGCTAGTACTATGCCAGTATTTAGAGAGTTTTTATTGAACAGACCAATTTCTCGCAGGTTCGTCCGAGATTACGAACTGTCTGAAAGCTAAACTTAATCGTACTCCCGGCATTTTGGCTGCTAAATTAGCAAAGAATCAAGCCTACGTCGACCTCACGCGAGCCTAAAAACACAAAACCCTAAAGTTCCTCTTTTTCCTCCCAATTAGGTCATAACACGAAAGAGAGCTCAATCCCAATTTCCATTTCGCAGCGAGAAATCTTCTCCAATCAAACAAAATCGAAACGAAGAAACCGAGGCGGGGACGGGAAATCCCTCACCTTCAGGGACGTACGGAGGATGCTGAGACTGATCCCGCACGTCGCCCGGCACGTAGTAGACGGGCGTCGCGCTCGGAGCGTCCATTGGGTACAGATTTCTGCAAGGGAAACGGCGGCGAATCGAGACGAGAATCAACAATCAATTCGAAGATTGCGCGGCGATTTCCAAGAGAAGGAGAAGCGGGTCTTACCGGAACGCGTCGGATGGCTGCTCCTGGTTCTGCCGGGGGGCTTGCTGGGATTGTTGGAGAAACGCCATGAGAGAGAGAGAGAGAGAGAGGAGGTTTCGCCCGTCGTCGAAGGGGAGTGGAGTAATGGTTGGGTTTGGGGATTATTTTAATTTCGGGAACAATCGGGTAAATCTTAAATTTTGGGAAATCACGTTCGGCCAAAACGGAAAAAATTGTGGAAATTAATAATTAAAAGGGTATTTGGGGATAGTCCAATCAAGATTATCGAGTTTGATATTCAAATTATTTCTGATTAAAAATCTTTTGGGGGGTGTGATTTGATTTTATTATAGGGATTATATAATTAAACCAAGAAATTTTTATAAATCTCTCGCGATATTCACATCCACATCAATTTTAGTAAAGGAGACAATATCATAATGTACATATTTAGATATTATTCATATATATGAAAAATTAAGTAACTATGCTAATTGGTTCGTGAATTTTGTTGCAACATTGGGATCGAATATATTCTTGGTTATGTGCTGTCGTGGGATTTAATTCACAAATTTTTAGGTGACCAAATTGGTATTTATGCACCATCCACACTTAAATTTTTGCGTAAAGATCTCTCATGCATTTCATTAATATAAAGGGAATGAATTCATCAATAATAATAGAATTTGACCCCTAAACAAAGATATCGATATTGCATAAGTATGCGTTAATGTCCTTTATTGCATTTAGATACTATAAACAATTTCAGAAACAGCATGATCACATCGAGTTGAATATAGGCCTGGTTATGAATTTCATTTGAACTGGTCATACGTAGGATCTGATATTGAACTTAGGCCCAAAGTACATTTGAATTCAAGGCCGAGCCCACGTGAGCCCAGCCTCTCAGCCACTCCCATGTTTATTCTGAACGAGTGCACGTGTGTTGAAGTGGAGAAGGGAAGAAATCAGTGGAATTTCTCCATTATTCAATAAATGGGAAAAAGAATATTTAATTCACACCAGGAGCACTCACTCGGCCAAAACAGAAATCACAGTCAAAACAGGAGGCTGAGTTGTGGGGATTCTTGGCAAAATGTAAAATCAAAAGCTCTTGGCATACAAGGAAAATGGAGCTTGGGGCAATTGAGAAGGGAAGAAAAGTTTTTTTTTTTCTTTCCTATTCTAATTTTAAATTCAGTCTAAAAATTTTGTTTTATCTTATTGCAAAGCTTGGAAGTCGAAACCTACACTTAAAATTAAATGTCCTCACCTCAACTCTCTCTAGAAAGATGGGGGTTTGAACTTCATGAAGGGAAGAAAAGATTGGAGAGATTGATCTTGTCCAACATTTAAAAAGGAAGCAGAGCTGGCTGAGAATAGAAAAGGGAGAGATTTCAGGAATTTGAAGTGAAGGGCGGCAACCTTGTGAAGACCAAAAAATAAAAAAGCCATTAGTTCCACCAGTCTCTACCTCGTTGGTTCTTTTTTTTTTCTTTTCTTTTTACTTCAAAAGGATGGTTTGCTTCCACTAGAAAAGAGCCTGATTACAAGACTAAGGGGCTTCAAAACAAAGGAGCTCCCAAAGAGGGGAGGGGGACTACACACCCAATTTTGTGGCTGGGCCTTACCTACGAAGATCTTTACAACGAAGTCAATTACTCTATTTGTGTTAGTACAATAGACTATCTTTAGATAGCGATAATGGGCTAGCAAGACTTTACAATAAGTGATAATAGCTTCTACTTCCCAACAACAATGAGAAATACATTGATTGAAGTAGGGGTAATCGGCTTCCAGTTTGATTCAGTCCTAACCCAAAATCGGGAACTGGCTCCTTAGAAATCGAGGATTAGACCAAGGTCCTTGGAACCGGACCAACTGGTTTGGTCCTATTCCCAAGTGGTCTAGTGAAACTAGTCGAGTTCAAGGGAGAGAATGTCTCTAACTCCATAAGAGGTGAAGGAGACCCAAAGAAAGGGAAAGACCAAAAGAAGAGAGGAGATGTGAATGAGACATCAAAAAATTAAATAAGAAAAAAAACCAACCGATACGATTCCTCCCTTGGAAGTGGAATCCAGATTTTTCAAACACTGGTTTTAGTTTTAGAAAATAGGAACTAAATCAATACTCTTGAGAACCGAACCAAACCGATTGGTCCGGTTGTTCTTGATTCGATTGATCTTTCTTGCTCACCCTTAGACAGAAGGCTTATCAAAGTGGAGTTGTTCGACTCAATAGTCATGATTAGTTAAAAAAATGCTCAAGTGTTTGGAGACAAGCTAGGGTTTCTAACTTGAGAGCATATGAGGCCCTCACGATCCGTGGAAACTCCTTAGGAAGTTTTCCTTTGAAGTCATGACAATCACATGCCATTGCTCCTTCCGTTGATCCTTTCATGTATGACCCATTGATGTTATGGTTTACCTTCGGTGCTATTGGTTCTGACGGTCTCTATTTCATTTGTGAGTCCTCTGACTCTCGATCTCTCTCTTTTGCGCCTCTATTCCACTTTGCGTGATTTTGATAAATGGCAATGGTTGAAGTGCTTCATTTTCAATTCAGTTAATTTTTATTGCCCGAGCATTTTCGCATAGACATCCAGGTGTCAGTTAGGGAATAAATTGAAAACTTTGCATGAAATTTTTTTCACAAAGAAAAGGATATCGATAACAGAGTGTTAAATAAATTTAGCGTAATCAAATCTCACATATCTTTGGTTTGCAGAAATAAGGCGGACTTTTACGTCTTACTTTGCTTTTAATCGACTATTAATAGATCAGTGTTGACTTTTAACACAAAAAGAAATGGCGCAAATAATCGAGAAATCAAATTGCAATCAGAAGAACCAATCGCACCTGCTTCAAAAAATCAGGTCAATAGGCCGAGACAATTTCAATATCCAATATAGTATCTAGTGAAATAGCAATCAAGTCATAGGATATAAAGCCGGAGAAAATTTGTCATCATATTTTGTCTTTATCCTATTTCTATTCTTGGCTTTTCAAGCAAGTAACATGGCCGGTTACAAAAACTACGCGATTAGGGCAAAAATCAAACTGAGGGAATTCTCTTAAACAAACAAAAACAATTTCATTTGACTTCACGTCTGTACATAGCACGAACCGGTGACCGACATATTTTAAAGCAATAAGACAATGATATTTCCAGAAAACAATGTCATTTCATACCTGTCCCATATTCTTTAATTAAAAAATTATTCATCATCGTCATATTATAGAAGAAGAAAAGAATAGACAAAAATAAAATTAACAGTAAGACCGCCGCCCCCGGTCACCAGGTCACACCCCCACCGAACCGAAGCGCGTCTTTTGCCCCTCACTCGCGGGGCACGCCGGGCAGCCAAAAAGTCCAAATCGCGTCGCCTATTCTCAGCCCGAACTACCCCTTGACCTGCCCCTTTAGCTGTAATCAACCCCTCCCAAAAGAAAAAGGAGCGACCTTCTTTCTTCGCGATTTTCCTACTTTCTTTTAGCTGTATGTGCAATTTTTGGCCAGCGAGATCGCCACATTGAGCTTGTTGGGATCGAAGGTGACCGAGCAATCGATCTTCTTGGAGAATTTGGGCTTGACTAGCTTCCCCAGGACGTAAGCGTTGGATCGGACCACGAAGCTCAGGCCGAGGGGCACCGGCACGGTCGGCTTGTCCGACGAGGTGCTCAGCCCAGATCCGCTCCCGTACAGTGGGATCTGGTCTCCGATCACCGACACCGACGCCAGCCTCTGGCTCTTCCTCCCCTGATAGAACTTCTTCAGCTGCGAAAACCCAGTTGAAAAATGATCAAAATTGATAGCCATAAATGAACAAAGTAGAAATCTCGTGAATTTCGGTTGGGGTTTGCCCTTACATTTCCGGAGGCGATTGTGAGCTGAGAGAAGGTGAGATCGACCGGCGTCGAGGTGACGTGTACGCCGAAGAACGTGCCGGTGTTGCGGTAAGTGAATTTGACGGTGGAGTTCACGGTGATCATGTCCGTGGCCACGCCGGTGCTGTCCGATCCGGCTTGGATCTTGAGTTGCTCGAAGGTAATGCTCTGCAAAAACCCAAGAGAGGAATCGATCAGATCCCGACTTCCCACGCAATTTCACTCGTAAAAAACGAGACTCGAGTATGTGAATCCCTCGGACTTTCAAAACCAATGCTCCAAAAGAAAGAGCCGCACAAATAGGGAAAGGAAATATCTTAAAGTCTGGGAATGGAGTGTACGGACCCTCATGGTGATCTTGGGCTTCTGGTTCTTGCTGGCCCCCCAGAGAATGAGAGAGAAGAAGGAGAAGAGGACGAAGAACCCTAGCACGAAGGCGAGGTAGTAGCAACGGCGAGGCAGGCCCCGCTTGCGGTCCTCGTCCTCGAGGAGCCCCTCCTCCTCGATGACGTCGCACTCCTTCCGGCCACCGCCGCGGCCGCCGCCCTTGCCGCCGCGGGAGCCATCGTTGGGGGAGATCTTGCGGGATCCGGGCTTGAGGGAGCCGGAGAAGCGGCTGGAGGAGGACTGGCGGGAGTGGCGGCCGACGGAGGAGTGGGAGTTGGGAGGGGAGGCGGTGGGGCTGAGGGCGGGGGTGGAATGGAAGGAGGTGGTGGTCTTCTCGCCGTCGTGGGAGTCGCGGGAGGGGCTCTGGACGTAGTAGACGGGGCGGCGCGGCGACCGGGTAGGGGACGAAGGGGCGTTGCTGGTGACCTCGGAATCCGTCTTGGCGTGCATTTTCGGGCCGTGTCGTGTGGGCGGACAAGCTCCTTTTTCCCTCTCTTCCTCTCTCTCTCTCTCTCTCTCTCTCTAGAGTTCTTTGGCTCAGTGTGGCAATGAGGAAGGAAGATGACGACTATAACGTGATGGAGTTATGTCAACTGCGGGATGGGATTAAAATATAAAAACGCGAGGCGAGGGAATAATTGTGGCTTGAGTGGCGGAGAGAGAGAGAGAGAGGGATGAGAGAGAAAGCTTTTCTTTTTTTGCAGAGAGTGGTGAGTTTCTGCTGTTCGGGGAAGAGGAAAGAGAGAGGAAACGGAGTGGAGTGGAGAACGGGAGGGATGTTTCTTCTCTCTCTCTCTCTCTCTGGTCGTTCCGACAGCAAGGTGCCAGTTGGCACCGTCGGGAGGCATCTATAATTGAGTGTGCCGCACCCACATGGGGGAAGAGAGAGAGAGAAAGAGAGAGAGATGGTGGCGCTTTTTTAATTTATTATTGTTGGCTTGCCGACTGCCAAGCTCGTGCCCAGTTTGGTTCGGCAGGAGTTTTTTCTTTACGAGATTCCACGGGTTCCTTAGCTAGTTGTGGCCGGATTGGGAGGAAATTGCTTTTTGGTTTTGATTGCTCCAGTATTTTGTCACTCAATACTATGTGCCTCGTCGACGTGGTTTTCATGCTTAGGTTGGGAATTTCTTAACATGAAATTTTCTAAGATCACGTCTTTGAATTATGAGGGTAGGGCACTTAGTGATTTTGATAACCTTTTTCTAATTATTTTATTTGAAAAGAATCCACGCAAATCGTCCTTCTGTCTTTCTTCCCTCCCTCTCTCTCTCTCTTTTCTTCCCGTGCCCAATTTCAACACCGACAATAGCTGCCTCTAGCCTAGATCATTAGATGCAAATGCCACCACGGACCAATCTCTCTCTCTCTCATTGCACACGTGGTAGAGAGATGCCAATTGATTGTGGTTGCCATAATCATCTTTAGAGATTGTATTTATGAAATTCTTTATATTTTTTCTTAATTGACCCTAATTGATTGTAATTGATATTTGAGATAAGTGCACTACAAATTCTAAAACTTGTCATCAAAATATAATTAAATCTTCTAGCTTTTTTTTTGTTTGGTAAATTAATTCCTCCAACTCACAAATATATAAAAAAAATAGTCGTTGATTTTATACAAAATAAACGGAAGCAAAATATTTTCATTGAAACTTCGAGCCTCCTGCATGTTTATTGAACTTGGGAAGAAAATAGTCATTCTTTTGGAGTATCATGTATTATACACGTATAAAGCATATGTTGTATTATCGTCATGTAAAATTATGTCATCTTTTAGTTGCTCAATTACCATATATTTACCAAAGGTATGATTGCATTATATGATGTTCACATAAAGAAATAAATATCATTTTGACTTGTTATCGGATAGTACGAAACAATAACATAGTTCAATTGTTAGATAAAATATTTTTATAAAATAATTGCATTTAAAATAGGTACACTTTTGTGCGAATTCTACAACTAATGTAAATTCAATTTTTTTTTTTTTAAATTTCACTGATTTTACGTTTAATATTTGAATCATTTCAGATAAGCCCGAGATTTTCGGGAACTTGAAGCCTGGGCCCGAAGATCAGCCCATTCCAGAAATGAAGTATTAAGAGGCCGCCCAAATGCCTACACGAAAACCAAACAAAGCCCATGCACATTTCTCTATCTCCTCCCCATCCCTTCTGCCTCCGTCGCAGATCCCGCCCCGTCGCTCACCTCCGCCCACCACCTGTTGATGTCCCTTGAACCCCGCCGCCGTCATCGCCTCCCGCGATCGCTGCAGTCGTTCGCCGACGAAGCCCCTGTTCTTTGTCCCCTTCATCAAACAAAGTTAACTCGAATGAAAGTTGGATATTCATAAATAATTGGTAATTTTGTCTGAGAAAAAAACAGGTAAAACACTTCAATTAAAGACGGTAATCTTTCAAAAGAGTTGAGAAGTTTAAAATGTTGGTAGTGTGAAGCATTTAATAAGCGGTAAAAAAGGACTTCAAATCAAACAAACAAATAAACACTGGTAAGAATTTTTACTCGGGGTGAGAGCTGCTTGTTATCAGCACTACACCAGCAACTTTTTCTCCCCTGACAATGTCGATCTGGTCGCTTGTAATGTCACCCTTGTCCTCGCACACGACAATGTTCCCGCGACCGATCTTGTTCAATTCGATTGTATCGTCCCGCGCGTCCGCAAAAGCAACTGGAGATTCACCCGAGGATGGGTTGCCTGGAAGGAGAGTCGAGCCTGCAATCGATGCACTGCAGCCAGGAGCAATAGTTCCTCCAAAATCACGGTCCATGTCGCCGCCGGCAGTGACAGTTGATATCCGGGCAATCCTTCACCGGCGCTTGAGGCCAAGTGCTTCCAATGAGAAAGCATGGCATTCGACGGAGAGGGGATTTTCGTGGCTCGCGTTGGGGTGCGATGGGTGCACATTAACAAATCTTGGGGGCTTCCATGGCTGCTCTGTGCGTTCTCTCTTTTTTAATTGATAGACCCAAAACGATGCCGTGTCTTATGCTTATGCTGATTAGATATTTTCAACAAGTCATTAAACAATACATAATAATTAATGTAATATCAAATTTTCAACTAAACAAGTTACCGATGGCACTTAAGTGAACAATTTTAAATAATTATGACAATGAAATAAGCGTGTAATCTTATCCCAACGATTTTCCTCAAAACTCACGAGTTAACTTTATCTCTTTCATGAGTAACGAAAACTATCCTTCGATAACGATGTCTTATGGCAGGTTGTCTCAATATGTTTGGTGGGCAATGACTCGTGATTTGCTGAGGTAAACTTGCATGGATTATTCGCCATCCATACTTCAATTCCAACAATACAAAACCCTTTTGAGATGCTGAAATGGAAACGAGCTGCACAAGATGCCACTCTGTTTTGTGATGAGAAGCAAACTCAAGAATCTCATCGTTCACTAATTCGGACAATCTTCTGTCCTAAACCCAACTGACTTATGGTCTTCGACACTTCATTCTGAAACTCGTCTTCCTCAATAGGAGAAAGACCACAAAATTTCGTGGAGACTGCAAAAAGCTGTCTTTCTGCTGTTTAGCGAGTAAGATGTGCGGTATGATTTTGACATCCTATCCACTTCCAAGCTTCACGTAGCCACAGGAAGTTGGTTTATTACGTTCTTTATATATTAGTTCGAGAAAAGAAAAAAGATGAAGAAGATGTCTTCGTCTACTGATGCCAAACCAGGAAAAAAAATTCAAGTTCTGGACGTCAATGCCTCCGAGCTCAGGCTCGTCGCCACAATGGGACTTTTGACCACATGCTTGCCACCATCATCCATCCACATCACGGAACCGAACACCAGCTTCTGATTCATCTGTTTTGGTCCTTCTATCGTCAGCTTATACCTCCGCTTCTCATACTTCTTTGTGAATGTCAATTTATTCGGCGAGACGACGATCTTGAATCCCTCCACTAGAGTCACCTTCACGACGTAGGTTGACGGCCCATCTCCAACATTCGTCACCATCCGGAAGAATTCTTGTGCGGTCGGAGAGCCCAAGTTGTCTGGACTCAATAAGGCAATGAAGGAAGGGTAGTTAAGGTCCAGTGATGAGTCTGAACAATTGTAGGAAGATGACCTGGTGACCATTTGAATTTGCTTCGATGTGTAATTCATTGCGCACATGAGGTTGACATAGTCTTGGGGGGTCGCATCGTATATGAGTCCGGGGTCCAATGCCTTGTTTGGATCGACGTGGCCAGCTCCCATTGCTAGAGGACTCGCCTGCTCATAGTCATTCCCGCTGTCCTTGATAGGGGCATTTTTGCTATCCATTGAATATGATGTAGTCATCATGGCTGACCGGATGGCTGCAGGGCTCCACTCTGGGTGTGCTCCTCTTAGGAGTGCGGCCACTCCGGCAATGTGTGGGCACGACATCGATGTCCCTGACAAAAGGTTGAAGTTGTTAAATAGTTCACGCGAGTTCACCATACTAACTGCATTGTTTTGAGGCCACCCAGCCAGGGTCATTGAGCCAGGAGACAAAATGTCGGGCTTGAGAACGACCGGACAACTTGGGGATGGGCCACGAGAGCTGTAGCTCGCTACACTCGGAGCAGGCTTACTATGGATTAGTGTTTTCCGAAATTGAATACTTGCTGTTGGCTCAGATGAATTCTTGATGTAGGCTTTGACGGTTTCGCCATCTGTACGATTCAAAAAGATTGCCGGGAATGAGCTCTGGATGAAGGTCCCGAGGTCAGAGCTGCCTGTTATGAACACTCCACCAGCAACTTTTGCAAATTGGACATTCTCGACCTGGTCGCTAAAAATGTCACTACCGTCGTCGCACACAACAATATTCATGGGACTGATCTTGCTCAACATTGTAAGGTCGCACGAGTCTGCAAAAACAATTGGAGATTCACCCAAGGATGGGTCGCCTGGAAAGAGAGTCAAGCCTGCAATCGAAACACCGCTGCCAAGAGTAATAGTTCCTCCAAAATCACGGTCCATGTCACCGGCGGCGACAGTTATGACCCAGGGAGTCCCATTGTGCAGGGTCTGGAGGAAAGGCCCCTCATTTCCTGCCGACGTTGATACAAAGATCCCTTTCTCCATGGCTGCATATGTAGCGATCGCAATTGGGTCTGCATACAATGGAACGCCATCAATGCCCAATGACAAGGACAGGACATCGACACCATCAATAATTGCCTGATCAACTGCGGCCATAATATCTGCAGAATATGCGCCTTCGTCCCACAGGGCCTTGTACATGGCCACTCGGGACCGTGGAGCCACACCTGTGGCGGTTCCTGGAGCATAGCCAAAGAAAGACGCTCCCTTGACGTAGTTTCCAGCAGCTGTGGTGGATGTGTGTGTGCCATGTCCGTCAGTGTCACGCGTAGAGTTCATGGAAAAGGTAATGTTGGGATTTTTTGCTATCAGGGCCTTGTTGAAGAACCGGGCTCCGATGAGCTTTTTGTTGCACATGGAAGCATTGAATTGCGTCCCAACCTCGCATTCGCCTCTCCATTTTGATGGAATTACCGTCATTCCATCATCGTTGAAGCTCAGGCTTTCCGGCCAGACACCCGAATCCACAAGCCCAACTATGACATCCTTGCCATAATCCGAGGTAGGCCATGCCCCAGAATGAGAATTCAGGCTAAGAAATTGGATGGAGTGAGTTGTATCGGCTTTAACGGGCAAATCCTTCATGGAAGAGATGTACCCCGCATGCTGCTTAAGGACCTCTAGCTCGCTAGGAGAGAGACTAGCACTTAAACCCTGGATAACATGAGTGTAGCTGTAGATGAGCTTGGAAGTGGACGTGGCACTAGCTCTGGCTCTAACTTTAGGATTAAGACTTCGTTCTAGTGATGAGACAGTGGCCAAGTACCAGCTATGGTGGTTAGAGAAGACTTTAGGCATGAAGGATGAGTCCATGTGGATAATATAATTGTCGGATTGCTCCAAAGTCGGGACAAAGTGGAGGATGATCAGGGCTAGGACCCCTGTTAGGAGGGAATGAACAAAAACAGCCATGACAAGCAATTGAAGGGAGATGATCAAAATAGAGCAGAAGCTTGTGCCTTTATATAAGGAACAAGTATAGGAGGCTCAAGGGAGAACCTCAACGTACTACATTTCTCAACTTGTCAATTGGTATCTTCATGTGTTTAGTGACTCATAGTGGAGGGGACCCTGTTCTTGATGATCTATTTCCATCTCCTACGGACTCATTCCAACCCAGGGGAAAAGAGAAAGGCTAAAGGACAAAAAAGGAAGAAGAAAGATCCGACCCTGTACTTGTACCCCACACTTTTTTCTTTCTTTGGCCCTTAGCTGAGAGATTGACGATAGAAAAGAGATCAAGTGCAGACAGCCTTTTAGATTGCTATATGGGAAAATGGAGGGAGGTTTGCAATTATCTCTTGCATCGATAGCAATGTGCACATGAAAAACACTCAGCATCCAATGCATGATTTTTGGTTGATTCTTATAACTTATGAGTGATTTTCAGAAAGTGCGTGCGTGTATCGTGCGTGTATCGTGCGCATATTACAAAGTCATCACTTGTCAATTAACTGGCAAATCCTTCATGGAAGAGATGTACCCTGGATGCTGCTTAAGGACCTCCAGCTCTCTAGGAGAGAGACTAGCACTAAAACCCTGGATGACATGAGCGTAGCTGTAGATGAGCTTGGAAGTGGATGTGGCACTAACTCTGGCTCTAACTTTAGGATTAAGACTTCGTTCTAGTGACGAGACAGTGGCCAAGTACTAGCTATGGTGGTCAGAGAAGACTTTAGGCATGAAGGATGAGACTATGTGGATAATATAATTGTCGGATTGCTCCAAAGTCGGGACGAAGTGGAGGATGATCAAGGTTAGGACCCCTGTCAGGAGGGAATGAACAAAAGCAACCATGACGAGCAATTGAAGGGAGATGATCAAAACAAAGCATAAGCTTGTGCCTTTATATAAGGAACGAGAAGTATAGGAGGCTCAAGGGAGAACCTCAACGCACTACATCTCTCAACTTGTCAATTGGTATCTTCATGTGTTTAGTGACTCATGGTGGAGGGGACCCTGTTCTTGATGATCTATTTCCATCTCCTATGGACTCATTCCAACCTAGGGGAAAAGAGAAAAGCTAAAGGACAAAAAAGGAAGAAGAAATATCAGACCCTGTAATTGTACCCACACTTTTTTCTTTCTTTGTCCCTCAACTTAGAGATTGATGATAGAAAAGAGATCGAGTGCAAACACCCTTTTAGATTGCTATATGGGAAAATGGAGGGAGGTGTGCAATTATCTCTCGCATCGACAGTGATTTGCACATGAAAAACACTCAGCATCCAACGCATGACTTTTGATTGATTCTTATAACTTATGAGTGATTTTCAGAAAGTGCGTGTGTGTATCGTGCGTGTATCGTGCATGTATCGTGCGTGTATCGTGCATGTATTACAAAGTCATCACATGTCAATTTGAATCAATATCTCTGGTCATTTATCATCCAGCTGGAAATCTTTCTTTTGGCTTGGCACACAACTATGCAGATATTTAAAAAAGAAAGTTATACCCAAAAGGCAATTATGATAGTTCAATACAGGTCCAGGACAAATGGGATACATTGCCTTAACATCGATCAGGACACGGATGTACTGATTTCTCGGCCCATTTTAGGTTCTCAAAGATCGAATCACTCATAGACTAGGCTTGTAGGATGATGAGGGAACGCATAATTACAGGCATTTCAATCGAATATTTTCATTTCCTTAATGGGGAAATCCAAAGAAGAATAAGCATTGACTTATTAGATTTAGGAGATAATGTTTAATTCCTAATAGATAATTATACTAGTGGGTTAACTTCTAGGAACTAAACAATATCTCCTTAATCCCAACAATTTGATAAGCTTGTGCCTTTATATAAGGAACGAGAAGTATAGGAGGCTCAAGGGAGAACCTCAACGCACTACATCTCTCAACTTGTCAATTGGTATCTTTATGTGTTTAGTGACTCATGGTGGAGGGGACCCTGTTCTTGATGATCTATTTCCATCTCCTACGGACTCATTCCAACTTAGGGGAAAAGAGAAAAGCTAAAGGACAAAAAAGGAAGAAGAAAGATCACACCCTGTAATTGTACCCACACTTTTTTCTTTCTTTGCCCCTTAGCTTAGAGATTGATGATAGAAAAGAGATCGAGTGCAAACACCTGTTTAGATTGCTATATGGGAAAATGGAGGGAGGTGTGCAATTATCTCTCACATCGATAATGATTTGCACATGAAAAACACTCAGCATCCAACGCATGACTTTTGGTTGATTCTTATAACTTATGAGTGATTTTCAGAAAGTGCGTGCATGTATCGTGCATGTATCGTGCGTGTGCGTGTATCGTGCCTGTATCGTGCGCATATTACAAAGTCATCACATATCAATTTGAATCAATATCTCTGGTCATTTATCATCCAGCTGGAAATCTTTCTTTTGACTTGGTACACAACTATGCAGATACTTGAAAAAGAAAGTTATACCCAAAAGGCAATTCCGATAGTTCAATACAGGTCCAGAACAAATGGGATACATTGCCTTAACATCGATCAGGACACGGATGTACTGATTTCTCGGCCCATTTTAGGCCCTCAAAGATCGAATCACTCTTAGACTAGGCTTGTAGGATGATGAGGGAACGTATAATTACAGACATTTCAATCGAATATTTTCATTTCCTTAATGGGGAAATCCAAAGAAGAATAAGCATTGACTTATTAGATTTAGGAGATAATGTTTAATTCCTAATAGATAATTATACTAGTGGGTTAACTTCTAGGAACTAAACAATATCTCCTTAATCCCAACAATTTGATAAGGTGGTGTTCATATTTCAGAATGTTTCTCTTGCTACTTTATGCTTACTCAGGTCCAAAACAAATGGGACACTTTGCCTCGGCATCAATCAAGACAAGGACGTATTGATTTTACCTCCCATTTTTGGCCCTCCATGTGCTCAAAGATTGAATCACTCACAGGTTAGGCTTATAAGATGACTTTGCAATTGTGGGAATCAACAATTAATGGATTCCGATTGGACTTTTTCATAAGATTTCAGATGCAAAGATGGTGTAAGTTAATCTTAATGGGTCATGATCTAATCAGGCATACATCTTGTAATCATGTTTATTGCTATTATAGTGTCTTAGCCGATAGTGGGACCTTTCTTGACCAATCTTGGTCGAGAGTCTATTGGGCTTGTTTGAGCTCATTTACTTGCTATTTATTTATTTTTATCATGATTTATCTTGTGGTAGATTAGAACATGTAGTAGCATTTTCATGTAAAAGTCATGTATGTTCATTTATGAACCAGTTTTGGAGGATCAATCTAGAGCATTGTTATTCACATATATATCATGTCTAACCTCATTAGAGGCTACTAATTTAATGTTATGGTCATTTGATGACAACATTGCATCTTTCTTGTGATATATAACAACTTAATTTTGGGAAATCCGGTTCCAAACTAGTTCGGTGTGACGAGGAGCGGCTGACGACCGCTTAGTGGCGTCTTGAGGAGGCCTTGAGTGGTTCTGGTGGTCCTTTGACATCCCAGGATGTTTTCGTATTCGTTTGGGTCCATTCGGAGCGTAGATAAGCACTTCATGCTTACTGTCCAGCTCTTTAGTGCGCTGAACAGTGGGCTCCGGGTCCTTATTTGGCTCATTTAAAAGTGCTAAGTGGTCTCGGGACGTCTGTTTTGCGTTTATACATCATTTCGAGGACAAATTTGCATGCTTATACAATATACTTGTCAAATAGGCATCATCTTAGTAGATTAATAATTTACCCGGATGCTTTAGTGTAGTCGGGGCATTTACATCATGAGATCGTGAATATAAATGAAATTGACAAAAGAATAATAAATGAAAAAGGTTAAAAAACAATCAGACTTGCACTTAGTCATAAATTGCATGTTTTAGGTGCTATTTAATCCATGTTAAATCGTTGCTCATTCTTGTTTAAAATCTCACTATCGTCATCTAGTTTTAGGGAGCATGAACTATTTAATTTAAAATATTTGCATCTGTAAATTTGGACATAGCTTACGGAGTCTTGTCCTAGGATTTTCCCATGACTTGTATCAGGTTTTGTTTTTCGCATTTTTATTGCCTTATTATTGCAATTTACTTGATAAAATGTCATATTATACATGTGATATTTGTCGGGAAAATTACCAAAACAGTTATAGACCTATTGCAATTTTTCCATTTAAGGTATAAATCTTTTTTTAGGCAATTCAGTGATAAACCTTTGGTAATTATGCCAGTTCAGTCAATTCGATGAATTTTGGCCAACGGGCATTGACATGAATATTGGCTAGCACTGGTAGACAATTTTTAATTTTTTCTCCTTTTTCTTCTCTCTTTTTTTCCCCTCTCCTCCTTCCTTCTTCGGATGACTGGCCAGAGAGGAGGGCCAGTCACCAGATTGAGGCAGCCAACTAGCTAGAATTAAGGGCGGGCTTGCCCCACCGTCGCCTCAGTCTAGCGACCGGCCCTCCCCTCTGGTCGGTCGCTAGAAGAAAGTTGGAAAACGAGAGAGATTAAAAAATTAATAAAAATATCAAAAAAGTAAAATAATATTAAAAAAATCATCCATTGCACTGGCTAGCCTCCATGTTAGCGTCAGCTGACCAAATTTGGCTGGATAGACTGAATTGGCATAATTATAAAAGATTTATGATATAATTGGCACAACAAAAAATTTAGGACTAAATCGGTACAATTGCAATAGGTTTATGACTTTTTTTTGGTAATTTTCCCGATATCTAACTTATTCTAAGGTATAAGAACAGGTCAAGTGCCAAAACTTTGCACGGGAATATTTAAGTGCCAAAAGTTACGAAATATACATTTAAATGCATTTTTAAAAAAAAATTGGATCACTTAAGTGCCAATTTTGACAAAAGCCCTTGAAAATCCGACGTGGCAATTTTTTAATAATTTTTATTGCCTACGTAGCTTGCTAAAGATCCACATTAGCTTCTGCTCAGCCAAAATGAAGTGATGCCATCTTTTGGGCAAACTTACCTTCGAGAGGTCTATTATGGTAAAAGTACTCCTAAACTCGCTTTTTACGCCTAGTTTCTTTTTTGTAAGACATGCCGCCTATGCAAGAGATGAGTCATGACACATTTCCATTGTCACGTGGGGTATGAGTTTGGGAGAGCCCACATTTAAGTAGATTTCAAACTTAATAGGTCAAAACCAAAAGCGAGGTGATTGTGTCTTTGGTGGACATGACCCCTAGTGCAAGCTCCCGATTACATAACCCTAATCTTGTCCTTTCAACGCCCATGACGGGGCTTGAGGGGGCGGGTCGCAACAATGATGAAGATATAAGAGCCAATGATCAACCTTGATTATTTTACTTGACAAATCCGTTCTTGTGAAATGAGTGTATGCTTGACTATACTTATGCTTAATGGTCCTTATTGTTTTTTGGGTTTGGCTTTATTTTTTCAGTATCATGGACTTTGTCTTGCTTTAATTTAAAATATTTGCATATGTAAATTTGGGCATAGCTCGTAGGGTCCTGTCCTAGGGTTTTTGTGCTACTTGTATCAAGTTTTGTATTTCGCATTTTCTTCACTTCGTTATTGCAATTTACTTGAGATGAGGTTATATTATACATGTGATATTTGACTTATTCAAAGTATCAAATTTCAGGCTTTAGAGCGTAATCAAATCCTAGGCTCGAATTTTTAGCTCATAGAAGTAAAATGTTGTCTCACCTTTTACTTGAACTCCAATGGCCTTGATGAGTAGAAACCAAATTTTCATAACTAATTGAGAAATCAAGTAGCGATCGGTTAATTTGGGAGAACCAAAACTAAATATTAATAACACCTCTCAAGAGGAATCGTCTACCATATGAGGGAAATATCTACTGTATTTGCTTTGGGATGGTAGTGATAGATAACAAAGCGATAAATTATTATATGAATGTAATACATACTTAATGGAATTAGGACTATTGAATATGATGGATTCCACTTGGGTCCCAATTTGCTGATTTTGCCATTGCCCACTAGCACTAACCATGACAAGTGTGTGATATGCATATTTGAGTTTGAAGTGTGGAAAATGAAAATTGTTCCAACTGATTCGTCGTAGCAAAAGAATGTCATTCCCCAATGCTAAAGTCAAGTCACTACCTCTCTCACCCTCTCTCTTCTCCGTCCATCATTTTTTAAAACCTTCAATCATGAGGGAGGATTTGAGCTAGTCTTGCCCTCGTCTTTCTCTCTTATTGATTTTGAACTCTCCCGATCTAGTTATAGATTTGGGAGCTATCCTCTTCTAATCTAAATCTGAAAATTTAATAAATATGCTTTCGGCGATTGAATATTCATGTGCTCTTCGTGTATAGTCGCTCTTTCAAATGTTAGATTTATGTCTCCGTTTAACAATGGTGTAGAAGAAGCCGAGCTTAGGCAATATCAATCCTGATTATTTTGCTTGACGAATATGTTCTTGTGGAATGACTGTGTACTTAATCCTACGTTGCTTATTGATTCCTCATTGTTTTTTGGGTTTGGCTTTATTTTGCAATATTCTGGGTTTTGTTTTGCTTTGATTTGCTTTACTGTGATATGTACTTTTCTCATATATCTTTTAAAGAAATTAATGGGACTTTTTTCGACAAAATAAAAATAAAAACTTCATCGGCTTATTATAATGAGAAGGAGAGTTAACAACTCAGTTCACACTATTGAACACTATCCAACAGTGGGTACTTTAGAGACATTTCCCAGCTCATCAACTGACATCTAAACCCGATTACAATAAAAGTCATCCCGCCTTCCAGTTCCCTTTGGCAACGGTAAAACCGTCACCAGTGGATTGTCTTTCTCGATTGTCGCCTTCGCGTTGTCCCCATTTTGTCCCACCAGCTCTGGCCAACTGTATTTGTGCCCTATTACAATACATTAGAAACAATTAAGAACCCTTAATCTCTAATTCGCTACACCTGTGTGCATGGTGTTAGTGACTAATCTCATTATGCTATAAAATCCAGAATACTATTTGCGCGGACCAATCATATAAAGCGTCATTTAGGAAATGATGGGTGCATAGTAACTCTCGAGAAAACAAAAATAATGATACGCAAATGAGATCCCTGCCATACAAAATATGTAGAAACATGACAAAATATTGGTTCTCAATGCCATATCTAATTCAAATTTCGAAGCTCAAATGTCAATTGTGTAGGCGTGTTTAATTTCTTGTTTTTATAGGAGGGACAAGCGCTCTACACTGGGGCCTTTGGAAGGACAAAATAATAGATCAAGTCGTGGGGACGAATTTATCAATTTGTTCTCTAATTTCTCTAGACTAATCCATCTTCTATAATTCAGCGAAAGAGCAAACCTTTTTAAGATGATCTTGATTTTTATTATGTTAATCACCATTGTGTGACACGTCGTATCGCCACGTGTGCAGGGAAAATAATTGTACACCTTCACTACAGCATCTTGGATCTTGGCAGCGACCACTAAAACAAGGAGGGTAGCGAGGAATGCCGCCGGTGCCCAAATTTTTCTGTGCCTTCTGAAGTTGAAAGACACATTCCTATTTGTAGAGATATAAATCCGATATAACTTGCATGTTAGAAGTAAATGCTTGTCTTTTATAAAATAAATCATGAAATTTAGACGGATATTCCTTGTGTTAACTACCGTAGCAAAAAAGATCAGATTTTTCTCCTATGCCTAAAGTGGCATGATCATAATATTTCTTTTCTCAAAAACCATCCAATTAAGGCAATATATCACAATGCTTTATAGGGGAAATATTTATCTACCTTCTAAATATCTATGCATATATGAAGATATAAATCCACTACGGCTTATATATCAGCAGTGAATGCTCGCCTTTTGCAGAAACAAATCATGGAATCTTCACGAATCCTCCTCATATGATTTACTGTAGCAAAAGGTTTAGATTTTTTCTATGTTTCTTTCTCAAAATTAAATTAATAAATCAAAATTTCCATTGGTGCAATGGGGGAGGCTCACTGCGATTCTTTACAAGAAAAAAAAGGCAATAAGGATTTTATATAATTACACACATCTCAACAAATTGATTTTTTTTTAATTTAAATAATTTAAGAAATCTGTATTAATCGGTATGCATTAAATATAGCAGAGATAAAAGATAAAAAAAAAAAAAAAAAGAAGAGAAAAGTGACGATATATATCTATCCGTATCACACACCATTTAATTTCCATCCAATATATTACTAACACTAACAGAATGTTAGAGTAAAAATAAATCGCTCTTACAGTTTTCAGATTTAAAAAAAATAAATTCCATGTCCTTGATTTTACGTTTAATATTTGAATCATTTCAGGTAAGTCCGAAATTTTCGGGAATTTGAAGACAGGGACCGCAAGATTAGCCCATTCCAGAAATGAATTATGAAGAGGGCACCCAAATGCCCACACATAAACCAAGCAAAGCCCATGCACGTTTCCCTATCTCCTCACCAACCCTTCTGCCTCCGCCACAGATCCAGCCCCGTCGCACAACACCGCCCATGAGCTGTCGACGTCCCTTGAACCCTGCCGCCATCGCTTCCCACGACCACCATGGTCGTCAGCCAACAAAGCCCCTGTTCTTTGCTCCCCTTCATCAATCAAAGTTGGTAACTCAAATGAAAGTTAGTTATTCAGAAGTAATTGGTAATTTAATCGGAGAATAGTAGGTAAAACAGTTTAATTAAAAATAATGATTTCTAAGAAGAGCTGATAATTTTAAAATGTTGGGAAGTGAAGCATTTTGTAAGTGGTAAAAAAACTTTAAATCAAACAAACAAATAGACATCGGTAAAAATATCAAATGAGGTTCAGTGACCCCATACTAGCTTAGATTGGTAATATCTAAATATAGTTAGTAAATGTAAGATGTTGCTAACCGACACTCGTAAAAGTTGGTAACTTCATAGGGGTAAATATTAAAATAAATAAAATTATATTAGTGAATTACATTAAACTTGTATCCCATAACTAGTTGGTAGCTTAATAGTTAGCAAGTCACTCTAATTAAGGGTTGCCATTACATGTAAAAGTCAGTAAAATTCAAAGTGTTAGTAAGTTATAAAAATAAAAAATTGTAGCAATATCTAGAAAAATAATTTGCAAGCTATAGAAAGAGTTGGTAATCTAATAAGAGTATTGATAAATTACCAATTAGATATTTGGAAGAAAGTCACTAGTTTTTTTCTACTAATAGTCTCTTTGACACTTAATCAAAACTTATTGAGGGTTACCAACACGAATTTTTTTACACGGAATAATAACACTCTGCCCTGTCGAGAGCCAAAAAGAAGGATGAGGAGGAGGTGAGGGATCAAGATTGCTTGAATAAGTGGAATTGATGACAATAGATTTTAGGGCAAGACAAGAATCGACGATGTGGATTTTCTTTCGTTGACTTGTGTTTGCGCTTCTTGATTACTTCCCACTTGATCCAATGATTTCCCTCACAAGCTCATGAGTTCACTTCATCTCTTTTATGAGTAACAAAAACTATCCTTCAATAATGATGTATTATGGCTTATTGTCTCATCATGTTTGGTGGGCAATTATTCGCGATTTGATGAGGTAAACTTGCATGGAGTATTCGCCATCCATACTTTGATTCCAACAATACAAACCCTTTTGCGATGCTGAAATGGAAATGAGCAGCGCAAAATGCCACTCTGTTTTGTGATGAGAAGCAAACTCAAGAATCTCGTCGTTCACTAATTCGGACAATCTTCTGTCCTGAACCCAAGTAACTTATGGTCTTTGAAACTTCATTATGCGTGTCTTGTTCTGGATGATTGGAGTGCAATGGTGGGTATGGGACTTCGGATCTACACCGGCAACTACCGTACAGATTGCAAAAGCTGGCTTTTTGTTGTTTAGCAAGTAAGATGTGTGGTATGATTTGGACATCATATCCACTCGCAAGCTTCACGGGGCCAAATCAAGTTAGTTTATTATATGTTATATAAATTGGTTCAAAATAGGAAAAAGAAAATAAAATAAGAAAAAGGTCTTCCTCTACTGATGCTAAACCAGGAAAAAAAAAATCAAGTTCTGGACGCCAATGCCTCCGAGCTCAGGCTCGTCCCCACAATGGGACTTTTGACCACATGCTTGCCACCGTCGTGCATCCAACTCAGAGAACCGAACACCAGCGTCTCATTCATCTGTTTTGGTCCTTCTATGGTCAGCTTATACTTCAGCTTCTCATACTTTTCTTTGAATGTCAATTTATCCGGCACAACATGGATCTTGAATCCCTCCATCGGAGTCACCTTGGCAACGTAGGTTGACGACCCGTCTCCCACATTTGTCACCGTCCGGAAGAATTCTTGCACCGTCGGAGAGCCCGAGCTGTTTGGACTAAAGAAGGCAATGAAGGAAGGGTAGTTAAGGTCCAGGGATGAGTCTGAACAATTGTAGGAAGATGACTTGGTGACCGTTTGAATTTGCTTTGATGTGTAATTCATCGCGCACATAAGGTTGACGTAGTCCTGGGGGGTCGCATCGTATATGAGTCCAGGGTCTAAGGCCTTGTTTGGATCGACGTGGCCAGCTCCGATTGCTAGAGGGCTCGCCCGCTCGTAGTCATTCCCAATGTCTTTGATAGGAGCATGCGTGTTATCCATTGAATATGATGTAGTCATCATAGCTGACCGGATGGCTGCAGGGCTCCACTCCGGGTGTGCTCCTCTTAGGAGTGCAGCCACTCCGGCAATGTGCGGGCATGACATCGATGTCCCTGACAAAAGGTTAAAGTTGTTGAATAGTTGATGCGAGTTCACCACACCCACTGGATTGTTTTGAGGCCACCCAGCCAGGATCAGCGAGCCAGGAGCCAAAATGTCGGGCTTGAGGACTGCTGGACAACTTAGGGACGGGCCACGAGAGCTGCAGCTCGTTACGCTTGGAGCAGGCTTGCTACCTATCAGTGTTTTCCGAAATAGAATAGTTGCTGTTGGCTCAGACGAGTTCTTGATGTAGGCTTTGATGGTTTCGCCATCTGTAGGATTCAAAATTATTGCCGGGAATGAGCTCTGGATGTAGAATTCGAGGTCAAAGTTGTTTGTTATGAACACCCCACCAGCAACTTTTGCTCCCTGGACATTGTTTATCTGGTCGCTTATATTGTCACTCCTGTCCTCGCACACGACAATGTTCTTGTGACTGATCTTGCTCAATTTGATTGTATTGTTGCACGCGTCCGCAAAAACAATTGGAGATTCACCCAAGGATGGGTTGCCTGGAAAGAGAGTCAAGCCAGCAATCGAAACACCGCTGCCAAGAGTAATAGTTCCTCCAAAAGCACGGTCCATTTCACCAGCGGCGACAGTAATGACCCAGGGAGTCCCATTGTGCAGGGTCTCAAGGAAAGGCCCCTTATTTCCCGCAGCTGTTGATACAAAGATCCCTTTCTCCATGGCTGCATATGTGGCGATCGCAATTGGGTCTGCATACAATGGAACGCCATCAATGCCCAATGACAAGGACAGGACATCGACACCGTCAATAATTGCCTTATCAATTGCGGCCATAACATCTGCAGAATATGCGCGTTTGTCCCTGGAGCATAGCCAAAGAATGAGGCTCCCTTGACGTAGTTTCCAGCAGCTGTGGTGGATGTGTGTGTACCGTGTCCCTCAGTGCCACGCGTAGAGTTCATGGAGAGGGTAATGTTGGGATTTTTTGCTATCAAGGCCTTGTTGAAGAACTGGGCTCCGATGAGCTTTTTGTTGCACATGGAAGCGTTGAATTGCATCCCAACCTCGCATTCGCCTCTCCATTTTGATGGAATTGCTGTCATTCCATCATCATTAAAGCTCGGGCTTTCCGGCCAAACGCCTGTATCTACAAGCCCAACTATGACATCCTTGCCATAATCTGAGGTAGGCCATGCCCCGAAATTAGGATTCAGGCCAAGAAATTGGGTCGAGTGAGTTGTATCGACTTTAACAGGCAAATCCTTTATGGAAGAGATGTAGCCCGGGTAGTTCTTAAGGGTCTCGAGCTCGCTAGGAGAGAGACTAGCACTGAAACCCTGGATGACATGAGTGTAACCGTAGATGAGCTTAGAAGACGTGGGTGTGGCATCAGCTCTGGCACTAACATTGGGATTAGGACTTTGTGCTAGTGATGAAACAGTGGCCAAGTACCAGCTATGGTGGTCAGAGAAGGCTTTGGGCATGAAGGATAAGTCCATGTGGATAATATAATTGTCGGATTGCTCCAACGTTGGGACAAAGCAGAAGATGATCAGGGTTAGGAGCCTCGTCACGAGTGACTGAAAAAGAACAGCCATGACAAGCAATTGAAGGTAGATGATCTTAGAACACAGCAGCAGCTTGTGCCTTTATATAGGAAACGAGAAGAATGGGAGGCTAAAGAGAGAACCTCAACACACTCCATCTCTCAATTTTTTTAATTTTTTTTGGGGTGTCCCACATCTCTCAACTTGTGAATTGATATCTTCGTACGTTTAGTGACTCGTGGTGGAATGTGGACCCTGTTCTCGATCATTTGATCCCATCTCCTGTGGACTCATTCCAACCCAAGGGAAAAGAGAGAGGCTAAAGAGCAAAAGAAGAAGAAACATCAGGGAAAATTAGACTGATAGATTCTTCCATTGAATTAGTACTAATGTGAAAAGATTTAGAATTAAATTAATTCAATTAAAATGTTTAAAATTGAATTGATATTGATGTAATAGGTTTAGGACTTTTTTTTCACTTTTCCCATAAAGCTATGTTGCAATGTGGCCATAGAATTTTCTTCTAGTCACTTCACTACTTGTATGTTGGATCCTATTCCCAAATAATATTGGACAAGTAAGACCCAAAAACGATCACTAATTCTAACACAATGTGAGATTTTGTGAATTTAGTGTTAACTATTCCAAAAATTTAAGTTATTAGATAGAAATGTTATTTTTTTCATTTAAATACATTATCATATATTACCGCATTTCATAGATAACGGAAGGCAAAGTACAATCACAACGAGAAAACTAAGAACAATAAGATGTGTTCCATTTAAGCTCTTGACCTTCATTTTCTTAGATGTCAAAAGATCTTCCTTTTTTCCGAAAAGGAGTTCTCCGGAATGGGACTGCTTTGCCGCTTGAAATGACCAACCAAATAGAAAAACCATTACGACTATTTCTCTCTTTTATTCCAAATCATAGTAGAATTGTACCCAAAAGCAAAGGACTTTTTCATTAAATTTTGTTTGATTGAGCCAATTTCACGTAGTGACTCCATGTCAGTTCACCTTTTTTTTTCCCTTTTTTGTTAGCCAAATAATTCGGATGATCACTCCTTATAGACTAAGAAGTCCCCTTCATCAAGGACAGTAGGAGTGAAATGGAATTTTCAGAAAAGCTTCTTTTTTAAAAAGACTTGCTTTGGGGTCCACCTTCGAGAGGCACACCACATGGGACTCCTTTATTAATGGAATTTCATACGAAATTGGTTGATATTTGACAGGCATAAACACGGCTTTAATAAAGTCTCTTGTCGGTACAATTGCCACTTTAATTCTCCAATCAAAGTTGTGGTTTATAGTTCTCGTGCACAAATGATGACAGCAAGACTTTTACTTTGTGATTTTTGGCGAAGAAAAGTTTTAATTATTTTGCTGTGTCTGTCCCGAAAGTTGAG
This sequence comes from Corymbia calophylla, assembly GCA_014182845.1. NCBI lineage: Eukaryota > Viridiplantae > Streptophyta > Magnoliopsida > Myrtales > Myrtaceae > Corymbia > Corymbia calophylla. The sequence continues at coordinate 10,185,519 of CM024698.1, read as the reverse complement.
GATTCGATATTGATCAAACTATCTTCTTTATCAATAATCCTACTTTTACTTTTCCTTTCATTTCGAGTTGTAGTAGCCATGTTGCGACATTACAATGTGAAAGTCTTGTCAAGGCTTCTTTAGTGAAGAGCGAGAGAGAGTGGATGTCAATTGTATATGATGTTTTGGATGAGGAATGGGACTGAATGCATCTTGGTTTTAAGCTAAAAGAGCAAAAGAAAGTTTCTTTTCTTTGGAGAGTCTAAATCAAGTGCAAAAGTGATAGAAATTTCTACTTTAATTCCTAGAGTTACTTGGTTAAAATCAGGTATAGCTACTAAGCGAAGAAAAAAAAGGATCTATTTGGTTTTATTAACTGCTACAGCAAAGTAGGTCTAGGTTAATAAACAATACACAGATTAATATTTAAGTACTCACCTAATAAATTAGTGCTACTATTAGCAAGGACGAGTTCCTTTTCTTTTCTTTAATTAATGTAAATAATAGTGAGAATAAAGCTATGTCATGATGTGGCTATAAAATTTTATTCTAATCACTTCACTAATTGTATGTGTAAATATCATACAATCTTCAAGAGAGAGGGAGAGAGAATCAGGAAAGGCCACATTTCGGTACACACAAGTAAATTGAATCCTTAATACAAGTCTCTATTCATGTTTCCAATCGATGTGGAAATTCCCACGAGCGATTGTAACGTACACAACATGAATCACGTTTATGATAAAAGCGAATCTAGGATTCGGGATCAAGAAAATCATTATAGCTCACAGGCCTTCAAATCGTACAGACATCAGCTGACCATGCCAATGGCTGCCTGGCTTTTCAAGTCAAGGCCAATGTCATGTCGCAGGGCGTTTTGAATTGTAGAGATATGAGTTGGCTTTTCAAATCAAGGTAGACATCAAAATTGACACCATTTTTATAAAATTTATAAAAAGTTTCTTTAGTAAAAGATTTGCCACGTGCCCACCCTCCAAAGACACACCAAAATTGACACTTTTTAATGGAAGTTCATACAAAATTGGTTGATATTTAACAGAAATAGAGACATCTTTTATGGAGTTTCTTGTCGATAGCTTCAATGATGACAGTACCATTTTTACCTTATTATCTTCAGCAAAGAAAACTTTAACTAATTTGCTATATCTACCAAGGAAGTTGAGAAATTAATATTAATCAAACTATCTTCTTTGTCAAGAATCCTGCTTTTATTTTTTTCTCCGTTTCATATCCAGTTTAAGAGAGCTTTGTTACACACGATCAAACTGAATTCTTAAAGCAAGTCTTTATTTACATTTCAAATTAATTTAAAAATTCTTAAAATGGTTTGTAACATCCCAACGTGAATCACGATCCTGCTAAAAGCAGACCCAAATCATAAGCTCACAAGCCTTTCAAATCGTTGAGACCTCAATTGGGCCATGCAAGTCGCTGCTTGGCTTTTTAGGTCAAGGTCAGTGTCGTGTTGCAAGTTTGTTCTAATCTTACAGATATGAGTTTGCTATACAAGTCGTTGCTTTGCAGGTCAAGGTCGCCGTCATTGCATCTGATGCTTTGGACAGGATGCTGGATATCTCTTCTTTTTGAGCTGAAGGAGCAAATAAAAAGTTGTTTTTATCTAGAGAGTTAAAATCAAGAGCAATAGTGATTGATTTTTCACTAGAACTTTTCCTGATGTTATTTGGCCAAAATCAGGTATGGCTACAAAACGAAATTTTAAAAAAAAATAAATTAATGGATCTTTTTGGTTTTATAGACTGCTACAGCAAAGTATGTCTAGGTCAATAGACTATACACAATTAATATTTAAGGATTAACCTGATATATTATTGTTACCATTAGTGGGATAAGTTTCTTTTTTTTCTAATTAAAGTATAGTGTTGCGAGAATAAAGCTATATCACGATGTGGTTATCAAATTTATTTCTAGTCACTTTGCTACTTATATGTTAGATCCTATCATTCTTATGTAACGTTGATGCTATAGAGTTCAATCCAAACTTTCTTTGCTTCCAAAAAAAGAAAAAACCAAACCTCTTTTCTATTGTACTCTGTTTATAAATTTTGACTGGAGCAAATACCTGCATATAGAATCCAGTATGGAAACATATAAAATCCTGCAATTGGATATGTGGTGTTTGTCTCATTTTCTACGCATTTCATATACCCTTAAAGAGAAAAAATCAAATCACCTAGTAAAGTCAATTTAGTAAATGACAAAATCCACTCTGTTAAGTGACCATCGAATTTCTCTAAATTGGTTCTTTCTTTTCTCTTCAGATAAAGTCACTCAACATTTTAATAATGCCTTAATACTTATAAGAAATATATTACATGATAAAATTTGATTTGATGTGCGACAAATTCATCTTTTGGAATACATCAAAGTTTCATGCTATATGGCTATGTTTGATTTCTCAAAATAATATATAACTTTAAATTCAAGAAAAACAAGAACTAACATGGGCAACAATTGGAGTTAATGAGGGATAGTCCCGATCTGATTTAGTCCCACTCAAGAATTGGAAACTGAATTAGGAGGATTGGTTATCATTTTTTGGAATCAGGAACCCGACCACCTAGTCTTGGGAACTGATCTCTTTTGGTTCTTGGGTACTTCAACGGAACAAATAGAGAGAGGTTTTCTATTTGTGCAAACTGTATATGCTCTCAAAAATTCTTCGTCCAACTAAAAAAAACAGATACTTATGTATGGGGAAAGAAAAATGAGAGAGAGTGGATTTTGTTGTAGTGTCGTCTCCGGGTGGGTTTGATTCCCTTCAATTTGCTTTGCTAAGGTGCTCCTTTTTTCTTTACGTTTGGAGAGAGAGAGAGAGCTTTCCTTTGTTGTGAGCTTTTACTCTCTCTAAGCTCAACTTATTTCTCTTTCGACTGGGCTATTATTCTTGCTGGGCTCATTTGAGCTTTGAGCTAATTGGGGACTTTCAATATTAGTCGGTTTCCCATTTTTAAATTAGAAACCAAACTGCCAATTATTGATTCCGATTTTATGGAATCAGTAACCAGACTAGCACACATGAGAACTACATATGACCAACCAATCCGATCTAGTTCGAGTGGCTCCCAGTTCAATCGGTTCCAGTTGCACTACCCTAAGAGATTAAGTTGCCAAGAAGAAGATGATTTAAGGTTCAATATGCCATCACAATACATAGGCTCTTCCCTCAACAATCAAAATATGATTGATTTTTAGCCTGAAAATCTCATTAAAATGGTCACTTTGAGACTCAAAATCTCAATTTTATTTTAGCTTTTTGATCCACAGGATCACTTGGATTGATAAAAAGAGAGAATACTTGCTTCACCAAGAATCAGGATATCGCATTATCAAAGATTTATTCCTATCCTTCAAATAATAATATGCCTAGAGAACGACGAAGTTTACAGAAACACGATAGGAGAAAATATGATGGTTTTCTAGAAGTTCACCTCCATTTTATGACTGCTCTTCTTCGCCTTTTATAACTGAAGGCAAGGGCATTACATGAATTGCATGAGGCCCAATAGCCATTACAAATGACTATTTTTCAAAAATACATCTTGGGGATGGATTCCCTTATACAAGACCGATAGTTTTAAAGTGACACTAGCATAATAAACTAGGAACATTCCTACATAAAATTACAAAGCTCAACCAATGACACTTTGGCAAAATTCCTTCACTTATTGACAGGTTCATGGTGCACAACTAAATTAGGGTCCTTGAATGAGTCACTGTATTTATGACACATGCTATCTGGATAAAATATATGTCTATTCAGAGTGTCTAAGGGTCTTGAGAGGAATAAATTGACGCTGGTTGATTATGCTTGTGTTCTCTAGAGACTAGTAATGAGCATCTCTAGTGGCCTCATGTGCTTGAAAATAATACCTTAGCATTACTTCTTCATATGCACTAGGCCGTAGGAATTTATGGTTGATTCTTATAACTTATGAGTGATTTTCAGAAATTGCGTGCATGTATCGTGCGTGTATCGTGCGCATATTACAAATTCATCACATGTCAATTTGAATAAGTATCTCTAATCATTTATCATCTAGCTGGAAATCTTTCTTTTGGCTTGGCACATAACCATGCAAATACTTGAAAAAGAAAGTCAAACCCAAAAGGCAATTCCGATAGTTCGATACGGGTCTAGAACAAGTGGGTTTGTAACTCGTGGATCATTTCTAGGATAGCAATGCTAAATTCCAATAGAACAAATTGATTACTTTGTCTTTGATGTTGCGCTTTAGGTAGAAATAAGCTTCAAATTCCCTCAAATAAGATTACACATTGTACCTCTTCCATTTGATCTTTTTTTGCAATTGAGTACAATCATAGTGGATGTTACCTTGCACTTGCCGGCTTAGAAATAAGGTGAGTTTCTATATGGGTATATTTTTTACTCGACCTTTGAGAGTAATAAGATGAACTTGGAAATGTGTATGTTTAGAGAGTACTTACTTGTTCTTTATTTTCATTGTATTCAGTAGAAACCAAATTTTCATAACTAATCGAGAAATCAAGTAACGATCGGTAAATTTGGGAGAACCAAAACTAAGTATTAATAACACCTCTCAAGAGGAATCGTCTACCATCTTAGGGAAATATCCATTGTATTTGCTTTGGGATGGCAGTGACAGATAACAAAGTGAGAAATTATTATATGAATGTAATACATACTAAATAGAATTAGGACTATTGAATATGATGGATTCCACTTGGGTCCCAATTTGCTGATTATGCCATCGCCCACTAGCACTAACCATGACAAGTGTGTGATGTGCATATTTGAGTTTGAAGTGTGGAAAATGAAAATTGTTCCAACTGATTCGTTGTAGCAAAAGAATGTCATTCCCCAATGCTAAAGTCAAGTCACTACCTCTCTCACCCTCTCTCTTCTCCGTCCATCATTTTTTAAAACCTTCAATCATGAGGGAGGGTTTGAGCTAGTCTTACCCTTGTCTTCCTTTCTTATTGATTTTGAATTCTCCCGATCTAGTTATAGATTTGGGAGCTATCCTCTCCTAATCTAAATCTGAAAATTTAATAAATATGCTTTCGGCGATTGAATATTCATGTGCTCTTTGTGTATAGTCGCTCTTTCAAATGTTAGATTTATGTCTCCGTATAACAATGGTGTAGAAGAACCCGAGTTTAGGCAATATCAATCCCGATTATTTTTCTTGACGAATATGTTCTTGTGGAATGACTATGTACTTAATCCTACTATTGCTTATTGATTCCTCATTGTTTTTTGGGTTTGGCTTTATTTTGCAATATTCTGGGTTTTGTTTTGCTTTGATTTGCTTTACTGTGAGGTCTATGTACTTTTCTCATATGTCTTTTAAAGAAATTAACGGGACTTTTTTTCAACAAAATAAAAATAAAAATTTCATCGGCTTATTATAATGAGAAGGAGAGTTAACAACTCAGTTCACACTATTGAACACTATCCGGATTTCTCATCAACAAGTTACTAGATTTGAGGAGTCATTGCTAAATTACAACGATATGACCCCGAAGATCATACCACTTGAGATTGTTGCAGTCACCCTCTGGCAAATCTGGTTAGCGCGCAACTCCCTTGTCTTCCATCATAAGCAGTCGGACTCGATTAGCATAGTAGACTGTGCTCTAGACATGCATTGCAATTACGCAAAGTGGAATAGAAGCAACTTGGAACGTGGGGCCATCTCACAAAACTTACAACCAAGGTGGAGACCACCAAACCCGGATTCGTTGAAGATAAACATCGATGGATCTCACCTCTTAGGGACCACATAAGGGGCAATTGCATTCGTGTGCCGTGATTCAAAAGGAAGATTGACAGAAGGCCTCGCGCGACTAGTTCGAGCATCTTCTGCCTTTCAAGCTGAAATCCTTGCTTGTCTTTATGCTCTCTGTCACTTTGCTGATCAACCTCATCTGAAGTTAATACTGGAGTCTGACTATTCATCAGTGGTGAGTTATCTAAAAGATTCTTCTCTCTCTCCTTGGGATGTTGAACCACTTATCTCTGAATGCATTAGCCTGTTGGTCCTTTTTTAGAGTTTAGAAATAGTTTTTTGCCCTCGCACTTCAAATAGATTGGCGGATTGGGTTGTAAAAGCCTTTAGATGTAAGACCCTTCCCCTAAATTGGGTTGCTAACCCCCCTTCCCCTTTTTGGGAGATCCTGTGTTTTGATGCTCCTTACTCTTGTAAAGGGGCTCGAGTTTAATGAATGTTATTTTTATTTCGCTCAAAAAAAAAAACTGACTTATAAACCCGATTACAACAAAAGTCATCCCGCCTTCCAGTTCCCTCTGGCAATGGTAAAACCGTCACCGGTGGATTGTCTTTCTCGATTGTCGCCTTCGCGCTGTCCCCACTTTGTCCCACCAGCTCTGGCCAACTGTTTTTGTGCCCTGTTACAATACATTCAACCTTAATCTCTACTTCGCTACATCTGTGTGCATGGGGTTAGTGACTAATGTCATTATGCTATAAAATCCAGAATACTATTTGCTCGGACCAATCATATAAAGCGTCATTTAGGAAATGATGGGTGCATAGTAACTCTCGAGAAAACAAAAATAATAATAGGCAAATGAGATCCCTGCCATACAAAATATGTAGAAACATGACAAAATAGTGATTCTCAATGCCATGTCTAATTCAAACTTTGAAGCTCAAATGTCAATTGTGTAGGTGTGTTTAATTTCTTGTTTCTATAGGAGGGACAAGCACTCCACACTACTGGGGCCTTTGGAAGGACAAAATCATAGATCGAGTGGTGGGGACGAATTTATCAATTTGATCTTTGATTTCTCTAGACTAATCCATCTTCTATAATTCAGCGAAAGAACAAACCTTTTTAAGATGATCTTGATTTTTATTATGTTAATCACCATTGTGTGACAATAGCTCCATAGAAGAAATTAAAAAGAGTCGGCATATGTTTTTGCTAATATATGACTAACAAAAGAGCACCCATCGTATCGCCACGTGTGCAGGAAAAATAATTGTACACCTTCACTACAGCATTGTGGATCTTGGCAGCGACCACTAAAACAAGGAGGGTAGCCAGGAATGCCGCTGGTGCCCAAATTTTTCTGTGCCTTCTGAAGTTGAATGACACATTCCTATATGTAGAGATATAAATCCGATATAACTTGCATGTTAGAAGTAAATGCTTGTCTTTTATAAAATAAATCATGAAATTTAGACGGATATTCCTCGTGTTAACTACCGTAGCAAAAAAGATCAGATTTTTCTCCTATGCCTAAAGTGGCATGATCATAATATTTATTTTCTCAAAAACCATCCAATTAAGGCAATATATCACAAATTTCATATGCTTTATAGGGGACATATTTATCTACCTTCTAAATATCTATGCATATATGAAGATATAAATCCACTATGACTTATATATCAGCAGTAAATGCTCGCCTTTTGCAGAAACAAATCATGAAATCTTCACGAATCCTCCTCATATGATTTACTATAGCAAAAAGGTTAGATTGTTTCTATGTTTCTTTATCAAAATAAAGCAATAAATCAAATTTTCCATTGGTGCAATGGGGGAGGCTCACTGCGATTCTTTACGGGAAAAAAAGGCAATAAGGATTTTATATAATTACACACATCTCAACAAATTGATTTTTTTTAATTTAAATAATTTAAGAAATCTGTATTAATCGGCATGCATTAAATATAACAGAGATAAAAGAAAAAAAGAAAAAAAGAGAAAAGTGACGATACATATCTATCCGTATGACACGCCATTTAATTTCCATCCAATATATTACTAACACTAACAGAATTTTAGAGTAAAAATAAATCGCTCTTAGAGTTTTCATATTTCCAAAAAAAAAAAATTCCATTTCCTTGATTTTTACGTTTAATATTTGAATCATTTCAGGTAAGTCCGAAATTTTCGGGAATCTGAAGCCCGGGACCGCAAGATTAGCCCATTCCAGAAATGAAGTAAGTATGAAGAGGGCACCCAAATGCCCACACATAAACCAAGCAAAGCCCATGCACATTTCCCTATCTCCTCACCAACCCTTCTGCCTCCGCCACAGATCCAGCCCCGTCGCACAACACCGCCCATGAGCTGTCGACGTCCCTTGAACCCTGCCGCCATTGCTTCCCACGACCACCATGGTCGTCAGCCAACAAAGCCCCTGTTCTTTGCTCCCCTTCATCAATCAAAGTTGGTAACTCAAATGAAAGTTAGTTACTCAGAAGTAATTGGTAATTTAATCGGAGAATAGTAGGTAAAACACTTTAATTAAAAATAATGATTTCTAAGAAGAGCTCATAATTTTAAAATGCTGGGAAGTGAAGCATTTTGTAAGTGGTAAAAAAGCTTCAAATCAAACAAACAAATAAACATCAGTAAAAATATCAAATGAGGTTCAGTGACCCCATACTAGCTTAGGTTGGTAATATCTAAATATAGTTAGTAAATGTAAGATGCTGCTAACCGCCACTCGTCAAAGTTGGTAACTTCTTAGGGGTAAATATTAAAATAAATAAAATTATATTAGTGAATTACATTAAACTTGTATCCCATAACTAGTTGGTAGCTTATTATGACAAAAGTTAGCAAGTCACTCTAATTAAGGGTTGTAATTACATGTAAAAGTCAGTAAAATTCAAAGTGTTAGTAAGTTATAAAAATAAAAAATGGTAGCAATATCTATAAAAATAATTTGCAAGCTATAGAAAGAGTTGGTTATCCGATAAGAGTATTGATAAATACCAATTAGTTATTTGGAAGAAAGTCACTAGTTTTTTTCAACCGACAGTCTTTTTGACATCTAATCAAAACTTACTGAGAGTTACCAACACGAATTTTTTTACACGGAATATTAACACTCTGCCTTGTCGAGAGCCAAAAAGAAGGATGAGGAGGAGGTTAGGGATCAAGATTGCTTGAATAAGTGGAATTGATGACAATAGATTTTAGGGCAAGACAAGAATCGTCGATGTGGATTTTCTTTCGTTGACTTGTGTTTGCGTTTCTTGATTACTTCCCACTTGATCCAATGATTTCCCTCACAAGCTCATGAGTTCACTTCATCTTTTTCATGAGTAACAAAAACCATCCCTCAATAATGATGTATTATGGCCGATTGTCTCATCATGTTTGGTGGGCAATTATTCGCGATTTGATGAGGTAAACTTGCATGGAGTATTCGCCATCCATACTCTGATTCCAACAATACAAACCCTGTTGCGATGCTGAAATGGAAGCGAGCAGCGCAAAATGCCACTCTGTTTTGTGATGAGAAGCAAACTCAAGAATCTCGTCGTTCACTAATTCGGACAATCTTCTGTCCTAAACCCAAGTAACTTACGGTCTTCGAAACTTCATTATGCGTGTCTTGTTCTTGATGATTGGAGTGCAATGGTGGGTATGGGACTTCGGATCTACACCGGCAACTACCGTACAGATTGCAGAAGCTGGCTTTTTGTTGTTTAGCAAGTAAGATGTGTGGTATGATTTGGACATCATATCCACTCGCAACCTTCACGGGGCCAAATCAAGTTAGTTTATTATATGTTATATAAATTGGTTCAAAATAGGAAAAAGAAAATAAAATAAGAAAAAGGTCTTCCTCTACTGATGCTAAACCAGGAAAAAAAAATCAAGTTCTGGACGCCAATGCCTCCGAGCTCAGGCTCGTCCCCACAATGGGACTTTTGACCACATGCTTGCCACCGTCGTCCATCCAACTCAGAGAACCGAACACCAGCGTCTCATTCATCTGTTTTGGTCCTTCTATGGTCAGCTTATACTTCAGCTTCTCATACTTTTCTTTGAATGTCAATTTATCCGGCACAACATGGATCTTGAATCCCTCCATCGGAGTCACCTTGGCAACGTAGGTTGACGACCCGTCTCCCACATTTGTCACCGTCCGGAAGAATTCTTGCACCGTCGGAGAGCCTGAGCTGTTTGGACTAAAGAAGGCAATGAAGGAAGGGTAGTTAAGGTCCAGGGATGAGTCTGAACAATTGTAGGAAGATGACTTGGTGACCGTTTGAATTTGCTTTGATGTGTAATTCATCGCGCACATGAGGTTAATGTAGTCCTGGGGGGTCGCATCGTATATGAGTCCAGGGTCTAAGGCCTTGTTTGGATCGACGTGGCCAGCTCCGATTGCTAGAGGGCTCGCCGGCTCGTAGTCATTCCCAATGTCTTTGATAGGAGCATGCGTGTTATCCATTGAATATGATGTAGTCATCATAGCTGACCGGATGGCTGCAGGGCTCCACTCCGGGTGTGCTCCTCTTAGGAGCGCAGCCACTCCGGCAATGTGTGGGCACGACATCGATGTCCCTGACAAAAGGTTAAAGTTGTTGAATAGTTGATGCGAGTTCACCGCACCCACTGGATTGTTTTGAGGCCACCCAGCCAGGATCAGCGAGCCAGGAGCCAAAATGTCGGGCTTGAGGACTGCTGGACAACTTGGGGACGGGCCACGAGAGCTGTAGCTCGTTACGCTTGGAGCAGGCTTGCTACCTATCAGTGTTTTCCGAAATAGAATAGTTGCTGTTGGCTCAGACGAGTTCTTGATGTAGGCTTTGATGGTTTCGCCATCTGTAGGATTCAAAATTATTGCCGGGAATGAGCTCTGGATGTAGAATTCGAGGTCAGAGTTGTTTGTTATGAACACTCCACCGGCAACTTTTGCTCCCTGGACATTGTTTATCTGGTCGCTTATACTGTCACTCTTGTCCTCGCACACGACAATTTTCTTGTGACTGATCTTGCTCAATTTGACTGTATTGTTGCACGCGTCCGCAAAAACAATTGGAGATTCACCCAAGGATGGATCGCCTGGGAAGAGAGTCAAGCCAGCAATCGAAACACCGCTGCCAAGAGTAATAGTTCCTCCAAAAGCACGGTCCATTTCACCAGCGGCGACAGTAATGACCCAGGGAGTCCCATTGTGCAGGCTCTCAAGGAAAGGCCCCTCATTTCCCGCTGATGTTGATACAAAGATCCCTTTCTCCATGGCTGCATATGTGGCTATTGCAATTGGGTCTGCATACAATGGAACGCCATCAATGCCCAATGACAAGGACAGGACATCGACACCGTCAATAATTGCCTTATCAATTGCGGCCATAATATCTGCAGAATATGCGCCTTCGTCCCACAGGGCCTTGTACATGGCCACTCGGGACCGTGGAGCCACACCTGTGGCAGTTCCTGGAGCATAGCCAAAGAAAGAGGCTCCCTTGACGTAGTTTCCAGCAGCTGTGGTGGATGTGTGTGTACCGTGTCCCTCAGTGTCACGCGTAGAGTTCATGGAGAGGGTAGTGTTGGGATTTTTTGCTATCAAGGCCTTGTTGAAGAACTGGGCTCCAATGAGCTTTTTGTTGCACATGGAAGCGTTGAATTGCATCCCAACCTCGCATTCGCCTCTCCATTTTGATGGAATTGCTGTCATTCCATCATCATTAAAGCTCGGGCTTTCCGGCCAAACGCCTGTATCTATAAGCCCAACTATGACATCCTTGCCATAATCTGAGGTAGGCCATGCCCCGAAATTAGGATTCAGGCCAAGAAATTGGGTCGAGTGAGTTGTATCGACTTTAACAGGCAAATCCTTCATGGAAGAGATGTAGCCCGGGTAGTTCTTAAGGGCCTCGAGCTCGCTAGGAGAGAGACTAGCACTGAAACCCTGGATGACATGAGTGTAACCGTAGATGAGCTTAGAAGACGTGGGTGTGGCATCAGCTCTGGCACTAACATTGGGATTAGGACTTTGTGCTAGTGATGAAACAGTGGCCAAGTACCAGCTATGGTGGTCAGAGAAGGCTTTGGGCATGAAGGATAAGTCCATGTGGATAATATAATTGTCGGATTGCTCCAACGTTGGGACAAAGCAGAAGATGATCAGGGTTAGGAGCCTCATCACGAGTGACTGAAAAAGAACAGTCATGACAAGCAATTGAAGGTAGATGATCTTAGAACACAGCAGCAGCTTGTGCCTTTATATAGGAAACGAGAAGAATGGGAGGCTAAAGAGAGAACCTCAACACACTCCATCTCTCAATTTTTTATTTTTTTTGGGGTGTCCCACATCTCTCAACTTGTGAATTGATATCTTCGTACGTTTAGTGACTCGTGGTGGAATGTGGACCCTGTTCTCGATCATCTGATCCCATCTCCTGTGGACTCATTCCAACCCAAGGGAAAAGAGAGGCTAAAGAGCAAAAGAAGAAGAAACATCGGGGAAAATTAGACAGATAGATTCTTCCACGCTACACTGCAAAGTCATATTGATGTTGAGTAATACTCAACTCGGTTTGTCTTTGTACTTATACCTCCTCACGTTTTTCCTTTCTTTGGCCCACAGCTATGACATTGATGCATGATTCCTCCAACCACACATTAGTCAATATAAAATAAATAAAAATCAAGTGGGGACAACCTTTTGGATTGCTGTGTAGGAAACTGGAAGGCCAATAAGCTAATAAAAACGTAGGGGAGGTGTGCAATTATCTCTCCCATCGATAGCGACATGCACATAAAGAAACACTCCGTGTCCAGCGCATGATTTTGGGTTGATTATTGTAACTTGTGAGTGATTTTGATGTGTGTGTACATATTACCAAGTCATCACGGGTCAATCCGAATCAATCTCTCTGGTTCATTTTTTCTTCAAGCTGCAATGCATGTTTTGTTTGGCTTGGCGCACAATCTTGCACTGAATTGAAAAACAAAGTCATGCCCCGAAGGCGACTCCGACCGTGCAATTCACGTCCACAACGAATGGGACAAATTGTCTCAGCATTGATTAGGAAAAGGACATACTGATTTGTCCACTCATTTTTGGCCCTCCATGTGCTTCACTATTGGATCACTCATGGTTTAGGCTTGTAGTATGACGCGGGACCGCATAATTACCAACACTTGAATCGGATATTTCATATCCTTAATCATGGAAACAAAGAAAGAGCAAGCATTGGCTCATCAGATTTAGCTCCTAGGAAAGGTATCTTCTAAATCCCAACAATCTGATGAAGTGGTGCCTTCGGATAATTACGCTTACGGCAAACCATAAATCTGATGAGTCAATGCTCATTCAGCGGTTCATCTTCCGGAATGTTTGTCTTGCTACTATATGCAGATGATATAATTCTTACTAGTGATAACTCTGCTGAAATTCCTCATCTTATAACACCATTATATTCATTGTTTGCAATTAAGTATTTGGGATATTAGTGCTACACACGATTTCTTGAGGTCTACTTATATGTCTATATGGATTTTAAATTGAAAACGATGATCCAATCGTTGCATATTGTGAAAACAATTTTAATGGGCGATGCTCTCATTAGATATACTTGCAAATGTGGAAATGGTCGATTAAGTGATCCCATTGAAGTTTTTCGTAAGATTTTGGATGCAAACATGATGTCTACACGCGATTTCTTGAGGTCTACTTATATGTCTATATGGATTTAAATTGAAAACGATGATCCAATCGTTGCATATTGTGAAAACAATTTTAATGGGCGATGCTCTCATTAGATATACTTGCAAATGTGGAAATGGTCGATTAAGTGATCCCATTGAAGTTTTTCGTAAGATTTTGGATGCAAACATGATGTCTAGTTTCTTCACCACAGTAAAGTACTTGAACTAAAATGGGTCGTTCCTAAAAATATGAGGATCAAAAGTTAATTTGTTTAACAAGTTTGTGCACAAAGCACCGCATGTCAATATAGCCTGTGCCAACTTAGCATTTTCCAGCGAATCATGAAAGAAAACTTGATGGAAGGATTTAAATTAATGCAGGAGAGTAGCATAAGGACTAGTATTGTAAGCAAACAGCATATAATGACCAAAAGTGAACTCCCCATATATAATAGGGACCGGGATTATAATTTCCCCTAAATTGAATGATATGCCCCTCAAGCATTATATGGGTAGGTAAAATTTTATTTTTGGTCGCTGAACTTGTGCATTTTTTCAAGTCAAGTCTTTTGAAATTTCAATTTATCTAAACAGGTTCCCTGGCTCCCAATTTTGTTAATTGTAGCTAACGTGTCCAGTGGAGCTGGAAGATTAACGTGGGAAAGCCTTTTTGTCAACGTGGACTATCAACAAATTAATGGGAATGAAGACTCTTAGGATGAAGACCACAATCAGACATGGAATGACAAACTGTTGCTTCCTTGCTCCATCGCCATCCCTAATCAAGGTCGAAAGCCCTAAAGCAAATTTCGCTGCCGACAAGAAAGAACATCAATGCGAAAAATCAAGCAGACAAGGGATATTCACATCGTAGTTCGGTACATCATCTTAAGGCCGGGGTGAACCCCCTTCAATTCGGGTAACCGCTCTTGCCTACTTTTGCATGTGAAGCTCTCACTTCAGTCCAAATGCATGTCCTGTCCGACATCTTTTTGGTTTTTTTCTCCCTGGAATCACGGGACAAGGCAACAAAGGTGGAAAAAAAAGAAAGCCTTTTAAGTGCTATTATTGAAGTGTGAGGATAATTACTTCTTCTTCAAGAACTGCAATGATAAAGGAGACACCACCTTCTCTTTTCTTTTCACTAGAAGGTGACAAACCATCTCAATAGCGACCCCTTACCAAACTGTCATCAACAGCTACCGCAAGAAAAATGAATCTTGTTGAAATGGCTAGCTATTCTGAATTTTAAAAAAAAATGTCTTTCCCATCTCAACTGCTTTTGTTCCCTGTAAAACTATAATGCAGACGTCCTGAATTATTATTAGTAAAGACCAGAAATTTGAAGAAGAAGAATAGGAGGGAAAGCAGTATTCGAAGTATGAATATTCGAAAAAGGCCAAACAGATGGGTTCAAGAATGATATGGGTTTTGATCTGATAAAATGTCGATGGCCGGCCGCGGAAGGACTCTTCCATGATGTCACCCATGCGGGACCATTGCTCCCTTTTCCTTTTTCTCGCGAGCAGAAATCACAAGTGATGGCTACATACACGTTCCGCAATTTTCGGGGCGCATGGAGGTTCGCGGTGGGTGGGTACATCAGTCTGAGTCTGTCCTGATCAATTCTGAGGTCCGTTCGTTCTGGACGAGGACCGAATCCTTGGGGGCCGCCTTGGCTGGATACTTTCCTTTCTGCTTGGCGCATGGTTTTGGCGCATTCGCAGGAAGCTTCCCCAGCTTGATGATTTCGTCAAGAACCAGCTTACATCTTGAGTCCATTGACATTTATAACACAACTCATATTCACTCATATGATGTAACGAACTAGGATAATAATAATAATAATCACCTTACACTGGATATCAGTTCTTCAATGCGAGACTTCATCTAATACCCCTCATGCATGTACCTTACTGATCTTTATCATATGTTAGGCATTTCTCCTTTTTAGTTCAGCTATACCTCTGTAGCAACATGTATCTCAACTTAAATCCCGACGTTGTTACATGGTGGGACGGCATCTACCATTGTCACCAACTAGGGATGCATTTCCATGGTCTCTCTTCCAATATACCAATAGGGGTAATGATCCTCACCAAGCCATCGCTTCGGTATTCCTTCTTTGGTATATAGATCAAGACATGTATAGACAATGGGGGCCTCGTCAATTAGAGGTAATCAAAGAGTAGGCCTGGGCTAGCCTTAGGGTTAGGCCTAATTTTTTGCACAATGCCGCCCAACAGAATAACTTTATATCTAAAAAGTTCCGATGTCGGGTCGGCATGAGGACCAACCAAGATTGGCCGAAATTTATAACTAGATAGTCTTGTTCAAGCTCGCTTGAAAATGGTCATGGGACCAATGTGGCTCAAGTGGGCCTAGGCGGGCCCAAGGGCCACCAAGCCATCGTCAATTCTACAATTAATCAACCATCGACTTTGAATGATACCTTAACCTAGATAAATTGGGGAGTCATCAAAAGAAAATCCAAATTCAAACCAATCAAGATATTTAATTGAACTAACATTCATTTAAAAGTATATAAAATTAGTAATGAGTCAGTTATGATATATTTTCTCTACACACCAATCAATTCTTTTATGCAAAATTTCATGATCCACCCCCTCACATTCATGATGAACCATGAAGTTGCTAAAGAAAATTGATGTAGATTGACACGTGATCTTGCAATATGCACCCATCAAGCATCAACCAAAAATCATGCGCTGGATTCATAGCGATTTTATATGTGCATGTCCCTCTCAATGAGGAGATAATTGCCTAAACTCCCTTTTGTTTGTTAGCTCATGGGCGTTCCATTATATCTTATTCAGGAATCCCAAGGGTGTCCCCACTTGAATTTTTATCCTTATCATTGTGTGGTAGGAGCAAACATCTACCAATCTCTCAATTTGGAGGGAAAAGAATGGAAAGATATTAGGAGGCACGGAGGAAAACAAAGTTAAGGGCATCACTCAATTGCCAATCAAAAGAAACAAAATTTTGAGTATCACCCAACACCAATGTGACTTTAATAAAGCTGCATATATTTCTCCAATCCTTTCTTCTCCCTTTCGCCTTTTTCCTTTCCGTCGCTCTTGGTATACGCCCCAAGGTTGGGAACAGATCATTGAGATTAGGGTCCACCATAAGACACGAAACATTTGAACATAGCAATTAACAAATTTTGGAGTACACTGAGGTTTCCTTGAGCCTCCTATACATCTCCTTTCCGTATATAAAGGCACAAAGCTTCAGCTGTACTCTAAAACTAGCTCACTTCAATAGCTGATCACGGATGATCGCGTTGATTCATACGCAATGAGGCTCGTAATTTTGACCATGTACTGCTTTGCCTCAAGGATGGGGCAGTACAATTATATTCTCCACATGGACTCATCCTCCATGCCCAAAGCATCCTCTAACCTAAGTACTACCGATATCAACATACGACACGCAACACGACACAACACGACACGTCGATACGTTGGGACACATTATATATTAAATTTATATTTTATATATATAATAAATTATCATTTTTATGACAAATTAATTTGATTCGAGTTCACAAATAAACAAATAATAAAAAAAGAGTCTATAATGAATTTACACTAAAAATATTAATCCACTATTTATTAATATCATTATTATTTCAATTTGATAAATTCAACTCCATTCCAATAATTCATAAAACTTTAAGAAAAAAAATAAGCAATCCACATTCTAAACTCGCTTGTTAGAGCGTATTGGAGAAGAAGAGAAAAAAACAAATTTTGGGGGCAAATTATGTCTCATAGAAAATGAGAGTCAGAAGAAAAGAGAGAACTAACTTTTCTTCTTTTTTAATTTATTATTTTTTTATATATTTACATTTTGACCTCTCATTTATTGAAATTTTTTAAAATTGACCACGTGCATGTCGGAATCACGTGTTGGAATTCCGAACTCACGTGTCGGAATTCCAAATTCGAGTGTCGGAAGAATTGACCACGTGTCGGATTTTCCAACACGTGTTAACCAAGGGTCAAAAAGCGTTGGACACGTGTCGGAGTATCCGATACAACATGAGAGCTTGCAAAGAGTATCAATGCTTCCTCGTCTCTAGCCATTGTAGCCGGTACTCGGCCACTATTTCATCACTAGGACAAAGTCTTAATCCTAAAGTTAGAGCAAGAGCTAGCGCCACGCCCAATTTCATGTCTGTAATAAGCTCGAAAGCATCGACTTCCAAAGCTTGATTTGTCAAAAAAGTTTCCAAAAACACCTGTCAAATAATTAACTAAGAAAACTTTACAATTTCCAATACATCGCCCTTTTCTCGTACTTTATAAGAAAAAATTTAAAAAACTAAAATTTGCCATATGTTTAAGACAGCCATCATAATTCTGTAATAAGCTAACTTGGCTTGGCTACGCGAAGCTTGCAATTAGATAGGATGTCAAAATCATACCACACGTCTTCCTTGCTAAACAATAAAAAAGCCAGCTTTTGCAATCTGTAAGCTACTGGCTGGTGTAGTAGATTCAAGTCTCACGTCCATTGTTACGCTCCAATCTCTGACACGACACCCATATGGTATTTTGCAATTTACTGGTATTTGGCTGATGGACAGAAGATTGTCCCAATTAATCAAAAACTAGAGTTTGCGTAACTCTAGCGAAAATTCATTTTATAACATAGTTATCTTCACTGTTTGCAATGAAATGTTTGGATGATCTTCACTGTTTCTTAGGTATTGATGCTACCCGGGATTCCTCGAGATTATTTCCTAGATGTGAGGCCTGTTTGTTTATGCTTTGCTCACGGAGCAATATTTTTCTTTCCCACCAAACTTAAATTATTATCTAAATTTTTAAAAAAGACAATGACAACATTATATGTGAAGATGCTTGTCAACATTGATTGATATAGTGTAAAAGTTAATCTACTTCGGTTTGAGAAAGTATTAAAGCTTGTCCGTTCGTCGCAAGGCTGTTAGTGTAAAAAAAAGCACAATTAATTTGAAATATAAAATTGATTTCTAATTTTTTGGAAAAGGAAACTTCATGCTAAGTCGTTAGGTATGACTCATTAACTTGTATGAATACTTAAATAGAAGGGAAACTTTAGTTTTTTGTCCTTGGAGTATTGGAAATATTCACTTTTGATTGTGGTACTTTGATTGGTTACAATTTAAATCGTTATACCATTCTCCGACGATAATTTTTGTCCTTTCATTACATATCCATTCATAATTTGCCAGAAATTGCTGACCCAGAACTGGTTATAGCGCGTGACTTCTACATGTATAGACCTCTACATAAAAATTACACATTCATCTTTGTTCCTTCTGTAGTGTTAAAAGCTAGTCTATGTACTATTATTATTATAACAAGTTTAGCCCTCGCGACACTAATTGATGAGATTCTAAGTATAATTATTCACATATTTATTCCAAGTAAGACTTGATTTACACTGGCTATTACTTAAAATATGACGTGTCTGTCTGTAAATCTTTATAATTTAAAATTGATACCTTCACTAGCAATAACTAAATGAATTTCTTGACCACTTGACACTGAAACTCCGTTGTTTCTGGCCTCTTCATCAAATAAACAAGTCCTTACAGTCGATGGGGTGGGAACTTGTTGGTATAACTATTATATGAGGAATTTTAATCTATCTATAATATTTGCCCATTAGACCATCGGGTGGGAACTTATTCTCGTCACTGAGAACGCCGTGGGTAAGAAGTTATATTATTTCAATTCTTTTTTTTATCCCTAGGTAGGTCAGTGACCGAGAGATGAAGATGAAGATGCCTTCGTTGTATATAGTGAAAATAAACTTAATGGGCTGTAATCTAATTGGATGTACTTGCAATGTAGGAATCACCAATTAAGTTGATCATGATGATGCAAGTAATTAAGTTTTCACTGAAAAAGGTACGATGACTAATTTTTTCACTAAAGCAAAGTACATGGACTAAATTCGGTAGTTCCCAAAAGTATGGGACCAAAAGTTAATTTGTGTAAGAGGTCCATGGACGTAAGCACCCCATGTCAATCTAGCCGATGTTGTCTAGCATTTTCCGGCAAATTATGAACTAAAATTTGTCAGAAGGACTTAAATTGTCATAGGAGAGTAGCATAAGGACTAGTATTGTAAGCAAATAAAGTATGATGATCAAAAATGAATTCCCTAAATAAAACAAAGACCGGAAATGTAATTTCCCCTAAATAAAATTATATGCCCTTAAAGCGTTATTATGGAAAGGTAAAATCATACTTTTAGTTCCTGAATTTGTGCATTTTCCTCGGAACAACACAAACATATCAACAAGCCTCCTCCTCATTTCAGGTTCCAAACAAACTATGGACAGAAATATGGAAACTGCAAACTCATCCCAGAATCAGGTTTTTATGTGGAGCTTGTGCAATGAGGGCCTTCCTATGAAATGCAACCTCTACAGGAGATGAATAGTACCTGACACCCTCTGTCTAATAAGCACACTAGCTCCAGAATCCACCGAACACCTGTTTATACTTTGCGGTTGGACAAATAAGCTATGGTCAGATTTCGGTTTAGGCCTGCCCACTGACCCTATGCTCATTACAAGAATAGATAAATGGGTTGTTGAGTACCTGATTTCGGGAGCTTCGATGCAAGACAAAGCTCTTTTTTCCACCGCTCTTTGGCTAATATGGAAGGCGCGGAAACGAGCTGCTGTTTCAGGGGCAACCGCCAAATCCGAGCTGCATTAAACAGGAAGCAACAATCAGCAACCAGATCTACCAGAAATGGGTCTCACACAAACCAGTAGCAGCACACAATCAAAACACCCTTACTGAGCAGTGGATTCCTCCCGAGCGCGGCTCCGTGAAAATCAACGCCGATTGCTCTTGGTCCGCCTCGGACTTGGAAGGTTCAGTCGCTGGAATTTGCAGAGGAAGCGACGGCGTGCTCATCAACAAGATTGCAATGAAAATCCATGCTCAATCGGCCGAAATCGCCGAAACCCTAGCGGTCCGTACTGTGCTCCACTAGTTGAAAGAAGCTAAAGACTCGAACTCGAACTGGGGAAGTCTTCAACTGAACGAAGACCATCTGCACGTGCAAGTATCCTGTGACAATCTGTCGGTGGTGGAGAAGATTATGGGCCGAACAAAGTTGGCGTGGGCCTCCCAAAGCCTGGTTCTGGATTGCAGACAGCTGCTAGGCCAACTTCCACAAGTCCAATTAATTTTCGAACCAAGAGGTACTAACAAGGCAGTGGATTGGGTAGCCAAAACCCACCAGGCCAGAAAACTCCCCCACAATTGGGTATCGATGCCACCACGCTCGCTATTTTCACTTTTATGCTTAGATTTTCGAAATGAATGTACTTCTTCCTCTGGATGACGATCAATGAAGTATTTTCATGACCAAAAAAAAATTCTTTAAAATTTAAATTTACGATAAGTCCCTCTATTGCTCCCAATTTTATTTGCAGTAGCTAATATGTCCAATGGAGCTAAGTCTAAAGTGGGAAAACGTTTTGTCACTGCAGACTATCAACTAATTGATTGGAATAAAAACTCCTAAGATGAAGACCACCATCAGAGCAATAACTAATTAGATTTCTCAATACAAACCTTTACTAGAGCTTTCCATGCTGGACTCTTGCACACTGGACAAATTAAAACTTCAAGAGCTTGATTGAAGGAAAAAAAAAATGGCACATATTCAAGGATTGCTACCTTATGAAATAAAATAGAAGTTGATTTCTTTCTGTCCATTTTGGTCGCATTCCATTCTTGCACTCCCCAACTCTCCCTGCACTATAATCATTTTAGAATGCATTTGGTAACATTTTTATTCCTAAAACTAATTTTTTTTTGAGAAATAGTTTTTTTCTCTTTCTATTCCCTCGAATAATTTTTAAGTAAAACAACGCGTTTCGTAACTGCACAAATTTCCATCCTCATAATAGAAAAAGAATAGAAATGTGTTTGGTGCTGTGAGCGACGAGCAGCCACTAGCTACAACTGCAACGGCAATCACAAGTAGCGACAACCCAAGAAATAGCTTTCTAGAAATTATTCCCAATAACAAAAAGCTACTTTTTTCTATTTCTCATTTTTATTCCAAATCTATTCACAATAACAACTTTCTATTCTGGACAATAGAAATATTAAGGGACATTATCAAACGGATTTCTGTTCATTTTCTATTCCGAGAACTAAAAGAACAGAAAAACAAAAAACGCTACCTTAACTACCAAAGTTAATTTGAGGGTGTGTTTGTTTTATGAAAAATAAGTGATTTAGAAAATATCTTTCGAAAAATGATTGCTTATGTCATTTACAAAAATTAGTCAACAGAAAAAAAAATTTCATCATTGTTAACAATTTATGTCAAATCATTTTAGTGAGCAATGAAAAAAATTGATTTATTTATTTTTCTAGACAATATAAATAATCTTTTTCAAAGTTACTTATTTTTCGCAAAATTAACTCACCTTATACAATAATATTTTATAAAAGACAGATGAAGTTTATGAAGTACTGTCTGACAATCATTTTTCTTTTTTTTTCTTTTTTAATACAGGATTTCTGTAATGTTTTGTAACTAAAGATGGGTCACTATTGATGTAGGGCTAGACCAGGTCATGAGCAAATACGAGGCGGCCCTAGTAATCAAGGGGAACGAGACGAGGGATACAGCCCGTTCCCACCTTATTCCATAGCCATCCCCAGTCAAGGTCAAAAGCCCTAAGACAGATTTCACCGAAAGCAAGAAAGAACATCAACACGAAAAATCAGGCGGACAAAGGATGTTCTCATTAAGGTTGTTACATCCTCTTAAAGTGGTGTGAACTCTTCAACTTGGGAAAATGCTCTCGCCTCCTTTTACACGTGATGCTCACCCACTTCGATCCAGATGCGCCTCCTGTACCGATATCTTTTTTATGATTTCTCCTTGGAATCACGAGAAAAGAAAACAGCAAAGGGTGGAAAAGAAAGAACGCTTTTAAGTAGCATTATTGAAGTGCGAGTAGGGTTACTTCTCCAAGAGTTGCAATAATAAATGGAGGAACCATTTTCTCTCGTCTCTTATCTAGATGTCGACAAATTTACCGATAGCGACCCCTTACCAAACCCAACCCATCAGCTACTGCAAGATGAATGAATAAGTTTTTCCTTTTTAACCTCTTGTTGAAATGGTCAGCTATTCCGAACAAAAAATATCGGTCTCATCTCGACTCGTTTTGATTCCCCGTGAATCTAGAACGCAGACGTCCCGAACTAGACATTGTTCACTGTTCTTGGTATGTGCCTGACGAATTCGAGCCTGGGAACCATCAAATCCAACCACAGTAAGGATCAGAACGCCAAAGAAGGAGAAAGGGAAGAAAAACAAGAAACACGAAGTTTGAATATTTCGAAATAGGCCAAACGGATGTCTTCTAGAATGATATTATGATCTGATAAGAGGACGGTGGCCACAGAAAGATTCTCTTATGATGTTGCCCTCGTGGGACAATTGATCTTACTCCTGTCTTTTTTTTCTAGCAAGTCAAAACCACGGGCGATGGAGACATATAGGTTGTACAACTGTGGAGCACATAGAGGACCGTACAACTGTGGAGCACATGGAGGACCAATGGTGGGTGGATGCATTGGTATGGTCTTGTCCCGATCAATTATGATGACCAAATCAGTTGGATCGCCTTGACTAGATACTTTCCTTTTCGATTTGGTGCATGATTATGCCCCATGGTAAAAGACTCACCAAGAAAGAGCTCACATCCTAAGTATTCACTAATCTCTGAAGATCATTAAGGTTCAAATTCAGGCCAATTAACATAATTAATTGATCCAACTATCATTTAAAAATCTAAATTAATAAGCAATAGGTCGGTTAAAATATATCAATTGCTCCCTACCTTATCAATTCTCCTGAGTGAGAGTTTTATCTTACAATCCTTCACATCTTCGTCTTTGAGATTAACCATGAAGTTGCTAAAGAAAGTTGATAAAGATTGACCTGTAATGAGGTTGCAATATGCACCCGTCAATATTGACCAAAAATCATGCTTTGGATCCTTCGCGATTCAATATGTGCGTGTTACACACTTCAAGAAGAGATGATTGCACGAACTCCCCTCATTGGCGTTCCATATTTCCACTTATCTCCAAAGGGTGTCCCCACTTGCTTATTCATACTGCGATGTGGAAAATAAAAGGTAGTACGGAGGAAAACAAGTGGAGCATCCCTCAATTTCCAATCAAAAGGAAAACCAAAAAAGTTGACTATCACCCGAAAGCAATGTGACCTAAAGAAAAACGCATCCGTTTTTCCAATCCTTTGTCGCCCCCTATCGCCCCTATCGCCCTTCTTTTTGTCGTGGAATACGTCCATAGGTTGAGAATAGATCATTGAGATCAGTGCCCACCAGAAGTCGCCAAACAAATCAACATGCCAATTAACTAGTCGTGGACGACTACGTTGACGTTCTCTCGAGCCTCCTCTGCATCTCTATTCCCTATATAAAGGCACAAAGCTTAAGCTGCAATCTAAAAGTAGCTCACTCCAATCGCTGATCATGGCTGATCGCGTTCATTCATCTATGATGAAGCTCCTATTTCTGACCATGTTCTGCTTTGCCTTAACGATGGGGCAGTCCGACAATTATATTATCCACATGGACTTATCCTCCATGCCCAAAGCCTTCTCTGACCATCATAGCTGGTATTCAGCCATTGTTTCATCACTAGTGCAAAGTCCTAATCCTAAAGTTAGAGCCAGAGCCACTGCCACACCCACTTCTTCTAAGCTCATCTACAGTTACACTCATGTCATGCAGGGTTTCAGTGCTAGTCTCTCTCCCAGCGAGTTCGAGGCACTTAAGAACTCTCCGGGCTACATCTCTTTCATGAAGGATTTGCCAGTTAAAGTCGATACAACTCACTCGACCCAATTTCTTGGTCTGAATTCTAATTTTGGGGCATGGCCTACCTCGGATTATGGCAAGGATGTCATAGTTGGGCTTGTGGATACAGGTGTTTGGCCGGAAAGTCCGAGCTTCAATGATGATGGAATGACGGCAATCCCATCAAAATGGAAAGGAGAATGTGAGGTCGGGACCCAATTCAACGCTTCAATGTGTAACAAAAAGCTCATCGGAGCCCGGTTCTTCAACAAGGCCTTGATAGCCAAAAATCCCAACATTACTATCTCCATGAACTCTGCGCGTGACACCGATGGACACGGCACCCACACATCCACCACGGCAGCTGGACATTATGTTGCGGATGCCTCCTACTTCGGCTATGCTCCAGGGACTGCCTCTGGTGTGGCTCCACTGGCCAGAGTGGCCATGTACAAAGCCCTGTGGGATGAAGGCACATATGCTGCTGATATCCTTGCTGCAATCGATCAAGCGATCACCGACGGCGTCGATGTCCTGTCCTTGTCATTAGGCTTTGATGGTGTTCCATTGTATGAGGACCCTATTGCAATAGCCACATATGCAGCCATAGAGAAAGGGATCTTTGTATCATTGTCCGCAGGAAACGAGGGACCTTCCTCAGCACCCTGCACAATGGGACTCCCTGGGCCATTACTGTTGCTGCCGGGGAAATAGACCGTGAATTCGGGGGAACTGTTACTCTCGGCAACGGAGTCTCTATTGCAGGCTCAACTCTCTTTCCAGGCAGCCCATCCTTGAGTAAATCTCCAATTGTCTTCATGGAGGCGTGCAACAATACAGTCGAATTGAAAAAACTCAGTCCATCTGATATTGTCGTGTGTGAGGACAAGAGTGGGACTGTAAGGAGTCAAGTCCACAATGTCAATGGAGCAAAAGTCGCTGGTGGCGTGTTCATAGTAAACAACTCCTACCCCTACTTCTTCCGTTTAAACTCATTCCCTACAATCTTTTTGAATCCTGCAGATGGTGATACCATCAAAGCCTACATCAAGAACTCGTCCGAGCCAACAGCAAGTATCCAATTTCGGAAAACACTCATCGGCAGCAAGCCTGCTCCGAGCTTGGCAGACTACAGCTCTCGTGGCCCATCCCCAAGTTGCCCGCTCATCCTGAAGCCCGACATTTTGGCTCCTGGCACACTGATCCTAGCTGGGTGGCCTCAAAATAATCCAGCGGCTGTCGTGGACTCGCAAAAACTATTTAACGACTTCAACCTCTTGTCAGGAACATCGATGGCGTGCCCACATATAGCTGGAGTGGCTGCGCTCCTGAGGAGACCACACCCCGAGTGGAGCCCCGCAGCCATCCGGTCAGCCATGATAACTACATCATATACAATGGACAGCACAAATAGCCCTATCAAAGACGTTGGGAATCATTATGAACCGGCGAGCCCTGTAGGCATGGGAGCTGGACACGTTGATCCGAACAAGGCATTAGACCCCGGGCTCATATACGACATGACACCCCAAGACTATGTAAACCTCATGTGTGCAATGAATTACACATCAAAGCAAATTCAAATGGTCACCAGGTCCTCTTCCTACAATTGTTCAAACCCATCACTGGACCTGAACTACCCTTCCTTCATCGCCTTCTTTAGTTCAAACAGCTCGGACTCTCCGACAGTGCAAGAATTCTACAGGACAGTGACGAATGTGGGAGCTGGGGCGTCAACCTACACAGCAAAGGTGAATCCGATGGAGGGATTTAAGGTCAGTGTTATGCCAGATAAATTGACATTCAAAGACAAGTATGAGAAGCTGAGTTATAAGCTGACAATAGAAGGCCCAAAACAGATGAAACAGACCGTGGTGTTTGGTTCTCTCAGTTGGATGGACGATGGTGGAAAGCATGTGGTCAGAAGCCCCATTGTGGCCACAAGTCTAAGCTCCAAAGCATTGACGTCCAAAGCTTGATTTGTTAACGAGTGTCCAAAAGTTATTGTCAAATAAACAATTGAGGCAACTTTGCAATCTCTAATGCATAGCCCTCTCTCGATCTGTGTAATAAAAAATATAAAAAAAAAAAAAATTGGACCGTACCAAATCAAATATGTTCAGCATAACCCCATCATAATTCTGTAAAAAGCTGACTTGGGTTGAAGCTTGTCCTCGGATAGGATGTCAGAAATCAGAATCAGACCACTCCTC
Source organism: Corymbia calophylla (assembly GCA_014182845.1). NCBI lineage: Eukaryota > Viridiplantae > Streptophyta > Magnoliopsida > Myrtales > Myrtaceae > Corymbia > Corymbia calophylla. The sequence continues at coordinate 10,158,972 of CM024698.1, read as the reverse complement.
CTCTCGTTCTCATCTTACTCGCTAAACAATCAAAAAAAGCCAGCTTTTGCAACTTGTATGTCAGTGACAGGTGCAGATTTAAGTCTCATGTCCATCGTGGCATTTCAATCCGCGATACGACAAGCATATAGCATCTTGCAATTTGAACTTGAGTTTGCGTCTCCCCGCAGATGGAAGGCATTTAGCGAAGTTGTTCCCATTGAAGCTTGTTTCGAAAGGGATGATATTACGAACCCACGAGTTAACGCAAATGCCGAAACAAGTCGACAAAAGAAAGCACTGTCACAGGTTTTGCAAATTTTTCGCCAAATGAAATTCGCCTTAAGTTGCTTATCCCAAATTTCCCATCCTTCTTCACCTTTAAATTTTACCACTAATCATGCTCGGGGAGGAGTGGCATCTTCATTTTAGTTTCTAAAAATGTCTACGTACCACAGGTAAAAACAACATTTTAGTCTGCCCTTAATTATTCCAATTAGCCCGTTTTCAGGATTTTGTACGAAGTCACCTCTCCCTCCGACTCTCTTTTCCTCTCTTCCCCTGCTGCTTCTTTAATACTCCAAAAGAGGGATCAGAATTCCTAATTGCCACATTTAACACCTCTCTTCACCTCGAAAAGCCACCTGATAGGAGGAATTAAACATGCCCGCATCACCTCTCTATGAACCTGAGGAAGCCCTGCAAAAGAGAGTGAATCCCACTGGATACAGTCGCAGTTTCTTCGACCCAAGTGAATAAAAAAAAACCACCCCACAAGACGATCAGTGCCAAAAGAGAGGATCCTCCTGCCATTCTTCCATCAAAATCAAGATTCAAGAACATGGAAGGGTCCCCTGTTCCTCAAAATAGGACAATTTCTAGCTGTCACAAAGAGTCCCTCACCCCTCCTTCACATCAAAGCCAAAGAAATTGCATTTACGTGCATGTGAGTTGCAGGACCCATTCTTCATACCCACCAAACTCCATGCCAAAAAGAGGTTCGTCTTAATTGTTCTCGAGTCAAGCTCACCTTTCTCCCCACATGATACATCCAGCGAGGGATTTTTTCCCTTTTCTCTTTGTAATGTTTCCGCAAAAGTGTTCAGTCCATTCAGCTTCAATGAGTTTGACATGAGTACAGTTCATATTTCTTCCCTTTTTGGTTAACAAAATATGTTCCTCGCTGATGCTGTGAAACAATAAGGTCAATGCAAAAGTGAAGCTTTAGAACTTAAATGTAATGGTCGAGCGACTTCATTATCCCAAGGATGGCGCTTGACAAATAATCCTCATTATAGTCAGCATAGCTTTAATCACTTCACTACAAATGGATAACTAAAAAGAGAACGAGACTTACAAAGGATAAATATATGCAAATAATGAGTCACACAATGGCACGATTGACAATGCATGAGTTTGTAGCATAGTCAGAGAGATGAGCAAATAATAGAATACATAAGACATCGCCAAGTTGTGAAAATTGGGGACCAAAATTGACAGCAAGAGCATTCAGTTGCTAACTCCAGTGAGTTGGATCACAACATTTGGTGAAATCTTCAGAATAGAAGCCAATATCATACAAAAACACCTGCACCATACAGAGATCCAATCCAGGCAAAATCTTCTGAATAGAAGCCTACATCATAAAAGACAACTGCAACATCCAGATATCCCACCAATATTATACTTCAAAAACAGAAGTGGCAGAGACAACACTAAGAATGAGACAAAATGCAGCAGAATCTACACAGGGTTAAAGGCAAAAATACCGTGAACTAGATACACAGTAGAGAGAGAAACCAACTCTTCATGGAAAGAACTAGGCAAGATTATGTCCAACACATCACCTTTTTAAGGAGTTGTCAAGGCTATTGCTCTTCAGGATCTTGCTTTCTCAACATTGACATATTGCTTTGAACACTGCTCTCATATCCACTACTGTCACCTGATTCAGTTACACGTTTGTCCAACAACCTATCCCTCAGAATTTCCCGATGGGAGCGTCCGTGTTCCCGTCCAGCTCTCCGGTCCTGCAATGACTTAAGTGAGTCAATTTAACTAAACTTTAGAGAGACAGAATGCATCACATGAGACATATCTTCATTCCTAGACAACTTTTTGCTGCTGAAGAATTTCTAGGAATAATTGAGAATAAAGCATAGTACAAACAGACTACAATACAAAATGATCTGCCTTGTAAAGGTTCCTCCCCACTCCCTGATTCCAAAAAGACTTCCCATTAATGACAGTTGCTCAAAGCCAAAAAACCTTTTGAGAATATGTGTAAGAGGACAAAGAGTGAATGACCATTTGCAAGACAATCTCAGAATGCTAATCTTTGCAAGAACATATTAAAATGTCAAACGATGGCAAGTCCTAGTATTAATTGTTCTTAAAAGATAGAAAGGAGATTTAACATATTGACTAAATCAAAGTTTGCCAATATCTTCAAGTCTTATGGAGACTGAGTTGGGACTCCAGAAATATGGGACATGGATAAAAATGTGTACTTACATCTCGAAAAGGAAACTCATCAGCTTCGAGCATATGAACTACATGACCCATCTTTGGCCGCTTCTGAGCATTTGGATCCACGCAACGCAGAGCTACCAAAAGGGTACGCTTTAGGGCTCTTGACGAAGGCTTCTCCGGCAACCTAGGGTCCAAAACTCCCTCCGGGTTTCTATTTGTAACCATTGTCTTAAGCCACTCAACAAGATTAACCTGAAGAGGAAAAGGAAATGCTCTCAAATGCTCAAAGATGATTGAGGATCAACAGCATCATATTGACAAGACTGACCTCTCCAGAAGGGCGGCTGTAATCCACTGGGTTTCTACCGGAAATGATCTCCATTATGAGAATTCCAAAGCTATATGCATCGCTTCTTTCATTCAGCATGCCTGTACTGGCATATTCTGGAGCCACATAACTGAAGAAAAGGAAACCTATGTGATCACCATCCATTTGGATTGAACAAAAACCAATAACATCATGAAACACTGTAAAATTGAAACCAATCAGCTTGGGGATGCTAACCCACCCAAAGGTTCCCATTACACGTGTTGTCACATAACTCCTTTCTGAGCCCAAGAGCTTTGCAAGGCCAAAGTCAGATACTTTCGCATTCCACTGTTTATCGAGTAAGATGTTGCTTGATTTGATATCTCGGTGAACGACCTTGGGCTCGAGCCCCTCGTGCAGGTAAGTTAAGCTGTGGTTTTTGTTCAATCCCCATGGTCAGTGAATTCAAATACTAAATACCGACCCAAAAAAAAAAAAAAAAAAAAAGAATTCAAATACTAAACCCAAAATGAGCTCTACTACAATTGAATTAGCACAAAGACTTACCCCTTTGCAGTGCCGATGATGATGTTCATGCGAATCTCCCACGTGAGCGGGCTGCAAGGCCCGACATCCCCATGAAGCCACTGCTCTAAATTACCATTGTCGACATATTCATAAACAAGCATCCTACGACAGCCAAACAAGGGTATTATTATTCACATTATCCGCTTATTTTCGATTCCATGAACCGACAGTAGCAATAGAAGTTTGCAGCACATCAATTGCATAGACTGAATTACCTGTGAGCTCCTTCGACACAGTAACCGACCAACCTCACCAAATTCTTATGTCGAACCCGCCCAATTGCTTCTACTTCCACCTTAAATTCCTTTTCAGCTTGTCCCCTACCACACAAGAACACCGAATTAGCAATGTCGAAGCCGCACATTCACCAGAAAAGCTTTCCCTCTCAACAGGACAAAAAAGTTTCTTAGACAAAAACACTACCTAAATTTGGCAACAACCTCAATTCGAAACAAAACCGTCGTCTAAAACCTCTCACAACACACACGACTAACTGAAAACAAGCCCCGCGAAAAAATGTTTCAAGCCAAGATTTTCAAATTCTTCGAAACAGAGCCCACATTTACCTGTTGTTCATCAAATTCTTGACCGCGACTCTCGTGCCGTCCTCGAGCACACCCCGGTACACAATCCCGTACCCACCTTCACCAATCACATTCTCGTCGGCGAAATGCCCCGTCGAAACCTGTAGCTCTCTCAACGTGTACCAGTGCCCCCAACCCAAGTGCGAAACCTCCGGCGCCGCCGTCGCCTGCTCACCTGGCCCCGACCCGCCACTCCCGGGCTGCTCCGGGTACGAAATCCGGTGGTCCTTGCCGATCTCCATGTGGAGTCGGGTCGGGCTGTCTTCCTTCGGTTGGGGGACCAAGGCGAGAGCATCCGGGTCGGGGTCGGGGTTGGAGCCCGGGCCCTCGGGGTGGTCGACCCGGATCTCGAGAATCTCCTTGGAGACGTTCGGGATGGTGGGGTTGGCATGAGAGACGATGGACGTGACGGGTCTCGAAGCGCGCTCCTGCCTCTTCTTCTTCTTCTTCTTCTTCTTCTTGTCCCGGGAACAGGCATGGTTGCGCCTCGAGGTGAAGTAGAGGGAGACGAGGAAGAGGGCTATGACGATGGCCGCTCCGACGCAGATGCCTACGACCACCCACAAGCGGAGGCCGAAGATAAACGTCCGCCTCGACAGCCGCTCGTTCAAGAACGCGGGCTCCGTCATCTTCGCTCCTCCTCGTTCTCCTCCTCCGCCGCCGTCGCAGCCGAATTCTCCGGGCGACCGGCCGCCGAAGCAAATGAAGAAGATGAAGTTGAAGATGACGAAGAAGACAAGAGAGATGACGAGGTCAGGGTTGAATTTGTGCACAGCGCTTGGAGTGAGGGAGTGGGAGACGGCTCTCTCTTTCGAGAGTGGAGTGTGTGCGTACTGTGTAGGGGAGAGGAGCTGGCATGATGGCACTCCTTCTAGAGCAGGAGGCGGGGCCCCGCTTTTTTGTCTTTTTTTTTTTTTTTAAATAGTTTTACTCGTGACCGTTTTTTCTTCTTTCTTTTTTTTAAATATTTCTCGTTGCGATTCTTCTAAAAGCGGTCAAACTAAATTATTTCTTTTGGCAGGGTCTTATGATCCTACGGCTTTTCTTTTTCTTATAATGTTCGGCCTATTCAATGGACGTTAAAAGAAGGGTCTATTTCCCCCGTGGCACGATAGCGTCGGTAGAATCCGGTGGCGGCCGGCGGTGGATTTCTTGACCGAATCATCGATCAGCTTCATCAAATTCAGCTCGAGAGGCTCGTGACCCACGATCAACAACCTGGAATTTTGATATTTCGAATTCCACGAGGCGATGGAATACGAAGAAAATGGTAATGATCGCACATCGAAATTGACTCGCGCCTACGTTTGATGGATAAGGTCGTGGATTCGGGCCTACCCAACAAACCCCACTCAAAATTACCCCCTTTTCCCAGCATTGGAAAGAACATTTGGGTAAAAAATGAGGACACGTGGACGGCCGGATCGAATGAATGCGTCCCTGTCGACTTCGCATGCTCCGAATTCTACGTGCCAATGGTCCAACAAAGGGAACGAAAAGGAGCATTTCAAAGGTCCACCAGATTTACCGAGAAATAATATAAAAAAAGAAGAAGTGGGGGGAAGAGGAGAATAAAGAATAATTTTATGGGTAAATGGGAAAGACAGTGGTGGAGGTGGTGGTGGTGGGGATTACGTGGAAATGGCGATGCGATTAACTGCTTCTTTGCGATAATCTAATCTCCGGCATTGATTGATTAATTAATCCATATTTTTTGGGGATTTGTCCAATGTAGGGAAGCTGCATAGGCTTTTTGACTATGGTTGTGGGGCCGTGGACCTTTAGTGGGTGGTGAATTGGTAGTTTTTTCTTATTCAAAAGGGAAGGGGGATGGGGAAAGGGACAGGGACAGGGACGCATCATTACCAACATCGCATGTGTCGGGGCTGGGCTTCGGGGGAGACTTTGGGAACCCGTGCTTCCCCGCCACCCAAGAAATAGGGACTTGGAAGTTGGGTGCGAAAGTTGCGCCCCCTTCGTTAATATCTTTTTTATTAACATCATGAAAATTTTTAAATTATAAATCTATAATAAATTCACTTTAATTAAATTTCTAACTACTAAAAACTTAAAATTGATATATTTATATAAAAAATTTATCATTTATTAGTTTCCATATAAATAGAAATATTTGTATCACTTGCCATCTAACTTAACAATTTAACAATAAAATTTAATAAAAATTAGCAAAAAATAAAATTATCACAGGTATACAAGTTTGAAGGTTTTAATGCGAAATAAATTTATCATAAATATATCAATTTCTAATTTTTTTAGTATTAACTCTTATATTTTTTTTTGTTAAGAGTCGAATTAATCGTGCCGTGTAGAGTTCAATTGTTTTTGAATGGATCCGTATCGTATTAGAGTCAAGCTGTCGTGTCATGAGACAAATCAGAAGCCTTTGCTGGAGGGGCTTCGAGAATTTGCATGCGTCTCCGAAGATTAGAGACCCTATAGATTTTGCAATTGGGAATCAGCGTGGGGAATAAGTTATTGCCTTCCCCATTTGATGACGACGCGAATTAATTTTTATACCGCGTCACGGCTCAGGTCAATTAGGTGCCAGGAGCTAGGCACGGGGCTTACCAAGATGCAGGCGGGATTGTGGATGCATGAATGAGTGAGACATATGAGCGAGACATCGGATGTAGTAAAGAGCGAGTAAAGTCCGTGTTCATTCTTTTGACGTTTGTGGCCGGTTCGTGTATTAGGATTAGCCAAATTGTGTTCAAGGGAGGGGGATACATCTCATTAAATGTAATTCATTTAATCTTATTAGGAATGGTGGTGACATCATAAATGTGTGTGTGTACTATTGTCATTTGTAATCTACTATTGAATTGAATTCTCTGATAAGTGACACATTCATTTCTCCCTAACTTGTTTGTTGCAAAAGTGATTTTAGGGAGGCACCCTCTTTGGCTAGTCTGTGGGGTCCTTTACTGGATATGGCTCTTGTGTGAAAGCGAAACATGAGAGGAAAGGAGACGAGAAAGGGAGAGAGAGAGGGAGCGACATGACAGGGAGCGTACTCGCATAAAAGATTGCGGTAAGAGTAGAATAAGAACGAAAAATGAAAAATCAACTTTTGAGTTGAATTCTTTTGTAAGTGACGCATTCATATCTTCCAAATTTATTTGGAAAAGTAATTTTAGGGAGGTACCCTCTTTGGCTAGTGTGTGAGGCCCTTGAGTGGATATGGTTCTTCTGTGAAAGCGAAACATGAGAGGGAAGGAGACAAGAGAGAGGGAGCCACATGACAGGTAGCGTAATTGCATGAAAGATTGCATTGTCGCATGAACTGACCGTTGTGTTCCCAACAACTGGTTTCAAAATATAGAGTTTTGCCACAAAATGTCAGGAGAGGGATGCTCATCCAAGAGGGAAAGCAGAGGAAAAGGCATCAAGGGATGCACCCTGCACTCTGGCTACGCGAGTTGCGAACCTTGAGTTGGGCGTGGTGGAAGTCAAATGGCCGGGCCTGGAGTTGGTCGGGCATATTACATGTGTTGAGGAACAACTAGCTGTCGACCAGGGTGATCAGAGAGCTCCAATGCCGACTCAACAAGGTCGTCACAGCAACTCTGCCAGGATGGGATTAGGCTAGGGACAAGTTTTCATGGACGGACGACGTGATGTTGTCGAGGAGTTGGGAGGAGGCCAAGCTACGAGCCAGACCGGCTTCACCCAGGGTGGCAATGGGTGGCAATGGACTTACATCAAAAGGCTTGCCCACCTATCCTCGGCTTAAACTGATCCAAACATTTCGACATACATTTTAAACCATGAACAAGCTTAAGCCCGCTCGGTGATCACCTCTAACCCCAGCATGTGCGAGCACGCCAACACAGTCTGCACAGCAAGAAAAGGCAAAAGGTTCTTCCTTGGCATAAAAGTTATGAAAGTCTTCCAAGGAAACACACTCCATTTCTCAGTCAGTGAAGCACAATCTTATCTCAATAACAGCATAATATGAATAAACATGAATCTTTTTTTGCATAAATTTTAAAAATAAATAAATAGGACATCCATGAGCAAGAGTCTGCATGATTCCAGTACAGATAGAGTTAACACCCTTTATAGCCGTACCCAAACAAGGCCCTCTATGTGAAATGCCGCACAGCGGTTTATTTTTCAATGACTTATACGATTTGCCGGTCCCCTTAAAGACAGCCACCATCATAGTGCTAAGCATTAGATAGCTAGCTTCGAAGGATATGCAACTTTTATGAGCTTCTTCAGCCACGCCCTCGCAGGCATGCACTGACTGGATATGATTCTGCAAACTGCTTATAGATGCTATGAGTACCTTTCTCTTGTCTGGCCAAACATTGAGACATCAGCAGAAAAATGACAGCCCCCGTCTCACGTGGTCAGACCTGTCGTCTTACAGATAGGGCACAAGTTCTTGTGCATCAACCATTGCTTTATGCAGTCAGTGTGGAAATCATGCCCACATTCCAGAGTCCCAACACCCTCTCCCTCGTTGTACAACTCCTGCATATAAAAAAGTCCCCTGTTAGGCACTGAATTGTCGTAGAAGCTCTCAAGAATCATGAACAAGCAGATTCTAGGGTTGCACTGCGATGCAGAAAAAAGGGGTTCTCTCTACCTGACAAATACAACAGGGTTCCGCCTCCACGTCCGTGCAAACTACAACTGTGTACTTGCGCTGCTTCATGCGACTTAATATGGTTTCCTCGCTCAGTCCGGTGCTGACGTTTCCAATGCGCTCTTCCAATGCCAATAATTCCTAGCACCCCAACAATTAAACTTTGCTAATGCTTCTTAATAATTTCAAGGAATTAACACTAATTTTGAGATAAACAGCTTCAGCATTTACCTCATAAGACATGTTATCAACATCAAGCCGCATGTCTCCATGCCGATCATGCATATCAGGTACCCCTAGGAATACTGACTGATCGAGAAACATGACATCCTAACCATGAAACAAAACATGCAAAGGTTAAATATCAAACTAGCATCTTTCACCGCAAGTACAATATGACTCAAGCATAGTGGTCATGGTCTGGGCTTGCAGTCACCGACAGTGATACCAACACACATTGCATCTCAGAGAAAAATTGCTAAGTAGCCACATAGGAATTCTTAATGTTCTTATGATTCCACGGATGGGATGCAGTTGGAAAGCCTGAATGATTGTTCGGTTCAGACTATGAGATATGATGGGCCCTACAAGAAATGAATTCTTGTAATAGATATTGATTAACCATCATGTCCCAAAGGGTATACACCTAGCACTTCTAGCATCTTACGTGCACGATGAGGACAATCACCGCTTTATCTAATGTCCCAAACATTCATTGGTGAGGGCTCATATTTTTTCCTTAGAATCCATAATGTTTCCGTTCTCCAATGTCATGCTTCCAGCAATCTGTAGTTGAGCTTATGATGTTTGACACAAAATTCTAACCTCAAGACGTAAGCCCTCTCCCTGGCGCATATGATCCAACACACTCCGAATCTGTTTCACAATAAATGAAACCATAATAAGACTAATGCACAATCAGAAATGTCGAAGAAACAGATAAGTCCACGACTCTTCTACTCGGTCAATTATATTATATTCCACTTAATCCCTCATGCCTCTCAAAATATTTTTAAGTCGAAAGCCCTGAAAAGGTGATGGCCAGAGTTTTGTGACAATAATCCATGATCACGATTACACAAACCAAGAGACTAGGTATCAGCATGGCTTGAGAAAGTATACTTAGGCAGTTTGAACCATGAAATAAAGCAAGCAATTATTATTGACCATGTAAGACAGATTATATAAAATTGGTAGCCTTATTAAATTTTCAGATACTGTGAAAGAGAGGCAAAAGTTTGATCTAATCTTTAGAGCAATTGCTAAAGTCGGAAGCTAATCCATCTTCTGTTACTCGAGGACTTTTATATGGGTATGTGTGATCATAACTTACTCACTTCTGACATGTTTTACATCTGAAGTTTGGGCTCAGCCGGTATTCAAAATCTAGAAAGGAAATGTGGGTATGTCCTTAGAGATAAGTCACAACAAATTTTCCTATTCTGAAGATGTAGCATAGGCAGACATGCATTATTTTGTCACTTTCAAACATCTGGGTAACCTTTCTTACAAATTCACCATGATGGATCTCATGTCCCATAACCACACACACTCAATGTCTTGTTGTGTCCGCATGGGTTGGCCAATAAGGATTATCAGAGCAATATCTCATACCATAGCTGTTGTCAGCACAGTAGATGCTTCATTCATATGGGAAGGGAAACCAAGAAAAGGAAAGACAGCAACCACCCAAGGGTAGCAAGTCAAACACCGCGGTCGAAGTATCCATATTTAAAGACATAAGCACAGAACATGGCCACACATCCAGCAGAGACATAGAATAGTACAACTTGACTATAGCATAGCAGCAGGACAAACCTCTGAAACAAGCCTTCTTCGACCTTCACTTGCTGCAGCCAAAGTTCGCATGGAGTACGGAAGTGCGTCACCATGTCTTTCCATCCAAGGTGCTGGCCTGGACAATGACCGACGATGACCCTGGTTACGAGACCCGGATGAAAGGACATCATGCGAGAAAGCAGGATGGCCTGAAATATCTGAAGAATGGCCACTAGGATCCATCTCGCTTCCAGTGGAAGCTAATAATGACCTGCGGACGTATTCAGATAATCTTCGGGGGTTATGGGAATGACGACTGCGATGAGGCACCGAGTTAGGTTGAGATGATTGAGGGACAGATGTACTGGATCCAGCCTGAGTACTATATGTGATACTTCTTGGAATTGCACTACTACCACCCGGTATATCTCTAGATACTGGTCCTTGAGCCAATGTTCTCAATTCGCTAGCAGGCATATACATAGGGTGTCTCCCAATATTTCTCGAATACCTGCCCAGGCTGGCTTCTTGCAGCTCGTCATCTCTGTTTCTAGAGAAAGCTGAACTAGAGGAAGTGCCAGGTCTAGTGATAGAACCTCTACTCCACCTAACTGATTGTTCAGGGTATGGCAAGGAAGGCAAATCAAGCAGATCATGCTGGTCTTGGATGTTGACATTGCTAGATGCAGGTGCCAAAGGCAAGTCCAAGGAATGGTCAACTGAAATAAATCTTGATGACTGGGTGGTAGTCAAGACATTGGAGTTGCTAAGAGTGCCTCCCATAGGGTGCATAATGGAAGAGTTTGGATAGTTGTGCATGGAAGAATTGATCCTCAGGCGGGAACTTCTCTGTGAGGGTTCCACACTTTCCGAAACACTTGTATAAGGACCCTGAGAAACTATTCCTGTCACATGACTCACACTTGACCCTAGTTGTGGATCTGCTTGTTCTGACACACGAGACAAAGCTGAGTTAGTGCTCATGTTACTGTGAGCAGAAGTAGCATGATGTGCATGCTGTGCACTAGTTTCTTCCATTTCAAGAAAATGAGAGCTTTCACCAATAGAAGATTGACCAACATGTCCTTCAAGAGACTTTCTTTTACAAGGTATGTGCCTGACATCCAATGAGCCACCTTGTCCACCATCATTCTCTCCCACAATGCATTTACCGTTCCCTGGAGGTAGTAAGAAAGGATCAGAGCAACCAGCGGGAGGACGTTGTTGATGATTGAGTCCAGTCATCGAGTATAAACTAGGAGACTCAGAAAAAGAACAATCACTGCCATGACCTGCATTCAGGTTTAGGTTCTGCCCAATCCAACTAGAACGGGAACTTTGAATCATCAGCGGATTGACGCTGACATCATCTAACAAGAATCTTCTATTGTTGGCACTTCTTTGCTGATCTTCGATAAGTGGACCAGAACCACCAGAAAATCCTGCTGAAGACAACCATCCATGTTCCCCTTTCCACTCACCACTACCAACCTCATGATATGAACTGCTAGAACCACGCTCAGGTATGCCGCTGCCCAGCAGGTTCTGCCGCTCATGACTAACTGAGTTCAAAAATGCTATATGATCGCTCGGCGGCACCATACTCCGTGAAATTTGGCTCTCTGAAGAACTTTGTATAGTATTCCAACAAAGCTGATGACTATTCATGCCATTGCTTGAAGATGAAGAAGAAGATGGATGATCAATATCAAGAGCTTCCGGCAAGGAACTTATTGCATTTCTCTGCCCTTGCATTAGGGCTGAGATATATATGTCTAATCGACTTCCACTTCTCACAGTCAGCTCCAAGAATGTCTGACATAGTACAAGAAAGAAAGAACGGGGATCAAGTTCTGGAGAAAAAAAAAAAACTTCATAGCTTAAATTTTCCCCAATTTCCACAAATCAAATCTAAATCTGAAGATTTGCATCATGCACAGAACAGAGGTTCATCACAATAAGGATAAGAGAGCACATTACTTTAAGGCACTGTAATTTGTTCTAATGGTTTTTATCATTTATTTAGCCCTATTTGATTCTAGATAAGTCAAGACACGTTTTCTCAGAAAAATCGCCACTCATCAAGCCCAGTTATTTGCCCTGCTCCATTTATGCAGGACAGAATCAATAAATGGTAAATGTCTTTCACCATTACCGGTTTACTCTGCCTAAACTTTAGCAGTGAGGTAAATATAACACAAACATAGACTCTGATATCCAATCAATAATGGAGAGAGATTAGCAATGCTTATAAGACAGAAAGTATACTATGGATATGGTAAAGACTAATCCACTTCAATCGCCTATCCACAGGCTCCATTGTTTATTCTGCTCCATTGAACTGAGATTAAGAAAATTTAGTGATATCTCTCTCCATTAAAGTGTTATTGTGACTCTATCTGCTTACATTCTAACACTAAACACAAAACCCATTTTGAAATGTGAGATGCAATCAGAACTGGAGAAAGAAAATTGATATTCATGATCCTCTAACACAGAACAAGCAAGTGCATCCACCATTCAGAGAAGCAGCATAAGAATTGTCACTGACAACTATCTCCCCATAGTGACACGATGTCCTGAAATGAACAACTAGAATGAACTTGGTCATTAACTGTGAAACCCTTCGTGTGCTAGTTATCCCAAACAGAAATTTGAGGAGAAGAGTAACAAATTTTGAGATTAAATAGCATCACAGAAAGGATTTAATTGAACTCACTTCAGAAACACCATTGAAGCTAATGGAAAACTGAGCAGGTACAGCAATCGAAAGCAACAACAGCAATAACAACTATAATATCGATATGCATCCAAGTGTTGAACTGAAGTTCATATGCACCCAGAAGGTAAGACAAAGCATCACAAGAAATGTTGAAAGTTGTACAGTGCTCCTTTAATGAAATGATCATCAATGTCAACAGTAAACTGTGCGGCCACAAATGAGAATTATCGACCTCTCAAGCGAGCCAAAAGAGCAACAAAAGTGGTGAGGCCATTTGAATGAGAAAAAATTTCAATCCTTCAAAAAAAAAAGGCAAATTTGGGGACGATAAAAGGCGATATGCATTTTACATCTTCTTTCTCTATACTAAAGTTTCTCCGTTAAAGGAAGTACAACATACAATGACCCAGACATGGGAATCTATCGTGAATATATGTAGATGTAGCATCAGCACAAACGGGTTATACAGAAACATCAGCTAAAACAAACAGCCCCTCTGAAAACATGGATTACCTATGAGACCCAAATAAAAAGACCAAGGGCTCATAACAGACCCAGAAACTGCAGAGTTCAGATTTCATCCAACAGAAAATCTTGTTTCGTTCCTGAGGAACAAAGAAACCTAAAAAAAAAAAAAAGAATCCCAAAAAACAAACGCAAAAAATTAAACAACTCCCAAAATCAATGATCGATAATCACAAATCCATCAATCTGGGAAGAAATATCAGAAAGGAAAGTACGGAAAAATCATACCTTTGAGATGCTTGAGAGCAAGCTGACCGATCTAAAATCAACGCCTCCAGAAACAAAAAAAAGGGGGGCGTTTAATCTAAGCTTCCCAACAAACTCCCTTCACTTTCTCAGGAAAATTTGATGGCAATCAAAAGAAATGGGAACAGAAGCACCTGCAACCAAGAGGCGAGGCCAGGTCTTGGATGGAGGAGCCAGGGGGGGCGGGGGGTGTGAATGAGGAGATAAAATCCAGACAATACCGAAGAAGGGAATTAAAAAGGAGGTCAGTAACCACTAATTTAGGGAAGAATGGACCCAGAGAAGAGACAGACAGAGGGAGGGAAAGTAATGGGTCATTATTGAGCAGTTTCCTACCAAAGAACTGCGTAAAGATTAGATATTGAATGCCGAGAATCCAACCAAAGCAAAAAATTTAAAGTCCTCCAAAGCTGTTTTACCAAATGTATGTGGCTGCTGGCTCTCTCTCTCTCTCTCTCTCTCTCTAGGCTTTGCTTTGCGTTTTTGGTTCTTCTTACATTACATTGGTTGGTTCATGTCTCTCTCCTCTCCCTCTCTCTCTCCATAAACATGATAATTAAAGAAAAGAAAGACCCGTCTCCCGATACGCGCCGAGGCTATAGTCAGGCCAGACCCACACCCTCCCTTCGCTTTGCCCGGTTACATCTTCTTCACGACAAGCACCTTCCCATTACCATCACATGTCTGTCCGCTTTCCTTTCTTTCCTTTCTTTCTTTCTTTTATTTCTTCTTTTTCCTCGCTCGTTTTCGGAGGAGCCACCCCTGTGACTTCTTGCACCTGGGGTCCCTGCAGTCACGACAAAGAAAAGAACGATGTAAACAGAATCGAACTAAAGAAATACGGACGCGTGGCTGGAGTAAATTTCTGGGAGCCTTCTTGTGGAATTTATATCTTTCTTTGATTTGTATCTCTCTTTTTCCTCCATTGCGATGTGTCCGAAGACAACCCCGTAGCATAAAAGAGCACTGCTGCACGGGGGGGCGTTCGCTTTATGCGCGGCTTTTGTTGACTCGCCCTTCCCCGTGTTCGCGTTTTCCATGAGTGATAATGGAAAGGGTCAGAAACGGGCAGGGCTAGTTTCAGGGAAAGGGTGGAAAGTCAGATGCCATCCGAGAGAGGAGACCTCTGAATTAGCTGTCGGCATATTTATTGACCCGGATGGCTGGATTATTGCGTGGCTACTGTTCTGATGGCTTGTCTCTTCGTGTGTACGATTCCACATCTCATTCACAAACGTGGCTGTGAATTGAAGGACTCATCGACATTTGGGGTTTCTTTTTTGTTTTATTTAGGAGGGCTTTCTTAAGGTAAAATGTTGTACCATAACCAACCCCAAACCACCCCAAAAACAAAAGAAAGTATCAGCTACTAGATTAAGATGAAAAGAATCTCGATCAACGAATTTGACCTGGCTGCAATTGGTTGCCGATTTCCTGCCTAGGTCGGTCGTCCACAGCGCTAGAGTATGAATGTCAGTGAGATCTTGCAATGTTTTGCATGATAGCAAATGGACATCCGGCACAATAAAAGTCATATTTAATGACGTTTTACAATGGTTATGATCTTGATTTTGATGATTGTAAAACTTTGTACATCGTCATAATTTAAGGAAATCAAATTTATGATGTTAAGTTATTGGTTATGATGGAACATCATAAGTCGAAAAAATTCTAAATAAGGGCCTCAAGTACCATTAATTAGGGGTGTCAATGAGTCGGGTCGGGTCGGGTCTTCATGTTACCCGACCCGACCCCAATCGTAAAGGGTCATGCTCTGACCTCACTCAACCCGACCCGAAATGCATTAGACTCGGAAAAAAAAAAATCGAGTCGAGTTGGATTAAAGCATGACCTTTTACAAATTTGGTTTCAATTTCCTGTTTAGCTCCAAATCGAAGACCCCCGCCAAATCCCCGACCTACCCGACTCTCCTCTTCCCTCCATCTCTTTGATTGTTAGCTTCATGGAATCTTTTTGCACATTTTCTCACTCCTTTCTCGACAAGTTTCCCATGCTTTTCCCCCCTTTTCATGAAATGCCCTCAACACTCAACAATCTATGGACCATGGAAACTGACACGAAACCACCCTCCAATCTCCAGACTAACGGCCCTGATCCCCCGACCCCCACTCCCGCTGCTGCTGCAGCCGATCATGACCACCTCCTCTCCAAGCTCGAGTCCGTCCGCGAATCGCTCCAGCTCCTCCGATCGAAGTCGACGGCCATGGAGGAGGACTCGGTTCTCGTCTAGCAGCAACAAGACAAAGTGATCGGCCAAGTCGCAAGCTTGAGCGAAACCGTCAATGGCTTGTCGAGCGAGAGGGACTCGCTCCGCAGGAGGATTAAGGAGTTGGGGGATTTGGCCGCAGAGAGAGAGAAGAGGAGTCCGTGGCGAAGTTTGAAGAGGAGCTGCGAGAGAGAGAAGGGCTTAGGATCAAGATTGAAGTGTACATAGAGAAGTTTCACGGTTTGGAAGTGGATAGGGAGAAGCAAAAGGAGTTTCTGCTGAGAATCGCAGATTCAATGAAGGTGGTGAAGGAAGGCTTGGCAAGGATAATCGTAAAGAGTCATGCTCTGACCTGGCCTGATCGGTGCCGTCCCGTTTCGACCCGACTCTAAATGATACCGACTCCATACTCAAATAATATTTTGACTTGACCCAAAAATACCATAAGTTTAGGGTTGGGTCGGGTCGACGCGGGTCTTTTTGACACTCCTACCATTAATTTTTTAAATAATGACAAAATTGATCTTATTTCAAATAGAAATTTGAAGTGATCATGTCAATCTCAAAAAAGGATTTGACATCACGACCGGTCAATGACACTTTTGTCCTTGACTTTTCCTTATTTTCTTTCATTTCTTTATTTCAATTTTCCTTCTTATATTTTTCTCTTTAAAAATAACTCAATAAAGAAAGCTAAAACTTAACCAAAAAAAAAAAAGGAACAAAAAAAAAACCAGGCGTAAAGGCTGGGGTCAGCCTCCCCCAGCCGTGTCCACCTTCCATCGCGAGTGGTGTTAAACATGCCTGGCGGGGTCATTGGCCCTCTCCCAATTCTGGCGGAGCTTCGCTGACACACCGGCGACCTTACAAACCATGATTGATGATAGGGCGGTGGCCACAGGTGGGAAGGTTTTTTTTTTTTAATTTGTTTTTTCTAGTTTTAGTCTTTTTTTAGTATCTCATTTATATAAAATAAAAAAAGAAGAAAGAAAAAAGGGAAGAAAGTAAGAAAATATAAATGACAAAAATGTCATTGATTAGCTGATGAGGTCCATTTTTGAGACTACATGGCCATTTTAGATCACTTTTTGATATATAGTCCACTAAAAGCCCTTATTTGAATGAAAAAAAAAATTCATACTTTTATTTAAAATAAGATTCATTTTAAATTCTTTTTTAAGAAATTGATAACACTTTAAGTTTTTATTTAGAATTCTCCATTATAAGTCTTTGAAAATCATTGTAATTAAAAAAAATACAAAAGTTTATATTACAGAATATTGTCATAAACCTTCGTAAAGTGAAGTAATTGAAAGAGAACAAAGATATGACATTTTGTCCTTGTTTAAGACGGCCCACCGTCACCCTCTTTAAATCAATGTAATAAAAAAATCCAAATTTTCGACATTTTACTCGCGGTTGTAACCAAACCTCATAACTTTTATAAACCGTTGTAATTAAAAAAAATATATATAAGAATTTAAAACATTTTCTTCTTATTTATGACTAAAATTTTAGAATAAAGAAATTCCAAGTGCATGATGTCCTGCATTGGTTATGATGAAACAGCATAACTATTTACAAGTCATCATAACTAAAAAACATATTTACGACACTTTGGTCCTAGTTATTACGGACTATCATAAACGTTTGCAATCGAGTGTCATAAAAAATATGGAAATTTACAACATCTTAATTTAAATCACAACACATCATTGGAACATTTATAAATTGTCATTATTAAAAACTAAGTAATGACATTACGTTATTGGTAACAACGTTACATTGTAAATATATGTATACTGTAATTATTTTTAAAAAATCCAAATTTTACGATGCTTCAATCTTGGTTACAACAATATGTCGTGACTCTTTATCAATCGTCATAATATAAAAATTACAGCAATAAGTTCATTGTTACAATTACCCAATTATGAATTGTCGTAATTTAAAAATCTAAATTCACAATGTTTTGCCCTTGGTTACAACGAAATGACAATTTTTTGTAAATAGCCGTATTTATCCAAGTTTAGACTTTTTTTTCTTGTTGTTGTAGACTCTCAAAAACATTTGCAAACCATCGTTATTACAAAAGGAAAAAACCAAGTCCACAGTTACAACGTTCAAAACTTGGTTAAGATTCGACAAAAAGAAAATCTCGGTTAAAAGGGATCATTGTAAACATTTGTAAATAGACATAGTTTTAAAATTTTTGAAATTAACAATTTGTAAATTGTCATATCTTAAAAGTAAATTATATGATATTTTGGTTACGTGACAACGTCTAAACATTTGCAAATAGTCAAATATTGAAAAGAATTTATTTGTGACGAGCAAAACGACATGAAAAAAAGAATTTGTCTCTTAACGCTTTAGAAAAGCTTGCAAAGATTTCCAATTATTCTACGAGCATCTAGAGATCTCGAGGCGTACTCAAGACAAGTCATGTCAATTCATTGCTACTTGACTTGACTAGCATACTTGATGTTCAAAACAAGACTCACATACCCGATGCTTGATCAGTATCAATTCCTACTTGAGCTCAACCTAATTATAAAATCAAGATACTGAGATCTCGACTCGATCACGGTCAACTTGTAAATAAAACTCGAGCTTCAATTTTATAAGCTCGAAAATTATGTAATTATAAGTATTTTGTGTTCATTTTTTTATTATCGAGATTAAAAAAATTAAAGCTTGATTAGGTTGATGAGCCTCTTGAGCTAAGTATTGTTAAAACTCTATCTCAACTCAACAAAATACGGAATAGCTTGAGTTCGAACTCGACTCAAAATTGAACAAGTTGATCTCAAATAGTCATCAAACTAAATTGAAATTATTCGGAGCAACTTGACTCATGAGTATCTTCAATGAGATGCGTCTCCTTATATGACATTGCAAGATTTTCACAAGTACACTGTGCAGATGAATGAAATAATAAAGATAAGTATTCGAATAAATAGTCAAGGCCTTTTAAATATAACCATTGTGATTTTATCCAGGTGATTTTTACCAATTTATGACACATCCTTAATATGTTAATTGATCATGTGAGGTAATGTGAGTGCAAGTGACACGATTAAACATGTTACATGTCTCCAATCATGTATCGTTTTCAATAATTATATCGTATTTCAATTAGACGAAAATTTTCCACAATCAAAATTGTGACTCAAACAATAATAAATTTGTTATCAATCTTACATCTTCATCATGTTTATGGAGGATTGTCATGATGCTATAAAAAGAGCCAATCAATGTTTGCGATTTTCAAAACTCGGGAGCACGCAATGGAAGTTTAATACATTTCGCATAGGGAGATTATCAAGAGAGAATCCAAGTCCAAGCCTATTAACATATATACTTAGACTCATATTCACTAAAAAATTTAAGCTAACGAAGCCTTCAATGTGAGACTTCTCTAACCATAAAGTCCGTCGTTAGGCCCATATTGGTACACCGCAACACTCGTGTGCATCCGTTCCAATATTACATTGTCAAGAGTGCATAGCAAAAGTCCAATGCTTTTTGTTTGGGAAGATCGACAATAAGGGGCTCAAGTCCAAACTTATTAATATATCTAGTCGGATTCACCTTCACTTAAAATTTTAGTCAATGAATTATACGGGCTAACTATAATTTATTAACTACCTAACACCACATCAATCTTCCGACGTAGAGTTTCTCTAACCACCTTATGCGTGCATTATAACAAAACCCATTAAGTTTTTATATGTTAGGACACTTATATAGGAGTTATAAAAAATATATAAATAAGGATGTACGACTCCATTGCGATTTGAGGATCTGCTCCTCTGTAAACCATAAAATTGCCCTTCCTGAACATCGTGAACGCATGGAGTGTGGAGGAAGAGACAATTATTAAGAATCTAGCAGTCATTAATTTAGAATGGAGAGGGCAAATTATACTATCGCATTTAGAATGATAAGAATATCAAACAACATATGAAGCTCACAAATTCAGGCCACACTGGCAAGCGCACTTCTGTCCACCACGTGCGTTGAGTATTTGTTACTTCACGTAAAGAGACTTTACCGATTCCTGCAATGCCGGTGGGTTTTCATGACAGGGTGGTACACTTACAGGCAGCCATGAGCAGTCACTGTTCAAACTAGGGTCTAGCCAAGCACCAGCATGTGATTTTCCTCGTGTCGGGCCCACGCGTTGGCCTTGGGCCTGACTGTTTCTTTTTTTGGAGTTAAGGTCAATTATTTTTTAAAATGAAAATATTTACAAAAATTAATCGAGGAGAATTAATGAGTACGCTCATTTAATTAAACATGAGTGAAGTACAAACACAGTTTCAAATCATTTTAGAAAAATACATATACAAATGCCCTAATAATAATTATACACAACTTACGCCTAAGAGTGTATCCACTAAATTCAGTGTATTTGGCACCTTGTCCCCCAGATGATGACATGGTGTCGTCATTGTCCTCTTGTTTACTTTGGGCACGTTCAACGGAGTAAATTTTTGCAAAGACCAATCATGCCTTGCAATTGCCATTTATATATATATCTTTTGCAGACAAGGTGCAGCTTTTGTTTTTCAAGACGCGTTTGCTAGTAGTAAATGTTGACCCTGATTGTACCATAAACTTGGACGGAGTCAGTTACTTATGAGTTACGGTTGTAAGAATTAGAAAAATTGGTAACTCTCCTCCCCCACTGTTTCGCAACCCACAAGATTGTCTTCATCAACTCTTTCAAATGTAATTGGAGTAGTTTATTGTCCAGTACGTCCTCAACTCATCAATTGATAAAAACAAAGATTTAGTAAAGGTTGTAGGGTGTCCTTCCTTGGTCATAGCCAAGACCATACAAATTTACAGGCACTACTTGATAAAAGATGCCATCTTTGTCTATGAGATAGAACTCATCATATCGTATCGATCGACTAGTGTGTATAGCGGATATATTTTGAAGCCAATTCTATCATTGTCAATATCTACTCCACTTGGACCTCTTCTCTCAATCCTAGATTTTTTTGTAACATGGAACAATGACAATTCCAAGCATCTCCAATTTGAACCTCAAATCCAAAAACATGGACACACAAAAAGAAAACAAGTGGAATGTCCTGAAATATTTGAGGAATTTCACCTTCTTGGCTAGTACAACTTTGAAAAAGGTATCAATTTGTCAATTCAAATGACATAGAATGGCTCGATTCCTGATAAATGCTAGTGCTCAAAGGATCTGTCGTGTCACTAAACCTATAAGAAATCCCTAAACAACAATCCTCCAATCTTTGTTATGTGAACGGCAAGAGATTGACACTTTTGCTATGGGGGTAGGAGTGTTACCGCGCCCATCACCTCTCATGCCTTCTTCAACATCTTGTACTTCCATCTCTTATTACGTGCGGATGGAATTTTCTACCTTCTCTTCCATGTGTTATTTACAGATTCTCCAACTCTTAAATGCCTTGCAATGGATTTTTGTCTAGAGCCTGCCACTCAAAAAAAAAAAAAAAAAAAAAAATTTTATGCTGTAAAAGTAAACGCTGAAACAAAAGAAAGTGAAAGACTAATTTTATTTTTCATTAAATTGAAAAATAAATAAGGAGGAAAAAAAATTACAAAAAAAAAAATGGAGAGTCTTATTTTGTTCAAAAAAAAAGAAAAAGAATAATTTTGGAAATAAAATGCAAAATTGGAAATAATAACAAAATAAAAAAAAAAACTGCAGGATGTATATATGTATGAATGACTGTTCATATTTTATTGTCTGAACATAAGGCTCATATTCTTGTGGAAATTGATTTTTTTTTTAACATATAGCGTTTCTTATCAAATTGGTTTTTTATTAAACCAAAGTAAACGAAGAATTAGTCTAATAAGTTGACTTGTTGATAAAAAGCTAGTTTCATTTACCAAATTAGTTCATTTTATTCTTCTTACTGATTCATAAAAATTGCCAATCTATGTGAGTACCTCTTCCCTTAATTTTTCTTGTTGTATCCGTTAACATTGTGTAGTCAAATCGAATTGTGGGTAAATCGTTGTATGTCATTATCGCATTTTAATACTATCCCAAAATAAATATTTATTTTTAGTATAAATACTTCGATTCTATTATCAAGTGACTCCAAAAAGGTTAAGATTTATCTTTAGTATTAAAAGTTTAGTGTGAGGTATTGACTTACAAAGTTTAGAAAAAATGCATAATTTGGGAGGACAATGACATATTTTTTCGTACCTTTGACAATATGAAATTTCAACACACATGTTCAATAAAAAAAAAAACTTAATGATATAGAGATAATCATTTATTAAAATAAGTATCGTAAAGAAAATTTAGTTTTCTATGCGGTAATGTATGGGGCAATTCTAGCTACTCATCTAAAACATGGAATACATGTCATTTGCATTCGTCAATATCATTATCAAATAAAATAACTTTCTTTGATCAAAAATAATTATCGCGCTTCATATGGATTTTCAAATAAAAAGATCATGTTTATTATATGTTAGCGCCACGTTAAAAAAAAAACGTGTTAATGTGCCCGAATTTTATAAAAAGAACCAGATGCAAGTCCCATCCTATACAAAAGCACAATTAGGAGCATTTCCACTTCTTATATGCTAGATCCCAATGTGTTGCCTTTTGAATATTAGAACATGCTTTATCCTCATTTATGGCCACAAAGGGTAGTATATGAAGCTTTTGCCTCCTCCAAAATAATACCCATGGACAACTAATGACAGGAATATCAGAAATCTCGGATGAAAAAAATTCCCCCTCCACTAACCCATGTGACACAACATCTTCGTAAACCGAGGACGAAGCCAACTGGTCAGCTACTAAACCAGCAAAAGAAGGTTATATTAGGCATTGGTTACCCCTTACCTACCGCCATTTGTGCACTAATCATCGATTAAGTAAGAAATAATAGCGAAGCAGTAGCAGTTTGACCCATTCGACACAATGAAGGTCCGCGCACTTTGCTTGAGCCAAGAAGGAGAGGTGAAAAATTGAAAAGATGGGTCCTTGTGTTTGATGACAATCCTTCCTTGGATTCTCTTTTTCTTCATGTGGTCTGAGTTGTGTTGTGAACAGATTCAATTGATTGTAGAGGGAGCCAAGACTCACGGCCCTGTACTGTTGTCTTCGCGTGATTAAAGGGTATCGAAACGAGCCACCAACCTCTTGTAACTTAGGTCAGATAAAAAAGAAGGGACACGTGAGAGTTTGATATGTGATTCTCAACTTTTTCTTTTTAGGTGCTTTTATTTATTTAATGAAGATGGTGGACACATGAAAGAGGGACAAGGGAACGAGGCTTGAAAGGACTAATGTTCCTGGCTTAATTACTGTCTCTTTTCCTTAATTATCACAGAGGTGGATGATGAAATCAGAAAGAGAAAGAGAAGAGGACAAGTTTGGCTCAATTGTTGCCACCAGCATCCGGCATCACAACTTTGGTGCACCCACTTTTGTCATCGTTTGAAATAGCGTGGCGATTTCTTTTTGTTTAAAGAATAGAAGAAAAAGGGTGCGAAGTGCCATCAAATGATGCTTATGAAGTCAAACGATCCACAGGATAAGCCACCGTTTTATGTTTTTCCTGCAAGGTGGATAATGACCATTTGGTGACAGTTTCAGCACCCAGTTTAACTTGGACAGCTGTGGTGCTGCTCATCAGCCTTGTATTCATACCTGGCTAAATCCCAGCTGATTTTGAATGGCCGTTGGTCCATTGAGGTGAACAATTCAGCACGTCAGAGTGGGACATAACAAAACCAAGGAGGGCCAGATAAAATCTAACGTTTCTCTCATCCAAAAATGAGAATGATATGTCTACTTAGTTTGATTTTGCTTACGGAAGAGGGTATCACTACGTGGTTCAGGATGTTGTCATTCTGTGGGTGTCGTGGCTATTTTTTTGACCCCAGGCAATGACATTCGCTTTCGGCTAGGCAATCTCTTGAACTCATCGGTGCCACTCACTCAAGCCAAAATTTTCACATACGTGCTAGCCTGGACTCTTACAACCACGTTTCAATCATTATTTGATCACTTGGGTCATGATCGGTACTTTCTCTTTTTGTGAAAAGTCTAATTACATCGAGAATAATTTGAATTGTTTTTCTCTCATTTGGGTATTTAATCTAGTCCTACTCGACAACTGCCAACCATTTGATAAGGTGGGATATCACTCTCAGATGCATTTAAAATATGGAGGTGAACATACTAAGTGTATGTAATTTCTCATCCAATCTTACTTTTTGACTTATCTGAACCACTAAAAGTCAACATGAGTTACGACTTACCGCGAGTCTTCAAAATTTGGATTAAATGATATGAGATTGATCAAGTATGATGAGTTTGAATAATATTTATCCCAACTAACCTTATCTATAGAACACTAAAAACATGGTGTGGAGGCTCAATTCATTAGCTGGGAACAGGAAATGTGAAAAGTAGAGAGAGAACCACAAATCAGAGCCAAGAAATCATATAATTTCTTTATAAAATCATTTCCTTTTATTGTTTGACCCTTAAATGGCACAGTTCGACTAAAAATTATCATAGTTTTAATATTGTAATCGATTGAAAGTTCTTGGGGAAAAAAATAATCGTTCACAGTAAAAGAAACTAGTATGGATTGCTTAAGGGTCTTTGGACCTGGCAATCCCATCAAGTGTGGCACGCATCCAATATATATTGAATTTTCACAAGGTCCATTCTCAGTTTCGACGATCTATACTGCTTTGAATAAGTTGGGCCTCATATCTAATATGGACAATGGACAATAGTGCCAATCATCGAGAAAACTACAGGACACTTTTCAAATGATTCCTCCCACAGAAAGACAAAAGGGGGTGAGATCCGATGAGAAATCCACTTAACTACAATATCAATGGAGTACCAGGTTCGATACCGAAAGGCCCAACTCCTCCACGATTAAAGCTAATTGTTGACGCGTTTGGTTATTGAAGTCTGATATGATGGGATAGGACAAGATTATATATCAACCCCTCGAATAATTTCTCATGGCCCATCATCTATTTAGGAATGTACTCGGCATTAAAAAGGGTACATGCATGTCCAATCCAATAATTTAAAAAAATGAAAGATATAACTCATAAAAAGGAAAAAAGAAGAAGAAAATATCCACTACGATACGATGCAAATCTTAAAGACTTAGAGTCCATCACAATGACCACCTTAATGATTTTTTGTCAAGAGACAAATTTGGTGATAGTCACTTTCAAAATTTGGTCGTGATTGATACTTTATATATATATAATTTGAAAGAAAAAATGTGAGGCGATTAATGATTTTATGTCAAGAGACAAATTTGGTAATAATTGATTTTAAAAACCGGCCGTAGTTGTTACTTTATAGATTTGACTCTCATTAGAATGGTTTATTTTTTCTCGCTTGGAAGCAACAACCATGATGTGGAGTTCACCAGCAACATCAATGGCGCCTCCATTGCTATCCAAGGCCAAGGATGAATGAGTTTTTCGTGGCCTAATTTTTCAGTTCTTTTTTAAAAGTTCTATCACTCTACCTAAACAATATAGTTTTATCCCACTTCTAGGGCCCGAGCTTCCCAAAACTTTTCCTAGTGAATTTGCATCTGCAAAAAGATAAATAGGATATCCCATGAAGAATAATTTTTTTTATTTAGCAAACGGGTGATCTTCAAGTCAATTTCGTGAACCTTAACCGATCTATCTATATAAATTATACTCCTTCATAGCACACCGATGCATATAAGATTTTACACATGAATTGTTGTCAACAATTACAAGCAGATCTACTGAGCTACGCTTATTAATCTCTTTCTGTTATTCATTGCTGTTTCCAACTTATTAATTACTTTTTTTGAAAAATTAATTTTTTTCTAAAAATAAAGGTAGAAACAATACTTTCATATTTTGAAGAGCATATAATATGGCTTGGGCTTAGGTTTTAAGAGACATGGGCTGGGCTGCGCTGGGATGGGCTGGGCTGGGCTAGGCTGGGCTGTTTTGTTATTGCACATGAAATCCAAACTGCGACAAAGTAGTTACCCAAATCATTATCATTTTCTTATCCTCATTGTCTTGAGTCTAAATGCCCAATCTTGAGAACAGATTGGAGCGACAGAAGTCGGTACGAAGTGAGGAAGTGGTGTTCACAGAGACTGTCGGCCCCCTTCATCAACTGCACCCGTCTCGCTCTTCCTCGGAAAATTGAACACTCCATGGTCTGAATCAAATTCAATCCAAATGCTCTCTCTCTCTCACTTCCCAGAAGGTTGGCGAGATCACAAAATGCCTCCACAGCCCCAAATCTCACAATGCAGATCTTCCTCAATATTCCTTCACTTCCCTCTTGCAATCCCTAAATCCATTGACTCGCTTTCAATAGTCCCAAAAGCTCGTGCCTTAAATCTGGTAGCTCAGTTCGTACCGATGCTCCATTCCCATCTAGACCGAGTCGGAAGGACTCAGCACCGAGCAGGGCGTTGACTTGGTGGAGGAGCTCAACACAGAGGGGGCACGCAATAAACCTAATCGTTGAATCATTTAATCATTCTCTGACATCAACATTTTTTGTCAACCAAATTAGACGTAATTAATGAAAGGACATAATTGCATCGATTAAGTAAATTTTGAAAATTTTAGCATCCAATTACACATTCACGACAGGTCCTAGTATTTTTTATACAATTATTCCAAGAATTTAATACAAGGGTATATATGTATCGAGTATCACAGTAGCAACACAAATTATTAAAAAGCAACAATGTCTTATGATTTTGATACTCTGTTACTTAATCAATCAACTTTGCGATTCTTCTAATTTAGGTTTTGCCATCGTACAAGTAACAATGGCTAAATTCACTCTGTGATTATTACCAAAAATATGACTTTTTTGGGCATCGACTCATACAACACTTGTATATAGAATACAAACCCAATATAGTCACTATAGACTAAGAAATAAATATAGTCAACTTATAATTCCAAGTCAAATAACAAATCCTTATTCCTGCATTGACTCGACTTGCCCACAACCACCGCGTTGGTGATGGCCCATCCTACGAAACCGTCACGGCGGCCATGAATTCCGTGTCAGCTTCGAGAAATGCCATCGTCGCCGGCGGAAGGCAGATCTCAAGGTCGACACTCCCGCCTCCCTCGTGGCCCGGATAGGCCGAGATCTTGCCGTCGAACTTGTGCGCATATCCGCTTCGCAGAGCCAAGGCCTTCCCCAGCCCGAACTCGTTGCCGTACTTGTCGAACCGCGGCGAGCTCCCCACCATAATGCTGTACGGATCGAACGTCTTGTCCATGATGTAGACCTGTGGCCTCTTTATCCAGTCGTCGTTCCACTCCCTCAGCTTTGCGTTGCTGTGCCCCGCCACCCCCGCATGCAGCAGTTGCGCCGCCCACCCAAGGCCGCCGCCCAGCAGCTCCCCCACCATTGCCGCTGTCCTCAATGGCGTGATTGAGTTTCCGAAGTATTCTGGCGAGAGCGGAGGGTCCAGCCTTGCCCGGTTGTTCGCGGCCATTCGGCAACCTGTGACCTGGCTGGGTGGGAAGTGGCGGGCGCGCGTGATGCACCGCCATAAGAGGGCAGTCAGCGACTGGAAGGACGAGATATTGGTGGTGCCGCATTGCTGGTTCGCCTCCGCCTTGAGCCCCGCGATGGCATCAGCGGAGAAGTGGAAGACTCGCTCCCTAAGCTCGGGGGCTTCGAAACGGGCGAGGAACGAGGAAGGGTCATCCGTGTAAGGCAGGCTTATTGGGCCAGAATGGTTTTCCGGGAACCACCTGGTCAGGACCGGGGGACGCGATAGCTGAACGACATCAACGATGCCTTTCTCTTGCGCTTGGAAGATCTCGGACCACGAGTTGAAGAAGAGCCAGAAGGAGGTGCCATCGCCAAGGGCGTGGTTCATGGAGAGCCCGACGAAGATGCCGTCGGCAAGCTCGGTGACTTGCACGGATAGCAGGGACAGGGCATGGCCGTCATGGTTGATTACCCGGTCATGGTCAAAGAAAGACTGGACGACAGCCGGGACGTCCGTAGGGGAGAGTATGTCGGCCACGGTCATGTCGAGCGCAGCATGGATGAACCGGGCCCCAGGGCTGTCAGCACAGTCAACGAAGATGGTGTAGAAGGGCGGGTCGGTCCGCTTGAGGGTGGCGAGGCGGCCGGTGAGTGGGTAGAAGTGGAAGAGGGCGGAAGAGAGAGAGCGCTTGAGTTTTTCCAAGAAAGAACGGATGAAAGCGGGGCGGTCAAAGCCAGGGTCAAGGCAGTGAGGAGGGAGGGGGAAGAGGAGGCCCTTTTGGATGTAGTGGAGGGAAAGCATGGCGAGGTCCCACGGCGGCAAGTGGAGAGGTTGGTTGGAATGCGGCGGAAGCTGGGGTGGTTTGATGAAGCAGTCGGAGATGAGCCGGACGGATTGAGGAGGAGGAGGAGGAGGACTCATTGTGTGGGTAGTGTTTGCTGTGACTCGGAAGAAAGAAATGGTCAGTGGGCTACCGGTGGGTGCTCTGATGCTTGGTATCGACTCAAAGGCCAGGACAAGATGCGACCATTGGTGGTCTGGTCGTGTTATTTATAGGGGTTCCCTGGAGTTGTGCAAATAGATTTGGTCAAGTTCTCGTGCACATGATGGAGCGGTTTGATGTGGGGTAGACAGTGGAGACCATCTGACCAAGACGAAGTAAGACTGCACTTTGATCCATTCCTTCACTTCTCGTCTGCACATTAGCTAGAGGCTTTCAAATTTTGGGTCTTTACAGATTTATGGACTTTTACCTTTATATCCGGCTCTAAACAAGGTCTGAGTTCTGTTTCCTTGAGTTACCTGAGCAACACGGGGACTTCCTGTAGATTCGTCACCTGATAATGCCTACATTGTCTAATTCCGTTCCAGGTTGAAGGCTTCAAGCCAAACGATTGTTATAATAATCTTGTGGTCAGATTGGACTGACCTAACAAATCCCATTGGGTGCCCCGAAAATTGGAAGAGCCTACACCAACCATGGGACTTCGTCAACTGCAGGAGTTAATCCACGCTTGACTAGCCGAAGAGTCTTAAAAATATGATTTTTCATCTTGGTAGGACAAAAGGAACAAAGCAAATGCAGCTTGTCTTCATGTCACTTGCCCCCTAAGCAATACTCGAGCATATTCCTTTTCCTTTTTCTTTGTTGAAAACGTTTCCTGCTGTGCTTGGACAACCTCGGATTCCCCCACAAACAGCCCGCTCCTCTCAGCTTCCAAACGAACTGCAGCTTGTGCCCTGATCATTGCCAAAAGAGAAGGAAAATTGTTGTTTTCGAAAGAACAGAGAAGGAGTCGACAGCAAAAGCTGTGTATTTTTATCAGAAAACTGAAAAATGCTTAAATATATACTAAAACTTAACCATAAACCCACGTTGCCCACTAACAGCTTGCTTGGTCCACAAAATCAGCAACAAACTAACAGAATAGCTAAAAAAACGTGCAGCTAACTGCTCCTACAAAATAGGATTGACCAAGTAAAACAACAATTAGCTTGTCTTAATGTTACCTGCCCCCTAAGCAATACTCGAGCATATTCCTTTTCCTTTTTCTTTGTTGAAAACGTTTCCTGCTGTGCTTGGACCGGATTCGCCCACAAACAGCCGCTCCTCTCAGCTTCCAAACGAACTGCAGCTTGTGCCCTGATCGTTGCCAGAAGAGAAGGAAAATCATAGTAAGGGCACTGCCACAGTTGATGAAATTCGTCATCCTTTTGCACCGCATCATTTCAGCTTTGCACATTAGGTTGTAGCAAAACGTGTTTGCTGTGCATGATTCTGGGCGTTAAAGGAAGACACCCACTCCAGACAGGTGCTGCTGGCCAGCAAGCAAGTTTCGAATTTAGCAACATTGTTCGTATGTAAGTGAGAAACTCCACTTGAAGGCCATTGGGGATCCTGGTCATCTCTGACGATAGTCGCACAGCATCTACACCACTTCCGTCTTCATTCGTAGCGCCATCCAAATAGATTGTCCATTCATTAGGCATAGGCGCTTCTTCTTCCGTGGCAAACAAGATCTCTTCATCGGGAAAATCAGCTCCGAGCGGCTTGTAAATCGGCAACGGGTGTGAATCCAGGTGATCAGCCACTGCTTGTCCCTTGATGGGTTTCTGGATAACATAGGGGATATTCAATGTAGAACAAAATGAATTGCCACCTAGCTATCCTTCCGGCCAATGTAGGGTTTTCAAATAGATGATTCAAGAGATCCATCCTGGCGAGTAGCTTGCGCTCATAGTTTTAGCCAACACCAAACCAATAGTGGCCTCCCCTCAATAAGTCACGTCACGATGATATTCATGAGTGTTTTAAGGGTTTAAATCACAAATTAATGACGCTGACGACAGATACATTTCACAGTCATATTCGTAAGTTTTTTAAAAGTTCAAATCACCAATTGATAATGGTGAGGACAAATATATTTCACAATCTAGCTACAATCCATTCGGAATTATCAATTCTTAGATCACACAATTCCTAAAAGGTGATTTTGATTCAATAGGAATATCTACAAAATGTCCACGTACAATTTTTTTTTCGTAATTTGAAAACCTAAATATACTTTGAATTCTTACAAAAAAAAATCGAGAAGAAAATTTTAGACCTTTTCTTTTCAGTCAACCTAGTGAGTCCAATCCCAGTTTGAAATGGCGTTTGAAATATGGATTTCTGCTTTTTATATTTTTCCCCCAAACTCCATTTTAATAGTTATCTGCATGTTCTATTTTTTTGGCATCCTATTCTCTAGGTTGCTTGATTTTGATAATAAAAAAATTAAATTTTATATTTTATATATTAATAATATCTTAGCCAAGGATTTCGGTATTATCTTAATAATAACTATAATTGTAATGGAAAGAATAATTTTTGAAAGTAAGATCTAAACGTTAAAAGCCTTTGTGCCCCTTTTGATCTTATTTAAAATTTTCCTAGTTCCCTTACGTGCGACAAGAAGAGGTTAACCAAGAATGATACTGGTGAAAGGAAAATCTATGGGGTGTGTTTCCGACGACCTCAGGCGGTGGTTGCTTGGATTGCACGCCTGGGTCGCCAATCTAGCGACGGAGGTGACCGTCGTGACTCAGGCGACGACCATTACCTGGGGGCACCGGGTTGGCGACCTAACGGATGGTCGCTTGTTTCAAAATGCAATATAAAATTACAATTTACCAAACGCTATTTGTATTTCGGAAAACCTTTTTAGCTCAAAAATATTTATATTTTCTCAAGTGTATTTGTCCAAAATCGAATCAAATGCACACATTGTCATTTCACGAGGAAGGGTGAGGAGATGAGTTTTTTCAAAAGAATCATAATGAGATGTTTGAATGGTCTCACGCCATGGGGAATGAGGAAAATTCATAACGAGATGCTGCACCGACCGAAGAAGAAAAATGTGCTTATCTGCGTTCCTCTCTTTTTATACTTTTCTGTTTTTGCTTTTGCTTAGCTTTTCCAAGACACCGACTGAGTTAGGTACGCCTCCCCTACGTACAGTTACTTTTTCCATCTTCAAATCATGAAAGAAAGTATAATAAAAATCTTTTAGAGGATCTTTTCCTCTTCCCCATTTTGTCCACAGCAGAAGACTCGAAGATTGACCCAGGTGAAAGGGACAACAGATGAACAGTAGTCACCCTAGCGGCCGCCTCCTCCTCTCCAGTGTCGATCTTTGCTCTCTCTCGATCGCCTCGCCGCCTGGCCTTCAGCCCTCCCTCCTTCAGAATCATAGCCTCGCCTCCGGCCCTCCGTCGCGGCATCGTAGTCACAGCCCTCTCGGTCGCGTTGCTCTCTGTTCTTCCTCCGGTCCTCCCTTGCAGTCGCGGCCTCTCCTCCACTCCTCGCCCTCCCCTCCAGCCTCCATCGCCTTCTTCGATTCTCTCCTTGGCACTTGCAGACCCACCCCAGAAATCGGAATTCCTTGAATGACCACGTGCATGTTGGAATTCCGGACTCACGTGTTGGAGCATGTCAGGGAGAGTTAACTACGTGTCGGAAAATTTGACACGTGTTAATTACGTGTTAGAGTATTTGACATAACATGGAAACTCCCTGAAAGTGTCCTTACTTCTTAGGGTAGCTCTACCATTTCAGCAGCCAGTATGACATATATTATCGACTTCGGTTTTGCAAGACTTTTCTATGGGGTATAACATGCCCGTGCATGAACGATGAGGAACTAGAAATAGATTTGAAATCCAACCCAGCTTAGGATACAACTTATAGTAGATGACACGGAGTGAAGTTGGAGTACAAAGGGAGTAGAGTTTTCCTGATTTTCCCAAGATGAGAAGACAAATTCATGAAAAGACACATCACGCTTTGTGAAAATTAACTCGGTGCTCAAATTTTCAACGCCTTATTTATAATAAGTAGTGTCTGCCCAACAGAACTACGATCGCAGTCTTCGTCAAGAAATTAAGTCTAGAATCAATCACCCGACAGTATAAATCTTTTATTGAGATACGCAAAAGCTGAACAACAATTATTAAATAGTTAATTAACTACAATGTCATATACTGTTTGTAGTCAAACAACAAATCTTTATTCCTCCTTATTTCCACATGGCGTTGATGTTGGCGTTCTGACCTAAGAAACCGTCACAACGGCGATGAATTCAGCGTCAGCTTCGAGAACCGCCATCGTCGCCGGTGGAAGGCAGATCTCGAGGTCAACGCTCCCGCCTCCCCCCCGGCCCGGATAGGCTGAGACCTTGCCATCGAACTTGTGCGCGTATCCGCTCCGCAGGGCCACAGCCTTCCCCAGCCCGAACTCGTTGCCGTACATGTGGAACCGCGGCGAGCGCTCCCTATCATGACGCTGTACGGATCGAACGTCTTGTCCAGGTGGTACACGTGCGGCTTCTTTATCCACTCTTGATTCCACTCCTGCAGCTTCGAGTCGCGGTGCTCCGCCACTGCCGTATGCAGAAGCTGCGCTGCCCAGCAGCTCCCCCACCGTCGCTGCCGCCCTCAATGGCGTGACCGAGTTCCCGAAGTATTCCGGCGGGAGCGGGGGGTTTAGCCTGGCCTGGTTGTCCGCAGCCATCCGGTAGGTTGTGACCTGGCCAGGCGGGAAGCAGCGGGCGCGGGTGATGCACCGCCATACCAGGGCAGTCAGGGACTGGAAGGATGAGATCTGGGTGGTGCTGCATTGCCGGTTCGCCTCTACCTTGAACCCCACGATGGCGTGGCGGAGAAGTGGAAGACTCGCTCCCTGAGCTCAGGGGCTTCGTGGCGAGTGACGAACGACGAGGGGTCGTCCGTGTAAGGCAAGCTCACAGGCCCGGGATGGTTCTCCGGGAACCACCGGTCAGTACCGGGGGACGTGACAACTGCACGACATCAACGGCACCTTTCTGTTGCGCTTGGAAGATCTCAGACCACAGAGTTGAAGAAGAGCCAGAAGGAGGTGCCGTCACCGACTGCGTGGTTCATGGAGAGCCCAATGAAGACACCGTTGGTGAGCTCGGTAACCTGACAGACAGCAGGGACAGGACGTGGCCGTCGTGGTTGATCGCCCGGTCATGGTCGAATAAGGACTGGACGATGGTGGGGACGTACGTGGGGGAGAGAATGTCGGCCACCGTCATGTCGAGTGCGGCATGGATGAGGCGGGCCCCGGGGCTGTTGGCACAGTCGACGAAAACGGTGTAGAACGGGGGGTCGGCCCGCTTGAGGGTGGCGAGGCGGCCGACGAGTGGGTAGAAGTGGGCGAGAGCGGAAGAGAGGGAGCGCTTGAGTTTCTCCAAGAAGGAATGGATGAAAGAGGGGCGGTCGAAGCCAGGGTCGAGGCAGTGAGGAGGGAGGGGGAAGAGGAGGCCCTTTTGGATGTAGTGGAAGGAAAGCATGGCGAGGTCAAACGGCGGCAAGTGGAGAGGGTGGTTCCAATGAGGTGAATGTCGGGTGGCTTGACGAAACAGTCTGAGATGAATCGGACGGATTAAGGAGGAGATGAATCGGCCATTGCGGGTTGCGTTTGTTCAGACTAGAAAGAAAGAAAGACATGGTCGGTGATGGTTTTGGTGAATTATATAGTCTCTCTTTGCTCAAAGGCCAGGACTATATGCGAATATCGAAATCGATCGAAGACTACTGGGAATCCAAAGGGTTCTTTCTTCTTGGAAACGAAATGTTGCCAGTGTGTTATTTATATGCGAATATGGCTGTGCCCTAAGGTTGAAGATGATGGTGGCTTGGCAGTGTTATTTATATGGGTACCATGGAGTTGTGCAGATAGAGATGGTGGAGGCCTTTTGCACGTGGAGTTCTTTAATAGAGGCCAAGATTAGGTAAGATCACATTTTGATTTGTCCCTCCCTCAGTGAAAAAAATTATCCAAAAAATCATAAACATATTACACTTTCCTCATTATAATCCTAAACCTTTCAATTTTGATCATTTTTACTTTTTACCAATTGAATTTATTTGAATAAAATTGGCCGCAATTCATTGACGTGGATGTTAGTCGTTCTACATGTCATGATTAGTGTTAGCATAAACAATTTATAATAATATTTTATTATTTTTATATTTCTTTGGCTTTTTTTTTTTTTTGTGCTGACAAGGGTTAGTGGCCACAAAGGCCTTGTCCAGACTGGGCGAGGTCGCCTTGCCCGCAACTGATGAGGTCGAGGCCGAGGCCATAGTGGCCTTGCCAATCGTGGGCGAGGCGATCTTGGCCTAGATCTAGTAAGGGCCTTCGCGCTTGCAACTAGCAAAGCTGTGATGGCGCTAATCGAGGGCTTTGTAGCCCCGCTACATGTGGGCAAGGGCTCACAGCCAGCAAAGCCATGACGGCCCTCCCCATTGCCGGCAAGGTTGTGATGGCCCTAGGCAAGGGCTTCGTGACTTCATGGCTAGTGATAGTCGCCAACGATCCTCATCAATATTTAAAAAAAAAAAAGAACAAAGGAAAATGTAAATAAAAATTCAAAAAAATATTAAAAATTATTCACATCAACATCGATCATGTCACTTAAAATGAATAGATTCAATTAACAAAATATGAAAAGTTTTAGGACTTAGTTGAAAATTTTAAAAGGTTTATGGTTGAATTGGTAAAAGTGTAATAGATTTAGAATTTTTTTTTTAGACAATCTTCCCTTTCTTAACTCTTGTCTACGTATTTTTTGCTTTTTTTGATTAAAGAAAATTGGGTCTTTATACAATTGATTGTGGAGGGACACGGCCTTGTACGGTGTCTTGGCGTGATTAAAGGGTATTGAAATGGTCCACCAACCTCTTCTAAGTTAGGTTAGAAAAAAGAGAAGGAGAAGGGCAAGTGAGAGTTTGATATGTGTATTTCTCAACTTTTTCTCTTTTGGTGCTGTTTTATTTATTTATTTAATGGAAGTTGACAAATTGAAAGAGGGACAAGGGAGCGAGGTTGAAACGGCTAATGTTCCTAGCTTGGTTACTCTCTCTTTTCCCTAAATATCGAGAGCAAGGACTATTATCGCAGCGCGGATGATGAAATCAGGATGAGAAAGGGATGAGGACAAGTTTGGCTCGATTGTTGCCACCAGCACCCGTCATCACAGCTTTGGTGCACCCACTTTTGTCACTGTTTGAAATAGCGTGGCAATCTCTTTTTCTTGAAAAAATAGAAGAAAAAGGGTAGGAAGTGCAATCAAATGATACTTACGAAATTAAATGATCCACAGGATAAGCTGCTGTCGTATGTTTTTTTCCTGTAATGTGAGAAATGACCGTTTGGTGATAGTTTCGGCACCCAGTTTCAAGTTGTATCGTCGTGGGGCTGCTCATCAGCCTTGCAATCATAACTGGCTAGATCCTAGCTGACTTTGAATGGCCGTTGGTCCGGTGAGGGGACAATTCAGCACATGAGATTGGGATATAACAAAACCAGGAAGGGCCAGATGAAGTCTGGCGTTTCTCTCTCATCCGAATGAGAATGACATGTCTACTTCAGTTTGATTTTGCTCACGGAAGAGGGTACCACCACGTGGTTCAGGACGTTGCCATTCCACGGGTGTCACGGCTAATTTTGACCTCAGACAACGACATTCGTTGCCGGCTTGGCGGTCTCTCTCAAACTCATTGGTGCCCACCCTGTAAAGCCAATTTTTCACATAAGTGCTAGCCTAGGTTCTCACGACCACGTGTCAACCATTATTTGATAACTTGGGTCATGATTGGTGCTTTCTCTCTTGTA
The DNA here is from genome assembly GCA_014182845.1 of Corymbia calophylla. Taxonomy (NCBI): domain Eukaryota; kingdom Viridiplantae; phylum Streptophyta; class Magnoliopsida; order Myrtales; family Myrtaceae; genus Corymbia; species Corymbia calophylla. The sequence continues at coordinate 10,122,702 of CM024698.1, read as the reverse complement.
GAAAGTATAGTTAGCCAATAATTCTCAGTCTGAATTTTTTTTCTCTCATTTGGGTAATTAATCTAATCCCATCCAATAACTAGCAATCATTATATTAGGTGGGATATCACTCTCATATGCAACTTGATTTGACTTTGGGATTGTAGCCATTTTCCCCATGATTTTGAAAAGGTGTATTTGCGGAAAGCATGTAGCAATACTTTACAAATTAACTCTGAAGTTTAAATAAAATAAAATAAAAAGAAGAGAGAGGGAGCCGCTGGGGCCGCGAGACCTCAAGCAAAGTAACAATGAGGTTGGCTGACTTTGAGCTTCGCAAATCTAGCCTTCCAACGATCAGGCTTCCTAGATCTACCTTTTCAATGCCCATGCAACCCTAGGCAAGGGCCGCCAATGTCACACAAGCCAAGGGAGGCAATGCCGAGGTCATACGATCTCAAGCGAGTTAGATATCCACTTTGGCGTCACACAAGCCTAGCGATGAGGAGTCGAGGCCATGAAACGCAATGCCAACGTTGTGCAACCCCAAGCGAACTCTCCTCAGCATCCATCCAGCAGCCGCACCAGCATCCGTCCAACTCCCAACTCTAGATCTGCAGGTTGAAGATAAACATGCGAGGGCAAGACTGGAATAGTGAAATATAAGTAGCGGCCATTTTGAAAGTAAAGAATTCATTAACCTTAAATTCAGCCTTTTCAAAATGCTGAAAGTTCAAGGTAACTTGTTCAGCTTTGCTCATGCTAGCATTTCTGCAAGGTGGTCCAAAAAAATTTACCAAACACCTCTACTTTTTCCCAAGGGATTTTAGAATCGCAAACTCTATTGACAAAACCAAACCAAATGCATCCTAAGTATCCTAATTTCTTATCCGATCTTATTTTGCAACTTATCCAAACAACCAAAAGGCAACTTGAGTTACAACTTACCGCAAGTCTTTGGAATTTGGATTTAATGACATAAGTTTAATCAAATATGACGAGTTTGAGTAATGTTAATTTCCACTCACCTAGTTTTTAGAATACTAAAGACACGGTGTTGAGACTCAGTTTGTTTGGAGGAAAAAAATGTCAAAAATAGAGAGAATCACAAATTAGAGTCAAGAAATCACATAATATCTTTGTATAATCATTTCCTTTTATCGTTCGCATGAGTTAATAGGATAGTTGGACTAAAAATTATCAAAAGTTTCGATATGGTAAATTGGTAATCAATTGAAAGATTTTGGGGAAAAAAAATGCATTCACAGTAAAGGAAACTAGTATGGATTGCTTAAACGTCTTTGGACCGGCAATTCCATCAAGGGTAGCACACGTCCAATAGACATTGAATTTTTTACAAGGTCGATTGTCAGTGGAAAACAAAATTTGGACGATTTACACTTTTATTAAGAATTGTATGGGGTTCTGTCTAAAAAAGGTCTTAATCCAAACACTTTTCAGTTGACATGTGGATCATGGAGTGCCAAAACTTGGCATAAGTGAAAACTTAAGTGTAAAAATCCGAGAAAAAAAAATTAATTAAATGCCAACGGCGAAAAAATCTGACCATACTGCACACGTGTCATTTTCTGGCAATTTTATTTGCTGATGGAGCAATTTTTTTAAAATAAATATCCACATGGAAATTTTTAAAAAATTGTCCACGTGGCAAAAAAAATCCTACCAAATTTTTTTTTTTTAAATTGATTTTATTTTTAAAAAAAAGGAAGGGGGAGGGTTTGGGCGAGGGCTGTAGAGCCGTTGTCGTCGCCGCCACTCCACCATTGCTAGGAAGGGCCGGCGACGGTGGGACGAGGGTTGGCTAGGATCGCTAAGCCTTGGCCAATCGCCAGCGACGGTGGGACGAGGGTTGGCTAGGATCGCTAAGCCTTGGCCAATCGCCAGCGACCCTCCCCTAGATCCGACGAGGGTCGCTGGCTCTCACCTAGCCGGGCCTAGGGCCACTGGCCGCCTAGCTAGGCAACCCCAGCCAACCCTAGCTGGGCAGCCAATGGCCCTTGGCCAAGCTAGGTGAGGGCTAGCAACCCTTCCCCCAGATCTGGGTGAGGGCATGTAGGCTCTCGCCACAAGTTGTCCACTGGCTAGGGCCTAGCGACCCGGGCGATCCTCGTCCCACCGTTGCCAACCCTTCTTGGCGATGGTGGGGCAACGGTGAGAGCCACATAGCCCTCACCCGATCCTCCCACTTCTTCTTTTTTTTTTTTTTTTTTTTTTAATTAATCAATTTTATAATAATATATTTTTAAAGTTTCTTAATATTATTTAATTAATATATTTTTAAATGCCACGTTAACACCAAAACGACGTCGTTTTGACTGAGTTTTTGCTGACTTAGTTTTCGGCAATCCATGTAAGTAAGTTATATTATTAAAATAAGCCACATTGAATTTCCGGCGGTTTTCTCCGGAGTTGGCACTTAAGTAATCCAATTTTTAAAAAAAGTGGCACTTTAGTGTACCTTTCATAGCTTTTGGCACTTAAGTGTCCTCTCGTGTCAAGTTTTAGCATTTGGGTTGTTATTTTCTTCTTTTCAGTTTTTTTAAATAACTAAGAATGGGTTATTGTCCAAAACCGCGATCCTTCTTTGATCGAGTTGGGCCTCGCATCTAAAATTGGACAATAAACGATAGGGCCAATCATTGCACATTTCGAATTAGTTCCTTGTACAGAAAGACATTTTTATTTATAGTAGCAACAGATACAAAAGTGGAGAGAGAATCCTAATGAGAAATCCACTAAGGCTAGGTTGGGTATAGCCATATGAATTTGGTCATGATAAGACTGTATAGAATAAAAAAATCATATTTATTGTTGGGTAAATCATATAATAAAGTCAATATAAATGAACTTGAAAACGCATAAAGGGAGATGCTCTGGATCTCTCATGATTTATTGCTAAAAAACATAGATATACAATCAGAGATAAACTTCATTGATCAATTCATGATTATTGTACAATCTAAATTTTAAATAGCAAAACAATTCATTACAACATTACAAAACCACGGGGCTCACTGTGACAAGTAGGGTAAACGGGTTACAGCAACATCAATGAGAAAGGTTATTAGGAGAGCACGTTTTATTTTTGTTTAACAAATAGGAATGACCTAATAAGAGAGAGTCGACCACTATTCCACGCTGACTGGCGCATGCTTGTCTTGGTAAATGACGTCAGAAATGACTTGTCGACTTGATAATTCAATCGAATAGGTCGAGAAAAAAAATCAATTTTTAAAATTTCAAATCCAAACGACGTACGCCTTCTACTCCCCCTTTCCCTAACGGTGTTGGCTCGACATGCCCACAACCACCGCGATGGCCCTCCTCCGACCTACGTGGCTGTCACGGCGGTCATGAACTCCTTGTCGGCTTCGAGAGCCGCCATCTTCTCCGGGGATAGGCAGATCTCGAGGTCGACGCTCCCGCCTCCCTCGTGGCCCGGGTAGCCCGAGACCTTGCCGTCGAACTTGTTCCCGTACCCACCTCGCAGGGCTACGGCCTTCCCCAGTCCGAACTCGTTGCCGTACATGTTGAACCGTGGCGAGCTCCACATCATGGTGTTGCACGGATCGACCATCATGCCCAGGTGGTACAGGTGCGGACTCTTTATCCACTCCTCGTTCCACTTCCGCAGCTTCACGTCGGTGTGCTCCGCCACCATCGCATGCAGTTGCCGAGCCGCCCACCCAGGGCCTCTATCCAGCAGCTCCCCCACTGTCGCCGCCGTCCTCAATGGCGTGACCATGTTCCCAAAGTATTCCGGCGGGACTGGGGGGTCCAGCCTGCCCCGGTTGTTCGCGGCCATATAGCAGCTTGTGACCTGGTCCGGCGAGAGGCGGCTGGCACGCGTGATGCATCGCCACACATGGGCAGTCAGGGACTGGAAGGCCGAGATATTGGAGGTGCCGCATTGCTGGTTTGTCTCTCCCTTGAGCCCCGCGATGGCATCGGCGGAGAAGTGGAAGAATCTCTCACTGAGCTCAGGGGCCTCCGAGCGGGCGAAGAGCGATGATGGGTCGTTCGTGTGAGGCAGGCTGACCGGGCCAGGGTGGTTCTCTGGGAACCACCGGGTCAGGATCGGGGGACGCGACAGCTGGACGATATCAACGGCGCCTTTCTCTTGCGCTTGGAAGATCTCGGACCACGCGTTGAAGAAGAGCCAGAAGGAGGCACCATCGCCGACAGCGTGGTTCATGGAGAGCCCGAGGAAGACGCCGTCGGCGAGCTCGGTGACCTGCGCAGACAGCAGGGACAGGGTGTGACCGTCGTGGTTGACCGCCCTGTCGTGGTCGAAGAAGGACCGGATGACGGCTGGCACGTACTTAGGGGAGAGAATGTCGGCCATGGTCGCGTTGAGCGCGGCATGGATGAATCGGGCGCCAGGGCTGTTGGTGCAGTCGACGAAGACGGTGTAGGATGCGGGGTCGGTCCGCTTGAGGGTGGCGAGGCGGCTGGCGAGCGGGTAGAAGTGGGCGAGGGTGGAAGAGAGAGATCGCTTGAGTTTGTCCAAGAAGGAATGGATGAAAGCAGGGCGGTCGAAGCCGGGAGCGAGGCAGTGAGGAGGGAGGGGGAAGAGGAGGCCCCTTTGGATGTAGTGGATGGGGAGCAGGGCGAGGTCCCATGGTGGCAAGTGGAGAGGGTGGTTCGACTGCGGCAGAAGCCGGCGTGGTTTGATGAAACAGGCGGAGATGAGCCGGACGGACAGAGGAGGAGGACGACGAGGAATCATTGCGTGGGTTGCGTGGTGCACTGACGATGAAATTGGCCTCGGCTCAAAAGGCTGAGCGCACCTTCCCTTTGAAGGGGATGGAGGATTGTTGGCCATCGTCATTTTAGAAATAATTATATATATCACTTAAAATAATTAATCAATATAATTAAAAAAAATTTCGTTCATTTAATAATTATGAGCGATATAATCGATTATTTTTAAAAAAATATTTTAAAATCATTTATTTTTCGTGAAACAAATTTTTTAATTTTAATTTCACTTTTCTTGTCGTTGTTGTCCTCGTCTTTTAAATTATATGAAACCCTAGCCGATAATGCGGGCCTTTCGCCTTCTTTCATGACTTTGCGTCATCGTAAGGTTGATCATTAGCCCCCAATTATAGAAAGTCAGGATTTTAGCGCTGACTTTGAATAGTCGTTGGTCCAAGGAGATCAACAACTCAGCATATACATTCGCACGCGACAGACCAATAAGGATCAGAACGGGCAACCGGAGTAACATTAATTTATCGAATGGGTCGGGTCGGGTTATTTTATCCTACCGTAGAAAAAGTTTATATTAACTAGCTTTTAGACCTGTTAAACGGATGGGTCGGGTCGGGTTTGGGTTGGGTCATAAATGGTCCGACCCAAATTGACTCATTAACCCGTTTACGACCCATTTAAGCATAGTATAAAATTTTTGACCCATACTCAACCAAACCCATACCCGACCTGACCCATATTGTTAAAACACTTCCCTATTTAACTAAATTTAGGAAAACTTATTCTTATAATCTTTTGTAAAGATTATATTCCTTTAATATTGTTTATTTTTTAAGAAAATCGAATTATTAATAATTTTTATTTTAAATATTTTAAATTATTTTTATTTTAAAAAAATCACGCACACATATGGGAGAATGAGACTCACCTAGGTTTTGATGGTCAATCAAGCCACCATCCGGCGATGGTGGCGACCACGTGTGATATGGTGCCGCCGTGCAAGCGAGAGGAGGAGCTATTGTACAAGCGATGGGAGCGAGACGACGCGCTGTCGTGCGATGAAGAAGATTTCTTCGTTTTGATTTGAGAGTGGAGAGAAGATGAGTCATCTCTGAGGACTGAGGAGTAGTTGGGTTCTAAGTAGGTTTAAACTTTGACCCGTTAACGACCCATGTATTTTAGTCTTTTTAACTTTAAACCCATTATAGGTACACCTATCAAAATGGATGCATAATCCATTTATGACCCATTTAAATATTAAATGGGTCAGGCTTTCTTTTATATGGGTTTAAAACTAAAAAGACTAACAGAAAGCCTGACCCATTTAATGTTTAAATGGATCATAAATGGGTTATATACCCATTTTGACAAGTGTACTGGCTATACATGTGCATTTTTTTTAAAAAAATTTCGTGACCAGTCGTTTTGTAAGTAGGGCATCCTTTGGATTTTCATTCCTTATTTCATCTTAAATACCAAAAAAAAAAAAAATAATTGATTTGTTTTGACTTATGTAAGCATTTCTTAATCGAAAATAGTGTTTGGTTACATCAAATGTAAAATGGTTATTTAAGATTTATTAGAGAGAAATATCTTATGGTTATTCATTTAAGTTTGAGAATAAAAGTTGTTCCATTTCTTGTTATGGTAAGACTATTGGTTATGATTTATTAGAGAGAAATATCTACAAATTGTGTTTAGATATTCGTTTATTGAATTATTAGTTTCAATGAATGTGAGTGATGAAGTTGCTAAAATTGATAAGAAACAAAAATCAAAGAATGAAAATTTCTCAAAATTATGGTATGAGCGTTTGGGTCATATATCATAAGGCAGAATGGAACGCTTCATTAAGGATGGAATTCTACTTCTTTAGATTTCTATGACTTTGACACTTGTATTAAATGTATTAAAGGAAAACTTTCTAAGGACAATAAACATGGTGCCACAATGAGTGGGGGGCTTTTACGAATCATCCACATTGATATTTGTGGACCTTTTCCTTACTCCTGATATTAGTGGTCATGAGTATTTTATCACTTTCATCGAGAACTACTCATATTATAGTTATGTCTATCTCATCCATGATAAATCTGAAGTGCTAAATATGTTTAAGATCTACAAAGCCAAAGTTGAAAATCAACTCGACCTAAAAATTAAAGTTGTAAGGTCTAATCGTGGAGGAGAAATGTGGCATAATTGCTCAGTATATAATGCCGGGTACTCCCCATCAAAATGGTGTTGTTGAGTGACGAAATCTGGTACGAAGTATGATTTGTCAGAGCACACTACCAAAATGTCTTTGGGTTGAAGCTCTCAAAATGGCCATACATATCTTTAATTGGGTCCTTAGTAAATCTGTGGTTAAAACACCTTATGAACTATGGAACAAAGGAAACCTAGTTTGGGCTATTTTCATATATGGGGTTGTTTGGCTGAGGTTAAAATATATAACCCACAAATGAAGAAACTCGACCTAAAGACTATAAGTTGTTATTTCGTTGGTTATCTTGAAAAATCTAAGGGTTTTAGATTTTACTATATAATTACTCTCCTGGTGTTGCCCCTATTATTGAGGGTGACAAATTCAACTTACTGCAATGCCCAAGAAATCAACAGGAGCTTGGCTAAATAGAGCATATTCCCTATGCATCTATTGTAGGGAGTCTTATGTACACACAAGTATGTACTCATCTAGACATAGCGTATGTTGTTGGAATACCGGGCCATTACCAAATAAATTCAAGACTTGGCCATTGGAAAGTAGTTAAGAAAGTGATACGTCATTTATAGGGTACAAAAGATTTTATGCTTACCTACAAGATAATAGATAACCTTGAGGTTATTGATTATTTTGATTCTGATTATGCTGGGTGTACTGATACCAAGAAATCCACATCAGGTTACTTTTTTATGCTCGCTGGTGGACCTATCTCATGGAAGAGTGCAAAGCAGTCCTTAATTGCATTTTCCACAATGGAAGCTGAGTTCGTATCATTTTATGAGGTGAGTTTTCAAGGTTTATGTTGATGAACTTCATTATAGGGCTAAAAGTAGTTGATACTATTTCGAGACCACTGAAGATTCACTGTGACAATTAGGCTGCTATTTATTCTTGAAGAACAACAAGTTGAGTGGTGCATCCAAACACATCAACATTAAGTCCCTAGTTGTGAGAGAAAGAGTACAAAATCAAATTATGTCTATTTAGTATATTAGTATGAAAGCCATGTTAGCGGATCCTATGATGAAAGACTTACCTCCCAATCTTTTTTGAGAACATGTTGTTAGTATGGATTTGGTTAATAGCTTCTAATTTAGACCGTAGTTTTGGACATATGATGTACTTTTATTTATCTCGTGATCATCTCATGTAAATGATTTGAATTTATCGTTTATTGCTTCTTATAATGTGCGCACTTTTGAAGTTTTTGAAACAAATGATTATGTATGGACCTCATCAACATATTTATATTATGAAACGTTATAGTTCATGACAATTAACCCATTAAATGCTATATTTAATATTTGTACTTGGATAGTAACTTGGCATTGGAACACGGATGCTAGCTTTAATTATTTTTTGTATGAATGTCAAACATGACCTTACATAAGAGATGTTATATATGCTTGATTATATTGTGTTAAGCCTCATGAATTAGGTCGATAATAGAACCTTTAGTCAAGTGGGAGAATGTTGGACTTGACGAGGTCCAACCCATTTATATAGCTTATTAGGTCTATTATTTGAAATTTCATGTATGTGCAATTTAGTTAAATATATTATGGGCATATATCTGTGCTCAATTTAGTTAAATATATTATGGGCAATCCAAATTAGGCATGTAGAATGCATATCTTAAATATGATGGAATGTTGAGATTTGACAACTTTAGGGCTGGTTCAATCACTACCTCTATATAAGATCTCTTCTTGGTGGAGAATGTATGCACTCCATTATTACACTTTCGCTATTTCCACAAAATTAAAAAGAGAAAAAAAATACACATCCATCACAATCATTATAGAGGAGAGTGGTGAAAATTCATACCTGCAGGAAGACATCTTCTCCTCTTGGATAGTCAATGGCTTCCTTGGATTTGGGTATGCTATATTTATTAATTTTATATCATGTTTATTTGATTGAAAATCTTATTATTCTAACAACAATAGCTATGATGAATGAAATCATCCTTTAGTCAGACGCGAGTATTTCTATGTAGCCATTCGATGGTGAGGCCACAGCTAATTTGACCTTAGATGACAATATTTGAGATGCAGTCTCTCTCGAACTCACCTTGAGCTCATTGGTGTTCGCTCATTCAACCTAAATTTTTATGCTCAAGAGATTTCCTAATGAATTGATCGTGGCCATACATGCTATCCTAGACTTGCACGACCACATCCGACCATGATTTGATCAATTGGGTCATGATCAGTGCTCTCTCTCGTAGAAAGTCTAGTTGCAACGAGGATAATTACCCAACAATTCTCAATTTGAGTTATTTTTTGTCATTTAAAAATTCAATATATGTTAGGATACACGTGTAAGTTGTGTTAGAAAAATAGTCCCACATCGGAGAATTGATATGGTGTGAAGCAATTAATATATACTAATTGGCCCATAACTCATTAGCTTAAATTTTTGAGTTAAGGTGGGTCCAACTAGATATATTAACGGGCTCGAACTTGGGCTTCCCTCTTGGAGATTTCCCCATGCGAAAGGGTATCTAGACTTCTGCTACGCACTCCCAACAACATGGTCCAATTCGATAACTGGCCATTCATTGAATAAGGCAGGATATCAATCTCAGATGCATCCGCCCAATATCTAAAATATGGAATTGAACATACGAAGTGTATGTAATTTCTCATCCAATCTTATTTTACAACTTATCTGAAAAATCAAAAGGCAAACTGAGTTATAGGTTATGACTTCATTGCGAATCTTTGCAATCTCAGATTTATGATATAAAATTAATCTTTGTATGAGGGTTTTGAGGCTCGGTTTATTTGAACAAAAGAGAAATTTCAAAAGCAAAGAGAAAATCACGATTTAGAGGTAAGGGATCATAATGCTTTACAAAGTTATTTCCTTTTATTGTTCGCCCTCGCAAATGATATTTTTCGATGAAAATGCTTGAAGTTCCAATATATTATTCATTTGAAGATTTTTTGAAAAAACGGAAGCATTCGCCGTAAAGGAAGCTAGTATGGACTGCTTAATGGTCTTTTCACCTCGCACTCCATCCCTTTTCTAGCACCCCATGGAGCACACATTTAATAGACACTACACTTTTGTTAGGTTTATTGCCAATGTAAAGCAAAGTTCAGATGGGAGCTTGATGTATGCAAATTTAGTTGGGAGCTTGTTCTAACGTGTATTCGTTCAGATATTGCTCAGGCAGTGAGATTATTAAGCAAATGTATATCCAATTTGGGGAAAGAACATCGGATGGCAATAAAGCCAATGTTTCATTATCTTCGCGGTACATCTGACTTTAAGCTATGTTATGAGGGCATAAAAAGCTCAAAGAGACAACAAGTGTTAGAACTAAAGTATTTTGTGGATGCTGATCGGGGATGATCAAAGGTTAAAGCAGATATATTGTTTCCTTAATTGGTAGAGCGGTGAATTGAGCGAGTAAGAGGCAGAGCATGGTTGCTTTATCTATCAATAAGGCAAAGTATATGACTTTCACTCATGCTGCTAAAGAAGTGACCTGACTGTGCAAATTGTGTAAAGAGATTGATTCTGTACTGGGAGGAGTGAGGATTGGGTGTGAGAGCTAGAGTGCTCTATTCTTGCCTAAAAATCTTGGATTTCATCCAAAAATAAAGTTCATTGGCGTATAATGTCACTTCATTTGAGAAAAAAATGGAACAAAAGGTTCTTGTGCTAGTGAAAGTTGACACCTGTTAATAGTGTAAAATTTTTTTTTACTAAGACAGTGAGTGCAGAAACATTTGAAGGGTGATCAAGGCAATGGGTATTGATGATGCTCAAATGATTAATTTTTCAAATTTATGATTATTTAAATAAGTGAAAAAAAGTTAAAGACACTTAAGTAAGCATCACATAAAAATGATGGTACTTTTGTTGTTCTTATCCCACCTGAAGTGACCAATCTACTCTCAATTAAGGGATTGACCAAGCCTCAAATGCCACTTTTCAAGCCATGATGGAGGCATTTTCGTTCACATACTTTTTTTTTGTTCCTTTTTCTTTTTTCTGTTCATCTTCATCTCTCCCGTTCATCTCCTTCTTATAGGCAATAGTTATTTGATAAAGGTTGACTTGATGCTTGATACATTAGGTTATGAATTGAGATGTACTATGGACGAACAAGAAAATTGGAGAAGGTTGTCCGGTGGGTAATGGCTACAAAAGAGGTGACTCAATCATCAGATTTTTTTTTTTCCTAGATCCTCTCAAACCTTCGCTTCCTTAGATCTACGAAACATCAAAACTCTTTCGAAAGGCCGGTCGCTTCACTATCAGACTTCACATATTTATGATTTCCACGCTTGATACATAGCGCGACAAACGAATTGATAGAGACATGTGCATGAGGTTTGATCGGCGTGGGCAAGCAGAACCGGGTCCGGCAAAGGGGCACCTCTTCTCACCGCATGGATTTATACATCCCAGGACTCCAGCAGAAGCATCAACATGATATGAGGAACTCGACACTGATAAAGCAGCCCTTTATTGAAGTTCTTTACAGTGTCCGTAATTATCCAATATGTTCAAGGATCAGTGTTTTGTCTTCTGACGAAAAGTGTTGTGTTTGGTATTCTTTTGTCTGGGCGGAATCCATATTTGGTCCCCAGAGAACGTAGCAGTTGGCTCAAGTGGGTCCTTCGTCTAAAAGCCTCGACCTTTTCGTACCAGAGTTGTCAATCGCGATCAAACTCGAGCAATTGATGAAGATATGGCCGCCTTCGTGGAAGAAGAGATGAATAGGAGAGTCGACTGGAGCAAGTAAGGACGAAGAACTGCGAAGAAAGATAAAAACAAAGAAAGAAAGAAAGTAAAAGACAACTTTGGACAAAAATCTCTTCACCACAACTTGAAAAGTGGCATGTGCAAATCAAGGTTGTTATTCGAGGCAAAGTTCAGTTTGGCCATTCTTTTGAGATTGCAATTTTTCCCAGACCAAGCATAAACTCATAATGCATCGGGCGATAAATCAAGAGATGAGTCAACTTAGAATTCGTAGTCAAACGACAAATCTTTATTCCTCCCAATTCCTAAATCGCGTTGACTTGACTTGCACATGACAACCGTGTTAACGTTGGCCCTCCGACCTACGAAACCGTCGCGGCCGCCTTGAACTCCGGGTCAGCTTCGAGGAGTGCCATCGTCGCCGGCGAAAGGCAGATCTCAAGATCGATGCTCCCGCCTCCTTCATGGCCTGGATAGCCTGAGACCTTGCCGTCGAACTTGTTCGCATACCCGCTTCGCAGGGCCACGGCCTTTCCCAGCCCAAATTCGTTGCCGTACTTGTCGAACCGTGGCGAGCTTCCCATCATGATGCTGTACGGATCGAACGTCTTGTCCAGGTGGTACACCTGTGGGTTCTTTATCCAATCCTCGTTCCACCCCCTCAGCTTTGCGTTTTTGTGATCCGCCACCGCCTCATGCAGCAGTCGCGCCGCCCATCCAAGGCCGCCGCCCAGCAGCTCCCCCACTGTTGCCGCCGTCCTCAATGGCGTGATCGAGTTTCCGAAGTATTCTGGCGAAAGCGGAGGGTCAAGCCTTGCCCGGTTGTTCGCAGCCATCCGGCAACCTGTGACCTGGCTGGGCGGGAAGCGGCGGGCGCGCGTGATGCACCGCCATACAAGGGCAGTCAGGGACTGGAAGGATGAGATGTTGGTGGTGCCACATTGCCGGTTCGCCTCCGCCTTGAGCCCGGCGATGGCGTCGGCGGAGAAGTGGAAGACTCGCTCCTTAAGGTCGGGGGCTTCATAGCGGGCGAGGAACGATGAGGGATCATCCGTGTAAGGCAGGCTTAACGGACCGGGATGGTTTTCCGGGAACCATCTGGTCAGGACCGGGGGACGTGATAGCTGAACGACATCAACGGCGCCTTTCTCTTGCGCTTGGAAGATCTTGGACCACGAGTTGAAGAAGAGCCAGAAGGAGGTGCCGTCGCCGATGGCGTGGTTCAGGGAGAGCCCGATGAAGACCCCGTCAGCAAGCTCGGTGACCTGCACGGACAGCAGGGACAGGGTATGGCCGTCGTGGTTGATCGCCCGGTCGTGGTCAAAGAAGGACTGGACGACATCCGGGACGTAAGTAGGTGAGAGTATGTCGGCCATGGTCATGTCGAGCTTGGCATGGATGAGGCGGGCCCCGGGGCCGTTGACACAGTCGACGAAGACGGTGTAGGACGGGGGGTCGGTCTGCTTGAGGGTGGCAAGGCGGCCGGCGAGCGGGTAGAAGTGGAAGAGGGTGGAAGAGAGAGATAGCTTGAGCTTTTCCAAGAAAGAACGGATGAAAGCGGGGCGGTCGAAGCCAGGGTCGAGACAGCGAGGAGGGAGGGGGAAGAGGAGGCCCTTTTGGATGTAGTGGACGGAGAGCATGGCGAGGTCCCACGGCGGCAAGTGGAGAGGATGGTCCGAACCATCGGGAAGCTGGGGAGGTTTGACGAAGCAATCGGAGATGAATCGGACGGAGGATCGAGGAGGAGGAGGAGGAGGAGGAGTCATGGTGCGGGTTGTGTTTCGTCGGCTCGAAGGAAGACGATTGCGCTACTGACCGTGCCCTCCTCGCCTTGAAGAGGATGGCCGGTTGGTGTTATTTATTATAAGGACTCCCTAGAGTTTTGCAGAGAGAGTTGGTGGGAGCAGTTCGACTCGGGGTTAAAAGACTGGGATTGCAAGTTTTTGATTTCATTCATTCACTGCTCGTCTGCTTATAATTTTACCTTTACAGATATGGGTCTTTACCCATTTAAATCCCCTCGACGAAAATCTATGGACTTTCTCCCTTATTTACATGACTTTAATGGGAATTTTCCTAAGTAAATATGTGGACTTACGGTAGATTTATCGCCTTGATGATACCTATATTGCCTAATTTCAACCCTGGCAGAAGCCAAATGTCAATTTTCTTCTGATTTTTGTTTGGTCAAATTTAGACTACGGTAACAACTCCAGGTGCCCCGAAAAGCAAATAGCTCCCACCAACCACGGGTCTCCGTCAACTGCGGGAGTTGACCTACGCTTTACTGGTGGAAGAGTCTATTATGACTTCTTTTTTTAATCTTATTTAGCAAAAGAAAGAAACAAAGGCCAGCTAATCGTCAAATCACTTTCTCCCCACGCAATACTCGAGGAGCCTTTTGATTTCTCTCTCTCTCTCTCTCTCTCTCTCTCTCTCTCTCACGTTTCATGTTCTGTCTAGCAAAATATTGAGAACGTGTCCTAATTTGCTTCCAAAACCTCGATTGCCGCTCACAACCCGCTCAGTTACAATCGAACTGCTGCTTGCGCTTTGATCATAGCCAAGATGAGAAAACGATAAGGTGGTCCTACAGTTGAAATTTGAATATCTTTTGTCGGGCATCGCATCTGCTTTTTTCTTTTCTTTTTTTCCTTTTTTTGCACATTAGATTTGCATGATTTTCTACGTTAGTGGAAAACACTCGCCATGGTACTTGTCCCAAAAAAAAAAAAATTCAAAAAGGCTATACGAAAGAACCCCCGGAGTGGTGCTTGTTTTAAAGAAGTCATGAAATTGGCAAATCCATCTCAATTAGCACCCTTAACTCGCCGGACGACGCGTGTGTCTCACATGCCATTTTTTGTAGTCCAGGGTAGGGGTGTGCAAAAGAATAAGGATCCGCGGACCGCCCGGAAGGTGGTTCCTAAAGGGGACCGTCCGGTTCCTGCCCACATTGGAACAGGTGGAGTGACGGTCCGGTTCCGGTTCCATGGGCGGATCCGCCCCCCGCCCACCCGGATCGAACCTAGGTATTATAATAATAATATATATTAATTTTTATTATAAAAAATATTTTTTTTTTGGTTGAAAAAAATTAAAATTTTGAAGCCCCATGTTTAGAATTCTTATTGTTCTATTTGGAGCCCTAATTTCCTATTTGCCAAATAGCCCTTGCAATTCTTATTGTCGAAGTCTTGAAGAAGCACAACAAAAGTTAAGAAACTTAGGTTCATTAATGATATTGAGTAGGCGATCGCTTATGAGGCACGGTTGCCCATGGATCCACTCGGGAACCGAGGAGGGCCGGGCGGTCCGGTTCTGTGTGGATCCATGGAACCAACAACAGTGGTTCCGGATCCAAATTTTTGGAACCTGGTCCCTAGCGGGTGGTTCGGTTAAGGTGAGAACCGCCCATCCGGACCATGCACACCCCTAGTCCAGGGCATTTTGTCTGAAATCTTCTGCTTTGACCTTGTTGCACGTGTCGCTCACCTGCAATTAAGTCAAAATTAAATGGCCAAATTGACCCAAAAAGCTTCAAATTGTTGTTAAATTATCATTAATAAAATATTTATGATTAAATTTGTACAAATATAAATAGTTAGACTTTTCTAATACTTTTTTCTAATTATCATATTAATTCTTTATTTTAATGTATCAATATATGTATACATCAACCTCCAAGTAAAGATTATTTTTGAGTTCTGCACCCAACTCAACTTTTTATGCATTTTACGTTTAGGGACGTCGAGATTCACAAAAGATTTAGATTAAATAATTGAAAGATTTACTCAAATCTAATCATGTTAATTCTGAGGGGATTTAAAAATATTGGCCGCAGAGCGGGCTTTAAACCTCCAATGGCACATTCTCCTCCCCGAGGCAGGCAAGTGAAGTACATGGACAATTAAGACAGGAACATGACGAAATCAGACAGCGTACGTGGGCAAAATCATAGGCTCGAAACCCCTTTTGATGCGACTGACCAAAGAAAACCTCAAGGCACGTGAAAGTAGAGACGCCAGAGTTAGAGAGAGAGAGAGAGAGGACTTGCTTCACCAAGGACAAAAGAGGGCTCTCTGCATTCCACTTATGAATATAAAACAATATCCATAATGTGATCTCATATTTTTTAAGTTTAATTTTAAATAAAACTTAGATAATTTATAACGAAGAACGTTTATTTGGAGGACAATCACAAGGTCTAATACAAATTTTTTTATTCGGAATACATTATTAGTATGCGAAAGGATTGGGTTAGTAGAGTGTACCCTAATTGTTGTCGGTTCATCGTCAATTTCTATGGATTTCCGATAAACGCAAAGCCAAATAATGGTTAAAGGTTAGATTTGTTTTTGTTTTTATTTTCGGCATAAGATTTTAATTGTGCTTGAATTTTATTCGTCAAGCATGAGTAAAATATTTAGTTTGATTTTCTTACATTTAGTATCAAAGCATGTTAGTATCTCTACCTTGTTTTTGCAAATTTTTGGGTGTATTTTTGGATTTTTAAATAAACATTAAATCGAAAATGGGGTTAAGAGAGAAATTTATCGTTTCCAGTGAAATTCCGACGGCCATCGCCGGCTTCATACCAGTATGGTCGCATCACCGTAGGAAAGGATAGCCGTAACTTTATCCGGCATATCGATGACCACCGGAGGCTAATCGTGCAACGACGGAAGTCACAATGGTTAAGGGTTTGCATAAGGAGAATTTTGCTTGATTCAGATCAATTTCTTGATCGTTTTTGCTGATGTTTGGGTCCATGTGGTCGCGCCGATGTGTTCTCCGACACCCACTAATTATTTTGGTCTAAAATCGGCTGCCGGAGGAGACACATTCGTCGAAAGCGCGGCGGAGACAGGGAAAAACGGCGGAGAAGCGCGGGGAAGAAGGCGCGTGGCCCCACGCGCAGGCGCCACGCGCAGGCGCAATTGAAGGCGCACGCGGCAGTAAATGAAACGTAACAGGTATTCAATGAACAATTTCGATGATGACCTGTCTTTTAAAATACTGATATCTACATTCATTCTCAAACAAGCTGCTGATTTTGTCGCGCGACACCTACTTCCGGTCGTCTTTGGTTAATTTATATCTTGAGTTTTCAGTCTCTGCAGAAAACGTGACCCGAATTGAATGATGTAGGTCCGCAGTATATCAACAGTTTCCGCAGCGTGGTACGTAATAGAAGAAGGTACAGGTCCAAGATGGTCAGAATTTCTTTTTGACCAAATCTGTGAAGAAAGAAAAGGAAGATTCCCTCTTGAACACTGCACGTGAACCTGGGCCCATCCTCTTGAGTGATGTTTTGATGTTGAAGGGACTGTTTATGTCTGCCTCTTTATCCCAGTAGTTTTGCTTCATCTCTTTCGTTTTCTTTCAAGCCACAGGCAGGAATTCTGGACCTTGGAAGAAGAAGGAGAAGTGACTGTTTGGCAGCATTGACGCTGAAACAGAGCTTTTAATTTAGTTTTTTTTTTTTCTTCAACTTGCAAAAGTTAAGCTCAACATGGACGGTATATGTAGGGAGAGGTTGGAGAGGTTGGAGATGGGACGTGAAGCGTAGTGATGAACGGACATCTCTTGAGTTTTGTTCTACATCCAATTTGGTGTCCAATGTTTCCCACCTTTTCCCCTATTTTAGTCGATCAATCGCTTCCACTTAAAAAATTCATTTGCGTGGGCAAGTTCACTTCCTTATCTGACAAGGAGACACCAAGAATGATCCCATTTTTTAATTAGACTATATAAAAGTTTATTCTCTAATTGAAAGAGGATGCTTGAGAATTTCAAAAAGACTTTACAGTTTAAAATCGACATAATGCGCAAGAAGATTTAAAAGTGTGTTTTTTTATTTTATTTATGGAATTGGAAAATACGGCTTTGTAATAAAAGAATTTAAATAGAAAGGCATGTGTATATCTTCCGGTATTACAGTTACAACACAACCAAGAAAATACAATAAAATCTTTCAATTTCGATACTCTGAATATGACATTTCAACTTCGAAATTTTTTAAAATTTAGATGTGGCAACCATACAAGTAATCATGATTATTTACTCTACGGTTTCTACCAAAAATAAGATTTGGCTGAGGATCAATTCATACACAAAGCAACAACAAAAAATCCATAATTTATCCACTTCTGACTGAGAAATAAGTGAACTTAAAATAAAATTACAAGTCAAACAAGAAGTACTTATTCATCCTGATAACCAATGGCTGTCGACTCGACTGGCACATCACCACCACCGCGTTGCGTCGGCCCTCCGACCTACAAATCCGTCACGGCAGCCATGAATTCAGCGTCAGCTTCGAGAGCCGCCATTGTGGCCGGCGAAAGGTTAATCTCGAGGTCGACGCTCCCGCCTCCCTCGCGGCCCGGATAGCTTGTGGCCTTGCCGTCTAACTTGTTGGCGCACCCACATCGTGCTGCCGCGGCCTTCCCCAGCCCAAAGTCGTTGCCATACATGTTAAACCGCGGCGAGCTCGCCATCACGATGCTGCACGGATCTAACATCCGGTCCAGGCGGTACACCTGCGGTCTCTTTATCCACTCCTCGCTCCACTCGAGCAGCTTCGCGTTGCTGTGCTCTGCCACCACCGCGTGCAGCAGCAGCGCCACCCACCCAAGGCCGCTGCCCAGCAGCTCCCCCACCGTCGTCTCCGCCCTCAACATTGTGACCTGGTTCCCAAAGTATTCCGGCGGGAGCGGGGGGTCCAGCCTCGCCCGGTTGTTCGAGAGCATCCGGCAGCTTGTGACCTGGCCGAGCGGGAGGCAGCGAGCGCGCGTGATGCACCGCCATACGAGGGCGGTCAGAGACTGGAAGGACGAGATCTTGGTGGTGCCACATTGACGGTTTGCCTCCGCCTTAAGACCCGCGATGGCGTCAGAGGAGAAGTGAAAGACTCGCTCCCTGAGATCCGGGACTTGATATTGGGGGTGGAACGACGAGGGTTCGTCCGCGTAAGGCAGGCTTATCGGGCCGGGGTGGTTCTCAGGGAACCAGCGGGTCAGGACGGGGGGACGCGACAGCTGGACGACATCATCCTCACCTCTCTCTTGCGCTTGGAAGATCTCAGACCACGAGTTGAAGAAGAGCCAGAAGGAGGTGCCGTCGCCGATAACATGGTTCATGGACAGCCCGATGAAGATGCCGTCCGCGAGCTCGGTGACCTGAGCGGACAGCAGGGACAGGGAGTGGCCATCGTGGTTGACGGCCCGGTTGTGGTCGAAGAAGGACTGGACAACGGAGGGGACGTACGTCGGGCGGAGAATGTCGGCCACGCTCACATCGAGTGCTGCGGCGTGGATGAACCGGGCGCCAGGGCTGTTGGCGCAGTCGATGAAAACGGCGTGGAGAGGGGGGTCGGTCTGCCTGAGGGTGGCGAGGCGTCCGGCGAGAGGGTAGAAGTGGGAGAGGGCAGAAGAGAGAGAGCGCCTGAGCTTTTCCAAGAAGGAAAGGATGAAGGCGGGGCGGTCGAAGCCGGGGTCAAGGCAGCGAGGAGGGAGGGGGAAGAGGAGGCCCTTTTGGATGTAGTGGACGGAGAGCAAGACGAGCTCCGACGGCGCCAAGTGCAGAGGGCGGCTTGAATGTGGGGGAAGCCGGCGTGGTTTGATGAGACAGTCGGAGATGTATCGGACGGCGGATTGTGGAGGAGGAGGAGGAGGAGGAGGAGGAGTCATGTCGGTGGTGACTGAATGATGAATGACTTGGTCTCTCCGCTCAAAGGCTCTGTGGGCACCTCCTCCGCCTTCTTTCTCTTCTAGCGGATGATTTTTATATTTAGGAAAAATTCCAAAAAAGGGCTACAAATGCCATCAGAATTTAATCTTGATTATTTCAAATAAGGGTTTGACCTTGCGGTCATCAGTCAACCACCGACCGGCTAAATTTTTCGACCAGTCAATAGCATTTTTGTCATTTTCCACTTCTTTTTTTTTCCTTTTTTCTTCTAGTTCATCTTCTTCATCATCGTCGGTGGCCGCAGAGGGCCGGGCGAGGGTCGCCCTTGCCCGATCCAGCAAGGGCCATCCTCGCTAGCCATAGGTGAGGCCATCTCTTGCCTTGAGGAGTTCGCCCCTCGCGGCCATCCATGAGGTCAGCCCTTGTTGGCTGTGAGTGAGGCCGACCCCGCGAGATCTGGTGAGGGTCGGCCACCCTCGCCAGCTACAAGCGAGGGATGGGCGAGGTTGTCTCTCGCCTTGAGGGAGGCCGCCCTTAGCCACCCTCACTAGCCACAGGTGAAGCCGTCTCTTGCCCTGAGGGAGGCCACCCCTCGTGGCCAACAGCGAGGTTGACCCTCAATGGCCATGGGCAAAGTCGACCTCACCAAATTTGGCAAGGTCGGCCCCGCCGAGCTCGCAAATGGCCATAAAAGGCGGCCTCCCCTAGGGTAAGGGTCGCCTCACCCAACCCTCTATGGGCTTCATCAGTGGCCGACCAACCACTAGTGATGAAGAAGAAGAAGAACCAGAAAAAAGGAAAGAAAAATTAGTAAATGACTAAAATACCAGTGATCGTTAGAAAGTCAGACCCTTATTTAACTTTAGGTCCTTATTTAAAATAAGATTAATTTTAATCCATTATTTGAGAAAGTAATAACACTTCAGGTTTTTATTTGAAATAATATCAATTTCAAATTCTTATTTAAAAAATTGATGACACTTGTGGTCATTTTTTGGAATTTTTCCTTATATTTATACGGGCAAAAGGAAACAAAGGCGGCTAGCTAGCTGGTCCGCAAGCAATGCTCGAACCTTTTTGACTTTATCTTTTATTTTTCTTTTTATATATATTTGCCTTCTGAAAAGACATTGACAAGGTCTCATTTCCTGCTTTTGCTTAGACGACCTCGAACTCGGCCACAGCCAAATGAAGTGCTGCTCGTGCTTTGATCACCGTGTATAATGGCGAGTGCCCACTGCCCCCACAGCCGATCACAGCTGAAAAGAGACGTAACTATCAAGGGTAGCAGTGCCACATTCTTCAAATCGACAAGTCTTCGTAGGCCATCATCACATCTGGCTCTGCACAACCTCGATAATAATTACGTGGGGTTTTGCTTTTGGTCGGAGTTAAAAGAACGGGAAGATACTCTCATTGCAAATGCGGAAATTTGCTAACGCAATGCTCCCATATTCAACCATGGAATTAGAAAAAAAAAACAAAAGGGGGGCGGCTCACCCTCAATAAGTCAATTTCATTCATGAGAGAGAGTGTGTTTAACGATTCAAATCACAAAGAATCAAAAGCAGCAGTCAAAAACATTTGGCTTTGGGTTCTATCACTTTATAATTATAATGGATAATGACATAAATAGTCCATAAACTTTTACTCAATATATAATTTAGTTTCTGAACTTTTAATATATTTAATGTAGTCATAAATTTTAGTCCAATATACAATGTGATCCCTAAACTTTTAATTTATTCAATGTAATTTCTGAACTTTTAATAGATGTTCAATACAGTTTTTGAATTATATGAAAATGTTTAATGTAGTCTTTCCATTAATTTAAGATCAAGGACTACACTAAATGATTTGATATAGTTCAGGAAATGTATTCAACATGTACCAAAGGTTCAGAAACTATATTGAATAAAATAAAAGTTCAGGAACCGCATTGCACATTGAATTAAAATTCAGAGATCACATTAGATAAATTAAAAGTTCAAAGACCAAATTAAACATTGAGAAATTTTTCATAGATCATTTATATCATTTTCTCTAATTATAATAACCCCCTTCAATCTGAGTTCAATTTAATGTGAAATATGAAAAAAAAAATCCACATGTAGTTTTTCATACCCTTTAAAACTTAAACACACTTCAAATTCCAATAAGAAACTTTCGAAAAAATAAATAAATAAACCACTTAAAAGTTTAATCAGCGCACCTATGCCTTTTTTAGTCGATCAAGAAATCCCATCCCAGTTTTAAAAGCGATTACATCTTTGAATTTTAGATTTCTACTTTTTGCAACTTCATTCCCTAAACTTGCATTTTCTTGACTTACGAAAACACCAACAACAAAAAATTTCATGATCGGAGTGGATTAAAGATAATCGGCCGCAAAGCACGAATTTCAACCTCCATTAGCACATTCTCCCTCCTCCCAAAGACGGGGCCAGCAAACTACGCCAAAGTAACTGGAGGCTAGGGATGGAGCAGGCTAAATCATTCATGCGACCGACCAAATAAAATCTAAATGACACTTGTAAGTAAAGACTGCATATATGCAGAGAGAAGATTTTGTCTCCTATGAAGATCGCCAAAATTCTATATTCAATCTTGTCGCAAGTCTCGAACTTTGATCAACGACGAGTCCTTTTATCAAGAGTCGTCGGTCATGGGCGAGGCTCAACCTTGCCAAATCCGACGAGGCTCGAGCCATCATAGGTGCGACCTCACAACATCTGGCGAGGGCAAGCCTCACCCAACCTTGTGGCCACTAGCAAGGGCTTGAGCATTGCCAATGGCTAGCAAGGTGCACCAAAGGCAGGCAAGTTGCCCATCTAGTGACTAGCTAGAGGAGGGAGAAGAACGGGAAAATAAATAAAAAATAAAAAGAAAAATAAAATAAAATAAATAAATAATTCGAAAAATATTAAAATATTATTAAAAGTTGTTAACGTTAGCACCAATCGTGTCATGTTAGCCGATCAGTGTCCACATCAGAAAAATCTGGCCAAAATTAGCCAGAAAGACCTAATTCGCACTAGATTAAAAATTTTAGAACTAAATTGGCATTAAATCAAAATGTTTATAACTAAATTGGCATCAATAAAATGTTTAAGATTAAATTGGCACAAATGCAAAAGGTTTAGGATTTTTCCAACACTTTTCCTGATAAATAAGTATTCTTCCTATAGCTTCAATCGTGTTTGTAGGAATTCCAGTGATAGATATGTGCTCTTCAACATATTTTTGTTGGGAGGAGCTCTAGTGTCTCACACTTATCAAAGGGCTTGCTCTCACAAATATTAAATTTGTGCCTATTCAATACATTTTTATTGCCTCTATATGAAAATGGTGTTGGGATGTTGAACCTAGAGGTGCGAAGCTGTAATTATAGAAAGAGATCCCAATGTGTGTTTATCGCTGATAACAATACGAAATTCTATGATTGGTTGCAAATTTGCTTTGACGTAGTCATAGATTTGTTTTACCATACTCTCATGATCCATCTTGATTTCTGAAATTTAGTTCGTCTTGTAGTTTTGTGAGCTTATTTTGTTGTGATGATTTCTACGATTTGTTATCCTCTTATGTATCATTTTGGAAATAAATGAAATTTTGTTTTAACAAAAATTAGTCTTTATGTGATTTTTTTTGGGGTCAGAAGTCCTTATAAAATATGGATTTGAAAGCATATTAATTCAAAAGAATCTCCCAAATGAATAAATTCTTTTTCACAAATAACGAAGTATATTTTTCAATTTTTTCTATTTGCCTTAACATCGAGGATGATGCTAATCTTTTTCCTTCCAATGTCAAAGTGTGTAATGCCTTTTTCTTTTGCTAGAATCAATATTTTCATTTCGAACAAAGCATTAAAAATTGGATGCAATCGTGATTCCTTCCATACAAGTGAACTTAAATAGAAAGGCATCTAATCGTGATTACTCTACGGTTTCTACCAAAAATAAGATTTGGCTGAGGATCAATTGATACACAAAGCACAAAATAATTTATCGACTTCTGATTGAGAAATAAGTGAACTTAAAGTAAAATTACAGGTCAAACAACTAGTATTTATTCATCCTAATGACCGATGGCTGTCGACTCGACTAGCACATAACCACCGTGTTGCGTCGGCCCTCCGACTAGTTCTGGAACTGACTAGTACCGGGGACCGACCGAACCAATTAGTCAGGTCCGGTCCAGTCCTGTTCCAATAAACCAAATCATTTGTTATCATTACATTGAAAAAAAAAATATACGTCCATATGGACTTCTAAAAATATACATCCCCCAGTTCAAACACATGTTATTAGAGAGGCAAAAAAAGAAAAAAGTAGAAGCCTAAATCAACAAAAGTTCAAAGAGAAGGGAAAGAGAATAGGAAAAGTGAAGTATTGGTAGAATTTAAAGAGTGCTCTTCTCTTCTTCTTTTTTTTGTCTAATAATTTTAGAGGGTTGTTTAGAAATTTAAAAATAAATAAATAAAAATGAATGGACCAATTGGTCCAATTCCTACCTTAGAACCGGGAACTGGACAGATTGACCACCGGTTCCAAGAATGGAAACCAAGAACCAGACCAACATCCACTAGGATTACCCAAAACCGATCGATCCGATCTCGGTTCGGGCAATCCCCGTTGCACATCCCTTGACATCCCTGACATTTCCTTTGCCAGTTGGGATACTAACGTAAGCACTCCTTAAACATTAATTTAATATGTAATTTGATCATTAAATTTTTAATTTATTTAATATAATTTTTAATTTTTGATACATGTTCAATACAATTCATGAACTATATGAAAAATATTCAATGTAGTCCCTAATCTTAAATTAATAAAGGGACTAAAATAAATGATTTTCATACAATTCAGGGATTGTATTGAACATCTATAAAAAATTTAGGAACTGCCTTAAATAAATTAAAAATTCGGAGACCACGTTCCATATTGAATCAAAATTCAGGGATTATTTGTATCATTATCTCTTCATGAAATTAACAACTTAATTAACAACTTTTTGCAGGTCGCCACATCAATGCTATATTCAATCATGGCATTAGCCAAAAACAAAACCCGGCCAGCTCTGCTTCAATGAGTCTAACATCATTCATGAGGGAGAGATAGTGTTTAACGGTTCAAATCACAAATAATCCAATGCAGTAGCGAAAACCATTTGACTTTCAGCTCTATCTATTCGTAATTGTAATGGATAATGACGTAAATAGTCCTTGAATTTTTGCTCAATGTATAATTTGGTCCATCAATTTTTAATTTGTTCAATGTAGTCCATAAATTTTAGCTCAATATACAATATAATCTTTGAACTTTTAATTTATTTAATGTAACTCATGAACTTTTGATAATCAATATAATGTTTACTCTGTATAAAAATATTCAATATAATTATTCTATTAATTCAAAATCAAGGACTACATTGAATAATTTTCGTATAATGCAATGACCGTATTGAATATAAACCAAAATTTCAGGAACTACATTAAATAAATTAATAGTTTAGGGCCTACATCACACATTGTGTTAAAGTTCAAAAATTATATTGAATAAGTTAAAAGTTTAGAGACTAGATTACATATTGAATCAAAATTCAGAGATTATTTGTATCATTTTCTCTATCCGTAATAACCCCCCTTCAATTGAAGTCCAATTTAATACAAAATACTGGAAAAAAATCCACATATAGCTTTCTGTAATTTTTAAAACTTAACCATGCTTCAAATTCCAATAAGAAACTTTCTAAAAAAATAAATGAAATAGAAATAAAACTGCTTCAAAGTTTAAGAAGCCCACCTATCCTTTTTTAGTCAATCGAGAAATCCAATCGCGATTTAAAAAGTCAATACATCTTTGAAATTTAGATTTCTACTTCTTTCCCTAAAATTGCGTTTCCGTAACTAATAAAAACGTCGACCAATAAAAAATTTCATGATCGAAGGGAATTAAAGAAAATTGGCCGCAAAGGCGCGAATTTCAACCTCCATTAGAACATGATTCTCCTCCCTAAGACGGGGAAGCAAACTAGACGACCCCGAAGTAACTAGAAGCTAAGACAGCGCAGACTAAATCATTCATGCGACCCGAAAATTTAAGACGCTTGAAAGTGGAGACCACATATATACAAAGAAAATTTTGGTCTCCCATGAAGATCGCCAAAATTTTATCTTCAATCTTGTCGCCAGTTTCAAACTCCGATCGACGAAAGTCCTTATCAGAACCCTATACACAACAAGTTGTATCCCGCTACTTCACACCCATGCAGGCAACGCTGTTTTATGTTCTTGAAAACCATTTCCCATTCAAACAGCAGATGAGCAAGATGAGAAAGGAATTGCAGAACAAATCCACAGCAAACATTAACACCAAGGGAAACAGAGTACATAAAATAATCTCCAATCCTACATCAGGTTTCATAGCCGCACGCGCAAACCAGTCTTAAGACGTAATCACCAAAGTGAGCAAATTTTCAGCACTCCATCAAAAACATGTGGTGCCTCTCAAAAGACATACGTCAAACATCTCTCGTTCAAGCCAGACACTTAAGAGACGAGGTTATCATTCAAGGATAGACCAGCCAACCGATCCACCGGGCTGTTAGCCTGTGGCTGAGAAGCGCTCCTCAGGACATCCAATGCCTCCTCAACTTTTGCCTTTAGTGCATCTGGTGACTCGAGCAGATGCAAAACCTCAGTCTGGTCCATTTCCAAAAGCATGCCAGTCACTTTGGCCGCGTTATCATGCTCCAGCTGATCCACCAATGGGTATAAACTTTCACCCAGCATCTGAGTGACAGATCAAAGAAAGCAGAGGTGGCAACTTCAGACTCACGTATTGAGGGATGATAAACCTTTTCACTGCAAACCGATTTGATTTTTGACTTACTGTTCTCTGCTGTTCAGGTGAAGAATTTGCAAGCGCTGTAGCCAACGCTGTGATTGGCATGGGTTGTGCAACCGAAGGCTCCCGCAAAGCCATGTCACCCATGCCATAAGCAACAGGAAACATGCCTCCGGAACCTGGCATTGGCACTTCCTGCAAATTGCGACCAGGTGGGTACCGATACATGCGTCCTCTTGGGAGCATCTGGTACATGACACAGAACAGGTATTAATAAACAGATAATGACCTGTCTTGTAGAACAAAACGTCTACACGCTTACTCTCAACCAACCTGCTGCTGCATCAATGGCACAGGCTGCTGATTTTGTTGCACGGGACCTGCTCCCCGTCGTCCTCCAGGATGTTGACCCTGTTGACCCTGTTGAACAAGCGGAACGTAGTAATTGGGCATGGGAGCCCCACCAGGCCTCATCCCAGGAACAAGTTGCTGCTGATAACCAAATCCAGCCTAGAGAGTACACGAGATCAATAACACCGAAATTGTATTACAAATAGCATCATAGTAAAGCATTCGCTAGTTCATGAACTATACCACAAGCGACATGGACTTTCACCCAGACATGTCTGCTACAATTCCAACAACTATCTCAAACAATGCCCAAAAAATCTAACAGATGAGCTTCAATGAAGCTCAAAGCCCAGCATGTGATAAATTGATATTACATCAAGAACTCCAAACACATTCCTTTGACTTGGACCACAGAGGGAGAAGTTTAAACATAAAGAGAAGTTTGAAAAACAAAGTTGCCAAGTCTTTTTGATATAGTAGAGAGAACAATTATATATTCTTTGACAATGATAAGACACCATATTAGTTCAACATAACAAAATGTGAATCAATATCATTCATATGTTTGAGCTGAATAGATTGACTCAATGATACAGATGTGCTTTATTCAAAGTTTAATGGATCCAGGAGGCATGTATCTGGGGCATGGAATTTAATTGAATCACAAGATACAAAATGAGAACCAACAGATATTGAAGACAACACATGGTAAACGTATAAAAGCACACGCCTTTGTGGGCAACAATAAACTCCATATGAAGAGTACCCAGCCACCTTATTCAACAAATACAAAAGCCAGATGAAAGGGCCACAGACAGAAAGCTATGTAAATGGCACAAAAGGGATAGCAAGAATCATTCGAGAAAAAGAAGATTATGAAAGAAAAGTTACTCAACATTTGACTAATCAGTGGCAAGATGAACCAAGATTATTCAGGAAAAAAGAAAGAACCAGATTAACAGAAAACATCACCACATTGACTTATGCCGAAATTGGTACTTACTTGTGGAGGGATTATGGCAGGTGGACCTTGGCCATATAAAAATTGTTGCCCCAATCCTGGAGCGCCAGGAGGATACATAGGCATTCGAGGACCAACAGATGGTGCCATAGCAACAGGTCTCATTTGCGAAAACTGTGCCTGAAGAGAAAGCGACAACAGAAATCAGAAGAACTTTCTCAAGATGGATTGGTTATGCTTCAACAAGGGTTGAGGACTGGACCAAATCGGCATGGACTGACTGTTCCGTTCCCAGTTCCCAGGCCAAAACCGTTCCATCCAAAAATGGGTTCAACTGGTTCCAAACAGGTTCAACCAGTTCTAAACTAATTTTGTAGCCTCTTTGAAAAAAGAAAATAATTTTTGCAAGCATTGAGAATTGAACCATAATCTCAACATGAATGAATAACATAACCACTTGACCAACTAATATTTTTTGTAGTGAATGGTGCAATTTTAATATTTTCATGATTACAATTAGGTTTCTCACACAAAACATATAATGGACAGGTTCCCGGTTCGAACTGCAAATCGGATTGGAACTCGCCAATTCAGGAACCAGGATTCACCTGATAAGTTACTCAATCTAGGCTGGAACTAACTAATCCTGAAACCGATCACCCCTAAGCTTCAACAAGACCCAATAACTAGTCAAACTCCAGCGATTGAATGCCAAAAGACAAGTGAAAAAGCCATAGTAAGTTGCATGTTAACTGTTGATTTCAAATGGAAAGAGGTAAAATCATGGAACACTCAACATCATGAATTAATATCCTATTTCAATTTTCAATTAATGACCTTGACAAGATATCATTGCAAAATGGTCGGACAAACTATATTAAGCTCCTAATGAATGAAGAATCCAACTTGATTCATCACAACCAAAAAATTATTTGCATGTGAAAGCCTTGTTAGATAAGGAGACAGCAAGAATAATATCTGCCACCCTTCAGTCTAAAAGTAATTTTTGAATTGCATAGTTGAAACTGAACTTGTAAAATTGCGAAGCCACCAATCTGGCAGATGTATGCAAATAACATTAAGCACGTGAAAAGCAATACAGCAGATCAAATGGGGAATGAGGAAAGAAAATCAATCAAAGCTGTGAAAAACAACCAGGATATCATTCTTCCTGCAATACGCCACCACAGATATTTACCTGCAATCTAGCTCTTCTCTCTTCTTTCCTTTGGGCAAGTGCAACATAGAGAGGTTTGCTGACAACCATCTTATTAGTCATGCCAGCAAGCTGCAATACACAAGGACATGATAGTTCCCAGATATTGGTTAGGAAAAATACTCTGTCAAACAGACATCAACAATTTTAGGACTTACAGCTCGAGCTGCTTCTTCAGGAGATGAGAATGCCACAAATCCAGAGCCCCTGCTAATTCCACTAGAATCACGCATAACCTGTTTAACCAAATGGAATAGAATAATTTATGGACTCCCTATTCAAAAGTTAGATGAGGGACAAAGGCATTTTTAGAATTTGTCAATTGCTGACCTTACAAGAAGTAATCGTTCCAAATTCTGAGAACAATTCCTTGAGTTTCTCATCATCAATGCTATCGTCAAGATTCTTAACATAGAGATTTAAACCTTGAAATTTGTCTACTGTTTCCTTCATGCTCTGCTCAAACCGCGATTTCAGTTCGAGCTCTCTTTCAGACTTTTTCTGGGCTCTTCCAACATACCATTCCTTGTCATCAATCTTTTTACCATTCAAAGAGTCAACTGCTTTGGCAGCATCATCTGCATTTTCAAAATTGACAAATCCAAAACACTTTGATTTTCCATCTCCATCTTTCATTACTACAGCACTGGTTATGCGCCCATACTCGCCAAATGTCTTCTTCAAATCCTCATCTGTAGTCGATTCTGATAAGTTTTTCACATAAACATTGTTGAATTTTGTCTTGTTAAGAGCAGTATCCCGTTCTTGCTTGCGGAGAAAGTGTCCAACATAAACTTGTTTATCGTTGATCAGCATTCCATTTAACTTATCTATTGCATTTTGAGCTGATTCTTCATTATCAAATTGAACGAAACCATAACCCTTTGATTGGCCATGAGGATCAATGGCCACTTTGCAGGAAAGAATGTTGCCAAACGAAGAAAAAGTATCGTGCAGCGCTTTGTGGTCGATTGTCTTGTCCAGATTCTACACATCCCGAGAAAAATGGAAACATTAATGCTTGGATAAGAAGCATAGAAGCAATATTAAATGGAGCCACTAGACAAGCTAGGCATGTCCTCCATTAAATTTTCCATCACCTCATTTAATACTTTTAGAGAGAAGACATACTGAGGTCAAGCAATTTAAGGGGGAAAGTCCTCAAAGGTGTACTAAAGGAAATAGTAGTACCTTGATAAATATGTTTGCAGTCCCACTCTTGCGCATGCTCGGATCCCTATGGGAATACATAATTCGAATAGGCTTGTTATTCAGTGGAACGAAGTTCAGTACATCCAACGCCCTTGCCGCTGCATTATTGTGCATCAGGTCAACATAAATACATGTGAACTTCCAAATAAAAGCATGAGAACACATGAATGCAAGCACACACGTTAGCAGGGATATAGAGCATGGCAAAGAGATCAAAGACTAGGGGATAACTGTAGTGATACAAGCATAGAAATAATGAAAACCGAAGCTAGCAAAAGCTGCAGAACTAATGCTATGAAAAAGAAAGCAGCTTGAACTGGAAAAGACTCTGTGACTGGTAAAACAAGAACGTCAAATACAAGCTGATAACCTAAAAACTGCACTAATTAACAAGAAAGAAGGAGAACTCTTCCTCAGCAGTTCAGATAGAAGCATAATTCAGAAATAAGGGTTTTAACAAGACGCCTTCACAAAATCAGTTGCCGCAGTTCCTTCTTCTCCAAGGATGCAAACATTCCCATTACAAACTCCCAGGAAAAATTTCAAAGTCTCTATAAAAGAAGTGACAGATGGAGCATCATGCATCCATCTAGCGTTAAGGCAAAGTGATTGGGCATTACCAAGGATAAAACTATGCTCTAGAGTTAGATGACAACTTCATATTGGCCAACTTCACCACATGCGCAAATATTTCATGAAATGGCTTCTCAATCAGAAATTATAATGTGGCTAATAAAAGTAGAAGACCGTGACAAGCCAAAAAAAAAAGATGACGCCCAACAGAGATCATAAAGAGGTTTCGTGACCACATCACGTGCGTGAAACTCCACGCCCTGCCAAGGCAATCCTCGCATCTTTACCCAGAAAACTCTTACCATCAATCTTGATAGTCTGTGGGTAATTAATCACATCCACGAATCGACGATTAAAATGACCATATTCTTCCAAATGCAATTGCAAATCGTAACATTTACATTGCTCAATACGAATCAAACAGTGTACGTCAGCAAAATCCCAACCAAAATCGCAGCAATGTACACTCAACATCATTTAGCATCCGCACCACAGCACATAATCGGTTAGGCAAAGAGATAATTGAACTCGAATACGCTCCAGCGTAAACAAACTAACCATCCTGAGGATTGCTATAGTTGACGTAGCCATAACCCAGGGATCGGCGAGTGCTCAGGTCCCGACAAACCCTCACGGAGACGACCTGGCCGACCTGGTTGAACAGATCGTAGAGCTGCGAGTCGTTGACGGTGAAGTCCAGATCCCCGACGTACAGCGACGTCAAGAGATACGGGCTCGCGCCCCCGGCGCCGGCCGCTGGGACGCCGTTCGGGCCACCGATCGCCCCCGCGGCCGCGGCAGCAGCAGCAGCAGCCGCCTGATGTTGCACCTGAATCTGCGCCATTACTAGTCCCGATCGCAAAAAAAAATACGAAAACCCTAACCCCTAAACTCTCTCTCTCACAAACACAAAACCGTTTGCTTTTCCTCTTCCCGATAAGAATTGAAGGCCCCCCCTCCTCTTCTCCTTCAGGTCGAACAACTAACAATCTGAAGAACCCTAAAACAATATAGCCTGACCGTACTATCAAAATCCGTATGCTTTTCCCGTGAATTTTTTTGTTTTTTCGAAACGAGGGAGACGACGAGCGGACAAAAACGGAAGATAGGATTGCCGGAGAAACCAGGCGGGAGGCCGGGCCGGACGGCGAAGACGGCGGCGGCGAAGAAGAAGAAGAGGACGAATCGATAAGGCCAAAAAAATATTTTCCGGAGGTTTTTTTCGTTTTTTTTTTTTGGGGGGTGGGAGGGCAGGACCAACTGCACCGCACCGGCCCGGAGAGAACGGCGGAGCTTATATACCGCTGGAGGCCAGCGGAGCGAAGCTCCGCAAACCCTAGCTTCGGGCCTATCGGAGCCAGAGATGGATAGTGGGCCGTTGGATCGATCAGCCCGCGGCCGTAAGCGCGGGGCCCACGTGGCAGTTTCCACGGCTAGCGTAACCGCTAAGACAAGGTGTGTGATTCTAGAGAGAGAATGATGATGATGGGGTTGGTGCGGTCGGGTCAATCGGACACGTGAGCCACGTGGCGGCTCGGCAGCTCACCGCGGCGCCGGGTCCCCCAGGTTGTCCGCGAGCTGAGCTAATGGCTGGCGTGGAAAAGTTCGTTGCTTTTCCGTCCCGTGCGGCCGTTGGGTTTTAGATCGGAGGAAGCGTGCGCGACGCCATCGCTGAAAACGAGCGAAATGTGAAGAACAAAAAAGAAATTGGATACAAGAAATTAAGTCAATCGTGAATTGATCGAGCATTAATTGAAGTTTCGATTTTTTTTTCCTTTGACTTGCAAAAAGCATCGATTTAATTGATTTTCATGTCGTGAATTTTCAAATTAGATATTGTGTTTTTTTCTTTTTTAGTATGTCATTTAAAAAGGGTTTTTTTTATCTGATCATTCATTATGCATATATTAAGACAATTGAAAAAAGAAGAGCTTATTAGTGATATGCACAATCATCAATTATGCTCAATTCTTTTCTTTATTTTATTTGACAATCAATCTAAAAATTTGTTTAGCAAAGTGAAAAGAACTAGGTTTTTTGGTAGTTTCACTCCGCGACAAAACTGAAATGTACAAAGGTAAAATCTAAAGATAAACAGAAAAATAATGCTTTTGATATGCATCATGTTGCCCACTTAAAAATTGCAAAAAGAAACACATGAGATGGAAACTAGATCTATCGTAGAGAAAAATTAAAATAAGGAAAGCGAATAAATATCACTTTACTTTTCAATTGATGATTAAGAGTAATATATATTTTTCTTTAAGTGAATATAGACTGGATTAACTAATATAGAAGACTTGAGGTGTTGGAGACTCGAATATGACGAATAAGAGAAACTTAAGGGCTATAAGTTATTAGGCTCATATCACCCTCAATATAGAAGGTGAAAATAGCTTCAATGTGTTGAGGTGTTCAATGTGTTGCGTAGATTTTAAATGGTATTAGGCTCAAGTCACCCTTAATATATTTCTATAATTGTCATACACTTTTCCTTCTTTTCTTTGCTATTTTCTAAAAAAAGTTAAGCCCGTATTCTGCACCTTTCCTTTTATTATATTCTTTTATTTTTTTCTTTTAAATCTAGGCAATATCAATATAAAAAATTCTTAGTTAATTTTTAAATTTTGATCCTTAAAGATCGAAATTGTCTGCACGCTTTGATTCGAATCAATTTGATCTTTTTAAATTGGCATGAGATTCCAATTCAGCTTGGGACCCGTATTTGCCGAAGGGAACGTTGACATATACGGTCACGCCAACATAAGCAAAAGTACACAAAATTAAAAATAAAAAATGAAAGAGAACAGTATCGAGCAAGCAGAGAAAGAATGAGGCTGGGAGGGAGAGAGTTGGGGGTGGCGGCAGCAGTGCGGCCGCCCCACTTGTGCCGCCACCGCCCCACTTGTGCCGTGCCTGCTGGAGTGGGCGGCCGGCCCGCCCTCGCCGGCAGGTGTCGGCATGCTCACCAGTACATTGCTACTGCTGGTTTCCCCCATGGATGGGGCCTTTCTAGACCAACGTGACCGTGCAGTACATGTTGCCTTTGGGCCTCTGGGCCCTTGGCATTTCGTTCTATCTTTCGCCATCGCGTTGGAGGTCCATGGGTCTCCTTCCGTGTTACCTCGCGTGGTGAGTTTAATTATGGACATGATTTTACATTTGCCCCCACGAATACGAAGCTGCTTGTCTCGTGGATCTATGAGATTGCCCCAGCCAGAAGCACTATTAATCGCACGTTTGCAACTTTGCAGTACAGGTTCCAAACTCTCAGTATTGGGTCAAATTGAGAGGATGAAATGAATAGAAGGTGGAAAGATCTTACAAACTCCGCAGGATCTTCTACCCTTTCATGGTGTCGTATTTGAAATAAATTCTGCGCAATGCATTGAACACTTCAAAGGGCTCGACTAATTTACATAGAGCTCGGATTTGCTTAACACATTTGACCTCAAATCAATTTTCCCTTCACACAATTAACACCGACATCTTGATCCAAATATACTCATTAATATCCCACTAAAATGTTTAGTGTTAACAAATGCAACAAATGACTATAAAATGGATTTGACATGAAAAATGACATCACAGATGGAAAATCTACATGCATTCACATATGTGCATTTTAACGCAATATTGGATGGAATGCTAATGGGTTGCAAATTTGAGTCAAGGTGAGAGCATGTCTCACCCGATGCCCCGTGGAGGTCTCTGTATAGTTGGGTAATACCTCCCACGCCCATATTTACAAGTCTTATTAGTTGCTTGCCTGTCTTTTATTTAACACATTTTGACCGCACACCATTCAATCACAGGTGCACGACGTGTACGGTAGCAATTAGGGGTGTGCTAAATAAATAAAAAATGGTACTAGATCGGCATCTCCAAGTTGACTAAATTTTTTTGGGCTGTACTAGGCCCATTCGGTCCATACGTCCTAAATGCATTTTTCGAGTTCAAACTAATCTGATTGGAGAGATAACATCACCTTTGTTTTCGGGCTCTGGTAGGCCCATGTTGGCGGGGCGGTTTTTGGCGGCGGGAGAATTTGGGTTGATTAGTTTAGTTGAGGTATGGAAAATGCATTTTTAAAAGCCGAAGACGTAGCTACTAAAGAAAGAAAATAAATTCACATACGCTTTTACACACGAAAAAAGAGACCATGAAATTGCATTTCGGGCCTCCATCTCCGACCGACCCGAAATGGCCAATCCTATTCGCTCTGGCCCGAATGGCCTTGCCTCGGTTTAGGCCGAAACATTTGGGCTAGACCAAAATTCCGACGAAAGCCCGCCGAGCCGGGGCCAGTGCTTATCCCTAGCGTCAACCGAGTCGGCGCTAATAAACAATTGCGCAAGTGATCACGTAACGTGGTTTGCAAGGAAAAT
This sequence comes from Corymbia calophylla, assembly GCA_014182845.1. NCBI lineage: Eukaryota > Viridiplantae > Streptophyta > Magnoliopsida > Myrtales > Myrtaceae > Corymbia > Corymbia calophylla. The sequence goes on along the minus strand of CM024698.1, from coordinate 10,087,787 downwards.
CCACACCTTGGCCGTGGGGTTTGGATAGATTAGATTGAAAGGGATGGCCAGGTGGGAGACCCTTGATGGAGAATATAATGCTAATCTGGCTTCTTTTTTTTTTTTTGTAATTTCCTTTGCCTGAAACTTGCTATTGCCAATCTCGGGTCGGAAAGCGCATCGAACGTTTCGACGAAAGATTAAAAAAAAAAAAAACAGAAAGAGAAATTCGCGCGGACCGTCTAATGATGCGAGCATATGTGTTATAAAATATCCCTTTCTCTTCCTCCATCATCGGGCACGGAGCTTTTGATGGGCGCCTCGGTTCTTTGGCGTTTCCTCGTGTCGAGCCGGCCGACCGTAGATGGTGACGCGGCGGCGCACGTGGCCGCGTCCCCGCCGTCCTTCCGGCCCGAGCGTCGAAAGTGGGAATCCTACGTGAAAAGAAACGAACCCCACTCCAATAATGTTTTGGCTCGGTATTTATTCCCGTTAAACACGGCCACCGCATGTGTTTTACTTTATCTCACACTTTCACTTTTTTTTTATGTATATATATTATTTCCATCTGGCACAAAATATGGAATTTAAATGTCATTGCGATGCTCTATTTGTAGAAATGCTCTTCATGACAATAGGTTTCGATATAAATAGTAAATTAAGTCAAGAATAGTCTCTTGATTTTATCTCGACACATTTAAGAGGGACTTTCAGGGGTCCATTTTGCGATTGAATTTACAGACCTATGAGCAACCCTGAAGTTATGGGGGTTGAGATATTTGTTCCTTCTATTGTCCCCCTTTCGTTTTCTCTCTTTTTTCTTCCGTTTCAACCATCTCTTCTCCCCCAAGCAACATGACCACCGCCTGCCGTCGCGCTCCGCTCCTCCATCAGTCGGTTTGTCTCCATCAGCGTCACTCTCTGTGTGTACATGTCATGTATGTGGTTGTTTATCAGAATCGACGAAGCTCTACCAACGGATCGAGCCGAAGGAGAGCGATAGGCGAGGCGCAGATGCATGGAGCGAGGGCGACAAGCTGCGACGAGGACGTGAGCGATGGAGGGAGAAGACAAGATAAGGGCGGAGAGAGTTACTATTATAAGGATTCTCACGCGCATAATCACAAAGTAAAGGAATATCTCCGAATCAAGAAATAGTCGAGCGTCATTCATTTACCCTTAACTTAAACACATGGTTTATTTATATTATTCTACTATATTACTACTCGCCATATATGATGGGTGGTCGGCCACGATATACTATATCTCGATTGCGACGTTCGACTTGGTGAGAAATCAAATCTCGGTCGACGAGTGGACAACATCTCTATTTGCAGGACTAACATGCTTCCGACGATCGACAGACCATATAGTAAAACTTGGGCGGCCCCGTCTCATGATTATTCTTTTCTTTTCGGGAGTGCGCCGACCCAAAATAAAGAAATTACTAGAGAGAGAGAGAGAGAGAGAGAGAGAAGGGGGCAGAAAAAGCAGAACACAATATTAATATTCACCAGGCCCTCCCTCCTCCATCCTTTCACCACCCACCTCCCCCCCTTCGAGCAGACGAAGCTTTACGTAATCTCCCACCACCCTCCCCTTCTCCTCCTCCCTCCTCCATGACGGTGACAGCCGCCCTCGTTCTGGACCACTCCCTCTCCCTCTCCCTCTCTCTCTCTCTCTCTCTCTCTCTCTCTCTCTCTCTAGAGACATACTGTTCCATTGCTTTTTGGTGGTGTCCACAGGAACACCGTAGGCAGCGGCTCCTGGTGGCTAACTCCTCCACCTTATCTCCTTATCTACTTTGTTTTTCTTTAAACGCCAGTTTCCGCCAGAGCTGGCCCAGAAGAGAACCAAAGGAGAGAGAGGGTGGGTCCATTGCTCGGTTCCTTCATCCGCATCCTCTCTTGCTTGTTACTCTCCCCTCTCTCGTTTCTAGACAAAGTCCCATGTCTTCTCGCGTTCGAGCTTCCCCAGGAGAACAAATCTCCATCGATCGCACGAACCCAGAGAATTAGAAACAGACAGACGTGTTTGTCTCAAGAAACAGACGAGGAAATTTTGGTTGGATGCGTGAGCCAATAGACTCAGTCTCTCTTTTCCCCCTTCTTGATTGCTTCCGCGTATTGTTGTTAAACCTAAAAAGAAAAAACAAAGAGCAACTGCGCACAAAGCCAGAGCCAGGATATGATCTGATTGCTTCTATATATTTCCAGCGTCAGAGATATATATATATATATTTCATATTTGTCATCTCCCTATCGAAAGAAAGGAAAAAACTTCATCTGGGCCATGTCCTTTTCCCTCCCAATATTCAGTCGATCAATCGGCGCGTGGATGCTAAGAAAAGGAAAAGATCAAAACTCGGTTGCCCACTACAGACTGCAGCAAAACGATAAACTAAAAAACGAAAAAATTCAGATAAGGCTAAATGATTCTGTGGACTCCTTCGCTTTAATTCAATCTCCGTCTGAGTTCTCCAATTTCGGGTACTCGTTCAGGTCCGGCTTCTCCGTGGTTACCCGGCTCGAGTTCGACTCCGGGGCGCGGGGCTGGGCGGCGGAGGCCTCGAGGGCGTCGACCCGGGCTCCGACCTCGGTGGCCTTCTTGCGTATGGAGGCGGCGGACAGGTCCCGGAGCTCGTCGTCCTCCTGGAAGATGAGCTCGGGGAAGTTGAGCCGGGCCGAGGGGCCGCGGAGGTAGAACACCGCGGTGTCGTAGGCACGGGCCGCCGCTTTCGGGGTGGTGTAGGAGCCGAGCCAGATCCGGGACCGCTTGTTCGGCTCGCGGATCTCCGCCACCCACTTCCCCCACTTCCTCATCCTTATCCCCCTGTACGGCTTCTCGGCTTGTTGGTGGTGATTATGATGGTGCTGCTGTCTCTGCTTGCGCTTCTCAGCAGCCGTTCCCGTCGCTGTTGTGGTCGGTGTTGCAGTAAAAAACTCACCCTCCATGGTCGATGATGGGCCTTCTTTTTGTTCCCCCTTTTCCCCTCCTCCTTCCTTGCGAAGCTCGGGAGCTACAGAAACTCGGAACAGAGGAGCAAAAGACAAACACGTTCGCTCATGGGGGGATATTCTCTCACTCGAATGATCCCAGGAAACGCTTGCCGCATGAAAACCCTGGTTTGCGTTCCAAATGAGAATATAAATATGAATTTCTAGAGAGAGAAGGAAGGAGCGAGGGAGAGAGGGAGAGAGAGAGAAGGAGAGAGGGAGTTTCCGACTTGGCTGCGAGTCTGTCGTCTGGGGACGGCTGCCACGTTGATCTTCCCTTTAAGATAATCCAAACCTGGCCGACATAATCCATCGCTCCCATCTCTTCCTTCATTTTCTTTTTCCTCCTTTTCTCTTTCTTCTCTCTCTCTCTCTCTCCCCCCTCCCTTCCCTGCGGTTCAGTTTTTGGTAAATCGGGTAATGATTCGTCGGCTTCTGCGGCACTGCTAACTCGAAAAAGCTTGGCTGTCGATTTGATCGCTGACGCTACCGCGGACGGGGGTACGCGTACATTCGAATGCTCTGTACGCACGCCTCTCGCTAGGGCAAAAGTTTGTCCTGATGGACAAGTCCAAGAAAAGATTTACTTTACTCCACGAACAGATTCGAGCCTGCACGTAGTTTTCAGCGCTTCCGCTGGAGGAGAAGCTTCGCACATGCAATTATTTCGAGGCTTATGACGAAGCAAAGCAATAATGACTTCATTATGATAGTGCGGGGAATCCCCGACTGGATAACCATATGTTGAGGTTCATCTCTTATGAAACCCTAGAGACCGACCCAAATTTTAAGCAAAATTTTAATTTATTGGGATGTTTAGACGTTATGATGATAATTAGTAAAGTTCATTGGGATTGATTTGGTTCCACATTATATTTTTTAAAAATTGCCAAATTTAATGATTCGACCATTACCAAGACTTTCTTATATTTTCCATTTTGTGTTTGCACCAAAAAGTGAATGGATTGTCGATATGGCTAGACACGTGATTGAAGCGTCAAATATTATCAAACACATAGCCCATACCATTGCCGATGATCACAAGGATCGTTATTGATATTGATGCACATTGGTGATCACTACCAATCAATTTGTCAATATACGGCGATGTACGGTTGATGATAGTGCACAAAGGTATCGATTAATATGATTGATAAACTATCAAGGTGTCTGGAGAAAGTTATATGCATAAAGGGCATCAACATGTGATTGCAAGTTTGAAGTCACTAAAAACAAAGTGATTGAACTTGTGGAGCTACTAAAACGCATTCTTGAAGGAACAATTGTTTGGAGACAATATCATGGTATTGTAAGAATATGTGCACAAAACCTTTCGAGATGATGGAACATGACTACAACCGCAAAAGAACTGCTCAAAGATGGTTTGGCATTACCATTATGAAAATCGTCATTCCTCTACTTGAGAACCCCGCATAAAACAAGCAAATCTACTATCTTTTAGTTATTGTTACTTTCTACACAAATTTTATCTCGGTCAAATTCATCATATGACTCATATTTTTTCACAAAAGGCACTTTTCATTTAAAGTCTTCACATGGCATTATCTCTATCCTTAAGTAATTGCTCATACATAAACACTCTCATTGCCATTTGGAATCAATCGGCAAAATTTTGGTTTTCAAATTTTTCTCTAAAATTGAATTTTAATTTACTGAAAGCCAAATTTGTGAATTCTTTTTCTGAAAGTGAAGTAAGGCGTCTAATCCTAACCCTCTTATATTGAGCAACAAACTGATTGATTAATTCATCATCGTATTAATAAATATTGGCCAAATCAACAATCAATACTTCATGTATCATTCTATAAAATTGAGAATGGAATTGTCTTTCAATCTTAGCCCAAGTATGGATTGAATTGGGAGATAAATTCATATATTAAGTAAAGATGGTTTTTGATAAAGACAAAGGAAATGACCTAAGTATCAGAGAATTCATTTATTTCTGCTTCTCCACATTGGGCAATAAATTGACCAATGTGTTTGGTGATTGATTGGTTTCTTTCACCAGTGAAAGCAATGTAGTCAAGAGTCTCAAATTTTCTTGGGTAAGGTACAATATTGACCCAATCATGATGTGACTTCTTATTTATTGGCCTAATCATTCCTCTACCAACACCAAATTGTTGTAATGCGAGTTTGGCCACTTCACTAGGATTCACCACTTGACACAGTTCCTACCCCCAAAGTTTAGGGTAAATAGGATTTTCAGGCCTTCGTAAAATCTATCTATTTTTTTTTTCTATATCCCATCATACATTGTGTATAGTATGGTCAATCTTACTATTATAGATTTATTCTTTCGAGTTCTTCAGATACATATTTAACATGGCGTCACTCTATTCTACTACGAATTCTATTCTAAGCAGCAAAGAAAATTTCTCTCTATATTAATTTGCAAAAAAAAAACGTACTTTTTCGTTCCACCACGGAATATGTCAAGTCTAATAGAGGCAATTCTCCTTAATTTATAAGCATGGAGATTCTCTCACAGGAGATAATTTTACGACCTATTAATTTCAAATACTTGTAGGTGAATGCTATGTTTATGACTATGACATATCCTAAAATATTCATCTTTCGGGGAAAAAAAGGAAAAGGAAAAGTTTCTCTTTACGACATAATTTCTCAGTCAAACCTTCTTGCTTTTGAACTATCACGACATACAATGTAAGTGGTCATCTGTTAAATTTCCTTTTTGAGGGTATGAAATTGAAAATTTGGGAAGGGGGCGACGAGGATGTCGAGTGGTTGAGGTAGGCGGCGGAGCGCCGACGTGGATAGTTACGGCTTCACTACGCAAGCATGGAAGTTCCACGGCCCTCTCGCATGTCGCACAGAAAAATTACTGAATGACCCCATAAAATTAGAATTAGGTGAAGTCCCGGATGGAATATAATGTTACATGCACTTTGGTATTGGCAGAATCGAGAGTATAAAGGGCTGATTTACACAACAACATGGTAAAATCATTCGTTCTTGTGAATAACGGCGACTTGCGAAATTCGCGATGATTATCGTATCACGAGGTTTGAAATTCATCGATGCCTTGATGGACACGCACATGAACGTAGATCTTTGTCCGGATTTTTAGTGATCTACTTTTAACAAGCTGAATATGTTGAAATCGACCCTCGAGGGATGGGTGAAATTGTCAAAAATGGTGAGCTATGCAGTAATATCCATTTTTCATACTTTTCACATTCGGTGCGTTTTTCTTTTTGTCATGGTATAAAGTCGTATTTCGGCTTTAATCATAAGATACCCAAGATCATTCAAAAAAAAATAAAAATCCCCGCGATTTTTCATAATTTCTGATATCTTAATAATATTTTAAATTTCGACAAATTTTTTTTAAAAGTGTAAGCAAACCGTTATTGATTTGTAAACCATTTTATATAATAATTTCCCTTGCTAAATTTTTCTTTTTTGCGTTGGTTTGGGGGGGGGAATGATTAAGCATGAAGCGCTTTGATGTGGACAAGTGGCCAAGAGAGAGAGAGAGAGAGAGAGAGAAATACGCATAATATAAGAGAGGAAAAAGTAATTGTGGGGAAGGGGGCGGGGGATTGGCGAGAGCCCAAAGGAATTAGGTCGGTGGCGGTGGCGGAACGGACGGGCGGATCGGCTTCCGGAGTCGCTTTCCGTCGTCCACGCCACCGGTGATGCTCGTCAAGTGGATGCATAACAAAGGAAGGCTGGTCAATTCCATGCTTACTTTTGAAAACAATAGCTCCTCTCCGATGTCACATGTGGTCCTATCATGAACTAAAAATTACGCTACAATGACGTCGAACTATAGAAGAAGAATGGATCGGCAAATCTCGTGAATTGATTTCGCGCTGCACGTTTGGACCAATCACCGAGAGGTCGACCGACTTCAGTCGACCCCGCCCTTGTCCTGGAGCTTGGCTAGGCATGGTTGAGTCTCAAATTTGATACGGTGCTCGGTCCAAGGTCGCTCACCTTAATCCCATGTCGCCACATGCTGGATGAGACATAGAGACGAAGCACGATGAGGATGCCTCTCCATTTCGATTCTTTGAAAGTCCTTCCAGTGTCTAGCACCTTTCGTTACCAGTCATTCCATGGTGTGAAAAACGATCGTCCATTGAAATTGATCATTATATTTTCTTTTAAAATAGGATAAATCATTCTATGCATGGATCGCAAGATGTCATGTGAACATTGTAGAAATTTTCTACATAAACAATTAATTAATAAAAAACAACTAGATCCATATATGACTGTAAAACACCAAAATCGATACGTACAGTGGAATTAAAAATGCACATATTTGAGCCATAACTTCACTCAAAGAAAATATATCAGATTGATTGTAATCAGCGATCTATTGGAATGCTAGAGTTTCCTCTCTATGACCTATTTCAGTATAACGGTTTTTAATGGGATTCAAGCAACTGATAGGTATAACCTACCATTTTAATTTGGCCCCTCCTATTACGGGCTTCAATTAAACACATTCTTTTCACTTTTTTCTTCAACTAACCCGTTATTTACGCCATAATAGATGATCATTTAAGGGTTTAACATATATTGGAATATCCATTAACCCGATTATTTAAAATAAAAATTAATTAATTAATGTAAGCCCATTATAGAAAATTTCCAACAAACATGTGAGAAATGTTTATGCTTTCAAAATTCAAACACAAAATGATTTCTCCTTTCTAACGAGCAATCAATTTACGGAAAAAAGAAGAAGAAAGTGATTGAATCACTAACGATAGCAATTCCATTAATGCATAAATGCAAAGATAGTTTCTCCTCATATCAATAAAGAAAATACCAATGACATTACACATGACATTACACATAATCATTGAACATAGGCTGGTCATCGGAACATGAATAAGTAAGGGTGTGCAAAAGAACCAGGATCTGCTGGGACCGCCGGAACGGCCCGAACCGGTGGTTCCTAAAGGGACGGTCCGGTTCCTAGTTCCAATAAATTGGAACCGGTGGGTACCGGTCCGGTTCCGGTTACATGGGCGGATCCGCCCGCCCGCCCACCCGAATCGGACCGGTATTATAATAATAATATATATTAATTTTTATAAATAAAAAAATAATTTTTTTGTTGAAAAAAATTAAAATTTTGAAGCCCCATGTTTAGAATTCTTATTGTTCTATTTGGAGCCCTAATTTTCTATTTGCCAAATAGCCCTTGCAATTCTTATTGCCGAAGTCTTGAAAAGCACAACAAAAGTCAAAAAACCGGTTCATTAATGCATTTTGAATAGGCGTAATCACTTATGAGGCCGGTTCCATGGATCCAGGAACCAGGACCCGGCCGTGATGCAGTTCTCGGGTGGATCCATGGAACCAACGGGTGATTCCGAGATCCAAATTTTGGAACCGGTCCTTAGTGGCGGTTCCCGGTTCTAGGGTGAGAACCGCCCACCCGGACCATGCACACCCCTATGAACAAGCTTACAAAGTCAAATGTGACGATTACGGTCTCAATTTCCGTCTGTTCGCATTAGTCTGAACGAGCAATATATCAACACGGGAAAAACATTCATGTACTTTCAGCACGGAGCTATAGGATTCTGCCTTAAGAATTAGGTCAAGTATGGGAAAAGAGAAATTACAAAGTCACAGCGTTTGATTTGAGCTAAGGGCGGACCCATAAAATGACAAGAAGTCGGCGCCCCAGAAGCTCAGCCGGCAGATGTGTTGCCGACAGCACCGTAAATGCATATCCATCATTGGCGTGATGGAGTTGGAGTGGACACCGCTCGCAATAATTTAAAGCATAACACGACATGTGCGCATCAGTTGCGGTTGCGTAATGATAGCAAAACCTGAAAAAGGAGGCGAGGTGGGGAGGGGGATATGCTTTCTAGCCAAATGAAACAGGATTCCAAGAGTAAATAAAAACGGCTTTGCTAGCTCGTAGTTTGACCTCTCTTTAGGGGGACGGCCGCTTGTCATTGTTCATTGATTGATCAAACATTTGAAAAAAAAAACAAAAACCCTTCAATCAGAACGGAGGATGTCCGGCGTAGCCCCTCTGCGGACCACTTTTAGGCTGTGATATGGGGCGGGCGGCGGGTGCTGCCCCTATTAACAGCTGAAGAGCCAATGAGCTATCAAAATTACAATAGTTCGTAGCAGCTTTAGGAAAGCTTGTCTTACCTTTACTTTGAGATGTTGGGGCTATAAAATATGTATACCAAACATATAACTTACGAAATTTCTCAGCATGGCTACAATTCAGCCCCAACTATATATATATATATATATATATATATATATATATATCAGTGGTGGTGGTGGGAACAAGCTTATTAGGGAGTGTAATTTTGACCGGAAAAGATTGTAGCTTGTAAGTGAACTTGTACCTGTGCATCAGGCTGAGCTTGCAACCCAAATAAGCTGCAGTCAATGTCCTTAAGATTGGGCATATGGCAGCAACGGCAGAGATGCAGCAGCATCAAGCCGGTAACAGCAGCTTCTCTCGTGGATAAGACAATGGCAATGGGAGGCGGGAGGCGGGCGGCATAGTAGGACGGGTTGAGGAGGAGGAGAGTTGTTGTTTGGATTTTATGTGCACTTGAGTAGTATAAACTAAAATATAACGAACACTTGTTGTAACTTAGTAAGAGACAACATATGTAATCAGAGCAGGAGAAAGTGAATATGCTCATATTCAGTGCAATGAACATATATATATATATCAAATGTCAATAAATCATGCATCGGAATCACTTGAAATTCCCAAAGTCGAACTTTGGCACTGAGTTCTCACATAGTACCATTGTGTGTTGTCCATCATTAATCATCTATTATTGGATGACACTAATTAATAAGAATATGCCAATTAGTTGGCAAATTCCAATCTTTTGACGTTGACAACCGCATTTCACGCATTATTGTATCATAGAAAATTCGCTTACCCATTTCCACACGCACTTCTTTATGTTGGATAAGAGGAACCGAACACCACCGGCTGAGGCTGAAAAGGACATAGCTGGCCCAGAGGACATGAATTCATATATACAAGTATTTCTTCATGTTGGAAGAAGCTTAGGCTAAGCACTATGATTAATGTTTGACCCAACTAAAGAGCTGCATTTTTCCAATTATTAATCCAAGAATTTGAAGTACAGGTGTACTAAAAGCAGTGGAGTACAAATTCGGAGAAAGAAAAAAAAGTTTTTGTAATTATATTTTCTCGAATTATCCTATTCCCGCTTTTCATTATGTTCTAGACCGTCATCAATTCCTCCTGAAAAACCCATTCCTGTTCCACCTACTTGAGGACCTTCAAGGCAATGCCAATGTTATGAAATCCAAAACAACCTACAAAATCTTGCTCGACATATGTGTGCTTTTCCATTTTTAGCGTGCGGGCTTCTACACCTAACATATCTTGAAACTCAATTTCTTAACTAAACATTTGATTTATGCACAAGAACCACGGTCAATTTCCAACTTGGAACTATTTTGCTACATCACAGTGTCTGCCTACGGTCTCTCTTTTCACAAGACCATTTATTCAGTTTCTATTTTTGCCAAACAAACCGTGATTGTGAATTTCCGTTGGAAATCAGAGCGGAGCTTTTGCCAAAATTAATCATCGACTCTAATATCCTGGTTGGGTCGTGCGGTAAAAGGCCGAATCCTTTATATAAGGAAATCATGAAGAAAGAGTCTAGGTTCGAGCCCAACAACATGTCTAGGTGCAATCATTTTCAAAAAAAAAATTAAGTCAATTAGTTACGAGCCAATTATGTACATAATAATAACTACATACCACATCAAATCTCCTGCATGGGACTTGGGCACCGCAACAAATCTAGTCCGAAATGAAGTGATTCAAATTGCTCAAATCAAAGGTCGATATCGACTAGAGATCAAAACATCCGACATTTGACTACTTTTCTTTGGGTCTTAACTCTTTGTAACGGCCCATACGGATAGAGAAAGTAAAGCCGTCGGTTTTCTCGGTACAAGGCCGAAGAATTGGTGGACCGGGCCCATTCAAGTTTAAGCCCAATCATGTCAGGAACTTTACGAATTTCAACTTTTTGTGGTGCCACGGGAGAGAAACAGTGAAAAGGAATTTGCACAACACATTATACTGAACCTTCACTTGGTTTAAGTATAAAGATAACTCCTCCCATGATCATAATGGAGCTTGAACATGACAAATAACAATTTCTTTTTTTGGTTGGAGACAAATAACAATTTGATCTGCATGAAAATTGAACACAAGACAAATTGAGGAAAAACTCTAAAAATTGATCGACTTGTGAATGCTCCATTTGGTTGGATCAGGCATTGCAAATTAATTATCTTTCACCATACGATTTTTAATTTAGTCATGCCAAACCTTTTTGGCTTAAACAAACTCTCTTAAACCCCTTAATGCGTCCAACACGACAAATCACATCTCGAAGTTGTATGATAACCTCCACATTATTGTTTATTAATCGAAGTAGTTGTACATGATGATGCCCATAATCTAATATTTTTTATTGACCTATGCGGATGCGCAGCGCCTCACATATATTTGGTTCTTCAATTTTTCCCCAAAATTAAAAAGCAAAAGTCAAAAGTTAAAGTACCCAGGCCAATCGAGGATATGTAAAATGTAACTGGCTAACATTGGGGCTGGACCATGGAATCTGGTTGAGGAATTACATGGGAGCAACGAGGAGTCCCTGCTTTCCCAAACTTTCTTTGGAACGTCACTTTTGCTGAGGAATCAAAGGAATGGGTAGAATCTTTCAGGAGTGGAATTGTCAAAAGAAAAGATGCATACTTTTGGCATATTTCTTGAGGCAGGGCTAGAGTTAGCTAGCCTTTTCCCCCAAGTCAAGATTTGGAAAAAGAGAGACAAATCCTAGATGATGAATCTAGAAAGGTTAAAATAATTCTAGATGGAAAAATCACTTGGTATGTTAAAGCTCATGTGTGGCTTGGGTGGCCTTGTGCTCGATCTCACTATTGCTAGTCAAAATTCCATTGTGATGCTTTTCTTCCACCTCTATGACTATTCACATTTATTACACAACAGGAACACGGAGCCCACGGATAGCTGGATCTTTGCACTCGCTAGTACTCCTCATACATCACGGGAAAAAAAAAATTAAAATAGAGACCGCTGCATGATTTTATCGACAAGGATGACTGAATCTGGATATTGACTCGGCAATGTTGAATTCAATCCTTATGTTGGAACTTACTTAGGAAGAGTAAATGTAGTATATTTTGAGCAAGGTAGATTGTGTAATTAAATTGCCTTGTCCAAGCCAATCAAAATTAATTTCAAGATCAATTGCCCTGACCCCATGATCTTTTGAAGTTTCCTACCAAATCTACTTCCACATACATGTACTAACAACCAAAAAAAAAAATCAAAATAGACTCATTTCATATTTGTACATGATAAATAGTAGGGATGAACGATTTAAGTTCTAGGTTTGAGTTTCTTGTAGGTTTTACCTAAAATTTAGAACTTACCGATATAGCTTCTTCATAGTTTGAAACCTTAAACCTATTCTGTCACAGGTTCCAAAATTAGTTTTGTGATTTAACAATTTTTTTTTTCATTTTTAGTTAAGTAGAACGAAATGAATGCAACAACAAAAATGAAAGCTTCTCATTTGTCATTGATAAAAAATTTCAAGATGAACACCTAAAATAAAATAAATAATAAAAAGTTTAAAACACATAACATAAAACCTAAATTATAAAATTTTAGTCCTCAATCATCCGTGAATAATTGTTCTAAATTCTAACCACCTAAAATCAAAAGAAACAACATCATAATTAATCACTTAATAATAGTTTTAAATTTTAAATTACTATTAACTAAATTTAAATAATTATTAGAAAGCCTCACCACATATATTCATTTCGCTCTGACTGATAAACTCTATTTACCAATGATACTTTCCTTGTTAGGACAATTCATATCTATAATAATATTAAATAAATCATTCACTCATTAGATATAAAATAATGAATTACCATATATAAATATAGAGATGAGAAGTGGGAAGGAAACACGCCAACGAGAACAAACTAAGTCAAGGAAGATAATTAAAGATTTTAGGGTCCCTTCCCATAGGAAGGAATCGGACCATTTCACCCCATAACTTGGCATCGTTCCAATTCTCCTGTTCCTATTCTATCTTGGAATTATGTCCATCCTTAATATACAAAATAAATTGCTAATCATGGGACACCACCATTCTCATTTGAAAATGGAAATGGGAGGTGGGGAGTTTGATTTCCCACCTTCCTACCTTCTTGAGGGGCTGGGATAAGGATATTTAATTTTGGGTATGGAGTTCGGTTCCTAAACTTTGCAAAGAGACTTTGTCTTCAATTTCTTACAGGGATCAAGAATCACTAACGGAGGAAGGAGTGCAATCCTCAAATATGCGTTGATAATTCTCACGCAATTTGTAATTATTATCTCCCGACCATCAATTTACTCCACGATATACTTAATAAGTGCTCTGGAAAGCGGGAAAACATCAAGGGCGGGCCACGGGTGCTCCCCCTCCACCTCCTCGGCATCGCAGCTCGCTCGGGGTCCCCCCCTCCCTCTCGGAAACCCACGAACGTCAGACGGGAACGAAAAATCAGACAGGTTTCAACATCCGACTAGGATTTCTAGAAGCCCTAAATTCTGCGCGATGACTACTCGTGTGGGCGCACAACGACGCATAAACAAAACCCCCCTGCTCGGTCCTTTCTCTCTCCTCTTTCAATATTCAACAGCAACGGCAGCAGCAGCAACAATAATATCTCCACCCAACAAACGCGTAGGTTTTGCTTTAATCTCTCTCTCTCTCTCTCTCTTATGGGTGTCGGCTCCAAACCCAAATCAATGGGGATGGCGAGGGGGGACCATTCGATCGAATTGAATAATATAAAGGCAAGACAAAGAAAGGACGGATTTTTTAATGAATTTCTTCCGGAGAGACTAATGATCCATCGGGTGCGGGGGCGGTGCTGTGCCGTGCCTCGCGTTGCTCGCATCACAGCACGTCTCGCGAATCGAGACAGAGAAAGACAAACCCTCCTGCTTCATCCGTTATTTTAATCTAAAACCCCAAATTCATCTGTCGGTCCATGATGAGATGGGGATGGGATGGAGGAGAAAGTTTTAAAAATGTTTCCTTTGATGATATCCATTGACTTTCCGCATCATGCGACTTGACCGCCAGACGCCTGGCTCCTCCCTGCTCGTTCGCCTCGTGATGTTGGGTCTTCCTTTTCTTCCTTTTTCGCATGTGTGATTGTGTGGGATTCGGAGGACGCTTTCCTCGCGATCTGTCTCTCTGATTCATCAGCGTTCCTCAGAATCATCGAACGCATCTTGAACAGGGGATCTGCGGTCGATCGCAGGGCGGCCCCGACTTCACCGACCGTCCGGTGCGATTGGCGCCATCGGATGCACCCGCGAAAGGAAGAAATAAATGGAAACGCAAAAATACGACTGACAATCTGTCAGGGAATTGTACTTTTCTGTCCCTAGTGCTGTGCTGGGACTTTTGCTTAGTTGTTTTTAGACCATTTCTTGGTTTTCTTCCTTTTTGGCTGCTGCCTTTCTTGAACCAGTCCTCTGTCCACGCCAGCCTTCCTCTTCTTCCATTCATTCCTATTCCGTCTTTCTTCGCCAAGAACCGCCTTTTGTCACCGCGCCCTCCCCTTCCTCTTCCTCTCTGCGGCGCAGGAGCCAAAAGGGTCTCCAGAATCGCAAGAATTACGAGGAGAAACGGAGTACAGAGTAAGCAAACTGATTTCGGTCGTCGTCCGGTACGGAAGGAGATGCAGGGATGGATCCCATTGACATTGGCCGCGGCGGTCGTGGTCGTCGTCCTGGCGATTATCGTCGTCGCCGCCTTCGCGTGCCTGCGTCGTGGTGGTTCGAAAGAAAGCGGTGGTAGCGAGCAGCTCGTCACGAGAGGGACCGAGGCAAGGACTAGGACCGCCGAGTCGCTCCAGGATGGGATTGCCAAGCTCCACCAGACGAGCCTGCACCACCAGCTGGATCGAGAGGGCAGAAGGCGGCCGAGTTACTACGCGTTCCGACGCGGGGCCTCGACGAGGCCACTTTTCAATTGGTCCGATCACCCGTCGCTCATCACGGACGCGGTGGAGAGCGGGTGGTCGAGGTTCGCCTTTGCGGGCTACAAGTCGTCCCCGTCGACTCGGTCCATGCTGCTCGGCGTCTGTGCAACGGGTGATCACAGAAGCGGAATCGAGCCGGAGATAAGCTGGGAAGTGTGCCAGGGCTCTGCGGATTTCATGCAGAAGATAAGATTGAATCCTGGGCTGCTGAAGAAGATAAGTTTGAGCAACAACAATCCTATGACAGCTTCATCTGTGATCAAAACTGCCTTGCCCTTGCCGGGCCCTCCATTGGGCAATTCCTCTTTTCCCCAGGAAGCCTATTTCGAGATCACGATTCTGTACTCCAGGAGCGATATTCGCGATACCCGCAAGTCCCAGGAAGGCGAGAGGACTAAACTCATTCACGACAGTTCCAATTTGAACGCCAACTCGGAGTCCTTGGCCCATGTTACTAGCAACGGTCACGGAAATAACTACAAGGTCGAAGAATTGAAGCTCAATATTAGGGATGGCGGAAAAGGCGAGGCCGTGGAGGTGTCGCTCGGTCTCACGGCTGGAGGTTCGCTTCCTCTGAAGCTTCCCGGAAGCTATCCGGGTTCCATCGGGTTCAACTCGAATGGCTCTGTCTTTCTTGATGGTAAAATTTCTGATCCTTGCATTACCATCTTCTGTGCACATTTTGATTAGGAAAAAAAAAAAAAAAGAAAAAGAAGGCCAAAAAGGAACGACCTTTATTTTCGACAGTTAACGGGCAGCAGGAAAAAGTTCTTGCTGGGAATAGCTTTTCCGCTTCCATAATCGCGCTTTGATTTTCATATGGTTCTTTCGATCATGAAAAGTGGAGGCCAGTGGCTTATGTGTTTGCCACTAATTCTCGTTTTCAGCGCGAGTGAAGAGTCAATCGTAAGGAAAGGCCCCTCCTTTCTTTTGACATTTTGCCAAGATTTGCTCTACAAGAACAACCATCATCAAAATGAAATGCCTTTTTTCTTGTTCGGATCGACTGTACTGTTTGCTGCTATCGTTGTGTCATTTTCCCTCCTGTAGTTGTCTTGCTTTTATATAACTTACTGTTGGATTCTTTCGCGTAAGCTTTCGTCCGTGAGTCGCAACTAACTTGATCAAGTTAAATGAATCTTGCTAGTTATTTCTGTCTTTGAGGGCGTGAAATTGAGATTATTGGTGGCCTGTTGGCAGTTAATTACCCTTTGGAATCATCTTTCATTCAGGAATCAAACTCGTCTTTGAATCCGAGAAGGCAGAATGGGGAAGGACAGAGAAGGTGATCGGATGCGGGTTCGATCCCTTGCAGAAGAAGGTCTTCTTCACGGTGGATTCGGAGCTGATGCACGTGATCCACTGCAAGACAGAGGAGTATGGTGCTCCGCTCTATCCGACGCTCGCGGCGAACAGCGACGTCATGGTCCTCGTGAACTTCGGACAAGCTGCCTTCAGATATGGACCTGCGAACACACAGCGCACGTCAAACCCTTGCTTCATCGGCCCGCTCACAAATTCCCCTGCAGCGGCTCTGGGTTATGAGGACAGCAAAGAATTGTTTTCAATGGGAAGGATCGACTCCCAGTGGCTTAACCAGTTCATGAGCAGAGGCAGCCACAACCATGGTAATAACAACAGCAGAGTTCGGGATTTCGATGACGAGTCCGAGGCTGATCTATTCGAGATCACTCTGGATAGTAGCGGAAGATCCCCCAACACAGTTTTATAGCTACGAGAAACGAAGTGTCACCATGTAATATATCAAAGTTGGGAGATTTTTTTGGCACCAGAAAGCTGATGCACACTGCCTGTGTGAGAGTATGATAGCATGAAAGGGATTTGTTTCCTTTCATCATAGAAAATGATACCGAGTTTGACAGGAGATCTACGCCTTTCAAACGAAAACAGAAGGCATTTCGACGGTCTTTCTGATTGTTATAGGATTCAGGATAGTTTCTGTACATCCGTAATAGCAGTTATTCTTTGATTTTGAAGGTTATCTGCTCTTGGTGATACTTTTTCACTTTGTACATATCCTAATACAAATGTCCATACACCTCTGATCTTGCTCCTTCAGTGTCCGGAATCAGTTAAATTATCTATTAAATTTGGACGAAGATCGCTGCAAACAGTTTTGTCAGACAGAAAGACGGCATCTGTGCCCAAGTATCTGGAGCAATATGAAGTATATTTTCCCTTTTTAACAGGAATTCCGCCCGACATAGTTCCGCAAATAGCGAAATCGTATTGAAGAATTGAAACTCGGTGAAGAATCCCATTAGGCAGGGCTATAAAGAGCGACAAGCCAATCTCTCAATCACCGTGCTACTACGCAATAGAGAATCTGGTGATAAATGCTTGCGAGGCAATCAAGTTCCCTATTTCTTGGTGAAACCACCAGGTCGTTGGCATCAAAGAATGATCAGACCAGCTTTTTCTTTTATTCCCAAACAAGATCAGGGATAAAGATCTTAACTTCAGAACTAAAGATTATGCATTGTGGTATGCACATTTTGCTAATTGGCACGAGTACCAACCACACCAAAGGAAAAACAACAACGAAATGAGGAGTAGACAGAAGTGCGCATTGGTTGAGGGGTTTGACATTTGATGCCGTAATCAGGGTTTCGGGCAAAGACCGTGATCAGTCAGGTCTTTGAATGGCCAACAGGAAGAGGCAGAGGAAAACAGTCATTGACCTCACAGAATTTTAAATGGGAAGGAATCAAATGTGACAACTAGATGCATTGATTTAGTTTCAACCGAAAGCCACGCACTCCAATAAAATAAATATTGATTACCATAGTCAAGGAGGAGTTAGCAGAAACGTCATATCAAGCCCAACTCCAGAGTTTCTGAAACGTGGATCTAAATACTTCGGTGTACATTCATATGCTCCCAATACAATGAAAGTAGTTTGCTCATACTAGAAAGTTGCCGCCTAACACGCCCGCACCTTAGCTGAAGGTAAGATTTTCATGAAATGGTTCTTAACCATAATAGCATGGATGTCAGTCAATGTGTGTGTGTGAGAGAGAGAGAGAGAGAGAGAGAGAGAGAGAGTTATCATGTATCACGAGGTTTCAAAAGCAAAAAAGAATGAGCCAATATTCCATATGCATTGCCTATAAGGCCGAAATAGATACCTCTTGCAGCAGAGAACAACCATTGTCCTCAAACTCAGACGCCTGCGAATTAATCTGTCAACGAATTGAAGCACTCCAACAAATTCAAAGAGGAGACTGCAAATAAACCAAGGAGCAGCACTTCAGCCTTGTTTTGTGATCACCTCAGTAACTTCGGTACCCATCTGCACAGAGCACAGAGGTCTGCCGATCATAAAGCTTGAAATTATACAAGAGCCGGATACTGCTTGGCTTGTTGCCTCACCCTTCTCTGGTACTCAGCTGGATCCTAGTCATCAGGGCCACAAAAGTTGCAGCTCAAGCATTAATGGAGGCAAAAAAAAAAAAAAAAAAAAAAAAAAGTCGAGAATTCGAAATATGTATGATGAGACAACCTTTACAAAAAGTTGGTATTCGTCATATTTTGCTGGACTAGCGGGGTTGGGCTGATGAAGCAAATCCTGAATGCCCACTAAGATATGCCTCGCTGTGATAGAGGGTCTCCACCCCTGCAAATTATCATGAAGGAAATTGGATTTGGTAATAAATTCAAGTATTCATTTCAAGCGTCACAAATTTTAACTAGCAGTTACACTGAGTATTTACATCTTCATTGAGGATTGACAGACAGACCATGCCTGAACCATAGACATTGAGGTGGAAAAAATCCTTGGGGAACATGCACTTTGGAGCCTTGCTTGGGTAATCCTCTGTAAAGTATAGTGTAAGTGGATAATTGCCACCTTCCCAGTCAGTCTGCATAAGAAGAAATGTTGTCGTAAGTTCAAAGTACTTCACACAATTCATAGGCTTCTCAAATCTATCCACAATGTTTCTCTAAATTCTCATAACTCCATATCAGACTGAGCATATAGATGGCACTCAATCAGATTAATGCAAGCTTATACATGTAATATGGTCATTATTAACTAACAGATTATGCAGGATAGGCGTCACATCACAATCTGGTAGAACTATACAGAAAAACCTAATAATACTTATATATATATATATATATATATATATATATTTTACATTATTTTGACAAGATATAACCAAGACTTCCTTGTCACTGAATAATATCCAACTTATCCAGACTCCAGCCCATTCATTATCATCTCAGTCACAACTTGCAGCTTAAAGAAATAAGCTTTAATGGTTTTCCTAGCAAGAAGCAGTCATCATTGCCTTCCAATGCATCAAATACAGAGAAGCAGATTATTATAAATTATGTTCCTCACAATGGTGGCAACTGACTATCGAATAATCAAAGCCACAACGTCACTGAATGGCAAGTACACGTTGAAACAAATTATCAACTACACACTCAAGTATCAAGCCCCAAAACCACAGCCAAACTTGTCTTTCTGAACTTAAGCTAGTCCTCAAACCTAATTACCGAGCCATTCTAACTTTTGGGTCAATTGAAATTAAAGACCGCAAACTAACCAACTTGAGGCCAAAAACAAAAACTTTACTCACAAAGCAGTCAGTTCTTTATATTTAGGGTCTTCCCGGGATCTGATACATTTCAACCGAGTCTCCTTATGAATACGGCAACCAGAACATATTTGCTTACACATAACGGCATACTTGGTTTCCAGAGATGCAGATATACAGCAAAGTGCAATCAAAAGATTCCACCACAAGCTAAAAGGGGCAAATGCAATACATTGCATATCTTCTTGGTGATCATTGAAGCCACAGTTTACAACATCTAACACTTTCGGATTATACTATACACTGATCAAGCACACCACCTTGAAGCACTAACTGGGTCATTTTATTCTAAGTGGAGACCACACCTACAAGTTTCAATGCAAATAAATACCCAAGAGAGAAAAACAAAAGCAAAGTTTAAATATTTATAAGGTTAGGGAAGTGAGGACTAACGCCAGCTTTGCCGGGGATAGTGCAGTGCCAAACCATCAAGTTCACGGACCCATCCGGAGCAGTCCCCGGTTTTGCCACAAAACCCTATTGTTTCCAGGTCCAGCCGAGGAGGAATTTTACAGGAATTCAGAAACATCAGGGAAGCAAGAACGAGAAAATAGAAAGAGAAGGCAAAAAAAGAAAAAAGAAGCAGATGCATCGAAAGAGAGAGAAGGGAGAAGGGTCGAAAACGAACGTGGGGATGATTCTTACGCCAGGCTTTGCGCTCCTCCGACAAGCGACCCCGAGCGACGCCGGCGGACATGTCTCTCTCTCTCTCTCTCTCTCGCTCGGTCGATCGAACGATGAAAAGCCCAAAGAGCAGGGCGGTGTTTCTGCCCGCACCGGAAACAAGAACCGACCAGGTTGGGGGGTGTCGTCCCGGAAATTGGCAACTCGGCAGCAGAAACTTTCTTATGATCATAATCTGCAAATTGTATCATCGATTGGAATTTCGCAGATATTTTCAGAAAAAAAATTATATCATTGTAATTCTATTCATGGGAATTTCGTTGATACTCCATTCGAAAAAAAAGAAAGTTTGAAATTATTGGAAGATTTTTCCTTTTTAAATTGGATGTGCACTCCGGTATGTGATTTTTCCTTTTTATCGATGTTTTAAATTGTGTTAGATATATGTCAACATTCGATATTGATTTCACAGCTGAATTTGATTAAATGCCATTACATGACTATATAAGTTTGAAAACTAATTTATATACTGTATAAGAGTGCATAAATTATTTTCAAACAACCCGACTTATAATGTTTTAATGTCACGAAAATAATAGAGGATAATTACAAAGAAATCAATATCAAGGTAGGTGGTAAGTTGCTTTTAATTTTTTATTAAAATCAAGTGCACCAAAGTTCTCAAGTCATGAGTAGATTGGCTTCTTACTCGAGTTAGGATAAGGACTCGCTATCTTTTGAATTTAGGTCAATTGGCAATTTCAAACTTAGTGCACTTGACATGACAAGAAAAAATAAAATTTAGAGATAGGGTACAGTCAAAGTGTTAAAATTTATCACGAAAATATAATTTAGTTCTCAAACATTTAAAAAGTAAAATTAAATTCTAAAACTTATAAAGAAAGTACAATTGAATTCTAAAATTTTAAAAAAAATGCGATTAAGTGCTCAAATTTATCAAATTAATACAATCAAATTATTTTGTTGATTGCACATTCTAAAGATCTTAGAATTTGATTGCACTTTTATAAGAAGTTTCAAGATTTGATTATATTTTTTAAAAATTTTAAAAATTAATTATATTTTCATAATAAGTTTAAGGGTTTTTATTGTACTTATTTTTCAAATTTAAGGATGATGCATGTCCGATGTGGCCCACCCGAGAAAGTAGGTTCACTCTGGTGCGGCCAAAACTATCCCAAAAATCTCACCTTCATACCCAAAACGGCAAAAGAAAAAGGCCTAAATGTACACTATGCCAGATGGCAGGACAGTCCTCGCCCGCTCAAACAATCATGAGATCCCACCACCCTTCTAAGATCTGTGATTGACTTCAATGTAAGCATCAAGCATAAGGAGTAATGACATTATAAGATACTTTAACTTTTACCCATTTTATGATTAATACCAAAATTCCTTTTTTTTTTAAATCAAGTACCTCGTCTTTTCAAATTCAGTTTTAAGCGGGCCACCGTTAAAATCGAGGAGAATAAGGTTTCATTTAGCAATACTTCTATTTCTTTATTTTTTTTGTTATTTTATTTCTCGAAATAGAAAAAGAACAGAAATCCGTTTGATAACGCTAACTAATTTTTTTATTCCCCGAAATAAAAAGTTGTTATAGGAAATAGATTTAGAGTAGAAATGAAAAGTAGAAAAAAGTAAATTTTTTTGCTCCCTAGGAATAATTTTTATAAAATATTTCTTAAGTCATTACTCATGATCAATCGCTGTCCGCCAACTATCGCTTGTCGACCTCTGCTCGTTGACCGCCAACTGCCGATTGTCGACAACTGACCGCCGACCATTCGCCAGACGCCGCCCTTCTCCCAGTGATCGAGGTTGGTGATCGGTGACTGGTGGCTGGTGGTGACCGACCGATGGTTGGCAACGGTGGGGTGATCGGGCCGTGGCGGATACTTTCGGTTCTTGCCAAGGCAGCCTGCGGTTACGACCCACCACCATCACTAAGGGTGTTAAGAACCGAAATTGAAAACCGAACCAAATTGATGTGCGTTTTTGGTTCAGTTCAATTAATAGAAAAATAACCATTAACTTTTTCATTTTGGTTCCGTTTGGTTAACCGAATTGAACTGAAATTTTCCATAAAAATTGAACAATCGCTCTTTTTTATCACATCTTCTTCACTTAGGTTCTAATAAGCAAAGCAAAATAGGAAAATTGAAAAACCGTCCCAAACCGAACCGGATTTTCGGTTCAATTCGTATTTGGTTCAGGACGATTTCAATTCAGTTCGATATCATCCCTTATCGGTTTGGTTCAGTTTGGTTTTTTAGAAAAACCGAATCATTTACACCTCTAATCGTCGCCATTGAGGAAAAAATAAAAAAATAAATAAACTTTTTTTGTCGGTACCAAATGTATTTCTTTTTTTTTTCTATTTCGAGAATAAAAGTTTTTGTAGTTACTAGACTCCATTTGGTAATGTTTCTATTCCTCTATTTTTCTGTTCTTTTGTTCCCTATAATAGAAAAAGAACAAAAATGTATTTGGTAACGCCAATTGATTTTTTTATTCCCAGAAATCAAAAGTTGTTCCTAGGAATAGATTTGGAATAAAAATGAGAAGTGGAAAAAATTAACTTCTTATTCCTGAGAACAATTTTTAGAAATTATTTCTTGGAGACTACTCATCGCCTATTGCAGGCTGCCACCGCCGCCACCGCCAATCGCCGGTTGCCAAATGTTGGACGCAAGACGTCGGTCGCCAATTGCCGCCACTTGTCGCCGGCCGCCCCCACCTACCACCACGGCCAACCCGATCGCCGCCTCTTCTTGCTGTCGTCCTTCGCCCTGCGGCCGGTGACCAGCAACGGCAATCGGCGGCTGGCGCCCCCAATCGCCGTCCACACCCCACCACCGCCAATCGCCGCTGCCGCCCGCCGCTATCGGGGAAGAAAGAAATTTAAAAAAATTTTGAATACCAAACGTATTTCTATTCTTTTTCTATTCGAAAACAAGAAATTTTTATAGTTACCAAACACCCTATTTTCTCGAAATTGTTCAGGAAGTAGAAATAGAAAGTTAACTATTTCTCAAAAGTTAAACTATTAAGGGAATAGTATAAATGTTACAAAACGCACCCCAAATGTTTTGTTTTACTCAGAAATTGTTCCAGAGAATAGAAATAGAAAAGACCTATTTCTCAAAAGATATTATTTTTAGAAATAGAAATGTTACCAAACACACCATAAATATTCGACGTGAACACTAGATTATAACAGAGGCCCTTAACTCACATGTTGGAATCCGGCCTCTTCAAATGACTATTAGCAAAAAGACCCCATTGGATTCAACTGTGTTTAGACTTCACCCTAATGAGCAAGCCACGTCAACAAAATCCCGACAGTTTATACAAAGAAGGCAGCCTCACTCACATTGAATCAATTGAGAAGTTCATAAGTCGTCAAATGAGAAAATTTACCGCGAGCGTAGAACGGACAAAAATTCATACGGTCGTCATTGTCACTGCCCCCTTTGAAACCACGTCTCCGCCGAAGGATGTCCAAGGCATTCAATGAAAACTGGTTATGAACAAAGTTACATATAAATGTTGTTTTTTTCTAATATATTTCTATCTACTATCCTCCTCCTGCCATCAATAAAGACGGTGATCCTGTGCAGACAAGGACACGGCAATAACTGGAGCTACAGCACAGCTCCTTGCGCAGGGTCCAGTTCGCTGTCGTCCAACACGACCTCTTTAATCTCCTGCAGCATCTTCAACACCTGCCACATCGTCGGCCTCTGCTCCGGCGACCTCGCCCCGCAGGCCACGGCGATGTCCAGGAGCATCGCCAGCCGGTCGTCGCCCCCGCCCCCGCCGTCGTCCTCCCTCGTCGACCTCACCCAGCCCATCGCGTCCCTGGGCATCGGCCGCGGGTGCTGCGATGGGGGCCTGCTCGTGAGGAGCTCCAGCAGCAGGGTCCCGTAGGCGTACACGTCGGACTTGTTGGTCGGCTGGTGATTGGGGTCCCTCAACTCCGGCGCCCGGTAGGCGGCCAGGTCGGGGTCGTCGGCGTCCGGGGGCATGGGGGCTATGAGCACCGAGAGGCAGTAGTCGACGATGCAGGCCTCGAAGTCGGGGCCGAGGAGGACGTTGGAGGACTTGAGGTTGCCGTGGACGAGCCGCCACGCCTGGTGGATGTAGGAGAGGCCCTGCGCCACGTCCTCGGCGATCTTGAGGCACGACGTCCAGTGCAGAGGCTTAGCCCTCGCCGATTTAGATCCTGGAAGAGCACGTAAAGCATCGCGTCAATGCACCCACAAAGTTAAAAAAAACATCATAAAAGCCAAGTCGCCATCAATCTGCAATTCGCTTCGCTCGAAAGCCGATGACGCGCTTCAGCATTTACACAAACAAAAGCGGGTTCAAGCAACGCAACAAAAGCATACGTGCAACAGCGACTTCACGACTGATCCTTTCGAGGTTTTACGACCGTCTTTTGGGTGTCGGCTCCATTGGTCGTCCCAGGACGTACCACAGCTTCTGCAGTCGGAAGTTGACCCTTCGGGGGACAAGGAGAAAAGGGAGAAAAAGGCCAAGAAAGAAAAGGTCAAGGAAAGCTCTGGGCGTTCAAGTTTTGAGCTGGCGAGTCTGATGGAGTAGGGCCCGCCCTTCGCGCTAAACCCTACCGATCTGATCCTACTACTGTGCTCTGTGTGGTCCTGCGCTTTGCCTAACTTTTTTCAAAATTCGAAGCGTGGATTCCAGTTTTTTAAATCCGGGATTGACCCCACTACACCACAAAACGACGATTTCAAGGAAAGAAGGAAGGAGGCTTTTGGAGGGGAGGGAGCTAATCAAAGAACAGTTGTCCAACAGTAATCACCAATAATTTAAAGCATTGCTTAGACATGAATTAACGTCAAATCCCATCCTGAACAAACGCGCACCCCGCAATTAATTAACGACCCTGCGGCCCCTCGATTCCCAATGCGAGAGATTCTCTCTGTCCTGAAAGCTAAAGAAGAGCTCGTCCGCATACTCCCAAACGATCGACTGCAGCGGGTGGGCGTTGGGTCAGGGCAACTGGGTCGTTTGATTAAGAGCCTAATTCAATCTTAATCAAGCTGTACGATTGATTGATCACGTGTCGAAATCTTGATGTCACGGTAACGACTCGAGGAACACAAAAGTCACGGCCGAGTCGACTCGGGCATCGACTCGGCAAGGAGGAGAGGGGAGGAGGGGTTTTACCGTGGATCAAGGAGAAGAGGCTGCCGTTGGGCTGGTAGTCGTAGATGAGGAGCCTCTCTTCCTTGGCCTGGAAGTAGGCGCGGAGGGGGACCAGGTTGGGGTGGCGCAGCCCGCCCACCGACTCCATGTGCCGCTCGAACGCCTCTTTGCTCGTCCCCGCCATCTTCCCGGCGTCCATCCTCTTCACGCTCACGATCAGGCGGCTGTCCAGCACCGCCTTGTACGTCGTCCCCATCGTCCCCCTCCCCAGCAGCTCCGCCGACGCCCTCATCAGCTGCTCCATCGAGTACAGCTGCGCCTCCCCCGCGCAGAACACCAGGCACCCGCTCTTCGCCGTCACCTGCATTCCTTGCACCCGCTTCACCTGCATATAATAACCCGCAAAGTAAAAATTGAGCAATGATTGTTCTACGAAACATGACCACACTCGTCAACTACTAAAAAAAACTACTTTATACAACGTATGAAGTGCAGTCTCCAACTCACCTTCTCCTCCAGCTCGTGCTCCTGCTCTATCTGCATGACGGCCGCGGCCTGGGCAGCCGCGGCGTCGTCTGATGCCATCATCGGACTCGCCGCTAGCCGGGACGATTCCCTCTGTTTCTTAATGGCCACAGCGAAGCACATGAGCGAGCACACGAGCACCGCTACCCCCGACGAGAACCCGAGGATGACCGCGGTCCTCCTGTGCTTCTTCTGAGGCAGCTGGGTCTGGTTGACGCCGTGCACTTCCATGCTCTGCCCCAGTGCCGTCGCCGGAGGCGGCGGCGGCACGCTCGCCGCCGAGGAGGAAGCTCCGAAGAAAGGCGGCCCGGGGTTGCATTCCTTGTTTATGATCTCTCCGCAGAGGCCCGGGTTCCACGAGTAGGACGAGATCTTGAAGCGAGCTAGGACCGGCGTGACGGGTATGGCGCCGGTAAGGTTGTTGCCGGAGACGTTGAACGTCAGCAGAGAGGACTGGTTGAGCGGGGGGATGGTCCCGTTGAACCGGTTGCCGTCGAGCCGGAGGTAGTACAGCCGGTCCAGCTCGGCCAGCCAGTAAGGCAACGGACCGGTCAAGCCGTTGTACGACAGGTCGAGGGTCCTGACCCGGTGGAGCGAGAAGATCGA
The DNA here is from genome assembly GCA_014182845.1 of Corymbia calophylla. Taxonomy (NCBI): domain Eukaryota; kingdom Viridiplantae; phylum Streptophyta; class Magnoliopsida; order Myrtales; family Myrtaceae; genus Corymbia; species Corymbia calophylla. The sequence goes on along the minus strand of CM024698.1, from coordinate 10,061,092 downwards.
CGGAGGGAAAGAGCCGGTGAAGGCGTTGTGGCCGAGGAAGAGGGTCTTGAGGTTGATGAGGCCAGAAAGGTCGGGGATCGGGCCGGTGAGCGAGTTGTTCTGCAGGCTCAGGACTCGGAGCTGGTCAAGGCGAGTCAGTGAGTTGGGAGCGAGCTCGCCGCCGAGCTCGAGCCCTTCCAGGACGAGACGGACGACTCTGCCTTGGAAGCACTGGACGCCCTGCCACTGGCAAAAAAGGAAGCTCGTGTTGGGAGAGAAACGAAGGACGTCGTTCAAATCTGCCTTGGACTTGAATGCCAAGAGGGCCGACGCGTCGGGCGGTAACAGGAGGGTCGACGACGGAGGCGACCCAGGATAGGCGAGCGCAAGAACAGGGCAAAGCAGAGCAAGAAACGACAGAGTGGAGCAATGTGGTGGGGTTCTTCCCTTCAGCATTGTCGTTGACGGGAAGGGACTTGAGAGAGCTTATGTTTCTTCTCAGATGTGTCGATGCTTTTCTTGGTTCCTGCTGTTCTTTACTTTCACACGACTTGTCGTCTTCTCTGCAAGGGTTTTAAGACTTTCGCAGGGATGGGCATGGGGGTATGGAGGGAGAGAAGGGGCAGGAGGAACGTGACAAGGGCATGTAGATTGGAGACGAGAGAGAGAGAGAGAGAGAGAGGGGTGAAGAAGGTGAGGAGCTGTCGTATCGTCTCGGGACTGAACCGAGCGAGCCTCAGAATCACGTGAAGGTGGGAGAAAATGTTGCGAAAGAATCTAATGGGTAAAAAGATGAATTGCAGGTACGACTGGCTTTTCTTTCTCCCTGCACCAGAGGGTTGTCTGCTTATGGACCCCCTCCTCAGGGCCGGGGCCTAGGAGCCCCCACCCTCTCTCCCTAGAGTGACTTTTCAAATTTCTACTCTCTCTCTCCCCCTCTTTGCGGCGACATGTGAGCTCACAGTAGCCGCTGGCCACTCCGAGATGGAGGCAAACCGGAAAAAAGAAAAGCTTTTGACAATTCTACGTGTATGAATCGAGGCAAGAGAGATCCAAACCCAAACCCGTCATCATTATTTCTTCCGATGCTCTCTCGCGACGGCAACGGCTAACGAACTTGATGCGATCAAGGAAGGGAATTTCGTTAGATCGAGGGGAGAGACGAGGCTTCGGTTGGGTTTTGCCCGTGTCCGAAGGCGAGTATCTAAAGAAAGAGAGTGCGGCTTACGAGCCGACGAGGGGAAATTTAGTTCTGAAGATCGATGACGCGACGCCTCACTTGATCAGGCGGACAAAAGATTCCTAACAACTTCGTTGAAGAAACGCACGAACAGAACATGAACGAGGGTTTTCACCAAATTGAGGTTTCTTGCTCCTTAAACAAACGTGGGTTTTCCCGAACGATGAGGGAAGTGAAAGTTCCAACGACTTCGACCAGAGCATCTTTACTTGGGAAAATGGAGCTTTTGTGGGTTTGGTTTGGATGTGCATTTTTAACTGAACCTGACAGTCAAAGCCCTGCTACCCTCGTTAAGTTGTAGATGTGCAATGCCCCGTACTCTTCCCCTCTTTCGGTGTGGAGGCTCTTGGCGTTGATGTACATGTACATGTCGTGAATCGTGATTTTTCCGTATTCTCAGACTCTTGTAAGTCGATTTTAGTGTCATAGGAGAGAATTACCTTGTGAGTGGAGTTTGGTATCTTTGGGGGACGAAGAGGTGGTGGAGAAAGGATTATATAACTTGTTTGTGTCGAAGTGGGCGTCAAGGTGTGCTAAAATGATTGTATTTATATGAAACTCTCAAGGTAAGTTTGATCTCTTGTGTACAAATTGATCGAAAGCTAATACTGCTCTCCTAATAAGGTCATGATAGGCCAAAATCAGTTATTGTGCCTAAAATGCTTTGTCACACTCCAAGGATTGGATATCTGAGCTAAACTAAATGTGGTACAATCAGATACAAGAATATTATTCATTGTACTATTCTTAGGAACAACTATAGAATAATGGTTGGCTTCATATTCTTGACTCACCAAGTACAGCACAGGCTATTACACAACCAGTGAATTGTCAGCCCGTGACATATGTATGTGATGGGATGGCCTTGCTCTTCGATTGTGATCTTGTTTTCAAGTAAATCTTGCCCCTGTAGAGAAAGTGGTACTTTCTATTGGGAGAATTATTCAAATTTTTTTAATCAATTTAGTTATAAACTTTTCAATTTTAACAATTATGTCTTAAACCTTTTGTTGAGTTAGTTAAAAATTGCTTATGTGGATGCAATTGTCTTACGTAATACCTTCGGCATTGACATGGAGAATATTTATAATGTTTTAATTTTTTTGAATTTTTTTTATTTTCTCTTTTACATGTTTTTTCTCTATGGTGGCATAGGTAGGCCTCGCCAATTGCAGGCAAGGGTGTAAAGGTCCTCGCTAGATCTGGGTAAGGTCACCTTCCTAAGGCCTTCATGGTGTTGCTAGCAATGGCTAAGGCGGGAATCACCTAGTTTGGGTGAGGCCTTTGTGGTCAGCAAAGGTCATCAACACTGGAAAAAAAAAAAGAACAGAAAAATAAAAGTTTGAAACAAACCAAAGGTTTTACATAAAATGGCCGACAGGCGTCTATATTAGTGATTTTCAGCCAAATTAATTAGGTGAATTCAATTGATAAAAAGTTAAAAATTTATGATTCCATTAGCAAAATTGTAAGATTTAAAATTGAATTAGCTAAAATATAATAAGTTCGACATTTAGGAAAATTTTCCCGCTTCCCGTTCATATACCTAGGTACGTTTTGTTGCTAGGACGACTTAATGCTACCACTCATTGGTGTACGAAGACGATGAGATCCATCAATTCACTCTTGTCGGACTATAGGCTTGTTCCCCCCGGAAATTTCGGGGGCGCAGTAATGTGGACGTGAAAATTAGAATTAAGTTTGAGCTTGACCTTGAGAAATTCCCGGGGGTGGGGCTTCATGCATTGCCAAAAAAAAATGGCCGTCGGCTGTGATCTATACGGAAAGCGCCTGGTGAAATTGGACGCTAAAGCCTTTCAAGTTAAAGCTGCATTTTTCCACGGAAGAGGAAAAAACAAAGGGGGCGATAGTCAAAAAGCCCGAAAGTTCCACATGGCACGGTTTTTATGGTCTTAAATCCGTGATTTCTCCCGAGATGTCTCTCGTTTCTTAACAGGCCCTTCTACGATCTTTCCAGGAGTGATCCCTTCGATTGTAAAAGCGTAAAGCGTTGTACGGTGCAAGTTTGAAACCGCTTTGAATGAGTAACTAAAATTTTTACATAATCTTTATCGTAATCAATTTCTGAAGATTGATTTTGAAAATTATAGAAGCGCTAATAAGTGATCAAAACTCGGGAAGAATGAGTCTAGTGCAAACATATTTGGTGATGGTTGTATTCTCAATTTCGATTGCAACAACAGAATTAGGAATGAACATGGTTCCAGGATAACACCTGTTCTCTATTTCAAAGTATACAAACTAGATTTTAGGAACATATTTCAATGGGTGGGTTCCAAATTCTAGATCTAGAACCTAAAACAAGTATTTGTACTTTTCTTGGTCCATGGTATTTGGATGATGAGTGTCTAAAATAAAACCACTAGTCTGAACTTCCATTTTATCACCAAAATGTTTTATATTCTTCATGTGTCTAAGTATGAGTTGTAGTCAATGGATAGTAGTAACAAAATGTGGTCATTAAAAGTAATGATTCAATTCAATTAATAATATAGATGGGAACATGAGTAGACTCTAAAACCGACCCTAGAATTTGTGACAAAGAAAGTTTCAGATTTCAAGGAATGCAATGTAGGTTCCAAGTTTTAAAAAGTGAGAACGTATTTTAACATGTAGGTTCTAAGTTTTAAGTGAAATCTGTACAAAACCTAAAACCGCTCACTTCTAAATAGAATTTGGAAAAGCATTCACCTAAAAATATCATTAATCCTCTATTTTCAAAAATGCATTTTTGCATCCTCGCTTTTCTGCTATCACCCCTTTCCATCTCTCAACAAGCACATAGTCACCTTTACCTTATGGTCATTTCCATACCCAAAGCACTCCCATCCCCTTTCCATGTGAATAGGTTCACCTAAACACCCACCCATCAAATGGGTGGATAGAGCCAGGTTTGGGTCGAATAAAAAATGGTTCGACCCAAATTAATTAATTTACCCTCTATTATAATCCTTTGTTCATACAATAGATGTGAGAATATAGAGTGAGTGAGCGTGAAATTGAGTGTGGACGAAAAAAAGTGAAGAGAGAGTTATAGAGGTTGGTTAGGTTTATATAAGTTATAAGCCCATTTCAACACTCATATTATTTTAGGTTTTACCATTTTAAATCCATTTATTAAATATAATTAACCCATATAATAACTCAGCCCATTAAATATGGGTTTAAAATTAATTTTTAACCCATTTTCATAGTTCTAACCTTAATCCAACGGTCCTCGTTCCTGTGCCTCCCAGCAGGGCACCCCTAAGATTGGGGTTTGTTGGTGATTTGGCGTGCTAGGGTTTTGGGGGATTGGGAGATGGGAGGGTAGTTTGGCTCTTTACCGTGTTGGAATTGAGTCAGAGGTGCAAAAATGTAGATTGAAAAATAGAATTATGTAAAAGAACTGAGGATGTTCTTGGCGTTTCATTTTTTCGATAAAATTACAGTGGGCGGTTGAGTCTTCTTGAGTGGGTCGAGTTTGCCACGAGCTGCATTCGTTCGCCAAGCTCGACGTAAATGTACCAGACTGCAGAATCCAGGAAAAAGGCAGCACGAGCGGGACACAGACGACGAACCGACATATGTTAATGAAACTCGGGAAGGAGCTAGAGGCAGACTAGGGAGTCTCGCCATGTTTATGGTCATCGCCAAATGATGTTTTTTTTTTTTTTTTTTGTCGTTTCATCCTCTGGTCGAATCTTGCCAGAGGTTGCGATCTGATTTTCAGCTGTTGTGTATGGTGAGAGTTCAATCGTTCAGGATTTACTTCTGCGTACAAAGATGAAAAAGGGGATAAATGAGCTGGAGCTACCGAGATCGTGCCTTGCCAGTTGCGCTGGCTTATCATTTGGCTTATGGATGCATGGGCATAGCCTCCCTTAAGAAATAATGGATGTTTCAATTTCTTCAGTAAATTATCAGTTTCTTTAGCCTTTCACTTATTAGTCTCATCACCGATGTTCATAGTTAAAAAAGCTACGGTAATAAGCATGAAAATGACAAGGAACAAATATACTTAATTACCTTCTTCAGAATATAGATTACCCTAACTAATGATTAGATATGGGAATAAGCTGCACTTTGTATTTTTATATCATAATCTTATCATGTCATAATATCTTGAAGTTTAATCTAGGTTTGATCCAAATTACAAATTTATTAGTTGTGTCATATTTTTGAAACACAAATCTAAAACATTGCTTGAACGGGTTAACTTACATGACACAACCTTTTAAAATATAAACTCTGATATGAATAAGCAAACTTGTATTTCATGTATCATAACACACACATATAATATATATATCCAAACATGTCTACATTAACATATTTATTTTTATGTTTGAAGGGCCTCCTTAATTTCATGGGAATTGTATGGTTTTCAATAAAAGCGAGGGAAGGCTATTTTTCACATAATATCGATCTGTCGATGGTGAAAGCACATAAACACATTAGGCACATACCTATGCACCATCGTTCACCAGCTCCTCGGGATGTATCCATGTTGCATGGCGCAGCTGAAGATGACGTTCACGATGGTTTCGCTTTTGACGGCGTACTGTATAATACTCTCCACCTCTGTATCACTGTACTTGGGATTAATATACTTCAACGCTTGCTTTAGCTCTACCTTGCTGGCGACACTTGGCTTTTGGACGACGGGAGGTGGCGGCGGCAGCGACGGCAACGGAGGAGCAGGGGGAGGAGGAGGATCTACTTCGCTGTCGCCTTCAGAAGCATAGGCAAAGAACGGGATTTTCTCTTTCTTGTAAGTTCGACAAGGACCCATTTTCTGGTGTTTTGATGGGAGGCTTGTGAGAAAACGTGGGATGCAGAAATTTAAGTCTCTGAGAGGAAGTTTACTGTGATCTCCATCAACGCGAATAGCCCCATAAATGGACCAACTCTAGCTATCGGAATCTATTCATTTATAAGCATAAATCAAGAAGGACAAGAAAGGAATATGATGTGGGAGTCGCCATAATGACTACGCCTTTATATTTGGCTTAAAAACTAAGCTTAAATATTATAATATTAAGTGGACATTGGTCTTGAATTCGAGGTTCGCTCCACGAGTCACTACGGAGGGCCTTTCGAGATGCTCCTCTGCAATCCTCGTGAAACCACAAGAGCTTGTCTGAACCTTATGTCCTTTCGAGAGCGAGATTCTATGCTTGGTTAAGAAAACAGGAGAAGTCTCTAGCTCTTTGATAGAAGGGAGCATCGAACAGGAGGGAGCATCGAACGACACCATGGATTTGCATTGGAGATATGATGTAGACCTGATTGATAAAGTTGAGATTGGGATTTGCTAGGGCATATATCTTGGAGATGTGGGTGGGGCTACTCTCACACGTGAATCATGCTCTGTTGAGGTTCATCACGTATGACTTCTCATGAATGAGACATTATACATATGCTTTTCACTCACTGAAATTTCTTTGTCGATTTTTCACTTTCATAACTTAGTGTTGAAGCTAGGCGTTTTTGGTAAATTGCTTCTTGAATGCACAACTGTGTTTGTGTGTATGATTGAGTGCGTGAGTGTGGAGGGAAAAGTACCGAACAAATCTTAAATCCATTGTATTGATATTAATTTAGTTCTAAAATTTTCAATTGGAACAATTTAGTCATAAACTTTTTGAACTTTTATCAATTTAGTTTATACGGCAATTGTGATTGGAAATCGTGACATAGACACCATGTCTCTCATGCTAAAATAGATAATTATTAATTTTTTAAAAACTTTTTGAATTCTTTATTACATTTTTTTGTTTTTCTTTTCTATTTTCTTTCCTTTCTTTCTTTTTCCCAACTATGGGGCGACAACCTTGCCAAGCAACCATCCCCTACCATAGGCAAGGGTGTGAAGGCCCTTAAGCGTGGCCAACAAGGGCCACAACGTCCTTGCTTGGATTTGGACAAGGGCTTGACGCCCTTGCATGTGGCTAGTAAGGGCACAGAGGCCCTCACCCATAGTAGGGGAAGGCCATGATGCTCTCGCCTAAGCCTGGTGATGGTCAGTTGGCATTGTCATTGGTCCACGACTGGGAAAAATAGAAAGGAAAGAATAAAAGAAAAAAGAAAAAGGAAAAACTAAAAAAAAGTAATAAAAATTTAAAAAGTTGTCCTCATCGGCGCTAGCTGTGCCATGTAGGACCATTAGCATTCATGTTAGCGATTTATGATCAAAATTGATTGGATAAACTCAATTGACACAAATGTAAATGGTTTAGAATTAAATTGGTATAATTAAAATATTTAGGATTGAATTGATACCAATATAATGGATTGGTACTTTCCCCGCATGTGGATGAAGGTAATAGGGTACTTACAATCACGTGATGTAATAGTCAACGTAATCAATTTAGTACTAAATCTATTGTATTGATGTCAATTTAGTCTTAAACATTTTAATGATACTAATTTAGTTCTAAATCATTTGACTTAGTGCCAATTTAATTCTAAATATTTTAATGATGCCAATTTAGTCATCAATTTTTCAAATTAATGTCAATTTAGTGTTAAACATTTTGACTTGATGCTAATTCAATCTTTCTAGCTAATTTTGGCTGGATTTTGCTAATGTGAATACTGGAGACTTAGATGGCACTATTGGCGCTGCTATAAATAATTTTTAATAATATTTTAATAATTATTAGATTTTTTTCTCTCCTTCCTTTCTTCTTCCTCTAGACGATGGTTGGCCGACAAGCGGACCAAATTAGCACAAAATCAAAAGGTTAATGACTAAATTGGCACTAAAAAAAGGTCTAGGTCTAAATTGACATAAATGCAATGGGTTTAAGACTTTTGTAACACTTTTCCCTAATATGACTTACTAGTCGGAACCCTCGTATTGTTGCTGAATGACTACTTTTACGCAATCACAACGGCCAGCGCAAAGCATGATTCAATAATCGAGTCTATTCATCATCGAGAAATTCTATGATATCTATCTCTAACGGATACCAATGGGGGTATTGCGGGAAGCGAGACAAAACGCTCTTGATGAGAACTCTTCTATGGCCTTTTAGGAACGGTGCAATGGAACGTGTAGATCTAATGTAAAGCTTTGGATCCGAATTGGACGGGGTTCGGCCCGCTCTTGGACTTTCAATTGGAGGCCCGTTCGCGTTGGATGGGGAGATGAGGAAGATCTCAAACCCTTTGGAGATTTGCATAACGGCGAGAGTGGATCAGGACTTTGTCGAAAATTTCGCCTTGAGATGCCTGAGCAATCTTAAACATTCTAATCAGGAGTATGCTTATGCTTCTTCTTCTTCTTCTTTCCCCCAACGAACGTAATACAATCATTCTAGCCTTCTAGGCTCCCGTAAGAGAACGGCCGAGCGAGCGCCGGGGCAGTATGAGATGGGATTAAGCTGGCCTTAGACAGCGATATCCACTCTCTCGAAATAAGAATATATTGATCTCCCGCTTGTTGATGCTGTTAGGAGCAGCAATCAATCAAGAAAAAAGGGGAAAGAAACCCCGTCGTTACTAAAGCCCCACTTTTGATGAATGCCGGAGATGTTGCTCGATTCAGCATCTTTCAGTAAGGTCGTGGCATTTGGTAAACAAATTTTGGGGCCACTTTGAATGAAGGCGGAGAGCCAAGGGTCGATGAGGCTCACTGAAGGTCGCTGTCATGAAAGTTGAAAATCATTCTTTTTTTCTCGTTAGGAAGTCGCATTTCCCAAAATTAATTGCAAAACATACGCACTTCTTCTCATGGAAATTGGGACTGACTCGATGATTTTTTAAGCCAGACTGTAGCATTGACGAGAAGAGGGTGTGACGAAGTATTTTGATGAACGATGAATGTTGTTCGTTTTTTTTTTCCTCGAAATGACCAAGAGGACCGATTTAAGGTTCGAGATTTGTTGTACTGAGTTTTGACCAAAAGAAGAAGGTTTACCAAATCATACCAACCATAATCGAATCTCCTAAGATAGGACAGAAGAACCCTCTATATATAATTGGTAATTATTAGATGACCCGAGCGTGCTGTTAATTGCAGTTTTTAATGCCCCCCTAGTAGGTCCACTCCATTAAACGCACCTGCGATTCGGAACAATTATTCTCGAGCAACGAATCAAGTCAAATCATCCGACCTGGAACCTAACATTTTTCATTTGTTTCTGGGGTAAAATTCACATCGCAATTCAGATGCGCGAAGACGTCAGCGATCACGGGGCTCAACCGGTCTATTGGCCCGGATGCTGTAACTAACGTTAGCAGCATGCACAAGTCCTCCCCGGAATTTAATAACAAGAGTCGTCCCGACTCGACTCATTGACTCCCCTACCAAAAATACTCTCCACCTTAAATCAATATACAATCCAAAGTCCTCCTCGATCGAACAAAAACTGGAAGTGGGCATCCTTGCGACACCCACCACGCCTTCTCTTTGAAATATTATATCACATGGAAAAAGATATGCAAAGCTCCGATTCGATTATATTAATCTAAGGTTTTACTAAAATAATACTTTCCAAGATATCAAATGAAAATCCCCCCACTAGTCGGATGATTCACTCCCCACCAAATCTACAGTCCCATTCTTTCTCTTCTCTCTCTCTCTCCTTTTTCCTTTTCTTTCTTCTTCATTCTTTCTTGCCCCTCAATCAACAAGGTCTTTCTTTAGTACCAGAAGTCATAAAAGAAATAAATTTAAAAAAGGGGGGAAGCCAAAATAGTAAACAAAAGAACCCGAAGACAAAGGAATCCAATTTCCCCCACTGCCCTCCTCCTCCCTCCTCCCTCCTTGAGAGCAGAGCCAAGGCATCTTCGCGTTGACAATTTGAGCCCCTCTCCCTTTCTCCCTCTCCCTAAAGCATTAGCCTCGGTGTCGCTTCCTTCACGTTCAATCAATCAACAGCCGGGGGACCAAGAAATCGCTGTGGACCCCCGGTTGGATAGAGAGAGGGCGAGAGAGGGGGCTCAGGAAGATTCGAGGACCAACGGCGCCTTCACGTCGGCGACGGACTGGGAGTGGTTGTGCTCGCCCTCGTAGGTCACGATGAGAATGCCCGCGTCGTCCAGGGCTCGCTCCACGTGCTTCCTCGCCGGGCATCCTCTCACGCTGCTGCACTTGTAGTAGCCCCTAAAAAAAGGAATAAAGAGAGCAAAAGACACCGTCAATCATTTGATGGAAATCAACCATCTACTCCAATTGAGGGGAGGGCAGTGGATCTCGTATGGTTGACTCGGAAGTCAAGCTCAAGATTCGGGTTCTTTTTTAAAAACCCAGTTTCAGATTTGGTAAAATTGGGTCCATGGAGATAATCATGGATGCGTCGCTCCAAGCGAGAAGAGACAGGTGTATCTGGAAATGGAGGAACAACGTGGGTTGCTTTTTCGGGAACGTGGATGGGTAACGTGTGCTGTGTGGGGGTGGGGGGGGGAGAGAGAGAGAAAAGAGAGAGAGAGCAGGGGTCAACGGGTCAAATGAGTCAGACTGAGTGAAAAGCCGAGTCATGGTGCCGAGTTAAGCTTCCCAAATCATCGAGAAGATCACAGGACAGGACTAGTCTCGACCATCGGGGATGGCGATCGAAGGGGGGAGCACAACACGAGCTAAATAACAAGTACGAGTCGGTTAACAGGATCTATACATACTTCCGTCAATCGACATGATGCTTCATCACTGACATAGAGATATGAACCGACGCGAACAAAAACAAAGTAGACGAACACGAAGACCGACCTTGGATGAGGAGAGCCTTTGATGGGCTTCTGTCCGTACTTCCTCCACGAGAAATCATCTGGTGGGATATCCGCCATTTTCGAACTGATTGCAGGGACTCTGACCACTCTCTTCAACCTCGATTTCCTGCAAAACCGATCCAAATCTCGTCAATTTATTTCACACGAGCCCATTTTTCAAAATCACCCAACTGCTGTCAGAACAGAGACCAAAATTTTCAGCGTACCTCTTCTTCGAGCAATGGCACTTGCCGGAGGACGACGCGCACTTGAGAGCAGTGTCGTCCATGGAACTGCACTTCCTCTTCAGTGAGTACGACAGGGGAGGCTTGTCCGCCGACGAAACCTGCGAGAGATGGTGGGTCATCTGAAACCCCGTAGAAGAGAAGGATCTCTGCACGCTGTCCGTCTCCCCGGTCAGTGAGGACAGGAACGAGGAGTTCGCAGCCGAGATCGGCGGCGAGCCCGAGAAATTTATAGTCGTCGGCGTCGCGGACTCCTTTCTCTCCACCTTTGGAGCCACCGGGATCGGGTTCTGTGCGACCTGGTGGTGGTGGTGGTGGTGGTGGTTGTGATGGTGGTGGTTGTGAGGCAGGGGAGGCAGCCGCTGGATCGGCGTTGGGCAGTAGACCTTGAAAGCCGAGACCGGCTCGGCGCTCTGCAACCGGGCGCTCCCGACCGGGTTCTCCGCCGGTCGGACCGGATTAAGCGCTTCCCGGTTCTCAGGTAGCGGGGCGACGGGGGCCCTCCTGAAGCGGGCGTGGCCGGTCCGCGCCCTGTCGAGCAGCGAGATGACCTTCCTGAACTTGTTGACGGCGGCGTCCGTGGCGGCCTCGATGTCCACGGCTGGGCTGGGGCCCCCGGAGGAGGAAGACGACGGCGAAGGCGAGTCCTGACCGGCCCGCCGGCCGCCCCCGCCGGCGCCGGAGGCGGAGGGGGAGGAGGAGGAGGAGGAGGACAGCATCTTGATGAGATTCTCGACGCTCTGTATGCCGGCGGAAGCGGCCTCACGGAGGGCGCTCTCCTCCTTCTTCACCGCGAAGCCGCCGACGCCGACGCCGTCGCTGCTGCCGTAACCCATCATGAGCTCCACGGCCATATCTCTCTCCCTGGAGCGGCTAGAGAAGGAACACATGAAGAAGCCGAGTGCCCTGGGGTGGTCTATAAGAAGAAGAAGAGGAGGAGTAGGAGAGGAGGGGAGAGGTCGCAGGACATAGAGAGATAGATCTCTGACGAAGAAAAGAGGAAAAAAAGCAAAGCGAGGGTGAGGAGAGAGAGAATGAAGAGAGAAGAGGAGAAGAAAAGCAGGATTCGAGTCAAACTGACGCCCCTTCGCCTTTCCTCTCCTTTGGCATTACAAGGCATCTCCTTCTCTCTCTCTCTCTCTCGTCACTCGGGGGCCTCCTCCTGTCGCTTCTACGTTAATATTGTGGTCAAACGGTTAGGCCATTAGGAGAGCTCCACGTGGCGATCCATGCGGGGGAGATTGACCAGGGCTTTTCAATGCCGGGGGTGGGGTGTGGGGCCCGCGGCGGGGAGGTTGGGGGGGAAGGAGCGATAGATAAGACCCTGTTGGGAGACCGTGTAAGATTTTGAAAATGATGAGAGGGAGAGCGATAAGGTCAAAAGGAAAGGCGAGAAGTGATAATGATGATGATGATGATGATGGTGATGGTGGAAGGAGAGCCGTTTGATTGCGGGGTGAAGGAGGTCGGGTTGGTGCCAGTGAGGAAGAGTTGACCTTTACCAGCTTTTAATGCAAAAGGTAGGAGGCGGAGGGGGTCTCCCAAAGTCGGAGTTGCCTCCCCCTCTTTTACCGGGAACCGGAAGCTACGTCAAAGCCTGTACCCGCAAGTCACATGGGATTCTCTCTCTCTCTCTCTCCCTTGCTTTCGCTCTTTCGGTCAATTCTCGGGGCCCACCGGGCACGAGATGCGTTTCGAGCCGTTTCTCTCTCACTTTCTCTCTCCCTCATTTTTTCAACATCGGCGAAAACAAAAACCCTTTTTCCTTCTCTCTCTCTCTCTTTCTCTCTCCTCCATCTCTCCTCCTTTATCCCTTTAATTTCAAAATTCGTGATTTTTTTGACACTATTTCCCCTCCACTCCACTCCACTCCACTCCACCCCACCGGGCAATTGGCCTGATAAAAAAAATTTGGGTGCCATTGGGAATCGAAATCGAGTGCAATTTGGACTTTACATGCTCATCGTTGACGTTGCATCGTTTATGCTTTTCTTTTTCTTACAAAGATATTTATGCCCCCCCAATACAAGGATAAACCCAACACAAAAATAAAGGAAAAAAAATGGTCGAATCCCCTGTCGATTCCACCACTAGACACTAATCTGACGAGCCATTGGTCTTGATCGTCACATCATCAGCTATAACATAATGGGATAATCATATCAATTATTCCTTTCAATTCGCAGCGCACCATCCACGATTCGGTTTTGACAAAAAGAAAAAGGCAAAAAAAAAAGGGGGTTCTTGGTCTTCATGCAAATTGCTTTGCGGATAAAAAAAAGGAGTCGTTACAGGGCATCAGTAAATCATACAGTGGGGATCGACGGCGGCTAAGGTGGACGAGCGAGGAAGGAGGGTCGAAGATCGCCCATTTTGACATGTACCTGCGATCTCTCTCTCTCTCTCTCTCTTTCTCTCTCGTCCCCAAAGCGTTTCGGGCGTTCACGCAATCTTTGTCTGTTCGGCTGGCTGGGGCCTAATTACATTGGAGGGGGAGTCAAATCCAAGGACGCTACCGCATTCTGACTTGAAAGCCTCCTTAAAGGAAGACTTGCGTGCACACACCTTTGGCATTTGTCCACGCGTCTGATTCGCCGAATGGGGACGCCAACATGAGCCCGATAAGCCTCGAGAAGCATTCACATGTATCGAGTCAAGCGGATCGGGCGATACGGATTCATATTGATATAGAAGCAAACATGCGACCAAAGTCGCATGTTGAGTGAAATGAGGAATATGAAATTATCCAAATAATCTGTAAGATGTCACGCTAAGTAAATGAAATTCCTTGATGTCATCCATGAGTAAGATCCTTATCCAAATGGTCATCATTTCGTGGTTACTTGCACAACTCTTTCGACTCATGCAAATCAAGCCAAGCAGTTACATAAATTCCCGATTAACACCTTCAATTTCTCCAAGTTCGTAGACCAACCTTTCTCTCTCTCTCTTTCTCTTTTTTTTGGGAATAAAAGGACAGGCATCTCTCAAAGTCAAGTTTTTGTTTTCACATTCTTCCGCAAGCAAGCGAAAGAGAAAAGGACACGAAGCATCGGAACCAATAAAGGGGACGACCAAAGACAAACAAAGGACCTTCCCCCCCAATCTTCGCCTCTCTTTCATTCCTTGCATCATAAACAAATGTCTGTTGACCCTCGTCGTCTTTCGTTTTCCAAGCTTTCACGCGGTGTGAATCTGGACTCGTGAGGGATTTCGATCGTATCAGATCGGTACGCATGTGAGCCGATGCGCAACCCCCGATGTGGAGGAGGAATAAGAGAATATAAAAGAATATAACTCGAGGGCGGGCCGGGGGAGAAAAGAAAAATTGCGAAACCCCGCGAAAAACCGAAGTGACGTGCGAGACCAGAGAACATCTCTCTCTCTCTCTCTCTAACATAAAATAATAGGATGAAAAAGCTTGAGAAAGTTGACGAAATGATGGGGGCAGAGCACCATCATCGATTGACAATAGATTTGTCGAGATCCATCGGCGAATGGGGACGCAAAGACGCAACGACCCTCGATCGACAAAAGTCTCCTCTGCTGTCCACTCTGGGTCGTGGACTCATCGGTCACGGGCCTGTCAGAAGCCCCCAGTCGTCGCCAGGAATCCCCTCCCACTTCCCATTTGTTTATCGGAAGCTCGACCCACGATCGAGCTTGCTTCTCCACTTTTCTTTTGAGGAAAATATCAGAAGGGGTCCTTGTGTTACTGTTCGATTTCTTTGGTCTAATCCTTATTTTATGTTTTTTGTTCTTTTTCTTTTTCGATTTCGCCCTTGTTTGGTGCTTCCATCGAATTTCATCACTGCATCACGACTAGTTCTTTCGTTTGTCTTCTTTTTTTTTTTACCAATTTGCTATACACGTGATCTTATTTTATGATTGTATGCAGGATTCAGCGAGGGCGAAGAATTCACTTCTGTTGTGTGCAAGGGCTTTGTGATGAGAGAGAGAGAGAAAGAGGCTCTGCTCGGAAAATAAAAGCGTGCGGAATATTCGCAATTTCACAACATGAACTTATCAAATGTTGCTGCAATGTCATGAATCTTCCGAACACTTTCGTTGTCCAGGTAGAGGTCCCCTCCCTCTTCCTCTCGAACACGCTTCGATCTCTCTTTTCCTTTTAAAGGCTTGTGGACAAGTTGACTCGTGTGGTGTGAATCGCGGGTTGACTCTTAGTCGACCAGAGTCAACCTGAAGGAACATCCGAAGGAGAAAGGAAATAAAGCATGCATGAACCCGAGTATGATTAATATGCACGCAAGTTTCGTCTCTTTATTCGCTTCTCTCTCTTTGTGCTTCTTGCGCGTGTCTACAACTTATGCTTATGTCACATATTTAGTGTGAAACGAATTTGTGTATATGTTCATATCCGCTATCACCGTTTAATCACAAGATAGGATAATGGCATAAATAAGTCGAGTCAAGTCGAAATAATTTGACACTTGACCTTTGAATTGGCCATGTATGGCTCGATACTTGACTCCAATTGCTCGTGAGCACAATGTTTGATTGCTTGAGTTCTAAATAGATAAGAGAATTACTTGGCTTGGCCTCCATTTGAGAATAGATTTTAGTGTAAAACTCAATTCACTCTCAAATGCAAATGGTAAAAACACTATAAGATTAAAGAACCTGTGTTTTATGATATTTAAATCCAATTTTTTGATCAAACTCACAAATTTCTTGAGTCTAAGTGTTTTCAAGCTTGAGCTTGACTACATAGGTATAGAGCCATTCAAAATAGAGATGATCGATTCTAGTTCTAGAATTCTAGACTTCGAGGTCGAATAACTTGCAAGTAGTTTCCCTTTATATAGTAGGGTTGTTTGGTTCAATGATAGATCGGTTTCTACCTTGAGACTTAGAATTGGACCGGGCATTATCAATTCCTAATTGTGGAATCAGACCCACTCAAAACCTGGAACCAAACTGAACCACTCTAGTCAATCCTAGAATCTGCCATTTCTCCTCTCTCTCTACCAGCATCAGTCCCTAATTGTGGATTCGAACCCACTCAAAATTCTCTCTCTCTACAAGTGGAGTTCCCAATTTTGAAGGGTTTGTTTCAAAATAAAAATATATAAAAAAAGAAATCTTAATTGGTTAGGTTCCTTACGTGGAACTGGATCGATGTCCCCCTATTCCCAAGTTTGATTAGGACCGATGCAGACCCTACCATGCACCGCCTCGAAAGACTTGACTTCTGCGAGTCTTCCCTTTGCGTCTACTTTTCCGTCCATCTACTTCCAAGCATGGTGCAAAATAATTTGGGCCTACGTCTTCAAATCCAGCACATAGGCCGGGCTTTGAGTTTCTATGATTGGGCTATCTTTGCATGGATCATGCTGCTGGTGTCATTTTGTATCGACATACGATTCGTGCCCTGGAGAAGACAAAGGGGCACAATCGAAGCCTAATCCACTGCGGGTGGTCACGGGATAGCCTCGCTGACGACATTGATTTCCACAGCCCTTTGAAGCATCAACACGACTCGCTAATTACAAGAGGGTGTTGTAAAATCTGATTAGATTTAGGAATCGTGAATGATATCTGAGGATTATGTCTGCCATGGTCAAATCAGCACAAGAGATTGATCAGATGATTTGATGAAAGCATGCCGTCATTAGAAGAAACGATTAATTGCCCTGACATAATTTGCACTGTCGACAAGAAGGAAAATAAGAGAAGTTGCGACTTGTCGAGAGGTTTGCGAGCCTGTTTCTTGTGTAAGCATTTAGTACCCACTTTAGTGCTGATCCTGTGAATTACCAAGAGCGACAAATCCAGACAATTTCTTTACTTAGGGAGAAGGCATTTGTCTTGATGAAAGTTCTTTTATTTTTTATTTTTGGTTCGAAAGGTGAAGGTCCTTTTATGAACACCAGAGAGATGTGGTTTATTACTTGGGGAGTGAACTTAATTGATTTGCATATAAGGTGTGAGAGCAGCTATTGGAGTGCTCTAATGGCGATCAGATAGGTAGTAGAGGAGTTATAAAATAAGGCTATTTCTGCACGACAAAAGTTTCTACACCGGTAGCGAGATCTGCATAACCAGTGGAATTCAGCCTGATTAGGCTGCTAGAGCCGAAAAAGAGGGCATTGGCGCAAAGCGCTGAACCTCTATAAATCGAACTTGCAATGTTGCTGGTCCTTATTACTTGCGGAAGCTGAAATTTTTCACTCGAGGTTGGCTCTACAAAATCTGTTTACTTCTTACGGCCCTCGTTTGTTTAATTTATTATTATTATTTTTTTCATGTGGTTTGGGGAATCAACCCCATCCATTCCTTTGAAGTCTGCTGTTTTGCTCACTAAGCTGAGCTAGCCAACAAAAACAACATCAACACAGAAGTGATAAGAGCACGGGATTGGGATTTCAGAGCTCCTCAACCTGACAGTCGACGCTTCATCTTCCGATCACATGAAAGCGGATCTCCCTCATCTGCAGAAAGAGCGAGTCCTATCTGCAAAGAAGAAGTCGAGTGGAGACGGATCAGCGGGGACCCATTTCCCTCCCCCAGCGCGCATCTTTTGGTGCTGGGGAAAGAAGTGGAAAAGGAGTCTCTCCGAATCTTCAGAATCTCTCGAAAGTAGAGTGGGGAGATCCATGTGACTCTCGTTGTTCAGATGATGCCGATGAATGATTGATCAAACAGGCCGGGGAGGTAGAGACCGGTGACTTTGGATCGTTGCGCGTTATTATGACTAATGAGGGAGCGGCCACAGTCTGCCCACGTACGTACCGCTCTTACTCTTGATGTTTTAAATGTTCCCAGTGGAACCCTCTTCTCTGTTTTGTTGACTGCTGCGTCAGTGTTTCGCCACGACGGGCGGGATCTGCCCTTTCTTTACCTGACGATAATGTCATCCGGGTATAATATTGAAGACGATGGGGTCTTTCGTATAGATGATGGAGCGTTTGCAGACAAAGAACGATTTGCTGCCCATCTCGATGAATGCAAAAGACAGTTTCTCGAAGGGGAAATACTAAAAATTTCCTGTTATGTATCCATGGGAGAGCTCAAGGTCGCATTTGAAAAGCAGAAGTTCATTTCGCTATTACGTGGTCGTGTCCTCGCTTTGGCGATCATGCTTGTAGTTAAACTTGTATGCACATTTGTAGAAATCAGTATCAATGCAGCCATGGTCAATTTTCTACATAGCTCATTGGTCAATAGGATACCGTGCAGCATCTATCCATAACAAATAGGTAATGTCGAGTATGGATATGGAAGTCATCGTCGGCTTTCATCTAAGCCTCTTTTTCATTCTTGTTGTACATTCAAAAGGATGATAGTTCCTAATCTTTAGAGTAACATATTTTATGAGAGGAAGGATCCGTGCCTTCATTTTGTCTATAGACATTTTCAAACTACGTTGTTAATTCTATACATGTGATGTTTCAAATCACGTGTTTCTCATATTTTAGGTGAAGTAAGTTCCATAACGTAATGTAATGTAACCAATTTGATCACTTAGAGTAACAAAATAACTGTGATTTCATCAGAAGTGAACGTCAATGTAGTATTGTGACTAGGAAAAATAAAGCCATAGAGATTGAGACTCTATTCTCTCTCCTTTTCCTTTGGTGATTACATGGCGCTGGAGCCAACTTTTGTGTACGTTGACTATTCTATTTAGGGCGATATTAAGAGGGTGCTCGCCATATTGGTCTAGTTTATTTAGGATTTTATGTTTTCGACGAGGCCAGAACCGGCTAAGACCGCAAGAAGAAAGATAAATTCCCTTGCTGTCCCATCCGACACCTTCTGGTCTGTATTCATATGATGCCAAATTATTTTGCACGGTGCATTGAAGACGGATATCAAGATTTGACTGGTCTTTGGCAATCCTTGGGGTTGTATGCTAACTCGTCTCTTCTTGTAGAGCTCTACAATTTTCTGACCTTAATGATTTTTACCAGGTACCGTGTATTGACGAATTGACCTATCAAATGGGCTCGTTACAAATGGGAAATGCTTGTATTACTTAGAAGTGCTGGTTAATTTTAATATAAAATAATGACATTGCAAGTACATCAACATTTATCCTTTTAACAATCTTATACACAACCTTTTCTCTTATTAAATCAAGTAGCTACATTTTTAAAACGCAGGTCAATACGAGGGCTCTTTTGATATCGTTGATGAATAATGTCAATGTGGAGAGTATATATTAACTGTCCATATTGACGCCAAATACAACTCTTAAGGCGATGTCACGCCAACAGAGACAAAGATATGTTATATGGCCAAATTTGTTCAACTTTGCGCGCTTGCTCCCTTGCTCCCTCCCTAACACCTAAACAGAAATGACATAATTTTTCCTTAGTAAGCGAGTCATGTTGCCAATTGTGCTTAAGCTTCTGTCGAATATGTGAGCTAAGTTAGCAAAAT
Organism: Corymbia calophylla; assembly: GCA_014182845.1. Lineage (NCBI taxonomy): Eukaryota > Viridiplantae > Streptophyta > Magnoliopsida > Myrtales > Myrtaceae > Corymbia > Corymbia calophylla. The sequence goes on along the minus strand of CM024698.1, from coordinate 10,041,505 downwards.
CACATGACATGACAATTTATTTAGCAAAGACATTATATTGAGCCAAATTTAAAAGTCGAGAAGTCGATTGAGTTAAAAAATAAATTTTTATGTACTTGATCATAAAATAAGCAAAAGTGCATGCATTTGCGTTATTATCACCCATTTTGATATTCTACTATTTATCTCATCTAAGTATATGATATAAGAAAATCATGACACATACCGTGACAAAAAACCTCAATTCAAGTGATTGGTCATCTTACTTAGTTGAAAAGCCAATGAGTGCTATCATGCGTTGGATTTGTGATTGAGCACCTTGTAATTAGAATTCTAGTTAAGGCAAAGAGTGTGCTCGTTGTGCGGATGGTGGATTTGCAATTAGGAGTTTGGCGGGCGAATGAACCGGGAGGGTTTATCAAACACTAGCTATCCATCTTAATACCAATGGCATCGACTCATCACTCAGGCCAAATTAAGGTTGTGTTTAGTTTTACTTTTCCAATGGGCTTTGGGAAAATACAAAAAACTTTAACCTAAACGGCCTTCATAAAAAGCAAAGACTATCTGGCAAGCTTTGCTTTGAGAAGCAACTTGGAGAGAAAGGTCGTTTGGTAGAAACATATTTGAAAAGCCCCTTGAGTAATTAGTTTAAGCTTTTTAGTTTTTAATTTATTTAAAATTTGAAAAATTAATTTCTACAACTTTTCTCAATTAAAAATAGAGCATTTTCATTACAATAAATGTGATAACATATGCCTCGATGAAAGAAATTAAGAGTAAGAGTCGAAATCTCCATCGGAAGCTAAATCGTTTAGGGGTGTGCAACCAGACCGGGTTTACCCGAAACCCGGACCGGACCACCCGAAAAACAGGGTTAGGAACCGGTTCCCGGTTAAACTGGTTCGGGTATAGGTTCCAGTTTTTGGGAATCGATTGAAACCGGTCCGGGAACAGGGTCCAAGCAAAGATCCACCCAAAACCGAACTGGTTTTGAAACCAGTTTTTACCCTGTTAAAAAAAAAAATCGTCTTTCTGTATAGTGTTTTTGAGTCTTTTTGTCTTCGAAGAAATGTTAAAAAAAGAAAGATTCTCTTTGAATCAAGTTAAGAGAGAATTGTTTTGAAAGAATTGTTTTCATGAATTATTTTTCTTTTTTAATGATCCCACTTTCAACTATTACTATAGTCGCATGACAAATGCTATTAACTATTATGGCACTAATTCTCAGTCCAACTCAAGAAAGATGTCCTCTTAATAAGAGCGCTCTGTCGCATATACATAAATAAGCGCATTAGGCCATATTAGAAGTATTTGTGGGAATGAGACTAATATTATATCCATATTTGTTGCTAATGCTTATGCATTCTTAGGATTTTTGCTTTGTCTTATAATGTTAGGAGAATTACATTGTTGTTTTTTCACTAATTAATGTAAAATTCGAAGCCGTATAGAATATTGAATGGTTGCAAAACAAGTTCCAATAAAAACAGGGTTGACCCTGTTCCTGGACCGGAAAAACAGGGTTGGGTCCAAAACAGGGTACAATAAAAACAAGGTAGAGTACAGGGTCTAGAAAAGAGGAACCGGTTATAACAGGGTCGGATACAGGGTTCAAGTCTAGACCCTACCCACCCTGGACCCGATCACCCCTAAAATCGTTCTCACTTCAATCCCTTGAAAAGATGGGAATTTGAACCCTTCACCTCCTAATTTTCATGTGAGAAAGGTAATTATTACGGCAAATCCTAATGGTTAACATAATATGAGTATTAAATAGGTCATAAATAGATTTATAATTTATTACATTTCCTCATATTTCATCCCAATAAATATTTTTCTCTCTCTTCCGACCAAAAAAAAGAAAAAAAAATACATCTCTCTCTTCCAACCAAAAAAGGAAAAAAATCTCTCTCGACCAAAAAAAGAAAAAGCCCTCTCCCTCTTCCGACAAAAAAAGGAAACAAATCTCTCTCGACCAAAAAAAGAAAAAAACCTCTCCCTCTTCCGAAAAAAAGGAAAAAAATCCGACCAAAAAGGGTAAAAAAAAATCTCTCTCTCAACCAAGAAAGAAAAAAAAACTCTCTCTTCCTTTATAACCCCATTATCATCACTCATCACCCGCAGACCAGATTCATACCTTCATCCCAGAAAAGCCTCATCTTCAAACGCGGGAGGAAAAGATGGGTCCCGTCCAGCGAACCGAGGCCGAGGTCAAGGCCCTCTTTGAGTCGTGGATCGTGAAGCATGGGAAGGTCTACAACGTCCCAGGCGAGAAGGAGAGGCGTTTCGAGATCTTCAAGGACCGCCTCCGGTTCGTTGACCAGCACAACTCGGAGAAGCATTCCTACACGGTCGGCCTGAACCATTTCTCTGACCTGACCGACGAGGAGTTCAGGTCCAGGTACACGGGGTACGACCCAGCGCCCTAGTTAGCGTCAAGGGTCAGGGAAGCTGCGGTGAGTATCTCTGCTGATTTCTATATTTTTGATAACTCATGAATTCTTGAAAAAAAAAAAGTGAGTTTCACAACTCAGATCAAAATATGAGAGAGAGAGAGAGCAATTTGTAGTTGAGTTCAACGTAAAAATTAGAAAATTGTTTTCATTTTAGAAAATCACGAGAATTTTCAGGTAACTCAAAAAGATTAATATTTATTAAAGAAAACTGCCGATGCTAATCAATCTTAAATTGGGAAAGTATGTGAGAAACTGAAAACAAAAGAAATGCCTACTAAGCCTACGTTCCTTTTAAGGTTCCTAGAAAATTCCAAGAAGCCATTTTTTAAAAATATACTTATTTTTCGGTATTCGAATGAAATTTAAAAATGAAGCGAAAAAAATATTTTCCTTCATACCTTTTTTATTAATTGATTTTTATATTCTTTTTCTTTATTTTTTCTTTTTTCTTTTTGTCTTAGACGAGCTTTGGCTTGCCAATCTGACGAGGCTGGCAACCAAGGCAAGCCGCGAACCTCGACCTAGCCAAATTGACGAGCCAAAGACTTGCGTTCGCCAATCTGATGAGGTTCGAGCTCGCCGCTGATAGTGAGCAACGAGATCCGTGAAATAAATATTGAAAAATTCAAAAAGTATTTTTTAGAAGTTATTTTTCAAGAAATTATTGAGTCTATATATTTATTTTTTTCATTAGTTATCCTGGGGTCGATCACTTTTGTTGTTTCTATAGCTTCGTACGATTTATCTGTCTTTGTCGGACTTTCCCATTTCCTTATGTCTTTGCAGCAATCATTTCTTGCGTTCAGAGGCTGGGTTTGGTCGGGCTGATAATCTAGAAGGATCGTGGAGGGCGGGCAGTCTTGTCCTTATCAGCTTAATATATAAGCTTGCGTTGATTGATCTTATAGCTATACTTTTCTACAATGTGCTTTTCTATTGGACCCAATGATTTTACATGAATGCCATTTTCGCTCTAATTTCGGACCAAATTCATACAAATTTCTTACTTTGTTTTTTGACGTTGCAAATGCCCAGCGGTTGCGACAACGCTCTCCCACAGAACGAGATCAAGAATCCGCTTCAAGAAACTAACGAAAGCAAATAAATAAAGGCCCATGCGGTCCTAGGAAATAAAAAATCAAACCTTGGAGCACTATTGTACTGATCTTTATATTTGCCAATGGTAATATTGATGAAATGCAGAGGTGTTATTATGTTCACTGTACAATATTGATTTATAACTCAAGGCACAAGTGAACTTGAACTTAAAAGGATATGATGTAACTCGAATGGCCCTTGCAATGATATCACCTATGACTTTGTATAATCATTGATAACTATTCTAAAAATTTAAATTATTTGAAGGAATCATAATTTATTATTTAAATAATTTGACAAAGTACATAGTGATTTCTGCTTTTAGCTTTTAACAAAATCTATTGAGTTTTTCCATCCCATTGTATCGAAATTTTATAGGCATAAGTTGGTGATTTGAGATCTTGAAAGGTATTGTGTCGGAGTATGGCTTCCCATATGCGAAGCCATTCCCATATGGTTATTCCCATATTTTTTTGATTTTGTTAGTTTCTCAAAGAAACAATTAAACACTAATCGGCCTTCAGTTTTTACCTCTCTCAGCTTTCGACTCAGATCTCACTCATCGACAATTTGGTCTCAGACCGCTGCTTTCTCTAACCGAGAGTCTTTCATCAAGAAATGCCCAATTTCTTTACCTGTTCAGAGTTTCCTATTTTGCTCCACTCTTCAATCTCTCGCTTTTGTTGCAGCTTATTTTGCTCTCGCGGTCTCGCTCTTCACTCTTCGTTAATGCTCGGCCAAGAATTTTGCAGTTTAGCTTTAAGTGTGAAGGCGGCCATATGTTTGTTTCCACACATGAAGAGCATGCGATGTATTTCTGATTCACAAGTCCCTTCCTTAGTTGAGTCTATCGTTGTTGGTATTCCTCATTCTTTTTGCACCCTTGAGGAAGAGGAGCACCAGCGCTTGTCTCGTTACTTGGTCATTCGATAATTGCCAAGTGACCAGTACCACCATATCATCATTCTAGTTCAATCTCCGGTCGCAAAAACTGGGAACTAGTCCTCTTAGTCCAGTTCCCATTCCTGAATGGAACCGGATTGAATTGGGAAACCAATTAGCCCAAATATACGACTTGGTAAATTTAACTTAATGATAAAAAAGAAAATAAAAATTAGTATATATATATTTTAAAAATTGGTAAGGTACAAATTATAACAAAAGTTGGTAAGTTCACAAAGTTATCAATTTATTACCAATAAGTTACCAGAATCGGGTGCTGGGACATTTGACTTTGAAAGATTTTTTTACGGACGTATATCTATTTTTCCCTTACACGTCCACACCCGAAAATGGGCAAAGCAAGCTTCGTTGCTAGTACATTTGAGGGAGACACATCATTTTGGTGGGATCTTTTGCGTGTAAAATGACAAAGAGAAGGGAAAGGGCTCGTAAAAACATGGCAAAAAATGTGGATGCTGTTAAACTGGCGATTTTATTGCATCGAATATGATCAAAATCTTCTTTGGCCATCCCAAAATAAATCTCGTCATACCAGAAAAATATGAAGATTCGGTCGATGGCTTAGTTGCAAATATTTGCGGGATATTTTTTCTCGAAGCAAGGAAGAGTTGATGCAAAATCTATGTGGATTAAAACATATTTGTTCTATAGGATCACCGGACATTTTCAAAAGTGGAACTGAGTATTTGCCAACAGAGGGAATATGAAAGCATTGCAATTAGACATGTATATAGTATTTGCTTTGTCCATGATTTTTTGATAGGATTTAACTAGGGTTTTTAATTTTATTTTATTTTTATCTTCATGATTTTTCTCATTGATTTTATTGAAATAAGGCAATTTGTTAGATTTTCCTAAATTTGTCTTTTTTTCTTTTTCTCATTTATGTTATCATCTACAAAATGATGTTTTAAACATGGGATTCTATAGCCACCGGGAGTTATCCTATTTGCCACTCTTTCCACGTGATAAGGAGGAGGTAGGGAATTCGATTATCCACCTTCTCATTGTGATTGAGGTGGGGACATTTAAAATCACGTGTTGGGTTTAACTCTATGTTTTACAAAAATATAATGTAAAAGTTTAAAAGTAAGTTAAGAGTTAGAATATATAATAAACTAAAAAAAAGGATTCTATCATCACCACCACATATAGAGAGAGAAATTTTAGGGGCAATTCCATGAGAATGGTGATGACACTTTTCGTGGCAGTGTCACTATTACTCCTTGAGGCGCCAAGCATCATAGAGGCCGTATCTCTCAAAGTGTTCACTTTTCTTCAGATTGGCTTGTTCAATGGCTCGAGATCTACCCAATTGAGACCAAGAAAAGTGGCTGGATTCCTTTAGTAATCAACAGTGCAAGTTATAATTGGCCATTGTAGTTCCCTTCACATGATAGATCAGACTGTTGGGAAACATGAATACTGAACATCAACATGAGATTGCTGGCTTGGATGCAAGAAGCTCATCGCTTTCACTTGAACAACATGATACTCAAATACAGTCTACGTTATAAGTGAAAAAACCCCATAGTCAACACTTCGAAATTGTCAACACCCTCTTCAATACATGGGCTAAATTAAACATAGGTTTAGATGGGCTTCTTCGTAATCCGAGTGCTATATTGGAGAAAAATTGATTAGTTAAATGCTTTTAGTGATATATTCTAGCAATTTGTCCTATGTGACTTTTTCATTGAATTTTTAAGTTCCACATGGCATCAAAATTTTTTTTTTTTTTTTTAAGTCCAACATGGACAAAGCCTTAAGTTAGATCCTTATTGAAAACTGCCATTCCCTTTCATCTTCTTTGTGTTCATCTTTATCTTTGGCTAACAATTTTACATTTTTTCTTCGTTTTCTTTTCCAATCAATTTTTCAACCACATGTCCCATCGCAGTCAAAACAAAATTGAAAAAACGAAAAAAAGTCTAATTAAATTCCTCTCTCTCTCTCTAGTTATACTGCAAGCTTTGTGAATCTGCAATTGGATACAATGGGGCTTGAGCGAGTCTGGTGAATGATTTTTGTAGTCTCTGGAAGCCAAATTGCAACAACGTTGAAATTTGCATTCTAAAAAAGAATGAGAAAAAAATTGAAGAGGTAAAGAAAAAATCAATAGCAAAACGATTCTTTTCCACTTCTTCATTTGTTTATTGCCCCAAAAAATCAAAATGATAATTTGCCCCAATTTGAGGAATTAGGGTTAGGTTTCATACTGGATCTTGCCCGAACTCATCACTTTTAGACAAATAGCTGGCCAAACAATGTCGTTTAGGTCCAATAATGCTGACTTTCTTGTGCTGGCAAGTCTTGCCTTGTCAGACAGTTTCACATTAGATTTGCCTGCCATAGAAATCGTTTATGATACTGAGTGATCATATTTTTACCAAAGTGTCACTCAATTGATTACTTGAAAAATTTTTTTGACATGGATAGAGTATCGTACGAAAGTTATAATACTTATTGCATTTTTTTCCCATGATTTTTAAGTCAAACTAATTATAGTAATTGAATCATTCACTAGTTATAGTTACATCAAACATGTTATGTTCTTGTAGTTCAAAGGATATTAGTTTTTAGCACTTGCTGAAGTTATCAAACATGCCCTAAGTTTCTATTTGGTACAACTTTTCACTCAACAGTTTCATATGTGAAAAGAGGCCTTGTGGCTTTATAAATTGTTTGGCAAGTATCGCAACGGTTTCATATGTGAAGAGGCCTAGTGGGTTTATAAATTCTTCGGCAGGTATCGTATAGCTGCAGCAAATTCACATTTACAAGACAATCTAGCCGCTTTTAAACATTAAAACATGTATTGCCAAATATACAAATCACAATATGTCATAACACAACCGCAATACAACATGACCACAATTCAATCACCTTTAGGTCAAATGGGTTCTTAGCTATAATGGCATTTGTAAGAACACGCGGATTTTGAGTGTCAAAACTTAGCACGAAGGGATATTTAAGTGCCAAAAGTTATGAAAGGTATACTAAAGTACTAAAATCAGAGCAAAATGGATTAGTTAAATGCTAACGGCAAGAAAATTTGACCAAAATGCTAAGATGACACTTTTTTGGCAAGCTGAGGTCGAAACGATATCATTTTAGGCGCTAACATAACTAGATTAGCCCAAAACAACACCATTTTAACCTTAGCTCAATTTTTTTATATAAATATTAATTTAATAATATTAAATTTAATTAAAAAAAGTGAAGCAACAGCACAACACAAGCGGCGACTCCCCACCTGTGACCACCGCCCCATCGTTAGTGGGGCAGCAACAATGGCTACAAGAGTCACCGGCACCTGGACGAGGGCTAGTGACCCTCGCCAATCGAAGGCGAGGGCTTGCCTCGCCAGACATTAGAAGGGGGCCGCGACTCTCTCCCAAATTTGGGTGAGGGTCACCTACCTTTGCCTCAATCCGAGCAAGAGTCGCCGCCCTTACGTAGGCACTGACGACCCTCTCGTAGATTTGGGCAAGGATTGTCCATCCTCGCCTCGGCCTAGGCAAGGGTCGCTGACTCTTGCGCAAGTGCAGGCAATCTCGCCCAAAACTGACAGAGGGTCGTCACCCTCTCCTAGCATCTAGCAAAGCCTTGCTAGCCCTCACCTCCGGTCAACGAGGGTCATCAGCCCTCGCCTAGGCACCAACGACCCTTAACGTCCATTGTTGCCCCATCGATGATGGGGGGCGGAACCACAGGGGGAGCCCCCGCCCTGTGTTGTTAGTTTTTTTCTTAAATTTCATTTTTAATATCATTTAATTAATATTTATATTAAAAATTAAACTTAAGGTCAAACGGCATCATTTTGGGTGAGAGGAAACTAATGTGGATCTCCGGTGAGCCACACAAGCAATAGAAATTATTAAAAAATTACCACGTCGGATTTCAGCGGTTTTCGTCGGAATTGACATTTAAGTAATCCAATTTTTTAAAAAAAAGTGAAACATAAGTATATTTTTTGTAACTTTTGACACTTAAACATCTTTTGCGCCAAGTTTTGGCATTTGAGCTGTTCTTTTGCCCATTTGTAAGTGATGAACTTTTTTTACTTCATGAAATAGTTCTAGGAATCCTCCATATTTGAGATGACCCAAAACAAAGATGCTCTTGCAAAGTCCAATTATTTCAAATTAATCTATACATGGCTTAATTGCTTTTTTCCCTTCTTCATGAGACAAACAAATAATATTGATATATCATCAAGGTGGTTAGCCTAATAAAAAAAGGTCACGTGTCTTTTCACAAAATTACAAATCGATTCACATGATAAGCAAACCTTCCTAGCTATTACAATTATGGGAGTTGCGATGATGGGCTCACCAATTTTAAACTTTTAGGTGTGACTGTTTTGAGGAGGTCACCGAAGCCTAGCCTTAGTCGCTCCTCTTATTTACTTATAGAAAGAGTACTATCAAATTTTACAAAGATTTTCTCACCAATTAAAGAGAGGTCTAAAATAAAAACAAATTTCCCCTAAACAACCATCGACTGACTAAGGAAAGATTCCAAATATGGGTCTCAAATGCCCTCTTGAAGTGGATCTTATTTTAAATAATGACTCAAAGTAACTTCATTTTCTCAAATAATGGCCTAAAATGGCTATAACTATTTCAAGTAAGGGTCTTACCTCACTAGTTTGCTAGCCTGCAATATATTTTAACTGAAGAAGACCCAACTCATAGCAATTGTGTTTGATATTTGAGGATTATCTATGCCAGGTCAAATCAGCACAAGATATTGATGAGATGATCCCAATGAAAAAAAATGTTGTTATTAGAAGAAATGATTGATTGCTCGGACATAATTTACACTATAATAATAGAAAATGTGATTTGTCAAGAGGTTTGCGAGTTTGTCTACTGATCCTATGAATTAGCAAGAGTGACAAACCTATTTTATATATATGAGTTTTTTTTAACTTAGGGAGAAGGTTTTTGTCGAAGTGAAGGTCGTTTAATAAACACTAGAGAAATGTGGTTTATTACTTGGGAGCAAATCTAATGTGTTTCATGTACGGAGTGTGAGAGAAGTTGTTGGAGTGCCTCTAATGGCAATCGGATATGTAGTAGAGTAATTATAGAATGAGGCTATTTCTGCACGACAAAAACTTTGACACTAGTAGCGAGTCGGCATAACTAGTGGAATTTAGCCTAATTAGGCTGCTAGAGCTGAAAAAAAGGACGTTGGCACGAAGTGCTGAACCTCTATAATTCGAACTTGCAATGTTGCTAGTTCTTATTACGCGTAGAAACTGAAATTTTTAATTGAGGTTGGCTCTACAACATCTGTTTAGTTTTTAGGACTCTTGTTTGTATATCTTTTCTCATGTGTTTTGGACAATCAACCCTATCCATTCCTTTGAAGTCTCTGTCGTTTTGTTCACTAAGCTGAGCTAGTCAACAACAACACAGAAGTGAGAAGAGCACCAGATTGGGATTTCGGTGCTTCGCTCGCTCAACCTGATACTCGACACTTTTATCTTCCAATCACATGAAAGCGGATCTCCCTCATCTGCAAAAAGAGCGAGTCCTATCTGCAAAAAGAAGTCGTGTGGAGACGGATGAGCGGGGGCCCCTTTCACTCCCCAGCGCCCATCTTTTGGAGCTGGGGAAAAAGTGGAAAAGGCGTCTCTGGGAATCTTCAGAATCTCTCAAAGGGAGTGGGAGATCCATGTGCCTCTCGTTGCTCAGATGATGCTGATGAATGATTGATCAAACAGGCCAGGGAGGTAGAGACCTGTGACTTTGGACCGTTGCGCGTTACAATGACTAATGAGGGAGCGGCCACCGTCTGCCCACGCACGTACCGCTCTTCCTCTTGATGTTTTAAATGTGTTCCCATGGACCCCTGTTCTTTTTTTCGGTTGACTGCTGTGTCGGTGTTTCGCGACAACAGGCGGGATTTGCTCTTTCTTTACCCGATGACAATGTCATCCGCGTATAATATTGAAGACGATAGTGTCTTTCGTATGTAAATAATGCCATGGAGAGGTTGCAGACAAGGAACGATTTGCTGGCCATCTTGATGAATGCAAAAGACAATTTCTTTAAGGGGAAATACTAAAATTGGTCCTACTGTGTCCAATTGTAGTGAAACTTGTATGCACTTTTGTAGAAATCGGTATCAATGCACCCATGGTTAATTTCCTACGTAGCTCATTAGTCGATAGGATACCGAATAGCATCCATCCATGACAAATGGATAATGTCATGTATGGACTTGGAAGTCGTCTGTCAGCTTTCGTCAACCTTCTTCTTCATTCTTGTCGTACATTCAAAAGGATGATAGCTCCTAATCTTAGATTAACAAACTTTATGAGAGGAGAGGGTCCGCGTCTTTAATCTATTTATGGACATTTTCGAACTAGGTTGTTAGTATCTATACATGCAATGTTTTGAACCATGTGTTTCTCATTTTTTGGATGGGGTAGGTTCCATAACGTAATATAAATAATTGATTTGACCATGTACAGTAACTAAACAATTATGATTTGATACCATGTGATGTCAATTTAGAATTTGTAACTAGGTACAACAGAATCAGAGAGTTTGGGGTCCTATTCTCTTTCCTTTTGTGATTTAGCAGCCAGGTGTTGTTGGAGCCAACTTTTTGTGTACATCGGCTATTCTATCTAGGGTGATCTCAAGAGTGTGCTCGCCATATTAGTCTAGTTTATTCAGGATTTTATCTTTTCGATGAGGCTAGAACCGGCTGAGACCGCAAGAAGAAAGGTAAAAATGCTTGCTATCTCATCCGACACCTACTGGTCTGTATTCATATGATGCTCAATTATTTTGCACGGTGCATTGAAGTCAGATATCAAGATTTGACTGGTATTTGACGATCCTTGGGTAGTATGCTAATTTGTCTCTTCTTGTAGAGATCTACAATTTTCTGACCTTAATTATTTTATCAGGTTCTCTGTATTGATGAATTGACCTATCAAATGGGCTCACTACAATTGGGAGACGCTTGTTTTGCCAACAGATAGGAATGTGAAAGCATTAAAATTAGACATAGATATAGTATTTGCTTTCTTGATGATTTTGCGACACAACTTAAATATGGTTTTTAACTTTTTTTTTTTTTAGTCTTCATGACTTTTTGAACCTTGATTGATTTCATTCAGATAAAGCAATAGTTATCAGTTAGTTATAATTTCCTAATTTTGCTTCTTTTTCTCGTTTACGTTCTCATGCATATTAGTATATACGGCTCTATTTTGATGTAATTCAACTTTAATTTTCATTTTAGAAATAAAGAAAAAACAACATGATACTCAATTGCAGTCTGGATTGTAAACGACAAAACCTCATGCATGTTAAACAAGGAAAAACTTATCAACCTTGTTCCTTGGTGGATACACTCCGAAATTGTCCGCATCCTTTACAGTACATGAGCTGAATTAAACACAGCTTCAGATAAGCTTATGCATAATCTGAGTGTCCTATCAAAGAAAAATCGATCACTTTAATACCCCTAGCGATATATTCAAGCAATTCGGCTTATGTGACTTACTCATTAAAATTTTAAGTTTCACGGGGCATTATTGAAGACCAACGTAGATAATTCGGTCAGATCCTCGTTGAAAACTGCCATGCACGAATCTTTTTGCGTTCATCTTTATCTTTGAGCTACAATTTTACATTTTTTCTTCATTTTCTTTTCCAATCATTTTTTCAACCGCTCCCAACGCAAAACAGCAAAATCAAAAGTTAAGCACATGCTTCGCCTTGTCTCTTCTTGTAGAGATCTACAACTTTCTGACCTTGCTTCTATCAGGTGCTGTGTATTGATGGATTGACCTATCAAATAGGCTCATCAATTGGGAGATTGTTGTTTTACCTTAAAGTGCTTGTTGGTTTTAATATGAAATAATAACATCACAACTATCTGAATATTCAACCTTTTTACAATCTTATACTCTAATTTGTTTCTCCTTAAATCAAGTATCTCAAACTTTCAAATATAAGTCAATACGAGGCCTTCGTTAATATCGTTAACATAAAATGTCAATGTGGAGAGTATAAATTAACTATCCATATTGATGTCAAATGTGACCTCTTAAGGGGATGTCGCGCCGACAGATAAAGAGACATTGTATGGCCAAATTTGTTCTCCCTCCCCTGTGGCAGGGTCACCAAACAACTAAATGGAAATTACATAATTTTTCCTAAGTAAACAAGTCATGTCGCTAATTGTGCATAGCTTCTACCCACTATGCGAGCTGCATCAACAAAATCATATGACATAATGATTTATTTAGTAAAGACATTTTACTGAGCCAAATTTAAAAAGTTGCTAAAGTTGATAGAATAAAAAATAAATTTTTAAGTACTCAATCGCGAAATAAGCAAAAGTTCATTCATTTGCATTATCATCACCCATTTATGATATTCCTCTGTTTTCTCACTTAAGTGTATGATCTAACAACACCACGGCACATACCATGACAAAAAACTTATTCACATAATTGGTCATCTTACTTGGCTGAAAAGCCAAAGAGTATTATCATACGTTGGATCTGTGATTGAGCACCTTGTAATTAGAATTCGAGTTGAGGCGAAAATGTGCTTGTTGCGCAGACGATGAATTTGCAATTAGGAGTCTTTTCCCATAATGGCACGTGGTAGTGGATGAACGAGAGGGTTTATCGAACACTTGCTATCTATATCAATGCTAATGGCATTGACTCGTTGCTTAGACCAAATTAAATTTCTCATAACCAAAGAGATAATAACTTCTGCTTGTCTTTCTTTCTGGCTAGGGCTTTCGCGTCACAAGGAAAATCAAGAATGGCGACATGTATGACGCTTGTGCTTAGTCGGATCTTGCATATCTCGTCAATATTAAAATATCGAAGCACCATGCCATCAAAGGGAGTGGTTGTCTTTTATCCCATAAATAACAATCAAAGATCCATAAGGAATCTAATTGCATGGCCCACGCAGCTACATAATTGCAACATGCTTTTGTCCCTTTAGCCCGACAGGCGCGGCCACCGTTTGGTGGGGAAATCCGAAAAAAATCAGGACCCATCTTAGATGTTTGTCACTTGCTAAATGTCTCTTTCGGATTGTGAAAAATAAATTATTTAAAAAATAATTATTTATATCACCTAGGAAAACGTTTAATTATAATTTGTTGTCGATAATAATAAATAAAAATAATTTTCCAAATTATTAATTCTCTGAAAAATAAACAAAGCCTTATAATTTTATCTTTTTGCTCACATGTTGCTCTACTCAAATATTCCAAAAACACTTGTTAAATATAATTGTTAATGAATATATAAAATTTTAAAATATATTGATCACAAATATATAATTAATTGTGAACATTTTAAGGGCACAAATTAAACTATACTTAATTAGAGATATTTAGATTTTCAAGAAATTGATAATTTAATTAACTCGCATCTACTTACAGGGTTGTGGATGCTTGGAATTAACTCGAAAGATATGAAAAATTCATCCATTTGAACCAGTTTATTTGAGCTTATTTGACAGCATAGAATATGCTTGTCTTGTAAAAGAGGAAAAATTTTGATTTTAAAGGCATCTCCGATAATATAAAAAATTTGGAACAATGAATTTAAGTACCCGTCATTACTTAGAAAATTAACACGGTAATTGGTAGAGGTGATTAGAAATGATAAGAGAGGATGCAATAATTATGGAAGAAAAGAAGACAAAGGAATGTAAAAAGATGCATTGTGATTATAGTGTACAGAATATTTTTGGAGTGATTTTTAAGGGGGAAAACATCAAAATTATCATAACTTGCATAAGGCGCTTATTTCAGTATCAAAATTTTCAAGTAATCACTTGAATGCCATACTGAAAAAAGATTGATCACTTCAATGCCTCTAGTGACACATTCCGGCAACTCATTTTATGTGATTATTAAATTTTTAAGTGCAATGTGACATTTTTAAAATATAAATTTTGAAGTCGAATGTGGATAAATCCTTTGAAAACTGCCATACCCTTCATCTTCTCCGTGTTCATCTTCATCTTTGGCTAACAAATTTACATTTTTCTTCATTTTCTTTTCCAATTATTTTTTCAACCACCTTCAAAGTCCTACCGCAATCGGCAAAATCGAAACAAAATTGAAAAAGAAAAAAAGTGTAATTAAATTCTCTCTCTCTCTCTAAAACTGTGATGCATGCTTTGTGAATCTGCAATCGGGAACGGTAGTCTCCGACGAGTCTGGTAGATGATCTCTGAGGTCGCTCTTATTTCCTTGGTGAGTGGTCCTCATTCCGTAGTCCTCGACAACGGTTGAACTCGAAAGAAGCCAGGCTGCAACAACACTGAACTTTGCCTTCCTGAAAGGAATGAGCGAAAAATTGAAGAGGTAAAGAAGAAATCAATAGCAAAACGATTGTTTTCCACTTCTTCATTTGTCCATTGCCCCAAAAATTCAAAAGAGAATTTCCCCCAATTTGAGAAATCAGGGTTAAGCCTGAATTCATTACTTTGGAATAAATAGTTGGCCAAACAATGTAGTTTAAGTCCAACAATTCTGACTTCATTTTTTGGCAAGTCTTGTCAGATAGTTTTAAATTAGATTTTCCAATCATAGAAATCATTGACAACATTGAAGTAATTTTTTTTTCCAAAATATTATTCAATGATCACTTAAAATATTTTGACATTGAAATGAGTGTTGTACAAAAATTATGGTACTTTTGATATCATTTTTCATGAATTTTAAGTCAAATTAATTATAATAATTGAATCATTTATTAGTTATGGTTATATCTAACATGCTCTATTTTTGTAATTCAAAATATATTAGTGCGAATAGGCCTTAAGCTTCTCTTTGGTACAACTTTTTCCTGCACTAGTTTCATATGTGAAAAGAGGCCTTGTGACTTTTAGAAAGTGTTTGGCAAGCATTGTGCAATGGCAACAAATTCACATTTACAAAAGAATGTAGCCACTTTTAAAAAGTTATGATATACAACTTTTAGGTGCTACAACATTAAAACATGTATTACCAAATACACAAATCACAACACTTCATAACACAATCACGTTACAATACAACCTAATCACAATTCAATCACCTTTATATCAAATGGGTTCTTAAGTGTCATGACATTTGTAAGTGATGAACTTCTTTAATTTCTTGACATGGTCTCAAGAATATGGAGGATTCCTATATTCGAGACAACCCAAAACTGAGATGTTCCTTCAAATTTCAACTATTTCAAATTAATCTATGTTCGGCTCAATTGGTTTTTCCCCCATTTTCATAAGACTTAAACATATAGTATCAATATATCACCAACCCAATTAGCCCAATAATAAAAGAATTACATACGAAATCACAAATCCGATTCATCTTGTGAGTAAATTTTGGAACGACTTGTATGACATTGCCCAATAGCCACATATTCTATTAGTATTGTGAGGATTGCAATGACGGATTCATCAATTTTGAGGGAGCCCAACGCGGGTTGCCCCTCTTCTTTTACTTATTGAAAGGGTACAACTGATTTTTGCAAGAGTGTTTCTCACTGAAAGAAAAGAGCCAAAAAAGAAAAAACTAATTTTCCCCTGGATCCAATGAAAAAGTTAAAAAAGAAAATGAAAGTCTCAAAAAAGGTTCAAGTTGCCGTGGGTGGGCTGCTGCTTTTAGCTTTCTTAAGTTCGCCCCCAGCCAATCAAACCTAGTCTACATGCGTGGCACGTGTCAAGGCATCATTTGCCAGCCTCCATTTACCAATTATGTCTGAAATGCCTCTATCCCACCCTAATTACTCCCTTTGTATCTTTCCTCTTAAATTACAATCCATCGTATTTCAGCCCCAATAAATCAATTAATCTCTCTCTCTGTCTCTCTTTCATCTAAAAAAGGAAAAAAAAATCTCTCTCCCTCTCTCATTCCGCCTTTATATCCCCTATCATCGTCACTCGCACTCCCCAATTCATCCCTCTACCCCCCCAGAGAAAGTCCTTATCTTCAAACGAGAGAGAGAGAGGGAAGAGATGGGTCTTCACGGGCCATCGAGATCACTCATGGGGGTGTTCTTCTTCCTCATGCTCTTGGCCCTCTCGTCGGCATCGGACATGTCCATCATCAGCTACGACCGGGCCCACGGCGGCGGCGTGCCCGGCCGGCGCACCGACGCTGAGGTCATGGCCCTCTACGAGTCGTGGCTCGTGAGGCACGGCAAGGCCTACAACGCCCTGGGCGAGAAGGAGAGGCGGTTCGAGATCTTCAAGGACAACCTCCGCTTCATCGACGAGCACAACTCCGAGAACCGGACCTACACGGTCGGCCTGAACCGCTTCGCCGACCTGACCAACGAGGAGTACCGGTCCACGTACCTTGGGGCCCGCCCCGACGCCAGGAGGCGGCTGACCAAGAGCCGGAGCAGCCGCCGCTACGAGCCGCGGCTCGGGGAGCAGCTGCCGGAGTCTGTCGACTGGAGGAAGGAAGGCGCGGTGGTCGGCGTCAAGGATCAGGGAAGCTGCGGTGAGTATCTCTGCCGATGACGATTCTTTACTTTTGATAACTCCCGATTTCGTGGAAAAGAAGTGAGTTTCGGACATCCTGGTTTGACTCGGAGCTAAATAAAAATAAAAAAGAGAGCAATTTGTAGCTGAGTTCTTCGTGAAAATCAGAAAATTGCTTTCATTTGAGCGAGATTTTTCAGGTGACTCCCAAAGGTTAATATCTATTGAATAAAACTTCCGATGCTAATAAATTTTAAATTGGAAAAAGTAAATGAGAAACTGAAAATACCTTCTTTTTTTTCCTTTATTTATCATGGGGTTGCCTCTCTTTTGTTATTTTTCGATCTTTCGGGTGATTTATCTATCTTTTGTCGGAGTTTCCCATTTCCTTTTGTCCTGGCACGAATCATTACTTGCGTTCGGAGGAGGCCCGGAAGACGACAAAATATTAGGAACGTGTTTCTTGGGTTGGTCGGGGTGATAATTACGAAGGATTGCGAAGGGCGGTCTTGTCCTTATGATGTATGCCAGAGCCAGAAGGAGGGGAGTGTCGTGTTCCAGTTGTGCAGTGCTTCGTCGGGAAGGAAGAGTTCGTGGGGGGTTAGGTTGAATTTGACTTTTCTTAGAACGTGACACCTGAGTAGTCTAGGAAAAGAAGACGAAAAATCGTTTTCGGGGTTAATTAACACGAGATTTTTGAGTTAATAAGACTGCTTAATCGTGGAATTTGCTGGGCAGGAGCTTGTCTGTTCTGGTGTAAGGTCGTTTTGGTTTTTGGGATACTCAGTCGAGGGCAGAAGTGAAGGGGAGAAAAACATTAAAAAACACTAATCGAGAACGTGAGATTAGAGACGTGAACATTTGTGTCGATGAAGCTGCTTGTGCTGAACTCTCTCTTGAAAACGATCTTTCGGCTCTTACGTAGCGAGAGGTTTTACGTAACTGACCTACTTTTAGACCAGCTCATGAACCAGCTCATCAATTAAATTAAGTTTCAATCAAGAGACTAGAGTATGGTACTCGTTTCTTGGTAGATTAGATGATAAGATATGTCGGGAAAATATTTTCTCTCGTGGCAGACAGTAGATCTCGTCGTCTATCTGGTTACTTTTCTGCCGAAGTGAAGGAATCATCTTAGATCATATTGCAGTGAAAAAAATAAATTCAGAATATACCTTTCGTACGTGTAAGGTACTGTGTTATTAGACACGATGAACCAGTGGAAGCAAGAGCTTGAGAAACGTGATTAGTATAGTGTTGCTTCCATTACCCGACTAACAAAGTATTCATGTGCCTGCTTCACACTTGTTTATTGGTCTGGCGACCCACTAGGCTTGAAGCATAAACGAACAAAGATCGAAAAGTGCATGCGAAAATGGCTGTCATCAACATGGTTTAAGAGTGAAAAGAAATTTTTAGACGATGAGACCTCCCAAGGCTCCATCTGATCAGAGCTTGTAGGGGCTTCATGTCGACCGAACCTGCATAGCTCACTTGAGGATTGCCGCATACTTATACGCATTTGTTTAACAAGTTTTTGGGGTTGTAAATCTTTATCAAAGTCTTAATTTTGACCACTAATACTTTATTTTTGAAGATATGTGATTTTTTAAATTGAATCTCATAAAATCAGGGAGTTGCTGGGCCTTCTCCACCATTGCTGCTGTGGAGGGGATAAACAAAATCGCGACCGGTGATCTGATCTCGCTGTCAGAGCAGGAGCTGGTGGACTGCGATACTACTTATAATGAAGGTTGCAATGGAGGTCTCATGGACTATGCTTTCGAGTTCATCATCAACAATGGCGGCATTGACTCTGAGGAAGATTATCCATATAAAGCTGTCGATGGCCAATGTGACCAATATCGAGTCAGTATTGATCCTTGTGTTTTTCGCTGGTTAGAGAGAAGCATTTTGATAAGGATTCTCTCATAATTTTTTCCTATTCTGTTCTGCAGAAGAATGCCAGGGTTGTTTCAATAGATGATTACGAAGATGTTCCAGTGAACAACGAGAAAGCATTGCAAAAGGCAGTTGCTAATCAACCTATAAGCGTCGCCATTGAAGCCGGTGGTCGGGCATTTCAGTTGTATCAGTCGGTAAAATCCTCTCCTAAGCACGACACTTTTGCGTCTCTTTCAAAAGAGAGGTCAACGAACATGAAATAAGCTGTGAATTTGCAGCTTATACAACTTTAGAAAACCCTTTTCATGAATAGGCTCCCGTTGGGTTAACTCATGCATTTCTCAGGCGTTGTTCCTTAATGAATTGAGTGAGCTGGTTTGCTCTTCAAGTTACACCAACGGAGAACATCATCAACCATCATTTTTCTGGAAGCATTCTTGAATTGTAGCATGCATCCCTCAGGAGACTAATAATTGAGCTTAAAAGTTTTGTGCCACTTGCATCAGCAACCGATTTTCTTTACTGTAATTTTTGCAGGGTGTTTTCACTGGACAGTGTGGTACTGCACTGGACCACGGAGTGACCGCAGTAGGATATGGCACAGCAAACGGCAAGAATTACTGGATCGTAAAGAACTCTTGGGGCAATAGCTGGGGAGAGCAAGGTTATATCAGAATGGAGCGTAGCTTGACCAATACCGTAACTGGCAAGTGCGGGATCGCAATGGAAGCGTCTTACCCCATCAAAAATGGCCCAAATCCCCCAAACCCCGGGCCGTCTCCCCCGTCTCCGATAAAACCACCGACCACTTGTGATCGTTATTACTCATGTCCCGAGAGCACGACTTGCTGCTGCGTCTATCAGTACGCCAACTATTGCTTTGCCTGGGGATGCTGCCCGCTTGAGGCCGCCACATGCTGTGAGGACCATGAAAGCTGCTGCCCCCATGACTACCCCATCTGCAACGTATATGAAGGCACCTGTTTGATGGTAATAAACCGTAAAAGCTCTTGCTTCGATCAGTTAATATTTCAGTACTGGCCTCATTACCGTCAGGGTATTTCTTTTTATGTGTTTGGATTGGATTTTGCTGATGTGGATTTTTCCCGCAGAGCAAGAACAACCCTCTCAGTGTTAAGGCATTGAAGCGTACCACAGCGCAGTTTCACTGGGCCTACGGGAGCAGTGGCAAGAAGAGCAGTGCATAGTGAGAAGGTTTGCCTTTTAAGTATTGGGATGAACAGCTTTGCCAGAGTGAAGCAGTTGCAGTGAGTCACTTTGATACACCTACTTCATTTCACCATAGTAGGGGGATTGTAGCTGATCCGCTATCAGTAATTGTCAAACAGTTGGAAAGTTTAATTGATGTTAATGAGACGAAGAATGTGTACATAGTGCTGTATTTATTGTTCATGTTTCATTTGTCAACAGACCGATTGTTCCTGGCTTTCAGCATGTTTGTCTATGGATCCAGTTAAACTTACTCAAGAGCAAGTATGCTTATTGCTTTGAATGCTTTCTGTTGCTTAATGCTGCATATGCTTTTTCGCTCTCTTGTTAGTCTTTACTGTGAGATTGTCAAGGGATCAGAGGACATTTCCTTGTTGCAAATCCTCATTGGCAGTCATGAACTTGAGTAGAGTTTCAGGCATATTTATTGTTCAGAATATGCACATGCTGTTTAAGCACTAACCTCGGCTCTGCAACCGTATCATACCATGTCACATTCAAAGAAGAACAGCACATTGAAGAAGATGCTCGAAACTCACCATTTGGGAAAAAATGGTGTACTTCTGCAAGAGGTTTAAGGGGTTTTTCCGAAGTGGTAATATAACAACTCAAATGTATTAATAAAAGCAAATGCCTCCTGGCAGATTGCATGAAATGCACGGGACAGCGAGCTAGATAGAGATTTCCACCCAAACTTAACTAGTATTGAAGGTCCAAAAGTACATCACCAAGAAAGCTCCTAGATGGAAGATGCGCAGCATCATCCGAAACATGAAAAGCTTGTCTGGAAAAGGGTATCCATGGTTAGCTTCAATTTTGCCTCGAAGGATTTGCAAATGCGATGCCCATATATTGGTCCGAGGGGCATCTCCAAATTAGTACTTCTCCACTGCTCTCTTAGGAAATGCTAGATGCTTACAATACCACATTTGCACGCCCACACGCATGTTAGAAGTTTTTGTCTTGGTCATTGTCATATGTGTCTGAGGAATGCTCATGTGCATACCGCGTTAGCACCAACACAAGTATTTCTTGAAATTTGATCTTGCATGGTACTGAACAAGTGAGCTTCTATGTGCTGATACGGATAAGGTGATCCCTGTGCATTTAAACAAAAGAATACTCTCTGTAATTGGTGCACTATGAGTTACTGCTTTTGCTCGGCAATCATTGAAGGGACAAGAAAGGAGTTTATGGTATCTGAAGACGATCGATCAGCTACTCGCCATTGCTCATGCGGTCTTCCCATTATGGGCTAAAAATGCGTGCTGAAGAAGTCCTGGTTAGGGACCAATCATTCCCTGTTTTCTTTTGGTTGTCTCCACTTTGGCCCTCTCCAACCATGGAACTGTCGAAGTCTCTGCATGCCTTGAATTGTTTGGGAAGAGGAATGACTAAATCAATGCACAATGGCTTTCTGATTGCATCAGGAGCCCATTTGCTCGAGGAAGCAATATAGAAAGAGAAACAACTTCATTTGTTCATTCGTTTGCTCTTCGGGCAGCAGCAACCATCATTCCAGTGTTGCCCATCCCCACCTCTTTCAATACAGTTCAGCAATGCATCCGGCAACCTCCGGCTTCTAGGGCTCAACCGCCGTATCCGCCTTCAACTCAAGGCTCGAGTTATTGCCCACCAGGTGAACTCAATTCGCCATCTTTAATCCTTTAGGAAACCTTGATGGACGAATTACATAGTAACTTCGTGTATGCGTGCTAGTGGGGCGGACTTTGTCTTAGCATGTCTAGTTACACCTTACATCGCTGGCCGATACTGTTTCTGGTTATGATAAGAAAAACCTTATCGGTATCTTTCAATTTACTAAGACGATCTCTGCGACGCAGGTTCAATCTCTAGAGCTTAACGACCCCTAGGATGGTCTTAATCCATTTGGCCGTTTCGCTCATCAAATGAAAATGCCGAAAGTTGCCGTTCTTAACGTTTGAGTTTGTCTTGTACTTTCTTGTCACTTTGGATGAAGACTTGCTCCTCAACCGTATTAAAGCTTGAACACATCATACTTAGCTTAATGGCCTTGTTTTTTTTTCCTCAAGTCCCATTAAAGGTTCATAGTCATACCCACCCACATAAAAGAAGGTAATTTATCAAGAGAGTTACATTCAACTTGAAGCTAAACGTATTCATTCTCATATGTCCTTTTCTTCTCTATTCAATCGTGACATTATACTAAATCGAAGGCAGAGCAAACAAGCATAATCCAGCTTGTTAGATTGAACAGTTTAGTCTATCTTAGAAAATTTAATTTTGTATGAAATTAAACAAAACTAATATTAACTAGATCTGAATTTTAAATTTTGTATTGGTAATAGTGAAGAAGATCGTGTAGGCATAGATATGAAGCAATCGGGAAAAAAAAAACACATGAAAGTGGAGCTTAATTTCTCTTTTAAGGTAAATTTTCTTATGAAGTTTTGTATTAAGCACCCGTGAGTTCTCATCAATAATCAACAAAATTTTTTTTACATCTTTTAGTGCCTTAATTCCTCTCTTAATACATGTAACTAATATTCATTATTGAGTGAATTTAGCAATAGCCTCTTCAACACACGTCAACATGGCCATTGAAACAATAAAAGCAATTTCGTAATTAAATAACAAGTCAAGAAATTCGGGTCGCGTCTTTTACTTATGATGAGAATTTAAGGTGACAAGTATTTTAAGAACCTTAAATTAACAAAAATATACATTTGACTCCTCCGAAGTCGACGCGACAACTGCAATTCGGACGCTTCCAAGCCTTGGATTTTCAGATCAGGAGTACGAGTCCTGGAATTTGCCACTCTTTTCTCCAGGAGCTCTTGCATCGACGGACAGAGAAGGAGGGATGGAGATTTTCGGGATCGATTTCAGCTGCGCTTTGGGATCCCTTCGCGATGGGAAGATCCCAGAAAAGGACTGTCTCCTCCCGCTGCTGTCCAAGCTCCTCGGCTATGGCATCGTCGCTGCTTCTACCACCGTCAAACTCCCTCAGGTTCTTCTTCTTCTTCTTCTTGATACCCAGACCGTAACCCTTTCGGCACCATGATTAATTGGTATTCCCCTGCTATTCGCGGAGTGCCTGAGAGACAGAGCTCGATTCTTGATTTGTTCTCTTAAGAAAGAATGCGAGATTTTGATGCAAGGCTCGACCCGTTTCTGCAAATTGGATGACTTGTGTAATCGGGTTCAAATCATTCGTCTTGGAAAGCAAATTTAGGGGTTGATTTGGGGGTAAAGTTTGAATCTTCCAGCAGGAGACGCTACTTAAGAACAAGTTGCTGTGGGCTTCAGTTGCATTGACATGGTTTTCTGATTTTGAGGTTTTGGGCTTATATTCTTGCAGATAATGAAGATTTTGAAGCATAGGAGTATTAGGGGCCTTAGTATGGTGGCCTTTGAGCTTGAAGTGGTGGGTTACACTATTGCTCTGGCATACTGTCTCCACAAAGGGCTCCCCTTTTCGGCTTATGGTGAATTGGCGTTTCTTCTTATCCAAGGTTTGTCTTAATCTGCATACATGTATAGGCGATGTTGGAAATATCTGTGTCGTAAGGTGGTGCTTCCCATGGATCAAATACAGTTAATGAAACTCTGAAACTTAAACTGTAACGCATTTGCACTTCATTATGGGCATCAATTGACTAGGCTGGGGGATAGTAGAACCAGACTGGTACCAAAGCAGATGGTAATTTTTTTACATGGGCCAATTGTTCGAATCTAATGTAGTTAGGATAAGGGAAAAAGGAAGGGAAAAAGCTGTCTAAGCAAATTTGGAGAAGTGACTGCTTGTTTGAGCTCTTCTTTATGGTTATTGTTACCAAATTAAGAAATCTAGGAATCCCAAAAGAAGCATTCTTTAGTCACATAAACTTAGCATTATCAGGAGCAAATGAATCTTTTATCGAATAGCAATGGCTGTATGATAATGAAAATTCCATCACCGGAACCATATCTTCCTACTGGCCTATTTGATGTAAGCTATAGGGCTATATTTTCCTCCATTTCTAATTGGAGGAAATTTCCTCCAACCATGTCTTTGATTAGTTGATTACAAGACACGAACCACATGCAAAATTCAGTATGGCTGATATCCTTGGTTGTAACCCCCTAATCAAAAACATG